>CM038142.1:10314986-11658736 GCA_021437245.1 Aegilops speltoides | reverse complement strand
AGATACAACATTTTTAAGCCGAAAACCAAAAAAAATTCTGCTGATGTCATCTATTCATACGTGGCAAAATGAGTGGTGGTGGAGGCGTGTGGGCGATGTGCAAACGCCCACACGTGTGGGCGTTAACATTTCCGTTTATCTATCACAACCTACTAGGAATCGAATTTATTGTTGTAAGCACATTTCTATCAGTATATAGGAGCAGAACAAGTGGGCAAGAATTTCTGAAGCTAGATAACACTAGGTTTCAGACAGCAGGCAACACTCTCACACCTAATTTCCAGAGGGGGAAAGAGTGAGACTGAAACGATGCTTCCCTTTTAGTTAGATTTTGGAATGAGGCAGCATTCAGAAATCAAGAGATGTGGATCATATATTGATGTAATCATCCTTTTGTCTTAACTCTTAAGTCTTAACTAGTACAGTACTATCTGCCGTGATGGTCATGGCACTTCAATCCCCTAGGTCATCACACTCACTTCAGCTCAGTACTGTATTTTACATGAAAAATATGATCCCCTTTCCACACTGATGATGATTTAGATGGCATTTTTCAAGCATTTTAATATTGAACCTAGCCGTGTGAAGTGATCCTGGGATGGGTGTCATTAAAGTTGTATCTTCAGCGGTGAGCTGACACGTGCCCAGACAGGACTCACCTAACTACCTGGCCGCTCGACACCTACACGACAAGTGACAACTTGATCGATGAGGTGGAGCGGTGGCAAGGTAGTAGGATTCTTGTCGGGCTCGGAGCTTGTCGGGCCTTCGCCAATTCCCCGGCAAGGATCTTGTCGGGGACCCCAAGATTGATCTTCTAATTTCAAAAAAAAAGATTGATCTTCTGAACTCTTGATCTCTGGCTTAGAGGTCTTCTTCGCATCTTGTTATCTAGTTTTGAGTTTATCTTAAGTTGCCCCCGGCAAGTCTTGCCGTCGAGAAGCCTGCTACTACCTGTGCATAAGTCTGCGATATTAAGGACCCAAATCTTAGTAGACTGACAATTAGTGTCTCCTTAAGCACTTCTAGTCCCTCTTGACCAACTTGGAAGGTATAATTGTTCTAAGAAATCTTCATTTAGTTCAATCATAGTCATAAATCATTAATCTAAATCTTCTTTGTCGTTACTATTCTTGCCGGTACAATCAATCATTTCCACCATTCTGATTTATTTGTCTCAAGGAACACCTAATATCTTCTCAAGATAATCAAACAGTTACCTCATACAAGACTAGTAACAACTTGTGTGCGACCGAAATGCCAGTCATAAATACTCTCCTCCGCTCTTCGTTGGGACGATTACTATTGGGATACTTAGACGAAGGTGCTACACTGCCATGTGTGTCTTGTAGACCATCAATTTTCAACATGCCGGAATGGTAAAAAGAGTCTCCTAGTTATTATTTGTGGGCCCACATCGGAGTAGCAAGCTGGAAATTATGGTTTCAATGGTAGGCCCCCATATTGGCAGGAACGGTCAAAGTGTCAACAGAGTCAGCACAGTGGTTCTGAAGTGCACTAGTTTAGGTCATCGCAGCACATCCATGCATAAATAGAACAATAAACTAAATGTAGTTGTAGATAAGTAGAAACGTACACCAATAATTGTTATAGTCTTATAGAATATGGCTGACCAGCCAAATGTTTTGACAATTAAGTGGAAGTAATCAAACATGAAATTATACATAACTTGACCTTATGATACCCATAAAACCATAGACAACTACCCAACATGTATCACCACACTCACGCAAAGCTACATATCCATGAAAATACATGTTGCTAGGCCGATGACATATCCTAGTTTCCAGGCACACGGTATCGCTTATAACTTACCATCACTTTCCCTTTAGGCTCTAATGCATACTTGCTCCAATCTGTCTTGGGAAAAGTAGAAGTCAATTTGAGTTCAAAATTTCTCAGCAAATGGCTCCATATAATTTTGATTTGCATAAAAGCATAGGCCTCCCCAGCACAAACATGCCTTCCACCACCAACAGTTCCATAAGAGAATTTACCACCAACTTTGTTCTTACTTTTTCTTGGAAAGTAGAAATCAACATATCTTCTAGTGAGAACTTAAATTACATAGTTCATTATAGTACCTACCCACTCATGTGTTGCTTGCCTACAACGACCATGGGCTCACCGCTAATCTCTAGCCTCCATACTCTCGCCCCTCTTGCCGCGGGGTTGCCAGCCATGGTAGTTAGAATCGTGATTTTGAATCGGACCTAACTATCTTGTATAAACATATATTCTACTAAGCATAATTGCATAATCAAAGGGGGTTTTTTGGATCATAAAGTCATATAACCGTATAATTGAATTGTGATTCTGACTACATTATTGCCAGCTATGTCATTGTGGTAGGTAGCCAAAGGTGGCAAGATCACTCTCGAGTGGACTTTACAATGTGTAAGCGGGGTGGAGCGGTGGAGGTATTTTCAAACCTTCGTTCGAGCCTCAGTTACGGCTAGTGGTGAGCGTCAGCATAGTTGAAAAAATAGGTTTAGGGTTTTGCGTGGGTGGCTAACATCCAGCCTCACGTCTCAATATATAGATGATCAGAATACAATTACATACGTATACAAATACGTGTATATGTACAACATGCTAGACCCTATTTTACATGCCCCCTCAATCTGAACTACATACAAGATTCAGATTGGTTCTAAAACGGTCTATCATCTGTCGAGTAGCGGGTTTAGTAAATACATCCGCTAACTGATCATCAGTTGATATAAACCTGACTTCCAGTTTACCAACAGCTACTCGTTCCCTCACAAAATGGAAATCAATCTCAATGTGTTTGGTACGAGCATGAAACACTGGATTCGCCGTCAGGTAAGTCGCCCCTAAGTTATCACACCACAATATGGGTGTGCGCTGCCGTGTGACTCCAAGTTCTGTGAGAACTGTGTCTATCCAAATGGCTTCAGCCGCGCCATTTGCCAATGCCTTATACTCTGCCTCGGTGCTAGACCTCGAGACCGTAGGTTGCTTCTTGGAACTCCAAGATATAAGATTGGGTCCAACAAATATAGCAAAGCCACTAGTAGAACGCCGGTCATCAACACAACCTGTCCAGTTTGCATCGGTGAATATACTGACTCCAGTAAATCTGGACTTACGAATCCGTAGTCCCGTATCTAGCGTACCTTTGATATACCTCAGAATATGCTTAACTGCTTCCCAATGAACCTCGGTAGGCTAAGACAGGAACTGGCACACTTTGTTCATGGCAAAGGAGATATCTGGACGAGTGAGTGTCAGATACTGCAGTGCTCCAACTACACTGCGGTACCTGAAAGAGTCATCAATACTCAGCAATGCTCCACTGTGACGCGAGAGGCTCTCGGATGTAGCAAGTGGAGTGGAAGTGGACTTGCAGTTCTCCATGTGTGACGCGATGAAGAAGATCAAGTGCATACTTCTTCTGTGTCAATGTTATGCCCCCTGAATGAAAGGACGCTTCCAATCCAGGAAAGTACTCCAGCCTGCCCAAGTCTTTGATGGGAAAACTCACAAACAAGGACTGCACAAGGCGATCCACCACATGAGGTGTAGAACTGGCAATCACAATATCATCAACATACACCAGCATGTAGATCTGAATAGCACCATGTGAAAATATGAACAAGGACGCATCCGCCTTGGAAGGAACAAAGCCAAGCTGTGAGAGACGCTGACTCAACCGAGCATACCAGGCACGCGGTGACTGTTTGAGCCCGTAGATGGACCTATGGAGTTTGCAGACATGAGAGGGATGATGAGCATCCTCAAAGCCAGGGGGCTGCTGCATGTAGACATCTTCGGCCAAAAATCCGTGAAGAAAATCATTACTCACATCAATCTGTCGAAGACACCACCCGCAGGAGACGGCGAGATAGATGACCAGACGAACCGTGGTAGGCTTCACCACGGGGCTGAAAGTATCTCCATAGTCTATCCCTTGCTGTTGAGTAAAACCGCGAGCAACGAGGCGAGCTTTGTGCTTGTCAACAGAACCATCTGGATGATGTTTGGTCTTAAAGATCCACTTGCAACCCACAATATTAACACCAGGAGGCCGAGGCACCAACACCCATGTGTTTGTGTGATGAAGGGCAGCAAATTCCTCAGACATGGCGGCACACCAAGCTGGTTCACCAAGAGCATCACGATGAGAGGTGGGTACGGTGAAGAATGCACGCCGACGAGTGTCGTACCGCACCGTACCATCCGTATGTCTTGGCCTTACGCGTATGATCGCGGTGACAGGTGACCATAGTGTGCCCGGTAGCTGCATCGCCGGTAGAAGATGGCGGCGACGAAGAAGACCCAGCCGGTGGTGTCGCGGCTGAACGATCGGCAGCAACAGGCGACACGGGCCGGGGTGGCGTGTCGGTTGGGCGAAACAGCGACGAGGAGATCCGGCGGAGAGCGGCAGCCGGAAGGACGCGTCTAGCGACTCGACGACAACCGAAGTAGGCGAGGCGGGCTGGGCCGACCAGCGAGGCGGGGGCAGCGCAGGCGACCAGTCGTGCCGCGGTCGCGCCAATGGCGAGGCAGACAGGACCGCTGGACGCGCCGATGGGCGAGGCCGACGAGGCTGCCTCGGGAGGCGTGGCATGCACGTCGATCGCGCTGGTGGATACAGGTGCAGCGACGGGTTCCTGGGAAGAAATTAGAGCAGCATCTGCACCATTGGCCACCTGAACCTGGTCCTTGCCATCATAGCGCTCATGAACCTGGAGGCGTTCAAGATCACTTGTCAGGTGATCCGTAGCCCCGGTGTCCAGCACCCAAGGATAGTCGACTGTGTTGGTGGAGACCGAGTTGGCGGAGCGAGAGTTGTTGTCCTGGTCATAACGCTTGCGGCAATCATCGGCCTCATGCCCCCAGTTTTTGCAAATTTGACACCGGGGGCGCCAACGGTTGTTGCGACGGCCACCACCACCGTTGTTGCCGCCGTTACCCCCGCCACCTTGTCGACCATTGCCGGCGTAGGAGGAGTTGCGGTCGCGGCCACCGTTGGGGCCGCCGTTGCCGCCTTGATGGCCTTGCCCGGGCTGGCCGTTGCCATCGGCCTGGCGACCCCCACCCTGGGAGGGGTAGGGCTCCGAGTAGGGAACGCGTCCGCCATGTCCGGAGGGGCCAGAGCGAGTCACGACGTTAGCCGAGGAAGTCCACCCCTCCACCGCACTCTCTTGTGCCTGCAGCGCCTCGAAGGATAGAACCAATGAGTAAAAGCTAGAGTAGGGCATTGGTGCGTTACTCACACCCAAGGAGGCGGCGATGGAGTTGTAGGCGGAGCCGAGGCCGGTGAGGATGTGATCGATAAGCTCATCATCGCGGATCGGGGAGCCGGCGGCGGCCATAGTGTCGGCAAGCGCCTTCATCTTGTGCATGTATTCCGCGGCGGAGAGATCGTCCTTCCTCAGTGACTAAAGTTGCCGCCGGATGTGAAGGACATTGGCGCGGCTCTGGGCGCCGAACATGGCGGCGACGGCTGTCCACACGGCATGCGCTGACTTGCAGCCAATGAGTTGGCATGCAATATCCTCATCCATGGAGGTGAGAAGGAGCCCCTTGACGCGCTGATCTTGAACCCACCATTGGTGGTACTACGGGTTGTCGACGACGGTAGCAGTATTGCCGGTGCCGACAACGAGTGTTTTGGCCGGTGCCGCCTTGGTGCCATCGAGGTGTCCGTGGAGGTTGGCACCGGCAAGGACACTGCTGGTGATGCCTCCCCAAAGCATGAAGTTGTGGCAACCGAGGCGGACGGAGATCGTCGGGACGGTGAGCGCGGCGGGGATCGTGGCGACGGGGGACGAGACGAGGGCGCCGGCAGTTTGGCCGGTGGAGAGGGCGGAAGACGACATCGCTGCGGAGGCGTGGAGAAGAACGTCACGCGGCGGCGGTTGAGACAAGATGCGGCGGCGGCGCGGAAGATGACACGCGCGGGAGCAGTGATCGGAAGCGGCGCAGTGTACAGGCAAAGCTAGCTAGCTAGCTAGCAAGCAGCTGGATGGATTCCTCGTACATGATGCAGCAATCGGAAGCGGCGGCTACGCCGAGAGAGGATCGGGCGGCGGCGCGAGGGACCTGCGGCGGCGGCCTGACCTAGCTGATACCAAGTTGAAAAGATAGGTTTAGGGTTTTGCGTGGGTGGCTAACATCCAGCCTCACGTCTCAATATATAGATGATCAAAATATAATTACATATGTATACAAATACGTGTACATATACAACATGCTAGACCCTATTTTACAAGCATCCCTCTCCACGTGTTGTTTTAGGTCTCCTGCCTTACTGGCATGCAGATCTGGCCCATTAGCACGAGCGGGAGACATCCATATGTCACGTGCAACACGTGTGTCGGCGGTGGGATGGGTCAATCGAGTGTGGTGGCGGGTATTCTGAGGTTTCTCAACAAAGTTTGTTGAATGACCAAATGATTTCATTTGTATCCCGATTAGAAGTCTATGATTCGTTTGGGTCACCTGTTTTAGGCTATCTGTATCACCTAGCTTAGAGCATCTCTAGCAGTTAGGCCTCCCAGGGCGCCGAAAAAGAGCGACCTAGGGGCGAATCAATGCTAGATTGGCCCCTGGGGTTCAGTTCGCCCCAGCCACGTCCCAGGTGCCGCCCCCCAAGGCGCCCCATATTCAAACTCGATCGTTCCTGCTCCAAAAAAAATCCACAATCCGACGATCATCGCAATAGTTCGGCGACTTGTTGCCACAGTTCGGCGATCAAATGAAAGGATAGGCAGTAGTTCGGCGCACAAAAAAAGGAAAGACGCGAAAGGAATGCATCAAACGTCGAGCTCGACCTCCGGTGTCATTGTCGGCATGCGCGGGCTGGGAGGAGTCGGCGCGGCTTCTGTGCTGCTGGGCGTCGCGGAGATATCGTCAGTCGGGCTGGGCGGGGGCGGCGGCATTGGCGTCGCCGGTATCTGGTTCAAGATGAGGCCTCGCTCGGCGAAGAATCACGCCTTGAGCTTCTCGTCGCCGCTCTGGAGCATGTCAGTGCCGCCCATCAAGAAAGCCAGGTTGTTGTTCCTCTTCTTTGCGGCAACGTTGGACCGGAGCAAGTCGAGTTTGACGGCACTGTTCGTCATCAAAGCTGCCCACCTCGCCTCAGTTTTCTCTTCTCGCTGGGCGGCCCTGGTCTTGGCGTCGGCGAGGCAGTGCTCGATGGACTCTTGCACGCGTGCGGCAGCCGACTCGGCGTGTTTCGCCTTCTTGGCCCCTTTGTTGTCGTCCGGGCGCCCGTCGGCTGCGCCCGGGGTCGGCGCGTCTGGTTTGTACATCTCCTTGGCCTTGGCGAGGGTGCGCCGGACATCCGCCTACTTCTCGCACTTGTTGATCTGCTTGAAGACGTGGAGGTACTTGAACTCTTAATCGTTGTTGTCATCACAGAACATGGCGAACATGCGTAGCAGCTGCGCCGAGGAAAGATCATCAGCCGGCGCAAGCGCGCGCATGGGTGCGCACACAGCGAATGCAATAGGGTGAGGACGGCGTGTTATACCTGATCCTCGACGCTGGTGCTGCTCTCCGGGCGAGCCGCGACCTCCTCGAGGATCCCATGCCATTTGTTGCACGGCGTTTGGATGAGTCCCCAATGGTTTGCCATTGTCTTCGACCCACGCTTCATATGGACACCTTTGAAGTAAGGGTCGACGAGCGTGAGCTTACGCTCGTCGAACTCGGCCTTGATGTGGTCCCAATACGTCTCAATGTTCTGGTTCATGCCGGTGATCGGGTCGAAGCAGACGACCTTCCACGCTTCGGCGAGGCACTCATCTTCCTTGGTCGCCCACTTGATGCGCGGCTCGCCGGTCTTGGCCGACACTTTCTTCTTCTTCTTCTTCTTCTTCTTCTTCTTCTTCTTCTTCTTCTTCTTCTTCTGCTTGCCTTTCCTCGTCGGCGCCGGCTCCTCCTCCTCCTCTTCCTCCTCCTCCTCCTCTTCCTCGTCCTCCGGCTCTTCCTCGCCGTAGTCGAGCTCGACGTCCATGTCGCCGAGATCGATTGAGCTGTCTTGGGTAGTGAACCCGGGGAAGCGGCGGCGGCAGCCGAGCCGGCTGCGATGATGTCTTCCATGTCGGCCTCTGTCGCGTCGACGTCATCAAGATGCGACGAGGAGGAGGCTTGCGAGTAGAGGCCGCGACGGAGAGGTGGGTCGGTGAGGCTGTGTAGTCCGGCGGCGAGTACGTGTACGGAGGGTACTGCACGCTGGCAAACGCAGGCGAGGGCGTACGCTGGACCGGGCGCCCATGGGGAAAGGTGATGTTGGGGTTGAAACCACCGTGGACATCGCCATCGGCATAACCCGGCGACGGTGTGCTCCATGGGTGTGGCGACGATGAGAACCCGGCCGGAGAGCCGACGCTTTGCTGGCTCCAGGCCGCGTGCGGGCCATGCCCACCGGATACATTCATCATCGCCGCGCGCGCCGCCTTGGCTTGTTCGACTGCCGCGCGCTCCACGTGCTCCGCCGCCGCCACCGCGTGCGCCGCTCTCTCCCTGGCCTTCTTGGCCCTGTTGCGCCTATCAGCGGTGACGGCCTCCCGGCGCTGCACATCCGCCTTCCAGTCGGCGTTGGTCATGCCCGACGGCTTGGATGGCGGCACCCTCGGCTTCCTTTGCTTCGGCTGGGCGACGACGACGGCTGTGGGATCCAATGCGGCGCGGGGCATCACGTACTTGTTCGGCGGCATGGCGGGCGGCTTGGAAGGGAGGAGGCGGAGTTTGGCAGGAGGAATGGAGAATGAGAGGAAGCGGAAGCGGGAGAAGCGGCAGAAAAGGCCTCTCTCGCCGATAAGCGCCCCACGCCACATTTCGCTCTGCCGGCGCCCAGCGACACCCGGCGCTTAGGTTGGGCGGGATCACTGCTCGATTTGGCCCAAACCGCGCTAAACGAGGTCCTAGGGCGCGGCGGGCGATGGCGACCATCGGTGCTAAAATTCGCATACAGGGGGCTGTTGGGAAGCGGTGAGACATACAACATCCCCTCACCATTTTTTTTACAACTTTCAAATCCCATGGGGTTTTCATGTTTTTTTTTTGTCTGTGTATTCTTTCTTTTCTTCCTTTATGTCTGGTTTTCTTTGGGATTTTCTATTTCATTTTATAACCCATGTACAATTTTAAAATTCATGATTTCAAAAACCTACAAAGATTTTTTAAATTTGTGAATAATTTAAAATCCATTATATGTTTTTTACATTCATTAATATTGTTACATTTTGTGAATAATTTGACTTTCATAAACAGTTTTCTATAAATCCAAAAAGTATATAAATCTATGAAGATTCTTTTGAAATCGTGAACTTTTTAACGCTCTCAAAAAATCATAGCCGGTTTTTCCCCGAGCCACGTGTTGCTGGTTTCTCTAGCGCCTTTTCCTCATTCCAACATGACCGGTTTTTTACCGAGCAAGGTATATCGATTTTCCATGCAAGCGAGCTGTAACATGGAACACCATGGATAGTTGGTCCGGCCTATATCCAGTAAGCTTGTGCATTTTAGTGACAATTTGCCACTAAGCATGCCGAATACGCGCTGCGAGACATAGCTCCACCTCGCCTATGGGTAGAGGGCATGCTCACCTTACAACTTTTAATTAAAGTCCCATAGACCGGTTTTAGAGCCTTCAACGTAGGTTTATTTTTTGGGGTATCTTTATTGGTCTTCTCTGGTTTCTTCAGTTTTTTCCTTTTTATTTATCTCTTTTTCTTTTGTTTTAATTTTTATATTCAAATAAATGCCTTCTTTTTTAATACAAGTTTTACATTTTCAGACGCATAAAAAAATTGTGATACATGTTGAACTTTTCTTAAATTTTCGTGATACAACTTTTACATTTTCATACACATAAAAAATTTCATTTACATGCTTGACCCTTTTTAAAAAACATGTTAAAGATTTCTCAAAAGTGAAAATTGAACATTTATTTGAATGGTGGGAAACTTTTAAATAAAAATTACATGAACATAGTTTTACAATGTATTAACATTTTTAAAATATTTGAAAACATATTTTTGAAATACATGAAATTTTCTATTAAATTACATGCATATTTATTTTAATGGTTCAAAAATTATTTAAAATTACTAAAAGAATTTTTATTTTAAAAATTGTTTTATAAAAAATGTCATGAACATATTTTTGAAACGCACGAACATTTATTTTGTATGGTATGATACATTTTTTAATAAATTATTAAATGATTTTTCTATTGTATTAAAAACATTAATCGTGACAAACAATTTTTTTAAATTCACACAAAATTTCTAAATGTACTGAACATTTGCTTGAATGCTATCAGCATTTTCGAAAAGTTGCACAAGCATCTTTCTTTACATTGCATGAGGATCTTTTAAACGCTCTATGAATGTTATTTAATATTTAAGTAAAATACTTTCCCATTGCAAAAATATAATTAAAAGTAATAAAACAAAAAAAAACATGACATGTGCTAGCTTGCGGGCAACACAAATCCCTAGTGGAAGAGCCAGATTTGGAAGAGCCAGGCTGGAGTGCCTATTTTGTCTTGCTGCGGGCAACACAAATCGCGGGCCTGGAATACGAGCTCCCAGCAAATGCAACTGGATTCACCAGTGGGCAACCCAGTAGTGGGCCAACCCGTGTCGCCTGAACTAAATCCCTAGTGGGCCAACCCAGTAGCATGTTTCTGCACTTATTCACTGGGTTCATTTGTTCTTTTATATTTTTTCTATATTTTCGGAAACATAATACATATTACTCAAAACATATGACTCATAATTTTGAAAGCATTCATCTCGCACTTAGAAAATATTCATTCAGTGTACCAAAATATTCATGTAAATTTTAGAAAATGTTCATACCATTAAAAAATGTCTGCGACATTTTAGAAATTCTTTAATGAATATTTAACAAAATTTAAATCTACTAAAAATGTTCAAACATGCATTTGAAAAATCAAATACAAATGTAAAAATAACTTAATTTTTAAAAATAATTATATACCATTCAAAAAAGGTCAATGGGTATTTGATAGACGGTTAAATTTTATACAAAATATATTCAAAAACATATATTTAAAATATGTTTAACTTGGATTAAAAAAATTAGTGTGTGTATGCGAAAAATATACAACATGTATTAGAAAAAAGCAGTCATGTATTAAAAATACAAAAAGGAAAAAGCATAAACTGAAAAAAAACAGAAAAAATGAAAACCCGCATGAAAGGTTTAAGCCAATCAGTACCGGTCCATAGAACCAACCGAAATCTAGTTTTATGGGTAGGCCCACTAAGACATGAGCGCCCCAGCGAGATGCCCACTAGATCCGTGTGTGCAATAAGCGAGATAGGAGGGCAACTAGTTGATGAGCGCTCCTTCGGGAGCCTCCCAATGATCACTTGAGGGTTGGCGCGCTCTCAGCCATCACCATGTGTCGTGCTCTGGACGTTCCCTTCAGACTTTTTTCCTGCACGCGCTTTCGGCTGTTTAGATGCTTTTTTCGGCTTTTCTCAGTTCTTTGTTTTTCACCGGTCTTTCTTAGCTTTTCGACAAAAAAATTACACAAAAAATGTGCTTTTTTTGTTCCATGAAAGGCACGGATTTGCTTTCGTGAGAGGAATTGAAAACGAATAAAAAACGTGTTTTCTCTTTTATTTTTGTTCTTTCGTGAGAGGCACGGTTTTGCTTCCGCGAGAGGCACGGCCGTGCCTCTCAGAAACGAAAAAACATGTTTTCTCTTCTTTCTTTTTCTTTCGTGAGAGACACGGGTTTGCTTCCGCGAGAGGCACAGTCGAGCCTCTCGGAAAAGGAAAAAAAAGACATGTTTTCTCCTTTCTTTTTTTCCATGAGACACGCGGCTTTGCTTCCACGAGAGGCATGAATTTGCTTCCGCAAGAGGTACAAATTTGCTTTTGGGAGAGGCATAGTTGTGCGTCCCGGAAATGGCTTTCGAAAAGGCAAAAACGTGCTCCCAGTTCGGTTTTTCTTCCGAATTTTTCCCTCCGTTTTTGTGTGAATAAAAAGTTCGTCAAAACCTATCAACATGGAATCTAATTTTGAAGATCTCGATGCGAAGAATCCAAGGGTGAAAATGGTTCGAGATTTGGACGCACGGTTTAAGAGATAAAACATTTTGGAATAAACAGATCTATGAGAAAGGAGAAAACTCCTAGGTTGCGACAAGTGACACATATGCAACGTGTCACTTATCACAACTGAGAAGATGGGAGTGATCTTTGAAAGGAGTACTCCTCAATTAGTGATTTCGGCGAGATAGCCCCTGCGATGACCAGCCCATGAAACCGCACACTTGAAAAGAGAGTTGGGCCTTTTGGTAAGCATGAGCAGCACGACAAATGAGGTTCGGATCTGCATTTTTTTTTCAAACCACGCAGGAAAGATGCACGTATTATATTAAAGAAAGAGGGATAAACAACACAGCCAATCCGAGAAATAGAAAAACGAACTACACACCCAACCCAAGAACAACTAACACGGCAAAAAAGCCCCCTACAAGCCGAATAATGAAGGACCAAACGACCAAAGCTCACCATCTCCCACTGCCATTTTGTAAAGGCGTAAAGCGATTATCAAGGACTCCTCTGTTTCTCTCGCGCCATATGCTCCAGATGATCAAGTAAACTAAGAAAACTGCCCCCCCCCCCCTCTTTGAACCCCCCTAGTTCGCAGCTTATTCAATGTCGAGAACCATCTACAGGAAGGTCAACTACCATCCTTGACAATCGACAAGGCTGCTCGTCCTTTTCTGCCATTTTCACAGGCTAAAGTTTTCGTGCCCACATCTTGAAGCACGACAACACACTCCCAACTCTAGTGTGCAAGGCGACTCCAACGACACCCCACCAGGAGTCATCACAACGGAGGACACATCGTTACGTGGTATAAGTCGTAGAACTCAGAATTCACAATGCATATGACCTCCATAATTGTCATCAACCTCATTCACAGTCACCGCCGCCCCACTAGCGGGGAATCGCTTACGACTCCTCCTCGTCCTCACGCGGTCGATCGCTAGACCACTACATCTAAGGGTGTATGGCCCTATTCGAGAGGCTAGCCCAGTAGATCACGTCCGCATCACAATACTCCCCTGCCAGCCATGTCTCTAGCCACGCAGCTGACCCACATCTCAAGCAGCGCCGTCGCCCAAAAACCGCCGTGGCGTTCCAGCTCCACATGCACGCGACACTCCAGAAGGGCCTCCACTCCCGCCAGAGATGAGGCCCACAGCCACCACACCTAGATAGAACCGGTGGTAACAATCGCAAGCAACTCTGTGCGGAAGGGCTGAGGCGTTTTCTGTAAAACGGAATATTTTCTATCCGGGCCTTATCAATCCAGGTTAGCTAAACCCATTAAAGTCAAATCAAGAAGTAGATTGACAATGAAAATACCAAATTATGCTTTTGACAATTCACCATGCTTCCCCCTTGCTAAAAGCACAAGATATTTTTTTTCACCATGCTGCCTAACACACGAAGCGGAAAAGGCATTTTTTTTTCACTTTCATCAATTACTCCCTCCGTTCCTTTATGTAAGGTGTATTATTTTTGGCACGGTGACCAAGACACATAATTATAGACATGTTAGGACAAAATTACCCTTGACAAATTTATTGGTTAGTGGCAAGTAAATCAGTAAATTCAGGAAAGTAAGTGATACATGCGATAGATAGAGAGATAGTTTCCTTCCTTTGCTACAAGGAGAGATATAGACAATCAGGAGGGAGATACTTTCCTTATTTCTACATGGCTAACAAGGAAATTATGAGTAATTAGAAGAAATGCACCTTACATTATGAAATTTTATTAAAAAACAAATACACCTTATATAGAAGAACGGAGGGAGCAGAAGCAGCTCCGAAAAGGAAAAGAAACAACGAACTCCCCCCGTCCCGGCCCCGCTCCCCTCCCCGCCGCGCCACATCACGCCAAGTCGACGGCCGCTCGCCGCCGCCCCTCCCTCCCTCCCTCCGCCGACCTCGGCCGTTCGGCCCCTCCTGCGGGTGCGGTGAGCGGCGAGCCCCCCTTGCTTCTCTGTCCTGCCCTGCACGGCAAGCAAGACGGGAGCGATCGGCGTCGGGATGCTGAGGCGGCGGCTGAGCTCCCTTCTCCTCCGATCCCCGTGCTCCTCCGCCGTCGCTTCCTCCTACCAGCAGCAGCACCACCTCCTCCTCCCCACCCACGCCGAGGTGACCCCGCTGTTCCCCTTTCCTTTTTCTTGTGCGCATTTCGTCGAACGCCTCGCACGCGCGCACGACGTGGCCGGACCGGATCTGGCGTGCTCGCCTTTCTCGCTCCGTTGGGGTCAATGCTCATCCGCCTGACTGTTTTCCTCGCAGAAACCGCCGGCCCTGAATCTGCTCAGGCTCTTCACATCCCTAGCTGTACGTTTGTTCCGAACCCCGCATTTGTATTTGCCACAACAATGCAGACTGCATGTGAATAATTGGTGGTCTACCCTTTTTTCAATCTGTAGGGAACCGACGGGGACAGGCCGTTCATCGCTTTTGTCTTGGGTAAATTTTCCCTGCTTTTACTCTCAAAATGTAGCAGGATTGTTGTTTTCTTTCTTCGAAACGAAGGGCAAAGCTCTTTTTTTTTTTGGCGAAAGAACGAAGGGCAAAGTTTTGCAGGGTTGGTTTTACATTTATAAATTCCATGCATATCCTGTGTATAGTAAACGGAGGAACCCTTTGCCTCAATGATAATCAGTGCTGATTCACATTTATAATCTCTTTCGTCTTAGGTAAAAAAAAATCTACTTGGTACTCCCCCAATATTGCAGGGTTGGTTTCACATTTATATACTCCATGCATATCCTGTGTAGAGTAAATTGAGGATCACTTCTTCTCAATGATAACCAGTGCTGTTTTAAGTTGGATTGTGTTGTGGTGCTCAAATTTCAATTGTTCACACGACTAATCAAGATCGTGCATATAGGGGGACCTGGGAGTGGGAAAGGAACGCAATGTAGTAGGATCGCTTCGGATTTTGGATTTTCTCATGTGAGTGCTGGTGACCTTCTGCGGAATGAAATATCTTCTGGCACTGATCAAGGGTAATACTTCTTTCCGTTCAATCCTCTGACGCACGCACACATGCATGGTTCGGTGAATTGATTTGTCAGTTTCATGGCATTTGCCAGGGAGTGGATCTTGGAGATAATAAAGGAAGGGAGGATTGTTCCATCAGAGATAACCGTTGAACTTGTCAGAAAAGCAATTGAATCAAGCACTGCTAAAAGGGTTCTTATTGATGGTTTTCCAAGGTGTGAGGAAAACAGAATTGCCTTTGAAAAAATAGTAAGTTCTCTGTTTGGCTTGCATTACTGGGTCCAGAACTTTCTATTAATTGAAATGGTATGTGATCAGATGGATAAGTCCATGATGTTCATCAGTTTCTGTTCAATTTTTGGGAAGGCTAATAACAGGTGAATCTTGAAGTTTTGTAGCGCTCTTGGCTGTAACCATTTGTGTATACACACTTGTCTATATTTTTTTTACACCAATATGCTGGCCCAAAACTGCCAGTGTACAGTATGCAATTAGCAGTTTCTTATGCATGTATTCTTTTAGTAGCAAATCAATAACTATGTCCTGCTCTAGAGTGATGCACTTTTAGGTTTTATGCAGTAGTCCACAGTTAATGTAAGCCCCACTATGGTGGATGTATGGTTGCATCTCAACAACTACTACAAGCATTTATATCAAAGAAAATGTGTGTTCTGTGGTCGGGCAATAAGAAGACACTGGCATACCAACTAAGATATGTTTCATTGTTGTCCACTCAATAATTGTTAGTCAGATAAATGTAGATTGCATGGTCCTGTTCTGATATGTTGACTAATAAATTTCAGACTGGAACTGAACCAGACCTTGTGCTTTTCTTTGACTGTCCTGAGGATGAGATGGTTAAACGTCTCCTAAGCCGTAACCAGGTTGGTCTTTGTACTATCTCTGGAGTAAATTGTGCTAGATATTTATACACTATATAAGTATTGTACATTTTCCAATTCTTATTCGAAACTTACTCGATATGTGTTTTTCTAAGATTTTATTTCCCAGCCGTTACTTTCGGCTTTGACAATTATCTTCTTATTACTCCTTCTCTTAACTAACATGAAATATTAACATTCCTAAAGGATATTCCTTGTGGATTGCCACAAATGATTTTCTTCTTCATATGTCATTTAAATTGAAGAGAAGAAACACTAATCTCATCAGTGTAGTTCGTGCATATCATAATGGGAGGTTCATTAATGCTCTAGTGGAGTTTCCTTTAAAAATAACAATAAAATATATCACATTAAATTGAGATCTCTATTTGTTTCTGTTGTTTCGATTATCTCATGTATGCGTCTTAGGGACGAGTTGATGATAACATTGAGACAATCAAGAAGCGTCTAAAAGTGTTTGAGAGTTTGAATCTTCCTGTTGTTGAGTACTACTCTTCGAGGGGAAAGGCACACAAGGTAATTAATCTATTTATTCCTGGACAGGAGCACTTCTTGTACCTTTCTTGTATGATGAACTGTACCTTTACTTTTTGTCATGCATTTTCCTATTTCCTTCACACGGAAACAGAGCTCTACCCTTTGTTCTGGAAGTTGATTTAAAAGGCTTCTTAGAGTGTGTTCGGAAATGCTCCCGCTCCTCCACCAGAAATACTGCTCCTTGTAGAGAACAGCGCCGGTAAAAGATGTTTGGCAGGCAGCTCTGCTCCCGATTCACGTGGAGCTGGGCGGGGAAACAGGAACGAGCGAGTTGGGCGTGGCCAGGCGAACCGTTTTTCACTTGGTGGTGGTAGTTTCTCCGTAAATCTTATCAACTCCATGATTTAAGGATCTGAGATCTTAGAAATTGCTGCCCCGCGTAATGGCACTACGGCCGGCTCCACTCCGCATTTTTGGCTCCATGGAGTTTGCTCATTCGGCGTCGCTCCACCAACTCCGGGAGCGGAGCTGAGGAGCAGAGAGCATCCGAACACGCTCTTAATGTGCAGTATTAAACTATACCTGACTTATTCTCTTGAACATATACAAATGCCAATATATATTTTAGAAACGTCAAACATATGGGTTACCAATGTATAAATAGCAGGATAGTATTTCCGGGAAATCATAGGACAGAGAGGTAGAGCCAGGATGCGATTCACTCATCTTCTGAATTCATATGACCGTAAGACCATTTTTCTATGTTGTGGGGAGGGGAGTGAGATCAGAGATCTGCCTATTTATTTGATATTAGATGAGTGTCCGTAATTCACTCATTTTGGAAGAGATTGCTAATCTCTTCAGAAGGGGGGGGGGGGGTACATATCAGGGATATAACATAGTAACATATTCTGTATCTCTCCCTAATAATAAAGCACGGATTGGGTCTCCGGGTTCACCGTCGCAATACGCTTTCTTCTCATGTCATAATACGCTTTTACAATTCGTATGGAAAAAATCGTAGTATAAACGAGGTGGTACTAACGTCCGCCCAGGCTAGGCTGCAGCGAACGCACTATATGATTTTCGTCCCGACCGTCGCAAAGCTATTGTAAATGCGTGCTCAATTACGCACATAAGCTGGCCTCTCAGGCGTAATGTGGTATATGGCCTTCTCCTGGCACGATGCACTACTGGGCCTCTTATGGGCTAGAAGCCATGTTTCAAATTTTATTTTATAAAATAATGATGCATGCATATCTTTTGTTGAATAGTCCCACCTTGCTTTCTTATACTAATTTCCACCAATTTATAAACGCTTGTACTTGCCTGAAGTATCAACAAGCTGGCCACACAAACAGAGGGTACATAAGAGAATCCATTGGCAGAGGGGTTAAATAAATGGAGGGCTGTAGACAACCCGGGGCATCAACCTGTGATATGCCGCAATTGCAGTGAAGACTGGTGTGAAGATTTAGAGATAGAAGAGTAGAAGATGCATATCGGTGGAGGCGAATGGATGAGCAGTGTCGTAGGCAATGGATACGTGCCGATCACTAGCCCCTTTTACCAGCTGATTTTTTTTTTAAGAGCATCTACCATATTTGGTATATCTCACCTACACGTCCGAACATGCCCGCTCGCAGACGTGTCTGGGCACGCGTGTTGGTATTGATCGCGGGTAGTACCAATATATCTACCTATGTCTGAAACCGTCGTACACATATCTCCGCATCCAAATCCATCAAAGCCATGCAACAACGAAACATGTAGACCAACATCACAAAGAAGATCATCGGGCAAACAAATATTGATAGATTCGGACAAACAAACTGGAGGATCGCCGTCTGAGTTGGTGGTGCCGTTCTCCGATGCGGAGGAGATGTAACCTGTCCGAGGGCGGAAGGCGCGGCTTTGCTGCTCCTGGGTGTGGTGTGCCGCCTTCGCCTTGGCGCTCTTCGTCTCCCTCGCGAGGCGCTCCGAAGCCTCGATCCCGAGGCGGAGCGCCTTCGCATTCTTTCACCGGAGGCGCCTCGCGTCGGTCACCACCATGGTGAGCGAGCTCCGCATCACCTTGCGGAGGAGCACCATGTGAAGTTTTTATTTGTACGATGTATCCTAGAAATTTGCTGTCAAACAACTGTTATAATAGGATAGCTAAGTGGATGTTTTTTTTTTGCTTTACATCATCACATGACCACTGATCTAAATGTTCTCTGCCACACTAGCTTTCCTTTGAAGGAAAATTGTAGCCTAAGTGTTGTGTCTATTTATTTTCCATGCATTTTGAATGTTAATCAAAACCCATGATAGTAAATGGCTCCTGTTGTTATGCATGGGTTCTGACAACTACATTTCCCCCACAAATTTGCATGCATATATACATCGACATATATATGTGGACTAAACTATTACCTTAATTTTTATTATTTTCTCGGTCAATACATATAGTTTATAATATGTTGTTCCAAAAAATATGGTAACATAATTATTGGTGGTATGATGGTGGTTCAGAATCAACTATACCATTTACAATGTTGAATTAGATTTAGTTTGGTGCATCCAAAAACTTTACAACTTAGCAATGCCTCAAGTGAGTGATGAAAAATTATGTGTCTAACTATGCAAGTTCTCGTGACTATCATTTTTTTTAGTTTTCCAAACATTTTTCACAAGAATAGTCCTTTTTATCTCGATGTGATATATTGATATGTTTGGAGATAATTTACATGTGTATCCGTTTATTTCATATATTGCTAATTCCTACAAACACAAAAAGAATCCTTAAAAAAGTTTTCCCGTATTTAATACTAGCATTGATCTCTTCTATGTTATCAAACATGTTATGATGTAAAATTTGTGCCTCTCAGCAAGTGCTTGGAAACACACATTAGCATTGACCATGAATGAGTCTCATTAAGACGTAGTGTCCGACTCACATTTACACATTGTGCCCTTTAGTAGAGGGTGTAGGTTTTTGCTCCCGTGACACTAGGATTTTTTTTACCCGTTGCAACGCACGGGCACTTTTGCTAGTATATATCACTCATATTGAGGATCTGTAGGATGTCTTATTTATTGTTTAGACTTGACCTTGGATGTGTAAGACTACTTGTTGATCTCCATGCAGATAAATGCAACGGGAACTGAAGATGAAATCTTTGAAGCAGTTCGCAAGTTGTTTTCCTCCTTAAGGTAAACCCTGATGTTTAAGACACGAAATTCCTCTCATATACTGTGACTATGTCCGCTCTCCTGAAGGAGGTGCACATTCTTGCATCATCTGATTTCTGATTGCTTGCATATTATTTTCTAGTCCCAATTACTGTAGTTCTGAAAGCTTTTCAGTCCTCACGTATTTAGCATATCCCAACCCTTCAAATTAAATGCCCAAGTTGCAGCACTCACACTTTTCAAGATTAACAAGTGCGGCAAGTTCTTTTATACCAAGCCTGCCATTGCAGCTAGGGCAGGCCGTCGCTATAAGCAAAAGGATATTGCTTGTAGGTAGAAAGAGACTGAATTTCTGAATCCTTGTCATTTGTGTTCACTGTGCACAATAAAGAAAGACAAACTGGCAAGCAAAATGAACAAAGTAGCATCTGTCTTGTTGATTGATGGATAAGGAAGAAGAGGTCCAGGGGGTTGCTACGTAGCTAACTTTGTCACCTTGCTGACTCGCCGAACCCTTGCCTGTAGCTAGTTTCTTGACACGTTTGACTAAGCAATACCAGCATCTTCTTGTAATGAAGATGCACTACTTGTACAAAAGAGAGTTGCAATCATTTGACCGTTTCGCCCTGTTTGCAGGCTATGAGGAGGCTGTCGTCGTCTTCCACAGGAGCCGGGGGAATTAGAATTACGCCTGGCGGAAACTTTCTTTCCTTTTACTTTTATTACATATCTTAGCATAATAATTGTACATATTCTGATACACGGTCCATGCCTGTGAAAACAGAGGGCCCCTTGGTGAAACGCCCAGCCTGCTATGATAAACCCTAGACCTCACGCTCTCGTCGCACGCCACGGTATAGCGCATGATACGCTGGTATGGCAGCAAAACTGCTACGATGATATTTTTCTTCCAACACCCTAACAATATATATGCCTGCCCTGTTTTTTTTTTTACTAGAATATGATATTGTTGTATGTGCGCCGTGCTTGTCTGGTGACAATTTGCTATTTGTATATGAGGTGAGAACTGCAGGCGTTCGATAAACTAGTGATTTGACTGAAGTAAAAAAAAAAGAGTGTACGTTTGGATTTAGTTAGTGTGAACTGCCGGCGTGTTTTTGTCAGTTCTTGACCGGCCGTTTAGTAGCTAATGCGATCTTGAAAGAAAGAAAATATGTGGAGCGCCGGCGCTTGCACGCGAAGTCTAATCTGAAAACTCCCCATCTTCAAAAGATTGTCTGTCTGTGCACTCCACGGGAGGAGAAAGCTCTGCTACTGTTGACTCGCGCTATTCCTTTTATCTTGCCTGCATCATCGCCTTGCAAGCCATGGAGCGCGGACACCTGGCACTTGCTACAGAGTGGGTGCGTCATCGTTGTCGTCGTCGTCGTCGCGCTGACAGGTGGACTTCCCTGATGGCCTCTTTGGATACTAGGAATGAAACACACGAATTCGATTGGAATATATGCAAAGGCAACACGCATGATTGCGAATGGAAGACATGAATTTGATATGAACACGCGAAGGCAACATAGATGACTGCGAGACGCAGAAATATCACAGCAATTTTTCAAAAAAACAATAAAATTGCTAGGTACATAATCCCGGCATGTGAAAACTGTCTCGATCGCACGCTCATAATCCGGGAAATGAAGAGGTTGAGGTGAACCTGAAATTTGAGTTGGAATCAAGGTATGGAGAGAAAGATGATTCGTCACGAGCAATGTCTGCATCGACTGGACCAAGCTACCATGAGTCCATGACGTGAGGTCATGTGAAGACTTTTGGGGAGCAAAACTCCAACCGGGCATGTCATAGCCAGCCAAAAATTTCTCATATATATCTTTCCATCCCAAAAAAGAGGGGAAGTTGAAGTGCTTGTCTCCAAAGATGATGGCGTTTTGCACATCCACGCAATCAAGAAAACATAAATGTGCCCCCGCAGCAAAAACACACACATAAATGTGACTATTATTTTCTCCCGCAATATATAATTATATTATAGAACCTAGCAGAATGTATGAATGTATATTTTAGGCAAATCTATAGACAGAGATCTTCACACTTGTAATGAAGACTTTTGAAAGGGAAAAATGGGTTCAAACTTGACCAAAACTACATCCGGAACTTCATGACTGTGTGAATTGGAGGCAATGGCGGAGCCAGAAAATTCAGGCAAGGGGGGCCAATTATTGTTAAACCTTGTTAGGGAGGGCCAATCCATCCGTTTTAGCAAAAACAAATCACTGTTACTATCATTCTAGGCTTAAATCACTGATGTTAGGGGCTGGCACCCCCTGTCTCTGCCACTGATTGGAGGGAGCACTACTCGGACTCGAATGTCAAGTGTATTTCGCAAGGAAAAACAAGGGTGTCATGTTTGGCATTCATCCGACCATTACGACTCTTAAAAATGTTTTGTGTTGTGAGATGAAGGTAATAAAGCGGAGAAAATGATCTATTCTAGACTCTAGGGAGCTCCCAACCACGTGTTGGCAAGCGTGATTAACCAGCTAGCTGATACTCCTAAAAATTGGTGTTCTTAGTCCACCAAGTAGTGAGGATACTCACACTCTGCTGATCCTACGAACACATCCCCAAATTGCCCCCACTTTCCCAAAGGGAGGAAATGTTGCATTGTCATTTTTCGGAGAATCGAAGGTTTCTTTTTAGAATGAAAATCAAAGGTTTCATAGTGGGAGCATTCTGCAATTAACTACTCCCTCCAGTTCAAAATATAGTGTTTTCTTTATTTTCGTACTTCAACTTTGACTATAAATTTAACCAACGAGACCGAATGCGGCGGGAGCAAAAGTTATACCAGCGAATTCGTATTCAAAAGAAGTTTTCAATTATATTTTTTTTCTCCCGGTGCAGTCGGTTAAATTTATGGTCAAAGTTGGACCTCAGAAGATGTGGGCGTACTATATTTTGAAATGGAGGGAGTACTAAGAAGCCACATCTTGCCACTTTGCCAGACGGAGATGGTAAAACAGAGGAAAGGTCCATTTTGGACTCTACCGGGGCCCCCTAACCTCGTGTTAGCCTGCATGATTAACCAGCTAGCTGCCACTAACGGTGAAAGCTAGCCAGGATTACGACCCCCGCCCGGCCCTATGAGTCTATGATTAGCTGGGTGTATTTGTCCTATGCCCCAAACAACGGGCGAAGGTGATTCACTAGGAAGGACAGGGACGCAGCTAGCTGCAAGCTGCGAGCAAAATTCCAAAATTGCAGGACCAAGAATCTCAGCCTTGCGTCCTTGTGGCAATCAACCAAGCAATGTTCGATGGAGGAACATCGATCCTCCAAATAAAGAACAAGGGGATGCTGGAACGCTGTTCTTGCTGGTCCCACTGCCAAGTCATATTTATCAACGTAGGATGAACCTTTGATTGACAGGGATAAGGTTGTGTGCCTTTGTGTCTTATATGAGAATGGCGTTTTGGCTCCCTGGAGCGCGCGCTCCCATGTGAATAGTAAAAAAAAAATATATAGTAAACATTTTCAAAAAATTCTGAATTTTTTTGTCGATGTTTTTGTTAGTGAAAAAAATTCATGCGAAACGGAGCGGCGGTGCTTCGCCGGTGAAAAACACAAATTTAGGCTGACATTTTGGGGTAACACTTGGTGTTTATTTTATTTTATTCTGCACGGGATAAAATGTTTAATCTTTTCGCCTACAAATTTGTATGTAGCGTTTGTATGTGACAAAGAACACGTATAATTTTTTTTTTCGATTTTTTTTTGAAATTTCAAAAAATATTTTCGCGTGCAGGAGCGCGCCCTCTCGGGAGCACCAATGTATTTCCGCTGCTATACCCACTTGTGTGTTGAACAAATTGAGTGGAAGGACTGCCAAGTCCCACATTAACAAATTCTTAGTTCCTGGCAACCATTGTTAAAATGCTGGCGGAAATGATCTACCTACATTATTTTTAAAATATCCCTTGTGAAAATTAAATAATTTTTACTATATGTAATTTCGTGATTCTTCAAAACGGCGTATCCGACTCTCCCATCTTTCACCCTTTCTCATCTCCGCCACTCATCTCGTGGGCACACAAATGTCCTTCCAACTCGCATATGTGCTATGGAGATCATGATGATTTGTAATAAGAACTCATGAAAATGGAATGTCATATCAATTCAGTGTGCATTCCAATTGGCAATGATGCTCCAAACCAGATGTCACAAATCCTACCTTCAAAATTCGTTCGTCTCCCCCCTTTACCGCACCAAAAGAAATGGATGGAAACAAAATAAATGCAAAATTTGAGTGGGGCCTCTTTTTTCTAAGAAATACTAACTGACGAACGTCCCTAGGAGGGGATGGCAAGCGAATGTTTATAAAGCATTTTTTGGTGGTAGGAGATGGCAAATTCTGCGCGTTTATCGCACTTCTTTTCAGAAACTGTCATGCATATCTGAATAAATTGTCGTGTGTCTATGAAGAAACTGTCAGTAAAAATGTTTGCAAATGTCACCCCTCCCTCCCAGCGAACGTTCACCGGCTATTGTGGTCCTTTTTTTTGCCACATCGAACGAACATCTTTTCGAAAATTTCAAAAGAAGAAAAAACTTTGTAACAATCTTGGCTTATTACTCCCACAAATAAATATCCATATTAAAGATGATGTACATATCTGAACTGATAAATTGGCAGTAATTAAGTTTACAAATATGCTGAGTAAATGCAATCATCACTGACTAATGATGCTCCAAATGTCGCCCTCTGCTCCTCCTCAATGTCGCCGTCTCTTTCTCCCCCTTCGCAACAGAATCAAGCAGAGGAGCCACCAAGATCCCATCTATAAATACCACCACCTCCGCCGATCGTCTTCCACCTCGCCTTCGCCTCCGCCGATTTGTCTCCACCCATCACCTGCCGTCCTCACTCCCCTCCGCCGGCCCGCCCGCTCAGAGGCACGAAATGGCCGTGTCCACGGAGCTGCCGGAGGCCGGGTCTCCGCAGGCGACGGAGGCGCCGCCCCGGCCCGGCCTGCGGTACAACTCGCCGCTGGTCCAGGTGTCGCTGATCGGGCTGGTGTGCTTCTGCTGCCCGGGCATGTTCAACGCGCTGTCCGGGCTGGGCGGCGGCGGGCAGTTCGACCACACCACGGCCGACAACGCCAACACGGCGCTCTACGCCTGCTTCGCCGTCTTCGGCGTCCTCGGCGGCGCCGCCCACAACCTGCTCGGCCCGCGCCTCACGCTGCTCTTCGGCTCCCTCACCTACCCGCTCTACGCCGCCTCCTTCCTCTACTACAACCACCACAAGTCCCAGACGTTCCCCATCATCGCCGGCGCGCTGCTCGGCGCCGGCGCGGGCCTGCTCTGGGCGGCGCAGGGCGCCATCATGACCTCGTACCCGCCGCCCAACCGCCGGGGCAGCTACATCTCGCTCTTCTGGTGCCTCTTCAACCTCGGCGGCGTGCTGGGCGGCCTCCTCCCCTTCTCCTTCAACTACACCCGCACCGACGCCGGCAGCGTGAACGACGCCACCTACGCGGCCTTCATCGCCTTCATGCTGCTCGGCGCGGCGCTCACCTTCCTCGTCCTGCCGCCCGCCAGGATCGTCCGCGACGACGGCACGCGCGCCACCAGGGTCACCTACTCCTCGGTGTCCACGGAGGGGTGGGAGATCCTCAAGCTCTTCACCAACTGGCGGATGCTGCTCATCCTCCCGGCGGCCTGGGCCAGCAACTTCTTCTACACCTACCAGTTCAACAACGTCAACGGCCTCCTCTTCACGCTCCGCACCAAGGGCCTCAACAATGTTTTCTACTGGGGCGCGCAGATGCTCGGCTCCGCCGGCATCGGCTACTTCCTCGACTTCGGCTTCGCCAGCCGCAGGAAGCGGGGGCTCATGGGCGTCGCCGCCGTCGCCCTCCTCGGCACCGGCATCTGGGCCGGCGGCCTCGCCAACCAGTTGAGGTACCTCGACGGCGAATTCCCCGACAAGATCGACTTCAAGCAGGGCAGCCGCTATGCCGGCCCATTCCTGCTCTACTTCAGCTACGGCCTCATGGACGCCATCTTCCAGAGCCTCATCTACTGGATCATCGGCGCCCTCGCAAACGACACCCAGATCCTAAGCAGGTACGCTACGTACACACTCCAATACAGATACACTACTGTACATGTCTGATGGATTTCCTCCCAGATTTTGGATTGGCAACAATTTATCATAATACTACTCTACTTGAATTGGTTAACTGTTAAGTTAGTACTGTATTTGGGATAAAATAGGATTCTTTAAATATATAGTGCTCATGTTAAATAGTAGTAGTAGAATCCACTGTTTGATAGAAGAACATATCTGTTCTTCTTCTGATGCTTCTCACTCTGTTTGGTAGAAGACTCTACTTTAGGAAAGTTTCAAAGTACAGTACTACTAGATAAGATACTCCTTAAACTTTGGAGGGAGAGTCCACTGACTTTACACGGCTAGGCTAGGTTCAATATTGAAATGCTTGAAACATGCCATCTGAATCATCATCATCAGTGTGGAAAGGGAGTCATCTTTTTCTTGTAAAATACAGTTACTGAACTGGAGTGAGTGTGATGCCTGGGGGCTTTCAAGTGCCAGGAATGCTGCCCCCTTCCAAAATCTAATCAAAAGCACTTTTTCCCCATTTGGAATTTAGATGTCAGAGTCTTGTTTGCTGTCTGGAACCTACTAGTGTTATCCATCTTCAGAAATTCTTGCCCAATTTAATGCATCAGAAAAATCTGCCGCTGCTGATATATAGAAACCCCTGAATGAATGAATGAATGATCGGTGCGGCAGTTAGGCATCCTTAGTCGAAAGAGTGGTCTTTCAGGTTCGGTGCTTACACCCAATAAATTTGATACCTGATAGGTTGTGATGGATAAGGATTCTTCTTATCCAGCTACCTTTTCCTTCTCTTTTATATTAGAATAAATTCACAATGTTGCTCTCCGTAGGCTGGTCCTAAGAAATAAACTAAATTGGTCCTTAATGTGTGTGAACTAAGAGGCCTTGGTGTGTAAGTAATACTTTCTGAAGTCTGACCTAAGAGGCCTTCTCATGCGTCATTCTTAACATGCTGTATCCTCATGCATAATGCATTTGGTGTTGGTGTTGGTCAATAGAATTGCTCTTCTGAACAAAAGTATATGCAATCTGAATAAAATTTCAACTTCTGTCGTTGCAGATACGTTGGGTTCTACAAGGGGGTTCAGAGTGCAGGAGCGGCCGTGGCATGGCAGGTCGACACCCACAAGACGTCCCTGCTGTCGCAGCTGATCGTCAACTGGGGGCTGTGCACCGTCAGCTACCCGCTGCTCGCCGTCCTGGTGCTCCTGGCCGTGAAGGACGAGGACTACTCCGTGTCCAACGTCGACGACGCCGGCAAGGAGAAAGACACCAAGATGGCTGCCCCGTCAAGCTTCCACTGAGAGGATACATTTCAGTTATTCGTCAGCGTGTTCGCCTGCCGCGACATCTCTCGAGTACAGTGCTTTAGGCCGCGGTGTAGCCGTGAGTGCTCGCTGCTCGACGATGGCTGAGCAATCTTCGCGTTGTGTCAGATTGTGTTACTCCACTGTGTGTGTGGTTCATGGCGGTGGTGGTGTTTACTGGTAACATCATGTGTTAATTTTTTCTCTGTTTTTATTGTCTTCAGTTCAGTTGAGCTGCAGTATACAGTATACAGTTTCATTGCTTGTTCAAACCGCTCTGTCAGTCAAGAAATGGTAACCAGCTCTGCTTTGCGCGCTTCTCTTCTTCCGTGCGATTTCCGGTTCGTGGTTGAGCGAACGGAAACGGAATTCTGAACTGCAGATAGATAGTTCTGCATTTTCTGAATTTTCTGTCAGTCTGGAGTAGGCATATCTTCAGCATGCTGCTTAGCTAATAGAAAAGGTTAAAAAAAAAAAAGATTGCCGAGCATATTTGTCATATGCTTGCATAGTTAGACGGTGGCCTTTATGATTAATCCAGGAGTTTGTATGCTAAATGTGCATGCCGCACATGTTACCACCACGACACGAGGCACCTCATGGCTCTCGTGCGCTGGGTGTGCCTCCATTTGGGCACGCATGCTCAGCTGACTGCCCACTTAAGAGGTGGAATGCAGACGCTGGAGTAGTCGAGGTGGGAAACTCTGGCCATTCTGTTGCTCTGTTCGTGGCTGAGGATTGAAGGCCGTGGGTAGTGAGCTGCTGTTGGGCTGGGCCGCATGGAGGAATGGTACGCACCGCCGTAATTTTGTTTGCCTCACTGAACACTGCTGCCGCACTCCACCAAGAGCATCTCCAACCTTGGTTGCAGCTATTCATCAGCTTGTGTTGCCTGCCGCGACATCTCGCAAGTACAACGGCTTAGGTCGTGGTGTAGCCGTGCGTGTGAGCACCCGCTGTCACTCTTTGTCCTGTGCCTAGTTGTTGTAACTCCACAGTGTCTGCAGTTCATGGCGGCGGTGGTGTTCATGTGATATTTTTCCCTCTGTTTTCTCTTGTGTTGAGTTCAGCTCAGTTGCAGTATGTTTCATTTTATTTTCAAACCGCTGTGCCAATCAGGAGTTACGACTTCATCATTAATTTTGCGATGCAGGCTTCTCTTCTGTGCGATTTCCGGTTGGTATTTCAGCTGGTGGAAATGGAATTCTTAGAAGCAGAAAGATAATTCTGCGTTTTCTGAATTTTCAGGCAGTCTGTGGTAGGCATATCTTGAGCATATGGATAGGAAAACAGACATTCAGTTTGAACATATGCTCTTGGAATTCCCGGCATAGGATATTTTATCATGCTATACAGACCACCATCAGCTACCCGCTGCTCGCCGTCCTGGTGCTCCTGGCCGTGAAGGACGAGGACTACTAGTTGTCCAACGTCTACGACGGCGGCAAGGAGAAGGAAACTAAGATAAGATGGCCAAGCTTCCACTGAGAAGAGGATATGTTTTTTCAGGCATTCATCAGCGTGTTCGCCTGCTGCGATTCATCAGCATGTTCGTCTGTCGCGACATCTCACAAGTACAGCAGGTTAGGCCGTGCTGTAGGCGTGATTGCTCGCTGCTCGGCGATCATGTAATCCTTCTTTGTGTTGTGTCAGATTGTTTGTTACTCCAGTGTGTGTGTGGGTGTAGTTCATGGTTGATGCAATATCATGTGATATTTTTTTTTCCTCTGTTTATTCTTGTCTTGAGTTCAGTTTAGATGCAGCGCAGTTTCATTTCTTGCTCAAACCGCTGTGCCAATCAGGAAACGGCGACCGGCTATGGCTTCGTCATCAATTTGCGACGTGCGCTTCTCTTCTGTGTGATTTCCTGTTAATTAGTATTTTAGCTGATGGAATGGGAATTCTGAACTGCAGATAGATAATTCCCCGTCTTCTGAATTTTCAGGCAGTCTGAAGTAGGCGTACCTGATAGGAAACAAAACACGCATTCAGTTTCAGCATATGCTTTTGGAAACAAAACACACATTCAGTCTCAACACAAATTTATTTTATCATGCTACAGAGAATCTTCCCTCGAAAAAGGAAAATAAATACCGAACGACATGTGATGCTTTCCATTGTGACAACTACTGTATTTGGCTAGCTAATATACTCTCAATACAAGCAACCTTGCAGTGAACAGAGAGCAGAGCAGTAACACGTAAACAGAGTAAAGAGAAAAAGATTGCCCAGCATATTTGACATATGCGTGCTTGGCTAGACGGTGGCCTCAATCATTAATCCTTGAGTTTGTATGCTGAGTGTGCATGCCGCACACGGAACCACCACAGCACGAGACACCTCACGGCGCTCGTGTGCTTGGTGTGCCTCCATTCTGGCACGCCTACTCAGCTCACTGCTCACTTAAGAGGTGCTTCTCACACCACTGAGTAGCCGAGGTGGGACTAAACAACAAAGAGACTCTAGCCATTCCTCCCATTCGTGAGGAGGGGCTGAGGTCTGATGGCTGTGGGCTGTGAGCAGCTGCTGCTGGGCTGTGCCGCATGGACGAATGGTAAGCAAGGTCCGCGAGAAATTTGGTCTTCACTCCGATTCATTCATACCGGAGTAAGCACTGCAGTAATTTTGATTGCCTCACTGCTCCACATCAAGAGAGCGGTAATAGTGATACGAAATGTAATTTACTCTCTACAGAACACTGCTGCTGCACTTCACTGCGCTGCGTTCTACACTGGTGGATTACGATAAAAATCTTAGATTATCCAACGAGTTTCTTTTTTTAAAAACTATTTTGGTGTTTTTTTAGTTGGCTATTTTGGTTTTTGTTTAAAAAACTTATTTCTAGCTTTTAAAGTTTTGAAGAAAAAAATCTGAGCCTTGACTGGAGGAAGAAATTCACGTAAGTACGTACATAAACTGAAATTCCACAGCATGGACAAAACATTGCTTTATTGCGAAAATTATATAAGCTTATAACATCCAGAACAGATAGTTACAGTGGAAAATCGAGTAAACTAGATACAAATGCCGTCCCGGAAACTGGCCCAAAACTGCAAATACAAATTACTGGGTACCCCAAATTAATTGTCAGACACGCCTAGTATCTCCAAATAATTTTACATGTGGACACAGTAGCGCCTGAAATAGGGCCACTGCCAACCTTTATCTTGTATGCCCCTAGTGAACCCAACCAAGCACTAAATTATCTTCTGGTTGTCACAGGATCTGGCTGGACTTCTACGCGAGCTCGAGGACAAGCGCGGACGCTCCGCCTCCGCCATTGCAGACGCCAGCGACCCCGACTCTGGCACCCTTCTCTCTGAGGACCTGTTGAAGAAGTAACATGGTTAGTTATTTCACTTACATTACCAGCTATAAACATGCACTGCAGATGCGATTTTGTAAGATGGAGTGGAAAAAATCTGATGAAGTGAGAGCAAAGGAAACCAGAGACAGTAAAGAGATGGTAAATGAAATCACAGGATATAACCCCCTCATATCGGAGTGAGCAAATTTCATGTATCGATACGATAGACTGATTTTTCTTTCACACAGGTTACAGAGTTAGCTGTGATCATGTTTGTGAACATTTTGCTGAAAGTTTTTTTAATACTTATAGTTAAAAGTCATATAGGCTGAAGATAAAGGTGTCTATTAGCAGTCATTATGGAACGGCTTCTACTAGAAAGAAACACCCATCCTCAAACAACAGGCCCTGGCACATGATCACAACACAGGATAACACCTCAAGAGAGAACTTACACCAATAAGGGTGACCAAAATGCGAGCACCACTGCATCCTAGAGGGTGTCCTAAAGACACTGCTCCTCCGTGTACATTAATCTTTTCCTGCAATCACAGCTGTTGTCAGTACCACATCTAGTTTACACTAATAAATATTGCTTGTGGACAGAAAATAGTAAAGAATCAACATGCATTTTCTGAGAGGAATGTTAGCTTATATTCAGGTCCGGAAACAATTTTAGCTTTTCTTTAGCACGGAGACAGATTTAGTTGAACGAAAGCAGCACTTACTGAAGGAATTCCAAGAATCTTCTGATTTGCAAGTGCAACAGCCTGTAATAAAAAGTGGAAATAAATATTGATTGTTATGCAATTAGTAAGAAGTAGCAAGAAACGATCAAAATCATACCGCAAAGGCTTCGTTAATTTCGTAAAAATCAACAGATGAAGATTCTAAGCCAGCATTTGCGAGAGCCTTCGGTATGGCAAGTGCCGGGGTAGTGGTAAATAGTTCGGGAGCCTGCATAAAGAATTGGAAGTTAGAAATATCATGCTGATTTCGAAATTTTCATAGCAAACAGCCTTCAGTTACTGTAATTAGGCAAAACTTAATGTGAGAGAAGATGGGTTCTTATTCCGTCCAAAACCTAAATCCTTCTGTCAATTTTCCTAGCAGATGTTAATCTAGTTCAAACTAAGATAAGAACTGGTACTTTAGCTTACTTGAGCTGCATCGGCAAATCCTTTGATTCTTGCAAGAACTTGCAGTCCAAGTTCCTGAGCCTTCTGCCCACTCACCAATACTAGTGCGGCAGCGCCATCACTGCTCCACGTAAAAGAAACAGATAAGCATCACACATTTGGTTCATAGACAAACACACCAGGAAATTCTGGGCAGTACATTGGATAAAGCCCTGTATAGAACATAATCTTAGGATGAAGAAAACAAAGACAAAAAACACATCTTTTAGATATGTTCTGCTGACATAGGTGTTCCGGAAACCATATACCACAGAAGTACTCCACAAGGCTAGGATCTGAAAAAAAAGAGAGACAAGCACCTTATACTAGAAGCGTTCCCAGCAGTAACAGTTCCAGCGTTCTCCTTGAAACTTGGGCGGAGCTTCCTCAGTTTCACTGGGTCAAACTAAGAGGCATAAAATGCTCATATTACATGGTAGTAGTTCACATACAAAGATTATACAGATAACAATTGCATATTTTCCTTGTTTTAGTTAAGTACAAGACAAACTATCAGCAACTTCGCAATAACATAGTATGTACTGCCTAATATTCTTGAGCTTGGTACATATTATATTTCACTACAGAATGCATAAAAACACTAGATACAGAGTGGAGACAGACACAACATGCTTCAAACAATTTGTTTGTTTTTTGGAATAATTTAGTTGTTAAGAAAATTGACAGCTACAGTTAAAAAGATATGCAGGATATCGCCTTGTAGTCTGTTTCCAGTTTTTCTGTTTGAAAATTTTACCCTGTCTAGGCTCTCGTCTTTTTCAACAAGTACTGGTGGTTTTCCTCTGCCAACAGGAACTTCAACCTGGTAGATAAGACAGTGGGCATTAGGAATACAAATAAAGTAATGGTTACTAATATTGGCAAAGAGACAGAAAATGACCGGAACGATCTCCCATGCAAAAGCGCCACTATCACGAGCAGCAATTCCCCGCTCATTACTTTGAATAGCAAAAGCATCCTACATAAGAATGTATAAATTCAGATACATCACAACTAATAAATACTTGGCCATAATGTAGAAGGACATTACATCAATACCTTAAACAGATGTCAAAGATAGTATTTGACAAATTTAACTCTAATATCATATTCTTCAACAAGAAATGGGAAATAGAATAAAATTTTGGGAAGTGATTATTGTCCAAAAGCTTGTTGTTCTGTACTAAAGAGCTACATCGCAATCATAAAATTAATATTGGTATCCTCATCCTAAAGGCCTAAAAGCAAGGTATCAGTAATTTTAGCAAAATTAACTCTTGCACATTAATACGAAAAATTCACTTCCACGTTTGAAGCAAGCAACGGAAGGTTCATTGACTCATGTACAGCATTATTTAAGCCTACCCAAGAAATTCATGGGAGCATCCCTGCTAGAAAAATTAAAAGGCTAATAATAGGCCCAAGATGGTATTAATAAGGCATCATTGAGATAAGACACTGGCAGTTATGTATATATTGGTCCAAACCAAACAGGATTGTACCTAAGATGAAGACGAACATATATAATCAACTTGTATGGGACGGTAATGACAAAGTTCAGTGCACTCAAAAGACCAACTTTCTGTGTGTTTTCAATATATTTAATATATAACATGTACTGAATCTCTAGGAGTAACAACTGACAAAACACATGCCCTTCTGTGCTAGAAAAATATAAGAATAATAACTACATTAGAAAGTGGTTACTACAATCTGTTGTAACTTACTTGGTCTTCCCTTGTCAGAGCATGATTGTCAGCACAAAGCTCAGCACACACTCCCATGGCACAATCGCCATATACATCCCAAAGGCCATCCTTAAGCATACCGTCAACAAGGCTGTCATGTCCGAAACGAGAACCTTTTCTGCATTTGATTACACGAATCACAAAGTTTCCAACAAGACATACAAGACCCATACACTAACATTGTACTGTATTATGTACCGGTTCTAACAGATCACATACTACAATTTAAACTTTTAGCTGAATACTTTGTTCATGTACCTTACAAAGATGAATGAGTTGAGCAATACAGAGTACAAAACAGAGCAATCTAAATACAAGGAGTCACACGAACTGTTTTAAATGGATATTTTGGCATTCTCCTTCTCCCTGTATGCTTAGTTTACTTACCGGACAAGACACGATTTATCTTCAGCTATGCACTACATCCAGATACAACCAAAAGAACACTTTACTGACCTAGCTTCAGCGATGTATTTTGGAGCATTCGACATGCTTTCCATGCCACCTGCCACTACAATATCATTGCTGCCCAGTTGAATCGACTGTGCAGCAAACATCGTTGCTGCAGAAAGGGAGAAAAAGAAAACAAGATCACGGTCAAAAAACATCTCAGTTACAGAAACTGTAAACACAGATTATACAGACATGGTCACATGAGCTCAAACCTTTCATGCCAGACGCGCAGACTTTGTTGACTGTCGTGCAAACAACCGTGTTTGGGATCCCTGCGCCTAAGGCAGCTTGTCTCGCTGGAGCTTGCCCCAAGTTAGCACTCAGGACATTGCCGAAGAAGACCTCCTGCACAAGGGATGGATCCACATTCGCCCTTTTCAGAGCGGCTGACCGCCCCCAGTCACCGTGTTATTATTACTGTCGGGTTAAACATAGCCAACAGATTATACCTTCAGGGGGGCATACAGAGAAGATACTACCTTCGATAGCTACGGAGCCGAGTTTGGTAGCAGGCAAGGAAGACAGGGCGCCGAGGAAACCACCCATAGGGGTGCGCGCGACCCCGACAACACAGACATCTGTCGGAAAGGAAGAAGTTACTAACTGCAGCATATTTTGTAGCACACTATATACAGTAGTGATCTTTCTCTTAATTTCAGATTTTCTGTTGATTTTTACAAATATGTGCACACAAGAAAAGTAAAGGAAACCAAACCAATTGTGTCTCACATCATGCCACACCAGTAGTCAATCATTTGTTTACACCTTTGTGCAGATCGTCGTCAATCGTTTTATCTTTTTATTATGAAGTCTGAACTAGCAACAAGGAGCTCATTGTGAACATTATCATAGACAAGCTGCCCGCGGTCGGTTCAGAAGAACACAAACCGGGATACTATACGGGGCGGGGCGGGGCGAGATGAGGAACAAGGAAGCGGCAGTACCTCTGGGGCTGATGTTCTCTGAACCCATGGCAGCTCCCCGACTCCGACCTGCAAAATCAGTCAAGCGAACAAAAACGAACTCCGGTTCAGTGTCGCCGCGGGATCAGGCAAGCAGCCGTCGCGTCAGGCGCGGCCACCAGGGGGAACGACAGACGTCGCTGCCGCGCCGGCGGCGCGAATTATTGTGACGGCGAACTGAGCCGCCGCATCAGGCCAAGAAAATGCAGAGAACGAGAGAGAGAGGGAGAGAGAGATGGAGGGAGCGTGCCTGGGGTCGTCGGATCTAGCGGCGGCGGAGGCGGAGTGCACGAGGCGCGGGAGCGGGGGTCAAGCAGCCGGGATCGGGCGGGGGTCTGCTGGCTGCTCGTGCCTGGTCTGGAGTCTGGACTTGTTGCGCTGTTTATAACGGGGGAGGGGTTCAGTCGCTGAGGGTCAGAGTCAGTGGGGCTGCGGTCCAAGGCCTACTGCCCGCTTCGCAGCCATTGGAGATGAAACGTGGACTTTTACCAAGAATCTTTAAAAAAAACACGTCAGCTAAATGTGAGCTGACTGACTTCGGTTTGGGTCCGTCGATTTTGAGAGTTCGCCTGAGGGAGGCCGGAGGGAAGGAAGGAGCTCGCGCGAAGGGTTACCCCACCATCTATATTAGGGTGGTGGGTGGGGCCGGCAGCACGGCGGCGGTGGGGACGGCAGAACGGCGGATGGTGCAAGGTCGCCGTTGAAAATCGATGTCGATGCCGGGGCTAGAGGGATGTCCGCGGGAGGGAGGGGGCGGTAGCATGGCGGTGGGCCGCGGTTGGAACCAGCTCGGGCGACGGGAGGTGGAAACCGGCTGTTCGTCCGGTGGTACGCGAGGTGGTCAGATCAAGAGGAAGATGAGCGAGAGGTTGAGGATGCAATCTCGGCCGTCTGTTTTGTATCCAATAGCTGATAGTAATCGACTGACCCAGATGATTTTTTGAGGCGACTAGCTAACAATTAGCCGCACAAATTTTTTTGCCAAAACTCCTACCATTGATGTGTTTGGAAAAGAGTAACCCGGACATCCGAATGACAACGATGATGTCATGGATTATTCGCGATTTGCCAAGATGATGTGCTCCCTCTCCGTCGCCAACGACCTCTTGCGACCGTTTCCTCGAAGATTATGCCGGGGGCAACTGGCACGACTTAGACGACATGACGGACATCTCAGACCTCCCTACCAATGAGGCGGCGGGAAACTAGTCGTGGCAGGGCACTAGTGTGTGTTCGGTGGCTTCTAACGTGGTGGGGTCAGGGCTTTGGTGTGGCAGCTAGCATTATGCGGCAATCTCCAACCCGTTCCGACGATCTCACTCCTCCTTCTCCTCCGCGATGTGGGAAGTCTCCTCCTGCGCGACCTCCTTGTCCAAGCGCCATTCCTTCTCCTCCTCCGCGATGACGGCAGTCTCCTCCTGCGCGACCTCCTTGTCCAAGCGCCATTCCTCCTCCTTGGTGAGCGACACCCAGTCCGGCCTTGGGCGAAGCGACATGGTGAGGACGAGCAAGGGAAGTGGAGTTGTGGGGACGATGGGGAGATGATTTGGGATGGAAAGGCACCGACCTTCTGTAGGCACTAGCGGTGAAAAATGGTATGCGTGACGGGAAACGGGGGCGGGCGGCAAGAAAATATGCAGGAAACATACGTGGGCTGTTGGGCATGTGAGGATGCCCATTAATTGTCTCATTTCACAGTGACATGATTGGTGCTGCCGTTTGTGCCATCGGCAGGGGAGGGGGAGAGGGGGAGCAAAGATAGGTCGCGATGCAGAGGATGAGGGGAGAGAGGTGAAACTTTCCTCCCGCACAGATGGTTAATCTTGAAGCTCACTATAAGGCAATTCTACTAGACTCGCCTTTTGCATCTCAAACTCTATATGAACAGTTACCATACTGATCAGACTAATATGATGCATCCACTAGAGTTTTTGGATCTCAAACTCCCTATGGACAATTATAATACCGATCAGACCAATATGAATATATGATGCATCCGCCAAAGTTGCTTTAAGAGCACAGTCTGCGTACCTAAAAAAAAGCATAGTTTTGCATTGGTGTGCATTGGAAGTAGAAAAGTTGCCCCACTACATGGGAAAGTATGTATACTTTTTTTTTGAGCAACGAAAGTATGTGTACTAGATATGTCATCGTCCAAGGAGGTTAATAGCATCTTCAAAATTATACCTAAATTCCGTAGCCTAAAATGATTATATGTCTTCCATTTGCATATATTTTCCTATTATGCACACGTTAAACAAATAAAGGAATTCATCATGATAATTCAAGCAAATATGAAAGGTAAATGTTGGTGCGCGGTGCGCCGGCCGAAAATTCGGCCGGTCTCGTGCCTCGCTGGCCTTGCGCGCCCACGAAACCAAGCCCCCGCGTGAGACGCGTGTATATTGTGGGGTCCAGCGCAGACCGGCCTTATCCTACCTTATCTTCTCCACCGCTGCATCCCCTACCTCCCAGTTTTCATTCTTCTCCTCCCCACTACCCCACGCTGCTGCTCTCGTCCTCTCCGCAACCTCTCCCTCCCCAACCGCAAGACCCGCTGCCACCACCGGCGTTCGCTGCCGTGGCATCGCTGCAAATGCTTGCCGGCATATGAGCGGGTTGACGTGATGTACGAGGCGAGCTGCAACCATATTTGGTGGAGCTGCAAGCAACAGAGGCAAGCGGTGGAAACGGCGGTGGACGCCACTGCTAGGCGTCGATGATTTTGCTGCAACCGTGCAACGGAAGAGCTGGAACCGGCATGGAGTTTTGCTGGAATCGGCAACGAGCGGATAGACGGAGGATTATTGCTACCATCGTTGTTTTTTCTTGCTGGATCCGGTACTTTTTTTTGCTACCAGGGATGTTTGGTTCTGCTGGAACCAACTTTTTCTTTTGCTACCACAGGCGTCTTGTTTTGCTGGAACGAGCTTGATTTTTTGCTACAAGGGGTTGTGCTGGGTTTGCCCCTTTTTTGAGCATATGCAGCACCAATGTTACCACCGGTGATTTGTTTTGCTGGAATCGGTGACTTTTTTTGCTAGGATCCGTATTTTTGTGTGATTTTTGCTGCAGCCGGCATTCAATTTTGCTACGATCGTCATTGATTTTTGTTGGAATTGGCGAGTGTTCTTTGTTCGGAATGTGCAAATGTGATGTTTTTTTTCGGTAGAGTTTTTTGCTACAACCATATTTTGATTTTGCTGGAACCGGAGACAAATTTTGCTACATCCACGTTTTGATTTTAATTTGCTACAATGGCGATGACAGGCGGCACCAGCGAGCTTTAATTTGTTAGAACCAATCCCTTTTTTCGCTACAACTGCCCGTTTGTTTTGCTGCTACCGGCAACCGAGGGAGAGCACAATTTTTTTTTGCGAGCTCATCACCGGAGGTGCTGCGACCTGCAACCGACGCACGCCGGAGTTGTGCCAGGTGCCACCGGAGTTGTGCCGTTGTCGCGGGAGCTGCAACCATGGGTACAAGCTGTTGCATGCACGGAACCGGCGAGGAACACAGGAGACGACGGCGGCGACCGGCGGTGAGGGCGGCGACCGGCGGTGAGGACGGCATCTGGCAGCGCGGGGCGATGAAGCGAGGAGATCTAGGTGAGTGGGCGGCGGAGGAAGGAGGTCTATACGAGAGGGGCCAGCACGGGAAGAGATCGAAGAAGATGCAGATCGAATGGCTGGGGCGCGCTGCATCGGGCGGCTGACGTGCGACCGGCCGAACTGTTGGGCCGGTGCGCCGGCGCCCAGCACTGCCCAATATGAAAATGTTACACACATAGTCCACATAGAAAGTCAATACATAACCGCTACTAATTTAGGAATCCATTGAAATCTCTACTACCTAAAAGAACCGTAAGGTTCCGTTTCCCTCTTACGTCGTTAGTTTCGTCGAGCCCCTCGCTTCTCCCAGCCTCCACCAGTCCACCGCTTCCTACCGATCTATTTTTAGCATGTCCCGATTTTTCTCCTTCCACCTCGTCCGCCTCCCTCTTGCCTCACGCAAGGAAAGCACATCACGATCTGGCGGCCGCCTCCTTCCACCTAGCGTTATTCCCATCACGATCTGGCGGCCGCCACCATGTCGAAATTGCATTCGGTGCCGCCGCCCGTCCCCTCCCTCTCCCATCTTGCGCTTGCGCTTGTGCCTCCAATCTCCCGTCGGACGTGCGTGTGCCTCCCATCTAGCATCAGCGGCCAGTCGCCAGCGACGGCCCGAGGTCACCGACGCAGGGACCCAAGGATTCGTTGCCGCCGTCCGGAGCTACTTCGTCGACGGCCTCAATGGGGGCTTTGGCAAGAGCTCCTGGTCTTCCGCCGACGCCGCCGGGTCCAGCCCCTAGGCTGACATACTGTCGATCGGGACTCCGTCGGATCCTTTGTGGCCGACCCATGTCCCAGTCCTCTCCTTCCTCTCACAGTTCATGTAGCCCCTACATCCGCCCCTGATTCTCCAGGTTAGTCACGAGGGACTCATAATCTGCAACTTCCTAATTTTGAATTGGTTGTGTGTTGTTGTGCTGCAGGAGGCGACACCACATGAGGAGGCGAGAACAGCATAAGCAATCTCATTCGTGCCAATCTGTGTGTCGCTCCTCACGCCAAGCCAAAGGTCATCTTGCTACCTTGTTGGCAGATTCATGTGTACAATATTAGTGTTCATATCAGTCTAGCAGATTCATGTGTGCCTTTTCAGTATTCAAAGTTAGGGAATTCAAGTGATAATATATTGTTTGGAATTTCATTGCTATTCCATGATCAGTTCCTTTTATCCACCATTTAATGTTTTCATTTTTCTATTGTACAGTAGTTCCTTCTATGGATCTGTACTGATTATATCCAGCTTCATTAATGTCCAGATGCAAGTTCATGAATGACTGTTCATTTTACTTGAGAAGAACTAATTCACATGGTCAAGAACAACTGCTGGATTATAATTTTATAAGCCTTTGTACAGAATACAAGCATACTCATCGATTAATGTGTGACATGTAGAATCCAGTGAAGTAGTATAAATTTTCATCGGCAAGCCAACCAATGTGAGCGGCAACAATAGTAAGGTGTCGCAGATTGACCTGGAAGTTGTCCTGAGAGGCGCGACACTGCCAGTGGAGATGTAGCAAGTGAAGGAGGAGGACGGGTGGACTAAGGTGGCTGTGTGGTAGATGGCGAAGGTGGACAAGATGAACAATTGGTTCGACAGGGTGGTGGTTGTCGTCGACGGCTGGGAGACGAAGCAGGTAGACAAGTCCTTTGCCTGGCTCAACAAGATTGAGGTGGGTCTGGCTCAAGAAGAGCAAATACCTCTGTTTATTTTCATATTTTCACTTCATTTTCTATTGAAAAATTCACTAAGCAATTATACTTGCTTAGAGCATAATTTGAATATTCTTATGTCTATGAGCAATTTAGCCTTGCAATCAGAGAAAAACACGATTATTTAAATAATTTCAAGACAGAAAAGGAGTAAAGCCTTGCAAATCAACACAATAACTACATAAAAAATATCTTGCAAGAATCACCACATTTATGAGACTAAGTAAATCTTCGACCGTTGATGCAATTGTTCTATGTATTATTCATGATGATTATTTGGCAAACAATTTTTCTCCCCAAAGAAAATAAAAATCAAAATGAAGTTCATCATCTGTATGATCTTGCTCTGAGAAAAGGGTTGAAAGAAACTAATTCACTTTGGAATTTTTCTCCCTTTGCACTTAATTTGCATCTTGTCATGACTGCCTGCAATTTAGCGCCATCTTTCATTTACGTTCTTCCATTAACTTTGTGTATAAAGGACATGTCTCTACATGTATATAGAATTCCATCCCAAATTTCTGGATCACCTTTTTCACTAAAGCATGTGTTAACAATAATGTCTGTATCAATACTAAGAGATGTAGTTATCAAGGTTCTAAGTATTTAATTTGTCTTTGTATGTGAACTTTTGACCAGTGGAAGGTCCACCATAATGGTTCTGTACTAATAATTAAGTTAATACTTTTGATACAAATTTTGGCATAATGATAGGTTCACTTCGGAATTTGTCTCATTGACAGGAGCTTGAATTCTACACCACATCAGGACTGATATTCCTAGAATTTGTGATCACAATGTCAGTGTTGCCATTGTCATGCAGCTCAACCTGGGACCGAGCACGGATGCCACTGCGTATTGCTAAAATTTACAAGAAATGCAGAAAATAGAGTTACAGCAATTGAGCAATGCATAGTTCCCAAAATGTGTACCACATAGTTCTATGTTGAACATAGAACTACTTATGTTCCATATTCACCCTAAAACTTCTCTAAAGGTATTGAACTTTCTCATGTTTTGGGAAGCTACCATGTATCCCCTTGCCTAAAATTTGATTGATAGCCGGATGGCCGTTAACGACAGTGACGAGTTTGGAATGGGGAGTGGATATAGCGGTGAAGAAGATGAAGAAGAAGGGTGATTTATAACATGGCACAAAAGTTGACAATATCATTTAATGTGCACGAGGATATTACAGATATACATGTTGCACAGTATTTGTTATGCCCCGTTGCAACGCACGGGCAATTAACTAGTCAATATAAAAGTCACTTATGGTAGACAAAATTGTGGATCAGGACTACTACTCCTGGGGTGGTCATCAAACTGGTAATAATGACCAAAAGGAAAACCCTTGTTAGCTCTGATGAACAACGACGGGGTCCCGCGAGTCTCATGGCTCGGTAGACGGTGGATCCGCAAGAGGGGCACTTGCGCGCGCAGCCGGATAGTTCCTGTGCGCAAACCTAACTTCAAGAATGTTGGCGTAGCTCTTCTCCACGGACGAACTGTTTTTTTTTTCTTTTTTTTCAGCGTCTCCATCTGGTTTTAGTCTGTTTTATTTTTCATGTGTTTTTTTATTTCTCCGTTTTTGGTTTTGGCATAAAAACATTTTTTTAATGCATGATTTGTTTTCCAAAAATCATAAACTTTTTATAAGATAGGCAAACTTTTTCAAGACATTAAAATGTCTTAAACATGATATAATTGTTTTCTTTCTAATACATGATTTTTTTTTTAAATACGTTGACATTTTTCAAAACAATTGATTTTTACCCCACGAATGTTTTTTAAACATGATACTGCAATATATTTTTCACAATATATGTAGTCTATAATTTACATTTACTAGCTTCAATATTTTTTTAATGTTATTTCAATATATTTTTTGAATGTTCATTTCAACATAAAGAATGAAAAGGCTGCCACTATTGGGCCTAGGCCCTGACATCCCATATATGGGGGCCCTGACGCGGTTTCCTCCTATCCTTCGACCAGGGGCGTAGACTAGGAGGAGCACGCCGCATGCAGCAGCCCCGCGTGCATGGGTGGATAGGTCGACCAGGTCCACCTTCATTGGTCTCTTGACTGCCTGGTGTTGCGTGCCTTGACTCCACATGCATCCAGAAACAAGATTCACGGGAGCCCCCGAACGCTCACAGAGTTTAGCAACTTATGGCCGTCGGATCCTTTTCTTGATGTGATCTGGGCCGTCGGATCTTGCTACCGATTGAGCTCGTCCGTCGGTGTTCCTGTAGCAATGAATAGTAGTGGTAGCAAACGCGTGCCACCGCATGTAATTTCACGGCCCGCCGAGGGCATGGATGGAAATTCGCGTGATGGGTGTGTGCGTGGTGTGGTGTGGATGGCCAAGGGATGGATGATGACAAGGAGTGTGCCGATTCCCCGATTGGTTGAAACCGTAGCCGCCACTCCCCATCGGGCGCTTCCTGCAGCCGTCGCTTGTTCCTCTCCCGCAGGCGCTGCTCTCCCCATCGACCTCGCCCCTCGTCATCGCCGAGATGAGAGCGCAGGCCGCCGCATCGCCTTCACCTCCTCTCCAACCGCTGACCTCACGCCGCACGCTTCCTCCCCTTCCCCCACTCTTGGTCCGCACCACACGAGATGGGATGCGACCCATGCCCCCTCCATCTCGTCCGCCCAGCCGACCACCCCTCCTCTGCGCGCCTCCCTCCTCCTTCCCATCAGATCGGGCAAAAGGATGAGCGCGGGCCACAGAGACGACAAGGTGGCTGAGCTGTCCGCGGCACCGTCATTGTTCCTCTGGACTCGGCAGGAGGAGTGTCAGCCACAGGGATGGAAAAGGGGGCCAACCATCCGCGGCGCCGTTGCCGCTATCCAGATCGCTTGCCGGCGTGGATGTGTGGGGCGAGGCTAGGGATGTCGTCCCAGCAGTACTGGTGGAGACAAAGACCCGGTGGCCGGTCGACGTGTGCAACGTCGCCTGCAACTGCTTCCATGGCTTCCTCGGCCTCCGTGTCGTGTTCGAGATGGAGATGCCTCCCTGCTTTACCATTGCTAGGTACCTCTTCCCACTACTAGGGAAAACCCTAGTAGTAGCGCGGGTTTTGAGCCTAGCAGCAGCGTGGGTGGCCGCGCTACTAATAAGGCGCTACAACTAACTTATAGTAGTAGCACGGTCCGCACCCGCGCTACTACTATTGACGATATCAGCAGCGCTTTTGCGGAACGCGCTACTATTAGTTAGTTGTAGCAATCTGGAAAGTGCTCTATTTGAGCCTTATTCTAGCAAAACAAATAATATAAGTTATATACGTAGTATAATTATTTTTAGAAAATAAGAAAAAAGAAAAAACTGTGAATTCAAATATGTTCATGGATTTTCAAAAGTATATATCACAAATTTTAAAATAGTTCATGAATTTGTAAAAAAGTTCTTAAATTTTGAAAAATATTCATCAAATCTAAAAGAGTCCATAGAATTTGACAAAACTTTATCAAAATTGAAAATTTTTTATAGAATGTGAAAAAAGTTCACCATAAAGTTCATTGAATCTGAAAAAATCATCAATTTTGAAAAATGCTCAGTGGATTCGAAAAAAGTTCATCAATTTTTTAAGAAAAGTTCATCCAATTTGTATAAAGTTTATTAAAATTGAAAAAAGTTCATTGAGTTTGAAAAAAGTTTATCAATTTTGAAAAAAATTCAACGTATTTGAAAAATACTTCGTCAAATTTAAAAAAAGAAAACAAAAAATAAAAAAAAAGGAAAGGAAAAAGAAAAAATAGAATAAAAGATGGAAAGTGTAGATAAGGGAAAAGTATACAAGATCCGACTGTGTGCCGGGTTAGTTACCTCAGTGCGGCACCAAGAGGGAGGTCTCTTGTTTGATTCTCCATGAGCGCACTGTTTCTGCGTTTTAAAAGTAGAAAAGAGAAAGGGTAGATGGGTGATACGTCCATTTTGCATCATGCTTTTATATTGATATTTATTGCATTATTAGAGACACATTATGTCACAATACTTATGTCTTTTCTCTATTATTTTACAAGGTTTACATAAAAGAGGGAGAATGTCGGCAGCTGGAATTCTGGGCTGGAAAATGAGCAAATATTAGAGACCTATTCTGCACAACTCCAAAAATCCTGGAACTCCACGAAAGTCAGTTTTGGAATATATTGAAAATATTAGGCGAAGAAAGCACTAGAGGGGGGGCCACCCACTGTCCACGAGGGTGGAGGGCGCGCCCTACCCCTGCCTCGTGGCAGCCCCCAGATGCTCATCTTCTGGTATATGGTGTCTTTTGCCCTAGAAAATATCATAAGGAAGCTTTCGGGATGAAGTGCCGCCATCTCGAGGCGGAACCTTGGTGGAACCAATCTAGGGCTCCGGCGGAGCTGTTCTGCCGGGGAAACATCCCTCCGGGAGGGGGAAATTATCGCCATCATCATCACCATCGATCCTCTCATCGAGAGGGGGTCAATCTCCATCAACACCTTCACCAGCACCATCTCCTCTCAAACCCTAGTTCATCTCTTGTATCCGATATTTGTCTCAAAACCTCAAATTGGTACCTGTGGGTTGCTAGTAGTGTTGATTACTCCTTGTAATTGACGCTAGTTGGTTTATTTGGGGGAAGATCATATGTTCAGATCCTTTATGCATATTAATACCCCTCTGATTTTGAACATGAATATGATTTGTGAGTAGTATTACCACTACTAGGGAAAAGCCTAGCGATGGCGGGTTTTAGGCCTATCGATGAGCGTGGTGGGCGCTCTCGATAAGGCGCTTCTGACTAATGCTTAGCAATAGCGCCTAGACCCACGCCATTGCTAAATTGACTTAGTAGTAGCGCTTCTGATGAAACAGCGCCCTTGGTAATTAGTAGTAGCGCTTCTTCTTTCCCGCTACTACTATTATTTAGTATTTTATTTCTTTTTATTTCATGTTGTATTCATACACCTTTACACAAGTTTTCATACAACAGAATTTAGAGATTGTTTTACATCATAATGAGTTATTACATCATGGGGTGAAAGAACCGTGGACTAGTTTCAAGTGGATGTCCATCCACTCGAAACTAATCCGTGGTTCTTTCACCCAATGATATAATAATATCATCATCATCATCATATCAATAACAACTTATCATCATAATACATCATTGTCATATAACACCTCCTCAAGATCATCGTTTTCATCATTGACATCACATAACACCTCCTCAAGATCATCATTATCAACTCTAACACATTACCACATAATAAACATATTGTACCTCATAGGACCTATTACATTCGATTAAGACCTACTATATTTTCTAAGGTAAAATAGCAAAAAACAAGATAGCCCCTGACTCTCCATTATGGAGAATGGAGATTAGCCTGTCTCCAATTCTTGCCTTTCGCTGAATGTTACTTCCAAGAACCTCCTTGCGAATGTCCATACATTTCTTCCATTCTTTGATGAATATGTGTTCACGGGTTTTAGAAATCCGATATGCAAGTGAGCTCCGTAGATTTACTGGCAAGTATGTTCGAAGCGAGAGGCGACCATGCGAGACATCGGATGAGGCACACAATCCATCGGGAGTTTCGTTGAAAAACATAATAATAACCGTAGTTAGCAATGATGTACTAGTTTTAGAAGTATGCAAAGATGCACGGATGTCGTAATAGTAAGAAATCTTACCAGGTATCTCCAGAGAAGTTATCGTGGTTCAACACATGCACTAGTGGCACGTATTCACCATAATTTGGAGGAGTTCGATAATAGTCATTGTAATTCTCAAGAAGAGTACAAAATGCGATCGATGATTTTTCTCCTTATATCGTTAATTCGGTGCCATCGGTGTAGTGGGTTTTATCTACCATCTTCCGCCTTTGTCTTTGAAGAATCAAAATAAGCTGTCAATGGAAATAAGCTATCAACTATTTTGAAATAAACAATATAAATTAGTTAATAACTATGTTTGAGAAACTCACATAGCGGTACAATCGGAAGCGTATCAACAAGGACCCAAATGTCCATATTCTCTTGCTCGATGTCAGGATCACCAAGATCCATGGTGACAACCATACCCTCATAAAAACTATACATTTTGCAAAGTGCTTCCCAATTTTGGCAACCAAAATGGTTACGCTGTGAGCATTGCACATATTTACTTCCAAATCCATATCATGATGGGTCCTTAGTGAAGGAAATATGCCCTAGAGGCAATAATAAAGTTATTATTTATTTCCTTATTTCATGATAAATGTTTATCATTCATGCTATAATTGTATTAACCGGAAACATGATACATGTGTGAATGTATAGACAAACAAGATGTCACTAGTATGCCTCTACTAGACTAGCTTGTTAATCAAAGATGGTTATGTTTCCTGACCATGAACAAGGAGTTGTTATTTGATTAACAAGGTCACATCATTAGTAGAATGATCGATTGACATGACCCATTCCATTAGCTTAGCACACGATCGTTTAGTATGTTGCTACTGCTTTTATCGATGACATATACATGTTCCGTAACTATGAGATTATGCAACTCCGTTTACGGAGGAATACTTTGGGTGCTACCAAGCGTCACAACGTAATCGGGTGATTATAAAGGAGTACTACAGGTGTCTCCAAAGGCAGATATTGGGTTGGCGTATTTGAGATTAGGTTTTGTCACTCCGATTGTCTGGAGAGGTATCTCTGGGCCCTCTCGGTAATACACATCACTGAAGCCTTGCAAGCATTACAACTAATGAGTTAGCTGTGAGATGATGTATTACGGAACGAGTAAAGAGACTTGCCGGTAACGAGATTGAACTAGGTATAGGATACCGACGATCGAATCTCGGGCAAGTAACATACCGATGACAAAGGGAACAACGTATGTTGTTATGCGGTCTGACCGATAAAGATCTTCGTAGAATATGTAGGAACCAATATGGGCATCCAGGTCCCGCTATTGGTTATTGACCGGAGGCGATGTCTCGGTCATGTCTACATTGTTCTCGAACCGTAGGGTCCGCACGCTTAAGGTTTCGATGGCGGTTATTATGAGTTTTATGTATTTTGATGTACCGAAGAAGTTCGAGTCCCGGATGTGATCACGGACATGACGAGGAGTCTCGAAATGGTCGAGACATAAAGATTGATATATTGGAAGCCTATATTTGGAGTTCGAATGGTTCCGAGTGAAATCGAATTTATCGAGTACCGGAGGTCACCGAACCCCGGGAACTACATGGGCCTTAGTGGGCCTCGAGGAGAAGAGGAAGGGCCGGCTAGGGGTGGGCGCGCCCTCCCCTAGTCCGAATAGGACAGGAGGAGAGGCGGCCCTCTTCTCTCCCTCCCCAATCCTACTCCAACTAGGAGGGGGAGTCCTACTCGGTGGGAGTAGGACTCCTCCGCAGCCCCCTTGGGCGGCCGCACCTCCCCCTCCCTCCTTTATATCTGGGGCAGGGGGTGTTGGGGAACGAGTAATTTCAAAAATTTCCCACGCATCGCAAGATCATGGTGATGCATAGCAACGAGAGGGAGAGTGTTGTCTACATTCCCTTGTAGACCAGGCGAAGCGATCACAACGTAGAGGAAGTAGTCGACGTTCTCCTCGCGATCCGACCGATCCGCGCCGTTACTCGGCGCCCGAGTTCTTGACACACGCAGCTCGATGGCGTCCCTCGTACTCGATCCGGCCGAGTGTCGAGGAGAGTTTCGTCACACGACGGCGTGGGACGATCTTGATGTGTTATCGCGCGAGGCTTCGCCTAAGCAGCGACGATATGACCGAGGTGGAATATGGTGGAGGGGGCACCACACGGCTAAGGAACGATCCGTAGATCAAACTTGTGTGTTCTAGGGTGCCCCCTGCCCCTCAGATATAAAGGAGGAGGGAGGTGCGGCCGACTCATGGGAGGCGCGGAGGAGTCCTACTCCCACCGAGTAGGACTCCCCTTCCTAGTTGAGTACGATTGGGGGAGGGAAGAGGAAGGGCGCGCCCCCTCCTTGTCCTATTCGGACTGGGGGGGGCGCTGCCTGCCCTGGCCGGCCCTCTTCCTTTCCCTCATGGCCCACTAAGGCCCATTAACCCCGGAGGGTTCCGTAACCCGGTACTCTGTAGGAAATTTTTTGAAATTACTACGTTCCCCAACAGTGGTATCGAGCCAGTTTTTATGGTTTGATGTTTTGCACGAGTAGAACACAAGTGAGTTGTGGGCGATACAAGTCATACTTCCTACCAAACATGTCATACTTTGGTTCAGCGGTATTGTGAGATGAAGCGGCCGGACCGACATTACAGCGTGCGCTTACGCGAGACTGGTTTCACCGCCACGAGCACTCGTTGCTTAAAGGTGATTGGCGGGTGTCTGTCTCTCTCACTTTAGTTGAACTGAGTGTGGCTACGCCCGGTCCTTGAGAAGGTTAAACGGAGTCTATTTGACGAAATATCGTTGTGGTTTTGATGCGAGGTGAGATTGGTTCTTGCTTAAGCCCGTAGCAGCCACGTAAAATTTGCAACAACAAAGTAGAGGACGTCTAACTTGTTTTTGCAGGGCATGTTGTGATGTGATATGGTCAAGACGTGATGCTATATTTTATTGTATGAGATGATCATGTTTTGTAACCGAAGTTATCGGCAATGGCAGGAGCCATATGGTTGTCGCTTTATTGTATGAAATGCAATCGCATACGTAATGCTTTCTTTATCACTAAGCGGTAGCGATAGTCGAGAAGCATAAGATTGGCGAGGCGACAACGATGCTATGATGGAGATCAAGGTGTCGCGCCGGTGGCGATGGTGATCATGGTGGTGCTGCAAGATGGAGATCATGAAGCACAAGATGATGATGACCATATCATATCACTTATATTGATTTGCATGTGATGTTTATCCTTTATGCATCTTATCTTGCTTTGATTGACGGTAGCATTATAAGATGATCTCTCACTAAATTATCAAGAAGTGTTCTCCCGAGTATGCACCGTTGCCAAAGTTCGTCGTGCCCGGACACCACGTGATGATCGGTGTGATAAGCTCTCGTCCATCTACAACGGGTGCAAGCCAGTTTTGCACACGCAGAATACTCGGGTTAAACTTGACGAGCCTAGCATATGCGAGATATGGCCTCGGAACACGGAGACCGAAAGGTCGGCGTGAATCATATAGTAGATATGATCAACATAAGATGTTCACCATTGAAAACTACTCCATTTCACGTGATGATCGGTTATGGTTTAGTTGATTTGGATCACGTGATCACTTAGATGACTAGAGAGATGTCTCGTCTAAGTGGGAGTTCTTAAGTAATATGATTAATTGAACTTAAATTTATCATGAACTTAGTACTGATAGTATCTTGCTTGTTTATGTTTGATTGTAGATAGATGGCTCGTCTTTGTTGTTCCGTTGAATTTTAATGCGTTCCTTGAGAAAGCAAAGTTGAAAGATGATGGTAGCAATTACACGGATCGGGTCCGTAACTCGAGGATTATCCTCATTGTCTGCCTGAAGAGTTACGTCTGGATGCACCGCTGGGTGCGAACTGCTTCTTTGGAGCAACACCGGATGTTGTGAGCGTCTGGCGAGCAAAGCGATGACTACTCTATAGTTCGATGTGCCATGCTTTACGGCTTAGAACCGGGACTTCAACGACGTTTTGAGCGTCATGGAGCATATGAGATGTTCCAGAGTTGAAGTTGATATTCCAACAGAATGCCCGGATTGAGAGATATGAAGTCTCCAATAAGTTCTATAGCTGCAAGATGGAGGAGAATAGTTACATTAGTGAGCACATACTCGTAATGTCCGGGTACTACAATCACTTGACACAATTGGGAGTTAATCTTCCGGATGATTGTGTCATTGATGTAATTCTTCAATCACGCCACCAAGCTACAAAGGCTTCGTGATGAACTATAATATGCAAGGGTTAGTAAAGACTATACCGAGCTCTTCGCAATACTAAAGGCTGCGGAGGTAGAAATCAAGAAGGAGCATCAAGTGTTGATGGTCAATAAGACCACTAGTTTCAAGAAGAAAGGCAAAGGGAAGAAGAAGGAACTTCAAGAAGAACAGCAAGCAAGTTCTTTGCTCAGAGAAGAAACCCAAGTGCGGACCTAAGCACTGAAATCGAGTGCTTCTCCGCAAGCGAGTCGTTTGGAAGCGGAACTGCCCCAAGTATTTGGCGGATAAGAAGGATGGCAAGGTGAACAAAGGTATATGTGATATACATGTTATTGATGTGTACCTTACTAGAGCTCGCAGAGCACTGGTATTTGATCTTGGTTCATTGCTAATATTTGCAACTCAAACAGGACTACGGATTGCTTAACACCGGCAAAGGACGAGGTGACGATGCGCGTGGGAAATGGTTCCAAAGTCGATGTGATCGCGGTCGGCACGCTACCTCTACATCTACCTTGGGATTAGTTTTAGACCTAAATAATTGTTATTTGGTGCTGCGTTGAGCATGAACATTATATCTGGATCTTGTTTGATGCGAGACGGTTATTCATTTAAATCGAGAGAATAATGGTTGTTCTATTTATATGAGTAATATCTTTTATGGTCATGCACCCTTGAAGAGTGGTCTATTTTGATGAATCTCAATAGTTGTGATACACATATTCATAATGTTGAAACCAAAAGATGCAGAGTTGATAATGATAGTGCAACTTATTTGTGGCCTTCGCCGTTTAGGTCATATCGGTGTAAAGCGCATGAAGAAACTCCATCTTGATGGACTTTTGGAGTCACTTGATTATGAATCACTTGGCACTTGCGAACCATGCCTCATGGGCAAGATGACTAGAACCCGTTCTCGGTACTATGGAGAGAGCAACAGATTTGTTGGAAATCATACATACTGAGATGTATGTGGTCCGATGAATGTTGAGGCTCGTGGCGGATATCGTTATTTTCTCACCTTCACAGATGACTTAAGCAGATATGGGTATATCTACTTAATGAAACATAAGTCTGAAACATTTGAAAAGTTCAAAGAATTTCAGAGTGAAGTTGAAAATCATCGTAATAAGAAAATTAAATTTTTACGATCTGATCGTGGAGGTGAATATTTGAGTTACGAGTTTGGTCTACATTTGAAACAATGCGGAATAGTTTCGCAACTCACGCCACCTGGAACACCACAACGTAATGGTGTGTCCGAACGTCGTAATCGTACTTTACTAGATATGGTACGATCTATGATGTCTCTTACAGATTTACCGCTATCGTTTTGGGGTTATGCTCTAGAGACGGCCGCATTCACACTGAATAGAACACCGTCGAAATCCGTTGAGACGACACCTTATGAACTGTGGTTTGGCAAGAAACCAAAGTTGTCGTTTCTTAAAGTTTGGGGATGCGATGCTTATGTGAAAAAACTTCAACCTGATAAGCTCGAACCCAAATCGGAGAAATGTGTCTTCATAGGATACCCAAAAGAGACAGTTGGGTACACCTTCTATCACAGATCCGAAGGCAAGACATTCGTTGCTAAGAATGGATCCTTTCTAGAGAAGGAGTTTCTCTCGAAAGAAGTGAGTGGGAGGAAAGTAGAACTTGATGAGGTAATTATACCTTCTCCCTTACTTGAAAGTAGTTCGTCGCAGAAACCGGTTTCTGAGACATCTACACCAAGTAGTGAGGAAGTTGATGATGTTGATCATGAAACTTCAGATCAAGTTACTACAGAACCTCGTAGATCAACTAGAGTAAGATCCGCACCAGAGTGGTACGGCAATCCTGTTCTGGAAATCATGCTACTAGATCATGATGAACCTACGAACTATGAAGAAGCGATGGTGAGCCCAGATTCATAAAATGGCTTGAGGCCATGAAATCGAGATGGGATCCATGTATGAAAATAAAGTATGGACTTTGGTTGACTTGCCCGAGGGTAGGCAAGCAATAGAAAACAAGTGGATCTTCAAGAAGAAGACCGACGTACGACGGTAATGTTATCGTCTACAAAGCTCGACTTGTCGCAAAGGGTTTCGACAAGTTCAAGGGATTGACTACGATGAGACCTTCTCACCCGTAGCGATGCTTAAGTCTGTCCGAATCATGTTAGCAATTGCCGCATTTTATGATTATGAAATTTGGCAAATGGATGTAAAGACTGCATTCTGAATGGATTTACGGAAGAAGAGTTGTATATGATGCAACCGAAGGTTTTATCGATCCAAAGGAGCTAACAAAGTGTGCAAGCTCCAAGCGATCCATTTATGGACTGGTGCAAGCATCTCGGAGTTGGAATAAACGCTTTGATAGTGTGATCAAAGCATTTGGGTTCATCTGAGACTTTTGGAGAAGCTCAGTATTTACAAGAAAGTGAGTGGGAGCTCAGTAGCATTTCGATATTATATGTAGATGACATATTGCTGATCGGAAATGATATAGAATTCTGGATAGCATAAAGGGATACTTGAATAAGAGTTTTCAATGAAAGACCTCGGTGAAGCTGCTTACATATTGGGCATTAAGATCTATAGAGATAGATCAAGACGCTTAATTGGACTTTCACAAAGCACATACCTTGACAAAAATTTGAAGAAGTTCAAAATGGATCAAGCAAAGAAAGGGTTCTTGCACGTGTTACAAGGTGTGAAGTTGAGTAAGACTCAATGCCCGACCAACGCAGAAGATAGAGAGAAAATGAAAGATGTTCCTATGCTTCAGCCATAGGCTCTATCATGTATGCAATCTTGTGTACCGGACTGATGTGTGCCTTGCTATAAGTTTAGCAGGAGGTACCAACGTAATCCAGAGTGGATCATCGGACAGCGGTCAAGAACATCTGAAATACGAAAAGGACTAAGGATATGTTTTCGTATATGGAGGTGACAAAGAGCTCATAAATGGCGGTTACGTTGATGCAAGCTTTGACACTGATCCGGACGATTCTAAATCGCAGACCGGATACGTATTTACACTAAACGGAGGAGCTGTCAGTTGGTGCAGTTCTAAACAAAGCGTCGTAGCGGGATCTACATGTGAAGCAGAATACATAGCAGCTTCGGAAGCAGCTAATGAAGGAGTCTGGATGAAGGAGTTCATATCCGATCTAGGTGTCATACCTAGTGCATCGGGTCCAATGAAAATCTTCGTGACAACATTGGAGCAATTGCCTTGGTGAAGGAATCCAGATTTCACAAGAGGACCAAGCACATCAAGAGACGCTTCAATTCCATCGGGACTTAGTCCGGTGGGAGACATAGAGATTTGCAAGATACATACGGATCTGAATGTTGCGAACCCGTTGACTAAGCCTCTTCCACGAGCAAAACATGATCAGCACCAAGACTCCATGGGTGTTAGAATCATTACTATGTAATCTAGATTATTGACTCTAGTGCAAGTGGGAGATCAAGGAAATATGCCCTAGAGGCAATAATAAAGTTATTATTTATTTCCTTATTTCATGATAAATGTTTATCATTCATGCTATAATTGTATTAACCGGAAACATGATACATGTGTGAATGTATAGACAAACAAGATGTCACTAGTATGCCTCTACTAGACTAGCTTGTTAATCAAAGATGGTTATGTTTCCGACCATGAACAAGGAGTTGTTATTTGATTAACAAGGTCACATCATTAGTAGAATGATCGATTGACATGACCCATTCCATTAGCTTAGCACACGATCGTTTAGTATGTTGCTCTGCTTTTATCCATGACATATACATGTTCCTGTAACTATGAGATTATGCAACTCCGTTTACGGAGGAATACTTTGGTGCTACCAAACGTCACAACGAATCGGGTGATTGTAAAGGAGTACTACAGGTGTCTCCAAAGGCGATGTTGGGTTGGCGTATTTCGAGATTAGGTTTTGTCACTCCGATTGTCGGAGAGGTATCTCTGGCCCTCTCGGTAATACACATCATGAAGCCTTGCAAGCATTACAACTAATGAGTTAGCTGTGAGATGATGTATTACGGAACGAGTAAAGAGACTTGCGTAACGAGATTGAACTAGGTATAGGATACCGACGATCGAATCTCGGGCAAGTAACATACCGATGACAAAGGGAACAACGTATGTTGTTATGCGGTCTGACCGATAAAGATCTTCGTAGAATATGTAGGAACCAATATGGGCATCCAGGTCCCGCTATTGGTTATTGACCGGAGACGTGTCTCGGTCATGTCTACATTGTTCTCGAACCGTAGGGTCCGCACGCTTAAGGTTTCGATGACAGTTATTATGAGTTTTATGTATTTTGATGTACCGAAGAAGTTCGGAGTCCCGGATGTGATCACGGACATGACGAGGAGTCTCGAAATGGTCGAGACATAAAGATTGATATATTGGAAGCCTATATTTGGAGTTCGGAATGGTTCCGAGTGAAATCGGGAATTTACCGGAGTACCGGGAGGTCACCGGAACCCCCCGGGAACTACATGGGCCTTAGTGGGCCTCGAGGGAGAAGAGGAAGGGCCGGCCAGGGGTGGCCGCGCGCCCCTCCCCCCTAGTCCGAATAGGACAAGGAGAGGGGGGCGGCGCCCCCCCTTCTCTCTTCCCCCTTCCCCAATCCTACTCCAACTAGGAAGGGGGAGTCCTACTCCGGTGGGAGTAGGACTCCTCCGGCCGCGCCCCTTGGGCAAGCGCACCTCCCCTCCCTCCTTTATATCTGGGGCAGGGGGTGTTGGGGAACGAGTAATTTCAAAAATTTCCCACGACACGCAAGATCATGGTGATGCATAGCAACGAGAGGGGAGAGTGTTGTCTACATTCCCTTGTAGACCGAAGCGAAGCGATCACAACGTAGAGGAAGTAGTCGACGTTCTCCTCGCGATCCGACCGATCCCGCGCCGTTACTTCGCGCCCGAGTTCTTGACACACGACAGCTCGATGACGTCCCTCGTACTCGATCCAGCCGAGTGTCGAGGGAGAGTTTCACAAGACGACGGCGTGGTGACGATCTTGATGTGTTATCGGCGCAGGCTTCGCCTAAGCTTCGCGACGATATGACCGAGGTGGAATATGCTGGAGGGGGCACCGACACGGCTAAGGAACGATCCGTAGATCAAACTTGTGTGTTCTAGGGTGCCCCCTGCCCCGTATATAAAGGAGGAGGGGGAGGTGCGGCCGGCTCAAGGGAGGCGGCGGAGGAGTCCTACTCCCACCGGAGTAGGACTCCCCTTCCTAGTTGGAGTAGGATTGGGGGAGGGAAGAGGAAAGGGCGCCGCCTCCTTGTCCTATTCGGACTGGGGGGGAGGCTGCCTGCCCTGGCCGCCCTCTTCCTTTCCCTCATGGCCCACTAAGGCCCATTAACCCACGGGAGGTTCCAGTAACCCCGGTACTCGATAAAATTCGATTTCACCCGAACCATTCGAACTCCAAATATAGGCTTCCAATATATCAATCTTTATGTCTCGACCATTTCGAGACTCCTCGTCATGTCCGTGATCACATCCGGACCAACTTCTTCGTACATCAAAATACATAAACTCATAATAACCGCCATCGAAACCTTTGCGTGCGGACCCTACGGTTCGAGAACATGTAGACATGACCGAGACACATCTCCGTCAATAACCAACAGCGGACCTGGATGCCCATATTGGTTCCTACATATTCTATTTAAGATCTTTATCGGTCAGACCGCATAACAACATACGTTGTTCCTTTGTCATCGGTATGTTACTTGCCCGAGATTCGATCGTCGGTATCCAATACCTAGTTCAATCTCGCTACCGCAAGTCTCTTTACTCGCTCCGTAATACATCATCTCACAGCTAACTCATTAGTTGTTATGCTTGCAAGGCTTCAAGTGATGTGTATTACCGAGAGGGCCCAGAGATACCTCTCCGACAATCGGAGTGACAAAACCTAATCTCAAATACACCAACCCAACATCCGCCTTTGGAGACACCTCGTAGTACTCCTTTATAATCACCCAGATTACGCTAGACGCTTGGTAGCACCCAAAGTGTTCCTCCGTAAACGGAGTTGCATAATCTCATAGTTACGTGAACATGTATATGTCATGGATAAAAGCAAGAGCAACATACTAAACGATCGGTGCTAAGCTAATGGAATGGGTCATGTCAATCATATCATTCTACTAATGATGTGACCTTGTTAATCAAATAACAACTCCTTGTTCATAGTCGAAACATAACCATCTTTGATTAACAAGCTAGTCTAGTAGAGGCATACTAGTGACATCTTGTTTGTCTATACATTCACACATGTATCATGTTTCCTGTTAATACAATTATAGCATGAATGATAAACATTTATCATGAAATAAGGAAATAAATAATAACTTTATTATTGCCTCTAGGGCATATTTCCTTCGCCTCCCACTTGCACTAGAGTCAATAATCTAGATTACATAGTAATGATTCTAACACCCATGGAGTCTTGGTGCCGATCATGTTTTGCTCGTGGAAGAGGCTTAGTCAACGGGTCGCAACATTCAGATCCGTATGAATCTTGCAAATCTCTATGTCTCCCACCGACTAAGTCCCGGATGGAATTGAAGCGCCTCTTGATGTGCTTGGTCCTCTTGTGAAATCTGGATTCCTTCGCCAAGGCAATTGCTCCAAGATTGTCACGTAAGATTTTCATCGACCCGATGCACTAGGTATGACACCTAGATCGGATATGAACTCCTTCATCCGCACTCTTCATTAGCCGCTCAAGCTGCTATGTATTCTCGCTTCACATGTAGATCCCGCTATGACGCTTTGTTTAGAATCGCACTAACCGACAGCTCCTCCGCTTAGTGTAAATACGATCCGGTCTGCGATTTAGAATCGTCCGGATCAAGTGTCAAAGCTTGCATCAACGTAACTGCCATTTATGAGCTCTTTGTCACCTCCATATACGAGAAACATATCCTTAGTCCTTTTCAGGTATTTCAGAATGTTCTTGACCGCTGTCCATAGTACCGGAGAACGGAGTTTTAGTCATCTTGCCCATGAGGCACGGTTCGCAAGTGCCAAGTGATTCATAATCAAGTGACTCCAAAAGTCCATCAGTATGGAGTTTCTTCATGCGCTTTACACCGATATGACCTAAACGGCAGTGCCACAAATAAGTTGCACTATCATTATCAACTCTGCATCTTTTGGTTTCAACATTATGAATATGTGTATCACTACTATCGAGATTCATCAAAAATAGACCACTCTTCAAGGGTGCGTGACCATAAAAGATATTACTCATATAAATAGAACAACCATTATTCTCTGATTTAAATGAATAACCGTCTCGCATCAAACAAGATACAGATATAATGTTCATGCTCAACGCAGGCACCAAATAACAATTATTTAGGTCTAAAACTAATCCCGAAGGTAGATGTAGAGGTAGCGTGCGACCGCGATCACATCGACTTTGGAACCATTTCCCACGCTCATCGTCACCTCGTCCTTTGCCGTTGTTCGCTAATCCGTAGTCCCTGCTTTGAGTTGCAAATATTAGCAGCAGAACCAGTATCAAATACCAGTGCTCTGCGAGCTCTAGTAAGGTACACATCAATAACATGTATATCACATATACCTTTGTTCACCTTGCCATCCTTCTTATCCGCCAAATACTTGGGGCAGTTCCGCTTCCGGTGACGACCGCTTGCAGTAGAAGCACTCGATTTCAGGCTTAGGTCCAGACTTGGGTTTCTTCTCTGAGCGACAACTTGCTTGCTGTTCTTCTTGAAGTTCCTTCTTCTTCCCTTTGCCTTTCTTCTTGAAACTAGTGGTCTTATTGACCATCAACACTTGATGCTCCTTCTTGATTTCTACCTCTGCAGCCTTTAGCATTGCGAAGAGCTCGGTATAGTCTTTACTAACCCTTGCATATTATAGTTCATCACGAAGCCTTTGTAGCTTGGTGGCGGTGATTGAAGAATTTCATCAATGACACAATCATCCGGAAGATTAACTCCCAATTGTGTCAAGTGATTGTAGTACCCGGACATTACGAGTATGTGCTCACTAATGTAACTATTCTCCTCCATCTTGCAGCTATAGAACTTATTGGAGACTTCATATCTCTCAATCCGGGCATTCTTTGGAATATCAACTTCAACTCTGGAACATCTCATATGCTCCATGACGCTCAAAACGTCGTTGAAGTCCGGTTCTAAGCCGTAAAGCATGGCACACTCGAATTGTAGAGTAGTCATCAGCTTTGCTCGCCAGACGTTCACAACATCGGTGTTGCTCCAAAGAAGAAGTTCGCACCCAGCGGTGCATCCAGGCGTAACTCTTACGTGCAGCAATGAGGATAATCCTCGAGTTACGGACCCGATCCGTGTAATTGCTACCATCATCTTTCAACTTTGCTTTCTCAAGGAACGCATTAAAATTCAACGGAACAACAAAGACGAGCCATCTATCTACAATCAAACATAAACAAGCAAGATACTATCAGTACTAAGTTCATGATAAATTTAAGTTCAATTAATCATATTACTTAAGAACTCCCACTTAGAAAGACATCTCTCTAGTCATCTAAGTGATCACGTGATCCAAATCAACTAAACCATAACCGATCATCACGTGAAATGGAGTAGTTTTCAATGGTGAACATCTTATGTTGATCATATCTACTATATGATTCACGCCGACCTTTCGGTCTCCGTGTTCCGAGGCCATATCTGCATATGCTAGGCTCGTCAAGTATAACCCGAGTATTCTGCGTGTGCAAAACTGGCTTGCACCCGTTGTAGATGGACGAGAGCTTATCACACCCGATCATCACGTGGTGTCCGGGCACGATTTAACTTTGGCAACAGTGCATACCGGGAGAACACTTCTTGATAATTTAGTGAGAGATCATCTTATAATGCTACCGTCAATCAAAGCAAGATAAGATGCATAAAAGGATAAACATCACATGCAAATCAATATAAGTGATATGATATGGTCATCATCATCTTGTGCTTCATGATCTCCATCTTGCAGCACCACCATGATCACCATCGTCACCGGCGCGACACCTTGATCTCCATCGTAGCATCGTTGTCGTCTCACCAATCTTATGCTTCTACGACTATCGCTACCGCTTAGTGATAAAATAAAGCATTACAGGGCGATTGCATTTCATACAATAAAGCGACAACCATATGGCTCCTGCCAGTTGCCGATAACTTCGGTTACAAAACATGATCATCTCATACAATAAAATATAGCATCACGTCTTGACCATATCACATCACAACATGCCCTGCAAAAACAAGTTAGACGTCCTCTACTTTGTTGTTGCAAATTTTACGTGGCTGCTACGGGCTTAAGCAAGAACCAATCTCACCTACGCATCAAAACCACAACGATATTTCGTCAAATAGACTCCGTTTTAACCTTCTCAAGGACCGGGCGTAGCCACACTCGGTTCAACTAGAGTGAGAGAGACAGACACCCACCAGTCACCTTTAAGCAACGAGTGCTCGTGGCGGTGAAACCAGTCTCGCGTAAGCGTACGCGTAATGTCGGTCTGGGCCGCTTCATCTCACAATACCGCTGAACCAAAGTATGACATGCTGGTAGGTAGTATGACTTGTATCGCCCACAACTCACTTGTGTTCTACTCGTGCAAAACATCAAACCATAAAAACCTAGGCTCGGATGCCACTGTTGGGGAACGTAGTAATTGTTGGGGAACGTAGTAATTTCAAAAATTTTCCTACGCACACGCAAGATCATGGTGATGCATAGCAACGAGAGGGGAGAGTGTTGTCTACATACCCTTGTAGACCCGAAGCGGAAGCGATCACAACGTAGAGGAAGTAGTCGTACGTTCTCCTCGCGATCCGACCGATCCCGCGCCGTTACTCGGCGCCCCGAGTTCTTGACACACGACAGCTCGATGGCGTCCCTCGTACTCGATCCAGCCGAGTGTCGAGGGAGAGTTTCGTCAAGACGACGGCGTGGCGGACGATCTTGATGTTTCACGGCGCAGGCTTCGCCTAAGCTTCGCGACGGTATGACCGAGGTGGAATATGGTGGAGGGGGGCACCGCACACGGCTAAGGAACGATCCAAAGATCAAACTTGTGTGTTCCAAGGTGCCTCTACCTCAGTATATAAAGGAGCCAAGGGGGGAGGGGGCGCCGGCCTGGAGAGGGAGGCGCAGGAGGAGTCCTACTCCTTCCGGGAGTAGGACTCCCCTCCAATCCTATTCCAATTAGGATTCCCCGGAGGGGGAAAAGAGGAGGAGGGGGCCGGCCACCTCTCCTAGTCCTAATAGGACTAGGGGAAGGGGGAGGCGCGCAGCCCATCTAGGGCAGCCCCTTTTTCCACTAAGGCCCACTATGGCCCATTTACCTCCCGGGGGGTTCCGGTAACCTCCCGGTACTCCGGTAAATTCCTGTTTTCGTCCGGAACCATTCCGAACTCCAAACATAGGCTTCCAATATATCAATCTTTATGTCTCGACCATTCCGAGACTCCTCGTCATGTCCGTGATCACATCCGGACTCGAACTCCTTGGTACATCAAAATATATAAACTCATAATAACATCGCCATCAAACCTTAAGCGTGCGGACCCTACGGTTCGAGAACAATGTAGACATGACCTAGAACTATTCACGGTCAATAACCAACAGCGGGACCTGGATGCCCATATTGGTTCCTACATATTCTACGAAGATCTTTATCGGTCGACCGCATAACAACATACGTTGTTCCTTTGTCATCGGTATGTTACTTGCCCGAGATTCGATCGTCGGTATCCAATACCTAGTTCAATCTCGTTACGGCAAGTCTCTTTACTCGTTCCGTAATACATCATCTCACAACTAACTCATTAGTTGTAGTGCTTGCAAGGCTTAAGTGATGTGCATTACCGAGAGGGCCCAGAGATACCTCTCCGACAATCGAAGTGACAAAACCTAATCTCGAAATACGCCAACCCAACATTTGCCTTTGGAGACACCTGTAGTACTCCTTTATAATCACCCGATTACGTTGTGACGTTTGGTAGCACCAAAGTGTTCCTCCGTAAACGGAGTTGCATAATCTCATAGTTACAGGAACATGTATATGTCATGGATAAAAGCAGAGCAACATACTAAACGATCGTGTGCTAAGCTAAGGGAATGGGTCATGTCAATCAGATCATTCTACTAATGATGTGACCTTGTTAATCAAATAACAACTCCTTGTTCATGGTCGGAAACATAACCATCTTTGATTAACAAGCTAGTCTAGTAGAGGCATACTAGTGACATGTTGTTTTGTCTATGCATTCACACATGTATCATGTTTCCGGTTAATACAATTCTAGCATGAATGATAAACATTTATCATGAAATAAGGAAATAAATAATAACTTTATTATTGCCTCTAGGGCATATTTCCTTCAGTCTCCCACTTGCACTAGAGTCAATAATCTAGATTACATAGTAATGATTCTAACACCCATGGAGTCTTGGTGCTGATCATGTTTTGCTCGTGGAAGAGGCTTAGTCAACGGGTGCGCAACATTCAGATCCGTATGTATCTTGCAAATCTATATGTCTCCCACCGGACTAAGTCCCGGATGGAATTGAAGCGTCTCTTGATGTGCTTGGTCCTCTTGTGAAATCTGGATTCCTTTGCTAAGGCAATTGCTCCGAGATTGTCACGTAAGATTTTCATTGGACCCGATGCACTAGGTATAACACCTAGATCGGATATGAACTCCTTCATCCGACTCCTTCATTAGCTGCTTCGAAGCTGCTATGTATTCCGCTTCACATGTAGATCCCGTACGACGCTTTGTTTAGAACTGCACCAACCGACAGCTCCTCCGCTTAGTGTAAATACGTATCCGGTCTGCGATTTAGAATCGTCCGGATCGTGTCAAAGCTTGCATCAACGTAACCGCCACGATGAGCTCTTTGTCACCTCCATATACGAGAAACATATCCTTAGTCCTTTTCGTATTTCAGATGTTCTTGACCGCTGTCCGATGATCCACTCTGGATTACTTTGGTACCTCCTGCTAGGCTTATAGCAAGGCACACATCAGTGCGGTACACAGCATTGCGTACATGATAGAGCCTATGGCTGAAGCATAGGAACATCTTTCATTTTCTCTCTATCTTCTGCAGTGGTCGGGCATTGAGTCTTACTCAACTTCACACCTTGTAACACAGGCAAGAACCCTTTCTTTGCTTGATCCATTTTGAACTTCTTCAAAATTTTGTCAAGGTATGTGCTTTGTGAAAGTCCAATTAGGCGTCTTGATCTATCTCTATAGATCTTAATGCCCAATATGTAAGCAGTTTCACCGAGGTCTTTCATTGAAAAACTCTTATTCAAGTATCCCTTTATGCTATCCAGAAATTCTATATCATTTCCGATCAGCAATATGTCATCCACATATAATATCGAAATGCTCTGAGCTCCCACTCACTTTCTTGTAAATCTGAGGCTTCTCCAAAAGTCTGTACAAACCCAAATGCTTTGATCACACTATCAAAGCGTTTATTCCAACTCCGAGATGCTTGCACCAGTCCATAGATGGATCATTGGAGCTTGCACACTTTGTTAGCTCCTTTGGATCGATAAAACCTTCGGTTGCATCATATACAACTCTTCTTCCGTAAATCCATTCAGAATGCAGTCTTTACATCCATTTGCCAAATTTCATAAATTGTGGCAATTGCTAACATGATTCGGACAGACTTAAGCATCGCTACAGCTTGAGAAAATCTCATTGTAGTCAACATCTTGAACTTTGTCGAAAACCTTTTGCAACAAGTCGAGCTTTGTAGATAGTAACACTACTATCAACGTCCGTCTTCCTCTTGAAGATCCATTTATTTTCTATGGTTTGCCGATCATCGGGCAAATCCATCAAAGTCCATACTTTGTTCTCATACATGGATCATATCTCGATTTCATGGCCTCAAACCATTTTATGGAATCTGGGCTCATCATCGCTTCCTCATAGTTCGTAGGTTTGTCATGGTCAAGTAACACGACCTCCGAACAGGATTGCCGTACCACTCGTGCGAATCTCACTGCTTTTCCTACGAGGTTCGGTAGTAACTTGATCTGAAGTTACATGATCATCATCATTAACTTCCTCACTAATTGGTATAGTAGTCACAAGAACGGTTTACGTGATTAACTATTTTCCAATAAGGAACAGTACTGATTACCTCATCAAGTTCTACTTTCCTCCCACTCACTTCTTTCGAGAGAAACTCCTTCTCTAGAAAGGATCCATCTTAAGCAACGAATATCTTGCCTTCGGATCTGTGATAGAAGGTGTACCCAACATTTCCTTTGGGTATTCTATGAAGACGCACTTCTCCGATTTGGGTTTGAGCTTATCAGGATGAAACTTTTTCACATAAGCATCGCAGCCCCAAACTTTAAGAAACGACAACTTTGGTTTCTTGCTAAACCACAGTTCATATAGTGTCGTCTCAACGGATTTAGATGGTGCCCTATTTAACGTGAATGCAGCTGTCTCTAATGCATGATCCCAAAATGATATTGGTAAATCGGTAAGAAACATCATAGATTGTACTATATCCAATAAAGTACGGTTATGACGTTCGGACACACCATTATGAAGTGGTGTTCCAGGTGGCATGAATTTGTGAAACTATTTCACATTGTTTTAATTGAAGACCAAACTCGTAACTCAAATATTTGTCTCCGCAATCAGATCGTAGAAACCTTATTTTCTTGTCACGATGATTTTCCACTTCACTCTGAAATTCTTTGAACCTTTCAACTATTTCAGACTTATGTTTCATCAAGTAGATATACCCATATCTGCTCAAATCATCTGTGAAGGTCGAAAATATAACGATACTTGCCACGAGCATCAACACTCATTGGATCGCATACATCGGTATGTATTATTTCCAATAAGTCGGTAGCTTGTTCCATTGTTCCGAGAACGGAGTTTTAGTCATCTTGCCCAAAAGGCACGGTTCGCAAGCATCAAGTGATTCATAATCAAGTGATTCCAAAATCCCATCAGCATGGAGTTTCTTTATGCGCTTTACACCAATATGACCTAAACGGCAAGTGCCACAAATAAGTTGCACTATCATTATTAACTTTGCATCTTTTGGTTTCAATATTATGAATATGTGTATCACTACGATCGAGATCCCATGAACCATTTTCATTGGGTGTGTAACCATATAAGGTTTTATTCATGTAAACAGAATAACAGTTTTATTCTCTTACTTAAATGAATAACCGTATTGCAATAAACATGATCAAATCATATTCATGCTCAACGCAAACACCAAATAACATTTATTTAGGTTCAACACTAATCCCGAAAGTATAGGGAGTGTGCGATGATGATTATATCAATCTTGAAACTACTTTCAACACACATCGTCACTTCACTCTTAACTAGTTTCATTTATTCGCAACTCCGCTTTGAGTTACTACTCTTAGTGGCGAACCAGTACCAAATACCGAGGGGTTGCTATAAACACTAGTAAAGCACACATCAAACACCTGTATATCAAATATACCCTTTTCACTTTGCCATCCTTCTTATCCACCAAATATTTAGGGCAGTTCCGCTTCCAGTGACCATTTCCTTTGCAGTGTAAGCACTTTCGGTTTCAGGCTTTGGTTCAGCTTTGGGCTTCTTCGTGGGAGTGACAACTTGCTTGTCAATCTACTTGAAGTTCCCTTTCTTTCCCTTTGCCCTTTTCTTGAAACTAGTGATCTTGTCAACCATCAACACTTGATGCTCTTTCTTGATTTCTACCTTCGTCGATTTCAACATCACGAAGAGCCCGGGAATCATTTTGTCATCCTTGCATACTATAGTTCATCACGAAGTTCTACTAACTTGGTGATGGTGACTAGAGAATTCTGTCAATCACTATCTTATCGGAAGATTAACTCCCACTTGATTCAAGCGATTGAAGTACCTGACAATCGAGCACATGCTCACTAGTTGAGCGATTCTCCTCCATCTTTTAGCTATAGAACTTGTTGGAGACTTCATATCTCTCAACTCGGTATTTGCTTGAAATATTAACTTCAATTCTGGAACATCTCATATGGTCCATGATGTTCAAAACATCTTTGAAGTCCCGATTCTAAGCCATAAAGCATGGTGCACAAAACTATCAAGTAGTCATCATATTGAGCTAGCCAAACGCTCATAACGCTCGTGATCCGCTCCTGCAATAGGTCTGTCACCTAGCGGTGCATTAAGGACATAATTCTTCTGTGCAGCAATGAGGATAAACCTCAGATCACGGATCAAATCCGCATCATTGCTACTAACATTTTTCAACTTTGCTTTCTCAAGGAACGCATTAAAATTCAACGGAACAACAGCACGAGCCATCTATCTACAATCAAACATAAACAAGCAAGATACTATCAGGTACTAAGTTCATGATAAATTTAAGTTCAATTAATCATATTACTTAAGAACTCCCACTTAGAAAAACATCTCTCTAGTCATCTAAGTGATCACGTGATCCAAATCAACTAAACCATAACCGATCATCACGTGAAACGGAGTAGTTTTCAATGGTGAACATCTTATGTTGATCATATCTACTATATGATTCACGCTCGACCTTTCGGTCTCCGTGTTCCGAGGCCATATCTGCATATGCTAGGCTCGTCAAGTATAACCCGAGTATTCTGCGTGTGCAAAACTGGCTTGCACCCGTTGTAGATGGACGTAGAGCTTATCACACCCGATCATCACGTGGTGTCAGGCACGACGAACTTTGGCAACGGTGCATACTCGGGAGAACACTTCTTGATAATTTAGTGAGAGATCATCTTATAATGCTACCGTCAATCAAAGCAAGATAAGATGCATAAAAGGATAAACATCACATGCAAATCAATATAAGTGATATGATATGGTCATCATCATCTTGTGCTTCATGATCTCCATCTTGTTGCACCACCATGATCACCATCGTCACCGGCGCGACACCTTGATCTTCATCGCAGCATCGTTGTCGTCTCGCCAAACTTATGCTACTACGACTATCGCTACCGCTTAGTGATAAAGTAAAGCATTACAGGGCGATTGCATTGCATACAATAAAGCGACAACCATATGGCTCCAGCCGGTTGCCGATAACTTCGGTTACAAAACATGATCATCTCATACAATAAAATATAGCATCACGTCTTGACCATATCACATCACAACATGCCCTGCAAAAACAAGTTAGACGTCCTCTACTTTGTTGTTGCAAATTTTACGTGGCTGCTACGGGCTTAAGCAAGATCCAGTCTCACCCACGCATCAAAACCACAACGATACTTCGTCAAATAGACTCCGTTTAACCTTCTTCAAGGACCGGCGTAGCCACACTTGGTTCAACTAAAGTGAGAGAGACAGCACCCACCGGTCACCTTTAAGCAACGAGTGCTCACAGCGGTGAAACCAGTCTCGCGTAAGCGTCACGCGTAATGTCGGTCAGGCCGCTTCATCTCACAATACCGCTGAACCAAAGTATGACATGCTGGTAGGTAGTATGACTTGTATCGCCCACAACTCACTTGTGTTCTACTCGTGCAAAACATCAAACCATAGAAAAACCTAGGCTCGGATGCCTTTGTTGGGGAACGTAGTAATTTCAAAAATTTTCCTACGCACACGCAAGATCATGGTGATGCATAGCAACGAGAGGGAGAGTGTTGTCTACATACCCTTGTAGACCCGAAGCGGAAGCGATCACAACGTAGAGGAAGTAGTCGTACGTTCTCCTCGCGATCCGACCGATCCCGGCGCCGTTACTCCGGCGCCCCCGAGTTCTTGACACACGTACAGCTCGATGACGTCCCTCGTACTCCGATCCAGCCGAGTGTCGAGGGAGAGTTTCGTCAGCACGACGGCGTGGCGACGATCTTGATGTTTCACCGGCGCAGGGCTTCGCCTAAGCTTCGCGACGGTATGACCGAGGTGGAATATGGTGGAGGGGGGCACCGCACACGGCTAAGGAACGATCCAAAGATCAAACTTGTGTGTTCCAAGGTGCCTCTACCTCAGTATATAAAGGAGCCAAGGGGGGAGGGGGCGCCGGCCTGGAGAGGGAGGCGCAGGAGGAGTCCTACTCCTTCCGGGAGTAGGACTCCCCTCCAATCCTATTCCAATTAGGATTCCCCGGAGGGGGAAAAGAGGAGGAGGGGGCCGGCCACCTCTCCTAGTCCTAATAGGACTAGGGAAGGGGAGGGCGCAGCCCATCTAGGGCAGCCCCTTTTTCCACTAAGGCCCACTATGGCCCATTTACCTCCCGGGGTTCCGGTAACCTCCGGTACTCGATAAATTCCTGTTTTCGTCGGAACCATTCGAACTCCAAACATAGGCTTCAATATATCAATCTTTATGTCTCGACCATTCCGAGACTCCTCGTCATGTCCGTGATCACATCCGGGACTCGAACTCCTTCGGTACATCAAAATATATAAACTCATAATAAGCCATCGAAACCTTAGCGTGCGGACCCTACGGTTCGAGAACAATGTAGACATGACCTAGAACTATTCACGGTCAATAACCAACAGCGGGACCTGGATGCCCATATTGGTTCCTACATATTCTACGAAGATCTTTATCGGTCAGACCGCATAACAACATACGTTGTTCCTTTGTCATCGGTATGTTACTTGCCCGAGATTCGATCGTCGGTATCCAATACCTAGTTCAATCTCGTTACGCAAGTCTCTTTACTCGTTCCGTAATACATCATCTCACAACTAACTCATTAGTTGTAGTGCTTGCAAGGCTTAAGTGATGTGCATTACCGAGAGGGCCAGAGATACCTCTCCGACAATCGAGTGACAAAACCTAATCTCAAATACGCCAACCCAACATTTGCCTTTGGAGACACTGTAGTACTCCTTTATAATCACCCGATTACGTTGTGACGTTTGGTAGCACCAAAGTGTTCCTCCGTAAACGGAGTTGCATAATCTCATAGTTACAGGAACATGTATATGTCATGGATAAAAGCAGTAGCAACATACTAAACGATCGTGTGCTAAGCTAAGGGAATGGGTCATGTCAATCGATCATTCTACTAATGATGTGACCTTGTTAATCAAATAACAACTCCTTGTTCATGGTCAGGAAACATAACCATCTTTGATTAACAAGCTAGTCTAGTAGAGGCATACTAGTGACATGTTGTTTTGTCTATGCATTCACACATGTATCATGTTTCCGGTTAATACAATTCTAGCATGAATGATAAACATTTATCATGAAATAAGGAAATAAATAATAACTTTATTATTGCCTCTAGGGCATATTTCCTTCAGTAATTTCAAAAATTTTCCTACGCATACGCAAGATCATGGTGATGCATAGCAATGAGAGGGGAGAGTGTTGTCTACATACCCTTGTAGACCGAAGCGGAAGCGATCACAACGTAGAGGAAGTAGTCGTACGTTCTCCTCGCGATCCGACCGATCCCGGCGCCGTTACTCGGCGCCCGAGTTCTTGACACACGTACAGCTCGATGACGTCCCTCGTACTCGATCCAGCCGAGTGTCGAGGAGAGTTTTGTCAAGACGACGGCGTGGTGGACGATCTTGATGTGTTACGGCGCGAGGGCTTCGCCTAAGCTTCGACGATATGACCGAGGTGGAATATGGTGGAGGGGGCACCACACACGGCTAAGGAACGATCCGTAGATCAAACTTGTGTGTTCTAGGGTGCCCCTGCCCCGTGATATAAAGGAGGGAGGGGGAGGTGCGGCCGGCTCAAGGGGAGGAGGCCGGAGGAGTCCTACTCCCACCGGGAGTAGGACTCCTCCCTTCCTAGTTGGAGTAGGATTGGGGGAGGGAAGAGGAAGGGGGCGCCCCCTCCTTGTCCTATTCGGACTGGGGGGAGGGCCGCATGCCTGCCCTGGCCGGCCCTCTTCCTTTCCCTCATGGCCCACTAAGGCCCATTAACCCCCGGGAGGGTTCCGGTAACCCCCCGGTACTCCGGTAAAATTCCGATTTCACCCGGAACCATTCCGAACTCCAAATATAGGCTTCCAATATATCAATCTTTATGTCTCGACCATTTTGAGACTCCTCGTCATGTCCGTGATCACATCCGGGACTCCGAACTTCTTCGGTACTTCAAAATACATAAACTCATAATAACTGTCATCGAAACCTTAAGCGTGCGGACCCTACGGTTCGAGAACAATGTAGACATGACCGAGACACGTCTCGGTCAATAACCAACAGCGGACCTGGATGCCCATATTGGTTCCTACATATTCTACGAAGATCTTTATCGGTCTGACCGCATAACAACATACGTTGTTCCCTTTGTCATCGGTATGTTACTTGCCCGAGATTCGATCGTCGGTATCCAATACCTAGTTCAATCTCGTTACCGGCAAGTCTCTTTACTCGTTCCGTAATACATCATCTCACAGCTAACTCATTAGTTGTTATGCTTGCAAGGCTTGATGATGTGTATTACCGAGAGGGCCAGAGATACCTCTCCGACAATCGGAGTGACAAAACCTAATCTCAAATACACCAACCCAACATCCGCCTTTGGAGACACTGTAGTACTCCTTTATAATCACCCGATTACGTTGTGACGTTTGGTAGCACCAAAGTGTTCCTCCGTAAACGGAGTTGCATAATCTCATAGTTACAGGAACATGTATATGTCATGGATAAAAGCAGTAGCAACATACTAAACGATCGTGTGCTAAGCTAATGGAATGGGTCATGTCAATCATATCATTCTACTAATGATGTGACCTTGTTAATCAAATAACAACTCCTTGTTCATAGTCAGGAAACATAACCATCTTTGATTAACAAGCTAGTCTAGTAGAGGCATACTAGTGACATCTTGTTTGTCTATACATTCACACATGTATCATGTTTCCGGTTAATACAATTATAGCATGAATGATAAACATTTATCATGAAATAAGGAAATAAATAATAACTTTATTATTGCCTCTAGGGCATATTTCCTTCAGGGGGCACCCTAGAACACACAAGTTTGATCTACGGATCGTTCCTTAGCCGTGTGCGGTGCCCCCCTCCACCATATTCCACCTCGGTCATATCGTCGCGAAGCTTAGGCGAAGCCCTGCGCCGGTAACACATCAAGATCGTCATCACGCCGTCGTCTTGTGAAACTCTCCTCGACACTCGGCTGGATCGAGTACGAGGGACGTCATCGAGCTGTACGTGTGTCAAGAACTCGGGCGCCGAGTAACGGCGCGGGATCGGTCGGATCGCGAGGAGAACGTACGACTACTTCCTCTACGTTGTAATCGCTTCCGCTTCAGGTCTACGAGGGTACGTGGACAACACTCTCCCCTCTCGTTGCTATGCATCACCATGATCTTGTGTGTGCGTAGGAATTTTTTTTGAAATTACTACGTTCCCCAACACTTAGGTGTATTTTCTTTGTTTCGAAATTTTCATGGTCTTCAAAACCCATCCTCTCCAAGACATAGCGTCTTGCATGGCATGGGATAAGCTAGTCGAATTGTAAAATATGAAAATTAGACGTTGAAATAGTTGAAGTCTTGCTTAATTACGAAAAAACACTTGTCGTTGTTGTGTACCGTTTCACAATCGAAGGTCTCCTCGAGCTTAATGCTGAAGCGCCGATTTTCGTCCAGTCGAACGAACTTGTCACACATACCTCGATCGTCGTGGCACCAGCTACACTCCCCCGGGAGACTGTCATCGTCCGAGTACGACATTTCCTACAGTCATAGTTCAAAGAATTGTACATATTCTAGCACAAGTCATGCCAGAATTCACGAAAAAATCCGGCATGACCTTTGGTAAAAAAGGACATATCGAGCGCCTGAAATTTGCCGGAACGGAAATTAATCAACACTCCGGCAAAACATAGGCCACTCGGAGATGTAAACTGAACATGAACGGCCACTTGGGCAACCACATATCCTATTTGAGCAACAACACAAGATATACAAGGATATTTGGCTGGTCTCACCTCGATGTCGGAGGGGTCGGTGGATCGGGACGACATGAGGGATGTCGGAGGGGGTCGGTGACGGGGACGACGGTGGTCACCTGAAACCATATAAGTTATCACTAATACATCCCGAATAATTGCTTAAACTAAAAAGTAACAACAAATATGACATGTTCAACTAGTTTTATTAATTCAACTAGTTCTTACTAAATATAAACTTACTATAAACAGAAAAAAAAACTAGTTCTTTCTAAAAATAAAGTAGTTCAACTAGTTATATTAATTATCTTACTAAAAATACATTAGTTCTATTAATTCAACTAGTTCAACTAGTTTATTAATTTACTTACTAAACTAGTTCAACTAAAACTAAAGTAGTTCAACTACCACTACTACTACTACTAAAATCTAGTACTAACTAAGCAACATCTAGTACTAGCTATGAACCCTAAATTAACATCTACTACTACTAAATCTAGTACTAACTAGTGGCAGGGGGTGGGGGCGACGGAGAGGTAGCTAGGGGCGGCGAGGTCGAGGGCAGTGGGAGGAGGGCTGTCATGGAGGAGGAGGTGGGGCGGCGCAGCGGAGGAGGAGGCGGCGGAGGAGGGAGGGGCGGCCGCAGGCGGAGGGAGGAGGGAGGAGGGACGGAAGGAGGGGAGTACCTCGGCGGCGGACGGACGAAGGCGGCGGCGGCGACGCACGACAACGGTTATCGGCACGCGGGCGAGAGTGAGAGTGTGAGTGAGGGTCGGTCGTGCGCGTGGGGATAAGGTAGGGATAGTTGTAGCGCGTTTTCCAAAACGCGCTACAGCTAATATGAATAGCAATAGCGCTTTGCATATAAACCGCTACTGCTAAGTGTAACTATACAAAAAATACGTCAATGCAAAAATACATTGGCCATCAATGATCTTTTTGTGTACAATCTGAATTGTCAATATGAGTCCCCTCCGGTGCCTCCGGTAGGAACCGGAGAGGACTCATATTGCGGCCACAAATTTTACACATAGAGTTCAGTGAAGACCAACTGGTTGTGGTAGTTTCAGAAATAACATATTTAAGGTGGTAAACACCCTGTTCACAGAGCGAGGTGGGACTAAACTTGTGGGCTGATCTTAGCGATAGCGGTTTTCCTAGAAGCGCTGCTTCTAACTTCTATAGCAGTAGCGTTGTTCTGTACAGAGTGCTACTGCTATAACTAGCCGGGGGGGGGGGGGGGGAGGGCGAGATCATGGCAATTATAGCGATGAGCGCTGTTTGTGGTGGACGCGCTCATCGCTATTTTCGCCGCCAGCGCTGTTTCGTTAAACGCGCCGCTGCTAAATAGCAGTAGCGTGGTATTTTGAGGAGCGCTGCTGGTAAGATTCTGTGTATAGGCTTTTCCCTAGTAGTGTACGTTTGTTCCTGAGGACATACACTACTAGGGAAAAGCCTATACACAGAATCTTATCAGCAACGCACCTCAAAATAACTCGCTGCTGCTAACTAGCAGTAGCGCGGTCCAAAGAAACTCACTGCTGGTAAAAATATAGCAGTAGCGCGTCCACCGAAAGACGCACTGCTGCTATAATTCCTACGAGGCCGCCGCGAGGCTAGTTATAGCAGCAACGCGTTAGCACGAAGCGCGCTACTGCTACTTAGCATAGTAGCAGCGCCTTTCCTGCACAAGCGCCACTCGCTAAGTTTCCTACAAAATTTAGTCCCACCTCGCTCCGTGAAGAGAGTTTATACCACCTTAAATATGTTACTTCCACACTTTGACAAGCACTTGATCTTCATTGAACTCTATGTGTAGAATTTGTGGCTGCAATATGAGTCTTCACCTGTTCCTAAACCGGTGAGGACTCATATTGTCGAATCAGATTGTACACAAAAGATCGTTGATGATCAATGTGTATTTTGCATGTCGACATATATCAATGGCGCTTTATCTTGAAAAGCGCTGCTGCTAGATAGCCTAGCGAAGCGCGTTTTTCAAGAGCGCCACTGCTAAGCCATCCATCTCCTCGATCTCCTCCTTCGGATCCACTCACACACACAGCCACAAATTCTGCTCTGCGCCTGGCGCCCGGCCGTCGCCCTCTCCTCCAGCGGCTCTGCTGCGCCCGTCGCCGCTCCTCCGTCTGCGCAGCGCCACCTCCTCCTCCTTGCTGGACTCGGTGCCGGCCTCCTCCTCCGTCCTCCTCTCCACACTGCGCTGGCTGGCCCCTCCTCGCTCCGCCTTCCTCCTCCGTTCTCCCTCAATCTGGTCGCGCCGGGCCGCCCTCCGCGCTCCGCCTTCCTCCTCCATCCTACTCTCTTCTCCTCCTCGAGTCGCCCTCCTTCTCCCTCCTGCTCATATGCAACATTTTGATTTAGTTGATATAATTTACTTGACTTAGTAGAACATTTTGATTTAGTTGATTTAGTAGGCTAGTTGATTTAGTTGCCTTAGAATATTTTGATTTAGTTGACTTAGTAGGTTAGTTTATTTAGTTGACTTAGAACATTTTGATTTAGTTGATTTAGTTGATTTAGTAGGCTAATTCATTTAGTTAATTTAGTTGACTTAGAACATTTTGATTTAGTTGATTTAGTTGACTTAGAACATATTGCTTTAGTTGACTTTTTTTTGCGGGAAATATTGCTTTAGTTGACTTAGTAGGCTAGTTGATTTAGTTGACTTAGAACATTTTGATTTAGTTGATTTAGTAGGCTAGTTGATTTAGTTGACTTAGAACATTTTGATTTAGTTGATTTAGTTGATTTAGTAGGCTAGTTGATTTAGTTGACTTAGAACATTTTGATTTAGTTGATTTAGTAGGCTAGTTGATTTAGTTGACTTAGAACATTTTGATTTAGTTGATTTAGTAATCCTTTGCTCATATTGCTTTAGGAAGAATGGCGCCACCACCACCACTATGTCAATCTGTGCAAGTCAAGATGCGCCACAGCCTTGCAACCGGCAAGCTGTTCGGCATCTACTTCCGCCGAGTTTTAGTCATCTTGTGTAAGAAATTAGATGAAATGTAATAACTATTTTATTTTTAGTGTTGGCATTACTGCATTGTGTCATTTTGCTTAGTTTACACAGATCGTCCCATGCAATGTGAGGTTGAAATTCAACAAGTGACAGAGACACTGTGACATTTGAGGCTCTGGGGCGTACACTATGGAGGTCGAGAAAGGACGCAATATGTCGCAGATTGGAGGAGATGGATGGGCCCGTTTGCCGCTCGCATGCATCTTCTGGTGGTGAGTTGATCAGCTTCAACTTCCGAGTAGAAAGACCCAAGCTAGCTGTCATTTATCTCAACCTGGTGGAAGATGATGAAGATGACGAAGATGATGAAGATGATGAAGATGATGAAGATGATGAGGACCCACTTTATGAAGCCATCGTAGCTCAAAGAACAAGGCTGAGTGAGGAGGAGGTGTCCAACCTGTGGGACATAATTCCGCCACGTGCTGACTTTGTCGGGGTGCCATTCGTGACCCGCTTGACAAATGCCATGGTTGATCGACATAATATGGTATGTTATACTTACAAATGCAAATTAATAGTGTGAATTACTTAGTGTACAGTCCAATGATATGGTATATGTTGTGTGGAATCTAGTCGATGATATATATGTTTTAGTGTAGAGTTCGATCACATGCTTATTAATTGATATGTTTTTCTTATTCAGAAATTGGCAAAGAGCATATCTGTGAGTTATGGTATCGAGCCCGATGAAGAAGGCTCAGCTGGACTACGCCTTCTGCAAGGGGCTCCGTCACAACCTGTACTTACCGCGTGGACACGGACGGTCGCTTTACACTTAAGCTCGGTTGGGTGGAAGAAATCCTCGATGGCAAGAATCTTCGTGTTGGACAGGCTATCCTAATTACTATCGAAACACCAACCGCCCAGGCTTGAGGATGATGATTGTCTTGATATCATCTAGAACTACATGTGTGTGTGGCTATATCATCTAGAACTACATATGTGTGTGTGGCTATATCATCTAGAACTACATATGATGATCGTCGTCGATATCATCTAAAACTACATATGATGATGGCCGTTGATATGACCATGCATGTACTGCTTGAGGATGCATGTTGGCTGTGCATGAAATTGTTATCTTAGTACTCTTCGTTTCCAAATTACTCGTCGTGGTTTGAACTAAAACCACGACGAGTAATTTGAACGGCGAGTACTACCGCATCTAGTAATGGTTTATGAATTTGATGAAAGATAGTACCTAGTTTCTAGCATCTGAAGGGAGAGTTGAAATGGAAAATGATGAAAGAGATAGCAGTAGCGTTGGATGAGGAAATCGCTACTGCTAGCTAATAGTAGCGCGTTCCTAAAAAGCGCTGCTGATATCGTTCAACAGTAGTAGCGCTGGTTGGGGCCGCGCTACTACTATGAGTTAGCTGTAGCGCCTTATTAGTAGCGCAGCCACCCGCGCTGCTGCTAGCCTGAAAACCCGCGTTGCTACTAGCCTTTTCCCTAGTAGTGATAGGAGAAGTCTTGTTACAAGTAGTCATGTGAATTTCGTAATCGTTCGATATATTGATGAGATGTATGTTGTCCTTCCTCTAGTGGTGTTATGTGAACGTCGACTAGATGACACTTCATCATTATTTGGGCCTAGTGAAAGGCATTGGAAAGTAATAAGTAGATGATGGGTTGCTAGAGTGACAGAAGATTAAACCCTAGTTTATGCGTTGCTCCGTAAGGGGCTAATTTGGATCCATATGTTTCATGCTATGGTTATGTTACCTTAATTCTTCTTTCGTAGTTGCGGATGCTTGCGAGAGGGGTTAATCATAAGTGGGATGCTTGTCCAAGGAAGGGCAGTACACAAGCACCGATCCACACACATACAAATTATCAAAGTAACGAACGCGAATCATATGAGTATGATGAAAACTAGCTTGACAATTATTTCCATGTGTCCTCGGGAAGCGTTTTGTTTTATATAAGAGTTTGTCCAGGCTTGTCCTTCGCTATAAAAAGGATTGGGCCACCTTGCTGCACCTTGGTACTTTTGTTATTTGTCACCCGTTATGAATTATCTTATCATAAAATTATCTGTTAACGATAATTTCAGTGCTTGCAGAGAATACCTTACTGAAAACCGCTTGTCATTTCCTTCTGCTCCTCGTTGGGTTCGACACTCTTACTTATCGAAAGGGACTACAATAGATCCCCCATACTTATGGGTCATCAATGGGCAGGCCCAGCAAGGAGGGTGTGTCGTGTGCGCCTGTTTGCCAAATACATGCTAGGAATCGCCTCTAGCAAGGAGGGTGTGTCGTGTGCGGCCGTTTGTAATTTTCGATAAAGGGAATATATTAATATCAAAAGGATACCACGTACACCCAGCCTCTGCAACAACAAAAATGTCTAGCTAGTCTAGACATGAAGGAAGCACACAGCCAAAAAGGAAAAACAAAAAAGAAAGAGAAAAATAAGGAAACCCTGCCAAAGCGATCAGAATCTCGTAGCAACATGAGCAAACCACCACCATTAACGACACCTATACTCCGTGTAAGGCTTCTCCAAAACGATGCCTCCAAGATAGTAACAGTGCGCAAGAACAATGCCTTCACCAAGAAAAAACGACTAGAGAGCCGTCATTAGCAGGTACAATCAATGAAGGCTTGACCAAGGGTTCTAACCCCAGAAATCAAGACGCGGAGCTCAAAGAGCACCACCAAAAAAGAAGTCATCCTGTATCGCCCACTTAAACTTCTCTGGAGATAAGAAGAGGCACTCTAGCTCTAGGTGCACTTTTTTGGGATAAAAATCACTAGTAGGACTCGTGCACTTGAGTTGCCTGAGCTAACGCAATGGCGCGTGGATTAATTTGCCACCAAGGAAAGCGGCGCCGGCCGGCTAGAATCCATGATGATGCAAACCCCCGGCCGGTCGTCGTCGCGCGTCGTGCCACCAAAAGGAGGGAGGAAGACGAAATATCACATATTCCTCGAGAAATCTAACGAGCGGGATCCGATCATCATCACACCTTTCGTCTAAAGGCCTCCCATCATCATCACGCCTTTCCACTGTGCACTGCTGGCATCTGGAGCAGAGCAGGCGAAAGATAGCCTCATCACCCTATAGAATAATACTCCCTCCGTCTCAAAATTCTTGTCTAACATTTGTCTAGATACGGATGTATCCAATACTAAAATGTAAATACATACATCCGTATTTGGACAAATTTAAGACAAGAATTTTGGGACGGAGGGGGTAATATCTCGCGTCTCACGACCTATATCACAAATGCAGTCCACCTGCATCAATACGGTTTATTATTCTTTGACAAATATATATAATTGATAATATTGATTTCATATTGTGAATGTTGATATTTTTTAATATAAATTTAGACAAACTTTACAAAGCTTGACTTTGACCAGACTTTATATGCAAACTAAAAAGAAACGGGGGGAGTATATTGCCATTGGCCTTCCTCGAAATAAAAAGAGGCAGATGTCCACTAGAAAAAACAAATAGAGGTGTGTGTGCGAAATGAAAAGATGGGAAAGAAGTTGCTCAAAGGATCATTTCCTAGCAGCTTAATATTGTAACTGCCTGATTTAAATGTTTGTTTACTTTGTGGCTAGCTGCTTGCATGCCAATTATACTACCCTACTAGATCGTTAAAGGCGCGCGTTGCCGCGCCCGTCTATTTGGAAGGTTGTATGATTCAGTTTTACATACCGAAAGAAGACTTTACAAATTTTGGTAGAACCAAGCATTCATCTTACTGGAAGAAAATAAACCTACTATGTTCCAAGCACCAAGTGAGCTTTATATCCAACATTCATCTTACAGACAACTACTAAAGTCACTTCAACGTGGTGTTCTTTATGAAACAAAATGAGTCTGAGTAGCAAATAATATATCTGAATGGGATAATATATGTACAAAATTTAAGAAAGCATTCCCATTAATACTATTGGTGGTATTATTTTTGTAGCATGTCAGACACAAAAATAGATTAGAGGAAAACGCCGTATGTGCACAGTGCAAAAGTATAATACAAGAGACCTTTAGGATGAAAGATGTAGCAGCTGCTCACCCGTACAAAGAATAAGGGCTGATAATAGGGCAATTGTCTCAATAAATTGGAAAACAGTAGAATAATTGGAAATCTCTACCAATAGGATTCAGATTTACCACAGTAATGGAAACAGAGACACGGGATCATAATGTAGCAAAGACCAGAAACATCACTTTAGATGATAAATAAGGGTGATTGTAGAGCTGCAAGTCTTGGATAATTCAGTTCAGACAGGAGCAGTGGTTCTCTGGAAACACTGTACAGGTAAGCTGGAATTGGCAAACACAAAGTCGCAAGCAGATGACATAATAAGTAAAACGTCCAAAAAGGGTGGTCACATGCACAACATCTCCATTTATTTAATTTATTAATACTCCCTCCATACCACAATTTAAGACGTTTTTGCAAGCTAAAACAGTTTGCAAAAACGTCTTACATTATGGGACGGAGGGAGTAGCTCCCAAAGTTGATGAGCCATCTTTTGCTCAGGGAGATGCAGTTTCTTTTTCGAAGCAGAGGTCTTGATTGTGTCCGTTGCAGACCTGTAATTAATGAAGACAGGTATTAATATATATATGTATGTCAAAAAATAGAACCTTGAACAGGGAGTTTAGTATAATGTGGCTATTTACCTTTTGCGTTTTTCTTGTTTGTGCTAGAAGCATTATTGACAGGTGCCGGCAGGCAGTGGCGTTTTTTGCCCATAATTTTTTGAGATATGTTGGAGTTATGCAGTGAAGAAATATGTAAAGTAATTAATAATTTGAGAGATGACTTATACTGGTGTGCTAAGTACATGACCAATTGCACGAGAGATCAACATAATCTCAGTTCTGTTGGTGCTATCATTGTCGTCGGTGCTAGTGTTCACTTGTCATTGGAAAAGTTCAGAGATCACAAATATAGTTGCTTTTAGTTATAACTTGTCGCCAACAATTATGATAATGGCTCGGTAATGTAAGCCTTGATTATACCGTTGCACTAAGTACATGCAATTCAGCTACTATAGTGAGAGTTCAGAGGATAATAGATAGTCTTGTGAATTATGAAATTTAGAAGATAATAGATGGTCTCGTAATTTTGATAAGAAAGCTTTCTCAATATATGTTATCTGGAGGTAACTCTTGTCAGAATCCTGGGCTCGAGCAGGCAGTCAAACCTTCAAGAAATCTGAAATTACTGAAAGTATTTCGACATCTGTACATTGAAACATGAGCATGATAATGGGCCAGAAAGATAGTAAAGCAGCAAAGTGACAAAAGAATAATTGTGCATGGAAAGTAGAATTTCCTTGCCTATAAAGAAGTCTGTCTTTCCAACCATAGAGGGTAGAGGTATAAAATCAGTGAGTGAACATGCATAATCAGGATAATTGACAGGGACATAACGCTACACCCAAACATTCGACCATGGAGTTATTTTCAATGAACTTCCTTCCACAGCCTTATACATGTTCTTTGCTAATTTCAGAAGGGAATCCTTGATGAGGAAGACATTGCCCACCTTGAGTTTGCCCTGAATATTTTTTGCATACATCACATGAATCTCTCCATACATATTATTTCCCTATATAGAAGATCAGTATTAAACACAAGGATGATACATTATGTAACAGAGAATACACGCTAATAAGTTTTAGTAGGCATGTTCATCAACAAAGATGATGTCAAGAAGCGTTCATTCCTTGTAGAAATCTCATACAAGAGCTACACGTGCAAGCACGGTGACATGCCGAGGGATGATTTTAGATCTGGTAGATGCAAATTGGCCTAAAAACCAACTCACTGAATTCATTTACCTCTTTCTATTGGGAAGGGAATAACTCAGAACTGGATATATTTCCACAAAGATGAGTTACCTGTCCAAAAGCCATAGATGATCATGAGCTGTGGAAGTAGAAAAACTGCGAGTACAGTCTCCAAGATCTGCTCAAATCAATCGATCATAGCAAAGCATGAACAACACCTGTATGTACAGTTTTTGGAATGATACAAAATCAGGACAATTCAATTGCTTGGTGGAAGAATGAATCATACATTCATACATGAACTGAAAAATATATAGGGAAACCTATCCAATCATCATGCCGAATGATGTTATGCTTCCGGGGTGGAAAGGGTAAGTGAAGAGTGGTAAGGGAAGAAGCATATATATACAACTACTTGTACCCTGAGGCAGAGGAAAGGATGGGCACATCACCAGCCATGATTGTGTGCAGAGAAACTGAAGATTTATTGCGTCTTCAAATCGCAGCGGAGCAGTTTCTCATATGAAGAGTCATGGCGTCGACCTCTCGCGTCCGTTGGGTCCCCTCCTCCCTCCGAGCAATCGAGGCATCGCCTTCGCCTTCTCAATCTGTCTCACATGGACCATCCATGCCGGCCTCCTCTCGCATCGAATCCCCTTCAAATCTCAGCGACCGATGCCCCTCCCCCTTGTCTGGAAAATCGCAGCGACCGATGACCCGATCCCGCCTCTATGTGCTACTTTTTTCCTTCGGCATGGTTTGCCACCAGTCGGACGGGCTCTTGCGGGGATAGCAAATTGGGCTGCGAAAAGGCCCAGCTAACCAGAGTGCACCGATTTTTCTTCTGGAGCAGCAGCCCTCTAGGACAGCTGGGCCAGAAAATTTAACGTGTCGTGCAGGTCATAAGAGACAATGCACCCAACGGCCCAATCAACCAGGGCACTCCAATTCGGCCGCGGGAGTAGCGTCTTCATAGGACAGCCGGCCCACTTGTTGCGAGACGTGCGAGACACATAGATCAGACGGCCAGAAATAGCTAGATCACAAAAATGAATGGTGCAGATGTTGATAGCCTGAGAGGGCAGGGATTAGGTGCGGTTATACTGTCCTTAATGATAGCAACAGGAATAGCATGCATTCCCATCGTACTACCCTGTGAATCTGTGATAGCAGCAGAACTATTTTGTCCTTAAATCGAAACTATGTATCTTAGAAAGAGGTTGTTCCACAAGTAAGTAAGTAAAAAAAAAAATCTTAGCTAGACTAGAGAGCCTAACACACAAGTTCAGCTGTTGTCTTCTTTCAAGCAAGGATGTGTATTCACCTGTAGGGGTGGATATTAACGAGCTGCTCGGCTCGTTAAGGCTTGACTCATTAAGCTCGTGCTCATTAAGGCTCGACTCGTTAAGCTTAACGAGCAGAAAACACTGCTCGGCTCTGTTTGTTTGAAGCTCGTTAAGCTCATGCTTGTTAAGGATTAACTCATTAAACTCAACGAGCAGAAAACACTGCTCGGCACTGTTCGTTTGAAGCTCATTAAGCTCGTGAGCGCTCACAAGTGCTTGTTAACATACTACGATTTGTTACGACCTACAAGACGAGAGTGTAGGTGTGTTCTTTATGAAGGAATATGGTGACTATATGAGGGGGTGTACTAGTTTGTTGTCTCCTATATGCTATGTCCGGTCGATTAGATTGAATAGGTGGTCTAAGGTGCTACAAAATGTTATCACGTAAGATAAAAAATGTGAGTTGTGATGTACTAACGAGCTTAATGAGCTGCTCGTGGAACTCATTAGCTCATTCATTAAGCTTATCGAGTTGCAATCAGTGATTGGCTTTGTTCATTAAGAAGCGAGCTACAAACTTAACAAACCGAGCTATTGAGTGCTCATTAAGCTCGTGTGCTACGAGTTTTTGGTCCAACCTTATTGACCGGCGATTTTCTTTCTTTATTTGCAAAAATGGATATGCAGGTGGCCCAAAAATTAAATATAGAACTAGGAAATTCTGGAAATATTAGAGTGGTGCTTGTGCAAACTCAAGTCGACGCCATGGGTGATGGATGCACAAAGATGACGAGTGAAGTAAAATAGGCACAGCCACAACCCCACAAGCTTCCAGAAAGTTCTTAGGTTTCCGAATAAATTAACTAAGCTAATCTGCTGCTAGGAAAGCGAGTAGCATGGTAGTAATGATACATATACACCAGAGATCAGACTCTTGTTTCTGAACCGCACACTAGTTTATTTTCTCCTTTTGGAGATTACGTGACTTATATGTACACAGGCGAATGCACACACCCTCCTAAGCGCGCACGCCAAGAACCCACGGAGACAAAGATAAGTACACACACAAACACACAACAAGCCACAAGGACAACAACGGCGACGACCACTAATGCTTTGATGGTAAACCAAATTTGTAAAAGGTGACCCGGCAGTTTTTAAACTCCATTGTAACCCCAGACTTTCACGATTTCCATGTGTCTGAATCGCAAAGGTCTATTCCAATATTGTCCAGAACTTGGCTACACCGGTGGCAGCAGCATGGTTTCATCCGGTGATGGGTTGATTCTGCAGCCAACAAAAGGAAAGCCGTTCTCTTATTAATTAGTTGCATAATAATACTACTACTATTAATACGTAGTGCACAACACATATAGATACGAGAAATGAGGAAGGCGGCAGTCTGGTGAACATATATGGTCTTTTTTAGGCCTGTATAGTTTTCTACTTTAATTTCTTCTTTCTGGTTACCTCTTGTAATCATGTACAGTATGTTTGGTTTGGGGAATAAAAGTTTGAAAGGCTGTGGGGTTGTAGAGATGTGACGCGCGCATGAGTAGCACGCTTGGACGACGTCTCGTACATGGGGCGGTGGCAGTTGCTAATAACAGGATCTTGCGTCCGGTGGCGAACGAGCAGCATGGTGGATGCATGCATGCATGGAGGGTTAGTGCTGTGCTGACTGCTCAACGATGTCGCGTATGGGGTTTCGGCGGGTGTTAAGCTAGCCTTCTTAACCCTTAAGAAGAGGTGTGTGTGTGTGTGTGTGTTGAACAACGTGGAGCAGCGCGCGGGCGGATGGCGCGCGAACCAGCGTAGTCCGAGAGCGGCGCACTACGTACGGCTTGCACCTGGCTGAACGAAGTCGAACAGTGGGTGGCGGACGAGCTGCGTCGGTACGGTGTTGGGCGCGGAGGCGGAGCTCCGGCAGCTACGGCGGCGGTGTGTGTCGACGTGAATGCATGCACCATGCGTTTAAGACGCCACTGCGTACCTGCCCTGCTCGAAGAAGGCGGAGAAGGCGCCGATCCCCGTAGCCGCCGCGACGAACCAAACGAGCAGCGCGACCGGGAGGGTGAGGCCGGCCGTTCCCATGACCACGTAAGCGAAGCAGAAGGTGAGCAGCGTGGTGAGAGTCCACACCGCCGCCTTGAGCCGGTTCCGCCACGCCGAACCTGCCGCCGTTCTGCTGTACAGCCAGAGGCTGCAGAAGAGCAGGAGGAGGCCGGCGTAGGAGGTGGCAACGAAGGCGACGACCGCCGTGTCGCTCATGGAGTGGTACACCGCCATGACGGAGTCCAAGGTGAGCAAGACAAACATCACAGCAACGAACGCCCAGGACCAGGAGAAGGCGTGGAGACACGCAGGATCACGTGACCGCGGCATATGCAAATCCTCGTCCCCTTTCAAACTTGGTATATATCTCACTGTGTCTAAGCTTGAATCTCTTCAAGTCAAAGCTTGAGGTAGAGAGTGGTCTTGTGGTGTTGCTGCGAGAGGAAAGGGATGGACAACCCGCTATATATAGACCGCGCGAGGGCGACCGCATGAAGGTGGCGCATACTAGTAGCTAGCAAGTGTTAAAGTATAGAGTATGGAACTAGCTAGTGCGGACCTCTGAATCCCCCGACCTTTTCCCAGACCAATCAAAGGAGCTGTTGCCATGGCATGCATGCCACTCGCTCGCTTTATTCCTTCCTTTCGGGTGCTCAAAGTTTCATCAGGGGTGGAACGTGAATCCACGGTGGGTGTTCCTTCCATGGCTGTCATTCCACCTCCCCAAAAAGCACAAGATTATCCCGCTAAAAAAAATTTACAAAAGTACCTAATACCTATACCATAGATGTGTACATCATAAACCCTATTCTTGGTCTCTTCCTTGCAACTGTAATGAAGTGCTAGGTGCCGGTGGACCGGCGCTAGCCCAGAACGGCCGCATCCTAGCCGTTCAATCCTGATGCAGTCAGCCACTGTGATCTGCTTGTCCCCAGTTCGCTCTTGTACGTGTGCACGGAAAAAAAAGACTCGTTCCTCAGTTCTTGTGTGTCTGTGGAAGAAAAGACCAAGGTGGGGGATGCCAGCGCCCGCGTCCGAGTCCCTATCCTTCCTACGCCGGTGTCATGCACCTTGCAGCCGTCAGTAGTGGGCTTGTCCATCGTTGCATCATTTTGTCGTCAGAGGCTTCGCAGCATCGCTGTGCATGGTCGTAACATACTTGTGCGCCAGTTGCAGTAGGGTCTGGTCGCCACCGAAGGCTTTGCAGTGTTGTGGTGCACCGTCGTAGCTCCCGGAGTCGCGCGTCACAGCATCCTCGCCTCCACTGCATGCCTCATCGTAGCACCCCGTGATGCTAGTCGCGGCTCTCGACGCCTCTGGTTCGGGCTCCCCAGACCGTCGAAGCATTCCGGTCGCGCTCATGCCACCTCTTATGCGGACTCGTGGTAGGTCCCAGCGGACCGCTGTTGCACTCCCCCCCGCCGTTGTTGAAGCAGAGGAAGAAAGATGGGATATATCTGAGGTAGGAGAAGGGGTGCGTCACTCCCCCTCTTTCCCTCTCTTTATATCCACCGGGAAAACCGAAGCGACGGGCTTGATGGTCACGTGCCCCACCTGTCTTGCGGCTTCCCATTTTGCACGATACGGGATTGGGAAACCAGACACGACTATCATGACACGCCAGTCAATGAGAAACTGATGGGTGCCATGACCGTCTTCCTACTAGTTATGACAAGACACTGGTGACGCCTCGGTGTAAGGGAAACATGACATATGGCTCCGATTTGGGAAGCCGCGGCATCATGGAACCCCGCACTACAACATTTCAAGGCAACCAAGAGTAGGCGAGTCTCGCAGACGATCTCGAGTCCCGAGGCCTCAACCTGAGGCGAGTCCTGAAAACGACCTGGAGTCCTGAGTCCTCAACCTCACACAAGGAATGATGGAAGGTACGAATCCTGTGGGCCCCGCTTCTCGCCTTAAGCCTACAATGATACCATCTAGGAAGTCGCATACTGGGCAGGCCCGAGAACTCTCTGAAGCCGGATTCACGAAGTCATGCCACAGTGATCAATGAAGACATGATGAGCTTGTCTGGGTTCTTGAAGATCAATATACTCTAACTCCAGACACGCTCAGGGGGTGCCGCCGTGCAACACGCTGGGGGGGGGGTGGCAGGCCTGCCACAGGGCGCAGGTGACCCGACAAGGTTCCGACGACAGGATGGAGCCCGGAAGCTCGCGTACACATCCAGTGACCATCTTGGTCTACAAGTCAACGTGGCGGCGATCAAGACTAAATTGACCCTCTATAAAAACCCTAGCCACCGTCATCTGTAAGGTGGGGGCTAGGGGCGGCCATTCCCATCTACTCTTGTAGAAACATACTCTCGGTAGTCGTACACCATCTCCCATTGCAATCTCTCGCACGAGGTACTCTCCCATGAATATATATTAGAAGCAGGGCGTAGGGTATTACCTCTCCCAGCCCAAACCTGGGTAATTCCCTCGTGTGAATTCCCTACCGAGGGTACTGATGGTTTCACATACCGTCGTCGAGGAGGGGAGGGAACCGATACTGGGCACAGACCAGTGAGTTAGGGGGAGGATGCCCGCGACGGCACGCCCGCGGATCCAGTCGGTGAAGGCCGGGGGGCAGGAGGTGTTTTTTTTTTTTGCGGGTGGGGGGCAGGAGGTGTTGCTGCTAGATCTGGACATTGACGAGTAGGAGAGACCCGGTGCTGGGCACGTGCAAGTGAGTCATCTCGATGTAATTTTTATTATGTTTGAGGTATATTGTACTGCCAGGAAACTTTGATCATAAATATGGATCATTTTCACAAAGAAAAAGAAAAGAAAAGAAAAGAAACTTCGCCCACAATTTGCACCTTCTCTTGTAAAGAAAAAGCGCTCTCTACGAGGCGTAAAAGTTGCCTCACTCATAAAATCCTCCATAAAATACTTCCGTCAAAGTATCGCCGATCGACATTAGTCGACTCAGCCTTCCCGGGGGGCGAACCCTAAAAACTTCCGTCGAAGCATCGCCGATCGACATTGGGAGAGGCCAAGCGTGCCTGCCTTTCGCTCAAAAAAACTTCCGTCAAAGTATCGCCGATCGACACTGGCTTTCACAACAGCAGCAGCTTCGATGTAGCTTTCGCTCAAAAAGCTTCCGCGAAAGTATCGTCGATTCAGCCTTGACTCGCCCCCCACCCCCCCAAAACGCCCACGCGGTTGTTCCAGAAAAATGCCGTTGCCAGGCGGGGGAGTGCAGCGTGCTTCCCTCATGGCTTAGATACGGGAAAGACTGTTGGAACGTGGAAACCATGCACATTCCATATGTATAAATAAACATCATGTCATCATTGATCCATGGAACGATGGATTCTCCTGCTCAGGTGGATCGCTGACTCAACTTCATCCCTCCGTTTCGTCACTGACATGCTGTTATCGCCTCGACCGTCTCACTATTTCAGGTACTCCAGAGTCCAGACCCGGCTCGTGCAATTTAGCGGCCGCAGAATACTGCAGGACGCTGAACAGCGACCGCGAATGCTAGATACAAGTGGGCTGGACGCGCCCTGGACGCGTCTCTTGAGGCGGCCTGGTGCACATCTATCTTGCTTACGGTCTGGTCTAATTCTTGATGACACTTATCTACAATTATTTGAATATAGACGAATATGCTATCTTTGCTAATTTCAAACTCCATATGAGTTCCAGAATTTGTTACAAACTTGCTATTACGAGGATCACAAGTGCTTAGACGCGAGTGTTTTCCATTCCAATTGCCATAGAACTGATGCTTGTATCTGATGCAAACATATAAGAAAGAACATAAAGTGACGAAGCCTTTCTAGCCGCTGCCTCATCCTTCTCCACAAAAAAGCTTGGGTTTCTGCCTCCCGTCGGCGCCGCCGAAGGTCCGCCTCCACTCCGGTGGCACTAGGGCCATGGGGCGTGGTGGATCTCGGCAAGGGCCAGTGGGACGGCTCCGTTTCAAGTCGTTTCTTTCAGTTTTGCTAGGGTTTGTGTCCTGTTCAGGAAGACGAGAAGACGGCGGCTTCCTGAAGATGGAATAAAGGTCTCCCGCCTAGCCCCAATTCCGGCGGTGCATCTAGTGCCGTTGGTGGGTGTGTGAGGTGTGTCTCCGGCGGATCTATCTTTGATGGATTTGCTCAGATCTCGTCGTTGTTCATCTACGTTCGTGTGTCTTCGGGTTGGATCCTTCTGATCTACTCCCTCCGTTCCTAAATATAAGTCTTTTTAGAAATTTCAAATGGACTACAAGATACGTATGTATTTAGACATATTTTAGAGTGTAGATTCACTGTAAGTAGTCACTTGTTGGAATCTCTAGAAAGACTTATATTTGGGAACGGAGGGAGTACGTTATTCTTCATCTGCGGTGGTTGCTGTTCTGGTGCGCTGGTCCTATGGGGCCTTAGCACGATGACTTCCTGAATGTCTACTACAACAAGTTGTGCCCGACTCCGACGATGGAGGGGCGATGACGGCGGCATGCCTTCGGCTCGCTTCAGTACTTGTAGTCGTCACTAGGTGTTCTACGGATCTGGATGTAATTCTTATTATTTTTGGTGTTCGTTGTACTGCCATGATTGAAGATGAATAGATCGGAAATTTCCTCGCAAAAAAAAATATATAAGAAAGAACATATAAGGAAGTGTAACTGAGACTAACTAACCACAATACTCAAAGATGTTTCATCATAACAAATTTGATTAGACCAAACTTTTCAACTATCAAAATTTTGGGAACTGGTGAACTGGAGTGAATTGTTTTTTTTTATTGTTAACCAAGAGAAAACAAATTTTCCATTCCATTTAACCAAACAAATCCGCATGTGCCACAATTGGCCATATATTTCTACATATCTACCTTGGTAATGGCTCAAGGGACACACAGTGCCACAACATAGCCTAGTCTAAATTTACTAAAAGAGAATTGGAAACTATACAAGGAGTATCTGCTTTCTATTTACTAGAGCTATAGAAGAGATTTTCATTTTGGAGCACTTGTCAATAACAGCAGCAGATTAAATAGTCGATCTCACATTTCACATGCATGTTGCTTGGTTTTTCATTAAACGCCTCGTCAACACCATAAATCACGAATAACAAAAAAACAGTGAGAGAAAGATGGGTTTAGAGATCAAAATACAATACAAAAAAGAGCGCATCCTATTAAACGCATGGATCATTCATCCTAACTCAATGCCGGCTCAAGATAAAAGATTCAAAAATATATTCCGATAAAGCTAAACTATAAATTTTTGATAAAGCTAAACTTAAAATCTAGAGAAGACAAAGAATTAATGAAAATCAGGATATGTCAATGATATCTACCTTGTCGAGAGCGAAAGATGTATCATATGAGGCAAGCCCATGGTCTCTCAACAACAAAGGGCACGACTCAATCCAGACCTGCTGAGAAAAGATAGGGCTGGGAAAAAAAGAAAAAAACAAGGCTAGTAAGTTCGAAAAATCTAGTCCTTCTACATCAGTTCAAGTAGTCAAGAGTGAGAAAGAGGCTAATTAAAGGCACTGATATAATGTACTTAACTGGAAAAAGGAGAAAACGATGATTCAAGTTAGGTTGTTGCACAAGATACAATTTCTAACAAGGAAATTTATCGATATAATTAGCGTCAAGATACCTTTTCAGAGATGGAAGAGCAGAATTCAATTCAAACAGTTGAACAGGAAACTAAGTTGGTTAGATTTCTAGCAAGCGCAAGTACAAGAAACAATGGCAAGCTTCAATTCAAACAGATATGAAGAGAGACAGTGAGTAGTACTGCTTCCTTGCTAAGTTGAGATCTCAATAGATGAAAGAATACCAAACCAACCTGAGTGTTGTTCTTGATGCTAATCAAATAGATGATCCGGCGGATTACATGCTAACCTGAACTTCTTCAGCATCCACATCTGAGAAGGGCACTTGTCGCCTAATCATCTTCCCATCATTTGAAACTACTATAAATGATAAAAGAAAGTAAAGAACAAGGCAGATTATCATTTCTCGTGTTTGGATTAGGAAATAATTGAACAAGAGTGCGGACACATGACATCACATATGATAGCTCAACCAAACAAATAGGAATGACTTATTATGTTTTTTCCCTAATTTCTCAAAAATGTAGTGAACAGATCACATGATAGCACTAGTAGAAAAAGGGTCAAATGTGAGACACATTAGTCCCGGTTTGTAACAGAACCGGCACTAATGTGTCCATTAGTGCCGGTTCCAACGGCTAGGCGGGAGGAGCTCTTTAGTACCGGTTCGTGGCGAACCTTTAGCACCGGTTCGTGCCACGAACCGGTATTAAAGGGGTGGTGGCAGGCTGGCGTCAGGCCGGGGCCCCACGAGCCCCTTTAGTCCCGGTTTGTGGCACAAACCGGTACTAAAGGGCCAACCTTTAGTACCGGTTCGTGCCACGAACCGGCACTAAAGGGGTCTAACCTATAGTCCCGGTTGGAGACACAAACCGGGACTATATGGCAATTTTCAAACTTGGAAAAATCATAACTAAATCATCCTAATTCAGAAAAATACATATAATATATCAAAATTTGCAGAACAAAAAGATTGATCCGCTGAAACAACAAGTTTTCCGTTTCGACAATTTTTTAAAATCTCAAAATTCCAAAGGGAAAGTTTTTGGACGTTTTTTAGACGTTTTGTGCCTTTAGTGCTAGGGTTTAGATTTCAGAGTTTAGGGTTAGGTTTTATGGTTTAAACCCTTAGTTTTTACTGTTTAGCATAGAGTTTCCGACGTTTTAAGTCCCGGGTTTACGGTTTAGGACAATTTTTGAAATGACAAAATTGTAAAAGGAAAAAAAGATATTCTCTAATTTATGTTTTTTTAATTTTGGTTAAATCTGGTCAAACTATGGTCAAACTACTTATTCAAGAAGTATTAATGTTACTACATAATTATTAAAGAATATTAGTGTTACTAAATAATTATTTCAATTTTTTGAATTTTGGTCAAATCTGGTCAAACTGTGGTCAAACTATGGTCAAATTGTGGTCAAAGTTATTCAAGAAATATTAGTGTTACTAAATGTTTTTTAGAATAATAGTTCCAAACTCAAACGGTGAAACGTGTGACCTAATGCTCAAGCTAAACTGCTGAGGGTTAATAGGATTGACAGCTTACATTTGTCAGGAAAACAACAAGTGGAGACTTGGAAACGAGGGAGAATAGAACTCAAAAGTTAAGTGTGCTCAGGCTAGAGTAGTGAGAGGATGGGTGACCGTCCGGGAAGTTAGATGATTTGGAATGATGACGGGTGATTAGAGATTTGATATTAAATTGAGTAGTGGTGAGGGGTGATTAGAGATTAGAGGTTAAAATAATTCAAAAAATTGAAAATCGAAAAAAATCAAATATTTTTTACAAAATTTTCAAAAAAAAAAATCATAAAAAAGTACCTTTAGTACCGGTTGGTAACACCAACCAGTACTAAAGGTCCCCCATACCACGGCGCGAGCTCACGCCACGTGGTTGCCCTTTAGCACCGGTTCGTGCTGAACCGGTACTAAAGGGGGGGCCTTTAGTGCCCACACTTTAGTGTCGGTTATGAAACCGGCACTAAAGGGCCTTACGAACTGGTGCTATTGCCCGGTTCTGCACTAGTGTAGTGAGTGATATGAGCACTAAACACCATTCAGAAATCTAATATAAACACACATCTCACCAATATATTAGATTGGAGTATTCTCACAAAACTAAATATTATCCCTACCGGAAGTGATATTTTTATGTTAGAAATGCTATAGCCCTACATAGAAGGACATCATCAGTAGTAGGGACATTAAATTTTAGGTTGGAATAATAGGAGCCCTTGACTATGTGTGCATGGATGATCAAAAGTTACCTTATGAGCTAAAAAGGCCAAGATAGATGCCCTTCAGTGATTTAATTTTCTTTAAAATGCAATCCTTAAGCTCATTTACTTAACATAAAGCCAACAATGCAAAGTGCAACTGCACATGTTTAGCCCAGTGAACTTGGAGGTATATACAGTAGTGCACAAAGCCCGTTGCATTCCAATGTTTATTCAGCAAGTTATTGGATGAATGCCTAGTAAAACAGGGAAATGCTTACGAAGTTTTCCAAATTGAACTCTCTCTTTCCCATGGCTCCAGCAAAATTTATACCTGTGGAGAGCAACGCCAATTGTAAATAAATCATTTAAACTGGTAATCTTTTGCACACGCACAAGCGTTGATATTCATCTTGTACTAAGTTAGAACTATCAAATTTGACATGAACAGAAGCACATATTGTATATCAATCAAAGCTTAGGATCTCTGAAGTCTGAAGTGCAACAGTCATAGCTGAAATCCCAATGAAATGAACATATAACCCACTATTTCATGAGCGAGAGAAAGAGAGTATGCATCTATTAGTTAGTAACCTAACTCGTTTTCATAAAATGAAGTATCTTAACACATCAGTATTAACTCTTGGGTCCAACAAGAAAAGGTTGTGTACATGTCCTGCAGGGCTGGAGGTAAACTTCTATAATTAAGGGTGAATGTGAGATACAGGGAGCACTAATCAGGCTGGCGTGTTAGTTAACGTCTCTGTACGACACAGGATTCTTACTTCAACGAGAAGATAAACAACCCAAAAGAGCAATAGTTGCATGTTGGCCGTTAAAAAAACAAGACATGAGAATAGAGCAGCAGCAGCAAGACATTGATAAAGCAGAGCAAGTGTACCAGTTTCATACATGTGTATTTCTTTTGGTGTCTCTACAAAGCAGAAAATGTCAGCTTTAAAGAGATGGAGAGCAAGTTTGGGATACGATCAACTTGTTGATCTCATATTTCTGAAGTAAGGTTTAGGTGAAGAAGCGAATAAGTAAGGTTGAGCTGAAGAATGTCTTCAGTCCATGAAAGATATGCCTCTACAAACTTGCAAAGCATAAATCCACCATTAATTAAATTCTTCATGAGTAGGTCATTTCCGTGTTAGCATTCCCAGAAGAACAACGCCATAGCTGTAAGAATCACCTGATTGGTGATTTCCAGTCAGACTCGATGATCTGAAGCAAGAAAGCAATAAGATCTGTCGTCATCTGTCTCATTCGGTATCACAAATGCACGCAGATAGGATGGGCAAGCTTCTGTTCTTCCACGTTCCCATCCGGAGGCCTTTTCCGGTACTCTGTCGGAGGGGGAACCGATCACGAAGGGCTTCTACATCATCCCTGTTGCCTTCCGATGATGCGTGAGTAGTTCACCACAGACCCATGGGTCCATAGCTAGTATCTAGATGGCTTCTTTTTTCTCTTTGATATTTAATACAGTATTCTCCTCGATCTTCTTGGAGTTCTATCCGATGTAATCTTCTTTTGCGGTGTGTTTGTTGGGATCCGATGAATTGTGGGTTTATGATCAGATTATTCATTGAAGTTAATCGAGTCTTTTTCTGAACTTTATTATGCATGATTGTTATAGCTTTGTATTTCTCTCCAATCTATCCGTTTGGTTTAGCCAACTAGATTGATTTATCTTCAGTGGGAAAGGTGCTTCATAATGGGTTCAATCTTGCGGTGTTCTCACCCAGTGGCAAAAGGGTAGCGAGGCACATATAATGTTGTTGCCATTAAGGGAAAAACGACAGGGTTTATTCATATTGATTGGGTTTATTTTGCCTACATCATGTCATCTTGGTTAAGACATTACTCCGTTTGTCATGAACTTAATACCATAGGTGCATGTAGGATAGCGGTCGATTGGTGGAGTAATATTAGTAGATGCAAGCAGGAGTCGGTCTACTAGCTAGTCCCGGACGTGATGCCTATATACATGATCATTGCCATGAATACGTCATAATTATGCGCTTTTATAAATTGGCCAATAATAATTTGTTTATCCACCGTATGCTATGTGTTCGAGAGAGAAGTCTCTAGTGAAAACTATGGCCTCGGGTCTACTTATATCATATTCCTACAAAACGACAAATAATTTGCTGCAATTTTACTTTTGTTATTTTCTTTTTCTTTTTATCTACCTATCACTATCAGAATTAATCCTTGCAAGTAACAAGTTCAAGGGATTGACAACCCTCTTGCCCGCGTTGGGTGCAAGTAGTAGCTTTTCTATGTGTAGGTACAGAAGACGGGAATTTGTGTGGTTCTCCTATTGGTTCAATAACCTTGGTTCTCATTGAGGGAAATACTTATCTCTACTATAGTGTTTCATCCCCCAACGCAGTTTACAAGTAGCAAGGACGCATCCCACCTGATACCGGCCACAACGTTCCAGGGCGTGGAGGAGCCCAGCACACTGGTGGAAGATCCGGATCACGAGCAGGGCAAGAGGACCCCAACATGAGAGCGTCGGGATACACGGGGCCCCGTCGAGCGCTGCACCAGTGTATGCCAGCTGCCGCCCATTGGATCGGCAGGTCTGGGCGAGGGAGGCAACCGGACAAGCGTGAAGGGAAGAAGAGCCCCCCTCCCCCCACACCGCCTAACAACGTCAGAGCTTTGCCCGGCGATGGTGAGGGGGAGATGGCTGGAGGTTCAACCAAGCACGGCAGCGGCTGTACGCCCCGTGATGCCCTAGGTAGGCGACGCCGGGGTCCTCACATCAACCGGACCTAGCAAATGCAACTCTTGAGTCAGGTTCTACATGGTACTCCCTCCGTTCGGAATTACTTGTCGCAAAAATGAATGTATCTAGACATATTTTAGTTCTACATACATCCACTTCCGAGACAAGTAATTCCGAACGGAGGGAGTACCTGTTAGCTATCTCACAGGGATCCACTCAATTGAAAGTACAAGCCTGGATACAAGCACAGATGCGCTAAAATCTTTTTTTGAGGGGATGCTAAAATCAAACAACAAGAAGGAGAGAGGATTGAGAGCCTCGCGAACGATGGCTGCAGCGGCGGCTTCCTCCTCCCACCTCTATGTTTTTTTGAGAAAATCCTCCCACCTCTATGTAGGCCGCGTGCTGCTGGGAGGCTATCGTTGGCTGGGCCCTGGTCCCGACATTCTATTGATGGGCCGTGTGGTAGGGAGGATGCTAGCAGTACAACAAACATACATACTCTGACTTTAGACCTCCAAGGAGAAAGGTTTTGAATACAACTTCAAGGAAAGCAACTCTGCCCTGCATTCAACAAGCTAAGCAAGCTGTCCATTTGTGGTATCTTTGTTTGATTTTGTGAATTGTTATGGACAATAAATTTCCTTAAAGCTGCTCCATTTGTTGTCTTGTTGAGATATTTTGCGTACAGGTATGGTATCATGCTTGCCAAGATGATGAGCAGTTCCGAACAACAACAGCTTACGAGGAACAAAGAAAAAAAGCATCGTTCTTACAAGCTCTAAAACGTGGCAACTGAGAGAGTGTCTTTTTTTGCGAGGGAACTGAGAGAGTGTCTTTTTTTGCGAGGGAACTGAGAGAGTGTCAATTTGTTGGCTTTAGACCTTTAGAGCAACGATGTTTGTTTATGAGATTTTTGATGGACCGATCTCCGCGGATGAGATCTTTTCCTCCGCGGATTCTTTCTCTAGAGTTTGTAATTTTGAATGTGAGTTGTGGTAGTCCGAATCTGTCTATAACTAGTGTAACTTTTTTTGTTCTCATTATAGTTTCTATTATCATGCAAAGAAGAAGCCCCAAGCTGCTACCTTTTGTACAACACATGTGCAGGCACGCTAGCGAAGTTGCCTTGTCATGTTCCAACCCACACCCACCAGGCCACCAGGTGGGTCTGATCTCCTAGCTAGGATCTACAAAAGGGAGTGGAAGTGGAACCAAGCACTATCTAAGCGGTTACGGGGGAGCAAAGCTTAAGGCAAATCCACCAAATGTTTGTTTTTTATTTGTAAAGCAATCTGGACATATAGAGGCATCAGATGGTAAAATGAATGAATGATGTTTTTTAAATTTACTGTTATGGAGCTCTCTGCTCTGATTTCAATCAAGAAACCGATAGAACACGCCGGTATAGGTTTGCTACAACCTACACACCACCAGCTTACCAAGATGATCATGATTCGATGAATCAGGGCATCAGCAAGCGCCACATCTTAGTTGTTGTTTGTCGATCGTTGTTTTGACCGCTTTGAGTTTTTTTTTTTACTCGCTTATGCATAACTTTGGCGTTGTTTGCCTTTGCTCTTTGGCGCCGTGTTTATTTGCGTGTGTGTGTGTTAGTATTTGTTGTGTCATCCTAACTATGCAAAGGTTGGATGTATGTTTATTGTGTTTGTATCGTCTAGTCAATAAAATTTACAATTTGTTAAAAAATAAGCGCCACATCTACCAAACTAGAAAAGAAAAGTGCATGATAAGTTTCCACGCCAGTGGATCATGCCATGTTTTCTTCTTTTTATTCAGACTAGCTTTTTTTGAAACGATTGCAAAAACTTAGCCTCATCTCATTAATTAAGAAGAGAGACAAGAAGATTTGAAGGTTACAGGACCACGCAGGTCCGAACAAAAGGGATCACTCTCCCGGTAATAAATTGCGGTTTTGCTAGAACTCATCTAGATGAGATATAGTTTGGTCTCATTCACCTTTTATAGCCATTGGATGTGATGCTATAAGATGCGTGTGTGCTGAGTGGGTTGTATTTGTTCTTGTTTTCAAAGTGAATGAGACCAAATTATGTCTCATCTAGATGAGCTCTAGGTACTCCCAATAAATTGCTCAAAAATCTAGTCCCGGCGTCCGGCAACTACTCAAGTCTCCATATCATCCATAATCATCACGGCTACCCGCGTGGGTAGAGAGGCTTTGTTACAGAAGACCCAAACGTTTTCAAATCTCCCTAGTTGGTCACCTTTGAGTAGCCCGTCTGGCCCTTGCCAGAGTTGCAGCATTGTTTGACTATCTGAAGGACCGGGAAGGAATCACCAAATGCATTCCCAACACTCGTAAATTATGTTCCAAACCCTGATAGTAAAGCGTTCCAGTGGTGATGGCCTTTTCTAGGTGGTATAATGAACGGTGGTAATGGAAAATGGAGACCACGCCAAAAAGGGAAAAAAAATCTTGGACGGAATTAACAGGACCGTTGGAAGTGTATTGCAGAAGATTTGCACCCCAATTAAATAGCTAATCTGATGGAGTAGTAGTAAGTGTGTGTGTGTGTGTGTGGGGGGTTAGTTACTACCTTCTCTGAAGACAAGAAAAGGTACTCTAGGTGTACCTTTTTGGGATGAAACTTTAGGTGCACTTGAGTAGCCTGAGTTAGCGTAATGGTGCGTGGATTAATTTGCCACGAAGGAAAGCGGCACCGGCCGGCTGGAATCCATGGTGATGCGAACCCTGGCCGATCGTGCTCACGCGTTGAGCCACCCAAAGGAAGCAGGAGGGCGAAGCTTGGCATATGGCTCGAGAAATCTACCGAGTTGGACCTGATCATCCTCGCGCCTTTCGTCAAAAGGCCTTGGCCGATCATCATCACTTTCCACTGCAGGCATCAAAAAAACACATACAAGGGAACACAGTAGGCGAAAGATGGCTTTATTCCTATCGTACGTATAATAATATCTCAGGACCTATATCACAAATGCAGTTCCTTTTTGGAAAAAAAAAAATATCACAAATGCAGTCCACCTGCACCAATGCGTTTTTTCATACCTTGGAAAAATTATATTACTGTTCATCTTGCTCTTTATTCCCGTGTAGACGTGTAGTAGTAGGGTTTTTTCTGACCACGGCTCGTGCTATGGATTAGTGTTCTCTTGTGTTTTTGGTGGATTTGCTCGGATCTGATCGTAGTTCGTCTACCTTCGTGTGTCTTGAAATTGGATCCTTCAGATCTACGCCACTTCAACGGCGGCGGTTGCTATTGTGGTGCGCTGGTCCTATGTGGTCTTAGCACGACAGCTTCATGACTGTCTACTATAATAAGTTCTGCCTAACTCCGATGAGGGAGGAGCGATGATGATGGCGTCCCTTCGACTTGCGTCAATGCTTGTAATTGTTGCTAAGTGATCTACGGACCTGGATGTATTATTTACTATTTCTGGTGTCCGTTATAATGTCATGATTGAAGATTAATGGATCACAAGTTTTCTAAAAAAAATTGGTGGCAAGAAAGTTATTTTTAAGAGAAATAGAATTTTTAACTATAGAGCCAAACAAACACGATACCATTTTCGACCGAAAATTTGTCGCTGCCGTGGTTGTCTTCCTTCGAGTGAGGGTGGGTATTCATCGGTGTTTTTTTTTTCTTTATTTATAAATGGTTGTACAAGTGAGAACACCAAACTAATATTGGAGGTAGGATGGTCCAAAAAATAGAGCATACGGTTCTAGAAACCTTAGAGTGGTGCATGTGCAAACTGGAGTCGGCACCATCTATGCGCGGACAGAGGCACAAAGACGAGGTGTAAAGTAAAATAGGCACAACATCAAGCTAATCCGCTGTGAGGAAAGCGGATAGCATGGTACTAGCGATGATGCACCGAGATCAGACTCTTGTTTCTGAACGGCACGACTATTTTACTTCGTTCCTTGGAGATTACATGACCACACCGTCCAATATATACTTCCTCCATTCGAAAATACTTGTCATCAAAATAAACAAAAAGGAATGTATCTAGAACTAAAATACATCTAGATACATCCCCTTTTATTCATTTTGATGACAAGTATTTTCGGACGGAGGGAGTACATGTACACACAGCCGAAAGTAAGCAGAAGAACCCACATAGACAAGGATAAGTTAAGGCTTCCACGAAGATCACCTATATATCTAGAGACACACCAATCGGCTCATGCTTTGAAGGGAAATTTAATATGTAGTATTGTATTTCGAGGCGACCCAACAGTTTTTGAACTCCATTGTAACCCCATGCATCTGAATCGCAAAGGCATATTCCAATATTGTGCGGAACTTGGGCTACACCGGTGACAGCGGCATGGTTTCATCCGGCGTTGGGTTGATTCTGCAACCAAAAATGGAAAGGCACTTTTATTTGTTGCATAGCATATACAATTGTGCACAACACATATTAATATGGCCATATGGGAAGTTGGAGTGACAGTCCGACCAACAAATAGCTCGCGGCGGCTGGTAGGGGACGAGCTAGCTGCGTGGTGCACAGCCACAGGGTGTGGTGCAGTGCGTGGAAGTGAATGCATGCATCATGCAAAATGCGTGCAAGACAAGCAAACACGACACTGCGTACGTACCTGCCCTGCTCGAAGAAGACGGAGAAGGCTCCGATGCCGGTCGCCGCCGCGACGAACCAAACGAGCAGCGCGACGGGGAGGGTGAGGCATGCCGCGCCCATGACGATGTAGGCGAAGCAGAAGGTGAGCAGCGTGGTGAGAGTCCACACCGCCGCCTTGAGCCGGTTCCGCCACGCCGAACCCGCCGCCGTTCTGCTGTACAGCCAGAGGCTGCAGAAGAGCAGGAGGAGGCCGGCGTAGGAGGTGGCAACGAAGGCGACGACCGCCGTGTCGCTCATGGAGTGGTACACCACCATGACGGAGTCGAGGGTGAGCAAGACGAACATCACACCAACCAACACCCAGGACCAGGAGAAGCCGGGGAGACGATCTGGATCACGTGACCGCGGCATGTGCATATATGATATATCTAACTGGCCGAGGTTTACTTTCACAGCTTGAATGAATATCTTGGGTGAAAGCTTGAGGTAGAGAGTGATCTTCTTTCTGATCTTGTTGCGAGAGGAGAGGGCTGGACCAACACTACATATATATATAGACAACGTACGTACGTCCGGGGAAAGGCTAGGCTAGGCCATCACAAAGTGGACGATTGTAACGGCCAGCGCGATAGCGAGCGCATGTTAAAAAGCAAAGTTTGTCGAAGCAAAAGTAGGAGGTACTCGAGTATATGGAACTAGTGCGGACCCCTGAATCCCCCGACCGACCCTTTTTCCCAGACCAATGGAAGGAGCTGCTGCCATGCATGCCATGCCGCGGTGCCATGTCACGTGCTTTTTATTCCATCCCGTTGGCTCTCCTCCGCCCGCTAGGTCTTAAGGCTGGTTGTATGGGGAGTATCATATACTAGTATCATGCATATGATACTAATGTATGATACTATCTCCCTAATGCATAGTATCATATTTTAGTATCATGTAGTACTTTATTTATTGGCATGCATCACACAAAGTAGCATAGCATTTATTATGATACAGTATCATGATATGATACTCTACCATCTCTTTCTTCATTTAATGCTATGGCACCTTATCACAATTGCCTAGTTGGTGGCATGCATGATACTAGCTATGATACTACCATTACGACTAGTCTAAAAGTTCACCACCTCAATTAAACTAGTTATTATACTCTTCACAAAGCTTCCATTAAACTAGTAGTATCGCCGATCGAGATTATCCGATCGACCACCCACGACGCGTCAGCGCCGGTCCGGCCTTCCCTTCCCCCGCACGTGGCTGTTTCGGGAAAATACCGGCGTGACCGTCTGAGGTGCGGCGTGCATGGTGCTGTGTACATGATATTACACTGAAACTTACATATGATTTGTAACTTCTGGTTGAAATACCTGTGCACATAGGTGTCCCTCCGCTTGGATTTGTGCCGTCCGTCTCTAATCTGACGGTCTAGTTTAGTTTCTCTATTCTTTCCCCACAAGGGCTATTTCTAGTGTAATCATCGCCCGATAGATGATGATTGTTTACACTGGGAAAGCAACGGGGAAAGGCTTGTCTGTGTCTGCTCCGTTACACAAAAATCAGCTCTGCTCTCAGAATCACAAGCCAAACGTAATAGCTTCACGGAAAAACTCAAATCTGAAAGTCAACTTTGAGTTTTTCATGAGGCTCCCAAAATAGGCTTTCACACCGCTTATTAATAAAGCAACCATCAGGTCCATACAACGAGTACCAGATCACCGAGATAAAATAGTTTGTTGGGGCATCAACACAAACATGCCAAAAAAAAGCATAAGAGAAAGATAGAAAAAAGACCATCAAGTGGCCACAACATCAGGGGGCCGCTGCGAAGGGAGTCAACAAGCCGTGACATGTAGCGCATCTAATATCTGCCCCAGCCGACCGCAGTCCCACTGCCTAGCCAGCGGGTGCCAGTGCGGAACCGGCTAGGTCTAAAGCCTCCCAATCAGGCCCGAGGACCCGGACAAAACTCCAAAGTGCACTAGCCACCGTGCAAGAGAATAGTATATGGGTCCCCATTTCAGGTACACCACAAAGGGGACATAACCCATTACCTGGCCCATTCCTCTTGAGCACCTCCGTCCCCCATGGGGAGGCGATTCCTCAATAATTGGCACAAAAACTCAGCATACGTAATTAATACAAGCAGAATGGGGCATGCACTTGACATGAAATAGAGAAATCAAACAGAAACGCACCCACGGATTGTGGCCAGCCACTTGAGAAAGGACATGCTCTGCATGGCTCAAGCACGATTGCAAATACACTTGAAATCGAATGGCCAGCCACGAATACAACTTCACTTCAAAAGTGAAAAAAAAGGAAAGCAAATACAGTAAAGAACTATAAACATGAAACATGGTCTGCATCCCTCAAGCAGCTAGCTGTCATCCTTCAAATAGCTCTCCCAACATCTCCTCCAACACGTCGGCACTGCTGCTTCCGCCCCTCTCTAGCTCCGGATGCTTCCTCAGGTAGCTGCGGTAACCTGGGACGACTCTCTCTATGATAGTTTTCCGCAGCTCGTCTCTGAGTTGAGGATTCGGTACCTTCCAGAACTTCTGGGCCTGGTAGGTTTTGTGAAAAGCCGACTCGAATTTAGCATGTGAAGCGGTCTTCTTCCAATTCTGGAGCGGTGCAAGTATGCAGAACAACATCTGCAGCCGACCTGAGCCATGCACGAAAGCCGTTTTGGGCATGTGGGACTGCACATGTCCCCAAGAAACATCGAGGTACCTATTCATGTACTTTAGACATTCAGGCGCAGGTCTCCACTCGTGCTTAGACCATGGCTCGACCATCAGCGACCATGCCTCAACCATCATTGCCACTAAGTAGGAATTGTTGAGCAGGAACAGGTACCTCAGGCTTTGGTCCGAGCATAGCTCCGACTTCCTCAAGAGCAGCTCCTTGAGATGGAGGACGGAGTCGTCTATGAGGCCACGGAGGTACTGGGTGTCGTGGTACCGTGCCTTGTCCTGCATGGACTTGATGCAGTTCACCATCAACCAAGTGTTCCTGTGGACGTCACCTCTTCCTCTTGGAACCTCCACGGCCCATGATTCGTCGTCCTCCACGAATGCCCTCACCTCCATTACCGTGCTGTATACGGCCTTGTTCAGCCTCTTCACTTCTCTGGGCAACGAGCCGCCTACGTCCATGAATATTTTCTTGCTCAAGCCCTTGAATTTGGCCTGGGCTTCCGGTGAGAACATGTCTGATGCACTCGAGACGCATATATACATGTCCAGCACGGCGCGTAGGTTCTCCTCCTTGCTGCTAGCTGCTGCAGGGGCGATGGCGTCGATGAAGACGAGCATCTTGGCGATGCTACCTTTGCCGAACTGTGCCACCGCCGTCGTCTCGTGGTCGTGGACGGCAGTAGCCGCCACTTCTTTGATGCTGGCGACAATTATGATGAATGCTCGAATCCATTTCTTCACCGAGTCTTGCAGCCGGAGGTGCCGCCATGAACCGCCGCCATCGGCCCCGGAGATTTGGAGAACCCAATCCACGTCGAGCTCCAAGAACCAAGTCTCCAGCGCACGGTCCGAGCCACCGCCGTTTACGAAGGCACTGACCATGCGCTGGGTGTACCCGTCGCTGACCATTCGGCGGGCAATCTTGGTGAGCTCCTGCGCGCCATAGTCAGCCGCGGCAGCGACCGAGGAACCAGAGGACGAGCCGGTGTTGTTGGACGGGTAAGAAGAACCAGAAGCGGAACCAGAACCAGAGGCACCGGAGCCGGAGTTTCCGGAGTGGCCGTATCCGCCATTACCGGACTGGGAGAAGAGGCTCGATGTGATGCGCCCTCCGGACACGGCCACGCTTCGGATCGACTCACGGTAGACGCTGAGCGGCGGGGACGCGGCCGTGTAGCCAGCGGTGCTCAACTCCGGCACGGGAGCAAGCCGCCCCGCCATGCTGCTACTTTGTGGGGATGGATAGACGCCGTTGGTCGAGCGCGGATATAGCGATGAGATTGGCACGGAGGGAAACCGTGTGAAGTGCAGTCCCGAGAGCCCAGCTGGGAATCATACAAGGATCAACACTGAATGATACGCCGGAACCCCGTGACGTGTGACGATGAGACGAGTCGACGACCCACAAGCAAGACTTGGGCGGGTCAAGTCAACATCTAAGTTCTTTTCAGAGCCGCCGTGTCACGACGGTAACAGGGCCTAACCCACCCACCCACCCCCACCAAGAGAAACCAGAAGCAAGAATGACGAGTTCTTTTTTATGAAAAAATCTGGTGTATTTTTATTAAATGATCCCCGAAGAAATTTATTTTGTTCATCAACCCCGATTTTTTTTTATTTCGTCGTCTGATCCCTCGTAAGCGTCTAACAGCCTAGCGCTTAAAGTACATGTGAAGATGTAGCTTTTACACCTAGATCTAAGACGTCTTATTAGACTAGTCATAGAGGAGTGTAACTTAGACTACATGACACTAGTCTATATTACTATTTTCATAGTGCAAAGTAATATAGAAGTAGTATCATAGATGATTGTATTTATTACTCCCTCCGTCCCAAAATAAGTGTCTCAACTTTGTACTAGCTCTAGTACAAATTTGTAATAAGCTCAAGACACTTATTTTGGAACGGAGAGAGTAGATTATAGACTCATTTTGCTTTGATGCTATGGTAACATATTATGTTACTCCAAACATCTCTATCCTCATTAAATACATGCCACATTAGCAAACTTGTTTTGAAATACGTTTAGCTAAGTTACTCCCAACATGAGCAGCCTTACAAGGCGTTTTTTCTTTGTACTTCGCCCATTCGTTTGTTATGGTGAGCCGACGTACTAACGATGCGTGGCATGCCAAGCATAAGACATGTATGTTTGTCATGGGGTACCTAGAGTCAGGCATGCTCGGTTGCATTTAGAGATAAACATGCCGGATATTTGCCTTGCAGTGTACGCCATGTCTTCGGAGGATTCCATCTTTACTATGCCGGGGGTCATGGCAAACATGTCTCATTCTTCGGTTATTGATGGGTCGTCGGCCCGACCCATGGCTAGCAGGCCGACATGCTTAGCAATCCTTAATCCGGGACACCATTACTCTGGAACCCATTCCGAGACCCTGAAAACTTTCCATACATAGATCCGGACTTTTCGAAATCATGTTGCATCTTTTCAGATTCCCGGATCACTTCTGAAACCATACAAAACACTTTCGAAACTTTTTTAGTGCTCATTTACTCGTTTTTCATTTCTCCGATGATCTTAACTAATACCTGTTAAGCAAGCGACCCTACATGTTTGGAAATAAGCGGACATGACCTCGAACACCTTCCGGTCAATAGTTAACAATGGGATAGGGACACCCGACCTTATTAACTCCCACGTAGTGGTCCTGGGCTGGTGTGTAGGACAGATTTTTTTTTTGTTTTCTGCTAATTATCCCTACAAACAATACATCCCATTTCAGGAAAGTATAGTGACCAATAGAAAAGATAACTGATGATTGACAAGTATAGGGGATCAATCGTAGTCCTTTCGATAAGTAAGAGCGTTAAATGCAACGAGGAGCAGAAGGAATTGATGGGCATCAAGGATTTCACTACAAGTGTTGTAAGATAGTTTTGATATATAGTTTGATAGCAAGATAATTGGTAGTGCTAAGGACAAGCCGGTGATATTTCTTGTAGTGATTAAAACACTTTTGAGGACACGTGGGAATATCGCCAAGTTACTTTCACCATGATTCATCGACTTAAAGTTTATAGCCTTTACAAGTGTTATATATTGGTGGACGAGGGCTAAGTTACTATTCTTACTTCAACAAATATCTATTTAGATTATACCCTCCATGTAAGCATCCGAAAATACAAGAAAAGTAATTAAGATAAATCTAACAATAGCATTAAACATGTGTGTCGGTACTAAAACCGACAGATCTCGGGTAGGGGGTCTCGAGCTGTGGATCTTGTTTATATATTCACACATGTATTTAAATTTCCAATCAATACAATTCTATCATGAATAATAAATACTTACCATGAACAAGGAAATTTGATAATTACCAATTTATTATTGCCTAGGACATATTTCCAGAGTCCAAGTGTGCGTTTTCCTGCAGCCCAGAGTCCAAGTGTGACTTCGCATCGAAGAGGCTCCAAGCCTCCAACGCAGGGGTTGCGCTGCCAGTCCGCTTGTAGATGACCTAACAACCACAAAGAACTCATACAGACATCAATTCAAAATTGCATGTGCCATCTAATTGCTGAACTGACATCTAAATAGGAAAAGATAAGTATGCTGGCATCTAAAGATGAAAGACAAGATGCTAGCATACTATGAAACCCCAATAAATTTATGACAACCCAACCTCATGACATGCCATATGTAAATTGTGCAAATCTATCAAATCCCACCAAACTGCATATGCACATCCCCCAAACTCAACTATTGAAACCCCTAAAAAAACTGCCAGATTTAATCAGTACTCGCTTACCCTAAACATTTCAAACATCTAAGAAAACAAGAATCGTGGTTCCATAAATCCATTTCATTCTTCTGACCCCTTCTACCGATTAGAAAATCGGATAATTTCATCGGTACCAGATACACCAAACTTTTCAAACCCCCAACAAAAAACTTTAAATCGGAGATCCGTACTTTATTTCAGTACTCCAAGCGTTTGATCTGGGTGGATTACAACATGCATACTAACAATTCGAAACCACCCAAAAAGTATATCTTACCGATTTCAAATCCCCAAACTATACATTGGGTGAGTGAGGATTACTTACACGGGGGGCGGGGTTGCTAGATCTTTCCTCAACGGGGTAGCATGAACAACCCCCTTCGTAGCAACCTTGGCACGCCATTACCGTCTGAGTTCATGCATTACCTGATCAACCTCCACCTTCTTAGGCCTAATATTATCGGTCATCGAGATCGAAACTTATAGAGGTAACGACACGTGGTGCGAGCACCGGAGAGATGCACGATGGTGGTTGTGATGGCGGCGAGGAGTAGGGGCTTGGAAATAACGGCAATTGGCTTCACAAGCAAAAAGGGCAATCAGAGGTTAAATACAACGCTTCGTATCCCACCTCGACGTGGACTGCCAGACGGTTCAAGCAAGGCGGTAGCGAGAGCATCCAATAAGTTAGGATCACAGGTAGGCATAGAAACATGCAACTATAACCCACTGTACCACAGAAAAATGAGCAAGGGCCTCGAAGGCACCGACTCATGTGTCGCACCTAATAAGTTGACGTTTTCATAAAGCACCTCAAACCATCTAGAATATTACTCTTATGCCATGTGAACAGCCATTAGTGCATGAAAACAACAGTCGGTCTGAGAATAGGGAAGAAGCATTTGGGAGCATCTACCACCAAAACTAAGGCGCCCTATGGGGAGGCACGCGAAAAAGTTTTTTACCAGTGTCGGGATGTACCGGTGTGCAATCCACCGTTCGCCACTTTTGTCAAGATTCGTGCAGATTTTATACACATTTTCTTTTCGTATGCAAATGCAGCAGATTAAACGGAGCTATACTTGTACTAGCATTAGACAGTGTCAGCTTTTACATAGGAGAGACAGACGGGGTGCACAGAACAGTACATGCATGCGCTCTCTCTCTCTCTCTCTCCATACAATTGACATGTATTTAATTTCATCCTCATATTTTGAATGATTGATATCTGTTAAACGAAATGTTCATTTTTTGAAACTTTTTATATATTTGGAATCGAATCGTGATGACAAGATCTTCAGAACAAGATCAATGCTGGATATATTTAAACTACTTTTTTATTTTATATATTTTAGTTATTCTTGAAAGGATTTTCATAAAACACAAAATTGTTTCGTTGTGAAATGATATTTATTTCACACATTTAAAAAGATGGATTTGGGCCCATTCAAAATTTATTTCACTCATTTTCAAAAGATGAATTTAGGCTCATTCAAAATTTATTTCACACATTTTCAAAGATGGATTTAGGCTCATTCAAAATTTATTTCACACATTTTAAAAACTGATTTCACTCATTTGATTCAACTGATTTCAGTCGTTTCAATTGAAAGAAAAACATGTTTTAATAATTTTCAAAAGCTAATTTCGCTCATTTGATACTTGATGCAAAGAACTGATTTCAATTATTTCAAAAAAACCTATTTCATACAATTCAAAAAGTCATCAATTGAAAAAAAATTCACTCGCTTTATAGAACAAATTTAGCTCATTTATAAAAATACAATTTCACTTATTTCAAAACATTGGTTTCACTGAATAAAAAAAGCATTTCACTTATTTCAGAAAGCTGATTTCGATCATTAAAAAAACTCATTTCTTTACGTTCAAAAAACCAATTTCACTCATCTGAAGAAACATATTTCACTCATATGAAGAAATAATTTTACTCAGTTTTTGAAAACATATTTCACTCAGTTGAGAAAACATATACCAAAATTGATTTCAGTCGACGCAAAGAACTGATTTTAGTTATTTCAAAAAACCTATTTCACACAATTCAAAAAGTTATCCATTGAAAAAACAATTTCACTCACTTCATAAAACAGATTTCGCTCATTTATAACAATACAATTTCACTTTTTCAAAACATTGGTTCACTGAATTAAAAAAAACGCATTTCACTTATTTCAGAAACCTCATTTCAAAAATCTATTCCACTAGTGTCACGTCTCTGAAATAACAAGTTCATGTCAAAATATGTTTCATATGCATGATTGTTTTTCTTCAGAAAACGGTTTCAATCATTTCAATACTGATTACAATTATTTTGAATAAGTAAATTTGAAATGAGTGAAATTGAAAATTTGATATGGTTGAAATAGAAAAAATTAAACTAGTTTAAATATATTCAAGATTGGTCTTGTTCTAAAGATCATGTGTTCAGGAATTTGAATTATAAAAAAAATTCAGTGATAGATCATTATTGCTGAAGATATTGTGTGACGCCCAGATAATCAAGCTACAGTAAACCTATGCTAATGATGCCACATCACCTTGATTACTGTTGCTAATCTCGTGTTAGTTCGAAACCGATTATAATTCAAAATTCAAAATCAAGCAAACAATAAAAGTTTTCAAATATTAAAACTAAAATGTTCGGGGTCAGCCAAATAATGCATAGGTAAGTATGATGGAGAAACCACACTTTTAGAAAAGGTTTAATACTCTAAAAATATTTTAAACAATAGCAAAAACAATTAGTTGAATGCCTTTTACAAAAAATAAAATATTGAACTATTTTATTTAGTTGCCCAAACTTATCTGGTAGTAGCCTATTTACTAACACTAAATTAGGGACTACTTTTATAGTTTACAAACTAAAATAAAAGAGGAACTAAAGTAAAACAGAAAAGGAAAATTAAACAAAAAGTAAAATAAAGACAAAAGAAAACAGACCCTCACTGGGCCAAATGGCCCAGTAGCACGAGGCCGACTAGGCCGGCCCACCCCCACTCCTCCATAACCCCCGTGACACCCAAACCCTAACCGGTCGCCCCACTCCCCCTCCCCACGATTCCCACATCTCTCTCCCCTTCCCCGATCCAGATCGGGATCGGGGGAACGAACCTCCCCACGGCGACCCGACCCTGTCGACCATCCCCGCCGCCTCGACACCGCGCGGAATCGCCCTGCCTCCTCCCCGACGCGCTCCACCGACCTCGACGCCACCACGAACCGTCCTCGCCGAAAGTGCGATGGCGGGAGCGCCCGGTTGCCGCCTTGATCCATCCTCCAACACGCCGCCGCTCGTCGCACACTCGTCGCTTCGACGCGCTCGAAAGCACGCCAACAGCTCGGGGTGAGCTCTGTGGCTACTCCCCGCCTCCTCGACTCACGGCCAGAAGCCGCCATACGCGCCGTCTGGTCTCGAGCAGTGGGCTCGGTCATCGCGACCGCGGACTACGCCGATCTGCGTCGTTACGCTTGCCGCAGCTCGAACGCACTCCATGACCGCGCCCGTCGGCGATGCTCTGCGCTGCTGCTTCGCCAGGCGCGCAGGCGTCGCGCGCCGCCGCGCCGCTGCTTCCGCCCGCAGCTGCCTTGCCGAGGCCCGCCGACGCGCAGCCTTTGCCCTCAGGTGGCTGTTGCCGCTCGTCGCGTGGTCGCTGGCGCCAGCGCCGTTCCTTCCTGTCGACTGGGCGGGTGCCTAGCGCCCGCTCCAGGCGCCTGCTAACGTGCCGTTCAAGGCCCGCTGGCCCTATGACATGTGGGGCCTAGCCCCCAGAATGATTTTATATAAAAAAAGAATTAAATATATATAATAAATAAAATATTAATTAATTAACTTAATTAATCCTGTTTAGATTAACCTAATCACTTAGGTTAGTTAATTAATCTGTTGGGTTAATTAACACTCAATGACATTGGGACCCACATGTCAACTTGACCCACTAACGACTGTTGACGTCATGCTGATGTCAAGATACACTATTCTCGATAATGTTAGAATTAAATAATTAAATAAATTCTAAAAATGATTAAATCTTTTAAAATTAATATAAAATAGACCGTAGCTCGGATGAAAATACTTTCTACATGAAAGTTGCTCAGAACGACGAGACGAATCCGGATACGCAGCCTGTTCATCCGCCACGCGTCCGTAGCATAGTGAACCTGCAACATTTCACCTCGGTTCATCTGTCCAAAAACGTGAAACACCGGGGATACTTTCCCGGATGTTTCCCCCTTTTGCCGGTATCGCCTACCACTATGTTAGGTCACCCCTAGCACCGCATATTGTCGCGTGTTGCTTTGTGTTACATTTGATTGCTCTGTTATTTATTGTGTTCCCCCTCCATTACTTCTTTCCGGTATACTCTGAGACCGGTGCCGATGTCCGTGTGTTCGACTACACCAAAGACGACCCCTCCTACTTTGCCAGAGCAACCAGGCAAGCCCCCCCCCCTTGATCACCAGATATCGCCTACTCTTCTCTATACTGCTTGCATTAGAGTAGTGTAGCATGTTACTGCTTTCAGTTAATCCTATACTGCTGCATAGCCTATCCTTGCTACTAGTGTTGTTACCTTTACCTGCTATCCTACTGCTTAGTATAGGATGCTAGTGTTCCATCAGTGGCCCTACACTCTTGTCAGTCTGCCTTGCTATACTATCGGGCCGTGATCACTTGGGAGGTGATCACGGTATATACTATACATACATACATACTATACAGATGGTGACTAAAGTCGGGTCACTCATTGAGTACCCGCAAGTGATTACGATGAAATTTGAAAGGACAGTGGCTCCATCCCGGTAGAGGTGGGCCTGGGTTCCCGACGGCCCCGATCGTTACTTTTGTGGCGGAGCGGCAGGCAGGTTGAGACCACCTAGGAGACAGTGGGCTGGCCTGTTGGCGCTCGCGGATACTTAACACGCTTAACGAGATCTGAGTATTTGATCCGAGTCCGCCATTTGGTCTATACGCACTAATTAACCATCTACGGGAGTAGTTATGGGTATCTGGCGTCGTGGTATCAGCGAAGCCTTCTTGACGTCGGCGACGAGAGCGCGCGCCGGATTGGACCGAACGCCTACTCTTGTATAAGGGAGGCTAGGTGCGCTTCCGCCGCCCGCCGCGTCTTGGTGTGCAATGGGCGATGGGCCGGACCTCTACAAGCATAGGATTTAGACCGCGGCTGACCTCTCTGTTGTGCCTAGGTGGGGCTGCGACGTGTTGATCTTCCGAGGCGGGCATGACCCAGAAAGTGTGTCCGCCAAATGGGATCAAGCGTGTTGGGTTATGTGGTGCACCCCGCAGGAAGTTTATCTATTCAAATAGCCGTGTCCCTCGGTAAAGGACGACCCGGAGTTGTACCTTGACCTTATGACAACTAGAACCGGATACTTAATAAAACACACCCTTCCAAGTGCGAGATACAACCCGTGATCGCTCTCTAACAGGCGACGAGGAGAGGATCGCCGGTAGGATTATGCTATGCGATGCTACTTGGAGATGCTACCGGAGATGCTACTTGGAGATGCTACTTGAGATGCTACTTGGCGATGCTACTTGGAGGACTTCAATCTACTCTCTTCTACATGTCAGAAGACGGAGGCTGCCGGAAGCGTAGTCTTCGACAGATTAGCTATCCCCTCTTATTCTCGGCATTCGCGATTCAGTCCACTAATATGGCCCTTACACATATACCCATGCATATGTAGTGTAGTTCCTTGCTTGCGTAGTACTTTGATGAGTACTCACGGTTGCTTTCTCCCCTTTTCCCTTTCCTTTCTTTTCGGTTGTCGCAACCAGATGTCGGAGCCCAGAGCGGACGCCACCGTCGGCGGCGACTACTACTACACTGGAGGTGCCTACTACTACGTGCAGGCCGGCGACGACCAGAGTAGTTTAGGAGGATCCGAGCAGAGGCTCGCGCCTCTTCGATCTCAGATCCCGCTTTGTGCTAACCTTCTTAAGGCAAACTTGTTTAACTTATGTCGTACTCAGATATTGTTGCTTCCACGACTCGCCTATGATCGAGCACTTGTATTCGAGCCCTCGAGGCCCCTGGCTTGTATTATGATGCTTGTATGACTTATTTATGTTTTTAGAGTTGTGTTGTGATATCTTCCCGTGAGTCCCTGATCTTGATCGTACACGTTTGCGTGCATGATTAGTGTACGATTGAATCGGGGCGTCACAAGTTGGTATCAGAGCCAACTGCCTGTAGGAATCCCCCTTCCACACTCTTGGTCGAAGTCGAGTCTAGACATTGCAAACTTTCACTAACATGGCTGTGCGGCCCATGGGCCCACGTCGCCATTGGGTGGTATTAGGATCTTTTACTTCTCGATCTTTACTCCGGGATTCTGAACTCTCTTCTATTCGGGTTAAACAATTTTTACTAAAATCTAACTTTAGGTTCTCGAAAATACTTTTCTCCGGAGAGCCCCTTCAGTCGAGATGATCGCCGGCTGCACCAGAAGATTTCGGAGATACTCTCTGATTTTCTCTCGAGACCTTGTGCTCGTTGCTTTTGCAATTCCCTACCACCGAAATATCCCTATGGATAAATACTTACACCTGTCGTGCTTACTTTTATTCCCAGTCGATCTTGTTATTACAAGATACCCCGAGAATATTTTGTGCCTACTGCCTTGCAGTTCTTTGCCACCTGAATACCCGTAAGAATAATTTCTCGCACCTTCGAGTATCCGCCATCCCAGCTTGTTCGGTGTTTCACAAAAGCCTTTGAAATACTATTCAATCTTCAAAAAGTCCTTAGCAGCTTTATTGCTCGCAAATACTTGTCTACTAGCATTATGGATGCTTCCCATATATCCGCAATATTCACTAGTATCTTTTGACACCGTCATTTTGATCCTATTGATTCAACATGTGTGCGAATGCACACAATCATCTATCAACCCTTCTAAATTATCTTTCTGACTCAGACATCATTTTTGAACATGAGCTGGTTCTCGACCAAACTATTTGTCGCCAATTGTGCCTCTGGTCTATCCAAATTATCCATCCTTGATCAGAGCGACTGCCTTTGGTCCTTTGTTTTGGAAATCGTAAGTCCTTTGTTATCTAAGCATCGAATTATTCAGATGTTCTATAATATGATGCACGTGCCTTCTTCTTCCTCTGGTTGAGTACTGATGCTCACATCAGATCCCTTGTGGACCATCGGTTCCTTTGTTGGATTTTATCCAACAGTGTCCTTCATATTCAATCACCTCATGAGTTCTTCCCCTGATACATAGTGCCTTTTGTAAATTGTATCATCTGTTTGGCCAACCATGCTCTGCTTTCGAGCTGATGGTATTTACTATTGATGCTTGTGGTATATGTTTCCACGATACCCTGATGGGTTGAACCTATGCCTTCCTTTATATGTGTGAACTCAGAAGTTTTCACGAGTCATACACATCTGGTATTTCACCAGGTAAAACTTTCAACACTAATGCCTTTATCAAAGCGAGAAGTGAATGGAAGGTTATACATTGAAGAAGTGGGAGTCGACCTTGAACTTTGTGTTCATGCCCATGGACACGATGTAGTTCCTATCATGGAAGCTTCTTGTGATAATAACTATTTCCTTGATAAATATCATCTGGTATCTGAGTAATGATCCTTTGCAATCGTGGTTTCGACCATGATTGTTCTTCTTTGATCCATTTCTCGGACAAGTTAAAGCACTTGTCTTCTATAGATCAATGCGCCTGCCCAACCTCTATTAGGATCTACCTTCGAGTATTACCCCTGGCATCTCAAGGATATCTTTCCATTGCACTACATCTTATAAACTTTGATGAAGTACTACCTTACCTTGTCTTTGTCACTTCATGGGTTCTGGGTTGTTTGTCGGCCGAGAACACCGATAAGTGAATCGATTCCGCTCGCCGAATCAATAACTCTTAAGTAATTTTCGTTGCTTACAAGTTTAGTAACCCTTCAAGTCATTCCTAGTCTGATTGGCTATATCATTATCGTGCAACTTTTTAAATGTGCTATCTGGTCCTTCTTTCCGAATCACAATTTTTGACGATGAGCTAAGCTTACGTCGACTTTCCTCGTCATATCGTTTCGCCTTGAACAACAAGCTTGATTCCGAGTTTGTGTCGTACCCGTGGTTTCAATAACTTTTCGCTCCATCCTTCCTTTTGCTTGATGTCGTCGATGAGTGATGATATCTTCATGAATCCTCTCAATAAATGTGTCATGATCATCATCAACATTCTGAGCTCTTCAAGGATATCGATCGAATTCATGTTGAGAAATACCATCCTTGCCTCGATGATTTGTGTTATCATCAACCACCTTATTGCCTTCCCTCCAACACAAACTTGTTCGTGTTTTGTGTTATACCTTGAGTTCCTTACTACCCAGCATTGTTCTTCTTTACATTGGAATATTACCACCTTTTATGTCAAGAATGTCGTGAGAATTTCACCACCTCTGAAGAAATCCTTGTTGCAGCGATGCTTCTCGCCATCACCATTCTATCTTGGTCCCCGTGTTGGTTCTAACCAGGATACCAACAGATGAACGGTGCTATTTGGATTCTGCCCTTCTAGCAACCCTATTGCTTTGAAGTTGATGGTTGGCCGTTCATTCTTAGACATTTGATTATTGAATCACCATTTCGACGTTGGTTGTGCAACCAGCCCATATTTCGGGTGCACCTTTCAACCAATGTTTAATTGTGTATGTTTTCATCAAGCATACATCATTATATCGTTTGATCTGACAAGTGTTGTCACCTTGTTCACATCATTGTGGAAATCCATCTTTTGTTAATCTCGAGGGATAGTCGCTGAGTCCATCAGCCAGCTCCTCGTCTTCTCCTTGGTTTAATGTTGGACTCTTGTTTCGGAATTCGCTTCCATAGTTCATTTTCCGAGAATCTTACCATGTCATCTCGTCAATTTGTGTTGCACATTTTCTTCTCAGACGTCCTGAGTCTGAGGTAACCTGACACCCATCAGATCGAAATCTCGGTGAGATATGATGGTTGGAACATATTTCCAAGAGTTATAACAATGGTCTTTATGTGACCCGGTAAGGTGATGACGTGCCTAGCACACCTGGCCGGTGGCCCTATTGTTATAGATTCCTTTTCAGCAAGGTTATCCATTCTTCCATGAGGAAATTGTAAGACTTATCATATAAGTTGTTTTCGATGAATCCTTTGTGTTTCCGAAGTCTGATCTTCACCTGATGACCATGTCAATGCTATCTCGAAGCATGTCTATGGTACTCCGATTTTCAACAAGAACACTTATCCCAATGCTAATTGTTTCTTGCTCAATTATCCAAACACCATTGTATGGGTAATGTCATGAAATTTCTCTCACCTTACCTAAAGAGTTTTCTACATTATATCCGGTCATGGATATCATGCTCTGCTTGTCTTTGGGAAGGATATACCCTTGAAATTTGTGTGTAATCACAATTTTCCTTTCCATTGTTCTGTTTAATCTAATAATCGCGTTTTCCTTTCCATTCTTTTGTTTAACCTTTCCTGAGTCTGGCTTAACTAAGCAGAGACAGTTCCCTGCTTAGGTAGGCACCTTATTGTACCATTCTGTCTGTAAGACCCTGTTACTATTGTTGATGACATTACGGTAACGATCGATGGGTGATAACTTTGCCAATTGGTTCGCCTCGTTCAACAACCAGGAAAATTGCTCTCTTCGTTCCCCGTCCTTGGTATCGACATTGTTGCTGGCATAGCTGACAAGCTATTCACTGACATGCCTCCCTGTCGCGGTCGTGCAAGATGTCACCACCCTTCCTACTTTCAACCTACATGGTGGGCCCATAACCCACAGGTCCACTGGATCGAAACCTGACTCTCCTTTACAACCCGGATTCTAATGTATCCTTAGCACCTGGCTTCGTATGTCACTCACGAGCTAAATGCTATACCATTATTCATCCTGGAATCAAACACAATGTTATTCTCGTTGTTCAAACCCCCATTCCAGCTTCTGTCTAGTCGTCGAATGATTGCCTACTCGTTTGAAACTTTGGTACCATCGTATATTGCACTGAACGAATTCACTGAAATACAACTCGTGGGGTACCTTGTGTATTTTCCATTGAGTTCACCGAGATGCCCAACTTTGTGGATATGCGTTCTTTCGGAGTTTTTCCCCTTGGTCGCGTTCGTAGGACGATGGAGATCCCGAAGAAAGGATGACGACTTGATCATGGTGATTTGAAACTGAGAAATGAAGACCTCAACAAAAGGGATCAACCTCTTCAAAAGGGCAAGCCAAGACCGAGAAGACTCGCTAGGCTTTTCGCTACCAGCACCTCCCCCCCCCTTACTCCACCGCTTAAATCTCGGGACGAGATTTCTTGTAGTGGAGGAGAATTGTGACGCCCGGATAATCAAGCTACAGTAAACCTTTGCTAATGATTCCACGTCACCTTGATTACTGTTGCTAATCTCGTGTTAGTTCGAAACCGATTATAATTCAAAATTCAAAATCAAGCAAACAATAAAAGTTTTCAAATATTAAAACTAAAATGTTCGGGGTCAGCCAAATAATGCATAGGTAAGTATTATGGAGAAACCACACTTTTAGAAAAGGTTTAATACTCTAAAAATATTTTAAACAATAGCAAAAACAATTAGTTGAATGCCTTTTACAAAAAATAAAATATTAAACTATTTTATTTAGTTGCCCAAACTTATCTAGTAGTGGCCTATTTACTAACACTAAATTAGGGACTACTTTTATAGTTTACAAACTAAAATAAAAGAGGAACTAAAGTAAAACAAAAAAGGAAAATTAAATAAAAAGTAAAATAAAGACAAAAGAAAACAGCCCCCCCCGCGCTGGGCCAAATGGCCCAGCTGGCCACGAGGCCGACTAGGCCGGCCCACCCCCACTCCTCCATAACCCCCGTGACACCCAAACCCTAACCACGCCCACTCCCTCCCCACGATTCCCACATCTCTCTCCCCTTCCCCGATCCAGATCGGGATCGGGGGAACGAACCTCCCCACGGCGACCCGACCCTGTCGACCATCCCCGCCGCCACGACGCCGCGCGGAATCGCCCTGCCTCCTCCCCGACGCGCTCCACCGACATCGACGCCACCACGAATCGCCTCGCCGAAGCGCCACGACCGAGCGCCCGCCGTCGCCGCCTTGATCCATCCTCCGACCACGCCGCCGCTCGTCTGCACACTCGTCGCTTCGACGCTCGAAAGCACGCCAACAGCTCCGGTGAGCTCCGTGGCTACTCCCCTCTCCTCCTCGACTCACCGCCAGAGGCCGCCATACGCGCCGTCGGTCTCCGCCAATGGGCTCGGTCACGCGCGACCGGATTACGCCACTGCTCGTCGTTACTATTGCGCGCTTCGAACGCACCATGACCGCGCCCGCCGGCGATGCTCGCTTCGCTGCTGCCTCTCGTGCAGCGCAGGCCAAGACGCTGCCGCCTCACGCTGCTTCCGCCCAGCAGCGGCCTTGCCGAGGCCCGCCGACACGCAGCCTTGGCCTCAGGTTGCCGCTGCCGCTGTCGTCGCCGTGGTCGCCGGCGCCGCCATTGTTCCTCCTGTCGACACAGGCGGGTGCCTAGCGCCCGCTCCAGGCGCCCGTTAACACCGTGCCCGTTAAGGCCCGCTGGCCCTATGACATGTGGGGCCTAGCCCCCAGAATGATTTTATATAAAAAAGAATTAAATATATATAATAAATAAAATATTAATTAATTAATTGACTTAATTAATCCTGTTTAGATTAACCTAATCACTTAGGTTAGTTAATTAATCTGTTGGGTTAATTAACACTCAATGACAGCTGGGACCCACATGTCAACTTGACCCAGTCAACGCACTGTTGACGTCATGCTGATGTCAGCATACACTATTCTGGATAATGTTAGAATTAAATAATTAAATAAATTCTAAAAATGATTAAATCTTTTAAAATTAATATAAAATAGACCGTAGCTCGGATGAAAATACTTTCTACATGAAAGTTGCTCAGAACGACGAGACGAATCCGGATACGCAGCCTGTTCATCCGCCACGCGTCCGTAGCATAGTGAACCTACAACATTTCACCTCCGGTTCATCTGTCCAAAAACGTGAAACACCGGGGATACTTTCCCGGATGTTTCCCCCTTTTGCCGGTATCGCCTACCACTATGTTAGGTCACCCCTAGCACCGCATATTGTCGCGTGTTGCTTTGTGTTACATTTGATTGCTCTGTTATTTATTGTGTTCTCCCTCCATTACTTCTTTCCGGTATACTCTAAGACCGGTGCCGATGTCCGTGTGTTCGACTACACCAAAGACGACCCCTCCTACTTTGCCAGAGCAACCAGGCAAGCCCCCCCCCCCTTGATCACCAGATATCGCCTACTCTTCTCTATACTGCTTGCATTAGAGTAGTGTAGCATGTTACTGCTTTCAGTTAATCCTATACTGCTGCATAGCCTGTCCTTGCTACTAGTGTTGTTACCTTTACCTGCTATCCTACTGCTTAGTATAGGATGCTAGTGTTCCATCAGTGGCCCTACACTCTTGTCAGTCTGCCTTGTTATACTATCGGGCCGTGATCACTTGGGAGGTGATCACGGGTATATACTATACATACATACATACTATACAGATGGTGACTAAAGTCGGGTCACTCATTGAGTACCCGCAAGTGATTCTCGATGAGGGGCTGAAGGACAGTGGCTCCATCCCAGAGAGGTGGGCCTGGGTTCCCGACGCCCCGATCGTTACTTTGTGGCGGAGCGAGCAGGCAGGTTGAGACCACCTAGGAGACAGTGGGCTGGCCTGTTTGGCTCGCGGATACTTAACACGCTTAACGAGATCCGGGTATTTGATCCGAGTCCGCCATTTGGTCTATACGCACTAACCATCTACGCTGGAGTAGTTATGGGTATCCGCGTCGTGGTATCACCGAAGCCTTCTTGACGTCACGACGAGCGGCGCGCCGGATTGGACCGAACGCCTTCTCTTGTATAAGGGAGGCTAGGTGCGCTTCGGCCGCCCTCGCAACGTCTTGGTGTGCAATGGGCGATGGGCCGGACCCTCGCGCAAGATAGGATTTAGACCGCGGGCTGACCTCTTTGTTGTGCCTAGGCGGGCTGCGACGTATTGATCTTCCGAGGCGGGCATGACCCAGAAAGTGTGTCCGCCAAATGGGATCAAGCGTGTTGGGTTATGTGGTGCACCCGCAGGGAAGTTTATCTATTGAATAGGCGTGTCCCTCGGTAAAAGGACGACCGGAGTTGTACCTTGACCTTATGACAACTAGAACCGGATACTTAATAAAACACACCCTTCCAAGTGCGAGATACAACCCGTGATCGCTCTCTAACAGGCGACGAGGAGAGGATCGCCGGTAGGATTATGCTATGCGATGCTACTGGAGATGCTACCTGGAGATGCTACTTGGAGATGCTACTTGGCGATGCTACTTGGAGGATTTCAATCTACTCTCTTCTACATGCTGCAAGACGGAGGCTGCGAGCGTAGTCTTCGACGTGATTAGCTATCCCCTCTTATTACGGCATTCTGCAGTTCAGTCCACCGATATGGCCCTTACACATATACCCATGCATATGTAGTGTAGTTCCTTGTTTGTAGTACTTTGGATGAGTACTCACGGTTGCTTTCTCCCTCTTTTCCCCTTTCCTTTCTTTTCGGTTGTCGCAACCAGATCTTGGAGCCTGAGAGCCGACGTCACCGTCGATTTACGACTACTACACTGGAGGTGCCTACTACTACGTGCAGGCTGCTCGACGACGACCGTGAGTAGTTTAGGAGGATCCAGCAGGAGGCTGCGCCTCTTTCGATCTGATCCCGGTTTGTGCTAGCCTTCTTAAGGCAAACTTGTTTAACTTATGTCCCAGACTCAGATATTGTTGCTTCCGCTGACTCGCCTATGATCGAGCACTTGTATTCGAGCCCTCGAGGCCCCTGGCTTGTATTATGATGCTTGTATGACTTATTTATGTTTTTAGAGTTGTGTTGTGATATCTTCCCGTGAGTCCCTGATCTTGATCGTACACGTTTGCGTGCATGATTAGTGTACGATTGAATCGGGGGCGTCACATATTGGGCATCTAAAATTTTAAACAAAGAGAAAATACATGGATATGTTGGAGAGACATGCTGCATTCATGCATGCATACCACCTCTGTAAAAAGGTATTGCACTATCTTGACATTGATTTGACAAAAATGAGAAATACAAAAGGTGCTCTTGAGTCTTGACCAAATACTTTCATATATACATATGCATATGGTCCACAACTTTACATATGTCAGCACATCATTGGTGGTCGGTAGCTCCCGGCTATTGTAAAAATGACTTTGCGGGGGTAGGCACGGCATAAGGATGCCACGCCGGCGGTCGCTCTCGTCGCCTGCGGTCAAACGCGTCTCGGGGTCATTTAGTAAAAAGAACGTCAATCAACAACAGTGATCGGCATGCCGAAGAAGACCGACCGACAGATGCAAGTCCTGGGTCAAGCCAACATCAGCTACCGGAGCCGCGCGCGTGATGACAGGTCACAGGGACAGCCACACCAGCGGCTGCCAGGAAATTGGAGTAGGAACACCGTACCAACCCCGACAAACTAATACGAACGGAAAGCAAAGAGTGTTCGTGGAAGATGCAATGCAACAACTTGGCGACATCCAACCAGTGGCAGGCAGGACGATGTGACGCCCAAACATCAACTTGGCTACGACCAGCGGGTTTCAGCACGACCGCATGCATGTATCTATCTATCTTTCAGTATATACCAAGCAAAGCAGATCTCTTGTGTTCTCGCCAGCCATGTCTCTTTATCACATGATGATGACGTTGGTGCCGTTGGTCTTCTTCTCCTTGATGCGCTCAAGCTCCCATGCTCTGCCACTGCCTGTGTCGAGCCCGGCGGCCGACGAGCTCGCGCTCCTCGCCTTCAAGTCCGTGCTGTCCGCCGACGGCGGTTCGCCGGCGTTGTCGTCGTGGAACACGTCGAGCCACTTCTGCCGCTGGCCAGGCGTCGCCTGCGGCCGCGAGAAGGTCGTCGCGCTGCGCCTGGGCTCGTTCAGCCTCTCCGGCCCCATCTCGCCGCACCTGGGCAATCTGTCCGCCCTCACGGAGCTGGACCTCGGTGGAAACCGGCTCGTCGGCGACATACCGCCGGAGCTCGGCCGTCTGAGCCGTCTCCGCTCCCTCGACCTGGGCGCCAACTACCTCACCGGAGCCATCCCCGCGGCCATTGCAGCGGGGTGCGCCAACCTCACCTCGCTGGTCCTCGGACCCAACGGCCTCCGAGGTACGATCCCCGCCCAGATCGGCACCACCTTGAAAAAGCTCACCCTGTTGGACCTCCACCGGAACAACCTCACGGGGCACATCCCTCCTTCACTGGCGGAGCTATGCTCCATGAGGGTTCTCTCTCTCTCCTACAACGACCTGTCCGGCGAGATCCCGGCGGCGCTGGGCAACCTCACCAGCCTCCAGGAGCTCCACCTCCACCACAACGGCCTCTCCGGAGCCATCCCACCGTCTCTCGGGCTGCCGCCCAACATGTCGTATTTCAACCTCCAGTTCAACCAGTTAACCGGGGCGATCCCTGACTCCATTTGGAACCTTTCATCTCTCGTTTTCTTCTCCGTCATGTGTAACATGCTGAGCGGCACGATACCTCCCGACGCGTTCGCCGCGATGCCCCAACTTCACCAGATACAAATCAACAACAACCAGCTCCATGGCCTTTTCCCGGTGTCCATAGCAAATGCTTCCAACATTTCCATGGTTCAGCTCGACGGCAACCTTTTCACCGGCATCGTTCCTCCTAATGTCGGCAGGTTACAAAATCTACATAATCTATTTCTCGACAACAATCTCTTTGAGGCTCATGAGCCAAGAGATTGGGAGTTCATAACCGAATTAACAAATTGCTCCCAGTTGCGAGTGCTGGGGTTGGGTGGTAATAAGTTCGGAGGTGTCCTTCCTGATTCACTCTCCAACCTTTCCACTTCACTGTATGAGCTTCAACTTGGGTCCAACAAGATCACAGGAAACATTCCAGAGGGTATTAGTAACCTCATCAACTTAAACCATCTCGACATGTCGCTAAATTTCCTCACGGGAAGTCTCCCCTCTTCCTTGGGAAGGCTTCAAAATTTGGCTCGTCTCTATGTCTTTGGAAACAATTTGAGCGGGTCCGTCCCGTCAACCATAGGAGATGTCACTGAGCTAACTGATTTGCGGCTCGACATGAACGCGTTTAGCGGTAGAATACCAGGCACACTTGGAAAGCTTGCAAAGCTCTCGTCACTAGGCCTTTCAGCTAATAGCTTCATTGGCCCCATACCCACCACATTATTCAGCATCCAAACACTCTCAAAAATACTTGATGTGTCACATAATAGCCTAGAGGGACCGATACCACAAGAAATCGGAAATCTGAAAAACCTAGCAGAATTGCATTTAGAGTCAAATAGATTATCTGGTGAAATCCCAGCCACCCTAGGTGAATGCCGATTTCTGCGGAGTCTTTATCTCCAAAACAACTCCTTGAATGGTGCCATCCCATCAACCCTGAATCAACTGAAGGGTCTTGAAACTCTTGACATGTCAAGCAACAATCTGTCAGGCCAGATACCCGACTTCCTTGGCAACATTAGCATGCTCCAACATCTAAACTTTTCCTTTAACGGGTTTGTCGGACAAGTGCCGACTTTTGGTGTCTTCACAAATGCTACCGCAATCTCAATCAAAGGCAATGTTAAACTTTGTGGTGGAATACCTACTTTACATTTGCCTCCTTGTTCTGCTAAACCACCAAAGAGGAAACACAAACATTTACTAGTTCCTGTTGTTCTCTCTCTCATTGCAACACTAGCCGTGCTTGCATTGCTCTACATGCTTACCATGTGGCACAAGAAAAACAGAGCAAGGCCCCTTTCATCTACAGCCATGCAAAGCCATGCACGGCAATGGCTATCTTATTCACATTTGGATCTGGTAAACGCAACCGATGGGTTTTCAGCAACCAACTTTTTGGGCGCTGGATCGTTTGGGGTTGTGTACAAGGGGGAGTTCAATGGCACTTTTTGTGCTGTGAAGGTATTGAAACTTCAAACTCCCAAGGCACTCGAGAGTTTCGCCGCCGAATGTGAAGCACTAAGAAACATGCGGCACCGTAATCTTGTAAAGATACTTACCATCTGCTCAAGCATCGATACTAGAGGGTCTGATTTCAAAGCAATTGTGTATGAGTTCATGCCCAATGGTAGCTTAGCTGGGTGGCTACATCCTGAGCAATCAGAGCGGAAGCAACTGAACCTCCGTCTTAGAGTGACCATACTACTTGATGTGGCTTGTGCGCTGGACTATCTTCATTGCCATGGCCATTCACCTGTCGTACATTGTGATGTTAAGCCAAGTAATGTGCTCCTAGATGCTGAGATGGTAGCCCACGTTGGAGATTTTGGACTTGCAACTTTTCTTATTGGACAATATAGCCCACATCGGAGATTTCCTGTTGAGGGGAACTCATCTCTCCAACAACCAAAGAGCTCCATGGGATTTACAGGAACAATAAACTCGTCTGTCCAACAGTCAACAAGCTCGATAGGACTCAGGGGAACAATTGGTTATGCTGCACCAGGTTAGCCCAAGAATGTTAATTATATTTCTACCTGTTTACAAGCATTGTTTTTCTTCATTGCTCCTTAGTTCTTCAAAAATCATGTTGCTAAAAAAACGTAGAGAAGTACTGCCTCCGTAAACTAATATAAGAGCGTTTAGATCACTACTTATATCAGTTTACAGAGGGAGTACATTTTTGGTCCTCAACTCTTCAACTTTAGCGGTTTTCGGTTCGTCAACTCCTAAACTAGAAATATTGCACCCTCAACTCTTTAAACCGGACATCTTTTGTCCCTCGATATAGAGGACGTGGGTTTTGGTGCTGACTCGGTGTGTTTTTTATCCGTCATCACCTGTGGCAGTATTCTCTCATTTACCGACCACTTGGAGCATGCCTTTCTGATATCCAGATGGAACTATTTCTGTACTTTACGTGATTTACTATTTGGTTTTGTCTATGATATTAGTACTTACCTTGAAGTAATATATGTGCACTTTGTAAATTTCTTCAGAGAATGCACTTTGTAGTTAAGATGTCTAATTATTATCCACATTCAATGCAACAGAATATGGGTTTGGGCACATAGAGCCATCAACAAATGGAGACATTTACAGTTACGGGATTCTTGTTTTAGAAACTGTAACGGGAAGAGGCCCACAGACACCATATTCAGACGAGGACTGAGGCTCCGTGAATATGTTGAGCGAGCTCTGGATCATAGCATGATGGATGTTATCGACAAGCGACTGGAAGATGAGCTCCAGACCACGGATGATACTTCGAGGAAGAAAAAGGTGGAGTGCTTGATGTGGCTACTCAGACTGGGACTGAGCTGCTCTCAGGAAATGCCATTGAGCAGAATGCGATCGAGAGATATCGTCAACATCTTGCGTGCCATCATAGAATCCCTTCCACAGGCAATTCAGAACTTGTGATCACAACGTACGGCAAGCAGATGATAACTGTTTTATTTTCTTCTGAGATGCAACATAACCTGTGCTCAATTTGAAGTGGTAGTATTAATAGTATGTAAGCTACTAATGTGTTATTGGGTGTTCATTTTGGGGAATCTAGGGAGGTGCTGCAAAATCTTCTTGGTGATATGAGATTCCCATCCGAACTTTTCTCTGACTTCCCGGATTTTGCATCAAAGCTGCAGAAATACAAGTCGCGTGCATGTTTAGTGCAAATCACAGGAAGTAGCTAGCAACTGCAAGCATGCTATAGATATAAGTGTTAGGTTGATCTCTCCACCAATGGGCCCAACGGCTCATTGGGCCCTTGACCCACGCCCTGATCGGGGGCGTCCAGCCCAAGCAAGGCTGGTGGGCCCCTGTCGCGCAGTGCTATAAAGAGGAGGTGGGGACCAGAGGCATGAGGTACGAGGTTCGTCGCCGCCACTGTTCCCCACTCCTAACCCTAATCTGATCTAGAGGGAGGCACTGAAGCGACGGGAAGCGCCACCAGCCACTCCACCGCCGCCACTCATGCACTCACCACTCTCTGCAATCACCGGCCACATCACCATGACCTCTGGCTCAAGCACGTCAGGTCAAGGAGAAGGTAATACTCTACACCCCACTACCGGAAATCACTGACCCATAGGATCTAGTGGCCTATCAATGGTATCGATGCCTTTGGGTTGCTTTTTCGTAGAAAAGAAACACGAAAAAAAAATCCTCCCCAAGAACCCTAGACAGGCAAAGAATGAATCTTCAATGAAAAAGTTGCGCGCCGGAAGGTCGCGCCGTTCCTCCCGATCCGGACGCAGATCGGCAAGCCGAGGCATCGGACGAAGAACTATCGGAGCTAGCTCAACGGCATACCGCAAAGAAAAGAAAAGACAAAAAAGGGGGTAGGCACCGCAGCCAAACTGCTGACAACAAGGCCATCGCACCGCAAGGCGGACGCGCAGCCGGGCGAAGGGATAACACGGCGCAGATCAAAACCCGCAGATCTCTCTCTCTGCTGCATGTAGTAGTAGATCGGGGTAGTAGCAGGAGGAAAGGGGAGGAGAAGAGCTCGCAAGGGAACGGCGGAGCTCAATCCCGTCTCCGGCTGCCGGCGACCGGCGTCAAACGCAACGACGCAGTGGAGCGAGAGAAGGGAGCGAGGTGGTGGCGCGAGCATCCTCTCTCTCTGTGTCAAAGGAGAGGCCGGGAAAGAGATGCGACAGGTTTCGCGGTGGTCGCCGACGCTGCCGCCAGCGACCGGCGCGACCGGACCAGCCACAGAGAGACGAGCGGCGCGTGCGAGTTGAAACGGAATGAGGCTAGGGTTTGCGAGCCGCGCGGCGCTGGTTGGTTCTGCTAACGCGAGATGCGCGCGTGGCCGTTGGATCGCGCTGAACGGCCGTGATCAAAACCCTAGGCCACAGCTGGGCTTTTGGGCCGAAAGGGGAAGAGCCGGCTGGGACCAGGCCAGCCGCCGCGGGCACGCGCGAGCCGAACGGGCTCAATGGTGGCTGCTGCCAAAGACAGAGCAGCTTTCATTTTATTTATTTGTCCAGTTTTCAGGGCAAGTTACAGTACAGTTTTTCTATTCAAATTATTCAGAGAAATTATTTGTTTAGAAAATAAAAAAGTGAACAGAAAAGTTCTAAAAATGAAAATAGAAAATTTACAGAAAAAAAATAATGTTCAAGAAATAAAGAAAATAATAAAGTTCATGAATTTTTATTAGGTCAAAGAAAAGTTTCTGTAAAGAATAAAAAGTTCATGAATGTTTTATTCATGTTTTTCCGCTGCAAATAAAAATAAAGGTGCTCTTTTAAAAGTGAATAGAACTAAAGTAAAAGATTAAATTGTTGTTTCTCCAATGCATTTTTGAACCAATTGGTTGAAATTGCTTAGAGAGTAAAAGAGTACAGAATTGTTTTTGAATAGATTCAGAAAGTTTCCGCTGCAAAGAAAAAGTATTATCCTCCAATTAAATTGGAAGCAACGGGAAAATTTAATTGGATGAACAGTATTTTGAGAGAAGTTTTTTCCACTTGTGGGTGAAATCAGATTCAAATAGCTTCTGCTATAACAATAGAAAGACATTTGATTAAAGTTTAATTATGGTATTGTTATTTTCTGACCAACGTTGATGATAACGATATTATAATTCTATGAGTCTTATGTTCAAAGCTTAAATCTCTGATAAAAGTTGTATCAAAATTTTCAGAGAACAGATAAAAGATCAAGAAATGCTCTTGAACAAGAGAAATGTATATTTCTTGTTTTCCGCTGTAATAAAGTTGGTGATGATGGTTATTTCTTAACAAAGTTGTTTAATAGACATACTATAAAAAAATCATACTATCATCACATTGTTTATGAGTTATATGCATTATTTTCATTTCCGCCCAACGGTGATATGAAATTAATGTAGAAGGACGATGTTTTGTTCTAATTCTGCCCAACGGTGATTTAGAATATAAAAGAAAGTTTTAAAAATTTAATGTGCACATTTTTTAACTAGATAGACATGGGGTTATTTTTATGCTCATTATTGTTGATTATTGGCTAAGTTTTCTCAGACTAAAAGTTTTCCATGCTTTCATTCATGAAAGCTAATGGTTGGGTACTTAGACTTAACGATGACCAAGAAAGGTCATAACGTGAGATAGTATGTTCTCTCTAAAGAATGGTTTCAAAAGAAAAGAGATAGATCATTGAGAGTCTTGGTTGACGAATGTTTTTCATGTACTCTCCATGATTTGAGATAAAACAAGCAACATGCGTGTTTAATTTGACCAACGTCGGATCAAGCATGTGTGCCAAAGAGCATTTAGATTTATTTATAAATTTGATGATTGAATATGCAGTCAAAAGAGCCAATTCTGGCATTTATGTTCCTTACAGGGAATTACCCGCATGGCGGGAAAAGATGATTATGATAAAACCCGCATGGCAGGATAAGTCTGGGAAAATCCCTGCGTAACCCGTATGGCAGCAGAAATTTTCTCAGACTTGTCCTGTATGACAGGAGAAAGACATGATGACTCATGTGCTTTTAATGTGTCCCACTCTGGGAGAAAAGTATGGAGTAGCTATTATGCTTTCCTAGTATCAACTGTACATTTTATGTGTAACGGTCATTAAGCACTCAATAAATCCAAAGAGAATAAAAGTTACTGCATTTAACCTAAAGATAAGAATGATATGCAAGTGTGACTTGCAAAAGTACTAATGATAAAGAACTCTGTTGAGTTTCTGAAATGGAATGAGGAAAAAGTACTCCAGATAAATGAAGTAGATAATCGAAGTTTCCTCATTCACAAGAGTTATGAATGGTTTTTCGAAATTGTGGCAGAAAAGTTCTTGCCACATTTCGAGGGGGGAGAAAGATATATGAGATAAATTAAGAATGATGAAACTCCCCTATACTTTAGATAATGTGATGAAGAATGTGATCGTCTGGGGGAGTACGACGGTCATTCTAATACCCCTAAAGAAAAGAAATAGTGTATTTCTGGATTTTTTACAGTTCCAAAAGCAGAGTAAGGAATACTAAGACGGTGCTTAAAGTGCCATAAAGAAGAAAGTTTTAACAGAATAAATCCAAATTATAAAGTTTAAAGATACGTCATTTTTAGTGAAGATGGACTAATCTGGGGGAGCATGTTGTATGACCTATACAACACCTGTTGTTAGCCTATAAAGGAGGAATGAGTAAACATGGATCTTGTGATAAAGGTCCCTGTAAAACCCATTGCCTCTTGGAAATGAAAGACTATACAATTAATTTGCCTCTTGGCAATGATGAACAACAACAGCCCCATACGAAAGAAGTGCGATGACTCGAGACACAGATGGTCTCAAGGAATGAGAAAATCAGATACTTGACATCAGAAGTTTATGTTAGTGAAATTCAAATGGAGGTTGATCCCACCTCATTTAAAGTGCTCAAATCGAGCTTTGAGAAGTGTCTGTTTGTTTAAATGATAAGAGACTATATGAGATGAAATAAAATTGGTGAATCCCAATGATGTTTGGGACTCATAAGTAATTTCCAATGGAGCATAAACAGTAGGCTGTAAAGGGTCTACAAGGTCAATGTGACTCTAAAGGAAATGTGTAAAGGTGTAAAACACGACTTAAATCGAAAGGTTTTTGCGCGTTTTGCACTGAATAGACTACAATGAGTGTTGGTAGCACATCATGATCTGAGTTATATCAGATGAAAAAGTAAAGAACACAGGGGATACTGCCTGAAGAAGTCTTTTATGGACCAAAGCAATCAAATGTTGTTTTGGGTTAAAGAAAATGAGAGGACAATTGTACATGCAAAGTTATAGAATGGGAAATTCATTTCCTAATCATGTGCATGTGGATGACATCCTACTTGCTAGTGGTGATGTCAACCTACTGCAGGAGGAGAAAAGAAGTTCTTGTCCTCAAATTTCAAAAGAATGTTCTCGGTAGAGTGTCTCTCGTTATAAGTATCGAGATTCACGAAGAAAAGAATAAAATGGGGTATTAGGGATGTCGAATGGACATGCTAAGAAAGGTCTCTAAAGTATGCATGTGAGAAAACCTACGCCTGTTCTTACAGTCAAGGGTAATGGAAGTGGAAGCTATGGTGTTCCAAAAGTTGACGAGAAAAGATTGAAACGGATATGGTACCATATGCTTTAGCTGTTGGAAGCTCAATATATTGCCCTGACACAGTTCACATATCCGGGTTGTTTTGGCAATGTCCAGTCCATATATAGATCACTGGAATGGAGTCAAAGATATCGGCCTCATGCTGAAAGAAATAAGTGCTCTCAAAAGATTGTGAGTACAAAGACATGACTTGTGAAATGTATAGCGAAATCCACAATTGTCGCTAACTTTCATACTTGGAGGTTTTTGTGTGGAAAAGCTCCAAAGAATGAAACAATTATCATCAATGTGATGCAAAGATATTTTATAGCTTGATATGAGGCTGAGAGACTTGTACCCGGAGTTGATAATGGTTGACAACAGCGATAACTATTTTAAGTCTTTCGCTCCTGTGACAATGAGTCAAGTGTTGGTGCCAAACACATTGACACAAAGTTATACATTGTTAAGGAGAAAGTCCGGAATTATGTTGAAATGCTTGGAGCATGAAAGCAACAGACAAGTATTTGCAGATCTGCTTATTAAGGCTTACCGCCCAGTGTGTTTGGAGAACACACAGTCGACATGGGTTTTATGGTATAGTCTAAGATTTCCGGACAATAAAAGGGCCCAAGGTTAAAGAATCTGTTTCAAAACAGAGGAGTGTGTTGTAGGTGTTGATTCTATCGGGAATGAACCGTGACGATGAGACATGCTCTACATGCAAATCTGTGATGGAACGAGTACTTTGAAAAGAGTTATTTCAAAGTATAAAGTTAAAAGTATAATGATGAGATCAAGGGGAGAATGTTAGGTTGATCTTCCACCAATGGGCCCAACGGCTCATTGGGCCTTGACCCACGCCCGATCGGGGCGCCCAGCCCAAGCAAGGCTGGTGGGCCTGTCATGCAGAAGCTATAAAGAGGAGGTGGGGACCAGAGGCATGAGGTACGAGGTTCGCCGCCACTGTTCCCCACTCCTAACCCTAATCCGATCTAGAGGGAGGCACTGAAGCGACGGGAAGCGCCACCAGCCACTCCACCGCCGCCACTCATGCACTCACCACTCTCTGCAATCACCGGCCACATCACCATGACCTCCGGCTCAAGCACGTCAGGTCAAGGAGAAGGTAATACTCTACACCCCACTACCGGAAATCACTGACCCATACGATCTAGTGGCCTATCAATAAGCAATGGGCAATACTTCTTTTAGCGAATACGCAAAGCTTGCACATCATTCCATTGATAAAAGAAGTTAAGAGTGAGTACAGGGGTGGTACAACGTACGACACGAATGCTATTGCTAGCTTTAGTATGTTGAATGGCCCAGAAGCAAAAACGACTGTGCACATGCAGCAATGCACAAATGTAAATTTGGGTCTTGGCCAAATTATGTGGTAATATAAGCATCAACACCAGTCTTTTCTACTAGTTGAAGACAGATATATACCGGTCACCGCGACAGCGTACCCTGGATCAATCAATTGCCCAGGGAGGGAGATGGCAGATAGCAGCAAAAACGCAATCACTATCAGCACCATATCCATACTGATGGTGATGGAGTGGACAGTGGACACCATGTCGACGAGTGTACCGAATTCGTCCTCTACAGATCCACTAGTTGGAGGTAATTCTTTACTCGTATCCGGCTCTCCTCAAGGTTTTAGAAAAGGCCACTGATTGTAATAATCAGAATGAATTTTGTATGCTTTCAAATTCAAGTTATCTTCAGATTGGCTAGAAAATGGGCATCCTCCCAGGTAGACAGCTTTCAGCATCCTTCCTAAGGATCTTTCATATGTGCCTCCCTCCAGAAAGGAAAAAAGAAAAAAGAAAACACTACGATCTGTGAGACTCCATCTCGATATCGAGTATATAGCTCTTCCCGGTTCAGAATTTTGTAGAGCAATAGGCCACACTTACTGAGTTATCACCTTTGAGGCCTTGCGCCAGAGTGAAAAGAAGCAACTCGTTGATTTATGTTGATGAATCTTTGGCCATCTGAAGCTCTAGCAACCGATGATGGAGACAGCTACCGAGCTACTCCCTCCGTCCGAAAATACTGGTCATCAAAATGGATAAAAAGAAATGTATCTAGACGTATTTTAGTTTTAGATACATTTCTTTTTATCCACTTTGATGAGAAGTATTTTCGGACGGAGGGAGTACGTGATGACCGATGAGGCGCCATGTTTTTTACACACATTTTGTTATTACTTCCTTCGTCCCATAATATAAGAATGTTTTTGACACTAGTGTAGTGTTAAAAACGTTCTTATATTTTGGGACAGAGGGAGTAGTACACTACACACCGACAAAAATGCCAATATGTTTCGCAAATAAAAGAAATGCTAATCCTACCAGCCAACTAATACTAAAAAGTTACTGCCAACTGCCAAGAACCCTGCCACATTACGGTGTGCAAACTAATGTACTGCAATTTCATTCCTATGCATTTTTTCCCCGAACCATGCAAGAGACTACATGTATTATATATTTATATTAAGAGAGAAACGAAAGCAGTTCCGCAAATTACATATCACATTTCTTTAACTGAATTTAAATGGTGGAAGGTACCTTTTTTTTGCGGGAATGGAAGGTACCAAATTGAATACAGATGGCTCATTTCTGTGCTTTTTGGGCACCAAATTGAGTCTCTTTTTTTTATGAGTCAAACCAATATGAGTGCTTTTTTTTTGAGTCGAACCAAATTGAGTCATTCGGTCTGTCCATGCGGGATGTGCTTTGTCTCACTTATACCGAGACGACAGAACCCCGCGGCTTTGGCTTCCCCCTAAATGGGTCGGGCCATCGCAGGAGGCCAGAGCACTCTTTTATTATTTTAATTTTAATTTCTAAAATGGAAGCATATTTTATTTAGATCTTTAAAATGTTAATTTATCGTTTGAAAAATGGTCATGTGATGTAAAATAATGTTCGCACAACTTTATACAAATGTTGATAGCATTTGGAAAACTGTTCATGGATTTTAAAAACTGTTCACATACTTAAAAAATAATTAAAATAAAACGGTTTCGTAACATCCAAAAAGAGATGTTACATTTCCAAAAAATAATCACATGGTTCCAACATATGTACGTGACATTTAGAAAACATAAAAAATGTTAAGTACCATTCAAAACAATATAAGTGAAATTTTAAAGGAACATTCATGTGTTCCAAAACAAATGTTCATGATATTTTGAAAAAAATGCTTATACAATGTAAAGATGTTCACATAGTTCAAAAAATGTTTCATGTCATTCCAAAAATGTTCAATTTGTATCTAAGAAATATTAAAACAAATACTAAAAATGTACATTGTCTATTTAAAAGATGTTCAACATCTATTAATAAAGTTCAAATTGTATATTAAAAGTGTATATTGTACAGTGTGTAACAGAAGAAATAAAAAAAACTAAAGAAAAGTGTGAAGAAATGAAGACAAAACAGAAGAAAACCACAGAGAAACAAAAACTTGAGATAGAGACGCTATAGTAACTGGGCCTGCTGACTCCCTCACATCCAGTATCCAGAGGCGAGACTGAATTACATCTCGGTTTGAGCGAGAAATAGACATGGCTGGAAAGATAGGCTCGTTCCATTTCTCAACTAACAAATGGTTTATGCCATTAATACACATGGTTAGTCCACAACCCGTATGTCATCTACACCAAAAAACCACTAAAGGTGATATTTGTACTATCAACTGCGTTGACCATCAAAGGGATGGATCTGCGGTGGAGGGATGTGATAGAGCCAATTCCATGGTGCAACATGCTGACAGAAGAGGGTGGGCACGTGTGGCCGGCGATGCAAGGGGTGAGCGGTGGCCAAAGGGCTCTCTGGTTGGTCGACCCCATAGATCATATCAGAAGCGACAAAGGAGGCTCGGATTTTGAAATGAGCAACCGTTGCGCGATGGCTCTGGCGATCGTGGGGTGACGCGACGCCCCGAGGCGGGTTCTCCGGAGCCGGAGTGGCAGGTGGTCCGGCGGGGCCTCGGGCGGTCGCCGGCGAAGCGGCCGGGTCCCTACCTCCGCGTCGAGCCAGGCGTAGGCGGCGGCAGGTTCTGGGCGCTGGCTGCAGAGTGCTCGGACAGCGAAGACGAGACGGTGGTGGGCTGCGTCCTAGCAGCTCCAGCGGGACCTAAGGTGAGTGATTTTGTTGCTTTTGCAGGACGGCCGTCTCTGGGGGCGATGGGCGGCGCCGGCGGTTTGCACCTGGCGGCGGCAGCTCGCGTGCGGTGGCGGCGCGGGTGTGGAGTCCGCCGGCCGGATCTCCGCAGAGTAGGGACTCGGCGGGTGTGGCGGCGGGCGCGATTCGTGCCAGCACCGTAGCTGCGCTGGTGAGCCTGGAAACCGGTTCTGGGGGTGCGGAGGAGTGGCCTGCCCTGGTCCCTCTTTCTTCTCCCCGTCCGGTGGCGTCGGCGACACCGGCAGCGACGGCGGGCGTTCGGGTGACGGGATCGGGATCTCGGTCGCCTAGGATTTTCGGGGCTGGGCCTGGGAGCCTACTGGGCCTAGCTGGGCCGCAAGCTGTGGGGGAGCCTTAGAGCCAGCTGGGTCCGGCCGCAAGCTGTGGGGGAGCCTCAGAGCTAGCTAGGCCCGGCCTCCATCTTGGGCCAGTGCGGCCTCCGGGGGGGGGGGGGGTCCAGTGGGCCTGGGGTCGCCCGTGAGCCTGGCCCGCGCCGCTGCTATATATGGCTCCGCAAGGGCTGCCTCGACCCGTCTTTAGGGTTTCCCGCATCGACAAGCGAGGTGCGGCGCCTTTCTCACTCTGCTAGATCCATCCGCCTCCTCTCCCCTTCTCCTCCTCGCTCCATTTCTTTTGCGGCGACGGTGATGGGGGATCGACGGGCGGACAAGTGCCCGATGGTGGCGGGGGAGCAGGACGCGGAGCTGTGGCGGGAGAAGGCTCTCCGCAAGAAGGCCAAGAGCTCCATGAGTGGCAGGCTCGGTGGTCGCGACGGTCGCGAGCCGTGCGAGACGCGTGGTTCCGCGGCTGCGCAAGGAGGGCGCGAGGGGGATTAGGGTCCTCCTCCCCCTTGGTGGACGCAGATGCAGGAGCGGAAGCATCTGAAGAAGGAAGGGCGCAGGCGCAGAGAGCTAGAGCGCAAATCCATGCCGCTGCCCAACTTTGGCGCGGGTCATGGAGATCCTTTGGCAAAGAAGCCGCGTGACAGCGCCGAGCCGCTCGCGGTGGCCCTTCCGGCTACCCCCAAAGGCTCGGCCGACGCGCCCATTCCGGTGGAAGAGATCCCGGATGTCGAATGCTTCAAGTGTGGGCGCTTGGGGCATTACCAATCTAAGTGCAAGTTTGAGCCACTGTGTGTGCTGTGCAAGGAGGAGGGCCATGTCTCGGTTGCATGCCCTTCGCGTGGGAAGGCCCTAAACCTCCAGATCTTGGGAAGCACCATCTCGGGGGAGGGCTTCTTTTGCCTCCAGTTCGACGAGGATGAGGAGACGGACGGAGGTGCGGATCTACCAATCGACAACGCGGCCATCATCTCTGCAGATCCGGGCCAACTCTTGCTTCGTTTCCTCAAACAAGAGCTCAAGCATATGTTGGCAGGTGACTGGGACTGGCAGGTTGCCTAGGTCGGAGACAATGATTTCTCGGTGATTTTTCCCTCGGCAGATCTGCTCCATAAGGCCAAATCCAGCGGCAAACTGTTCCTCTCGATCAATGACATAACTGCAAGGGTGCGGGGGTCACTGCGCAAGGTGGTGGTACCAATGGCCATGCCAGAGGAATGGCTTCGGCTCCACAGCATTCCCAGGCGTCACTGCCGCGCGGAGCGCCTGATAGAAGGGATGAAGATGCTGGGGCGTCCCATCGTGGTGGACGAGCTCTCCCTTATCCGGCAGGGGCTAGTGAGGATGAAGCTGGCATGCAAGTCGTCGGACAAGCTCAACGGATATGTCGAGGTGTGGTTCAACGGGGAAGGCTACCAGATCAAGGTCGAGGTGGAAAGGCTCCCGAAGAGGACCGGTGAGGGCGGCTCAAGGGGAGCTGGCCCGTCTGACAAGCACCCCCTCCCCCCTCCTCGGACCAGTCTGGGCATCCGCGGGAGACAGGCAATGGCCCCAAATCTGCCGGTGGTGGCAAAGAGCTGTCCAAACCGGCAGCGGGCAGCGCGCCCTGGCTGGCAATGCCTCAGGATACTATGATGGGGGGCCAAGATGATGACCTGGAAGAAAGTATGCACGACACCTCCATAGACACTGAGACCTGGGACAAGCTTGGGACGTTGGACGGGGGAGCACCGGCGGTGGCGACTCAGGACACTACTGTGAGCCTCCCTCCGCTGGCCAGGACGCTTGCTGCCTCCTTTGATGAGTATGGTTCTCACTTGGGCTCGCCTGCCCTGGCCCCCATGATGGATATGGTGCTCGTAAGTGATGTGGGGGTCGTGGAACAAAGCTCTCTGGTGCCTTCTGTGGGTGTGGATGCTGGCTGTGTTCTCATCGATGAGTCGGCCCCTACCCCTGTTGGGGAACGTAGTAATTTCAAAAAATTTCCTACGCACACGCAAGATCATGGTGATGTATAGCAACGAGAGGGGAGAGTGTTGTCTACATACCCTCGTGAGACCCGGCGAAGCGATCACAACGTAGAGGAAGTAGTCGACGTTCTCCTCGCGATCCGACCGATCCCGCGCCAGCATACTCGCACCCCGAGTTCTTGACACACGACAGCTCGATGACGTCCCTCATACTCCGATCCAGCCGAGTGTCGAGGAGAGTTCCACAAGACGACGGCGTGCAGGACGATCTTGATGTTCTATCGCGCAGGCTTCGCTTAAGCTTCGCGACGGTATGACCGAGGTGGAATATGGTGGAGGGGCACCGACACGGCTAAGGAACGATCCGTAGATCAAACTTGTGTGTTCTAGGGTGCCCCTGCCTCAGATATAAAGGAGGGAGGGGAGGTGCGGCCAGCCCAAGGGAGGCGCTGCCGGAGGAGTCCTACTCCCACCGGAGTAGGACTCCCTTCCTAGTTGGAGTAGGATTGGGGAGGGGAGAGAGGGGCGCCGCCTCCTTGTCCTATTCGGACTGGGGGGGCGCGGCCTGCCTGGCCGCCCTCCTCTTCTCCCTCGAGGCCCATTAAGGCCCATTTAGTTCCTGGGGGGTTCCGGTAACCTCCCGGTACTCCGGTAAATTCCCGTTTTCACCCGGAACCATTCCGAACTCCAAATCTTTATGTCTCGACCATTTCGAGACTCCTCGTCATGTCCGTGATCACATCCGGGACTCGAACTTCTTCGTACATCAAAATACATACACTCATAATAACCGCCATCGAAACCTTAAGCGCACGGACCCTACGGTTCGAGAACAATGTAGACATGACCGAGACACATCCCCGGTCAATAACCAACAGCGGACCTGGATGCCCATATTGGTTCCTACATATTCTACGAAGATCTTTATCGGTCGACCGCATAACAATATATCGTTGTTCCCTTTGTCATCGGTATGTTACTTGCCCGAGATTCGATCGTCGGTATCCAATACCTAGTTCAATCTCGCTACGCAAGTCTCTTTACTCGTTCCGTAATACATCATCTCGCAACTAACTCATTAGTTGTAATGCTTGCAAGGCTTAAGTGATGTGCATTACCGAGAGGGCCCAGAGATACCTCTCCGACAATCGGAGTGACAAATCCTAATCTCGAAATACGCCAACCCAACATCTGTCTTTGGAGACACCTGTAGTACTCCTTTATAATCACCCAGTTACGTTGTGACGTTTGGTAGTACCCAAAGTGTTCCTCCGGCGAACGGGAGTTGCATAATCTCATAGTCATAGGAACATGTATAAGTCATGAAGGAAGCAATAGCAATATACTAAATGATCGTGTGCTAAGCTAACGGAATGGGTCAAGTCAATCAGATCATTCAACTAATGATGTGACCTTGTTAATCAAATAACAACTCCTTGTTCATGGTTAGGAAACATAACCATCTTTGATTAACAAGCTAGTCAAGTAGAGGCATACTAGTGACACTCTGTTTGTCTATATATTCACACATGTATTATGTTTCCGGTTAATACAATTCTAGCATGAATAATAAACATTTATCATGATATGAGGAAATAAATAATAACTTTATTATTGCCTCTAGGGCATATTTCCTTCAACCCCTCCCTCTGGCCGCCGCGGTTCGGGTGGATCAAGCAGACCCCCCAAGAAGAAGGCGGGACGGAAGGCGGCGGCCAAGGCGTGTGCGGGGACGGATGCGGAGCTGCTGCGAGGTGATCTGGGCGCGGCGCTGACGACGATGGGCGCGGGTGCAAAGGCTAAGAGGACCAAGGCGACTCCGGTGCCGCAGCGTGCCCCGAGTGCGAGGTCCAAGGCCAAGCTGGGAGATCTTTCTTCTCTGGAGAGTGCTAAGCTTCGCATTGCTGACAAAAACCTGGAGGTCTCAGGTAATCCTCTACCCTCCTACAAAATTCTTAATGCTTTCTCGGACGCACACTTGTCGCGTATTTTGGATGATAGTGGTGTTACCTCTTCTCTCCCTCCTGGTGAGATTCTCTCTCTAGTGCGTGCGCGTGAGGAGGCTCAAGCGGCATTAGCCGAAGTGGCGGCTCGCTGTGTGCTTGTGTCTGCTGTTGAGGTGGTACCAGCAGGGGACGGTACCACTTCTTGCCCCGATGGGGAAGCAGAAGCTAGGGATGCTTCTCTGCTTCCTTCTTCCAGCTGTGCTACGGCTCAGAAACGGGTGCCCAAGGCTGTGACCTCCCGCGGGGTCCGCCTGCATAACCAAATTATTTAATCTCATGCGATATTTATTCTGGAACATTAGAGGCTGTGTCCACGAGGGACGTTGGACACAACTTAGTAAATATATGGCCAAGGAACGTATAGATGTGGTCGCGCTCCAGGAAACTATTAAGTCTGATTTCACCTATCGATATTTGCTAGCTTTCGACCCTCTTAATCGTTTCAATTGGCATTGGTTACCCTCCTCAGGTCACTCGGGTGGGATCTTGATGGGTTGTAACAAGGATATTTGTGAGGTGTTCTCTTGGGAACAAGGCACGTTCTATGTTGTTGCTACAATTAGGCATTCTGTTTCTAGACTCATTTGGGTAGTAGTGTTCGTTTATGGCCCTGCTGATCACGCGTGTTCGGCAGTGTTCCTCGACGAGGTTACGTCCTTGGTTGGGGCCAAGCGCACGATTAACCTGCCACTGGTAGTGGGTGGCGATTTCAACTTGATCCGCTCGGGTGCGGACAAACATAATGATCGGGTGGACTGGGCTAGGGTGTCCATGTTCAATAACGCCATTGCGGCAGCTGCACTGCGTGAAGCTGCTCGTACGGGGTCGAGGTTCACTTGGACCAACAATCAGCTGGCCCCGGTATGTAGCGTGCTGGATCGGGTGTTCTTTGCCCCGGAATGGGAGGTCCTCTTTCCTCACTGTACCTTAGTTGTGGAAACGCGTATTGGCTCGGACCACGTCCCGCTGATTTTCTCTTCAGGGGAAGAGAGAGCCCAGCGCAGCAAGCGTTTTTTCTTTGAATCGGTCTCGTTTGAAGTTGAGGGCTTCATTCCGTTGGTGCAGGATCGCTGGGTGCAGATCCTGAATCAACAGGGGCCTCAAAGGGGGCCAGTTCAGAGCTGGTCGAACGCTGCTGCTATCCTTCATTCTTTCCTGCGTGGGTGGGGTGCCAATATCGGCAGCCAGTCCAAACGTGAGCGCGCTAGGCTTACGGAGGAGATTGCAGCCCTTGATGCCCAGGCCGACACTCGGCTGTTTTCGGAGGCTGAGTGGGCCCATAGATACGATCTTGAGCACAAGGTGTTGGCGACCCTACGTGCGGAAGAAGAATATTGGCGCCGTCGAGGTGGTATTAAATGGGTGACTAAGGGTGACGCTAAGACGTCGTATTTCCACGCGTTTGCTAATGGTAGAAAGCGTAAGAGCACGAACCTTCGCCTGCAATAAGACCAGGGCCTTCTCCTTTCCCAGGGAGACATTGCCCGTCACATCTATGAGTATTTCGTTGGTCTGTTGGGCACGACGGACGACAAAAATCTCTCTATCCGAGCTGATCTGTGGGATCCCCAGGACCGAGTGTCTCCTTAGGAGAACGAGAGCTTGGCGCTCCCTTTCCTTCCAGAGGAAGTCGACGCTGCTTTGATGGGCATGAAGAAAGGCACGGCCCCTGGCCCCGATGGCTGGCCTGTCGAATTCTTCTGTAGATTTTGGCCTATGCTTCATCCCATCTTCCTTGACATTGTCAATGGGTTTGCCCTCGGAATGGTAGATGTCTCTCGCCTCAACTTTGGGGTCATCAGCCTTATTCCAAAGGTTAAAGGGGCGGACAGCGTCAAACTTTTCCGACCCATTACGTTGATTAATGTGCCTTTCAAGATTTGCGCCAAGGCTTACGCGACCCGTTTGGCCCCGGTTGCGCAGCGGTTATTCTCAAAAGCCAAACGGCCTTCCTTAAAGGTAGGAACATCCTGGAGGGCCCCATCGCCCTCCATGAGATCGTGCATGAGCTTAAGATTAGAAAGCGGCAAGGGATGCTGCTCAAGCTCGATTTCGAGAAAGCCTATGACCGTGTAAACTGGGAGTTTGTGCGGGAAGTGCTTCTCAAAAAAGGTTTTGAGGCTGGCTTTGTTCACCGTATTATGAACCTAATTAACTATGGGAAAACGGCTGTCTCTATTAACGGGGAGGTGGGCAGATTCTTTCGCAACAAAAAAGGTCTTAGACAAGGCGACCCCCTGCCTCCGATTATTTTTACTTTGTTGCGGATGCTTTATCTGCTATGGTTCATCGGGCTAGCTCGGCAGGTCACATCAAAGGGTTGGTGTCGCACCTGATTCCGGGAGGGGTCACGCACCTGCAGTACACAGACGACACCATGCTTCTTTTTGAGCCTGATGACAACATCATAGCTTTGATTAAGCTCCTGCTGCTTGCTTTTGAGCTTTTGTCCGAGCTCAAAATCAATTTCCTCAAGAGCGAGGTCATAACCATGGGGATGGATGACCAAGAGAGGGTGTGTGTGGCCAATATGCTCAATTGCAAGCTAGGGAGCCTGCCAATCAAATACCTGGGCCTGTCGATCTCACATAGCCGGATTTCCATTAAGGAATGGGAGCCCCTGTATGGTAAGGTGGCAGGTAGAGTGAGCCCTTGGCGGGGGAGGTTTATGTCTTCCGCAGCCCGTCTTATCCTTACAAATTCTAGTCTTTTGTCCCTCCCTATGTTCACAATGGGTATGTTCCTGTTAGCGGATGGGGTTCACGCTAAACTGGACACGCCCCGTTCTCAGTTCTTCTGGGAAGGAACGAGAATCAAGCGGAAGTACCACCTCGTCAAATGGGCTTTGGTTTGTCGTCCAAAACAGTACGGTGGCTTGGGGATTTTGAACTCCAAACTCATGAATGTTGCTCTCCTTTCCCGCCGGTGCTGGAGGCTAGCCCAAAATGAGGCGGGTCTCTGGGCCGACCTTCCCAAAGCCAAGTATTTCCCGAACGGAAACGTTTTCTCTACTAAACGCTCGGGATCTCCTTTCTGGAACGGGATCTAGGTGGTTAGACCAGCGTTTACCTTAGGGGCAAAATTTCAGGTCCGCGATGGCCTATCCACGTGCTTCTGGCTGGACTCTTGGCTGGGCCCATTTCCGCTCTGGCAGAGCCACCCAGCAGCCTTCCAAGTTGCTGCGAACACGGAGCTGATGGTGGGTGATGCTCTCCGGTGCCCCCCCCCCTTCTGTTACCTTTCTGCGCGCACTGCTACCTCATGAGGAGGTGGAGTTGAACGCGGTGCTGGCCATGATTGGCCAGCGCACTATTTGCCAGGGCGAGGACGAGGTCTCTTGGAAGCTATCTTCTTCGGGATCATTCTCGGTCAAATCCCTGTACACTAAACTAACCGAGGAAGATGCACTGGACATAGCTCGGGGGCTATGGGAGGCTGGTATTCCGCTGAAAATAAAAATCTTCCTCTGGCAGATGTTTCAAAATCGTCTCCCAACCGCGGATAACGTTGCCATTCGCAATGGTCCTTCCGACGGATCTTGTGTGCAGTGCAATGGTATTGAAGATGCTAACCATGCCTTCTTCCACTGCCACCTTGCTAGATTTGCATGGAGCGCAGTACATGCTGCGTTCCAGCAAAACTGGAACCCCGCGCCGTGCGCCGACCTCTTAAATATTTTACGTTCACAAAAAGGCGCTAGTGCACGGATAGTGTGGCGTTGCGTAGGGGGCGCTAATGTGGTCACTTTGGACTATTCGCAATGAGATGACCATTGAGAAGAAGAAGTTCCCTTCTCATCCAGCTGACATCTTGTACAAATGTCATCTCTTCTTGCAGACTTGGGCTCCGTTGGGGAAACCGCGTGATGAGGAGCGTATGACCGAGACGATGGCAAGGATCTGTTCCATCCAAACTGCAGCGAGACAAGATGCTGGCCAAGACTGATGCATCGTCCTCATCCTTGCCGCCTTTTGCGCGTCTTGGTGTTTTCTTTCCGGACCTTGCTTTGCCAGCCTGCGAGCTAATGTGTTGCCAGCCTGCGTGCTGAAGATTGGTAAACTGTGACTTGCGCTTATTTTGGTCTGTCTGTAAGCCTGTTCGATGTTGTGAACTTGTTGTTACTCTGTCGGTTACCGCCTGTTGGCTTTATTAATTTAAAACCGGACGCCGTTGGCGTCTTCGTTCCAAAAAAAAGGCTCTCTGGCGGAAGGTGACATGAGGCTCAGTCCTCTCACTCCCAGCGATAACAGCTCCCATCTTTCTCCATGTCCACTTGCTCTTTGTCTCCAACTTCCCTACTCCTCCTCTTCAGTTTTTCCGAATTCAAATTGTAATGTCTACATGTATATGTAGTCTCAGAAACAGAAAAGTATGTTTTTGGTCCTCAAGTTTCCCAAAAGTATAGACTTGCATCGGAATGGCAGGCGCCAACTACCACAAAATCAGCGTCGGAGCCCCCACCTCCCGGTCTGCTAGACGAACCAGAATTAAAAAGCCAAATAAAGGTGGTGTGCCCGTGCGTGTGTTGTTGAAGTTGCAACCACGAAGAAGCAACAAGGGGAAAGTATCGTGCGGTCCATCCATTGCGAAACAGTTTCACTTTATTTTTTGCCCCCGGGGGAGGGAGGGGGGATTGTATTCTCAAACACAATGTCTTTACAGTCTTCCAACACCACACCTAAGACCGTACGTGCGAACCAACCTGTGGTTGGATGGTTAGAGGATCACAGATCCCCATTTCACCGTGATTCAAATCCGGTGCTCGATTTATTTCTGGATTTATTTGATTTCGGTGATGTGCATTCAGTGGGAGGAGACGTTCCGTCGACGACGAGGTGCCTACGGTGACTTCAGAATTTCAAGATAATATCTTTGCTCGATCTTTCGGAGGTGCTCATAGGGGTAGGGTGTGCGTGTGTGCGTTCATAGGGATGAGTGTATGCGCGTGTATATGAGCGCTTGTGTCTGTACTGATGTTCAAAAGAAGATCGTACGTGGACCCAAACGGATCCACGTCATGATTCTACCTTCAGTTCTCGCAAAGCTAGCTAGGTAATCACTAGCTTTATTTTGAAACAGTTTCACTTTGCAGTGGCAGTCACATTGCACTGGAGAATCCATCACCCTTGCTTGCAATCCACGGCGCCCAAGCTGTTCAGCTTAGGGCAACTCCAACGCACAATCTCAAATGGAACTTTGTTTGGTCCGATTTTCGTCAGTTTGAGGGTGGCAAAGGTTCGCGTCCGTCCGGCCGGATTAGTGGATCCGCCGGCCGTATTTCATTCGAATACTTTTTTTGCAACACATTTCTTATTATCTTTATCATTGATTTTTTTTGATACATTGGAGTACATGTGCATCACCAAATCTTGACTAAAATAGTAAGACCAAAGAAAATAAGAACCACAAGAAGACGTTTTAAAAGATATCCAAATTCTATAACTGCTCCCTCAAGTTGGATTAGTGCACGGACATCTATTCTAGCAGCAACTGCACAGTCATCTATCAAATTTCGCTCTATTAGTAGATCGATGTATTCTTCTTCTCAATACCAAAAATTGCATACATCCTACACAATAAATATTTGAGTGTGAGCAAAACGCAGAGAATCCGAGAGCATAATCGGAACTAAACTAGCACATACCCCATCGTTTTTGCACTTGCCGAACACCCATCCGGGATGTTCCGACGTTATAGACACGCGTCGCAAGACCTTCCATGGACAGTCATCGCACTTTATGAGCGGCAACGATGCGCTGACGAGCCTTTGGGCGAGCACCGAGCCCAGACGACGGTCGTTGGTGTACGTTGGTGTATTTGCCGGCAAACCGGCAACGGGATAGATCCGAGCAGCTAGAGGCGGAGTCAATACCAACATGCGGCCTGGGGGCGTTGCCGGTGATGTGCGGTCCGGTACCCGGCCAGTCCATGGCACGACACGACCTCCAGCAGCTGGGGTGAGCTCAAATCCGGCAAAATCTGCTCCAAATCCGACCGCCGGATGCGCTAAAACCAGGCGGTCGGGATTGGACAGCTCGGGGCGTCGAGGGGACAGGGGCTGCTACAAGGGGAGGGGGCGGGCTCGCGGTTGTGCTGGACATCGCATGGGCGAGAAAAAAGACGGTGATGGCGGCTTGGGATGAGAGGGGAGTGGGGCGGGAGGTGCGGCTGGAGAGGGATGAATAGAAAAAGAGGTGCATGTGTCCCCGACGGGGCGGGCCATGAGAGGACATGGGCATGCGCCAAGCGCCGTCCACGCGTGTCAGTTCGGCCACAAACACGGTCCAAAGTTGGACTGGGAATGGGTCGAAAGCCGACCACCGTTTGCTCCTGCACATTGGGCCGCCTGTTTTGTTCGTTTACCCTCAAACGGACGCGGCCAGACCCATTTGAGGTCGTGCGTTGGAGTTGGCCTTAGCTATCACCTTTCTGTATACTTTTTAGACATTTTTTAATTTGTGTATAGTTTTTAATAATTGTTAACTTTTTCAAAAGAAATGAACATTCATTTTAAAAATATATTTAAAATTTTGATTAAATTTCTAAAATCCATGATCATTTTTAATATTACTAACATGTTTATGAATTATTGTAAATTTTCCAGTCTTCATTTTTTAAACAATTTCCATAGGGAAAATAAATAATTTCGCTTAGTACCGTTGGCACGGAGCACGGAGCATATTTGTTCCTCTACAAAAACCAGCTCAAAACTAGGCGAAGGGGCCAGTTTTGCCAGAGAACCGGCTTCAAGGGCGCGCCTAATTTCAAAAGGCATTTACATATTCTGGCACAAGTTTGTAAAAAAACACATTTTGGCAGAAAAACAAAGCGGGAACAATAGAAAATATGAAGAAAAAACCCCGGATTTTTTCCCTGGGAATATGTTCATCCTTTTTTTTTTACAAATAATGCATGGCTTACCCAATAAATGGAATAAGAGGTGGGAAAAACAGAAAAATAAATTAAAAGAAACAAACAGTTACTCTATTAAAGAAAAAGAAGAGAATAGGATATGCTTTCAGAATTCCATGGCAAAGTTTCATCCCAGCGCACTTGCCGACTGCAAAATTGTGCAGCGCAGCAGGCCACACCTGGCCTTGGCGGCCAGTCATCCAGATACAGCTTCGCCACATTGCCAGGAGAATCGCCTGGGTGGTGTTTTCCCAGTCGGATTCGGCGATCTGAAGCAAGCAAGCAAGCATCAGGATCTGTCGTTTACGGATCCTGACGTCGGCCATGTCGACGAGCTCACCGGGATCCGTCGATTACGGATCGACTTGCACGCAATGGCAGCAGCCAACCACCAGCAAATCAGCTCCGGTGCCCCACCTCCCGGCCACCGCTCGCGAAAGATCGCTGGGGCCCTTCCCGGCCTGGTAGACGAACCAGAATCAGCAAGCCGAATAAAAGCGCCGAAAATTTCGTGTTGTTCAGGTTGCAACCACGAAGAAGAAAAAAGTATCCTGCGATCCATGGCGAAACAGTTTCACTTTGCAGCAGCAGTAACATTGCACTGGAGAATCCATCACCCTTGCTGCGATCCTTGGCGCCGATGTTATTCAGCTTGCTGACTGAACGAAGACGGATTTTCTTGTTTTGGGTAGCCACGAACTGCGGTCACTGTGTTGGCTGGTTAATTTGGTGAGATGGGGGCGGCCATGCCATGCCATGCGTGCTGGATCGATCCATCAATTGCCATGGGAGGGACTGGGAGGGAGATGGCAGCGAAATGCAACGGGGACCGATCGCAAATTCGCAATGACTGCCAACATCATGTGCGCCTACTGATGGCGATGGAGTGGACGCACACGCCATGTCGGCGAGTTCACCCAATTCGTCTTCGTCTACAGATGAGATCGGTCCATCTCGACGCCGTGACGTGACGTGACCCGGCCACCGCCACCGCCAAATCGCCAATCAAGATCGGTGCCCCACCCACTGCCCGTGCTCGTGAAAGATTGCCGGCTCTGTCCCGTCATGGACGAGACAGAATTAGCGATCGCAATGAAGGCGGTGCGTACGGTGGATCCAGGCGCCGACGGAACCGGCAACTTCGTTAATTATTCACGTCGGCGGCAAAACAAAACAATGCGATCAACGATGATGGTTGATGGAGATGAAATCGTTTTACTGACAGTAATTGATCAGTACATATGTGGCGGCAGCAATGGCGAAGGGGAATAGATGATGGAGCCGGCGAGGTAGGTAGCTGGCTGGCTACTGGTGGTGGACGGCGGCGGCGGCGCGGCGCGCGGGCTGGAGGCGGTTGACGAGGGCGAGGGCGATGCCGGCGGCCTGCTCGACGGCGACGACGCGGCGCCTCACGTCCTCCCGGGGCGCGCCGGCGCCGGCGTAGGTGGCGAGGGAGTCGAGGCAGGTCTCGGCGTCGGTGAGCGCGGCGCTGGCCCAGGTCTGCACGTTGCTCAGGCACCACGCGAAGCGCGGCGACGAGGCGCGCCCCACCCGCCCGCCCAGCTCCGCCGCCGACTGCTTCAGCAGGTCCGCCGCGTCGCGCACCGTCTCCGCGCAGTCCCCCATGGCGCCCTTCCCCTTGGACGACGCGTAGGAGGAGGAGGAGGGGACCCGATGTAGGCGGAGCAGTTGCGCGCGGCGTCGGCGGCGGCCGCGAGCGCGGCCTGCGCGAGCCGGCGCGGGCTGAGGCCCACCGCGGGCGCGCGCGGGACCAGGCTCCGCTCGCACGCGCGCGGGTAGCTCGTGGCACGGCAGCACCGGCGCACGTAGCCCTCCGCCTCTCCCGGGCTCACCTTTGGCGGGCTCGACGCCGACGCGGCGCCGGCCAGGAGCAGGAGGAGGCAGGGGAGGAGGACGAGGTGGCGCCGGCTCATCTTGGCTTTGCAGCTGAGAGGAGAGGATTCTTTGCTTGTGTGTGCGTGGAGGTGTGGTCGGAGTCAAGTCGGGGTTGCTCGTCGGCGCCGGCGAATCAAGTCGACGGGGAGTAGTGGGAAGGGCAGAAGAGGGAATATATAAGATTTGTTAGGCAGAGCAGCTCGGCCGTGGAGTGGCGAGTGACCAGACCAGCTCGGCCTTGCACATTCAGCGGCCGTCACGCATTCTTCTTTTACTCGCCACGCCTTCTTCTTCTCCGGTCTTTCTTTGGCGTGGAAAAGGAAAATGTTAGGCAAAGTCGGGCGTCGTGCCCGGCTTCTTCTTATGATGATTATACTCCTTATAAATTTGTAGCATGTACTACGTACGCTCAAAATATTGTGTCTCATGTGTTGTGTCTAAGAACGATTCAATGGCGAGACGTGACGGCATCTCCAACGCTGACCCTCAAATCCCCTTCGAACCACACGGCCTGGACGTATTTTACCGTCCAACGTGGTCTTGTATCGATCCGTAGGTGGGTCCGAACGCGCTTTTTCCCGCAAACCTGACATAAAATGGGGGCGGTGACTTTACGGGGCGTCCGGACCACTACCGCGCCCACTCCTGACTACTCTGGCCCACCCAAAACGTTCCTCCTTGCCCGCATGCGTTCCCGTCCGACGTCAGCTACCCGCATTCATGCCACTGTAGAGCGATCGCTCCGCAATGACGCTGGCCAAGAGCAGACGTGTCCTTCCGTTGGCGGCCGACATCAAGCGGCGACCACCGAGAGGCGCCCACGAGGACGATAAGCTTAATGTGCCGCCGAACTCGTGAGCCGCAAGAAGAAGACGCGGACGCAGCCGCACACGCGCGGGCAGCGTAGTCGGTCGAGGAGGAAAACGCCGCCATCTTCGGGGGCGCATGTGGCCGGTGGGCAGTAACGGACCGTCAACATCCATTGACATCAGTGACGGACAGGTCGCATACTCTCTGAGGTTGAGTAGGGCATGAGAAGCGGTAGAGCATTGTGTCCCAAGTGGGCTGGACCGTCTTCTATGTTCTACTCTTCCTTGTCGTTGACCGCACCTTCACTTCATAGATCTTAAACCCCACCGTTGATCATGGAGACGGCAGATGGAGGATGTGATCGCCGACGCGAGTACAAACGAAGTGGACGACCGGCACCACCGTATGATAGGTTTAGGGTCCGTCCGCTTTTCTTTTAATGACAAATGTCTGAAATATGATGAATGTAACCCGGTTTATAAGAAAATCCGTCGTGTTTGTATGAATTTTGTCAAGTTTGTTGTATCCCAGCTTGAAATTTATGTGTGCAATATTGGATGGCCGTCCCCCGCATCCGTGTACATGAACCGGTGCCCCCCGTGTCATGGACTGGTGCAAATGTAAATATGCGGGCTAGTGTTGGAGATACCCGGAGACCATTAAATCCAGGTCATGGTGCCATACATTCCAGGGCACCCTACATTTTAATTATGTGACCTCTTTCATGACATCTAAACTGAAGGCATGTTTTTTTATATCGCATCTGCTCTTCTTTGGGCAACTAAATTCTTTCTATTTTTCTGAGGAACGACAACTAAGAATTTTGTTTGTGGAGCACAGTAGTGTAGTCCCAAATATAAGATATAAGATGGGAAGGCCATTGCAGACCCAACATATGTGCCTGACCTTGCCAAATGCGGGAAGGCCATGACAGACCTCATTGGAGGCAGGGATGAAGGCACACATTTGCAGGGGGGAGATTATGGAGACAGGAACAAGTGTCATCCTCTTCTCCCATCGTTTGGGTGGAACGGAAACCGGCGGAGTAAGATGAAGCCATGACCGTTGTATTTCAATCCAATGGCCGATGCAAATCGATCAGTTTTTTTTATAAAATCAAGCAAATAAAGGATAGGTAAGTACTCCCTCAATTTCATTTTACTCCGCATATAAAACTTGTCTAAAGCCGAATTTAACAAAGACTGACCAAATTTATATTTAAAACATCAGTATCCAAATTTATCTAAAGACAACACAAACATCATACAACATGAAAACTAATTTCATGATGCATCTAATAATAATAGATTTCGCAGTAGAAAAGCAACGAAGAGAGTACTACCATATATACAATGTTTACATACACGCCTCTACTGCTACTCCGGGCCGAGAAGGATCCACAACTTCCCAGCAGTCTTCCACGAGTCCATGAAAAGGAAAATTCACGAGCATGTCGGGGGGTGGGGAAACGACGCCGATTGGGTCCTGTCCTGTCAGTGCGTCGAGATCCATCTGTAGACGACGAATTCAGTAAAGTCGTCGACATGGCGTGTGCTTGTGTGTGCCCACGCCATCACCATCGGTAAAATGTATGTGATGCCGATCGATGGTGATTGCTGCCTGTAATTGGTATCTCCCTCCCCGATCAATCGATCGATCCAGCACGCACGCATGGTATGGTAGCTAAGTTAACCAACAGGATGGCCGGAACTGGTAGCTCAAGGCACTCATTTTAAGGAAAGGAAGGCAGTAAACGTCCTTGCCCGTGGCGCCTTGAGACGTTAAATTCAGTTCAATAAACGGTTTGCTGCACGCACGGATTGATTAGGCCGACTCCAACCGGCTGACGCAAATGAAAGGGGCTGTTATCCGTTCTTTGTCCGTTTGAATCGGTTAGGCCAACTCCACCGCGCGACTCCATCCTGTTCGGTCCCATTTGTTTGGGGCAAAACGGGCAAACCGGGCGGCCCAGCGCGCCGGAGCGAACGGACTTTTATTCGTTTTGTGTCCGCTTTCGACCCATCCGCGGTCCAAGTTTGCGCCGCTTTTGGGGTGAAACGGACACCACGCGGACGTGCCGTCCGTCTGCGCGTGTCCTCCCCTGGCCCGCCCATCGGTGGCACAGGACGGGCCTTTTTCTATCCCCCCTCCCTCCCTCCGGCCGCACCCCACTCCACTCTTCCCACTCTTCCCCTCGCCGCCGCCGCCGCCGCCGCCGCCATTGCAGCCGTGCAGCTCGGACACGCGCTCGCCCAGCCCCTTCCACTCGGCGTCGCCGAGCTACCCAACCACGACCACCTGGTTTGCGCACCCGCCGGCCGGATTTGGGGCGGATCCGGTCAGTCTTGAGCTCACCCGGCTGTGGGAGGCCGGGCCGCGCCATGGACTGGCCGGGCACCTCGCCGGAAAGACCTGGCAGGGCCGCAAGGCCACATGCAGGCAGTGGCTCGTCCTCTAGCCGCTCGGATCTGCACCATCGGTGGTCCGCCGGCAAATACACGAATGGCAGCCGGTCGGGCTCGGTGCTTGCCCAAAAGCTCGCCGGCGCACCGTTGCCCCGCATTAAGTGCGACCACTGTCCAAGGATGGTCGTGCGCCACGTGTCTACCACGCCGGAACATCCCGGATGGGTGTTCATTAAGTGCTTAAACGATGAGGTATGTGCTCTTTTTAGCTTCGGTTTGTGCTCTCGGATTAGACTAGTTGTGCTACCTTCAAATTTTATTGTGTAGAATGGATGCAAGTTTTGGTATTGGGAAGAAGAGTACATCAATATATTGATAGAGCGAAATTTAGTACATGTTCGTGCACTTTTAGCTAGCATAGAGGCTGTAGATGAGACTAGTACACTTGTTGCTAGATTAGAGGCTAGGCACGATACTAGGTGTGAGGAAGCAACATCGACTTCTGGCTTGAAGAAGAAAGGAGGGTGCAACGTCGAGCCTCCTCCACAGATCAACAATGAGTGCATCAAGAAGGCCCTAACCCAACTCAAGGGAGCAGTTATGGAAGTTGGGTATCTTCTTAAATGTATTCTTGTGGTTCTTGTTTTCTTTGACCTTGCTTTACTAGTCAAAATGTGATGATGTATTGTCATGTACCAAAAATGAATGATGAAAAAAAGTTAAGGACTTGCAAAGAAATGTGCACGCGGACAAGATGCGGCCGGGATGCTTCCGCGCGCTGGGCGCACGGCCACTGCATCTTGGAAACTGCCCGGACACGACCCCATTGCACTACCCAAACGGACAGAATCCGGACAAAACGGACATCCGTTTGAGGTCGCGCGGTGGAGTTGGCCTTAGACGGACACAATTGTCTGTTTTGCGTCCGTGAGTAGGTGCATCTAATAGGCCCGACACATTTCAAATGGTGGCCGTATTAAAAATTTAAATTCAAACTAAAAAAGACATAAATATAATTTAGACTTGGACTTGTATATTACATTCAGTCCAAAAGTCCCGGCCATACTCGCTGCCGTACGACAAACTGGAACTTAAACGAAAAAACATTTAAAAAAAACTAAAACTTGGCCCTAGATTGGCCGTCATCGGCGTCCTGACCATATCCAGTCCATGCCATCGTCGCCGTCCTAATATTCTTCATTGTCCTCCTCCTTGAAGTCGGCGAAAGGTGGTGGCTGCCACAGTCCACAAGTGGGCGGGCTGCAGCTCCTCACACGCCGGGGAAGGTGACCTCGGTTATGCGCCCGCCCAAGAGGGCGGGGTAGACATGTACTGTGGCGTGCACGTTATCGTCGACGTCCACCTCCAAGACTGCCCCTGCAATGCCGGGTCCCAGGGCACGACTGGCGGCTCCCAAACGACCCTGTCCTTCGGCTCCGAGATGGCTACATCGCCTGCAACCAACAAGGCGAGCTACACCTCCAGGCCGTCCGACTGCTGCGCTTACTCGAGCTTGGAGTCCTCGAGGACCTTCTTGATAAGCTCGTCCTCCTCTTCGACGCTGAGTGTTACCGACAGTGGTGGCGGGGATGTCGAGGGCAAACGAGCGTGGCCGCGCGCACGCACATGTCCTGCGTGGGCTAGGAGCAGGTGCACTGGGTGGTACCGCAGAGCGAGCATGCGAGCGTGGCAGGCTCGGAGCCCGAGTGGCAAAAAAAGTTTGCCGCCGCACGTCGTGCTCGTCTCGAACCGCATGTCCAACATCGGCGAGTCGATGATAAACCTCGGGTTGTGGAGGGATCTGGAGGCAGCTATGCTTGTGGAGCTTGACCTCCAAAAGACGGGCGCGACCACTCGTTGGAATGGGTAGCACGAGTACACAATCCGGGTTCAGATGCCACACGTTTGGCAGGTGCGCGACGGGCCATAGTAGTGGGGTGGCCGTGACCCAGTAACGAAGGCACACCTCCAGCTTCACGTAGGGTCTATGGGCGGGGCGGTGGCTGGCGGCGAGATTAAGAAGCGGACGACATTCCTCAGCCACGATAGCCAGAAGATGACCCGGGTTCATGGTCGTGTTTGCCGGACATCCCGGCGAGGGGTGGAGCTGGGCGGCGCGGCCTAGGGCTTGTCGGGCGCCCGTGGGGCATGGAAAGATTGTGAAAGGCGCCGGTCCATGCACCGTGGTATCCATTAAAAGGACCTCGACAGGGGGTGGCTGGGTGATTGACATGGGGGTCTGTCGACGAGCTCGAATAAAATGGGGCCAGTGGGAAGTGGTTGGATCGCTGACTGATGGGCCCGGGGCCCGGTTTGGTTACAAGCCTGGAGACCGTGCCTGAAGAATATAGCCGCCTGGACTTTGCCTGAGAATTTGATCTTTCATGCCTGGTCAGGCAAGCCAGGAGGACGTATGTTTGGTTATTGCCTGGCCTGGGTGTAGTAGTATCAAGAAATAATTACAGCAAAAAAGTTAAGGAAAGGAAGGCATTGGCTGGCACGAGTCCCCACACTAGCATTAGGCGCCAGGCAGTTGTTAGGCTGGTCACAATGGACAAGAACATAAACTAGTAACTTACACACTTTCCTAGACTATGTTACTACCTCCATAGTGGGTAGGAACATCTATGTAGTGTCATGCAACGATGTATTTATTAGGTTATAGACTCATTGTTTCTTGGAGTGTGTGATGTTCCGGTAACTTAGCTAGTTACCACAAGCACCTCTCTCTTCATTAAATATGTGCCACATAATCAAAGTTGTATTGGAGTGTGTGATATTACTCCTAAGTTCCTCCCCATTGTGACCAGCCTTAGCCTGTGTCCAGGCGTGGGAAATCGGAAGCTTGGCAGGCTAATGAAGATGCCTGGTTATCTAGGCCAGGCAACTGCTACTTTTTCCAAGAATCGAACCAAACAGCTCCCAGGCAGATCACAGGTACGGTCCAGTCCAGGCTTGAAGCACTCAGGACGCAAACCAAACTAACCTGTAGATTTTGATGACAGGGGCCGGGGTGCCAATCTTAGCATTTACAATATAAATTCTATTTACTTAGCATTGTCATACTTATAATATGCATAGCATCCGACTAACTCTACAAGGTAAAAACATATGCACTTTTGGAGGGGTGCCATGGGGCAACCCCACTGGATCCGCCTCCGCCGAGGGTGGAGACCAAGAGGAGACGCGCCGTTCGTCCAGTGTCCCTCCGACTGCAAACCCGGCTCAAATTTGTGTTGAAAATGTGTCCATGCGGACACTTGATGGACAGATGTTCGGGGAGGCTCCGCGTTGGGCCGTGCTATTTATTCCTCTCGACCCAAATGGTCAGGACGAACCAAATGCGATGATGGATTGAATTTGGCCTTACTTCCCCGCAAAAAAAAGAGGCCTTACTGCTGCAGGTAGAGCCATCTCGTCATGGCCTTTTTGTTGCTTGCTCGTGACTGCAACCTGAACAACAGATTTTTCGGCGCATGGATCCACGGAACCACCTGAGTAACAGAATCTTCGGCGCACCAAGTGCCTTTTTATTGCCAACTGTTACTACTAGGGACGGGCTCCGTTCCAATCACGCGAGCAGACAGTATCTCACCGCCTTTTAAGCACCGGGCACGGTATGCATGCACGGTGGAGAGGACGGATGCTGTAGCACGGGCGCTGTGGATGAGTCGCCGTTGCTGTTCACCAGTGACTCTGTGGATCTCAGTCTCAGGCCGACACACACATCCTGTTGCATTTCAGTGATACTACTACCTCGTTGGGCAGGGGTCGATTGATTGGGCAAGCATCATGACGGGCACGAGACAGAGCGCTTGTCCTGGCCGGAGATAAATGGGCTGAATCAGTGTGGCCCATCCAAGAAAGTAAAATTTCCTTTCCGTTTCCTATAAAACTAGGTCTGGTAAAAATAATCATCTATTTAAATAAGATTATTTTTTATTTTTTCTTCAATAGTTATTAATGTAACAAAAAAATGTGTTCACACATTTACAAAAATGCTTGTGTTATTAAAAAAGTTTCAACATATTTTCTAGAAACGCTTGTACAATTTTTTAACGTGCTCGCATCTTAGAAAATGTTCATGCAGCTCTTACCACGAGTTAACTCATTTAAAAAAAAATACTGGCGCATTTTATTAAAAAAAAATTAAAAATATTTTTCTGAAAATGCTTGTGCATTCTTTAATATATTTTTTCACTCCTTAGAAAATGTTCATGCAGTTCTTACCAAGAGTAACACATTAAAAAATTGCCGGCTTATTTTGTAGAATAAGGTTATTAAAAAGTGTTCATATATTATATAAAAAAATTCATGTAATTTCAAACGTGTTTGTGTCTTTTAGAAAAATATTCATGCATTTGAGAAATCAAGTGTTACATAAAAAGTGTTTTTTAAGAAAGTGAGAGAAAAAAGTAGAAAGATGAACATAAATAAAAACAAAAAAAAAATCTACAATCTTGAAGATTTGGCTTTGGTGGTTGCATACGTCACGATAACTCACGATCGAGTCATAGGAATCGGTCAATCTCGCACTTGTTGTTGGAAAAGAGTATGATTTCTTCCATGCCAGCAAGAAAGATTGACGTCCCGAAGTGAACCGCCATGGTGTCGATCATCCTACCGCGCTTGTCCTTTCTCTACTATAACTACATATGTCATGACTCATGAGTTCCTCATCTTCGGATCAGGAATGTTCGCAAATCGAAGAGCCAATCTTCGGCGACGACTCATTTTGTTGTGGAGAGATGGTAGGGAGATGTGGAAAGAGAAGTGGAAGAGGAGACATGAGCATGATTATGTGAGAGAGATATATGAGGAGAGTGGATTTTTGGAACATGGGTGCATTGGAGGACTTTATTTTAAATAGTTTAGAACTCACATCTAAAATTTCGAAAATTCCCAAAAATAATTCTACATGGTCATATGGATCGATATTACACATGTGTAAAGTTTGGTGATGAAATAAGTAAACATGTACAGAAATGACAAAATGACGATTTCTAAATAGTGAACCATGCACTGTTGATCTATCCAAAATGACAGTTTTGTCATTTGTGTGTAACTCACATGGTTAATTATCCCATCATCAGAATTTGCACATGTGTAACATACATCCATATGAACATGTGGAATTATTTTTGGAATTTTTGAAACTTCAAACATACTATTTTAATACTATTTAATATATAGGTCTCCGATGTACCCGTCCATCAAAGTGACTTTTTGACGAGAGATGATCCTATATATATAGACCTGAAAATTAATCATTGGGAACGTAGTAGTGGGAGGTGTAGCTGTTTTGTTCTGAATGGTAGTCATTGGATATTGTTAAAAATATACAATAAGAGAAATATTTTAAGGGAACCATTGAAATCAGTCTTACCTTCTCCACGGTTCCAGAAAATTCTTGGGTATGCGCTTCTTTGTAGACGGATGACCACATGCCCCAAAGCCACGATCAAGCAGAGACTCACACTCGGGCTACTGCTCCGGCGATCAAAATGGAAGGTGACGGTGTCCAGATCTTGTCCCGGCGCATGGTCAAGCCAGAGCACCACGCGAGCTCGCGGCCGCAGGAGCTGGAGACGGTCCACCTGACGCCATGGGACCTGCCGCGGATCACCGTGGAGTACCTCCAGAAGGGCGTCCTCCTGCCCAAGCCATCGGCCGGCGTGCACACCGTCGAACACCTCGCGTCGTCCTTCTCCCGCGCTCTGGCCCGCTTCTACCCCCTCGCCGGCCGCTTCGCCGTCTCGCCGGTGGCCAGCGCCGACGCTCGGCCGGGCCTGACGATCTCGATCAGCTGCGGCGACGAAGGAGCAGAGTTCGTCCACGCCGTGGCGCCCGGGGTCGCCGTCGCCGACATCACCGGCCCGCTCCGCGTCATCCCGCGCGTGGTCTGGTCCTTCTTCCCTCTCAACGGGATGCTCGGCGCGGACGCTGCCGTGGACCCCAGCTTGCCGCTCCTGGCCGCGCAGGTCACCGAGCTCGCCGACGGCGTCTTCGTCGCCATGTCGCTCAACCACTGCGCCGCCGACGGGGAAACGTTGTGGGACCTTTTCAACGCGTGGTCGGAGATCAGCCGAAGCGGCGGCGCCGCTGGCGGAGAAGATATCCCCACGGTGCCCAAGAGGTGGTTCCTCGACGGCTGCCCCGTGCCGATCCCTCTCCCCTTCGCCAAGGTGGAGGACATGGTCAGACCGTACGAGCGCCCGCCGCTGCAGGAATACTCGCTCCGTTTCTCGCCGGAGAGCGTGAAGAAGCTGAGGGCGAAAGCGAACGCCGAGACGATGGCCTACGGCGGCACAGCCACCATCTCCTCGCTCCAGGCCGTGGCCGCGCACGTGTGGCGGGTCGTGTGCCGGGCCCGGGGGCTCGCGCCGGAGCAGGAGACGACGTGCTCGCTCGCTGTCGGATGCCGGACACTTATGAAGGGCGTTCCGAAGGGTTACGTGGGCAACGCGGCCGCGGGCGCCGTCGGCAGGAGCGCTGCCGACGAGATCCTTGGCGACGGGCGACTGGGCCGAGCGGCGTGGCTCCTGAACCGGGCGGTGGCCGCGGCGGACGAGGCGAGCGTGAGGGCCGAGCTCGCGGCGTGGCCTGCGAACCCCAGCTTCAAGTACCTGGACGGGTTCGGCCATGCGGCGATGGTGGCCAGCGGCTCGCCGGAGCTCGGCGTGTACGGCAACGACTTCGGGTGGGGCAGGCCGCTGGCCGTCCGGAGCGGCGCCGGGAACAAGGTGGACGGGTTGGTCTCGGTGTACGAGGGCAGAGATGACGGCGGGGGGACAGGCGGCATGGAGCTGGAGGTGTGCCTCGCTCCTAGCGCGCTCGCCAGGCTCGTCGCCGACCAAGAGCTGATGGACGCGTCAGTACAGTAGGTAGGTGCACCCAGGCATGAAGGCAGCAGTCAAACCGTAATGCTTGTGAGCTGGCGATCCCATGTCTCAGTCCCAACAATGTTGCCACAAAATGGACCTTAAACAGCCAGCATCCGTCTGTACCTTTCGGATCCATTTTACCGTGCAACGTGGTACCCTATCGATCCACAGCAGTGGGAGGGGGGCTTGTGAGAGTGTGGACGGCCGCCACGTAGAACTCTGACACTTTTAGCCCACTCAAATCCTTCAACATGTTCATTTTTCTTCCACTCTGTCTCTGCTCGTGTACCCGCATCCTACTCGTCCGTCGTCGCGTTGTACCTTCCAGCCGCCCACAAGGCAATATAGGACGTCCGCAGCCCCACCAACGCCGCCGTCGTCTACGCCGCCATTGACCCAAGAGCCCTCGGTAACTATGTACCCTCCGCCCCCTTACATGTACTTTTTACCTAGACATCTTCTTTGGCTTCTCAGGGCATCCACAATGTGATGTTTTTGCGCCTCTAAGGCCGCCTCTAAGGATTTCTAGTCTGCCTCTATACACTGCACGATTTAGTTTGTCCGCCTCTATGCTTAGCATCGCCTCCAACACTAGAGGCAGCCTCCAAGTGAATAAATAAATGGAAGAAAAGAAGAGAGAAGGAAAGAGACCTGCATGCACGCGGATGAGAAGTTGTAACTTGGATTTTTTATTTGTTGTAGGCTTATGGTGGGCTCCACCTTGGAGGCATGTTAAAATCTTTATACACTGCGGAGCTTTCATTCATGCTTAGAGGCACTAACGTGGGGCCCAGCTTAGAGGCTGCACTGCCTCCATACATTGGAGATGCTCTCACATGGGAGAATATCATACAGAAACCAACATTCAGTGAAACCGGTGAAAAACCACGAGAAAAAGATGTTTAGAAGTTTCGAAAAAAATCTGGAAAAAATACAGGATGTTAAGAGGATGATGTTTTATTGGCACGCAAAATTTCAAGTTGAAACACATTATGCGATGTGAGCTATGAAAAAGAAAAATCAGCGTTGAATAGTGCCAAACAGTAATGTCATTATTCAGGGCTGAATTTGTCTTTCTCATATCTCACATCTCGTAATGTGTTTCAACTTGAAATTTTGTGTGGCAATGAAACATCACCATCTTAACATCCCGTATTTTTTCAGATTTTTTTTCAAAAGTTTAAAATATGGTTTTCACGAAGTTTTCATTGAATATTGGTCTCCGTATGATATTCTTCCTCTCACATTAGATATTTAACTTCAGGAGAATTCTGAATCTTGTAGCATGTATGTTCAACAATTGTTGATTTTGTAAAACTGATACACGCTCCTACACATAGCAACATTGAAGGACGATGTTAAAACTCAAACAGAGGCTGGATATGAAAGAAAAATACTTTGTGTGTCACAAATTCAACTTACGCTGGCAGTTTAGTGATTCACTTGTATCTTTAGCGAGCTACTTGATGCAAACTGCACAAATCAGCATCGTCTGAACGCAATGATTAGGAGATTAATATAGTTCTTCCTTCCCTTTCAAAGAAAAAAACACCCAACATATTTTGATGATTTTGGGTATGCTAAGTTAAACCGAGAAAAACCATTATTTTGGATATGCCGACGTATGCTCCATCATCCTAGACACGGCGGCCAATGGGTGTCTTCCTTATAGGAAGAGCTTGAGGGAGAGGGCATCGTGCTACTGCTCTGTTTTCCACCATCGTCCTTGTGCATTTGTCCCTTTTGTACATCCATATATATGTGATCATCAATGCATAAGCCTGATGAATGCATATAACAAAAATATTATTGAATTGGTGATTGCTAAGAGGTGAGTTTCATGCATCAAATATAAACTGTAGTAGAATTTGAGAGTCCTAAGCTTATAAGGCAAGGAGCTTGCAAGGAAACCGATACAAAAATGGTTGATTTGGTGTTGCCTTCCAGGAAATCTGCCCTATTATGAAGACTTGTGTAGATAAATGGTTTTCTAAGTGGAACGATATACTTGTAAGAAAACATGGATGTATTGTGAATATCTCCTCACCAACTTTAACTGATCACTGATTGTGCTCCTTATTTGCATCAAACAACAAAACATCCTACTGGGTAATACGTATACAGGAACATAAACTGATAAATAAACTCATGAAAGAACAATTTATAAAAGAATAATGCCTTGGTTCAACTTCTGTATTTCAACAATTTATAAAATAATAATACTGTGACCGAGCGGCCCGCTCGAACGTATGAAGTGAGTTTGAGGCGCCCGGCTGTAGATACTCTACCCACTCCCTCGGTCCAGGTGTACACGCCTTGGTTGATATGACTCCGATCTTTCAGGAGCGTGTCCGGGGGTGGGGAAACGACGCCGATTGGGTGTTGTCAGTGCGTCGGGGTCCATCTGTAGACGACGAACTCGGTGAAGTCGTCGACATGGCGTGTGCTTGTGTGCGCCCCTCCATCGCCGTCAGTAAAATGCATATGACTCCGATCGATTGTTTTGCATGCCATCTCCCTCCCCGAGCAATTTATCCATCGAGCACCACACACGCTTTTAAAAAAAAAAATTATGGTAGCTAACCAACAGAATGACTGCAACTGTGAAATTTATCGAACGCATGCCTTGTGACGTTTTTTTTTCTTCCTTTTTTTTGAACAACCAAAGGCGCCAATCTATTGCAAAATCATTCAGAGTTCAAGCAGTTTACACTGAGATTTACAATTCCCTGAACTTTCATGCCTGCACATAATAACTTCAAAGAACAGTCTTCCTGAATATGATTCACATCGCTACAGGAGGCTCGAGATGTTTGAGTTGCCTTGTGACGTTAAGTTGAGCTCAAGAAACGGTATGCTGCACGCACGGATTGATTACTGCTGCTGCTGCTGCTGCAAGTAGAACCACCATTGCGCCATGGCCTTTTTGTTGCTTGTTCGTGACTGCAACCTGAATGACACACAGCTTTCCGCGCATGGATCGGCGTAACCACCTCAACAACTGAATCTTCGGCGCACGAACTGCATTCTTATTGCTAACTCTTTCTCTGTTCCAATCCGCAAGGCAGGCGGGCTGAGTGTGCGCATTGTCCTATTCTTCTGTTCCAATCACGCGAGCACACAGTAGCATCTCACTGCCTTGCGCCGGTATCTCGCTGGTTGCTCGCTCGGGACAGAGTTCCCAGCGTAAATCCACCGTTGGATAGTAAATGGGCAGCCCAGATCAGGAACTGTAGCACCGGCCGGGCACCGTAGACACGCACGGTGGAGAGGACGGGTGCTGTAGCACGGGCACTGCGGATGAGTCGCCGTTGCTGTTTACCAGCCACTCTCAGGCGACAGACACATCCTGTTACATTTCAATGCTACTACTACCTCGTTGGGCAGTCGGTTGATTGGCACGAGACAGAGCGCTCGTCCACACGGCCGGTGGTAGATGGGCCGAATCAGTGTGGCCCATCCAAGAAAGTAAAGTATTTTTATTTTTTCCTTCTATCCTGAAACTTGATCTGCTAAAAAAGTCTTATTATTTTTATGGAAAACAATATAATAATAATAATAATATGTTTGCATAATTTGAAATTTTATTCATTTATTTGCACAATTTGAAATTTGAAGACAAGGACATTCAAACTATGTTTGCATAATTTGAAATTTTATTCATGTAGTGAAATACAATTATTCTGTATTTTTTAAAAATAACACATTAAGAAAAATGTTCATGGTATTAAAAAAGTGTTAATATACTCTCTAAAAATGTTTGAACATTTTTATATAATAGTGCACATCTTAGAAAATGTTCATGCAGTTCTTACCAAGTGCTACCGCATTTTTTGAAAATGTTAGCGTATTTTATAAAAAATGGATTTAAAAGTGTTCATATATTAAATCAAAATTCTCATGAAATTTTATAAGTGTTCACGTCTTTTTTAAAAAAATATTATGTTTCATAAATAGGTATTTTATTAAGAAAGTGAAAGCAAAAAGTAGAAAAAAAATCAACATAAAGAAAAGAACAACAAAATAATCTATAGTCTTGAATATTTGGCTTTGGTTGTTGCATACCTCACGATAACTCGGGATCTAGGAGTCGATCAAACTGGCACTTGTTATTGCAAAGGCCAGTATTACGCGCCGGCGCGCCGGCCCAAAAGTTTCGGCCGGTCGCAGCGCGGCCCTCGGGTCGCCCCACACGCGGCCGTACGATATCTCTCTTTTCCCTTTTTTTCTTTCCCTTTTTCTCTTTCACATTCTCGGGTCCACATTCCCTAAGAGAAAGAGCACGGAAACAGAACTATGGCGCCCCGCCCACTCCCCCTCCCCAGCGTCGCACAACACGTGCTACCTCCCCTAAGCCCGGCTGCCCTCGTCACTCGCCGTCGACGCTCACCACCGGCACGCTTGGCATCGCCAAATCGCAAAAAAAAGTGTGCTGGTTCCAGCAAAACTGAAGAACAGTTGTAGCAGAAAAAAAACTCTGGTTCCAGCAAAAATCCAAGACGATGGTACCAAAAAATACGCTGGTTCCAGCAAAAATCAAAACAGTGATAAAAACAAGAAATTATGCTTGCAACAAAAAAAGAAAATTGTTCGCGCAAAAGCACTTGCCCCTTCCAGCAAAACTATGAATTACCGTCACTGGGTCATAGCAAATAAAAATCGCTCCTTCCAGCAAAAATATTGTTGGTTCCAGCAAATGATGGATCTCCGCCGTGGCCGTCGCAACACGTCTGTCGCCGGTTCCAGCTTTTGCTTTGCTGGTTGCAACTCCACCGGCGTATGGTTGTAGCTTCGCTAAACTACGGTTGCAGCTCCGCAGCGTCGGGTAGCAGCATCTCCACTGGCGAATCACATCGGTAGTTGGTTGTGGTCGCCCCGCTTGTAGCCTGTCGTCGCCTCCGTCAAAAAACACGGGGCTCCTGCTGCTTGTAGCACTTGCGCTTGCCTACTTGCAACACTTGTGCCGCCAGCCCAGCCCGCAGCAGCTAGCTCTTTCCCTCGGATTGCAGCGCAAGTGGTCATGAATCTAGCGGCATGTGGGAGAGGAAGAGAAAAGGGGAAGAGAGGTGGTGTTCGGGGTGGGGAAATAAGTGGAGGAGGACAATCCCGCGTGAAGGATAAGGAAAAGCCGTCAAAGCGGTCTGTGGGCCAACTCGCCGCACGAGCCAGCTTGGCGCAAGCCGGCCGAATGTTCGGCTTGTGTGCCGGCTCGAAACGTTTTCCTATTGCAAAAGTGTGATTTCTTCCATGCCAACAACAAAGATTGACATCCCGGAAGTGAACCGCCATGGTGTCAATCATCCAACCGTGCATGTTCTTTCGCTACCATGATGGCATCCATCATGAGTGTTCCTGATCTTCGAATCAGGGATGCTCGCAAAATACGATGAGACCATCTTCGGCGATGACTCATTTTATTGTGGAGAGATGGCAGGGATATATGGAAGGAGAAGTGGAAGAGGAGACATAAGTATGTTTGTGTGAGAGAGATTAGAGAGATGATCTTGTATATGTAGACATGAAAACTAACTGTTGGGAAAGTAGTAGTTGGAGATGTAGCTGTTTAGTTTCGAATGGTAGTTGATACGTCTCCGTCGTATCTATAATTTTTGATTGTTCCATGCCAATATTCTACAACTTTCATATACTTTTGGCAACTTTTTATACTATTTTTTGGGACTAACATATTGATCCGATTGCCAGTGCAGTTCGTCATTGCATGTTTTATGTTTCGTAGAAACCCAATATCAAACGGAATCCAAACGGGATAAAAACGGACGGAGAATTATTTTGGAATATTTGGGATTTTCCGGAGAAAGAATCAACGCGAAACGGTGTCCGGGGTGGCCACGAGACAGGGGGCGCGCCCTGGACTCTCGTGGGTCACCCGTAAGGCGGCTGACACTCTTCTTTTGCCGCAATAAAGCTAATTTTATGAGAAAAATCTGGGCGAAAGATTCACCCCAATCAGAGTTACGGATCTCCAGATATAAAGGAAACGGTGAAGGGGCAGAATCGAAGAACGCAGAAACAGAGAGATAGATCCAATCTCGGAGGGGCTCTCGCCCCTCCCAAGACATGGGAGCCAAGTACCAGAGGGGAAACCCTTCTCCCATCTAGGGAGAGGGTCAAGGAAGAAGAAGAAGAAGGGGGGCTCTCTCCCCCTTGCTTCCGGTGGCGCCGGAACGCCGCCCGGGGCCATCATCATCACCGCGATCTTCACCAACACCTCCGCCATCTTCACCAACATCTCCATCACCTTCCCCCATCTATATTCAGCGGTCCACTTTTCCGCAACCCGCTGTACCCTCTACTTGAACATGGTGCTTTATGCTTCATATTATTATCCAATGATGTGTTGCCATCCTATGATGTCTGAGTAGATTTTCATTGTCCTATTGGTGGTTGATGAATTTCTATGATTGATTTAATTTGCTTGTGGTTATGTTGCTGTCATATTGTGCCCTTCGTATCGCGCAAGCGTGAGGGATTCCCGCTGTAGGGTGTTGCAATACGTTCATGATTCGCTTATAGTGGGTTGCTAGAGTGACAGAAGCTTAAACCCGAGTAAGGGGATTGTTGCGTATGGGATTGAAGGGGGGCCTATATATCTTAATGCTATGGTTGGGTTTTACCTTAATGAACATTAGTAGTTGCGGACTGCTTGCTAATAGTTCCAATCATAAGTGCATAGAATTCCAAGTTAGGGATGACATGCTAGCTGTGGCCTCTCCCACATAAAACTTGCTATCGGTCTAGTAACGTAGTCAATTGCTTAGGGACACTTTCACAACTCCTACCACCACTTTTCCACACTCGATATATTTACTTTATTGCATCTTTATCTAAACAGCCCCTAGCTTTATTTACACGTTCTTTACTTTCTTGCAAACCTATCCTATCACACCTACAAAGTACTTCTAGTTTCATACTTGTTCTAGGTAAAGCGAACGTCAAGCGTGCGTAGAGTCGTATCAGTGGCTGATAGGACTTGAGAGAGTATTTGTTCTACCTTTAGCTCCTCGTTGGGTTCGACAGTCTTATTTATCGAAAGAGGCTACAACTATCCTGTATACTTGCGGGTTATCAAGACCTTTTTTTGGCGCCATTGCCGGGGAGTCATAGCGTGGGGTGAATATTCTCGTGTGTGCTTGTTTGCTTTTTCACTAAGTAATTTTTATTTGCTGTTCTTAGTTGTTTTCTATCTTTAGCTATGGGTAGGAAACGCAAAATACCAAAAAAATTAGTTGTACCTACTGAACCAATGGTTGAAGAACCACTCAAAATCTATCACACTCCTGAAGCTTTTTACTTGGATCATCTTGATCCCTTTGTGCTCGTCTTTGAAACCCCACTAGTTTAGTTGAGGGCAAATCTTTAGATGAGCATGCTTGTTTTGTTCGACACCGTATATCTGAAAAAGGGAAATTATTATGGGATCAAATTCAACGTTTGCAATGCTATGCTTGGAATTTATTTGAAATATATGACTTTACTTGTTGTTCTAAAGACCCTAAGAAACACCTACCCTATCAATGCTTGTTTAGTAATAATGGAATATTATCTTCATATGCTAAGGGTGTTTACAATTACTATGATGTTCAACAAATTGAAGAATTTGTTGCTTTTAAAGGTGCTTATGAGATTGCCTCTTTGATTGAAAAGTATGATGCTGCTCTTTACAAATCTGTAAATTTTGCCATATTTCAATATTGTTATGATAATTATGCTTCTAATGCCTATGTTAAACCATATATTGAGGACTTCTCCGCTCTCCAAGAAGAGAGTAATATTTTGCAGGAAGCTATGGAAGAAGAAATTGATGAAACAATGACTTCATTGGATGAAAAGATGATGAGGAGAGCGAAGAACAAAAGGAGGAAGAGCGGATTAGCTACCCGTGCCCACCTTCTAATGAGAGCAGCCCTCCAACTCATACATTATTTAATTCCCCGTCGTGATCACCGAAGGATGATTGCTATGATGATTTCTATGACCCCTTGAATTTGTTTGAAATATCCCTTTTTGATGATGCTTGCTATGCTTGTGGCCAAGATGCCAATATGAATTATGCTTATGGAGATGAACTTGCAATAGTTCCTTATGTTAAACATGAAATTGTTGCTATTGCACCCATGCATGATAGTCCTATTATCTGTTTGAATTCTCCCTACTACACTTTATCGGAGAAGTTTGTGCTTATTAAGGATTATATTGATGGGTTGCCTTTTACCGTTGCACATGATGATTTTGATGAATGTAATATGCATGTGCTTGCTGCTCCTACTTGCAATTATTATGAGATAGGAACTACATCTCCACCTCTTTATGTTTCCAACACGATAGAATTGCAAGAAACTGCTTATACTATGCATTGGCCTTTACTTGGTGTGCATGAATTATTCTTTTATGACATGCCGATGCATAGGAAGAGAGTTAGACTTCGTTTTTGCTTGATATATGTTACTTTGTGCTCACTACTAAATTACAAATCATTGTTAATTAAAATTGGCTTTGATATACCTTGGGATCCGGGTGGATTCATCACTTGAGCACTATATGCCTAGCTTAATGGCTTTAAAGAAAGCGCTGCCAGGGAGACAACCCGAAAGTTTTAGAGAGTCATTTATTTCTGTTGAGTGCTTTTATATAGTTTAAAAACAAAAAAAATAAAGAGGGGAACCTAAAAAGTTTTCAAAAAGAAAAGTGAAAGTGAGAAAGACAACCATTGTTGAAGTGGGAGAGCTCCTTGAACTTTGTTCATGCTCACGGAAACTTTGTGAATCTTGATTACAGAAACTTTTCATCAAAAATAATTATCCCCTTGTACAATTCCATTGTATTATAAAAATAATGTGCCAATGTTTGCCTTTAGGATGTTTACAATGCTTGTTGGTTTGTACGGTGCAGGACAGAAACTTTGGCTGTAGTGCGCGGTTTTAAATTTTTAATTGGAACGTCAATTGGTTCTGATTCCTTTTGCACTGTCTTGCTATACAACTTTTATTATTTTTCCTAATTTTGGTAGAATGTTTGGGGTACCAGAATTATGGTGGATGTTCATATTGCTACAGACTGTTCTGTTTTTGACAGATTCTGTTTTTGATGCATAGTTTGCTTGTTTTGATGAATCTATCAATTTGTATCAGTGGATTAAGCCATGAAAAAGTTATATTACAGTAGACACAATGATAAAACAAAATATGAATTGGTTTGCAACAGTACTTAGAGTGGTGATTTGCTTTATTATACTAACGGATCTTACCGAGTTTTCTGTTGAAGTTTTGTGTGGATGTAGTGTCTAATCGAGGATGTCTCGCTATGAGGAAAAGGAAGAGAGACAAGAGCTCAAGCTTGGGGATGCCCGAGGCACCCCAAGTAAATATTCAAGGACACTCAAGCGTCTAAGCTTGGGGATGCCCCGGAAGGCATCCCCTCTTTCTTTAACAAGTATCGGTATGTTTTCAAATTCGTTACATTCGTGCATTATGTGCAAGTCTTGGAGCGTCTTTTGCATTTAGTTTTCATTTTTCTTTTATGCACCATGCTGGTATGAGATAGTCCTTGGTTGACTTATAGAATGCTCACTGCACTTCACTTAAATCTTTTGAGTATGGTGTCGGTGTCAAAACCGGCGGATCTCGGGTAGGGGGTCCCGAACTGTGCGTCTAGGCGGATGGTAACAGGAGACAAGGGACACGATATTTTACCCAGGTTCGGACCCTCTTGATGGAGGTAAAACCCTACGTCCTGCTTGATTAATATTGATGATGTGTATTACAAGAGTGGATCTACCACGAGATCAAGGAGGCTAAACCCTAGAAGCTAGCCTATGGTATGATTGTTGTAATGGATGTTGTCCCCTACGGACTAAAAACCCTCCGGTTTATATAGACACCGGAGAGGGCTAGGGTTACACAGAGTCGGTTACAATGGTAGGAGATCTACATATCCGTATCCTCAAGCTTGCCTTCCACGCCAAGGAAAGTCCCATCCGGACACGGGACGGAGTCTTCAATCTTGTATCTTCGTAGTCTTGGAGTCCGGCGGACGATGATAGTCCGGCTGTCCGGACACCCCCTAGTCCAGGACTCCCTCGGTAGCCCTGAACCTGGCTTCAATGACGATGAGTCCGGCGCGCATAATGTTCGGCATTGCAAGGCGGGTTCCTCATTTGAATAATCCATAGAAGATTGTGAACACCAGGATAGTGTCCGGCTCTGCAAAATAAATTCCACGTTCCACCATAGAGAGAATAATATATACACAAGTTCAATCTGCTGACGTATTTTGTGGCATGACGTCACACCACTACCAAGCCTTTACTTGAATCGTTTTTTATTATACCGCCTCAGCGCGTCTAGCGAAGCGGTTTCCTTGGCACGTCTTGTCGAAGCAGAGATCGTGTTCCCCTTATTCCGGGATTCTCATCAATACGGACGTGGGTAACCCAACCGCGCCATTGATGGTGGCGCTTGGGAGATAAGCGAGTTTTACCAGGCCGGTGGGGACGTATAGTCTTCGTCCGCCTATATATAAGGGGATAGGATCCACCTTTTTACCTACGCCTTCTTCCTCCTTTGCTTATCCATCTCCGCGCACTCGAGCTCCAGCGCCCAAGTTTGCGCATCTCATCTCAACCTTCTCCGACCATGTCCGGAGCGGGAGGTAAATGGTTGGCCTCCACCATTAAGGAGGAGCACATCGCCAAGCTGTGCAGCGCCGGATACCTTTCCGGCGACATCGCGCACCGGCTGCCCGACAAGGGGCAGCTCATCCCCACCCCCAGGCCCCATGAGAGGGTCGTATTTCTCCCCCACTTCCTCCGCGGACTGGGCTTTCCGCTTCACCCCTTTGTCCGGGGGCTCATGTTCTACTACGGCCTGGATTTCCATGATCTGGCACCGAACTTCATCCTCAACATCGCGGCGTTCATCGTTGTGTGCGAGGCCTTCCTTTGTATTCAGCCCCACTTCGGCTTGTGGCTCAAGACCTTCAATGTCAAGCCGAAGGTAGTGAAGGGCACGCAGGCGGAGTGCGGAGGCGCCATGTTGGGCAAGATGCCCAACGTCCTCTGGTTCGAAGGGGCCTTCGTGGAATCCGTCAAGGGGTGGCAGTCGGGGTGGTTCTACATCACCGAGCCGCGCGACCCTAAGTGGGCGGCGGCCCCCGAGTTGAGATCTGGCATCCCTGTGTAGCTCACCTCCTGGAAAGAGAAGGGCTTGCTATGGGGTAATTCGAAGGAGCTGACGGGACTCCAAGCCTGTATCCAGAAGCTGGTGAACAAGAAGCTCAGACTTGTTAATGTGGTCCAAGTCATGCTCGTCCGCCGGATTCTCCCATGCCAAGAACGGGAATTCAACTTGTGGGAGTTTGATCCTGCACAGCACCAGACGTTGAGCGGACTCTTGACCACGACGTCTGAAGGCGCTGGAGGTGCTGTTTAAGGCGCGAAGCCCCGCATCCGCGACGGAAGATCACGGATTTCACTCGCAGCGTCCAGCTGACGAGGTAAGTGATTCTACCCCTTTACGGGACACTTGTTGTTAATAGTTCGACCCTAAGCGGGTTTCAATCTCCCTTTTCCTTTGACAGGAATGGATGAAGAAGGCCGAGCAGCTCATCTGCCCGGCTCCCATGCCAGAAGACCCAGTGGACGCCCGTCTAGCGGGGCTGCTGGTTCCGGCACCGCACGTGGTGCCGGAGAAGAAGGCCAAGAAGGTGGCCACGGGTACTCGAAAGAGTTCCCGTTTTCAGGTGTCCGACGACTCCGAGGCGGATTCCTCCCCCGAAGATGAGGAGGAGGAAGAAGACTCTCTCCCAGAGGAGGGAGAGAGAAAGAGGAAGGCCTCCCCAACAGGGGAGGCCGAAGGGTCCAAGAAGGGAAGAACTATTCCCCCGGACGGCTCCGCCAACACCAACGTTGGCGTTGAAGAATGGCCCTCGAGGGCCAGGCCTCAGGCGAGATCGTAAGTATCCAGATTCCTGAATGATCTGCAATTTCTTTTGTGTCACATAGTGTCCTTCTAATGCCGCATACTGCCTGCAGTCCGGCCGACGATGATCTCCCTGCTTCGTCGAGTGGGTCGTTGGCTGCATCGGATGTGGCTTCCATTCCGACTGCCTCCACCCCTCGTGCCGCTGAGGACGCCGAGGTGGGATCCCGGGAGGGGACCCATCAGGAGGAGGCTCCGGAGGCGCCGCAAGGCAGCCTCCCAGACTTTGCGCCGGACTCTACGCCAGAACCTGCAATGGTTCCAGAGTCCGGCAGGTGGCCCCTTCGCAAGAAGGGCAAGACCGTGACACCGGCGGCCCCCGTCCAACCGGAGGCGCCGGACAACTTGTTGGAGGCGCTCAAAGGCGCTTCCATCGAGGAAGAACACCGCACTATCATGAGTGCGGTGATTCAGAAGGTTCAGCTCGACAAGAGCGGGCTGACCGAAGCCTGCAGCAGGCTTCTAATAGGCTTTGAGGTAAGAAGTTAAAATTATGTAATGTAATACCACATAGGCAGTAGCCCCTGATGCTCGGTTCGGTGTTCGGAAAGAAAAGCCGGACTGAGGATCTAAAGAAGATATATGCAGGGTTGCTAAAAATTATGTCAATATGGGTTTGCAGGCTGCGCCGACCTCTATCGCCTGACCGATCTGCGGAGGTCGGTGCATTGAAGCAGATCTCGGCGGTCCGAGCAAGAGCTCGGCCGTGCAAGAAGCAGCTCGGGGACAAAGAAGGTGAGTAACACCACTTTGAAAATTTACCTTCTGTAAAAGGATTTAGGTGCAATAAAATAACAAGGATAACTTGGTGCTGCGGGGCCACAAACGAGGTGGCAACCACGAAGGAAGCTATGTCATGACGAGCATAATGCTGCCACAGGCAGGCAGAGCGAGAGAAGCAGGAGGCGCGGGTGGCGGAGGTGCGGCAAGATCTCCAGGCTCTCATGGAAAAGCATGAGAGTTCGGAGCGCGACTCAAAGACTCGAGAGTCTGAGCTTGCCTCGGCTCTTGAAAGTGCCAAGTCCGCCAAGGCCGAGGCCCGCAAGGCCCTTCAGGAAGTTGAAGATATGAAGAAAATAGCGGCGGGTAAGGCATTTTTCATGCAAAGCAAGCATGTTAATATAAACTACCTGACACTTACCCGAATTCGGAGCTCACCAGGGGCGTTTGCAGATCTGCCTTGCAGTGTATCCGATGCCGCCGCATTCTACCGTGGTGAGGAGGGGAGCTCAACGGAGAAGGTCTTCTGGTCTCAGTACGCTGAGGCCGGCCATCCGGTGCCCCCTAGCGACCAGCTGAAGCAGCTGGTCGAGCTTCACAAGGTGGCTGAGGAGGCCATGAAGGGCCTCATAGTCCGGTGTGGCTGGAGGGGCCATGCAGGAGCTACTTCGGCCTCGACTGGCGGCTGGTGGATCGTGCCCCAGGTGGAGGTCATCAAGCGCCCCTTTGTATTGAAGGTGCTCGTTGGGCCCTTGCCAGCGCAAAAGTGCTGCTGCGGCAAGCTGGATGCGAGAAGCTTATCATCGACGCGCCGCCCAAGAGCAAGGAGTATCGTCGCCGGGATGTACTATAAGACTGTCCTGAAGGGTGCCCGCAAGATTGCGGATGAGTGCCCCAGAGATGTAATTATTGAGTAGACTCGCTATGTATTATCCTGTGCGCTGAAAACTTTGTTCATATGCACTAAACAACGCTTGTTTAATTTAAAATATTACCTTCTGTGCGGCTGTTTATAAAATCTGAGAGATGGCAAGTCGTTGGCTTCAGCCCCCAAGCCACGAGTGCTGGGGTGTTCGAGATAAACTTGAGCACTCTTATTCCCATTCTTGGGTCCATCTAGGGAGGCGCTCAACACAACGAACAAGGCAACCGGACTTATAATGCTTGAACACCCTCACTTAGCCATAGAATTCTATAATTTTAAATTTCGGCGAAGCCCCTGGTGTTCGGAAGACCGAGTTGGGGGCGCTATCCACGCCTTGGCTGGACATTATCCGGTTCTTCGCTTGACGCGGCATAAGTCTTTAAGGACTCGAAAAGACCTCTCGAACAGCGACCAGTCTCTCGCCTTATCATGACAGTTAGTTTTAGCTTTCTCCACTAAGGCGCTCGCCCAGCTCAACCGGGGCGCAATCGCAGTGGTTCTCCAAGTGCCACCTTAGCCGACAAAACGGAACGTAAGGTACCAAAACGTGGGAGCCGGGCAAACCCAACTATTGACCCAACACATGATTCGGAGCCGATTCATATAATGCTATAAGTTCGGGGTGCCGCACTTGTGAAAGTGTTCGGACTTATCACACCATAATGCGGGGAACATAAGCCCCTGGTGTATTCAGCCGTACCAAAATATATGGGTGCAAGATGTCATTAGTGAACATATATGTAAAGTAATGCAATAACAGGCAAAAAGTGCTGCATTATTTATTCAAGGGATTCTGCTATGAGTGCGGAATGATACAAATAGTCTTGTAAGCAAGGGATTGGACTAATTAAACATGTCCCCCTCCGAGGGTGGGCTGCAGACTGGTGTATATAATCAAATTTAATGCTCGTAATGGAGACCACCGAGTGTTAAATCGCAGCCTTCTTCCCTCCCTGGCTGTTGCATCGTGAGTTCGGCGGGTTCGCCGCCGGACAGGGCCTCTGGTGAACGGAGTCCTGTTTATACAAAGAAAGAAAATAATAAAAAAGAGCGACACACTTGTGAGCCCCTGGTGTGGTCTAGCCGCACTCTGGGTCTGTTGTGGTCGTGCCCCTCCCCCTAAGCCCACGGTATCTCCAGAGCGTAATGATGTACGCGGAGGGTTGGTCTTGCAATTATGCAAGGGCTGGGGTTGGGGCCGCATTGCTACGCGTGCTCGGATCGTGCCAGGTGGTCTTGGTTGATGTTGCTTCGGACGCGTTTGGCCGAGTCCGGCCGTTTAACAGCCGGACTCGAAAATTGCCTTAAAAGGCTGCTCTGTACTTCTGCCGCGGGAGCCGCTGTATGTTCCTCCGTCCGGAGGGAGCGTTCCGTATTTCCGTTGACCGTGATGACTCCTCGAGGGCCTGGCATCTTGAGCTTTAGGTATGCGTAATGCGGCACCGTGTTGAACTTTGCGAACGCGGTTCGTCCAAGCAGAGCGTGATTGCCGCTGCGGAACGGGACTATGTCGAAGATTAACTCCTCGCTCCGGAAATTGTCCGGGGATCCGACGACCACTTCCAGTGTGACTGAGCCTGTACAATTGGCCTCGACACATGGTATGACACCTTTGAAGGTCGTCTTTGTAGGTTTAATCCTTGAGGGGTCTATGCCCATCTTGCGCACTGTATCCTGATAAAGCAGGTTCATGCTACTGCCGCCGTCCATCAGGACTCTTGTGAGGTGAAATCCATCGACGATTGGGTCTAAAACCAAGCGGCGAATCCGCCATGGCGGATACTGGTCGGATGGTCTCTTCGATCGAAAGTGATCGGGCAAGAGGACCATGGATTGAACTTAGGGGCGACTGGCTCCATCGCATATATGTCCCTTAGTGCACGCTTCCGCTCCCTCTTGGGTATATGGATTGCGTATATCATGTTTACCGTCCGCACTTGTGGGGGGAAACCCTTCATCTCTCATTGTTTGGCGGTCGGGTCTCTTCCTCGTCGTCATTGTGCAGCCCTTGTCATTGTTTTCGCAATTAACTTGCTGCTCGCTTGAATACCCAACAATCTCTGTTGGTGTGATTAGCTGGCTTTTCGGGGGTGCCATGTATCTGGCATGAGCGGTCGAGTATTCGGTCCAAATTGGACGGACCCGGAGTGGTTCTTTTGAATGGCTTCTTCCACTGACCTGGTTTAGAGCCTCGGAATCCGGCGTTAACTGCCGTATCCTCCTTGTCGTCGCCGTTAACGCGGCATTTATTTTTGCTTCGACGTGACCTGCCATTGTGGTCCTTAGTGTCCGGACTACCAGCATTTTTACTGAGGTTGTTGCTGCGAGCTAGCCAGCTATCCTCTCCCGCACAGAAGCGGGTCATTAATGATGTGAGGGCTGCCATGGATTTCGGCTTTTCCTGTCCTAGGTGCCGGGCTAGCCACTCGTCGCGGATGTTATGTTTGAAGGCTGCGAGGGCCTCTGCATCCGGACAGTCGACGATTTGATTTTTCTTTGTTAAGAACCGTGTCCAGAATTGCCTGGCCGATTCGTCTGGCTGCTGGATTATGTGGCTTAGATCATCGGCGTCTGGTGGTCGCACATATGTGCCCTGGAAGTTGTCGAGGAATGCGGCTTCCAGGTCCTCCCAACACCCAATTAACTCTGCGGGCAGGCTGTTATGCCAATGCCGAGCTGGTCCTTTAAGCTTGAGCGGGAGGTATTTGATGGCGTGGAGATTGTCGCCGCGGGCCATATGGATGTGAAGGAGATAATCTTCGATCCAAACCGCGGGGTCTGTCGTGCCATCGTAGGATTCAATGTTTACGGGTTTAAACCCTTCAGGGATTTGATGATCCATTAATTCGTCGATGAAGCATAGCGGGTGTGCGGCGCCTCAGATTGAGCAATATCACGACGTAGCTCAAGGGGCGTTATGCTGCTGTGTTCGCCCGCCGGGTTGTTGTATCTCGCTCGACGGTATTAAATGCGTGGGTCGTGGGGCGCCCACGTGATCCATAGATAGATCTGGATTGTCTTGCTTTGTCCTCCAATATATCTCGCAAGTCCGGCGCGTTCCCTCTTGGCTTCGTACTTTTGGAGCGATGCTGGGGTACGGTCTTGGTGGAGGGCCTAGATGCCTCTCTGTCACGACCACGGGGTGGTCGGTCGGCCGTATTGTGCACTGGTGATGAAGGTATGTATGCTTCCTCCTCTAATTGGGGGAGCAACTTGCGTTTTGGGTAGCTTTTGTAGGGGCGCTCGAGTTCATACTCTTCGGCCGTGAGGACCTCGGTCTATCTGTCGGCCAGCAGGTCTTGATCAGCTTGAAGCTGCTGCTGCTTTTTCTTTAGGCTATTTGTTGTGGCCATTAGCCTGCGTTTGAAACGCTCCTGTTCGACGGGATCCTCGGGCACGACGAATTCGTTGTCGTTGAGGCTTGCCTCGTCTTCGGAGGGAGGTATGTAATTATCATCCTCGACCTCTTCGTCTGCCACTCTCTCGTGAGGGCTTGCTTCTGCATCCTCCTGCGCTGAATCTTGTAGGAGGGGATTGTCTTCGGCACTATCTGGGGTATTATTATCTCCTGTGCCGGAATCTCCATTCTTGCTATGGCGGGATTTAGAGCGGCGCCGCTGACGTCGGCGCTTGGGCTGTTTCTTTAAGGAATCTGTCTCCGCTGCTTCCTCGCCGTCCCCATCTTTTGGGGTGTCCACCATGTATATGTCGTATGACGAGGTGGTTTTCCAGTGCCCTGTAGGCGCTGGTTCTTGTTCATCTCCGGCATCGTCGTCCATACCGTCGATGTCTTCGGAGTCATAGTCTAGCATGTCGGTTAGATCGTCGACAGTGGCTACAAAGTGGGTGGTGGGTGGGTCTTGAATTTCTTCGTCGTCCGCATCCCAACCATCCTGGCCATAATCTGGCCAGGGCTCTCCGGATAGGGAGAGATGCTTTAGCGAATTTAGGATGTCGCCAAAGGGCGAGTGCTGAAAGATGTCCGCAGCGGTGAACTCCATGATCGGCGCCCAATCGGATTCGATTGGCAGGGGCGCAGGAGGTTGAGTCGGCAGGAGTCCGCACCTCGAGTCACGAAGTTTTATAGGGGACAAGGTCAGTGTTCGGCTCCATCGCCGTGGAAGTCGCAGCTCCTGAGGGGGTGTCCAGCCATCCGTCCTCGATCTGCACGATCGGCTCCGGACTATGGGTCGGAGCGGATTCGTGTGCGGCCTCCAAGGCACTGTCCGGCGGCAGAGCTAAATCGTGCCCATCGCGGCAGTGCGGCACGCTCGGTTGCGGATCGGATCCATCAAAGATCAAGTCTCCGCGGATGTCCGCCGTGAAGTTTAGGCTTCCAAATCTGACCTGACGGCCAGGAGCGTAGCTTTCGGTCTGCTCCAGATGGCCAAGTGAATTAGCCCGCAGTGTGAAGCCGCCGAATACGAAGATCTGTCCGGGGAGAAAAGTCTCACCCTGGACGGCGTTGTTGTTGATTGAAGAATCCATCGAGCCTATCGGTGACGGCACAGAGGAACTCTCAATGAAATCACCAATGTCGGTGTCAAAACCGGCGGATCTCGGGTAGGGGGTCCCGAACTGTGCGTCTAGGCGGATGGTAACAGGAGACAAGGGACACGATGTTTTACCCAGGTTAGGGCCCTCTTGATGGAGGTAAAACCCTACGTCCTGCTTGATTAATATTGATGATGTGTATTACAAGAGTGGATCTACCACGAGATCAAGGAGGCTAAACCCTAGAAGCTAGCCTATGGTATGACTGTTGTAATGGATGTTGTCCCCTACAGACTAAAACCCTCCGGTTTATATAGACACCGGAGAGGGCTAGGGTTACACAGAGTTGGTTACAATGGTAGGAGATCTACATATCCGTATCGCCAAGCTTGCCTTCCACGCCAAGGAAAGTCCCATCCGGACACGAGACGGAGTCTTCAATCTTGTATCTTCGTAGTCTTGGAGTCCGGCGGACGATGATAGTCCGGCTGTCCGGACACCCCCTAGTCTAGGACTCCATCATATGGCTTTATAGAATGCTTCATGTGCTTCACTTATATCATTTGAAGTTTGGATTGCCTGTTTCTCTTCACATAGGAAACCGCTATTTGTAGAATGCTCTTTTGCTTCACTTATAATTGTTAGAGCATGGGCATATATTTTGTAGAAAGAATTAAACTCTCTTGCTTCACTTATATCTATTTAGAGAGATGACAGGATTTGGTCATTCACATGGTTAGTCATAAAATCCTACATAAACTTGTAGATCACTAAATATGATATGTTTGATTCCTTGCAATAGTTTTGCGATATAAAGGTGGTGATATTAGAGTCGTGCTAGTTGAGTAATTGTGAAATTGAGAAATACTTGTGTTGAGGTTTGCAAGTCCCGTAGCATGCACGTATGGTGAACCGTTATGTAACAAAGTTGGAGCATGAGGTGCTCTTTGATTACTTTCCTTATGAGTGGCAGTCGAGGACGAGCGATTGTATTTTCCTACCAATCTATCCCTCTAGGGGCATGCGTAGTAGTACTTTGCTTCGAGGGCTAAGTAGACTTTTGCAATAAGTATATGAGTTCTTCATGACTAATGTGAGTCCATGGATATACACACACTCACCCTTCCACTTTGCTAGCCTCTATTGTGCCGCGCAACTTTTGCCGGTATCATGAACCCATTATTTACCTTCCTCAAAACAGCCACCATACCTACCAATTATGGCATTTCCATAGCCATTCCGAGATATATTGCCATGCAACTTCCATCATCATCATATACATGACTTGAGCATTCATTGTCATATTGCTTTGCATGATCGTAAGATAGCTAGCATGATGTTTTCATGGCTTGTCCATTTTTTGATGTCATTGCTATGCTAGATCATTGCACATCCCGGTACACCGCCGGAAGCATTCATATAGAGTCATATCTTTGTTCGAGACATCGAGTTGTAATATTGAGTTGTAAGTAAATAAAAGTGTGATGATCATCATTATTAGAGAATTGCCCCAGTGAGGAAAGGATGAAGGAGACTATGATTCCCCCACAAATCGGGATGAGACTCTGGACTTTATGAAAAAGAAAAGAGGCCAAAGAAGCCCAAATAAAAAAAGAGGCCAAGGAAGCCCACCAAAAAAAAAAGAAAATTAAAAAAATGAGAGAAAAAGAGAGAAGGGGCAATGTTACTATCCTTTTACCACACTGCTTCAGAGTAGTACCATGTTCTTCATAGAGAGAGTCTCCTATGCTTTCACTTTCATATACTAGTGGGAATTTTTCATTTTAGAACTTGGCTTGTATATTCCAATGATGGGCTTCCCCAACATGCCCTAGGTCTTCATGAGCAAGCAAGTTGGATGCACACCCACTTAGTTTCTTTTGTTAAGCTTTCATATATTTATAGCTCTAGTGCATCCGTTGCATGGCAATCCCTACTCACTCACATTGATATCTATTGATGGGCATCTCCATAGCCCATTGATACGCCTAGTTGATGTGAGACTATCTTCTCCCTTTTTTTCCTCACAACCACCACCAAATACCACCATAGTGCTATGTCCATGGCTTGCGCTCATGTATTGCGTAAGAGTTGAAAAAGCTGAAGCGCGTTAAAAAGTATGAACCAATTGCTCGGCTCGTCATCGAGGTTGTGCATGATGGGAGCATTTTGTGTGACGAAGATGAAGCATAGCCAGACTATATGATTTTGTAGGGATGAACTTTCTTTGGCTATGTTATTTCGATAAGACATAATTGCTTGGTTGGTATGCTTGAAGTATTATTGTTTTTATGTCAAATGATAGACTATTGCCTTGAATCACTCGTGTCTTAATATTCATGCCATGATTAGACATATGATCAAGATTATGCTAGGTAGCATTCCACATCAAAAATTATCTTTTTTATCATTTACCTACTCGGGGACGAGTAGGAATTAAGCTTGGGGATGCTGATACGTCTCCGTCGTATCTATAATTTTTGATTGTTCCATGCCAATATTCTACAACTTTCATATACTTTTGGCAACTTTTTATACTATTTTTTGGGACTAACATATTGATTCAGTGCCCAGTGCCAGTTCCTGTCTCTTGCATGTTTTATGTTTCGCAGAAATCCAATATCAAACAGAATCCAAACGGGATAAAAACGGACGGAGAATTATTTTGGAATATTTGGGATTTTCCGGAGGAATAATCAACGCGAAACGGTGTCCGGGGTGGCCACGAGACAGGGGGGCGCGCCCTCGCACCTGGGCGTGCCCTGGACTCTCATGGGCCACCCGTAAGGCGGTTGATGCTCTTATTTTACCGCAAGAAAGCTAATTTTACGAGTAAAATTTGGGCAAAAGATTCACCCCAATCGGAGTTACGGATCTCCAGATATAAAGGAAACGGTGAAGGGGTAGAATCGGAGAACGCAGAAACAGAGAGATAGATCCAATCTCGGAGGGGCTCTCGCCCCTCCCAAGCCATGGGAGCCAAGGACCAGAGGGGAAACCCTTCTCCCATCTAGGGAGAAGGTCAAGGAAGAAGAAGAAGAAGGGGGGCTCTCTCCCCCTTGCTTCCGGTGGCGCCGGAACACCGTCGGGGGCCATCATCATCACGGCGATCTTCACCAACACCTCCGCCATCTTCAACAACATCTCCATCACCTTCCCCCATCTATATTCAGCGGTCCACTCTCCCGCAACCCGCTGTACCCTCTACTTGAACATGGTGCTTTATGCTTCATATTATTATTCAATGATGTGTTGCCATCCTATGATGTCTGAGTAGATTTTCGTTGTCCTATTGGTGGTTGATGAATTTCTATGATTGATTTAATTTGCTTGTGGTTATGTTGCTGTCCTATTGTGCCCTCCGTGTCACGCAAGCGTGAGGGATTCCCGCTGTAGGGTGTTGCAATACGTTCATGATTCGCTTATAGTGGGTTGCTAGAGTGACAGAAGCTTAAACCCGAGTAAGGGGATTGTTGCATATGGGATTGAAGGGGGACCTATATATCTTAATGCTATGGTTGGGTTTTACCTTAATGAACGTTAGTAGTTGCGGACTGCTTGCTAATAGTTCCAATCATAAGTGCATAGAATTCCAAGTCAGGGATGACATGCTAACAGTGGCCTCTCCCACATAAAACTTGCTATCGGTCTAGTAACGTAGTCAATTGTTTAGGGACACTTTCACAACTCCTACCACCACTTTTCCATACTCGCTATATTTACTTTATTGCATCTTTATCTAAACAGCCCCTAGCTTTTATTTACGCATTCTTTACTTTCTTGCAAACCTATCCTATCACACCTACAAAGTACTTCTAGTTTCATACTTCTTCTAGGTAAAGCGAACGTCAAGCGTGCGTAGAGTTGTATCAGTGGCCGATAAGACTTGAGAGAGTATTTGTTCTACCTTTAGCTCCTCGTTGGGTTCGACACTCTTATTTATCGAAAGAGGCTACAATTATCCCGTATACTTGCGGGTTATCAGTAGTCACTGGATATTGTTAAAAAAAATAAGAGACCTATTTTGGGAGAACCATTGAAATCTGTCTTACCTTATAGGGCATAAATGCATATTTTACCATACGAGATGTACGAACAAAAGGTGCCCTGGAGGGAACAGAAAGATCATAGACACAAATACTCCACTTACACGAAATCACGTGAATTCACCAGCGATTCATTGAACTGAATACTAAATTTATTTTCTCAAAAGAAGGAAGGTTGGCTATACAAATGATTTCTCATACGACCATTCCAACAACATGCTTGGAGGTGGAATGGGAAACTTATTCTCAAAGGGCTCTTCATATGCTTTCAGTGGATCTAAATTGTCCTCATCCTTTCTCTTTGACGACTTTTAGAGGTCCTTGGTTCTGATATACATGGGAGAATTCTTAGTGTAACTGTCGAAACTTGCCCTTTAGCCGATTGGTCTTTCGTGGTCTCCCACAATTTCTTAGTTAGAGGCGATGATGGTAGTCGTTAATAGTGCGCCTTACCGTGGCAGCGAGACCATTGCCACAGCTTTGTGTTTTTGTCTTTCAGATTCATGTACCCTATGGCAGCGTGCGCTCCGACATGATACACATCAAACAATTTCAGATTCATAATATTCAATCCAACACAAAGAACTTCAAAGAGTGCCCCAAGATTACAACCGGAGAAACAAAGATAAGAACGTGCATCAACCCCTATGCATAGATTACCCCAATGTCATCGCGGGACCCACAAGTTGAATGCCAAAACATATATCAAGTGAATCAATATGGCACCCCATTGTCACCACAGGTACTCACAGCAAGACATACATCAAGTGCTCTGAAATCCATAAAAGTATTCAATCCGATAAGAATGAAATCTCAAAGGAAAAACTCAATTCACAACAAGATAGATAGGGGAAAACACCATATGATCCGACTATATTAACAAAGCTCACGATACATCAAGATTGTGCCATTAAGAACACGAGAGAGAGAGAGAGAGAGAGAGAGAGAGAGAGATTAAACACATAGCTACTGGTACAAACCCTCAGCCCCGAGGGTGGACTACTCCCTCCTCATCGGGGTGGCTGCCGGGATTATGAAGATAGCCACCGGAGATGATTCCCCCCTCCGGCAGGGTGCCAGAACGGGGTCTAGATTGGTTTCTCATGGTTCTGGAACTTGCAGCGGCGAAACTTCTGATCTAGGTTAACCCCGAGGGATTTTGGAATATTTGGCAATTTATGGGGCGAAGAGGGTGTGCGGGAGGCCACCGAGGAGGGCAACTCCCACATGGGTGCGCATGGGGCCTCCTGGCTCGCCCATGTGGGGGTTGCCCACCTGGGGCCGCCTCTCCGGTACTTCCTCAACCCACGTTGTTGCTTCTGGTCCATAAAAAATCTCCAAAAAGTTTTGGGGCCATTTGGTATTGATTTTCTGCGACGTAAAAAACAAGCAAAAAACAACAACTGGCACTGGGCACTATGTCAATAGGTTAGTCCCAAAAAATGATATAAAGTTGATATAAAAAGATAGTAAAACATCCAAGAATGATGATATAACATCATGAATACTTCATAAATTATAGATACGTTGGAGATGTATCGAATGTCATCATTCTTCTTGCATTATTCCGTTTCTCCATGAACTTAATACACTAGATGCATGCTGGATAGCGGTCGATGTGTGGAGTAATAGTAGTAGATGCAGGTAGGAGTCGGTCTACTAATCTTGGACGTGATGCCTATATTCATGATCATTGCCTTGGATATCGTCATAATTATTTGTTCTTCTACCAATTGCCCAATATTAATTTGTTTACCCGCCGTTTGATATTTTCTAGAGAGAAGCCACTAGTGAAATCTACGGCCCTCCGGGTCTATCTTTTATCATATTGCTTTCTGATCTATCTTTTATCGCATTTGTTTTCAGATCTGTTATTCCAGAAACCCAAAAATAACTTGCTGCACTTTTTATATATTATATTTCATGTTTTATTCAGATCTATTTATCCAATCTCATACAAATTTATCTATCTTTTTATCGAGGATGGATTGGCAACCCCTCTTACGCGTCGGGTTGCAAGTATTTGTTTTTTGTGTGCAGGTACCGTTTACATAGTGTTGCTTGGTTCTCCTACTGGATTGATACCTTGGTTTCACAACTAAGGGAAATACCTACCGTAGCTATGCTGCATCATCCCTTCCTCTTTGGGAAAATAACGACGTAGTTCAAGCCGCATCAATACCCCATTGTCACCACGGGTATTCATAGCAAGACATGCATCAAGTGCTTTCAAATCCATAAAAGATTCAATCCGATAAGAACGAAATCTCAAAGGGAAAACTCAATTCATCACAACAAAATAGAGAGGGAGAAACACCATATGATCCAACTATATTAATAAAGCTCGCAATACATCAAGATCGTGTCAACTCAAGGACACGAGAGAGATTAAACACATAGCTACTGGTATAAACCCTTAGCCTTGATGGTGGACTACTCCCTCCTCATCATGGCAGCCGCAGAGATGATGAAGATGACCACCGGTGATGATTTCCCCCTCCGATAGGGTGCCGAAACAGGGTCTAGATTGGTTTTTCGTTGCTATAGAGGCTTGCGGCGCCGGAACTTCCGATCTAGGTTTATTTCTGAGGGTTTCCGTATTTATAGGATTTTTTGGCGTCGGTCTCACGTCTAGATGGGCTTCGAGGGGCCCACTACTCACCAACACATAGGGCCCTTGGCGCACCCTGGTGGGTAGTGCCCACCTCCTTCACCTTCTAGCCCTCGCACGAAGCTTCTAGTGCCTTTTTGTTCCAAAAAATCATCAAAAAGTTTCGCTGCATTTGGAGAACTTTGATTTCTACACCAACAACAATAACACGGTAGTTCTGCTGAAAACAACGTCAGTCTGGGTTAGTTCCATTCAAATCATATCAAAACCATATAGAATTGTTGTAAACATGACATAAATACTTCGTAAATTATAGATACGTTGGAGACGTATCAGGTTCATGGGCCAATCTCCAATATGCTGTTGGTCTGGGTCATGGGCCAATCTTGGCTCACTACTGCTGTCATATGCCTCACAGTGTTGGGATGCACTATCATGCAACTTAGGGCAGCTCCAAAGCTGGCCCATAAATGTCTTCAGTAGGTGGGGACCATTCATGTGGTGGGATAGTTGCGATTTAGTGTCCGGTTGGAAGGAGAAAGAGGAGAGGGGGACCATGCATGTGCGGTTGGGAGGAGAGGGACCATGCATGTGATTGGCAAGTGCATATCCGGACTCCGGCAAAGCCCCCACGTTTGTCTCTTGGATACCTTAATCAGTACGTCTGGACTACTAAGGGCATGAAATATGGTGGCTTATGGGTACGGATGCCCTATGAGAAAAAGTAGCTTGAGGCATCTACTTTCATTTTCTCTCCCCAATGCAAGAAACCATTAGTGAGCCTCATTAATTAAGGAATAAAAAATAAAGACATTTTCAGCTTTTTACACTGGACCACACCTTTTCTCTTAAGCACCAGCCTCCAGTAGAGGATCCCGCTTCCCCATCCGAACCTACTTTTCCTGACATATATCCTACATGACATGCAGACATCACCCTGGGGCTATGCATTGGCCATGCCCTAAGCAAACATATACATGTTCTTATTGGATGATAAAAGTGATCCAGACATATAGTGGAGTTTTGAGGGTTTGCTTTGGAGATGCCCTTACGCAACATCACCCATGATAGACATGATAGTAGCATGCAACCGGATCATCATTACATGCTCGGCCAGTCTCATAGATTAGACAGTGTACGGAACCATCGTGCTGGAAGACATGAGCAGACACGTCCGTGCATTAGAATTCTCGATAATAATATTACATATATTTTATTAATTAGACGGATACAGAATGCAGTGCATTAGAATTCCTGATAATAATATTACATATATTTTATTAATTAGATAGATAAAGAATATAACTTAGTTCCTATGTGAACTGCAAAATAATAAACAAGAAATAAATTATTAACTATATTTCCTTTATTTAAAATTAAAGTTATAGGGTTTACACATAAAATTTAACCAGTAAAATTGAAGATAAGATTAAAGTTAAAGTAAATTATAATGCGAATACAATCTAAATAGAATATAAGTTTGTTGAAGAACAATAAGTTATTTGATAACAGTGCACCAATAGTTACTTCGTCTCATATAGCGAATTAGCGAGACAATTGGTAATTATGCCTCAAAAATATCATCATTTTCTTACAGGGTTCGAGACTTATTCAATTATCGATGAATTTCTTCTTTGCGTCTAAATTTGTTGAACCACTTCTTTTGTACCTGAATTGCTAGGTGTTTTGTTTAGGTGCACATGCCACAGGTGAACCTTTTCTTTCTGAGAACACAATACAGATGCTTGAGCTCGAATATATGCGCGTGCACTCACTCCCTAAGAACATACGCACATACACCCTACTCCTATGAGCATATTCAAAAGACTGAGCCGGCATATCATCTTGAAATTGACGAAGTCACATCAAGCGCCTGTAGTCAACGGGAACGCCTTCTTTCACTGAATGCACATCACCCTATATCCTGAAATAAATCCAGAACAATGCGAGCACCATGACTTAAACCCTGATTTGGTGGGGATATCGCTGTCCTCCTAACCATCAAACCACAGGTTGGTTCGCTCAGGAACTACTTTACATCCGAATTGTTGTCAATAACTAAGACACGATAATGTGATACTAATATTTAGCTTGTCAGAACTGTTTAACTCAAGAGAAAAATATTACATATGACACATGCAGAAAAAAACTATGTCTAAATCATAATAAAAAGTGTTCAATTTTTTGTTGGTCATGTGCTACATTTTGCTGAGAAGAAGCCATTTTTTTTGCTTTTCTTTTTCCATTCAACCCGCTAGCGGCCGTCGCCAAAGTACAAGCAGCCGGACTTGGGAGTTTCTGTTGTGTGTGACACAAACTCCGCAGTTTTGTTCATTATATTAGCCAGAGATAGACGGTCTTTGTAAACGCTTTCAATATTTATGTTGTTTCTCATGTGGGAGAATGGGGGATTTCAAGGAGTTTGTTTATGTCGTAATGCCGGTGATGGGTAATGAAGGAGGTGGAGGAGGGGGTCTTGTGCCATTACAACACACGGCCATTTGTGCTACACACAAAAGGTTTTGATGAGATGTTTTCACATATTTGATTCACTAAATTCGGAAACACATCATATTTTCTTCCGTTATAGCGCACGGGCGTATGTGCAAGTGAAGTCTGGCGTAGACATGAGCAGAAATTTTGAAACATATTATCCACTTTGCAATAAACTTTTTTTAGGGAAAATAATACAGTAGAGTTCCATTGTATCTGAATGGCAAACTCCTTGGACGCATTGGTGCACCGTGCACCTACCACTGCGGATCAGTACGTCGACCCTCTCCTACCACCGCGTCCACCAGCTCTTCGTCGGCGACTAGCCTGGCGAGCGCATCACGGGCGACGCACACCTCCAGCTCCATGCTCCCCGTACCTTCGCCGCCCTCGTAAACCGTGACCATCCCGTCCACCTTGTTCCCGGCGCCGCTCCGGACGGCTACCGGCCTGCCCCACCCGAAGTCGTTGCCGTACACGTCGAACCGCGGCGATCCGGTGACCACCATCGCCTCAGGAGGAAATCGGCCGTACTCGGACAAGTACTTGAAGCTGGGGTTAGCGGCCCACGCCGCGAGCTCGTCCTTCACGCTCGCCTCGTCGACAGCAGCCACGGCCTGGTTCAAAAGCCACGCCGCCCAGCCCAGCCGGCCGTCGCCCAGTATCTCGCCGACGGTGGACCTGCCTGCGACGCGCGTCACCGCGTTGCCCAGATAACCCTGCAGCATGCCCTTCACGCGTGTCCGGCATCCCACGGGGAGCGCGCACGTCGTCTCCTGGTCCGGCGCGAGCCCACGGGCCCGACACATTGCTCGCCACAGGTGTGCAAGCACGGCTTGCAAGGAGGAGATGGTGGCTGTGCCGGTGGCCATCTCAGCGTTCGCTTTCGCCTTCAGCTTCTTCACGCTCTCCGACGAGAAACGGAGCGAGCATTCCTGCACCGGCGGGTACTCGAACTTCCTGGCGATGTCCTCCTCCCTGGCAAAGGGGAGAGGGATCGGCACGGTACAGCCGTCGAGGAACCATCTCTTGGGTGTCGGCACCATTGAGATGTCCGCGTTGGCGGCGCCGCCGCTCCGGCTGATATCCGACCATGCGTTGAACAGATCCCAGAACGTGGTCCCGTCGGCGGCGCCGTGGTTCAGTGACATGGCGACTACGAGGCCATCGGCGAGCTCCGTGACCTGCACGGCCAGGAGCGGCCGGCTGGGGTGCACGACGGCGTCCTCGCCGAGCATCCCGCTGAGAGGGAAGAAGGACCACACCACCCGTGGGATGACGTGAAGCGGACCGGTGATGTCGGCGACAGTCACCCCGGGCGCCACGGCGTGGACGAACTCGGCGCCTTCGTCGCCGCAGCGGAGCGAGATCGTCAGGCTCGGCCGAGGTGACGGCGCCCCGTCGATGTCGCTGGCCCCCGGCGTGACGGTGAAGCGGCCGGCGAGGGGGTAGAAGCGGCCCACGGCGCGCGCGAAGGACGACGCGAGGTGTTCGACGGCGTGCGCGCCGGGCGGAGGCTTGGGCAGGACGACCCCCTTCTGGATGTAGTCCACCGTGATCCGCCGCAGGTCCCATGGCGTCAGGTGGACCGTTTCAGGCTCCCGCGGCAGGGAGCTCGTTTGATAATCTGGCTTGAGCATACGCCGAGATACGATCTGGACTCCGCGGCCTTCCATTTTGATCGCCGGAGCAGAGTAGCCAAACTGTTATTTTGCGCTCGACCGTGTTTGTTGTATGACCATGGGTTGGGCGATATAAATAAGCCTATTAGCAGGTACTGCCTTGTTTTTATTTACTTTGTATATTAAAATTGATTAAAGTCAAATTTTATAAAGTTTGATCAAATTTATGGAAAACAATATAAGCATTTATCATAACAAATATATATGGTGTGAAAGTACGCTCAATAATAAATCTAATGATGTTGATTTGTTATTGTACTGTATATGTTAATGTTTTTATTTATAAACTTTGTCAAAGTTTATAAACATTGACTTTGACCAAAGCTAATATGCGGCTAAATAAAAACGAAGGAAGTACATACACACATACATCCATCCTTATAAACAAAGTCAATGAGAACACTTTCTTCCATTAAATGAACATCACTGGAAAAGCTGGTATAAATTAAAATAATGCAAGCACCAGTGAAAGAGCTTGAACTCTGGTAAATTGGTACCAGCATAAAGAACCTAACCATAAGTTAGGCTCAGTTCACACCCGAGAGGGATATAAAGACAGACAACGATGTGATCGGTTTTCCATGAAAAACATGAGAGTGGCTACAGTCAAAAAAGTCTGTTACTGCGTTTTATAAATAAAGCAACCAACACATCCATACATCAAGTTCAATAGGGCATAAAAATTTAAGTCTGCTGGGCAACAACAAAAACATGCCGGAAGGAAAGAAGAGAGCAGTTATTTGTTAGGTGCATGTGGAAAATAAATTATAACGGCTATGTGCACAAAACAAGAAGCAAATAGAGCAACGTCACGGCATTAGAAGACTGGTTTTCATAAATTTAAATTCTTTTGCAGCTTTTTAGCGGAGGAAATATTTTCTAGCTTAAGATGTCTAATCATTTGCACCCTCCGCGCTCATCTATTGATTAAGTGATCAGTCCTAATCAGCTAGGATTCGATGTTAAAAAAATCATATATACATGTGCGTATATGATATGACACATTGGGCTCAGCCAATCAATCATAGAGCAGTTCATCCACACAAAGACTTAATACATAAATGATGCAATTGATGATGAAATCGATGACATCAAACGAGCCATCATGAATTGGGGACAAGATTATGGAGTGTGGAGGGTAACGGGGTGAGGTGTGAGCCAATGATTGGATTCAGCGGGGAGAAATTAGAGCAAGGTTAATAATATAGCTTTTTGCTGGCTATAGCATGTTGCCATGTCGTCTTCGTCTATACGTAGCGTAATAGCCAACACTTATAATAGTTAACTATATAGAAGTACTACTTTATTAATATAAGACCCACCTTTCATTCTCATAAAGCTTCTTCAAGCACGTGCAGAGCCGGGCACAAATCTACAATTTGTTTCTTTTTTTTCTCCTCTTCTCTCTCTTCTAACTCATCAAAAACCGAATTTTTAAATCTTTGTAGCCCGCTTACATCAGCTTATTAATTATACTTGCTCTTAGCTAAATGATTACATAAAAAGTTTGCAAGCAGAGCTTTAGGTGTAGGTTTATTGGTTCCCCTCTTTGCTTGTGGCACCATTGTTTTTCTTTCCTTCAAATGTACTTCATCTCTAGAGCTACCATAAAGATAATATGTGAGTCTATACCAACGAGCTGAGCAGGCATGTTCAACTTTTGTATTTAATATGATAAAAGGCACATCTTTATGTATAATGTTTCGGTCACACAAGCGAGTGGCTGCGACAATGACTTCTAAATTAGAATTTCTTGACTGTATGTAGAAAAGCACTAACAAAACTATATATGCTGACCAACCTATGACAAACACGGTAAGATGAAATGATCCACTACATTTATTCACATATGCTAACTTATCTATATATACATATACTAAAGTGCCTAAGGGCATATCCAAGGCGGGGCCCTAAGCTGCCCGCAATTGTCCGGACCGCGCGGTCCGGACATGCTTTGCCATCCAATGCGGGTTCGTCTATATAGGTTCACTGAGCGGTCCAGACATACTTTTTTCGGCAAACTCAAGACGAATGTGGGGGCTTTGTGGGAGTCGGGATAGAATCCACGTAGGACTCCCACACCCCCGGCCCATCCAAAAACCCTCCCCCGACCCCGCACATCCATCCTCCCGAATCTCACTCCTTCCTTATTTCTCTCTTGTCTTCGCCGCCGCTCCACCACCCTGGCCAAAATGCCACACCCCTGCCAGAACTTTACGTCTCCATCGCCTCCAGCGTTCTAGGCGGGCTCCATGGCGCTTTTCTCCCCCGTCGTCGTTCAAACCCTCTCCTCCGACCGCCACGCCCGGTATCATCCGCTACTGCTATACTCACCATGCCCGGCAACAGTTCGATGAATTGGCGGAGCTATAAAAGTTGTCCCCTCTTCTTTCAAGCAATGGATTCCGATTTGGAGTACATATATAAGCACTATGTTGAGTCGTCCGACGAGGAGGACTACACGGATGAGATGGTGATGATGCAGGCGCACTACTAGGGAAAACGTTATACACAACATCTTAGCAGTAGCGCTGGACAAAATCATGCGCTATTGCTACGTAGCAGCGCGTATGAACAAACCGCACTACTGCTATAACTTTAACAGTAGCGCGTACTGGCAAAAAGCGCTGCTGCTATGTCTGAACTGGGCGCACACGGCTAGCCCAACTTAGCAGTAGCGCGTATCCACGACCAGCGCTACTGCTATTATCCTTAGCTGTAATGCTTTTATCCGACCCGTGCTACTACTAATCCTACCTTATCCCCCCACGCGGCCAACCCTCTCTCTCTCTCTCTCTCTCTCACTCTCTCTCTCAGTCACTCTCGCTCGCGCTGATACCCGTTGTCCGTCGCCGCCGCCGCCGTCGTTCGTCCGCCACCGAGGTACTCCCTCCTTCCGTCCCTCCTCCTCCCACCGTGCCCTCCTCCTCCCACCGCACCCTCCTCCCTCCGCCTCCGGCCGCCCCCTCCTCCCTCCTCCGTCGGCAGCCCTCCTCCCACCGCCCCTCCCTCCTCCTCCTCCGGCCGCCCCCTCCCCATCCTCCTCCGGCCGCCCCCTCCCCCTCCTCTCTCCTCCATCCCTCCCTTGTCTCTGTTCATGCAAATCGTAGGTAATTTAAATGTAAATTTTAGAATGTAGACATCGTAGACTGTAGGTTTTTAATAGATTTTTTTTGACTATTTTAGGTGTTTTGAATGAAATAGAAGTAAGAAAAATTAGGGTAGAACTAGGGTAGTAGAATTTTTAGCAAGTGTTTAATAGAAATAGTTTATTTAGTAAGTGATTAATATAACTAGTTTATTTATATTAAGTGCTTAATAGAACTATTTTATTTAGTAAGTGCTTAATAGAACTAGTTTATTTATAGTAAGTGCTTAATAGAACTAGTTTATTTAGTAAGTAGTTAATAAAAATAGTTTATTTAGTAAGTAGTTAATAAAACTAGTTTATTTGGTGTTAGGATTATATATAAGATATTTTCAAATGTTTATGTTCATATTTTCAACCATTGAAATGCAATGACCATCGATAAGTGGCCTATGTTTTGCCGGAGTGTTGATTAATTTCCGTTCCGGCAAATTTCAGGTGCTCAATATGTCCTTTTTAAGCAAAGGTCATGCCGGATTTTTTGGGTTTTGCCGTCGAGTTATAATCTTTGAATTTTGAACATAGGAGATGTCTGATGACGATGGGACCCCGGAGTACTACGATGACCAGGGTTTGTGCGACAGGTTTCCTCACCTGCAAAATGATAGGTTTTTCACCGTGAAGCTGGAAGAGACCTTTGATGTTTGTACGGTACACAACGACAAGCATTTCATCGTAATTAATATCATCACTTGTGCTTCTTTTGTTCAACGTATAATTTTGGATTTTTTTTCAATTTGATTAGTACATCCCGTGCCATGCTAGACCATATGTACTGGAGAAGCTTGGTTTTGGTTTAGATGACTTTGAGAATGTGGAGACGAGGAGGGCTCACTTAAGAACTAAACATGGTTATGAGTTTCTGGTTAAGTTGTACAATGCGGTCGATCGCTCCCATTTCGGTTGCTCTAATTGGGAAGCTCTCTGCAAGGCATATGGATTTGAGGAGGGAATGCGAATAAGATTTGATATTCGTCCCGAAGATTACGATGATGATGATAATATCGACATCTGGGTGGATGTGGATATGCCTCCAGTTTTGCCTAGATGTGAGTTTGTCAAACTAATTTGTTAAGTTCAGTAATTTATGTTGTTAATTTAAAAATATTTGGTGTTCGTCCTTACTAAACTTATTTATTTATAATTGTTAGCTTATTTCTTATCTTCAAGAAATACTCAGAAGGTAGTAGACAGCACATACTAGAGCTATGACTCCAAGTTTAATTGTGAGGATAAAGATTATCTTGTCTCATTCATAGAAGATGTTGAGGCCTTCAAAACCAGTCACTCTATCAGCCCAAATTATACTAGATACGTGCCACTAGTCCATAAATTGCTTGATGGTAACTTCATTGCCAAAAACTTGGTAAGATTTTGTTAATGATGGTAATTTCATTGCATACATTATTCTTAAGTAAACTACGTTGCTAACTATATATGTTACTATTACGTTTTTGAACAGAGGCTCCCGAAGCAGGTTGTGCCTGACATGCTATTTACCGAAGGTGATATGCATATGGTTAGCTTACGACCAACTCCTTCGAAGGGTTACCATACTGCATACTTGATTTCTTCAAATGATGGAAGACTCAAAATCAAAGAATGGAGCAAAGTGATGAATGCGCACACGCAACTTTTCTGTATACTTTCCCCATTCTATTGCTACCGCGGGTCTTATGCAATCAATCGGATCATAATTGGAGACAAAATGAATGTGCGCAAGCCACAAGTTGGAGATAGGTTTATGTCCATTCTCCATTATGGTGAAGGACCAGTTTATCTGTTTTATGGTATTTTAGCTAGGAGAGAGGAGTAGGTCCTAAGTATTAAGAACAATTAGTTAGTGTTGATTATATATGACTACAATGTCTTAGACTTGATGGTGTTGCTGAGTAGGAGTAGTGATTATGAGTATTATGATGATGAGGAGGAGGATTTGTTATTATAACTAGTGACCAAGTTGTTATATGATGTCTCATGGACGAAAATGATGATTATGAGGAGTTATATGACAATGATATATTATGATGATAAGTTGTTAATGATATTATGATGATGATGATGATGATGATGATGATGATGATAAGTTATTATGTCATTGGGTGAAAGAACCGCAGATTAGTTTCAAAAGGATGGATCCAAAGTGACCATTGGTTACTTTGGATCCATGCACTTGAAACTAATCCAGGGTTCTTTCACCTAGTGATTTAATAACTCATTATAATGTAAAAACAATCTCTAAATTGCTACTGCATGAAAAATTGTGTAAAAGTGTATGAATACGACCTAAAATTCAAAAGAAATATAATACGAAATAATAGCAGTGGTGGTTGTTTTCGAAAGCGCTACTAGTAATTAGCAGTAGCGATTGATTTGGAAAGCGCTACTACTAAGTAGATATAGTAGTAGCGAGTGTCAGTAGGCGCTACTGCTAAGCTTTAGCTGTAGCGTCGTATCAGTAGCGCGCTTACCCGCGCTACTGATAGGCCAAAAACCAGCGCTACTGCTAGGCTTTTCCCTAGTAGTGGCGGTCCTTGAAGACGCGGAGCATGTGGAGGAGTGATACGTCTCCATTGTATCTACTTTTCCTAACGCTTTTCATCTTGTTTTGGACTCTAATTTGCATGATTTGAATGAAACTAACCCAGACTGACATTGTTTTCAGTAGAACTACCATGGTGTTGTTTTTGTGCAGAGATAAAAGTTCTCAGAACGGAACAAAACTTTGCGAGGATATTTTATACAATAAAAGAGAATTTCTGGAGCCAAGAACCACCAGAGGGGGCACTTAGGTGGGCACAAACCTTAACATCAATATTCTTACTAAAGAACAATTACTCATCAACATGACTCACATATCATATCGTCATATCTCAAAACCATTACTAAGAATCAAGTTTATTTTGTCCAATTATCTTCATGAAAGTTTTTATTATATCCTCCTTGGATATCTATCACTTTGGGACTATTTTCACATCTTGCTTTTGATAAGCTCAAACAAATATAATTAAAGATCATGAGCATAATTTTTTTCTTTCTCTCAAAATAATCTAAATGAAGCAAGAGAGAATTTCTTAAAAATTTACTAACTCCCAAATAAATCTAAGTGAAGCATGAGAGAATTTCTTCAAATTTAACAAAGCCGTGCTCAAAAAGATATAAGTGAAGTACTAGAGCAAGTCCATAGCTCTAAAAGTTTAAGTGAAGCATAGGAGAAAGCATAGCATAATTTTTGGATCTCTAAAAAGGGTGTGTCCAGCAAGGATTCAACACTTAAAACATAAAGCAAAACAAGAAAAGGCTCATATCATACAAGACGCTCCAAGCAAAACTCATATCATGTGACGAATAAAAATATAGTTTCAAGTACAATACCGATGGTTGTTAGAAGAAAACGGGGATGCCACTCGGGGGCATCCCCAAGCTTAGTTGCTTGCTACTTCTTTGGATATTATCTTGGGGTGCCTTGGGCATCCCCAAGCTTAGCCTTTTTTCTTATCCTTATTCCTTCATCCATCGTAAGATAACCCAAAAACTTGAAAACTTCAATCACATAAAACTCAAACAAAACCTTCGTGAGATCCGTTAGTATAAGAAACCAAACCACTAATATAAGTACTGTAGCAAACCTATTCTTATTTTGTTTTTGCATTATATCTACTATATTCCAACTTTTCTATGGCAAAAACTCATCAAACAAAACCATAGAATCATCAAAACAAGCAACACAACGCAAAACCTCATCACACCACGTATACAACACCTGCACACAAATAACAAATGCTCGCAACCCGACGTGTTAAAGGGGTTGTCAATCCCTTCCAGGTACGGTGCCTCAAGTAGGCAAAAAAACATGAGGTAAAAAGTGGTAGATAGGATAAATAGCTCGCGGAACAAATAAATTTCAGCAAGGTATTTTTGTATTTTTGGTTTAATAGATCTGACAATAAATGCAAGAGAAAATAGATAGATATGATGAAAAGAGACCCGGGGCCGTAGGTTTCACTAGTGGCTTCTGTCGAGAAAAATAGCAAACGGTGGGAAAACAATTACTGTTGGGCAATTGATAGAACTTCAAATAATCATGATGATATCCAGGCAATGATCATTATATAGGCATCACGTCCAAGATTGGTAGACCAACTCCTGCCTGCATCTACTACTATTACTCCACACATCGACCGCTATCCCGCATGCATCTAGTGGATTAAGTTCATGAGAAAATGAAGTAATGCAATAAGAACGATGACATGATGTAGACGAGAACATTTATCTATTGCGGAAGATATAGATCTCATCTTGTTATCCTTTAGTAGCAACGATACATACGTGTCGGTTCCCCTTCTGTCACTGGGATCAAGCACCGTAAGATCGACCCACTACAAAGCACCTCTTCCCATTGGAAGATAAATAGGTCAAGTTGGCCAAACAAAACCCTCATATCGGAGAAGAAATACGAGGCTATAAGCAATCACGCATATAAGAGATCAAAGAAGACTCAAATAACTTTCATGGATAAAAACATAGATCTGATCATAAACTCAAAGTTCATCGGATCCCAACAAACACACCGCCAAAAGACTTACATCATATGGATTTCCAAGAGACCATTGTATTGATAATCAAGAGAGAGAGAGGAAGCCATCTAGCTACTAACTATGGACCCATAGGTCTACAAAGAACTACTCACGCATCATAGGAGAGGCACTAATGGAAGTGGTGAACCCCCCCATGACGGTGTCTAGATTGGATCTAGTGGTTCTGGACTCTACGACAGCTGGATCAATATTTCATCGACTCCCCTAGGGTTTCTAGAATATTTGGGTATTTATAGAGCAAAGAGGCGGTTCGGGGGGCACCCGAGGTGGGCACAACCCCCTAGGGCGTGCCTGGGCCTCCCGGCACGCCCTGGTGGGTGCTGCTCACCTCGAGCAGCCCCTCAGGTTCTTCCTTGGCCCATTGGCTTTCTTCTGGCCCAAAAAAATCCTCCAGGAGTTGCATTGCGTTTGGACTCCGTTAGATATTGATTTCCTGCGATGTAGAAAACATGCAGAAAACAGCAACTGGCACTGGGCACTATGTCAATAGGTTAGTACAAAAAATGATATAAAATGACTACAAATGATTGTAAAACATCCAAGAATGATAATATAACAGCATCGAACAATCACAAATTATAGATACGTTGGAGATGTATCAGCATCCCCAAGCTTAATTCCTGCTCGTCCTTGAGTAGGTAAATGATACAAACAGAATTTTTGATGTGGAATGCTGCCTAACATGTTCATCACATTATTTTCTTTATAGCATGGACATATGGACTTTTATATGATTCAAAGCAATATTCTAGTTTTGACATGAAGACTTTAATACTCAAGCATACCAACAAGCAACCATGTCTTTCAAAATATCAACACTAAAGCAAGTTATCCCTAGCCCATCATGCTCAATCATTGATCCATTCATGAAACACACTCGAATATTAGCTACACCCAATTCTCAAATACGATCATAGTGCCCCTTAGTTGGTGCTTTATAAGAGAAGATGGAGACTCAAATTCAAAATAAAAATTGCATAAGTAAAAGAAAGGCCCTCCGCGGAGGGAAGTACGGATTTGTAGAGGTGCCAGAGCTCAAAGCTTAATTGAAAGATAAAATTATTTTTGAGAGGCATACTTTTCCTACCAACAAAAATGACTTGGAGCATCCCAACACTTTCCATGCTAAATACATCATAGGCGGTTCCCAAACAGAAAATAAAGTTTATTCCTTTTTCCACCATAACATTCACTCTCCATGGCTAGCCATATCCACGGGTGACCTCCATACCAACACTTTCCAAGGAATTTACTATTTTACAACATAAAGTAAATGCATTTATTCATATTGGGACTGGGCGTCCCTAGTACCTTTGTCGTACTCTCGTGCAATGACAAGTGAATAAACACTCATCGTGAGAATAACATATCTAGCATGGAAAATATTGGCTACCCTTTACCGCCTCGCGAGTAGTAGAGCACACAAAAGAGAAATTTATTTTGAACATTAGAGATGGCACATGCAAATTTGCTGAGAATGGCATTGAAATACCGCATATAAGTACGTATAGTGGACGCATAAGGCAAAACTGGTTTATAGGGTTTTGGATGCACAAGTAGTGATCATACTTAGTGCAAAATGAAGGCTAGCAAAAAGATTGAGAACCGACCAACCAAAAAGCGAAAAATCTCGTACCCAAGCATTAAGCATAAGTAACACCGAATAATGCACCATAAGTAGGATATAAATTTCATTGCATAACTATTGACTTTTGTGCTTGCATAGGGAATCACAAACCTTAACATCAATATTCTTACTAAAGCACAATTACTCATCAACATGACTCACATATCATATCGTCATATCTCAAAACCATTACTAAGAATCAAGTTTATTTTGTCCAATGATCTTCATGAATTTTTTTATTATATCCTCCTTGGATATCTCTCACTTTGGGACTATTTTCATATGTTGCTTTTGATAAGCTCAAACAAATATAAGTGAAGATCATGAGCATAATTTTTTTTCATTCTCTCAAAATAATCTAAGTGAAGCAAGAGAGAATTTCTTAAAAATTTACTAACTCCCAAATAAATCTAAGTGAATCATGAGAGCATTTCTTCAAAATTAACAAAGCACACCGTGCTCAAAAAGATATAAGTGAAGTACTAGAGCAAGTCCATTGCTCTAAAAATTTAAGTGAAGCATAGGAGCAAGCATAGCATAATTTTTGGCTCTCTGAAAAGCGTGTGACCAGCAAGGATTCAACACTTAAAACACAAAGCAAAACAAGCAAAGACTCATATCATACAAGACGCTCCAAGCAAAACTCATATCATGTGACGAATAAAAATATAGTTTCAAGTAAAATACTGATGGTTGTTAGAAGAAAGCGGGGATGCCACTCGGGGGCATCCCCAAGCTTAGTTGCTTGCTAATTCTTTGGATATTATCTTGGGGTGCCTTGGGCATCCCCAAGCTTATCCTTTTGCTTATCCTTATTCCTTCGTCCATCGTAAGATAACTCAAAACTTGAAAACTGCAATCACACAAAACTCAAACAAAACCTTCGTGAGATCCGTTAGTATAAGAAACCAAACCACTAATATAATTACTGTACAAACCTATTCTTATTTTGTTTTCGCATTATATCTAATGTATTCCAAGTTTTCTATGGCAAAAACTCATCAAAGAAAACCATAGAATCATCAAAACAAGCACACAACGCAAAGAAAACAGAATCTGTCAAAAACAGAACAGTCTGTAGCAATCTGAAAATTTCGAATACTGCTGTAACTCCAAAAATTATGAAATAAATTGGTGGACGTGAGGAATTTCTCTATTAATCCTATGCAAAAAGAATCAACTTAAAAACACTCTTCTACAAAAAATTGACAATGAATCTCGTGAGCGCAAAAGTTTCTGTTTTTCAGCAAGATCAAATAAACTTTCACCCAAGTCTTCCCAAAGGCGTTGCTTGGCACAAACACTAAATTAAACACAAAAAACACAATCATAACAGTAGAATAATTGTGCTAACACTCAAAGAATAGAAAGCGAAAGCAAAAAATAAATTTTATTCGTTGGGCTGCCTCCCAACAAGCGCTATCGTTTTACGCCCCTAGCTAGGCATAACCCGTAGGATCTCAGTTTTGTCACTCTTATCCTTGTTTCCCTTGGAGGTATTTTTGTCAGGAGGTTTTGTAAATAAGACATAAAACACATTATCCATGGAAACCTTAGCACTATCAAGTTTCTTTTTTATCATAACCCTTTTGATTTCCGACAGTGATCCAAGAATAGTGTTGATTCACATCGTTAAAAACTTGTTGGGTCATATCTAAAACGAGGACTTGATTTTTAAGATTCTCATCAAAGATTTGGTTACTCCAAGCAAATGTCTCAAAGCATAATCACTATTATAAATAATTTCATCAATCATGGGTTTTTCACGATTCATGCCATAAAAATCAAAGATTTCCCTAGCTTCCCATATTATATAGTCAAATTCATTCATCAAAACAAGAGTGGTTAACTTTTTAGCTTTAGGATCCTTTATAGCAGGGAACTCATAGAACAATCTTTTCAAGGTAGGATGCGTATGAAAAAAATCTAGTTTCAAGTTTCAAGACAAGTGTCGAGATAGCTTCCGCATAACTTTTAGTCCTTTTAAGTATAGGGATATCATTAAGACTTAGTTTTCCAACACAATTGAAAAATTCTTGGATATGTTCTTTTCCCATAAAATTCCCTTGCCTCAAAACAAAAGTTTTGGCATCCAGATTACCCGTATGCTCCACTTTAGGAGTTAGGCCATCATCTGTTCTTGCCATACCAAAGTCACTCATGGTGACAAGTTCAAGCAAATAAAAGATCTGATGAGGAAACGGCGAACAAGAAAGAGGGCGAATAAAATGGCAAATTTTTGTGAAGTGGGGGAGAGGAAAACGAGAGGCAAAATGGCAAATAATGTAAATTGCGAGGAGGTGAGATTTGTGATTAGGAACCTGGTTGATGTTGAAGATCCTCCCCAGCAACGGCGCCAGAAATTCCTTTTGATGTCTGCTAGAAATACGTCGGTATTTCCCCAAAGAGGAAGGGATGATGCAGTATGGCGACGGTAGGTATTTCCCTCAGTGATGAGACCAAGGTTATCGAACCAGTAGGAGAACCTCCTCACACCACGTAAACAGTACCTTGATACGTCTCCAACGTATCTACTTTTCCAAACACTTTTGCCCTTGTTTTGGACTCTAACTTGCATGATTTGAATGAAACTAACCCGGACTGACGCTGTTTTCAGCAGAACTGCCATGATGTTGTTTTATGTGTAGAAAAGAAAAGTTCTCGGAATGTCCTGGAAATCCACGGAGGCACTTTTCAGAATTAATAAGAATTTTTGGCGAAATAATGAAGGCCAGGGGGCCCACGGGCTGTCCACGAGACAGGGGGCGTCCCCCCCTAGGGCGAGCCCTCCTATCTCGTGCCCCCCTGGACCTCCTCTGACCTCAACTCCAACTCCATATATATCGTCTCGGGGAGAAATTTATAGAAAAAGTTTCATCGCGTTTTACGACACGGAGCCGCTGCCAAGCCCTAATCTCTCTCGGGAGGGTTGATCTAGAGTTCGTTCTGGGCTCCGGAGAGGGGGATTCGTCGCCGTCGTCATCACCAACCATCCTCCATCACCAATTTCATGATGCTCACCACCGTGCGTCAGTAATTCCATCGTAGGCTTGCTGGACGGTGATGGGTTGGATGATATTTACCATGTAATCAAGTTAGTTTTGTTAGGGTTTGATCCCTAATATCCACTATGTTCTGAGATTGATGTTGCTATGACTTTGCTATGCTTAATGCTTGTCACTAGGGCCCGAGTGCCATGATTTCAGATCTGAACCTATTATGTTTTCATGAATATATGTGTGTTCTTGATCCTATCTTGCAAGTTTATAGTCACCTATTTTGTGTTATGATCCGACAACCCCGAAGTGACAATAATCGGGATACTTCTCGGTGATGACCGTAGTTTGAGGAGTTCATGTATTCACTATGTGTTAATACTTTGTTCCGGTTCTCTATTAAAAGGAGGCCTTAATATCCCTTAGTTTCCGTAAGGACCCCGCTGCAACGGGAGCGTAGGACAAAGGATGGCATACAAGTTCTTTTCCATAAGCACGTATGACTATTTACGGAATACATGCCTACATTACATTGATGAATTGGAGCTAGTTCTATATAACCCTATGTTATAACTATTGCATGAGGAATCGCATCCGGCATAATTATCCATCATTGATCCATTGCCTACGAGCTTTTCACATATTGTTCTTCACTTATTTACTTTTCCGTTGCTACTTTTACAACTACTACAAAAACCCCAAAACATTTATCTTTACTTTTGCTACCGTTACCATTATTATCATACCACTTTTGCTACTAAATACTTTGTTGCAGATACTAAGTAATCCAGGTGTGGTTGAATTGACAACTCAACTGCTAATACTCAAGAATATTCTTTGGCTCCCCTTGTGTCGAATCAATAAATTTGGGTTGAATACTCTACCCTCGAAAGCTGTTGCGATCCCCTATACTTGTGGGTTATCAAGACTAATTTCTAGCGCCATTGCCGGGGAGCATAGCTCTATTCTCCGAGTCACTTGGGATTTATATCTGTTGATCACTATGAAGAACTTGAAAGACGATCGAACTACTATTTTGCCCTCAACTATGAGGGGAGGTAAGGAACCGCCATCTAGCTCTGCACTAGATTCTCCTTCCATTATTAGTAGTCTTGCGACACCTAAACCTGCTACTGCTATGAATTCTGATATGTCGCATGTTATTGATGATGCCACTTCTGCTATGCATGATGGAACTACTTCTGTGTGTGATACTAGTTTGCCATTAGGTGAATTTCTAGATGAACAACTTGCTAGATTTAGGGGGAATGAAATTACTTAAGATCCAATTACTGATGATAGTGATGATGAAGGTCCCCCCAATGATTATGTATTACCTGTTGTTCCTAAGGGTTATGTTATGCATGAAACAGCTGCTATGGAAATTCTTGCTTGCAATGATAGAAATGATCTTAAGAAATTATTAGCTAAATGGAAGCAGCAGTCTCTTAATGCTAGAATGAAACCTGATCCTGCTTTTGCTACTTCACCTATTTGTGTTACTGATAAGGATTATGAATTCTCTGTTGATCCTGATATTATTACTTTGATTGAATCTGATCCTTTTTATGGCCTTGAATCTGAAAATGTTGTGGCACATCTTACCAAGTTGAATTATATAGCTACCCTGTTTACTAATGATGAGAAGTCTCGCTATTTATATATCCTTAAGATATTTCCGTTCTCATTAAAGGGTGATGCTAAGACTTGTTATAATTCTCTTGCTCCTGGTTGTGTGCGTAGTCCCCAGGATATGATTTATTACCTCTCTGCTAAATATTTCCCTGCTCATAAGAAACAAGCTGCCTTGCGGGAAATATATAATTTTGTGCAAATCAAAAAAGAGAGTCTCCCACAAGCTTGGGGGAGGCTTCTCCGGTTACTTAATGCTTTGCCTGACCATCCTCTTAAGAAAAATGAAATAATGGACTAACCGATGCTTCCAAGGACTACTTGGATAGTTGTGTTGGTTGTGTTTTCAAGGAAAGAACAGTCGACGAAGCTGAAATACTATTGAATAATATATTGACTAATGAAAATAATTGGACTCTTCCCGAGCCAGTTCCTGAAGTAATTCCTGAACCAATTGAGCCAACTCCTGAGCATATTCCTAAACCCACTCCGAAGAAGAGAGGTGTTTTATTTCTCAGTCCTGAAGATATGCAAGAGGCAAAGAAATCAATGAAAGAAAAGGTGTTAAAGCTGAAGATGTTAAGAATTTACCACCTATTAAAGAAATACATGGTCTTAATATACCGCCTGAAGAACTACATTGTCTTAATAACCTGACACAGGTAGTAAAGGTAAATTCTCTCTATAGATATGATAAAGTTGAAATACCCTCTACTAAATTTCATAGCCCATGCTTAGATGAATTTGATGACTTTATGGCTAGACAAGAAAGTTTTAATGCTTATGTTGGTAGAGAGTTAAAGAATAATGCTTTCGAGATAGGATGCGTAGGTGATAATCTAGCTAGAGTTAAAGATGAACTTCACTGCGTTAGCAAATATGCTTCTATGGTTGCTACTCAAGCTGAGGAAGTACTTAAAGCTCAAAATGATTTGCTTGATGAATTAAATAATAAAAATGACTTTGCAGTTAGAGTGGCTACTAGAACTGGTAGAATGACTCAGGAACCTTTGTATCCTGAAGGCCACCCTAAGAGAACTGAGCAAGATTCTCAAAGAAATAATTTAGAGGCACCTAGTTCTGCTAAAAAGAAGAAAAAGAAAAACGATAGAACTTTGCATGCTTCTAGTGAACCTACTGCAGACACACCTGAGAATCCCAATGATATTTTTATTTCTGATGCTGAAACACAATCAGGTGATGAACATGAACCTAGTGATAATGTTAATGATAATGTTCATGTTGATGCTCAACCTAGCAAAGACAATGATGTAGAGATTGAACCTGTTGTTGATCTTGATAACCCACAATCAAAGAATCAACATTATGATAAGAGAGATTTTGTTGCTAGGAAGCACAAGAAAGAAAGAGAACCATGGGTTGAAACCCATGCCCTTTCCTCCTAAACCATCCAAGTCAAAGGATGATGAGGATTTTGAGCGCTTTGCTGAAATGATTAGACCTATTTTCTTACGTATGCGCTTAACTGATATGCTTAAAGTAAATCCTTATGCTAAGTATATGTAGGATATCATCACAAATAAAAGAAAGATACCGGAAGCTGAAATTTCCACCATGCTTGCTAATTACACTTTTAAGGGTGGAATACCAAAGAAACTTGGAGATCCGGGTGTTCCAACTATACCATGCTCTATTAAAGAAATTATGTTAGAACTGCTTTATGTGATCTTGGAGCCGGTGTTAGTGTTATGCCTCTCTCTTTATATCGTAGACTTGAATTGAATAAGTTGACACCTATTGAAATATCCTTGCAAATGGCTGATAAATCAACTGCTATACCTGTCGGCATTTGTGAGGATGTGCCTGTTGTGGTTGCAAATGTCACTATCTTAACGGACTTTGTTATTCTTGATATTCCTGAGGACGATAGTATGTCTATTATCCTTGGTAGACCTTTTCTTAATACTGCAGCGGCTATTATTGATTGCAACAAAGGCAATGTCACTTTTCATGTCAATGGTAATGAGCATATGGTACATTTTCCGAGGAAACAATCTCAAGTTCATAGCATCAATTCTATTGAAAAAGTTCCAACTATCATTTTTGGAGGTTTTGAATTTCCTCTCCCTACTGTCAAGAAAAAGTATGATATTCTTATTGTTGGGGACTTTCATATCCCCGTTGAGGTAACTTAGTGTTATTCGAAATTTCTCCGGTTCCGTGTTATTCGGAATGAGTTTGTTAACAAGACTTGATCAACCTTGTTAGTGGGTTCATTTTGATGATCACGAGATGGATGAAACTAGAAGGCACAACTTTTTGTACCCACTTTTTGCTTGATGTTATTTAGAATAATGTTTTGCATCTTTAGTTTCAATAAAGAAGTCAAGGATAGCCTTTACCATGCTTATTTTGCTAGTAAACATGTTGCTGTTTGAAAACAGAAAGTTTACCGTCGTTGCTAAACGGCTAGCCCTGAATCGTACAAAAGGCCCCATATTTGGAGGTATCTATGTTGCACGCCTCACTGAACATTTTCAGATACCCATTAGGCACCATGAGGAGGAGGAGACAAAATTACCTCCTCACATTTTAGATTACAAGAGCATGGTAGCACAGAAGTTTATTGTTGACAACGAAGAGAAGATGCTCTTGTATAGACTTAGATTCAATAAGAAACACTTTGAGTTTATTATTTTGCCTGCACCTCTGTTATTTGACTTGCTTGCAGAAAATTGCCTTGTTACGCCGGGAGCGGTGAACAACCATCTAGCCCAAGCTTTTACTCCAGAACCTGAACCTGAGCCGGAACCTGAGCTGGATCCTTATTGTGCATCATCTGTCCAGTGGGATCGGAAGATGACCAGCTAGTGGTATCCTGATTACACCTCCCACTACACCGGGGAGAGTAGCAGCGGTCCTTGGTATTAAACCAACTTAGGCCAAAAGACTAAGCTTGGGGGAGTACATATTTCTCACCGACTTTACATTCATGTTCACACACTAGTCGTCGGTGCTCACACTCTTTCTTTGTATTATCCATGCTAGTTTAAATTTCTTTTTCTAGTTTTCTTCTTGTGTGTTTGATAAACCTTTAGAAAAACCAAAAAATTAGTTAATTTAATTTCCTTGCCTGTCGTAGAAATTAAAATAAAAACCCAAAAAGATTTCTAGTTCTTCTTCTTACTTGTCGGGAGCTTTCCGGTGTAAATAGTTTTATTTTCTTTTCTTTCTTTTGGGGGTCGAGAAGACCATATTGTAAATGCTTAGTGGCTCTTATATGCATGATTGTTTATTTAACTTAGAGCCCCTATTACTTGTCTTCTCTCTTGAGTTGAATGCTTGCAGATTCCAACTTAGTCCAATGCACGTGCACTCTTATTATTATACACATTGTTCGGTCGTGCAAGTGAAAGGCAATAATGATGATATATGATGGACTTATTGGGAGAAAAGCTGGTATGAACTCGACCTCTTTTGTTTTTGTAAATATGATGATTCATCGTTCTTGAGTCAGCTATTATGAAGTAAACATATTTGCAATGACATTTAGAGATTATAGTTGCTTGTGCCATGCTTGATTAGCTATGAGTTATAATGGTTTACCTTGCATGCCAACATGCTATTAGAATGATTATGATGTGGTATGATGGGATGGTATCCTCCTTTGAATGTATTAAGTGAGTCGACTTGGCACATGTTCACACATGTAGTTGAATCAAATCTGAAGGAAATATGCCCTAGAGGCAATAATAAAGTTATTATTTATTTCCTTATATCATGATAAATGTTTATTATTCATGCTAGAATTGTATTAATCGGAAACATAATACATGTGTGAATATATAGACAAACAGAATGTCACTAGTATGCCTCTACTTGACTAGCTTGTTAATCAAAGATGGTTATGTTTCCTAACCATGAACAAGGAGTTGTTATTTGATTAACCAGATCACATCATTAGTTGAATGATCTGATTGACACGACCCATTCCGTTAGCTTAGCACCCGATCGTTTAGTATGTTGCTATTGCTTTCTTCATGACTTATACATGTTCTTATGACTATGAGATTATGCAACTCCCGTTTACTGGAGGAACACTTTGTGTGCTACCAAACGTCACAACGAATCGGGTGATTATAAAGGTGCTCTCTGGTGTCTCCAAAGGTACTTGTTGGGTTGGCGTATTTCAAGATAAGGATTTGTCACTCCGAATGTCGGAGAGGTATCTCTGGGCCCTCTCGGTAATGCACATCACTTAAGCCTTGCAAGCATTGCAACTAATGAGTTAGTTGTGAGATGATGTATTACGGAACGAGTAAAGAGATTTGCGTAACGAGATTGAACTAGGTATTGGATACCGACGATCGAATCTCGGGCAAGTAACATCTGAGATGACAAAGGAACAATGTATGTTGTTATGCGGTCGACCGATAAAGATCTTCGTAGAATATGTAGGAACCAATATGGGCATCCAGGTCCCGCTATTGGTTATTGACCGAGACGTGTCTCGGTCATGTCTACATTGTTCTCGAACCGTAGGGTCCGCACGCTTAAGGTTTCGATGGCGAGTTTTATTATGAGTTTATGTATTTTGATGTCTGAAGGTTGTTCGAGTCCGGATGTGATCACGGACATGACGAGGAGTCTCGAAATGGTCGAGACATAAAGATTGATATATTGGACGGATATATTTGGACACCGGAAAGGTTCGGATGAGATTGGGATTATCAGAGTTAGGGAGGTTACGGAACCCCCGTAATTATATGGGCCTTATTGGGCCTTAGTGGAAGGAGGAGAAGGAGAAAGGAGGCGCGCCCCAAGCCCAATCCGACTGGGATGGGGGCGGCCCCTTTCCTTCTTCCCTCCCTCTTCCTTCCTCTCCTACTCCTAATAGGAAGGTGGGGGCAAACCTACTTGGAGTAGGTTTGCCCCCCTAGGGCGCCTCCCTCTTGGCCGCCCCTCCTCCTCTCCTCCTTTATATCTGGGCGGGGCACCCCATAGACACAAGTTGATCATCGTGATCATTCCTTAGCCGTGTGCGGTGCCCCCCTCCACGATATTACACCTCGGTCATATTGTAGTGGTGCTTAGGCGAAGCCCTGCGACAGTTGAACATCAAGATCGTCACCACGCCGTCGTACTGACGGAACTCCTCCCCGTACCTCTGCTGGATCGGAGTTCGGGGTGGGTCATCGAGCTGTACGTGTGTCAAGAACTCGGAGGTGCCGGAGTAACGGTGCTTGGATTAGTTGGACCGGGAAGACATACGACTACTTCCTCTATGTTGCGTCAATGCTTCCGCTTCGGTCTACGAGGGTACGTAGACAACACTCTCCCCTCTCGTTGCTAAGAATCACCATGTTCTTGCGTGTGCGTAGGAATTTTTTTGAAATTACTACGTTTCTCAACAGTGGCATCCGAGCCTAGGTTTTATGGTTTGATGTTATATGCACGAGTAGAACACAAGTGAGTTGTGCGCGATATAAGTCATACTGCTTACCAGCATGTCATACTTTGGTTCGGCGGTATTGTTGGATGAAGCGGCCCGGACCGACATTACGCGTACGCTTACGCGAGACTAGTTTTAACTTGCGAAGGTTAAAACAACATCAACTTGACAAACTATCGTTGTGGTTTTGATGCGTAGGTGAGATTGGTTCTTGCTTAAGCCCGTAGCAGCCACGTAAAACTTGCAACAACAAAGTAGAGGACGTCTAACTTGTTTTTGCAGGGCATGTTGTGATGTGATATGGCCAAGACGTGATGCTATATTTTATTGTATGAGATGATCATGTTTTGTAACCGAAGTTATCGGCAACTGGCAGGAGCCATATGGTTGTCGCTTTATTGTATGAAATGCAAACGCCATGTAATTGCTTTACTTTACCACTAAGCGGTAGCGATAGTCGTAGAAGCAATAGATGGCGTAAACGACAATGATGCTACGATGGAGATCAAGGTGTCGCGCCGGTGACGATGATGATCATGATGGTGCCTCAGAGATGGAGATCACAAGCACAAGATGATGATGGCCATATCATATCACTTATATTGATTGCATGTGATGTTTATCCTTTATGCATCTTATCGTGCTTTGATTGACGATAGCATTTTAAGAAGATCTCTCACTAAAAATTATCGAGAAGTGTTCTCCCTGAGTATGCACCGTTGCCAAAGTTCGTCGTGCCCAGACACCACGTGATGATCGGGTGTTATAAGCTCTACGTCCATCTACAACGGGTGCAAGCCAGTTTTGCACACGCAGAATACTCGGGTTAAACTTGACGAGCCTAGCATATGCAGATATGGCCTCGGAACACGGAGACCGAAAGGTCGAGCGTGAATCATATGGTAGATATGATCAACATCTAAGATGTTCATCATTGAAAACTACTCCATCTCACGTGATGATCAGTTATGGTTTAGTTGATTTGGGTCACGTGATCACTTAGATGACTAGAGAGATCTCTGTATAAGTGGGAGTTCTTAAGTAATATGATTAATTGAACTTAAATTTATCATGAACTTAGTACCTGATAGTATCTTGCTTGTCTATGTTGATTGTAGATAGATGGCCCGTGCTGTTGTTCCGTTGAATTTTAATGCGTTCCTTGAGAAAGCTAAGTTGAAAGATGATGGTAGCAACTACGCGGATTGGGTCCGTATTTGAGGATTATCCTCATTGTTGCACGAAAAATTATGTCTGGAAGCACCGCTGGGTGCAGTGCTCGCTGCTTGATGTAACCGACGACGTTAAGAACGTCTGGCGAGCAAAGCGATGACTACTCAATAGTTCAATGTGCCATGCTTTAAGGCTTAGAACCGGACTTCAACGACGTTTTGACCGTCATGGAGCATATGAGATGTTCCAGAGTTGAAGTTAATATTCTAGAAGAATGCCGGATTGAGAGATCTGAAGTCTCCAATAAGTTCTATAGCTACAAGATGGAGGAGAATAGTTCGTCGGTGAGCACATACTCAAGATGTCCGGGTATTGTAATCACTTGATTCAACTGGGAGTTACTCTTCCGGATGATAGCGTCATTGATGTAATTCTTCAATCACTTCCACCAAGCTACAAGAGCTTCGTGATGAACTATAATATGCAAGGGATGGATAAGACGATTCCCGAGCTCTTCGCAATGCTAAAGGCTGCGGAGGTAGAAATCAAGAAGGAGCATCAAGTGTTGATGGTCAACAAGACCACTAGTTTCAAGAAAAAGGGCAAAGGGAAGAAGAAGGGGAACTTCAAGAAGAACAGCAAACAAGTTGCTGCTCAAGAGAAGAAACCTAAGTCTGGACCTAAGTGTGAAGCTGAGTGCTTCTACTGCAAGCAGACTGGTCACTGGAAGCGGAACTGCCCCAAGTATTTGGCGGATAAGAAGGATGGCAAGGTGAACAAAGGTATATGTGATATACATGTTATTTATGTGTACCTTACTAGAGCTCGCAGTAGCACCTGGGTATTTGATACTGGTTCTGTTGCTAATATTTGCAACTCGAAACAGGGACTACAGATTAAGCGGACACTAGCAAAGGACGAGGTGACGATGCGCGTGGGAAATGGTTCCAAAGTCGATGTGATCGCGGTCGGCACGCTACCTCTACATCTACCTTTGGGATTAGTATTAGACCTAAATAATTGTTATTTCGTGCCAGCGTTGAGCATGAACATTATATCTGGATCTTGTTTGATGTGAGACGGTTATTCATTTAAATCAGAGAATAATGGTTGTTCTATTTATATGAGTAATATCTTTTATGGTCATGCACCCTTGAAGAGTGGTCTATTTTTGATGAATCTCGATAGTAGTATTCATAGTGTTGAAGCCAAAAGATGCAGAGTTGATAATGATAGTGCAACTTATTTGTGGCACTGCCGTTTAGGTCATATCGGTGTAAAACGCATGAAGAAACTCCATCCTGATGGACTTTTGGAACCACTTGATTATGAATCACTTGGTTCTTGCGAACCGTGCCTCATGGGCAAGATGACCAAAACACCGTTCTCCGGTACTATGGAGAGAGCAACAAATTTGTTGGAAATCATACATACAGATGTATGTGGTCCGATGAATGTTGAGGCTCGTGGCGGATATCGTTATTTTCTCACCTTCACAGATGATTTAAGCAGATATGGGTATATCTACTTGATGAACCACAAATCTAAAACATTTGAAAAGTTCAAAGAATTTCAGAGTAAAGTTGAAAATCATCGTAACAAGAAAATAAAGTTTCTACGATCTGATCGTGGGGGAGAATATTTGAGTTACGAATTTGGTCTACACTTGAAACAATGCGGAATAGTTTCGCAACTCACGCCACCCGGAACACCACAGCGTAATGGTGTGTCCGAACGTCGTAATCGTACTTTACTTGATATGGTGCGATCTATGATGTCTCTTACAGATTTACCGCTATCATTTTGGGGTTATGCTTTAGAGACGGCCACATTCACGTTAAATAGGGCACCATCAAAATCCATTGAGACGACACCTTATGAACTATGGTTTGGCAAGAATCCAAAGTTGTCGTTTCTTAAAGTTTGGGGCTGCGATTCTTATGTGAAAAAGCTTCAACCTGATAAGCTCGAACCCAAATCGGAGAAATGTGTCTTCATAGGATACCCAAAGGAGACAGTTGGGTACACCTTCTATAACAGATCCGAAGGCAAGACATTCATTGCTAAGAATGGATCCTTTCTAGAGAAGGAGTTTCTCTCGAAAGAAGTGAGTGGGAAGAAAGTAGAACTTGATGAGGTAACTGTACCTACTCCCTTGTTGGAAAATAATACATCACAGGAACCGGTTTCTGTGACCTCAAAACCAACTAGTGAGGAAGTTGATGATGATGATCATAGAACTTCAGATCAAGTTAATACAGAACCTCGTAGGTCAAACAGAGTAAGATCCGCACCAGAGTGGTATGGTAATCCTATTCTGGAAGTCATGCTACTAGATCATGATGAACCTATGAACTATGAAGAAGCGATGGTGAGCCCAGATTCCGCAAAATGGCTTGTAGCCATGAAATCTGAGATGGGATCCATGTGTGAGAATAAAGTATGGACTTTGGTTGACTTGCCCGATGGTCGGCAAGCAATTGAGAATAAATGGATCTTCAAGAAGAAGACTGACGCTGACGGTAATGTTACTGCCTACAAAGCTCGACTTGTTGCAAAAGGTTTTCGACAAGTTCAAGGGGTTGACTACGATGAGACCTTCTCACCCGTAGCGATGCTTAAGTCTGTCCGAATCATGTTAGCAATTGCCGCATTTTATGATTATGAAATTTGGCAAATGGATGTAAAAACTGCATTCCTGAATGGATTTCTGGAGGAAGAGTTGTATATGATGCAACCAGAAGGTTTTATCAATCCAAATGGAGCTAACAAAGTGTGCAAGCTCCAGCTATCCATTTATGGACTGGTGCAAGCCTCTCGGAGTTGGAATAAACGTTTTGATAGTGTGATCAAAGCATTTGGGTTTATACAGACTTTTGGAGAAGCCTGTATTTACAAGAAAGTGAGTGGGAGCTCTGTAGCATTTCTAATATTATATGTGGATGACATCTTATTGATTGGAAATGATATAGAATTTTTGGATATCATAAAGGGATACTTGAATAAAAGTTTTTCAATGAAAGACCTCGGTGAAGCTGCTTACATATTGGGCATTAAGATCTATAGAGATAGATCAAAACGCTTAATTGGACTTTCACAAAGCACATACCTTGACAAAGTTTTGAAGAAGTTCAAAATGGATCAAGCAAAGAAAGGGTTCTTGCCTGTATTGCAAGGTGTGAAGTTGAGTAAGACTCAAAGCCCGACCATTGCGAGAAGATAGAGAAAATGAAAATGTTCCTATGCTTCAGCCATAGGCTCTATCATGTATGCAATGTTGTGTACTGACCTGATGTGTGCCTTGCTATAAGTTTAGCAGGAGGTACCAAAGTAATCCAGAGTGGATCATCGGACAGCGGTCAAGAACATCTCAAGCACACGAAAAGGACTAAGGATATGTTTCTCGTATATGGAGGTGACAAAGAGCTCATCGTAAATGGTTACGTTGATGCAAGCTTTGACACCGATCCGGATGATTCTAAATCACAAACCGGATCGTGTTTACATTAAATGGTGGAGCTGTCGGTTGGTGCAGTTCAAGCAAAGCGTCGTGGCGGGATCTACGTGTGAAGCGGAATACATAGCTGCCGAAGCAGCCAATGAAGGAGTCTGGATGAAGGAGTTCATATCCGATCTAGGTGTCATACCTAGTGCATCGGGTCCAATGAAAATCTTTTGTGACAATCTTCGGGCGATTGCCTTAGCGAAGGAATCCAAATTTCACAAGAGAACCAAGCACATCAAGAGACGCTTCAATTCCATCCGGGATCTAGTCCAGGTGGGAGACATAGAGATTTGCAAGATACATACAGATCTGAATGTTGCAGACCCGTTGACTAAGCCTCTTCCACGAGCAAAACATGATCAACACCAAGACTCCATGGGTGTTAGAATCATTACAATGTAATCTAGATTATTGACTCTAGTGCAAGTGGGAGACTGAAGGAAATATGCCCTAGAGGCAATAATAAAGTTATTATTTATTTCCTTATATCATGATAAATGTTTATTATTCATGCTAGAATTGTATTAACTGGAAACATAATACATGTGTGAATATATAGACAAATAGAATGTCACTAGTATGCCTCTACTTGACTAGCTTCTTAATCAAAGATGGTTATGTTTCCTAACCATGAACAAGGAGCTGTTATTTGATTAACGAGATCACATATAGTTGAATGATCTGATTGACATTACCCATTCCGTTAGCTTAGCACCCGATCGTTTAGTATGTTGCTATTGCTTTCTTCATGACTTATACATGTTCCTATGACTATGGGATTATGCAACTCCCGTTTACCATAGGAACACTTTGTGTGCTACCAAACATCACAACATAACTGGGTGATTATAAAGGTGCTCTACAGGTGTCTCCAAAGGTACTTGTTGGGTTGGCGTATTTCGAGATCAGGATTTGTCACTCCGAATGTCGGAGAGGTATCTCTGGGCCCTCTCGGTAATGCACATCACTTAAGCCTTGCAAGCATTGCAACTAATGAGTTAGTTGCAAGATGATGTATTACGGAACGAGTAAAGAGACTTGCCGGTAACGAGATTGAACTAGGTATTGGATACCGACGATCGAATCTCGGGCAAGTAACATACCGATGACAAAGGGAACAACGTATGTTGTTATGCGGTCTGACCGATAAAGATCTTCGTAGAATATGTAGGAACCAATATGGGCATCCAGGTCCCGCTATTGGTTATTGACCGGAGACGTGTCTCGGTCATGTCTACATTTTTCTCGAACCGTAGGGTCCGCACGCTTAAGGTTTCGATGACAGTTTTATTATGAGTTTATGTATTTTGATGTACCGAAGGTTGTTCGGAGTCCCGGATGTGATCACGGACATGACGAGGAGTCTCGAAATGGTCGAGACATAAAGATTGATATATTGGACGGATATATTTGGACACCGGAAAGGTTCCGGATGAGATTGGGATTATACCGGAGTTCCGGGAGGTTACCGGAACCCCCCGGTAAGTATATGGGCCTTATTGGGCCTGAGTGGAAGGGAGGGAGAAGGAGAAAGGAGGGGCCCCCAAGCCCAATCCGACCTGGGAGGGGGCGCCCCTTCCTTCCTCCCTCCCCTCTCTTCCTTCCCTCTCCTACTCCTAATAGGAAAGGGGGGCCAAACCTAGTTGGAGTAGGTTTGCCCCCCCTAGGGCGCGCCTCCCCTCTTGGCTGGCCCCCTCCTCCTCTCCTCCTTTATATACGGGGGGGGGCACCCCATAGACACAAGTTGATCATCGTGATCGTTCCTTAGCCGTGTGCGGTGCCCCCCTCCACGATATTACACCTCGGTCATATTGTAGCGGTGCTTAGGCGAAGCCCTGTGACAGTTGAACATCAAGATCATCACCACGCCGTCGTGCTGACGGAACTCCTCCCCGTACCTCTGCTGGATCGGAGTTCGGGGTGCGTCATCGAGTTGTACGTGTGTCAAGAACTCGGATGTGCCGGAGTAACGGTGCTTTGATCGGTTGGACCGAGAAGACGTACGACTACTTCCTCTATGTTGCGTCAACGCTTCCGCTTCGGTCTACGAGGGTACGTAGACAACACTCTCCCCTCTCGTTGCTAAGCATCACCATGATCTTGCGTGTGCGTAGGATTTTTTTTGAAATTACTACGTTTCCCAACGAAATCAACATAGCCTTCATGATATTTATGGTCATGGTAGATTATATCCTACTCATGTTTGTACTCGGTGTAAATTAATTTTAATGCATGTTTACGACTGTTGTCGCTCTCTCAGTTGGTCGCTTCCCAGTCTTTTGTTAGCCTTCACCTCTACTAAGGGGGAATACTGCTTGTGCATCCAAACTCCTTAAACCCAAAAGTTGTTCCATATGAGTCCACGATACCTTCCTATATGCGGTATTTACCTGCCGTTCCAAGTAAATTTGTATGTGCCAAACTCCAAACCTTCAAATGAAATTCTGTTTTGTATGCTCGAGCAGCTCATGTTTCAACTAGGGCTGCCTATATCTTCCATGCTAGGTGGGTTATTCTCAAGAGGAGTGGACTCCGCTCCTCATTCACGAGAAGGGGCCGGTAACCGGGATGCCCAGTCCCATGATCCAAAAAGATCAAAGCAAATCAAAATAATTAAGCAAAACTCCCCCAGGGCTGTTGTATGTTGGAGGCTCTCATTGTTTCGAGCAAGCCATGGATTGATGCTTGTTGGTGGTTGGGGAGTATAAACCTTTACCATTCTGTTTGGGAACTGCCTATAATGCATGTAGTATGGAAGATACAGCCATCGCATAGTTGCTGCGCTGACAGCAAAAGTACGCCGCTCAAAATGTTATTCACTCTCTATTTTAAAATTGAGCTCTGGCACCTCTACAAATCCCTGCTTCCCTCAGCGAAGGGCCTATCTATTTACTTTTATGTTGACTCATCACCCTTCTTATTAAAAAGCACCCACTGGAGAGCACACTGTCATTTGCATTCATTATTATTGGTTTATATTGGGTATGACTTGACTGGATCTCTTTTACCATGAATTACAATGTTTAGTCAGTCCTTGATCTTTAAAGGTGCTCTGCATTTATGTTTGGTGGTCTCAGAAAGGGCTAGCGAGATACCATTTTGTTATATCACGTTATGATTATTTAGAGAAAGTGTTGTCATCCAAGTTTTATTATTATGGCTCGCTAGCTGATTATGCTATTGATATGAGTAATTGTGAGACCTATGTGTTATTGTTAGTATTGTTAGTTTGTAATATTTGCTGAAACTTGAATGCTGGCTTTTCATGTTACAACAACAAGAGAAAACAGAGTTTGTAAAAGTTTTTCTTTATCACTTTCAGTTTATCAACTGAATTGCTTGAGGACAAGCAAAGGTTTAAGCTTGGGGGAGTTGATACATCTCGAACGTATCTACTTTTCCAAACACTTTTGCCCTTGTTTTGGACTCTAACTTGCATGATTTGAATGAAACTAACCCGGACTGACGCTGTTTTCAGCAGAACTGCCATGATGTTGTTTTATGTGTAGAAAAGAAAAGTTCTCGGAATGTCCTGGAAATCCACGGAGGCACTTTTCAGAATTAATAAGAATTTTTGGCGAAAGAATGAAGGCCATGGGACCCACGGGCTGTCCACGAGACAGAGGGGTGCGCCGCCCCCCCCTAGGGCGCGTCCTCCTATCTCGTGGGCCTCCTGGACCTCCTCCGACCTCAACTCCAACTCCATATATACCGTCTCGGGGAGAAAAAAATAGCAAAAAAGTTTCATCGCGTTTTACGACACGGAGCCGCCGCCAAGCCCTAATCTCTCTCGGGAGGGCTGATCTGGAGTTTGTTCGGGGCTCCGGAGAGGGGGATTCGTCGTCGTTGTCATCACCAACCATCCTCCATCACCAATTTCATTATGCTCACCGCCGTACGTGAGTAATTCAATCGTAGGCTTACTGGACGGTGATGGGTTGGATGAGATTTACCATGTAATCAAGTTAGTTTTGTTAGGGTTTGATCCCTAGTATCCACTATGTTCTGAGATTGATGTTGCTATGACTTTGCTATGCTTAATACTTGTCACTAGGGCCCGAGTGCCATGATTTCAGATCTGAACCTATTATGTTTTCATGAATATATGTGTGTTCTTGATCCTATCTTGCAAGTCTATAGTCACCTATTATGTGTTATGATCCGACAACCCCGAAGTGACAATAATCAGGATACTTCTCGGTGATGACCGTAGTTTGAGGAGTTCATGTATTCACTATGTGTTAATGCTTTGTTCCGGTTCTCTATTAAAAGGAGGCCTTAATATCCCTTAGTTTCCATAAGGACCCCGCTGCAACGGGAGGGTAGAACAAAAGATGTTATACAAGTTCTTCTCCATAAGCACGTATGACTATTTACGGAATACATGCCTACATTACATTGAAGAATTAGAACTAGTTCTATATCACCCTATGTTTTAACTATTGCATGAGGAATCGCATCCGGCATAATTATCCATCACTGATCCATTGCCTACGAGCTTTTCACATATTGTTCTTCGCTTATTTACTTTTCCGTTGCTACTGTTACAACTACTACAAAAACCCAAAAACATTTATCTTTACTTTTGCTACCGTTACCATTATTATCATACTACTTTTGCTACTAAATACTTTGCTACAGATACTAAGTTATCCAGGTGTGGTTGAATTGACAACTCAACTGCTAATACTCAAGAATATTCTTTGGCTCACATTGTGTCGAATCAATAAATTTGGGTTGAATACTCTACCCTTGAAAGCTGTTGCGATCCCCTATACTTGTGGGTTATCACACCTGCACACAAATAGCAAATACTCGCAACCCGACGTGTTAAAGGGGTTGTCAATCCCTTCCGGGTACGGCGCCTCAAGTAGGCAAAAAAATGTGAGATAAAAAGTGGTAGATAGGATAAATAGACCGCGGAACAAATAAATTGCAGCAAGGTATTTTTGTATTTTTGGTCTAATAGATCTGAAAATAAATGCAAGAGAAAATAGATAAATATGATAAAAAGAGACCCGGGGGCCGTAGGTTTCACTAGTGGCTTCTCTCGAGAAAAATAGCAAACGTTGGGAAAATAGTTACTTTTGGGCAATTGATAGAACTTCAAATAATCACGACGATATCCAAGCAATGATCATTATATAGGCATCACGTCCAAGATTAGTAGACCGACTCCTACCTGCATCTACTACTATTACTCCACACATCGACCGTTATCCAGCATGCATCTAGTGTATTAAGTTCATGAGAAAATAGAGTAATGCAATAAGAACGATGACATGGTGTAGATGAGATCCGTTTATCTAATGCGGCAGATATAGATCTCATCTTGTTATCCTTAGTAGCAACAATACATACGTGTCGGTTCCCCTTCTGTCACTAGGATCAAGCACCATAAGATCAAACCCACTACAAAGCACCTCTTCCCATTGCAAGATAAATCAATAGTAGAAAAAGGGTCAAACGTGCAGCACATTAGTGCCGGTTTGTATTAGAGCCGGCACTAATGTATACATTAGTGCCGGTTCCAACGGCTAGCCGGGCCGCTCTCATTAGTACCGGTTCGTGGCTAACCTTTAGCACCGGTTCGTGCCACGAACCGGTACTACTGAGGGTGGTCGCAGGATGTTGTCAGTCTGGGCCCCCTCCAGCACCTTTAGTACCGGTTCGTGCCACGAACAGGTACTATAGGTCGACGTACATAAACCCTTCGCCCACCCGAGCCACTCTGTTCTTCCCCTTTCCCCTCACTTCTCCTCTGTTCTTCCCCTTTCCCCTCGAGCTCCTCACAAATTTTACCCAAAATTTGTCAAGATTTGAAGGCCCCCATCCATTCAAATGATCACAAAGGTTAGCAACTTTGTCCTTTCAACTCTCATTGCTAGATTAGCTCTTCCCATGCTTTGTATAGTTACTAATTTGTGAGTTTAGTAATTTGGGAGGATATATATATATATGTGCTAGTATTTGATTTATATGCAATTTGAGGTCAAAATAACACTTAGTTTGCATATGTAGGTGTGGTTTACTTAGTGCCTTCTAAATCTCCGTCGTAACCACCGTCGATCGCCCGCACCGTCCCGTCACCGGCACCACCTTGTGGTGAGCCTCTTGTTCATGTAATTTTATATAAAAATTGATGTTTGTGTGATTTGGATATATAGTTAATCATGTAATAATTATCTTACCCGTACGTTGTTTGTTATACATAGTGCCATGGTTTTGATATCCGTCCCCGTCGGCCCTCGTCCTTGTTATGATTTGGATGTGGTATATTCTCTTTTAAAACTATTAGTTGCATTTCGTGTTTATGACAAATTATGCCCATCAAGTTGACATAGATATTTTTATCTAGGAGGTATGTGAACCGGAAATTCCAACCGACCCTATTGTCGAGAGGTTAAATTTAGTTGAAAGAGAAAACGAGTACTTGAAAGAAAAATTGAAAAGAATTGAGGGGGAGAAGATGGAATTGGAGTTGCATGTTGCCGATGTAAATCGATGATCACAAGATCAAGATGGAGAAAATGCGCTTGAAGAATAGAAAGATTAGAAAATATGCCATCGATAGTGAGGCTTGGTATCATTATGTTGTTGGATCAATTGTTACCTTAGTTGCGATCTTGATCGCATTTGTTGTTGCATTTAAATGCTTTAGCTAGAGAGTTATTTGTTTGTTGCATTTAAGTGTTGTATGAACTTTATGTATGAACTTGTATTAATTTGGTCTATTCGGTGTTGTGTAATGAAGATGAGCCGCAATGGATGTACGATGACCGATGCTCTCCCGTTCGTTGAGGGCGTGCATACTTTTTTCGCTATGGCTGAGGCAAACAAGCGGGCGGATGGTTTTATGCCTTGTCCATGTCTGTCTCAGAAGAATGATCGCAATTACCCTACATCAAGAACCATTCACGTCCACTGTTTGAGTCCGGTTTCATGCCCCACTATAATGTTTGGACCAAGCACGGAGAAAGAGGGGTTATGATGGAAGACAATGAAGAAGAAGAGGACGACGACAGCTATCCCGCCATGGGTTCCCTGAATACGATGATACAACAATGGGGAAGAAGTTGAGCGGTAATGCGGAAGAAGCTGAGCCGGCAATGCGGGAAGAAGCTGAAGAAGAGGCATCAGATGAGCCCGTTGATGATCTAGGTTGGGCCATTGCCGATGCAAAGAGAAACTGCGCAAGTGATTTGGAGAAGAAGAAGTTGCAGCGCATGTTAGAGGATCACAAAAATTGTTGTACCCAATTGCGTGAGGTGACAAGAAAAAGCTGGGCACCCACTGGAATTGCTGCAATGGAAGGCAGAGAATGGTGTATATCGACAAGGGATTTGGAAAGTTCTTGGTAATGATAAAGGATATGCTTCCAAAGGACAACGAATTGCCCGAGAGTACGTCTGAAGCAAAGAAGGCTGTCGCCCTCTAGGGTTAGAGGTGCAAAAGATACATGCATGCCCTAATGATTGCATCCTCTACCGCGGTGAGTACGAGGATTTGAAAGCTTGCCGGTATGTGGTGCATTGCGCTATAAGATCAGCCGCGATGAGCTGGTGATGTCGAGGGCGGCGCCCAGAAGAAGATTCTGCCAAGGTGATGTGGTATTCTCCTATAATACCACGGTTGAAACGTTGTTCCAAAACAAAGAGCATGCCAAGGCGATGCGATGGCACGAAGAAGACCGTAAGAAAGGCGGAAAGTTGAGAGAACCCACGACGGGTCGCAGATGGAGAAAAATCGAAAGAAAGTATGGGAAGGAGTTTGCATATGACGCAAGGAGCGTATGGTTTGGTCTAAGCGCGGATGGCATTAATCCTTTTGGGGAGCAGAGCAGCAACCATAGCACCTGGCATGTGACTCTATGTTTGTATAACCTTCCTCCTTGGTTGTGCATGAAGCGGAAGTTCATTATGATGCCAGTGCTCATCCAAGGCCCTAAGCAACCCGGCAACGACATTGATGTGTACCTAAGGCCATTAGTTGAAGAACTTTTACAACTGTGGAATAGAACAGGTGTACGTGCGTGGGATGAGCACATGGGGGAAGAATTTGACCTCAAGGCGTTGCTATTCGTGACCATCAATGATTGGCCTGCTCTCAGTAACCTTTCAGGACAGACAAACAAGGGATACCGCAGATGCACGCACTGTTTGGATGATACCGACAGTATATATTTGAATAGTTGTAAGAAGAATGTGTACAGGACATCGTCGATTTCTTCCGGCAGGCATCCGTAAGAAAGAAAGGAAAGCATTTCAAAGGTGAGGCAGATCACCGGACGAAGCCTCGCCACCGTACTGGTGCTGATGTACATGATATGGTCAAGGATTTGAAGGTGATATTTGGAAAGGGTCCTGGCGGACAACCTGTTCCGAAGGACGCGGACGTACGCGCACCCATGTGGAAGAATAAATCTATATTTTGGGACCTGCCATATTGGAAAGACCTAGAGGTCCGCTCCGCAATCGACGTGATGCACGTCATGAAGAATCTTTGCGTGACCCTACTTGGCTTCTTGGGCATGTATGGGAAGACAAAAGATACACCTGAGGCACGGGAGGACCAGCGACGTATGCACGGAGAAGATGGCATACATCAGGGTCATGCAAGCTACGATCTTACCAAAGAAGAGAAGGAAATCTTCTTTGAATGCGCTTTCGATATTAAGGTACCGTCGGCTTCGTCGAATATAAAGGAATAATAAACATGGCGAGAGAAAGTTCCGTAACCTAAAGTCTCATGAGCGCCACGTGATTATGACGCAAGCGCTTCCGGTTGCATTGAGGGGCTTCTACGGAAAATGTTCGATTAGCCATTGTGAAGCTATGTGCATTTCTCAATGCAATCTCTCGAAGGTAATCGATCCAGAAATCATACCAAGGTTCTGAGAATGATTTGGTGCAATGTCTTGTCGGTTTCGAGTTGGTGTTCCCACCATCCTTCTTCAACATCATGGACGCACGTCCTAGTTCACCTATCTTGAAGAGATTAACGTTTTGGGTCTGTATTTCTACACAATATGTTCCCTTTGAGAGGTTCATGGGAGTCTTAAAGAAATATGTTCATAACCGTGCTAGGCCGAAGGAAGCATCTCCAAGGGCCATCAAAATGAGGAGGTCATTGATTTTTGTATTGACTTTATTCGACCTTAAGCCGATTGGTGTTCTGAATCGCGGCATAAGGGCGATCGATGGAAAAGGCACGCTAGGAGGAACAAATAATATGTATGGACGAACATTCTCTCTTTGAAGCACACTACAGTTCTCAGAATTCCACCTTGGTGGCTCCGTATATGGATGAACACAAGAATTTGCTACGCTCCAAACACCCGGAGCGGTCGATGAGTGGATTACACATGAACAAACCAGAGTTTCGCTAACTGGTTGCGGAACACGTACCATGCATGACACCTCTATTGAAGATGACCTGTACTTGCTATCCCGATTACCATCTTGAATATAATGACTTTCAAAGGGTGCGAGATAAATGGTAATACATTTTGCACGATCGCCCAAGATAAGAAGAGCACCAACCAAAAACAGTGGTGTCTGCTTTTGAAGCGTAAACCAAGGCGGAAAGGAAACATATTATGGTTATATACAAGACATATGGGAACTTGACTATCGACGTGGTTTAAAGGTCCCTTTGTTTCGGTGCAAATGGGTCAATATGACACGAGGCGGGGTAACGGAAGACCCGCAGTACAGAATGACAACAGTGGATCTCAACAATCTTGCGTATGCCGACAAACCATTCGTCCTAGCCAATGATGTGGCACAGGTTTTCTATGTGAAGGACATGTCTACCAAGCCAAGAAAAAGAAAAGATAAGGAAGCGAATGCATCGTATGATGAGCCAAAGCGGCACATAGTTCTTTCTGGGAAGAGAAACATCGTGGGAGTGGATGACAAGACAGACAAGTCAGAAGATTATGAAAAGTTTGATGAAATTGCTCCATTCACAGTGAATATTGACCCGAGCATCCCGTTAAATGATGAAGATTTTCCATGGTTCTGGCGCAAAGGGACGACGCGAAGAAAAAGTTTCACACCCAAAGATGCGGGATGTGATCGGCTTCACTATCATCACTTTCTTCGTGTTCCACACCTAGGAGGAATGTTTGTAATAGTTAGGGTAGTTATGTGTTTTGGCATTTGAAGCGAAGAAATTTTATCTGCAAACAAATTCTTTTCATGCATTTACTAATTTTTTTCCAGCTAAATGACCCTGAAATTGAAAAGCAATTCAAATGAACTCGAGAAAAGGTTGAAAGTTGGCATGGTATCATAATTTCATACAAATAGCATGTGCAAGAAAGTAGAGAGGGTTATGCAAAAACTGGATGCACTTCATGTACAAAATGGACAATCTCTTTCAAGTATCGGGGTTTCCAAGCGAAAACTAAACTGTTACAAAGGCATTTCATTTTTAAATAACCTAAGCATTACTAAATTGAATATAATGATAAAACACACTAATATTAAACATAAAAAAGAATCACTGAAAAACTTTTTCAAAGTTAAGTTATTCACAAACTAGTGATTCACACAAATTTCAAATAATTCAAAATTTAAACTATTCAAATTTGAAATCTACCGGCACTAACAGAAAGTTTGTAATTTTTGTACCTAAAGCAAAAATATTCACAAAGAAACTCTAAATACAGCAAAAACAACTCAAAAATAAATAAAACAAAAAATAAAGCAAAAACAAATTAAGAAAAAAGCCCGCCCTCTTTGGGCCAAAGCGGCTGCAGATACGACTAGCGACACAACCTTTCGTTGGGCCGGGATGCAGCCCGCCAAGGCCCAGAGAGGCCCACAAGGCGAGGAGGACAGGTAGGCCCAGTAGGCCTGATTAGGAGAGGAGCTCGAGAGAGCTACCGCACTGGGGCTTATAAACCAGTGCGGTAGCCCCTCGACTAGCGAGGTGGGACTAAACTTCAAGATCAAGACTGCAATAACCCCTTTAGTACGGGTGGTGGCACAAACCGGTACTAAAGGGGGCCTTTAATACCGGTTTGTGCCACCACCGGTACTAAAGGGGGTGGCTTCCCACCGCTTGGCCTGGCCAAAACAGACCTTTAGTACCGGTTGGTGGCTCCAACCGGTACTAAAGGTGCCTTCTATATAAGAAAACACTTCAAAATTTCGTCAGTTTCTCATCTCTCCCTCTGCTTCTTCTCCTCTGCACCGTCGCCCGCCGCCCCCGCCGTCTCCAAATCCCTCGACGCCGCCCCGGCCCGTCGCCGCACCCGTCGTCGTCGCCCGCCCCCGTCGTCACCGCCCGTCCCGTCGTCGCCGCCCGTCCCCATCGTCGCCGCCCGTCGCCGCCCGTCGCCGCCGTCCCGTCGTCCCGTCCGTCCGTAAATCGCCGCCCGTTGTAAATGCGCCTTGTCGCCGTCCCGTCGCCGCCACGACCCGTCGCCTCTCGCCTCGCCGGCCGGTGAGCGCGCCACACACACATACATTTTTAGTTATAGATTTTTCTGTTTTTAAGAAATTGTTAGACATTTTTCTGTTTTTTAGAAATAGTTAGAAATGTTAGAATTGTTAGAATTGTTAGAAATGTTTGAAATTGTTAGAAATTTTTCTGTTTTTTAGTTATAGAAATAGTTATAAAAATGTTAGTTATATATATAGAAATGTTATAATTTTTTTCTGTTTTTTAGTTATAGAAATATTAGAAATGTTAGTTATATATAGCATTGTTAGAAATGTTATAGAAATGTTAGTTATATAGAAATGTTAGAAATTTTAGTTATCAAAATCCAATCATTAAAAAAATGTTACTTTTTGCGGGCATATAGCTAGTATTTGTTCTCGACGATGCCCGGCCCGCATCCTCGCCGTCGACCCGTCATGACGACGTCCAGCCGACCCATGTCCGGACTGGGCTCGCTGGCTGGCTTTGGGAGGTGCTGCTTGGAGGCGCGCCGCTTGACGAGAACCCGGCCGCGGGTCGGTCGTCGACCCGATCTCGTTTGGTGGCGTTAGCGTGGGCGATTTGGTGCGGAGGGACCCGGCCCGCCGGAGGTGGTCGCCGTGTCGGGAAGGAGGGCGAGCACGTCCATCGCTACATGGTTGCGTTAGAGGCGGCAGGTTCTCCAATACGTGGCGATATCTTCGGGATCTCACTTCAGCTATGATCTGTGAGGTTCCTTCTCTTTGGGTGTCCACTTTGCCCGCCGGAGGAACCGCGAGTGTCCTAGATTCTTCAGTAGTATTCGATCTTTATTAGCTAATAGCCGATGATGTACTATTCAATATTATATATTATTCGAGGCGATGTATTGAGATTATATCTATTATTCGGACGATGTATTCAAGATTATATCTATTATTCGAGATTTGAATATTAAATTGTTTTATATTTCTTTTGGATTAGTTAAACAAAAGCTATGGCGAACAATCTTGACAGAGAGGAGAACAGACCATGTTCGATATGATCTGTGAGGCAGATGATAATCAAAATGAAGAAGATTATGATGGCTCGAATTTCTAAACAACACGGAGAGGGTGATATGATATTTGATCACGATGAAGTCATGAATGATTATAGCGATGACGAAGAACATGATCTGAAACAACAAACACCGACGAGGTATATATATTTATATAAGTAGGCATCTGGTGATCATCACATGTTTTAAATGACTTGAAGATATATTAACGAATCAATCTTTGTTCTTTCAGCCATCCGGATCGAGCAAATCTTGTGCAAAAGGGCGAAACGAGGCCCGAACAAAAAGTTGAAGCGGGCGTAAAGTACAATATCGAGGCATGCGGCCCTCTTGGCAAACCATTAGCGCCTAAGAAGATTGCGGACAAGTTCGTTCGTCAGTCGGAGTTCTTATGAAGGACCAACTCGATCAAACTTCAAGAATGGAGAGCGCCCGGCAAAGCCACGCCAGATGTTACTTATGTCGACAAGAATCAAAAAGATCTGCTTTGGGATACTCTCATGGAACATTTCACCCTACCATATCATTTCACAGAAGCAGATGTGCAGAAAGTCAAAGAGGCTGCTCTTAAGATGATGGCGACTGCATTCAAGAACTACAAGAATGGTGAATGGAAAAAGTACGTCAGCGGAGGAAGGAAGACTCCAGTATTCAAGGGAACCTTTGGAGAACCAACGTGATCATTGGGACGATTTCGTGAAATTCAAGGATTGAATTAGCTAAGGGCGGTCGAGAATAAACAAGAAGAATGCGGAAAAAGGATAAGTTCCATAAGTGGGGCGGTGGCTATCGCGGTGGCAATGCCTAAGTGGGATAAGTCCGAGAAAGAGATGGAGGATGCAGGTGTCACTCCGGCTACTAAGAGCTGGCCCCTGTGGTCGGGACTTGGTTCTATGCGCATGGGGGAGTTGGACCAGAGCAGGCAATGTTTCGACGAGGGCAAGTCTGAAGGAGCCGACGATGCGATACTTGTTGCAATAGAAGAGGCACGAACGGGGTGTTCCAGCCCAACAGAGATAACGACGAGCTTACGCGTGCCACGGGAAATCCTGAACACCGGGAAGAACACGAGGCAAGGCGCTCTGCCGTGGTATGAGGGTTTTCATTGGAACAACGACTACGAGAACCCGTGCGAGAAAGAAGATTGCGGAGGAGAAGAAGAGGAAGATGGAGGAGGAGCAGAGGAAGCGGGACTATGAACGCCTTCAAGGCCTAGAAGCAAGTCAAGCGGAATTGGCGGTCAAATTCCAGCGGCAGCGAGGAGCAGATCGACTCACTTACCCATCAAAGGGGTCTCGGCAGCTGCAGCAGCTAGCGGATGATCCAGCATTAGATAGCACCGGCCCATCCATGCCGAGAAGCAGCGTGGGTTCCGTCCCAGACGACCCAATGCTGGGTAGATACCCCGTGGATGACATCACGGAGAACACTAACTGCGAGCTACACGTCAAAATGAAGAACATATCCATGAAGGTGGCGGACGGCTGTGCTTTCACAAATCCCCTCGAGGCAACCTTCCATTGCAACCCGATTCTAGCGGGCTATGCTCGTGTCTTGGTTGATGAGGTGGTGGACCCACCATATTCGGGCTACAGACTTGACATTCTTTGGAGGTGACGGCGCTTTCTCGGAGAGGCCAAACATCGTATCATCCTATGGAAAAAGGATTGCATCATCTTTCCAAGGCCACCGACACCGCGTCACCCGAGTCCTCGTCGAAGTCCGCCACCAAGTCAGCAGACTCCCGCTCCTCCAAGTCCGGCAAAGTGTCAGGACAATCCTCCTCCTCCAAGTCCGGCAAAGTGTCAGGACAATCCTCCTCCTCCAAGTCTGCCACAATGTCAGACGTCCACTCCTCCTCCAAGTCCGGCACAACCTCAGGCCACTCTCCTCGTCCAACTCAGTCCCGTCAGCCGTCTCCGCCGCCTCAGCAATCGCAGAAGAGACACCCCGCAGCTATGGTGCATAGCGGTACGAGTCGAGGTAGTACAGAAATGCAAAGGAGGCAAGCGATATAAATATGGTCCAAGCCTCAAGCCTCTTCCGTAGAGGTCTTATGACAGTCGAGGAGGAAATCACAGCCATATCGAAGGCCGAGGTGGAAGCCCATTTTGCACGAAACCGCCACCACCGCCAAGGAGAAAGTGCACGAGGAAGCGATTGACCACTTCATTCGTATGGCTCAACAACCAGCTTCCAAGCCTGTTGACACAGACTATGAGCGCCACATCGGAAGTTAAATCAAGCACGTCTACAAAGGGAGGCGAGCACGTCTACATCGGGATCGAGCAAACAAGAAGCAGCTGCCAAAAATGCGGAAAACCATTCCCCATTTGGGAGAACAGGGTGCAATCGATCCCTCGCTTGTTGTGCCAACAACGGTGATGATATCGCCCCAATATTATTGTGGGCAAGCGATTGCATGTTCGAGGTGGGCAATGTGGTAATGACGGAGGAGCATATAATGCAGGCTAAAGTTCTCAACATCACTGTTGGACAACTCCTCGAGATCGAGCCCATGCCTTTGCTTAGAGAGGATGAAGTAAAAGCGGAAATATGTCAGGGCCAACCTTTGGTCGCGCATGGACAAGGTCAAGAACCTCCCAACGAGAATGTATGAATTGCATCAATGGTACATGAACATGACCAAGATTTCAGATCGAGTGTCCCTCATGGTGAATGTCAAGAAGGACCATTACTACCATGAGAAAGCTAGGTCCGTTGAGTATTTAGAACTGTTTCAGTTATACAATCAAGATGCACTCGACAAATCTATCGTCAGTTGCTATTGTCTATAAGTGATCTCTTTCTATAATTTAAGTCTCAAGCTAGCTGTAGTGATCCTTTTGATCAATCATTACCTGTAATTATCCTCACTATATTCTTTTCTGTGGTATTATGCAGGATGAAGATATATGAAATGAGAAAAGGTGGACGCTTTGGCATTGGGTTCATTGACCCAAACACCGTTAATGAATACACATGGAAGATAAATGAACATCATGCAAAGGAAGTAGAGGACAACATGCTAGACTTCTTGAAGCGCCTCAAATACAATGAAGATATACTACTTCCTTACCACTTTGGGTGAGTCACACTGTCTTGTACTACAAATTCTCTGTTTTTGCCTACTAGCTAGCTACATGTTTGTGCTTACATATGCCCGCTTAATTAAGACATGTAAACGTGTGTACATGCAGATTTCACTGGGTCTTGTGTATCATTAAATTTGACGCCGGAACAGTTGAAATACTGGACTCACTAATCTCAAAAAACACTGACTTTAACATCTTGTATCGGATAGTCAACAGGTAATTTCAATCATTATTAACTATATATCTCGGCCTATTTAGTTCGTCATTTCATGATATGAACTATTTAATAACCCCTTTATTCATTTTCTTTATCGGCGGGCAGGGCTTGGGCAAGATTCATCAGCGTCACGGAAGGTGAATGGAAACAAAAGCTTCAATGGTTTCGACCCAAGGTAAGTAATTAAGTAGTACTAGCTAGCTAGCTAGCTGCCATCTCTTTAATTATCATGCTTGAATAATTTTTATCTGATCAAATTCCATTCTCGTAAAGGCCCTGAAGCAGGCGCAGGGGACTGATCTGTGTGCATTTTGCGTTTGCGAGAACATTCGCATGATGGCGTCCGAAAGGAGCAGATCTCAAAGACAGCAATGGGTACGCTTGTCAGAACACTATTCACAATTTTTACACCATTATCGATATCCAGCTAGTCACACAACTAATACACATGCATATTGATCTCCTTCTTAACAGTTCAAAGAGGTGCGAGAGAAGCTCATAGAAACGGAGCGCGTAGAAGCACTTCAAGAGGAAATAGCGGGATTTTTGCTCGACCAGGTCATAAATCCGAATGGAGAATTCTATTACCGCTACGCCCCCATGAAAACCACTTTCAATTGTCATCGTGCTCGAAGGCACCAATTAGGCTAATGCCACTGGCTCAAGGCAACATTCATATGTAGGAGAAATTGTATATAGCTATACATGTGTGTATGTGTGAATTAATTAATATGGTGGTTTAATTTGTGAGACATTGATGTGATATATATATGCATGATTGGTTCTACTAGTAATTATATATATATATATATATATATATATATATAACGTGTACAATGTGTAGTATCGTAAAATACCAGCAAAGCGAAAAAGAATTAAAATGGAAACACAAAATTAAATGAAAAAGAAATCATAAAACTAAAACCCCCAAACCTTATAGTACGGTTGGTCTTACCAACCGGTACTAAAACTCAGTCCCGGAGCTGGCTCGTGCCACGTGGTTGCCCTTTAGCACCGGTTCGTGCTGAACCGGTACTAAAGGGGGGGCCTTTAGTGACCACAAATTAGTGTCGGGTATGTAACCGGCACTATAGAGCTTACGAACCGGTGCTAATGCCCGGTTCTGCACTAGTGAATAGATCAAGTTGGCCAAACAAAACCCAAATATCAGAGAAGAAATACGAGGCTATAAGCAATCATGCATATAAGAGATCAAAGAAGACTCAAATAACTTTCATGAATAAAAACATAGATCTGATCATAAACTCAAAGTTCATTGGATCCCAACAAATACACCGCCAAAAGACTTACATCATATGGATCTCCAAGAGACCATTGTATTGATAATCAAGAGAGAGACAGGAAGCCATCTAGCTACTAACTCCGGACCCGTAGGTCTACAAAGAACTACTCACACATCATAGGAGAGGTACCAATGGAAGTGGTGAACTCCTCCATGACGGTGTCTAAATTGTATCTGGTGGTTCTGGACTCTGCGGGGGCTGGATCAATATTTCGTCGGCTCCCCTTGGGTTTCTGGAATATTTGGGTATTTATAGAGCAAATAGGCGGTTCGGGGGACACCCGAGGTGGGCACAACCTCCCTTGGCACACCTGGGCCTCCTCGCGAGCCCTGGTGGGTGCTGCTCACCTCGAGCAGCCCCTCGGGTGCTTCCTTGGCCCATTGGCTTTCTTCTGGCCCAAAAAATCCTCCAGGAGTTGCGTTGCATTTGGACTCTGTTTGATATTGATTTCCTGCAATGTAAAAACATGCAGAAAACAGCAACTGGCACTGGGCACTATGTCAATAGGTTAATACCAAAAATGATATAAAATGACTACAAAATGATTGTAAAACATCCAAGAATGATAATATAACAGCATGGAACAATAAAAATTATAGATACGTTGGAGAGGTATCACTCCCCACTGGGAGTGAGTAATCCCTTCGTAGGCTCGTTGGTCGGTGAGGAGTTGGATGAGATTTCATCATGTAATCGAGTTAGTTTTGTTAGGGCTTGATCCCTAGTATCCATTATGTTCTAAGATTGATGTTGCTATGACTTTGCCATGCTTAATGCTTGTCACTTTGGGCCCGGGTGCCATGATTTCATATCTGAACCGTTTATGTTATCACCATTATATCCATGTTCTAGATCCGATCTTGCAAGTTATAGTCACCTACTACGTGTTATGATCCGGCAACCCCGGAGTGACAATAGTCGGGACCACTCCCAGTTTGAGGAGTTCATATATTCACCGTGTGCTAATGCTTTGTTTCGGTTCTCTATTAAAAGGAGCCTTAATACCCCTTAGTTTCAATAGGACCCCGCTGCCACGGGAGGGTAGGACAAAAGATGGCATGCAAGTTCTTTCCATAAGCACGTATGACTATTTACGGAATACATGGCTACATTATATTTATGAACTGGAGCTACTGCCGTATCGCACTAGGTTATGACTGTCTCGTGATGAGTATCATAGAACTAATTACCGATCCAATGCCTACAATTTTCCTACATATTGATCTTGCTAAGTTACTACTTCTGTTGTTACTATTGCACTTGCTACAAAATCATTGCTATCACTGCTACTGTTACCACTACTGTTACCATTGCTATCAAAACTATCATACTACTTTGCTACTGATCACTTTGATGCAGATAATTAATCTCCAGGTGTGGTTGAATTGACAAATCAGCTGCTAATACCTTCAAATATTCTTTGGCTCCCCTTGTGTCAAATCTATAAATTTGGGTTGAATACTCTACCCTCGAAAACTGTTGTGATCCCCTATACTTGTGGGTTATCAAGACCTTTTCCTGGCGCCGTTGGCGGCGAGCATAGTTGTATTTGTTGAGTCACTTGGGATTATTATAAAGTTATCACTATGAAGAATATGAAGGATGCTAAGACTAAGATTTTTCTCTCTAAGACGAGGGAAGGTAAGGAATTGCCATCCAGCTCCGCTTTAGATTCACCTTCTTATATAAGTAGACTTGCACCACCACCACCACATGTTATTAATTCTGATATGTCACAAGTTATTGATGATGCTACTTCTGCTATGAATGCTACTCATGTTGATGCTAGTACCTTGCTTGATGATAATGTGCCACTAGGTGAATTTCTTGATGAACAAATTGCTAGAGTAAGACAGCATGATATTGTTGAAACTGATGATGAGCTTGAAAGTGAAAATCTTGAAACACCTATTAGAACTAGCCCTCCTAGATATGAATTGCCAAAGATACCGGAAGGTTATGTTATGGGTGAGGAGGCACCTAGAGATATTCTTGCTTGTAAGGATAGAGACGATCTAGAAAAATTATTATGCAAGTATAAAGAAAGATCTTTGAATGCTAGAATGAAATGTGATTCTAAGTTTTCTACTTCACCTATTTTTATTGATGATAGGGATTATGAATTCTCTGTCGACTCAGAGTTAATTACTTTGGTTGAATCTAATCCTTTCCATGGTTATTAAACTGAAACTGTTGTGGCACATCTTACTAAGTTGAATGACATAGCCACCCATTTTGTTCATGATGAGAAGATTCGCTATTACTATATACTCAATTATTTCCGTTCTCATTAAAGGGTGATGCTAAAGCTTGGTACAATACTCTTGCTCCTGGTTGTGCGCGTAGTCCCCATGATATGATTTACTACTTCTCTGAAAAATATTTCTCTGCTCATAAGAAACAAGTTGCGTTGCAGGAAACATTTAACTTTGTGCAAATTGAAGAAGAGAGTCTCCCATAAGCTTGGGGGAGGCTTCTCCAATTGCTTAATGCTTTGCCCGATCATCTGATACGTCTCCAACGTATCTACAATTTTTTATTGTTCCATGCAATTATATTATCTGTTTTGGATGTTTAATGGGCTTTATTATACACTTCTATATTATTTTTTGGACTAACCTATTAACCGAAGGCCCAGTGCAAATTTCTGTTTTTTGCCTATTTCAGTGTTTCGCAGAAAAGGAATGTCAAACGGAATCCAAACGGAATGAAACCTTCGGGAGAGTGATTTTTGGAACAAACATAATCCAGGAGACTTGGAGTGGACGTCAGGAAAGAAGCAAGGAGGCCACGAGGCAGGGAGGCGCGCCCACCCCCCCCCCCCCCGGGTGCACCCCCACCCTCGTGGGCCCCTCGCAGCTCCACCTACCTACTTCTTCCTCCTGTATATACCCATATACCCCGAAAACATCCAGGAGCATCATAGATCGGGAGTTCCACCGCCGCAAGCCTCTGTAGGCACCAAAAACAAATCGAGACCCTGTTCCGGCACCCTACCGGAGGGGGGATCCAACACTAGTGGCCATCTTCATCATCCCGGTGCTCTCCATGAGGAGGAGGGAGTAGTTCACCCTCGGGGCTAAGGGTATGTACCAGTAGCTATGTGTTTGATCTCTCTCTCTCTCTCTCTCTCTCTCTCTCTCTCGTATTCTTGATTGACACGATCTTGGCGCATCATGAGCTTTGCTATTATAGTTGGATCTTATGATGTTTCTCCCCCTCTACTCTCTTGTAATTGATTGAGTTTTCCCTTTGAAGTTATCTTATCGGATTGAGTCTTTAAGGATTTGAGAACACTAGATGTATGTCTTGCATGTGATTATCTGTCGTGACAATAGGATATCACGTGATCTACTTGATGTATGTTTTGGTGATCAACTTGCGGGTTCACTTACCTTGTGAACTTATGCATAGGGGTTGGCACACGTTTTCGTCTTGACTCTCTAATAGAAACTTTGGGGCACTCTTTGAAGTACTTTGTGTTGGTTGAATCGATGAATCTGAGATTGTGTGATGCATATCGTATAATCATACCCACGGATACTTGAGGTGACATTGGAGTATCTAGGGGACATTACGGTTTTGGTTACTTTGTGTCTTAAGGTGTTATTCTAGTACGAACTCTAGGATAGATCGAACTGAAAGAATAGCTTCGTGTTATTTTACTATGGACTCTTGAATAGATCGATCAGAAAGGATAACTTTGAGGTGGTTTCATACCCTACAATAATCTCTTTGTTTGTTCTCCGCTATTAGTGACTTCAGAGTGACTCTTTGTTGCATGTTGAGGGATAGTTATATGATCCAGTTATGTTATTATTGTTGAGAGAACTTGCACTAGTGAAAGTATGAACCTTAGGCCTTGTTTCGAAGCATTGCAATACCGTTTATGCTCACTTTTGATATTAAGAACTTTCATATGAAGTGCATTGAATACTATGAGAAGTTTGATTCCTTATGATTGTTTTGAGATATGAAGATGGTGATATTACAGTCATGCTAGTGGAGTAATTTTGAATTTTGAGAGATACTTGTGTTAAAGTTTGTGATTCCCGTAGCATGCACGTATGGTGAACCGTTATGTGATGAAGTTGGAGCATGATTTATTTATTAATTGTCATCCTTTGTGTGGGGGTTGGGATCGCGCGATGGTTAACTCCTACCAACCCTTCCCCTAGGAGCATGCGTGTAGTACTTTGTTTTGATGACTTGTACATTTTTGCAATAAGTATGTGAGTTCTTTATGATTAATGTTGAGTCCATGGATTATACGCACTCTCACCCTTCCACCATTGCTAGCCTCTCTTGTGCCGCGCAATTTTCGCCGGTACCATACACCCACCATATACCTTCCTCAAAACAGCCACCATACCTACATATTATGGCATTTCCATAGCCATTCCGAGATATATTGACATGCAACTTTCCACCGTTACGTTTATTATGACACGCTCCACCATTGTCATATTGCTTTTCATGATCATGTAGTCGACATTGTATTTGTGGCAAAGCCACCATTCATAATTCTTTCATACATGTCACTCTTGATTCATTATCCCGGTACACCGCCAGAGGCATCCACATAGAGTCATATTTTGTTCTAAGATTCTTGAGTTGTAAGTAGATAAAAGTGTGATTATCTTCATTATTAGAGCATTGTCCCATGTGAGGAAAGGATGATGGAAGCAATGATTCCCTCACAAGTTGGGATGAGTCTCCGGACTTTATGAAAAATAAAAGAGGCCAAAGAATCCCAAATAAAAAAAGGCCAAAGAAGCCCACAAAAAATGAGAGAAAAAAGAGAGAAGGGGCAATGCTACTACCCTTTTACCACACTTGTGCTTCAAAGTAGCACCATGTTTTTCATGATAGAGAGTCTCCTATGTTGTCACTTTCATATACTAGTGGGAACTTTTCATTATAAAACTTGGCTTGTATATTCCAATGATGGGACTCCTCAAATTGCCCTAGGTCTTCATGAGCAAGCAAGTTGGATGCACACCCACTTAGTTTCTTTTTGAGCTTTCATACACTTATAGCTCTAGTGCATCCGTTGCATGGCAATCCCTACTCACTCATATTGATATCTACTGATGGGCATCTCCATCGCCTATTGATACGCCTAGTTGTTGTGAGACTATCTTCTCCTTTTTGTCTTCTCCACAACCACCATTCTATTCCACCTATAGTGCTATGTCCATGGCTGACGCTCATGTATTGCGTGAAGATTGAAAAAGTTTGAAAATACTAAAGTATGAAACAATTTCTTGGCTTAAACCGGGGTTGTGCATGATTTAAATATTTTGTGTGATGAAGATAGAGCATAGCCAGACTATATGATTTTGTAGGGATAACTTTATTTGGCCATGTTATTTTGAGAAGACATTATTACTTTGTTAGTATGCTTGAAGTATTATTACTCTTATGTCAATATTAAACTTTTGTCTTTAATCTTTCGGATCTGAACATTCATGCCACAATAGAGCAAATTACATTGATAATTATGTTAGGTAGCATTCCACATCAAAATTCTGTTTTTATCATTTACCTACTCGAGGACGAGCGGGAATTAAGCTTGGGGATTCTTGATACGTCTCCAACGTATCTATCATTTTTGATTGTTCCATGCTATTATATTATCTGTTTTGGATGTTTAATGGGCTTTATTATACACTTTTATATTATTTTTGGGACTAACCTATTAACCGAAGGCCCAGTGCAAATTGCTGTTTTTTTCCTATTTCATTGTTTCGCAGAAAAGCAATATCAAACGAAATCCAAATGGAATGAAACCTTCGGGAGAGTGATTTTTGGAACGAACGTGATCCAAGAGACTTGGAGTGGACGTCAAGAAAGAAGCGAGGAGGCCACGAGGCAGGAAGGCGTGCCTGCCACCCAGGGCACGCCCCCACCCTTGTGGGCCCCTCGCAGCTCCACCGACCTACTTCTTCCTCCTATATATACCCATATACCCCGAAAATATCCAGGAGCATCATATATCGGGAGTTCCGCCGCCGCAAGCCTCTATAGCCACCAAACACCAATCGGGACCCTGTTCCGACACCCTGCCGGAGGGGGATCCATCACCAATGGCCATCTTCATCATCCCGATGCTCTCAATGACGAGGAGGGAGTAGTTCACCCTCGGGGCTGAGGGTTTGTACCAGTAGCTATGTGTTTGATATATATCTCTCGTATTCCTGATTCGGCACGATCTTGATGTACCGCGAGCTATGCTATTATAGTTGGACCTTATAATGTTTCTCCCCCTCTACTCTCTTTTAATGGATTGAGTTTTCCCTCTGAAGTTATCTTATCGGATTGACTCTTTAAGGATTTGAGAACACTTGATGTATCTCTTGCATGTGCTTATCTGTGGTGACAATGGGATATCACGTGATCTACTTGAAGTATGTTTTGGTGATCAACTTGCGGGTTCAGTGACCTTGTGAACTTATGCATAGGGGTTGGCACACGTTTTCATCTTGACTCTCCGGTAGAAACTTTGGGGCACTCTTTGAAGTACTTTGTGTTGGTTGAATAGATGAATCTGAGATTGTGTGATGCATATCATATAATCATACCCACGGATACTTGAGGTGACATTGGAGTATCTAGGTGACATTAGGGTTTTCGTTGATTTGTGTCTTAAGGTGTTATTCTAGTACGAACTCTAGGATAGATCGAACGGAAAGAATAGCTTCGTGTTATTTTACTACGGACTCTTGAATAGATCGATCAGAAAGGATAACTTTGAGGTGGTTTCGTACCCTACAATAATCTCTTTGTTTGTTCTCCGCTATTAGTGACTTTGGAGTGACTCTTTGTTGCATGTTGAGGGATAGTTATATGATCCAATTATGTTATTATTGTTGAGAGAACTTGCACTAGTGAAAGTATGAACCTTAGGCCTTGTTTCGAAGCATTGCAGTACCGTTTACGCTCACTTTTGCTATTAGTTACCTTGCTGTTTGTCGGTGTACTAGAGTAGGGGTACCCTAGTATCCCGAACTTGTGCACGGGCAGTCGCAGCGCCCCGCAGCAAGGCTTGCCGGGCGGCCGCCAAGGTCCTCCGAGGTTCCTTTGGAGCCATTCAAGAACAAAGTGTTTAAATCGAGAAGACAAGGCCCCGGCAAGAGGAGCTTGCTGGGAAGGTCAAGGCCCCGGCGAGAGGAGCTTGCCGGGAAGGCCAACCAAGGTATTTCAAGGAACTTGCATAGCGCATACGCAGCGTCCGGCAAGGCTCGGTGAGCGACAAGCTTCCGGGCGCGACAAGACAACGACCGCGGCAAGGCGCTTGCTGCGGCAGGCTACCACTCTGTGCCCACGCTCCAGAACATCCGTCGACGTATCGCCGCAGGACCGTTCCAGGCGCACATGGCGAGAGGCTGTGCAGCCAAGCGGTGCAAGGTGGCAAGCGGAGATGACAAGATGACCATCGTCGCAAGCGGTGGCTCCCCTAACGGTCACTTTTTGCACTGTTTGGGCGACACAGACGGGCATTTAATGCCTTTGTCCCCTGCCGTCAGGGGTAGGTATGATACACTGTGCAAGTAGGTGTACCAACCACAGTTCTTTTACATTTTTGCCCATGCATGCGTTTCCACCTGTCGGTGACCCCTTGAGCATATAAAAGGAGGCCCATGCGCAACATAGAGGAGGTTCGACTCATTCGAAACTAGAGTACGCTCACGCTCTAGAGCAAGAACTCAATACAACCACAAAACAGCAGTAGGAGTATTATCTCTCCGGAGAGCTCCGAAGCTGGGTAAAATCGCTCGTGTGCTTCGCCTCGATCCGCTCTTCGTGCGATCTCCGCCCCCCGCCAAACCGTAAGGGGCTCCGGTCCCATAGGTGTTCGTTCCCACGACATCTTTGGCGCGCCAGGTAGGGGGCGTCGAGGTTGCGTGAACCCGATCCGGCGTTCACGCGAACCAGATCTTCATCTTCTTCTTCATCTTCATCGACATGCCACTGAAGAAGAAGGCTTCGGAGGTGGCTGCTCCGTCCACGTCGATCCACCGCCACGAGCAAGCGGGTGGTGGGGTAGACACCGCGGAGGAGCGGGCATCGTCGAGGAGCTCACGCTGCTTTGCCGGTCCAAGGACAAGGCTGCACAAACACAGGCGTCCGTACATGCACCGCGCCCATCTCAGAGATGTGGGGCCAACAGCGTCATGGTACTCGCGGTACCATCGCTCGTTGGACAAAATCGGCTAGTGGATCTCGGGGTGCTCAAGACCAGCATGCACGCCAACCTGCTGGCTCGAGCAAGACACGATCGCTGGGCGGGATCTGCTCCTTCTAACATAGTTAGAAGTACGAGCATATCCCGCTCCTCGCACCGTTCACCACCGCCACCGAAGACTCTAGAAGAAGCGTTGGCCCGAGCCCAACTGCTCCTGGATTACCCTCCAACGGCGGACAAGATCGACGATTGGAGGGCCACCACTCAGAGTCTCATCGGCTTCGCCAACGGCGACACTCCGCGCCAGCCAGCTACACCGCAGCCGCGGCAAGCTTGCCAGGCACGAACCGATGGCGACAAGACCGGTGGGGGTGCAACCACCATGCACTCCCCGCCCCGAAGGCCAAGATCGCCGACTCGCCGGGTCAACCTCGACACTGACTCCACAGCGTCATCAGATCCGCGAGCTCGTCGCGATCAGCGCCAAGTTCTTCAAGAACGACAGCAAGAAGACGCTCGTACACGCATCGAGCGCCGAAGAGAAGCGCGGGTCAGTCAGACCAGCGCGCTGGGCCCATTGTCGATATGCATGCTCCAGGGGAACCAGGCGACGTGCCGTACGCGGTAGGTTGCCCTGCGTTCACTCGTGGTATGGCAAATCGATGGCCCAGACAAAGAATTTCAAACGGATGTACGGAGAAATACGATGGCAGGTTGCATCCGTCGGAGTTCCTCAGCATATACACCATTGCGGTGCAAGCTGCCGGGGGACGAGACGACAAGATCCTTGCCAACTACTTCCCGCTGGTACTCAAGCCCAATGTCAGATCCTGGCTCATGCACTTGCCGGACAACTCCATATCCTCCTGGGCAGATCTGTGCCATCAGTTTGTCGGCGCCTTTACAGGCGGCCACAAACCCCATGGCCAAGAGAGTGATCTTCATCTGCTCGCCCAGAAGGAAGGAGAGCCCTTGCGCAAGTACATTCAAAGATTTAGCCAAGTACAACGCAACATCCCAGATGTCCACCCTGCCGTGGTCATCAGCGCGTTCCATCAGAATGTGCGAAACCGCAGGATGCGGGAGGAGATGGGGATGTGCAAAATCAGAGACGTCAGTGAGCTATACGCCCTGGCCGACAAGTGTGCACGTGCTGAGGAGGGGAGCAAACTCCCCGGAGAGAACGCAGGAGTAGGAGGATCTGACAGCGATGATGCTGCCCCGGCAAGGAAAAACCAGCGGCGGAACAACAGGAAGAAAAAGGGAAAAGATGTGCTAGTCGTTGAGCAATCTGGCAACGGAGGTGGCGCCAAGGAAGCCGAACCTGTGGCGGCCGCCGACAAGCAGGGCGGCTCCTACAAGCAGTATTGCAAGATCCACCGCACCAAGGGCCATGATCTCAAGAGCTGCAAGAAGGTCGAGCAGCTTGTCGAGCAGCAGAAAGCTGAGTACGAGCGACGCGACAAGGAGAAGGCCCAGGAAGGAACTGGAGGATCCGGCAAGAAGCGTCCCGGCCGGGGAGGACGCCGCGGCAAAGCCAAGCAGTGGCAAGGAGACAGGCCTCCCCGCGGCCGCGACAAGGATGAAGACGATGACGACGATGAAGAGATAGATGATGATGAGGCTGATGAGCAGGAGTTTCAGAAAGACACAGAGGTCCTATGCGTTGATGGCGGTGCTTCTCTGCATACTTCACACCGTCGGCTCAAGCAGTGGGTGCGAGAAGTCAATGCAGCAGAACCACCAGTCGAGTCACGCAAGCCTCTGAAATGGTCCAGCACGCCTATCGTCTTTGATATTGAGGACCACCCTGATCGCATAACTGCGGTCGGGTGCTTGCCGATGTTGGTCTCACCAACTATCCGCAACCTCAAGGTCACTAAGATGCCAGTTGACGGCGGGGCCGGCTTGAACCTGATCTCCTTCGCGGTCCTTCAGAAACTCCAGATCCCTGACAGCGAGCTCGAAGAGACCGGCACATTCCAAGGAATCAACCCGGGAAGGAGCAAGCCGAAGGGAAAGATCACGTTGTCGGTAACATTTGGCAGCGAGTTGAACTTTAGGACTGAGAGGGTGACTTTTGACGTTGCTGATTTCCCATTGCCTTACAATGGGATACTCGGCTGTCCAGCACTTGCCAAGTTCATGGCAGCCTCTCACTATGCCTACAACGTGCTCAAGATGCCAGGTCCAATAAGTGTCATCTCTGTCCCTGGCGACAAGAAAGATGTCCTTATCTGTACCGACAAGATCTACTGGGAAGCAGCAGCCGCAGCAGATCGCAAGCCACTTGCCGCTGAAGCTCCCGCGGGGAAGAAGAAGACCAAGTCCGGCAAGAGCTCTGATGCCCACTCCGGCAAGCGCACCTCTTCGGAGTGCTGCACTACCATCGAGGACGCACCATCGAGCTCCACCGGCAAGTGTAAGAAGCGAAGGCAGCTCCGCCAGAGACCAAGAAGGTGCCCACCAAGGGGGCGGCTGGTGGTACCTTCACCATCGATGCCACGCTCGACCCTAAATAGGAAGCGCGCTTCGTTGCTTTCTGCGGGGTAACGTCGGCGTGTTTGCATGGCAACCGTCGACATCCCCGTGTTCCTGTGAAAGTAATCGAGCACCACCTTGCCGTCTGTCCTCATCGCGCGCCCGTCAGCGAAAGTCGAAACAAGCGGTGGGCGCCAAGAATTCATTGCGAAAAGATCAAGAAGTTGGAAGCAGCAGGCCTTGTCGAGGAGTGCTCCATCCTCGTGGTTGGCCAACCACAGTAGTCGTGCGCAAGAAGGCAAGCGGAAATGGAGGCTTTGTATTGACTTTCTTGATGTTAATAAAGCTTGTCCCAAAGACCCATTTCCTTGCCGCGCATTGACCAGATTGTTGACTCCACGGCGGATGTGACTTGCTTTCATTTCTTGGCGCATACCGTGGTATCACCGGATCTTCATGGCAGAAGAGGATGAGGAGAAGACCGCATTCATCACTCCGTGTGGCACGTACTGTTTCGTACGGATGCCTTTCAGTTTGAAGAATGCTGGTTCAACATTTGCTAGAGTAGTCAATCACGCTTTTGAGCCACAAATACACAGAAATGTGGAAGCCTACATGGATGACATAGTGGTCAAAAGCAAGGATAAGGCAACTCTGATTCAGGATTTGGACGAGACCTTTGCAAATCTGTGCAAGATCAACCTCAAGCTCAACCCCGAGAAGTGTGTGTTTGGAGTCCCATCCGGCAGGCTTCTCGGGTTCTTTGTGTCTCAGCGGGGAATTGAAGCCAATCCCGACAAGATCAAGGCTATTGAGCAGATTGAAGCACCAAAGCGCGTCAAGGATGTCTGAAGGCTTGCGGCTGCGTGGCTGCTCTCGGCGAGTTTATCTCTAAGTCTGCTGGCGCACCTGCCATTTTCAAAATCTTGAAAAAGGCAGGTCAATGAAATGGACTCGAGCGGAGGCTGCGCTGCAGGACTTGAAGAGATACTTGTCCTCCACTCCAATACTTGTCGCACCTAAGCCACAAGAGAAGTTGCTGCTGTATCTAGCGGCAACCAATCAAGTGGTTAGTGTTGCGTTAGTAGTGGAGAGGGAGGCGGATGATGAGCCAGCAACCACGGCAAGTGCGTCTAGCGACAAGCAGGGGGCTTCCCCGACAAGCTCTGGTCCCGACAAGGATGGATCTCTTGCAGACACGGGAGGAGAAAGCGAAGAAAATGGTGCAGCGCCTAGTTTACTTTGTCGGTTCCCTTACAGCAGGGAGCTAGGTCAAGGTACTCGGTGTGCGAAATTGCTTTTCGGCCTTCTCATGGCCTCGAAAGCTGCGCCATTACTTCCAAGCACATGATATCACAGTTGTCACTTGTTTTCCGTGAAGAGGATCTTGCATAATCCGAAGCAACAGCGGGATTGTCAAGTGGGCCTTTGGGCTGTCGAGCTTTGGCCTCAAGTTTGAAAGCACTTCAACTATCGAGAGCCGCACCTGGCGAATTCATCGCAAAGTGGGCGCCAACACGGATGAAGAAATTCGAAGCGAGCATCCTCGTCAAGGAAGCGAGCAAAGAGTGGCTGATGTACTTTGATGGTGCCTTCTCGCTGCAAGGCGCCGGTCTTGGCGTGCTACTTGTCGCGCCCCCGGAGAGCTCCTCAATCGTAGTCGGATGCACTTTCCCAAGGAGCAAGCAACAAACAATACTGCAGAGTATGAAGGTTTGCTTGCCGGTCTCAGAATAGCAGCAGACCTTGGGATCAAGAAGCTCATTGTCAGGGGTGACTCGCAGCTTGTCGTCCGCCAAGTGAACAAAGATTATCAGAGTCCGTTGATGGAAGCTTACATTGATGAAGTGAGAAAGTTAGAAGAGCACTTTGACGGCCTCTACAGATGGAACATGTTCGAGGGCTCGAGCGACATTGCAGATGGCTGTCAAAGTCGCGCCGACTTAAGTTACACAATGGAACCAGGGATCTTTGTGCTCAAGCTGACTCAACCATCTGTAACACCATCAACTGGACAGAGCAAGAAGAGGAAGTTGATTTCTGGTGACTATTTTCCGGCAGAGCTTCCCGAAGCCGCCGCCAAGAAGGTCCCCAAGATCAACACCAAGAGTGCTGAGGAGAAGTCTGCTCCGACAAGCCCTAGGGTTTGTTCCGTTGAAGCAGATGCTCCCGACAAGTTTTGCTCCGGCAAGCTTGCCGGGGAACATCAAGCTCCGGCCGAGACGCAGGTTCTCGCCGTAGAAGCGGATGTTCCCGCAGCAGCCTACGTGCCTCTAGTCCTTGTTGTCGAGCCGCAAGCTCCAGCATGGGCACAGCAGATTGTCCATTTCCTTCAGACAGGAGAACTTCCCGAAGAGCAAGAAGAAGCGGAGAGAGTAGCCCGGCAATCAAGTATGTACCAATTTCTCAACGACACGATGTACAGAAGAAGATTCAACGGTGTGAAATTGAAGTGCATTTCCCGGGAAGACGGACAGAAGCTGTTGGCGGAGATACATGGAGGCATATGTGGTCACCACATTGGTGCAAGAGCACTTGCCGGCAAAGCATTCCGGCAAGGTTTCTTTTGGCCGACAGCCCTCCAGGATGCAACTGCACAAGTAACCAAGTGTGAAGCGTGCCAGTTCCATTCCAAGCAGATACCAGGCAGCTCAAACTCTCCAGACGATCCCTTTATCCTCGGCATTTTCAGTCTAGGGGCTCGACATCCTCGGCCCCTTTCCCGAGCTGTCGGGGCTTTGAGTACTTATGCGTTGCGATTGACAAGTTCACAAAGTGGCGGAAGTGGAAGCGATGAGGAAGGTGACACAGCGGTCGGCGATCAAGTTCTTGGTCGATTGTTTGCCGTTTGGGGTCCCTAACAGGATTATCACCGACAACGACACGCAATTCACGAGCCGCACCTTCATGCAGTACGTCCAAGATCTTGGTGCCAAGGTCTGCTTCGCTTTTGTTGCTCACCCAAGAAGCAACGGTCAAGCGGACAGGGCAAATGCTGAAGTGCTGCACGGGCTCAAGACCAGGACTTTCGACAGGCTGTACAAGTGCGGAAAGAAGCTGGATTGAGGAGCTGCGGTGGTTCTTTGGTCGATCGGGGACGACGCCAAATCGAGCCAGCGGCGGACACCTTCGCTCTAGTCTATGGAGCAGAGGCAGTTCTCCCCACGGAACTTCGTATCTGAATCACCTCAAGTGCTCGCTTATGATGAGCTTGAGCAAGGGCAGCTGCGACAAGATGACGCGCTGCTCCTTGAGGAGGATCGTCTTCAGGCTGCTGTACGAGCTGCTCGATACCAGCAAGCTTTGCGCCGCTACCATAGCCGCAAAGTTAATGCTAGAAGTCTCGAGGAAGGCGACCTTGTTCTTGGGCGCGTTCAGTCCGCCAAGAATTCCAACAAGTTGGCCTTGAAGTGGGAAGGCCCTTATCGGGTGAAAGCGAGTCACTAGGCTGGCTGTCGCTTTGAGACCGAAGATGGCTTTCCGGTGAGCAACTCTGGAACATTGAGCATCTTCGTAAGTTTTACCAGAAGGCGGTTGCGGAACCTGTTCTGGCAACCACCTTTTGTACAAGTCTTGCCGTTGTTGCATGTAATCCTTTGTACAAAGCCGGGCGCAGACCCCATGCATGAATAAAGCTCATGTGCTCCGCACATCTTGTCAAATTTCATGCTTTCTATTTTTTGCATGTGTTATCTGACACTTTGTGCAGCACCTGCCCCCGGTAAGCAATAACGAGCCTTAAGGCTCCATATCTATATTTTCTCTTCTTTCTTTTTCTCAAAAGGAAGGTTCCCTCGCCCACAAGTTTGCCGGGGGGGAAGGAGGAGATAATGGTGTGGACCGGGCGCCGTTCAAGAAAGTATCGCCTTGCCGGGACGCAAACGACAGAAAAGCTAAGTTGCCAAAGTTTGAGCAATCAGTTTAAAAAAAAATTAAGTTATCTTCCTCGAACGACCGTGCTTTGTATGGAAAACCTGTGCGCGGAGGAACCAACTCGTAGCTAGTTGCGCCCTTACTTTGTTTCGAGTCCGCTCAACAACTTAAGTGTGCTGCGACTAGTTGCGACAAGGTTTCTTGCCGGTAGCAGCACCGCCAGCAGGCTGCTGATGTTCCGCACTCAGTGCTCGCGGCAAGGGTGGCTGCGCCGACAAGTTTCGTGAAAGCATAGGGAAAAAAACATACAAAGGAAGGAATCAAGTAAAGGAAATAACATAGCAAATACTGCCCAAGATAAAGTTATATTACAAAGATAACTTGTCGTAGCTCTAACAGATTGTTTTTCATAACATGACTAGCAGTGGCAAGAAAAGGAAAAAACAGGCGGCCTAATCTACGCGATCGCCGTCAACACTCCTGACTTCCTTCACCTTGTCCACAATGGGTGCGACAAGGGCCCTGAGCTCTTCCAGATCAGCATCCGGAGGCAGCTTCCTGAGGATGTTGGTGAGGTTGAGGCCTGGGTTGCGGAAGGCCACCTTCACCAGCACCTTTTGAAGAACTCTCGCGCAGATCGTGCGCGACTCGTCGGCCAGCTGCTTTGGGATCCTTTCCGGAGTTCTTTGGAGGCCGTCGCCACGCCCTTGAAGAACAGAGTGAGCTTGGCGCTGGGCTGGAGGTTCTCATCGGAGGAGTATCCAAAGTCCACCATCCCCAGCTGCGCCAACTCCTTGTCGATGACCGCGGCGATGTTCACGAGGCCCTCCGTCCAGAGCTCCACCGTCTCCCTAAAGATGTTCTGGGTTTCGGCGGCGCTCGTCAGCAGCGCTTCGTTGGCCTTGATCTCCTCCTTCAAGTCCTCCTCCTGCTTCTTGGCACCGTCCAGCGTCTCGGTCAGCGTAGCCAGCTTCAACTCGAGATCAGCGTTGGAGTCCTTGGCGGCACTCAGCTCCTTGCCCTTCTTGAGGAGACGACCCTGCAGCTCACCGTGGGCGAGGGCGTCCTTCTCGTGCTCGCGCTGAAGCGCGGCAAGCTCTTCATTCCTCGCCTTAAGATCGGCCTCTAGCTGCGCCACTTTCACTTCCAGCTCCTTCTTGGCGGCCTCAGCAGCTGTGGCAGCGTCCTTTGCCTCCTTGAGAGCCCCGCCAAGCGTTTGCTCGCGCGCAGCAAGCTCCTCCTCATAGTTGTCCAGATTGACCTTCCGTTGCGTCAACTCGCCTTCCCGCACGGACAGCTCCTCGGCGGCAAGCCGCTGCTGCTCTTCGGCTTCAGCCTTCTCGAGGAGGAAGGCCTTCCGCGCCTCGACAAGCTGCGCCCGCTCTTCTGCAATGGACCGGAGGGCTTCCTGGTTGCGACTCTGGAGCTCCTCCGCGTGCTTCTCAATGTCCACTCCCGCCTGCGCAACGAGCGCTTCCCGGGACTCCAGTTTGGCTTGTCGGGCACGGTAGAGCGACAGCAGCCTCCGCAGCAGTTGTTCCTCCTCCGGCTCGCCGCTGCTGCGGCTTGGCGCGTCGACCAGTGTCAACCCAGCGGAGGCAAGCACTTCTCCGTCAAAGACTTCTCCTTCGACCGGCGCCCTGGAGCTTGACGCCCAGGGGAGTTTGATGAAGACGCCATCGCCGGCCTTCAGATAGGCACCGGGCTGGGGCTCTTCGGGGCCTGACGCTGCGGCGGCGGCAGAGGGATCGGCGGTCGGTGTAGCGCCTTGCGCTCCTGCGGCCTCGAGGCCGTCAGTGCGATCGCCGGATCCCTCGCTAGCTCCTGCGGCGGCAGCTTTGGCGGCCTCCTCGCCGGCAGGATCATCGGCGCCGGCTTCCTCTTCGGTGGCAGCGGCGTCGTTGGTATTGCCGCGCGCGTCCTCCTCGCCAGTAGCCTCGGTCTCCATCGGCTCCGTGGAAGGTGGATCTGAAGACAGGAAGAGGGAGGAAAAGTCAAACAAATATCCAAAAAGAAGATTAGAAGAAGAAGAACACAAGGGAAGTTTTCAAGCAAGAAGGGTTACCTATACTGGGGTCTGCAGTCATGGGCTCCACCACCGGGTATTGGCGCCGTCCTTGCCAAGAATGTCCCTTGCGGAGACCTCTCCCTTGCCGGAGCGCTCCTTGCCGAGAATCCTCCTTGGCGGTGTAGTTAAGCGAATAGCACCTCGTGGGCGGCTTCCGATTGCTCTGGTGAAGCTGCTCTGCTCCTTCACAAATCAATAGACAGATATCAGCAAATAAAGAGCACCGTCTTGGCCCAACAACAGAAGTGTGAGATACTTATCTTTGGGGCTGCTTGAGGAGTAGTTGCGGGTCCGGCAAGGTGGTCTCGGCGCACCCCTATTTGTCATGATGGGCTCGTCCTCGATGATAATCACGGAGCCTTGGCCCTCTTTGCCGCTCTCTGGGCTAAGGTCCTGAAAAGGAATAAGTTCAGAGTGAAGCAAATCAGATGCAAGACAAAAACAGCAAGAATTGAAGAACTACAAGTACAACAAAGAAGCTTACTCTTCTTCTTCCTCGTCGGAGCTGAGTGCGGAGAGGTCAAAATCAGGCCCACCTTCGGCGCGACGAGGCGGAGGAGTAGGTTCCCTTGGCCGCTTGGCGGGAGCAGCGGCGGTGGTCCGGGACGACCCCGCTCCGGTTGCCGCAGCGGCACGAGGCGCCCCCACGGCAACAGTGCTTGTCGCGGCGGAGCGTGTCGTGCGGCGCGACGGCTGTTGGCCCGTCTGCCGCCCTGCTACATCCCCGGCCTTGCGGAGACGCCTTCTTGGTGGAGCTGGGGGCTGTGCTGCGGGCTCCGCTTGCGGCAAGCTACCTGGAGATGGCGGGCCGCTCGCACCCTTGGTGGGTTCGCTCGACTCGGCGTCAGGCATGGCAAGCTCTTCCTCGTCGTCAAGCCATTCTCGCTCGGCAAGGCTTGCCACCTCTGCTGCCTCCGCCTCCTCCACGGTGAACCCAAATTCGCCCGCGGCAGCGGCTGCCGCCGCCTCTTCCACCCTGGTGGCGATGCGCTGCATCTCCTCCTCGGTGGTGTCGCGGGTGAGGCTCTTCTGTTCGTCGGCGCGGACCGCTACCTCCACCAGCCCGTCGAAGAACTGCTGCACAACGTCGTCCGCAGGCTCCTGCCAAGTGGGGACGATCCATGGAGTCGCCGCTGCGCATCATTGCCGCGGATGCGGTCGGCGAAGAATTATTATTGGCGGAGCGACACTGCCGGCAACTTTGAACCATTCGGGATCTTTGGGGTCGTGCTTGAACAACTCCTTGAGCATCACATCCAGCTCCAGCACGGTGAAATTGAAGTTGAGGCCCGGGCGCAGCCTCATGATATCCGCTGGACCCCCGAATTCCCAGGCGGGTCTCCTCCTCTCTTGCAGGGGGGCGATGCGGCGGCGAAGAAAATCCGCACCAACAGCGCCTACAGTGAGCCCGGAAAGCCTGAGACGCAAGATCCGGGTGGTGGCGATCTTGACTTGTCGTCGTCGCGCCGTGGCGCTCAATAGCCGCCCAAGACTCACGGGGCTTGGCGCAGGGTGGTGAATGGCTGCGGGTTCTCCTCGACAATCCAGCACTATTCTGCTCTCCACTCCTCCCATTTGCTGCGGAGCTCCCCCTCCAGATACGTCTCCTTCTTACCGGCTCTCGAGATCTAGGCGATCCCACCGGATAAGGGCTCTCCTCTCTCGACCCGGGGCATGAAGTAGTGGCGGAAAAGGGCTACGTTTTGGTGGACTCCGACAAAGTTTTCGCAGAGATGTGCGAAAACCGCCATGGTCAGGACAACATTGGGGTGAAATCAAGGAGGTGGAACCTGTAGGTGTTCATGATGTCACAGAAGAACTCGGAGAAAGGCGGGCAGAGCCCGCAGTAAAAGAATAGAACAAAAGGGGGGCATCCGTTTGGAGCCCGTTTCGAAGCGGCGGCGGAGAGTACCTTCGTGCGCGGATGCGCTCGCGTCTCCGTCGACCAGAAGAGATAGTACCATTCCCTCAGCTCCGCCGCGGAGAGCTCGGAGGGGAAAGTGGCCCGCTCCTTTCGCAGCGCCTCAAGCCGCAGCGCCTCGGCCGACTTCACGCCCTTCCCGGTTTTCGGAGCCATGGCGGGGGTGGTGGGAGAGATCGACGGCATTGGTGGCGACGGCGGTGATGGGGGGCGGAGCGCTGCTCTCTTTCGGCTTTGGAAGCGGAGGGGAGCGCCGAAGATTTCTGAGATGGGAACAGCGACTGGCGAAGGTGGGGGAACTGCCCCTATTTCCCCTGCTTATAAAGAGGAGGAGGCGAACGTTACGCTTTTTCCGAATAATCACCCATGATCTCTCCCACGACGCCGCGTTCGACGCGTGCCGTTCTGAGAGGCGCGGTGAATCTGGTCGGTCTGGCGTGCCCAGGCGCTGCGTGCCGTGCCTGTTTTGGGCCTGGCCCAACAGCGCTCGGCACCGTGTATGGCCCAGGCACGGGGGCTCCTGTCGGTGTACTAGAGTAGGGGTACCCTAGTATCCCGAACTTGTGCACGGGCAGTCGCAGCGCCCCGCAGCAAGGCTTGTCGGGCGGCCGCCAAGGTCCTCCGAGGTTCCTTTGGAGCCATTCAAGAACAAAGTGTTTAAACCGAGAAGACAAGGCCCCTGCAAGAGGAGCTTGCCGGGAAGGTCAAGGCCCCGGCGAGAGGAGCTTGCCGGGAAGGCCAACCAAGGTATTTCAAGGAACTTGCCGCGACGCGCCACGCGTCCCGGCAAGGCTCGGTGAGTGACAAGCTTCCAGGCGCGACAAGACAACGACCGCGGCAAGGCGCTTGCCGCGGCAGGCTACCACTCTGTGCCCACGCTCCAGCACATCCGTCGACGTGTCGCCGCGGGACCGTTCCAGGCGCACGTCGCGAGAGGCTGTGCAACCAAGCGGTGCGAGGTGGCAAGCGGAGATGACAAGATGACCATCGTGGCAAGCAGTGGCGCCCCTAACGGTCACTCTTTTGCACTGTTTGGGCGACACAGATGGGCATTTAATGCCTTTGTCTCCTACCGTCAGGGGTAGGTATGATACACTGTGCAAGTAGGTGTACCAACCACAGTTCTTTTACATTTTTGCCCCTGCATGCGTTGCCACCTGTCGGTGACCCCTTGAGCATATAAAAGGAGGCTCATGCGCAACGTAGAGGAGGTTCGACTCATTCGAAACTAGAGTACGCTCACGCTCTAGAGCAAGAACTCAATACAACCACAAAGCAGCAGTAGGAGTATTATCTCTCCGGAGAGCTCCGAAGCTGGGTAAAATCGCTCGTGTGCTTCGCCTCGATCCGCTCTTCGTGCGATCTCCGCCCCCCGCCGAACCGTAAGGGGCTCCGGTCCCATAGGTGTTTGTTCCCACGACACTGTTTTTATAATTTCAGATTACAAAAACCTATATCTACCATCCATATTGCACCTGTATCACCATCTCTTCGCCGAACTAGTGCACCTATACAATTCACCATTGTGTTGGGTGTGTTGGGGACACAAGAGACTCTTTGTTATTTGGTTGCAGGGCTGTTTGAGAGAGACCATCTTCATCCTACGCCTCCCAGGGATTGATAAACCTCAGGAACAACTTTATCCTGAGGGACACCCAAAGAGAATTGAACAAGACTCTCAAAGAATTAACACTGATGCACCTAGTTATTCTAAAAAGAAAAAGAAGAAGAAAAATTATAGGAATTTGCATGCCTCTAGTGAACCTGAAGTAGAAAAACCTCCTGATAAGGATAATGAAGTTTCTATCTCTGATGTTGAAACTCAACCTGGTAGTGAACACTCGCCTTCTGATAATGAAAAACATAATGATGAGGTTCATGAAGACACTCAACCAAATAATAAAGAACCAGACAATGATGTTGAGATAGAACCAGTTGTTGATCTTGATAACCCACAACCCAAGAATAAAAGATACGATAAAAGAGTCTTTGTTGCTAGAAAACATGGTAAGGAAAGAGATCCATGGGTTCAAAAACCTATGCCCTTTCCACCTAAGTCAAATTCAAGTAAAAGAAATATGATGAATAATTTGAACTCTTTGCTGCAATGTTGAGGCCAGTCTTTTTGCGTACTCGCTTGACTGATATCTTAAAAATGCCTCCTTATGCAAAATACATGAAAGACATCATCACCAATAAGAGAAAAATACCGGAAGCTCAAATCTCCACCATGCTTGCTAATTATACTTTTAAAGATGGAGTACCTAAAAACTTAGAGATCGGAGAATACCAACTATACCTTGCTCCATCAAAAGAAATTATGTGAAAACTACTTTGTGTGATTTGGGAGCCGGTGTTAGTGTTATGCCTTTCTCTTCATATAAAAGACTTTATTTGAATAAACTCACACCTACTGAAATATCTTTGCAAATGGCTGACAAATAAACTCCCATACCAATTGGTATTTGTGAGGATGTGCCCGTTGTTGTTGCTAATGTTACTATTCTGACTGACTTCGTTATACTTGAGATGCCCGAGGACGACAACATGTCAGTTATCCTTGGTAGACCCTTCTTGAATACTGCAGGGGTTGTTATTGATTGCAATAAAAGCAAGGTCACTTTTCATATCAAGGGTAATGAGCATATGGTGCACTTTCCGAAGAAACAATTCCAAGTGAATGGTATTAATGTTATTGAAAAATCTGCAACAATCACTGTTGGAAGTTTTCAACTACCTCTACCTACTGTTAGAAAGAAATATGAAATGCTTATTTTTGTGGACATTCATATCCCCGTTGAGGTAACTTAGTGATTCACGAAAGTTTTTTCGGTTTCATACTAACCGAAAGTGGTTGTTAATAAGACTTGATCAACCTTATTAATGGATCATTTTTGAAAAGTGTGAAGTTGATGAATTTAGTGAGCACTACCTTCTGCCACTACCTTTTGTTTATTGTTTTTATTAGTTAAATCAAATAAAATGCCATGCTTTTTCTGTTTTTTGAGTTTTCCGTGCAATAAAAATGACCCAAAATAAAAGTTCTCAGAATGTTCTGAAAAATTTAATACGATTTTTTTTGAATATTTAAGAGCTTTTGGTGCAAATAATATCAGAGGGAGGTCCACCAGGTGGGCACAACCCACCTGGGCGCGCCAGGACCCCCAGGCGTGCCCTGGTGGGTTGTGGTCCCCACGTGGGCCCCCACACTTATATCTTCATCCCACTTCATCACCTCCTCCAGAAAAAATCACCATTGCTCTCTCCTTGGTATTCTTGCTCTCAACCCCGCGGATTTCGATCTCTTTGCTCGAAGCTCCATTGTGGAAACTGTTTCAAGGGATTGTTGCTTGGTATGTGACTCTTCCGTGTGTCCAATTAGTTTTTGCTTTAGTGGTTTATATTTAGAATAATTAGTTACTCTTGGTGTTGTTGTAGATGAGATAGCATGTTGAATTCTTAAAGTTCTAAGTAGTTTGAAAGCTTGCTATGGCCTCTATACATCCCTATGAGTAGTTGCTACCAATCTTGTGAAGTTTTGTTAACAAATTGACCAATTTTTTTTTGAAAATTGTACGTGAATATTATGAACTTCTTTGGAAGGAGTTCTTCGAGGAGGAGATCCTCGGAGGCATCTTCTAGTAGCAGCTCTGCTCGTCGATCTTTTGTTGAACCAAGTGAAAGTTTCATACGAGATGCTGCCACCAAAATATGCTTATGGCCATGCAACGATTACATGGTGAGTGTGGGCATTAAGGATGAATTTGAATCTCGGTCCCTACATTTCATATAAGTGCAACCAACACCTCACTCTCACTGAATCATTTGTCAAAGGATTTAAATTCCATCCCCGTGAGTCTAGGGTGCCATTTAAATTGTATGAAAATCCATTTACCATATCTTTAGAGAGATTCGCTCACCACTTCAAAATTCCATTCTGGAGTTCGCTCGATGAACCGCCCAGGTCTGAGTTTGAAATATTCTTGACTAGTCTTTGCTATGGTGAGACTGGGGGAGTGGCGCAAGGTAGAATAAAGAGCATTCATTTTCCCGCAATCCAGTACTTCGCATTATTAAATGGAAAATGTATCGTAGGCAAACAAGATTGTAGTACACTTTTGTGCTCCAGACTTGAGCCTCATACGCAACGCTCTCACCGGTGACAAAAGTTATAATCTTGGAGCGATTGTTGCATGCAGATTGTAGCACAACGCTGGTAGTGGATATTTTTATGGTGGAATTTATGCCACACGATTAGCAAAAGAGCTGGGTGTTTCACCTATGCCCTAAGATCGTATTTTACCCACGCAGTACCTAGACTTTGATGCAACGAAGCCTCATAATATCCTTAGAGGTGAACCCCATAATTTCACTTATAAATTGTTGTTTAATAAGGACTCTGTGGTGGACACATATTTGCCTGCACCTGCTCTCTTTAATGTTCACAACAGGGGAAGATATTTTGTTCTCGAGAGCGAGGCCCGAGCCCATAATGCAGCGGTTGTGGCGGCACGGCGGGCTGAGGCATCAAGAGCCTCCGTGAGCTACCACTCCAACCACTACAAAGGCTACTGACTGATTACCAAGTTAGACTAAAATCCTAAGCTTGGGGGAGTACGTATTTCCATCGACATTACATTCATGTTCACACATTTCATTCCAGTTGTCGGTGTTCACACTTTTTCATTGTATTATCCATGCTAGATTTACTTTCTCATTTTCTATTTGTGTGTTTGAGAAACTTTGAGAAAATACAAAAAATATTTCTTGCCTCTTTTTGATTTTGTTTCTAGTTTTAGTTGTAGTATTAAACGAAAAACTCAAAAAGATTTCCTTGTTCTTCTTTTGCTTGTTGGGAGCTTTCCAGTGTAAATAGTTTTTCTCGTTTTTGCATTTCCCTTTTTATTTTCTTGTTTATGAAAAAACCAAAAACTCCAAAAATATTTCGGTGTGTTTCTCTGAATAATTTCTTTTCTTTCTATTAAGTCGTACCGAGGAGAAGACCACGATGAAAATGTTGAGTGGCTCTCATATGCGTTATTGTTGATCTGACAAAGAGTCCATATTACCTTATCTTCTCCTTTTGAATAAAATGTTTGCAGATTCCAGCTTAGTCCACGGCCCTCTTGCACTATCACTAGTAGAAAAAGGATCTAATGTTCAACCATTTAGTCCCGGTTTGTAAATTAACCGGCACTAATGTGACCATTAATGTCGTTCGAACGGCTAAGCATTAGTCCCGGTTCGTGTTGAACCTTTAGTACCGGTTCGTGGCACGAACCGGTACTAAAGGGGTGGTGGCAGGCTGGCGTTAGGCCGGGGGCCCACGAGCCCCTTTAGTCCCGGTTTGTGACACGAATCGGGACTAAAGGTCTAACCTATAGTGCCGGTTTGTGTCACAAACCGGGACAAAATGGGTCTAACTTTTAGTCCCGGTTGGAGACACAAACCGGGACTAAAGGCCAATTTTAAAACTCTATCCCCCCCCCCCCGTGCATCGGCATTTCAGTTTTGTAAAAAACAAAAGAAAATGATAAAAACTTCAAAAATTAAAATCCTTCGAGATGTAGTTATGTTACTACATCTACTAGTTAGGAAAATTAAAAAACTTAAATTTGGACATGTTTTGCAAAAAGTGTTATGAAAAAGTTAAACGGCCATATCTTTTGCATACGATGTCAAAAAAACGTATAATATATCAAAAAAGATAAGCTCAAATTTTAGTTTTTTTAATTTTTGTTAAATCTGGTCAAATTGTGGTCAAACTATGGTCAAACTAATTATTCAAGAAATATTAGTGCTAATAAATAATTATTTTAGTTTTTTTGACTTTTGGTCAAACTGTGGTCAAACTATGGTAAAATCTAGTCAAACTATGGTCAAACTACTTATTCAAGAAATATTTTGGTTACTAAATAATAATTATTTTTTAGAATAATAGTTTCAAACTCAAACGGTGAAACATGTGACTTCGTGCTCAAGCTAAATTCCTGAGGGTTAATAGGATTGATAGCTTACTATTGTCAGGTAAACAACACGTGCAGACTTGGAAACTAGGGGGCACAGAACTCGGAAGTTAAGCGTGCTCAGGCTCTAGTAGTAAGAGGATGGGTGACCGGCCGGGAAGTTAGACGATTTGGAATGATGAGGGGTGATTAGAGCAATGATGAGCGGTGATTAGAGACAAAATCGTCAAATAATTCAGAAATTTGAAAATCAGAAAGAAAAAATCAAAATTTTTCCGAAAAAATTCAAAAAAGATATCCTTTAGTACCGGTTGATATTACCAACTAGTACTAAAGGTTCCCCAGACCACCGCGCGGGCTCGTGCCACGTGGTGGGCCTTTGGCCCCGGTTCGTGTTGAACCGGGACTAAAGGGGGGTACCTTTAGTCCCCATCCTTTACTGCCAGTTACAGAACCGGGACTAAAGCTCCTTACAAACCAGTACAACAGGTCGTTTTTCTACTAGTGTATTATTATTTTCAAATCGTTCGGTCGTGCAAGTGAAAGGCAATAATGACGATATTCGATGAACTGGCCGTGGCAGAGAGAAACGGGTATGAACTCGAGTTGTTCTGTTTTTGTAAATATGTTTAACCTAGTATCCATGATTCAGCCTATTATGTTCAAACATGTTTGCAATGCCATTTAGAGATTATAGTTTCTCATGCCATGCATAAGTAGCAAGGAGTGGATAATGATTTATCTTGGATGTCAACATTGTGTTAAAATGATTGTGATGTAGTATGTTGATATGATATCCTCCTCTGAATATTCGAGTGGCTTGACTTTGCACATGTTCGTGCATGTAGTTGAATCAAAATCAACATAGCCTCTATGATATTTATGTTCATGGTGTTCATATCCTACTCATGCTAGTATCCAATGTTACTTATGCATAATGCATGTTCATGACCGTTGTTGCTCTCTAGCTGGCTGCTTCTCAACGTATTTGCTAGCCTTCGCCAGTACTAAGTGGGAATTCTGCTTGTGCATCAAAAACATGGAACCCAAGTTATTCCAGATGAGTCCACCATATCTACTTATATGCGGTATTACCCTGTCGTCCTAAGTAAACTTGCATGTGCCACCTCTAAAAACTTCACATAAATATCCTTTTGTGTGCCTGGATTGTTCATAGAGTGACAGGAGGTGGTCGGTATCTTCCATGCTAAGCGGGTTATTCTCAGGATGAGTGTTTATTCACTCACCATTGCACGAGAAAGGGGTGGTAATAGGGATTCCCAGTCCCAATTGCAAAAAGAACTTATAAATAATCAAACAAAAACTCCTATGAAGCAATAACCTTTACCTTATCGCTTGGGAACCACTACTAATGTGTTTAGCATGGAATATATTGATAACTGATGGTTGTGAAGTAAACAAGAAGGGTGCATGTCTCAAAATTTCATTTACATCTGTTTTAAAAACTTGAGCTCTAGCACCTCTGCAAATCACTGCTTCCCTCTGCGAAGGGACCATCTATTTACTTGTATGTTGTGTCAGCACCTTTTCAAATAAGCACCAGAACCTGAGAGCATTGTTGTCATGCTGATGCATTGTGTGTAGCTAATGTTGGATGCATCTTGACTGGTGTGACGCCCGGATAATTAAGCTACAGTAATCCTCCGTTAATGCTGCCATGTCATCACATTACCCTTGCTAATCCTCACTTGATCCAAACCACTGTTCATATTCAAACTCAAATTTAAAGTCAAAATTCAAATTTGTCAAACATGAAAACTAAAATGTTCAAAGTGTGGCAAATAATCCCTGGGTATTTGTCATGTTGGAACCAACCTCTTTTGGATTCCGCAAGTGCCCCTGGAAATTATTTAGTGGTCCAACATCATATTAAATGACCTTTCCAATCTCTAAAAAAATGCCTGAACAATTCCTTTCGCCCTGAAACTTTTTAGGCAACACCACAATATTGTGCCTGACCTATTTGCTAAGTTTCGCACTCGACAAAATTCATTTGATGCCTTGTTACTATCCAAGACAGTAGCCATCCTTTTGATAGAAAAGAAAACAAAAGAAAGGAAAAGACCCCCCTTGTGTTGGGCCTCGGCCCAGCTGGCCACTGGGCCACCAGTCCAACCCCAGGCCGGCCCACCCCTGCCTACTAACTCACTCCCCCTCCCACCGTAACCCTAACCTATCCCCACGTTCCCCACTCTCCCCCCTCCTCCCCGATCTGATCCACTCCTCCTTATCCGCCCGATCGAACCCTAGCGATCCCCTCCCCACGACCCCCCCGACCTCACCCCCTTCTGGATCGCGCCCCCGCACACCTCGACCCCGCCGGCTCGCCTCTGCGCCCCATCGCCATCGCCGACCTCCCTATCACCGGAGCCCTTCCCCAACCGGTGCCTCGCCGTCCACGTCGCCAACGACGCCACTCGACTCCGCCCCGTCGACCATCCCCGCTGCCTCGATGCCGCGCAAAACGCCTCCGCCACGGCCACCTCGTCGTCGCTCGAAGCCGTCGGACCTCATCGCCGACGCTCCCCGTCCACGTCGCTCGTCCCTGTCCTCCTCCTCGCCGGACAACATCATGCCTCTACGCTCCCTCTCCCCATCAAGGTTGGTGAGGCCCCGGGCCTCCCTCTATCTGTCTCCCTGCACCGTTCAACGCACACACCACCGTGCCGAGCGCGCTCCGGCCTCCTCGCTCAGCCGGCCGTGCCTGCGTTCCCCTGCTTCTCCCGCTACTGCTTGTTGTTGCGCGGCTGCGGCTCACTGCCGCTGCCGACACCGGCTACCTCGCCCGCCTCGCTGCGCTCGTCTGCCGGCGACCACGGCCGCGCGTGTGCCCAGGCGCCCCCGGCCTGTTCGCGATGGCCTGCTGTCGTTGCTGTCGTCCGCGATGCCGGCGCCCTGACACGCGCCCTGGGCGTGCGCCCGCTCGAGCTGCGCCCAGTGCCCGCACCCGCTGCGCCTGTTCGGGCGGCGCCCGCAACGCCCGAACCCGCCATGGCCTCTGTGCCTATGACACGAGGGGCCCACGCCCTGGAACAGTTAAAAAACAATAATTAATTTAATAATTAATTAACTTAATTAATGTTGCTTAATTAACCAATTAACTACTCCCTCCGTCCCCAAAAACATGTCGCAACGGTTATTTTGCAATTTACCCCCCAGCCTTTTCCCGACCAAACCCGAAGTCCCTCTCTTCCTCCTCCCTATCTGACCGACACTCCGCTCTCTTCCTCCTTCCTCTCCGACCGGCCGGCGCCGCCGGTGCCGCTCCCCTCCGCGAAGCTCCACGCCGCATGTGCCTCCTCTCCCTCCCCCGCGATTCCTCTCCCTCCCGAGCATCGGCGCCCTCTCCCTTGCGCGCATCACCGGCGATCTCTTCCTCTCGCATGTCCGGTGAAAATGCGATTTTCCCCCTCCGACACTCCGGTCTGCAGCGGCCGTGCTCAATCTGCGCTGGGACTACCTGTCTGGCCTGACGGAGCTGCGCACGGGTCGCTTTGACGGCTTCTCTGCCGGTCGTCAAGTGAGGCGCATCTCTGCGGCGGCTACTACACTGCCACGCAGTTAGCCGGCGGGATGGTGGCGGAAAAGGGGTGGCGAGCTCCTCCGTCGCTCTAGGACTCCACCGCCATGAGGCGAGCTCCTCCGTCCGCTCTAGGACTCCACAGTGAAGGGCACACCCTTGCATCTGGGAGGTGCTCGAGCTCGTCAAAGGTGCCCTCCCTTCCCCTGGATCCGATTTGATGGTGAATTGCGGGTCCAAGTCATTGTCTTTGATCAAGATTCTGATTTCGATAATTATACTGAATCTTGAAGTGTATTGTCAACTGAATGTATTGGCAGAGTTCATATTTAGACTGAATGTTTACTACTCCTGTCAATAGCATACTGAATATTTAGACATTTTAATCTTGAAGTATAGACTGAATGTTTAGACAGAGTTCTTATTCATGTCTAATTGTATTGACAGAGTTCAATGTACTCCTGTCAATAGAATCAAAACTGATTTATTACCTTTTCATATGAACCTTACTGAAAAAATCAATTAAACTCAGTCACCATTCTGAATTTTGACGGTACTCTACAAACTGCTTCAAAATTATTCCACACAAACAAGTGCATTTTTCTAGACCTTCTTGTAAATTATTCCAGTTTGAAACTGAGATCTGCCTGTACTGTCATAATTTCCAGTTTGTATAATTAGAGTATTGAAGATGTGTATTTTCCATTTAGATAGGGCTAGGTTTGCTCAACAACAATCAGTAAGATCTCAATAATACTCATGCAACAACAATCAGTAAGATTGAGATCTTCTTGCAATCTTTGTTTACAGCAGCACAAAGAGATTACTAGTGAACTTTTACACACAAGCATGAATTTGTGTACTGTGACTATCAACCTAGCTACTGTTCCGAATCTCCGATGTACTGCTTCTTCCTTCTCCAAGATTATGACATGACCAGTGCTTAACCCCTAGGAAATCATTTGCATATTGTCAACCTACTGTCAGTGTTTTGCAACAGATGAGGTTTGCAGTTTTTCAGTTCAATCTTCATTCTACTAATACCAGATATTCTTCCATTCATCATAATTGTTATTGTTTATTCTTTTAATGGTGTATAGGATCTTCACAGGAATAGCTTGCACCCCTGGAGCCAATTTAGATAATAGGGAGCAGTAGCAGTCTGAAGGTAATGCATTTCAGGGCATGTGCAGTTTAAAAAATGCATTAAGATGCATTTTGTTTTCAGTAAGATTTTTACTGTCTCCAAATTCAGTCATGAACTATGAACTCTGAAATTAGTACTGTCTCAATAACATTTTAAATATTCAAGTTAGGACTGCACTTTTAAAGTTCAAGATACTCCTGTAAATTTAATTAGTGCATTTCTAAAATGGCAAAGATTATGGCACAAAGATTAGTTACATCACATCAAGCATGCCATGCCATCTTTGATTCTGTTTTTGATGGAGTACTAGGTAACCTTGTGAAGTGAATAATCAGCATGGGCAATAAATATCCACTACTACTCCCACATTATGTTTTTGATTCTGTTTTTGACGGAGTACATTTGCATGGCACTAAATCTTGAAAATACTAGCAGGAGGTAATACTAGCCCCTAAATTTGCAAGAGTTTTGCTTCATTTTTTTCTTTTGACAGTACAAATCCAAACCTGTATTGACAATACATGTTCTATTTTTGTATTGTTGATCAGATCCATATTGTCCTAAATTATGAAACTTCCAACTCCTGTCATTTCAGAAAGAATTGGATTTCAACTCCTGTCATACAATTTTGATAGAGGTCCCAGAGCTAGTAGCAGTTCCTCTAGCAAGTGCCATATATAACTACTCTACTTACTTATCATCTCATGATTTTGCTCCTAACCTCTTTTTTACTGCCATGAATGAATTTGTCTTATTTCTGCTACTTTGGAGCAGGTTTTTCCTTCTCTCTCTCTGGCGTGATGTGCTCGCTAAATCGTATGTTAGCTTGATTATGAACTTTGTGGAGGAAATTGTTAGCTTCAGTTTCTTGGGAAGTGGCACGATGAACACCAGATGCGTCATTTGTGGCACTTATGAAATGTTAGGTTTGGTCTTACTTCTCAGTTGCAGCTGGTCATAATCATAAGAGTATAGTTGTGGCTAAACGCTGAACAGAGTTCATTTTCAGTGTCATCATGCCGGTTGAGAACCCTTTGAATGTTTGATGAACATAGATGCTAGCTGTGATCAGCTTAGTTTTTTAATCTTTGATAGGATGCGCGTAGATAAGTGCTATAATATCAATCAACAAGATAACTTTGATTAATCAGTTTTTTCTAGCTCATACCAGAGAATCCAAGATCTTTACTCTGTTCAGGATCTCAGAAGCTGCATGCAGTAAATAAGAGCCTGCTTGCTTTGTACTTTTCATGATCATATATGGAAAGCATAATTTACTTAGCTATCTGTTATGTATAGTTTGTTCCTTTTGACATTTGCTAAAATTCTGGTGAGCACACACAGTGTAACCATCAATATTTCGAAGAACACATAAAGTGACGCTTTTATGGCTGGATATTCTGTAGTTCTTTCTGCCTTCAGATCTAAGCAATTGATTACACTTATAAATAGATAATTATATGCAATAGAAGCTTCTAGTACTCTTTTTCTTCAACACTAAAATATTGCATTTTCAGGATCTTGTAACAGTGACTGGATTTGAATCATTTGATCTATGAGGCACACAATTTTCAGGTAGCAGTACCTTCTTCAGAGATCAGACAGTAGCACCACGGTCACTTGGATCAACAAAGAGATGGTCAAGCGAAGAAGACAGGCGATGGAGCATCATCATCGCAAGACCTGCAAGCGATTAGCGGGAAGCGAGTAGCAAGCATGATGGGCAGGCTCACGGGAGGCGAGTAGCAGGTCTGCGCCTCACTAGAATCAATTTTCTTGAATTTCTCACTAATAACACTAGAATCAATTTGTTTCCAAAATTCGGAATCACTTTGCTTGATTTTCTCTTTGGAATCAATTTGTTTCCAAAATATTAGAATCATGCACATGAATCACTTTGCACGACTTGGAATCAATTTGTTTCTTGTGGCAGGAGAAATCACCTCGATCGGGCGGGGATGGAGCAAGATCGGGGAAGCGATGGCGGCGGCGGCCGCCAAGACGGGCAGCGTTAGAGGCGACGAGCAGCAGCGAAGAGGGAAGACGAGCAGCGGCGAGGCGGGCACGAGCTCCACCGCGGCGGGGAGAAGCAGCAAGACGGGCAGGCGGGCACGGGCGCAGGGCAGGAGAAGCAGCCACCACAGGCGGCAGGCGGGCTCGGCGGGAGATCGAGGAGGAAGCACGCAAGCTCCTAGTCCAGTTTCCGGCGAGGCCCGAAGGGGATCACGGCCGGGAGGAACTGCGGCGGCGCACGCGCGGGAGCTCGAGGAGGATCCGCGGGAGCTCAAGGAGGACGCGCTGGAGCTTGAGGCGGGCGCGGGTACGTGGCGACGGCGGCGGAGGACTTCCTGGTGGGCGGCGAATCGCGCAGCTGGGCGGCGCCGGCCCCTATCGACAGTGGAGGAAGGCGGAGGAAGAAGACGGGGATGGAGGGACTTATTTGAGATGGTTTTAAATCTGCGAGGGCTTTTTAGCAAAATTACAAATGAACTGAGCCTGCGACATGTTTTTGGGGACGGAGGGAGTACCTAATTAGCCTAACTAATCTGGTTAGTTAACTAGGCAGTCAATGACAGGGGGCCCACCCCCTGTTGACCAGTCAAAGTTTGACTGGTCAAGTCGGTCCCCCTGGTCCCACATGTCAGCCAATGTATAATTTTTGTGTACACTGTGATGGGTACATCTAGCAATTTAACATTAATTTCAAATTAAAGTAATTTAGAAAATGAATTAAAACTTTGGAAATTAATATAAAATAATCCGTAACTCACATGAAAATGCTTTGTACATGAAAGTTGCTGAGAATGACGAGACGAACCCGAATATGCGGCCCGTTCGTCCGCCGCACGCCCCTAGCATAGCAAACATGCAACCTTTCCCCTTCGTTTCGTCCGCCTGGAAATGCCAAACTTCGGGAAAACATTCCCGGATGTTTCCCCCCTTCGTCGGTAGCATGTAGCACCGCGCTAGAACACGTCTAGCTCTGTCTGTTGTCTTGTTATGCTCTTGCTTGCTATGTATTTACTATTTCTTCCCCCTCTTCTCTTCGATAGACCCTGAGACCGCTGCTGATGCCACTATGATTGACTACGTCACCGACGACCCTCCTTGTCTGAGCAACCAAGCAAGCCCCCCCCCTTGATCATCCCGATATCGCCCATTCTATACTCTCATGCTTGCATTAGATTTTGCTACTGTTATTGTTTGCTCCTATTCTGATGCATAGCCTGCTTTTGTACCTGCTTATCCTAAACTGCTTAGTATAGGTTGGCTAGTGATCCATCAGTGACCCCACTTGTCCTTGTTGCCTGCTTCATCATCGACGCCTCGTCGGCGTGATCGACGACGAGCCCGACACCTCACATCACATCACGCCCTTTAGTTGCTCGACTCTGTAGAGCTACTATCGAAAGTGCCGAGGGTGATCCTCATAACGCACTCGATGATAATTTCGTAGTGTAGCTATTGATTCGTGGTCATCGAGGGTGATTTCCTCTTTCACCATTCCCGATATGGCTCTGTCGTTCGACACCTCAAGTGTGAACCTCAAGGGTGGTCCCTCTTACGTTCACCTTGATGATTACATTGAGTGGAATCCACCGGGGGTGATTCCTCGGGTTTTCCCCTTGATGTTTGGACACACGGTTACAATGACTTTACTTGAGACCTTGGTGAAAGTCGGGCGGGCCCGGAGAGCACCCGCAAGATAATGACGTGGCACGGCCGGGCATTCTAGGCCCTTGTCGTAAGTCCACGAGACGGGGCGACGGGGTCACTTTTGGTCGTTAGTCTCTACTCGTCTCCGCAAGCTAATAATACACTATGCTTTGGGTATTTGTTCTGAGTTGGCCATTGGCCTTTACGCACCAACCACCACGTGAGAATAGTTATGGGCCTCGACGTCACATTATCAGCCGAAGCTTTGTCAGACGTCCAGTTCAACAGTGTGGCATGGCTGGGCCGGCACCATCCTGTACTAGTGGAGCCTGGTCCGCCTCGCCGCGAACGACCGAGTGCTGCAGGCGATGGGCCCTGCACCGGAGTGCTTAGGAGGTAGACTGGCGGGGACCTCTCTGGTGAGCCTAGTTAGGGCTGCGACATGTTGATCTTTCGAGGCCGGGCATTGACCCCAGAAAGGTGTGTCCGGCCAGAGTGATCGAGCGTGTTGGAAAACGTTGTGCACCCCTGCAGGGAAGATTATCTATTAATAGCCGTGTCCACGATAACGAACATTCAGACTTATATCCTGATCTTATACAACTACAAATGGATACCTGAGATATGTGGCTCTGGGATTGCTTTCTCGCAGGGAGTCGAGGAAGGATCTCTGGGCATTAATGTTACAACATGTTTGTTAATTATAAACTGCTATTCTTTACTCTTCTACATGCTGCAAGATGCTTGGAGCTGCTTGAAGATGCTAGTCTTCGATAGGCTAGGCCTTTCCCTCTATTCTGGCATTCTGCAGTTCAGTCCACAGATACAAACCTTCCATTTGATACCAGTGCGTACTTAGTAAAGATCTGATGCTTGCGAGTACTTTGGATGAGCACTCACGGTTGCTTTGCTACCCCCCTTTTCCCCCTTCTTTCTTGTTTCCGGTTGATGTAACCAGATGGTGGATCCATGGAGCCAGATGCCACCGCCGACGGATACTGCTACGTGAAGACCGCCGACGACCAGGAGTAGTTAGGAGGTCCCAGGCAGGAGGCCTTGCCTCTTCGATCGTGTTGCTTTTGTGCTAGCCTTCTTAAGGCACCCTTGTTTATCTCATGTCTGTACTCAGATATTGTTGCTTCCGCTGACTCTTGTGTTTCGAGCTTGCATTCGAGCCCTTGAGGCCCCTGGCTTGTAATATAAGGCTTGTATTATTTTGATTTATGTCTAGAGTTGTGTTGTGATATCTTCCCGTGAGTCCCTGATCTTGATCATACACATTTGCGTGTATGATTAGTGTACGATTGAATCGGGGGCGTCACAACTGGATCTTTTCTACCATGAGTTACAATGTTTAGCCGCTGCTTGAACTTTGGAGATGCTCTGCATTTATGTTTTGCGGTCTCAGAAAAGGCTAGCGAGATACCATTATTGTCATATTGTATCATGGTTGTTTTGGCAATGTATTGATGTTTGAGATGTCTTATTATTGCTCGCTAGTTGATTATGTCATTGATATGAGTTAATATAATTTTTAAGTGTTATTGTCGACATGGTTAGTTATAATCTTTGCTGAAAACCTGGGTGCTATTTAAGCTTATTTATGAAAACAAGAGCAAAAGAGTTCGTAAAAGTTTTTCGTTTTCACTTTCAGTTTATCAACTAAATTACTTGAGGACAAGCAAAGGTTTAAGCTTGGGGGAGTTGATACGTCTCCGTCTTATCTACTTTTCCTAACGCTTTTCCTCTTGTTTTGGACTCTAATTTGCATGATTTGAATGAAACTAATCCAGACTGACGTTGTTTTCAGCAGAACTACCATGGTGTTGTTTTTGTGCAGAAATAAAAGTTCTTGGAATGGAGTGAAACTTTGCGAGGATTTTTTATGTAATAAAAGAGAATTTCCCGAGCCAAGAACCACCGGAGGGGACACCTGGGTGGGCACAACCCACCAGGGCGCGCCACCCCCTCCAGGCGCGCCCAGGTGGGTTGTCCCCACCTGGTGGCCTCGCAGACCCTGAAACTGACGCTATAAAATCCTATTTTTCCAGAAACAAATCAAGGAGAAAGAATTATCGCGTTTCACGAGACATAGCCATCGTCGTCTCCTGTTCTTCATTGGGAGGCCAGACCTGGAGTCTGTTTGGGGCTCCAGAGAGGGGGATCTTTGATCTTCGTCATCACCAACCATTATCCATCGCCAATTCCATAATGCTCCCCACCGGGAGTGAGTAATCCCTTCGTAGGCTTGCTGGTCGGTGAGGAGTTGGATGAGATTCATCATGGAATCAAGTTAGTTCTGTTAGGGCTTGATCCCTAGTATCCATTATGTTCTGAGATTGATGTTGCTATGACTATGCCATGCTTAATGCTTGTCACTTTGGGCCCGGGTGCCATGATTTCGGATCTGAACCATTTATGTTATCACCATTATATCCATGTTCTAAATCCGATCTTGCAAGTTATAGTCACCTACTACGTGTTATAATCTGGCGACCCCAGAGTGACAATAGTCGGGACCACTCCCAGTGATGACCGTAGTTGAGTACATATATTCACCGTGCGCTAATACTTTGTTCCGGTTCTCTATTAAAAGGAGGCCTTAATATCCCTTAGTTTCCAGTAGGACCCCGCTGCCACGGGAGGGTAGGACAAAAGATGTCACGCAAGTTCTTTCCATAAGCACGTATGACTATTTACGGAATACATGCCTACATTATATTTATGAACTGGAGCTAGTACCGTATCGCCCTAGGTTATGACTGTCTCATGATGGATATCATCCAACGAATTACCGATCAAATGCCTATGATTTTCCTACATATTGATCTTGCTAAGTTACTACTGTTGTTCTTACTATTGCACTTGCTACAAAAACATTGCTATCACTACTACCGTTACCACTACTCTTACCATTGCTATCAAAACTATCATACTACTTTGCTACTGATCACTTTGATGCAGATAATTAATCTCCAGGTGTGGTTGAATTGACAACTCAGCTGCTAATACCTTCAAATATTCTTTGCCTCCCCTTGTGTCGAATCTATAAATTTGGGTTGAATACTCTACCCTCGAAAACTGTTGTGATCCCCTATACTTGTGGGTTATCAAGGAGCGTGTTCTCCAATTTCGAAGGATCGATCAAGGGTCATTAAGTGCTCAACCACAATAGGGTATGCTACCATTTTGACACTGATGGCCGACTACTTTGTCCCCAATGCACTCTTCACTAACAAATTTCGCCGGCATTTTCAGATGCGCAAGGTTGTGTTCGATCGTTTGTACCATGGTGTCTGCTCCTATAATGACTATTTCATCTTGAAGAAGGACGTTGTGGGAATGATTGGGTTCTATGGTTACGAGAAATGCACAACCGCACTCTGGATGATTGCTGTGGGCGTGTGGCACGATCGCTGATTCATGGGACGAGTACCTACATATGTTTGACAGCACATGCGGAGATGCCATGGTCAGGTTTGCAACTGCCATGGTTGAGGTGTTTGGTCCTTAGAGCATCTCCACTCCCCCCAATAGGCCCCCAGGGCGCCTTTTTTAGCACCGGCACCGAAAAATCGGGTGAGTCGCACCTCCAAAAGCCCACTTTTCACTGGTTAGGGCCGAATTTGGCGCCGACAGACCCAGGGCAAACCGTATTGGCACGAAAGCCTGGTGGGGCCACGGAGTCAGCGACTCAGCGCCTTCTCGTCCTCATCGCCTCGGTTCCCGTGGGAATCAATGCACTGCCGCACGGGGTAGCCTTGTAGTGATTCCTCACGGGCGGCGCAGTGCAGGCACTGACGCGCGTCCCGCCCGCTACCGCCACGCGTGCACAAGCATGCCGCCCGATTGCCGCCCGCCAGCCGCAATAAAAGTCACCCCTCCTCGCCGGTGGACGCACACTATACCTAGCCATACCTCGGACCGGGCCTAGACAAGCCCGATGCAAAAAACCTAGGCCCGAGCCTGGCCCGGCCGTCGGGCCTGTTTTCTGAGCCCAAGCTCGGCCCGAACACGTAAAATCCCATCGGGCTTCGGGCCGGCCCGGCCCGTCCTTCAGGAAAAGTGAAAATGGGCCTGGGCCCGACCCGGGCAAGCCTTTGGGATCAAAATCTAGGCCCGGGCCCGGGTGCAGCGTCGGGCCGGGCCGTTCGGGTCGGGCTACTCATGGCCAGGACTAACGCACACACTCCTCCCACACTCTTGCCTCTTGCCATCGACGACCTTCTCACTCTTCTCACCCTCTCTCCCTCCTCCGACGATAAAAAATGGACGAGCGCTACCCAAGCGTTGGAGCGGCGCCAATGGTTTTGATCGACGCCACCTGTGCGAGGACGAGGCCCGCCTCCTCTATGAGGCGGGCTACCGCCGGCGGCGTACCGGTGCCACCACCACCCGTTGGAGCTGAAAGGCGCGCAGAGATAGCGCGCATCCAATCATCACTACCGGAGGAGGCACGGCGGGAGCTGAGGTACGCCCCCGAAAACCACACTCTTTGGACCATGTACTTCGAGCGCCGTAACACTGACATGCTCGCCTCGACGAACGGCACCGATATGCGCGAGCGCCACAACTCCGAGGGACGGAGTCTATGGTGGGGTGCCGTCGGGCGCATGCTCGATGCCGTCCTCGAGTACATTGAGGCCATCAACGAGCCACAGTTGGAGTACCCGCTGACGAGGACCATCACAAGGAATTCATCTTGATTTATTTGATTCAATCATTGGGCTCAATCTTGATGCACAACTATATATATAGCATCCATGCCAAATCCATTTGATCTCCTTCTTGCATCACCATGGAACAAAGATCTAATATTCTTTATGCATTGCAAATGAAACATTCCTTCAAACGTATAACCCAATGCAAACATTAGTCCAAAACCACACATGGGGACTACATGTACTTTCAAGCTCCCCCATTTTGGTAATTGATGACAATCTCAATAAAAGGGTTTATATAATGAATTTGAAAACAAGTATGCAATTCATCCAAGGATAAATTGAATACTTGAGGTGGTATTGACAACATCAAGTATGACAAATATACTTGAGATTATCAAAACCAGTTGTACTAGCATCAAACGCAACACAAGCATTTGATGATAGCACAACCACAATATGTAGGGCAAACTCTTTGAATGTCATTGCATATATTGATTGATATAAACTAGGTGAAGTTTTCTCTATATACAATACTCATGGCTAGTTCAGGGTTAAAAAGTGGATGTTTTTCTCTTATTTATACGGTAATGATAAATCCCGAACGTTCGGATTTTAAGCATGGCAACCCGAATGTTTTTTATGGCAACTTTAGTTCACGTAAGGTCGGCAAAGATTGCAATTTTCTAACAAAAAAAAGAACTGGGACAAAGTTGCCATGTCTTAACAACTAAAGTTGCCACCTCGCGTCAACTAAAGTTGCCATGTAAAAACGTTCGGGATGAAATGCTTAAAATCCGAAAGTTCGGATTTTTTTTTAGAATTCTTTGCATTGAAATCACGAAACAATACAAAATAGTTGACCCTTACAAGCACACTGAAACGCAAACACAAAGGACCATAAACACCTAGAGTACCCTAAGACAACCATAACATAAGAAGATCTCCGGAGCTCTGTGTCATCATCCCTGAATCTTAAGAGAAGACCCCTGCAGCAGAACGATCTGCAACCAGGCGCAAGCAGGTCATCATCTTCAACCACGGAACAATTTACCGCCACGCTGCTTCCTCCTTTTTTGACACCAGTGCTGAGAGGGCATGGACATCAATCCAACACACCTGCAACAGCCGTCGCCATCTTTGGCTTTGAGTACCACGAAAAATGTCCCTTCCGGAAGGAAGAGAACTCGAGTCATCCGACCGGTCCAGCACCGCGGCCGGGCCATTCGCCCGGGCAAAGCAGAATCTCCCTCCAGCTTCAGCGCAGAGGAAGGAAAAGAACAGCAGCAGCAAATCATACCGACAAGGAAGAAGAAGGGTCTTCGTCTCCCTGCATTCATCGTCCATCTGAGGACCCAAACGGCCAGTGCCAATGGACCTCCAGTCACCATAGCCCGCGACCTCGACGAGATCCGGGGATCCCCCGCCCCGCTGGCTCCTAGACGAAGGCCAAAGCCTCGACTGACTGCGAACGGAGCCCGGAGAAACTTATTCCGACGCGACATCACCGCAACGGCCTCGGCAGCGTCACCCTCAATCCTAACCCTACCACACACACCTAGTGGACAGACTCGAGGTTCCCCCTCCCTCCTGCGGCCAAAGCGGCCGATGGAGAGAGAGGGAACCGGCGGCGCCACCGGCGGCGCGCAGGAAACCCTTTTCGCCTCCTTGATCGCCTCCTGCGATCCTCCGAAAGTTTGGATTTTATCGGGGTCCTATTTATATCGCCCATCCTTATGGCCTCACAACAAACACTGTCGAGCACAAAATAACAGTTTGGCTACCCTGCTCCGGGGATCAAAATGTTACAAGTAAACCAAGACTCCGCTGCGGTGAGCGGCGCGTGTGCGTGCATGCGTCCGCGTGCGTGCGTCTGTGTTACGTTGGCGTGTGTGTGTGCACGCCCCTCGTAGTCCATCCCGTAGGATCAGGTAGTTGGAGTTGGTTGCAAAGGAGCCGGGGCGATCCGAGCATGCCGGGCATCCTGTGCGCGGCCGGTGTGGCACGCGGATCGTGCGCGGACGGTTGTTGGAGTTCGTGCGGCGTGACGTTTGTCGCCGGAAAACCTTGTGTGTAGTGCGCTCCTCTCCTTCCTCCACCTTCGCCCGAGGGAGCGTGAGAGAGAGAGAGCGCGCGCTATCCGGCTTCGTCACAACACAAAATGGAAGGCGGCGGAGTCCAGATCGTATCTCGGCGCATGGTCAAGCCAGAGTATCAAACGAGCACCCGGCCGCCGGAGCCCGAGACCGTTCACCTGACGCCATGGGACCTGCGGCGGATCACGGTGGACTACATCCAGAAGGGAGTCGTCCTGCCCAAGCCCCCTGCGGGCGCGCACGCCGTCGAACACCTCGCGTCGTCCTTCGCGCGCGCCGTGGGCCGCTTCTACCCCCTCGCTGGCCGCTTCACCGTCGCGCCGGGGGCCACCGACGACGGGGCGCCGTCACCACGGCCGAGCCTGACGATCTCGCTCCGCTGCGGCGACGAAGGCGCCGAGTTCGTCCACGCCGTGGCGCCCGGGGTGGCTGTTACCGACATCACCGGTCCGCTTCACGTCATCCCACGGGTGGTTTGGTCCTTCTTCCCTCTCAGCGGGATGCTCGGCGCGGACGCCGTCGTGGACCCCAGCCGGCCGCTCCTGGCCGCGCAGGTCACGGAGCTCGCTGATGGCCTCGTGGTCGCCATGTCGCTGAACCACGGCGCCGCCGACGGGACCACGTTTTGGGATCTGCTCAACGCATGGTCGGATATCAGCCGGAGCGGCGGCGCTGCCAACGGAGACATCTCCACGGTGGCCCCACCTCCAAAGAGATGGTTCCTCGACGGCTGCACCGTGCCGATCCCTCTCCCCTTTGCCAGGGTGGAGGACATCGCCAGGCGGTTCGAGTACCCTCCGGTGCAGGAATGCTCGCTCCGTTTCTCGTCGGAGAGCGTGAAGAAGCTGAAGGCGAAAGCGAACGCCGAGATGGCCACCGGCACAGCCACCATCTCCTCCTTGCAAGCCGTGCTTGCACACCTATGGCGCGCAGTGTGCCGGGCCCGTGGGCTCGCGCCGGACCAGGAGACGACGTGCGCGCTTCCCGTCGGATGCCGGACACGCGTGAAGGGCATGCCGCAGGGTTACCTTGGCAACGCGGTGGCGGGCGCCGTCGGCAGGACCGCCGTCGGCGAGATCCTGGGCGACGGCCGGCTGGGCTGGGCGGCGTGGCTTCTGAACCGGGCCGTGGCTGCGGTCGACGAGGTGAGGGTGAGGGACGAACTCGCGGCGTGGCCTGGAAACCCCAGCTTCAAGTACGCCGCTGAGTGCAGCGGAGATCCTCCGTCGGCGATGGTGGCCACCGGCTCGCCGCGGTTCGACGTGTACGGCAACGACTTCGGGTGGGGCAGGCCGGTGGCCGTCCGGAGCGGCGCCGGCAACAAGCTGGACGGGATGGTCACAGTCTACGAGGGCGGCGGAGGGACAGGTAGCATGGAGCTGGAGGTGTGCCTCGCCCCTGATGCGCTCGCCAGGCTCGTCGCCGACGAAGAGCTGATGGCCGCGGTGGTAGGAGGGTCGACGTACTGATCCGCGGTGGTAGGTGCATGGTGCACCAATGCGTCGAAGGAGTTTGCCATTCAGAATTTCAGATATACAATGGAAGTCTACTGTATTATTTTTCCTAAAAAAGAGTGTATTGAAAGTGGATAATATGTTTCAAAATTTCTGATCATGTCTACGTCCAGACTCCTCCAGCTATAGATGTTACTAGCACATATGCCCGTTGCAACAAAAAAAATTATGATGTGTTTTTGAATTTAGTGAACTAAATATGTGTTGTAATGGAAGACAAAAAAAAATCCACATTACTAACCCAATGGCTAAGACCCCCTCCTCCACTGCCCATCACCAGGCATGACGACATCAACAAACTCCATGAAATCATCCATGCACCCACGAGAAACAACATAAATATTATGAACGTTTACAAAGACTGTCAATCTCTAGCTAATATAATGGAGAAAATTGTGGAGTTTGTGTCCACGTAGCAGAAACTCCAAGTCTGACTGCTTGTACTTTGATGACGGACGCTAGCGGATCGAGCAGAAAAAAAAAGAAGCAAACATTTTGTTTTCTTCTCAGAAAAATGTAACACATGACCAACAAAAATGAACAATTTTTATTATGATTTAGACATAGTTTTTTTTGCGTGTGTTATACGTAATATTTTGCTCTTGAGTTAAACGGTTCTGACACGCCAAATATCAGTATCACAGTATCGCATCTTAGTTGTTGACATCGGCAATTCGGATATAAAGTAGTTCATGAGCGAACCAACTTGTGGTTTGATGGTTAGGAGGACAGTTCTATCCCAGCCCATCAGGGTTTAACTCCTGGTGCTCACATTATTCTGAATTTATTTCCGGATATCTGGTGATGTGTGTTCACTGTTTAGTGAGAGGAGACGTTCCCGTTGACTACGAGGTGCTTGAGGTGACTTCGTCAATCTCAAAATGATATGCCAGCTCAGTCTCTCGAATGTGCTCATAGGAGTAGGGTGTGCATGTGTGTGTTCATAGTGAGCGAGTGCACACGCGTATATATGAGCTCCTGCGTTTGTACTGTGTTTCAAAAAGAAAATTTTCACCCATGGCATGTGCACCTAAACAAAACACCTAGCAATTCAACTACAAAAAGAAGAGGTTCAACAAAATTAGACACAAAGAAGAAATTCATCGGTAATTGAATAAGCCTCGGACCATGTAAAAGACGATGATATTATTGGGGCATTATTACCAATTGTCTAGCTATATGAACTAAGTAACTATCGGTGTATATTCATTTAAAATGGTATTAATTTTTTCTTTTCGTAAACAAACTTATAAATGGTATTATATCTTATTGTTCTTCAACAAACTTATATTCTACATAGATTGTAATCGCATTATAATTTACTTTAACTTTAATCTTATGTCATGTTTTATTGGTTACATTTTATGTTTAAACCCTACAACTTTAATTTTAAAGGAAATATATTTAATACTTTATTTCTTGCTTATTATTTTGCAGTTCACATAGATATTAAGTTATATTCTTTATCCATCTAATTAATAAAATATGCATAATATTATTATCGGAAATTCCAATGCACGGACATGTCTGCTCATGCCTTCCAGCACGATGGTTGCGTACAATGTCTTATTTGTTAGACTGGTCGTGCAGGCCATGATGATCCAGTTGCAATGTTGCATGCTACTATCATGTCTGTCATGGGTGATGTTGTGTAACGGCATCTCCAACGGGAACCCTTGAAACTCCACTATATGTCCGGACCATAGTGTCTGGATCACTTTTGTCATCCAATGAGAACTTGGATATGTCCGCTTAGCAGTCGGAACATACATATTTTGGTATCCAAGAGAGAAACGTGGGGGCTTTGTCAGAGTCCGGAAATGCACTTGACCAATCATATGCACGGTCCCTCTCTTCTCTCTCTCCTACCAACGGCACGTGCATGGTCCTTCTCTCCTCTCCCTTCTCCCAACCAAACACTGAATCACAAATATCCCACCATATGCATGGTGTCCACCTGCCTTCTCTCTTCCCAATCAGATACTTTGTGATTAGCATTGGATGGTTCTCTCCCACATCATGTCCGCATACCACGCCCGAACATAAAAATGGACATATACCAACGATATTTACGGATCGGCTTTGAAGATGCCCTAAGTCACATGTTAGTGCATCCCAACACTATGAGGCATATGACAATAGTAGTGGAACCAAGATTGGTCAATGACCCAAGCCAACAGCCTAGGTACAATGCAGTAACAGTGACAAAATGGCATTTTCATCTACAATAAAGGAAGCATCAGATAACTGCCCCTTTGCCAGTTGCCGCCGTTGTATGACAGGAACCGTGAAGAACATTTATATTACTAGCAAAAGGGCCCTTCTATTGTAATGGGAGAAAAAAAATCATAATCTCTAATGGCCATGACAACATTTTGCCGCATCACCTATAATGTTATGGTGAAAATTTTGTTGAATTTCGTTAACATTTTTTAATATACATACTTTTAAAAAAATCATGAACATTTTTTGATATCCCAAACTTTTTTTAAAAAAAATTTAAATGTTTTTGAATGTGCGAACATTTTTTAAAAATTAGGAACATTTTAGGGATGCACAAACATTTTATTTAAAAAATCAGTTTTTATAATTTTGAAACTCTTTTAAAGTACCAAATTATTTAAAGAAGAACAAACGAAAATGAAAAATAAAAACAAGAAAAATAATTAGAAACAGGCCGCCTGCACATGGGCCGGCCAAAACGGGCGCATTGCGTCTTCTCCCGGCGCACAGAGCGTCGGATAGGAGGGCTGTACTCGGTGGGCCGGCACGGGCGGGGGATTCCCCTGTGTGAAATGTTTTTTTTGTCACTCATACGTGACACTAGTGGGTAATATTTTGCAATTTTGAGAGCAATTTATATGACGTACCACCAGAAACATTAATGACTTTATTATTAGTTATAATTAGATTATAGATTCCTAACACTGAAGACACATCATGGATGTCCTGAAATAAATATAAAAAATACGAGCACCAATATTAAATTTAGGAGTTGAAGCATGGTGAGCTGGAATATCCCTATCTTTCTAACCATTAAACCACATATTGGTTCGTGTGAATGATGTTAAAGATTGAGCCAAGGTGTCGTTCATGTAGTAGTTTGGTTTCTCGTTACCTTCCGCAGGTTTACAAAAAATTGTCTCGTCGCTCATTGTACGGTGTGGTTATGATTTAATGAACCACGCGCATGGTGATTTTTGCAAAAAGAGAGAGAAAAAAAGAAAAGTTGTGAAGATCTTAACTTGCTCATGCTCCCCATATACATATCACGCACCCCTCAAGCCACACAGCATGATCGAGCGCAAACTCTTGCTCCTCCGGCGATCAAAATGGAAGTTGGCCGCCTCGGGAGCCTGAGACCGTGCACCTGACGCCATGGGACCTGTGGTGGATCACCGTGGGCTACATTAAGAAGGGCATAGCCCTGCCTAAGCCTCTGTCCGGCGTGCACTCTGTCGAACACCTAGCGTCATCCTTCGCGCGTGCCGTAGGCCAATTCTTCAAGAGCAACGTCTTTAGAAAAAAAAAACGCTCAAGTTTCATCATTGTTAGATCTAATCACTAAAGGCCAAATCATGGGTTTTTACCCCTAGAGATCAAGTCTGCTTAATTTCAAGCAATGCCTTCAGCAAGGCAAGGACAAAAAAAATCGCAATTACCAGATATATCAACTTAAGGTCCCACCTCGGATTATCATTCAAGAGCTCGAGATCGGTACTTGAGAAACACCACCAAATTAAAGTCAAAATGTGTGAACGTCACCACTTTTAACGATCCCAACGGCTACATGCGCAACACGGTCTTGACGGGAGATGCCATGGAAGTGAAGACTAACCTCAAACAAGCAGGCAACCGAGCGGCAACGAGAGCCGGTTGCCACCCAAGACTGCGAGCAATGAAGTTCACCGTCGTACATCGTGACGGTGACCGATGGAGGAAAGTACGGCCGTCAAAATCTCAATTTGGAACCCTCTGACAATCACACACTGTTCTCATGGTCCGCAGTTCTCATCCGTGGTCGTAGAACTAGTCGGCAAAACATACTTACCGGCTTGTCGCTGCCATTGGTCTATGTACCGTCACGGCAATCAGCAGTTGTAGTATGTATCCTAGCATTGATGTGACCGGGTCTTGAACTTGAGACCTCGTGAGTCTGAAGTATCTCGGCACTCTTATCTATGCATCTTGTATGTTGTGCCGAGTGTTTTGCAATCTCTGAACATCTAAAAAGGCATATAAATCTTCTAGTAGAAAAACAGGTATCGCGCACTTCACTCGCTTGGCATTTCGTCACGTCTCTTCCTTCCTTTTTCAGTTCCCCGCAGCCGCAGCCCGCAGGCCAGAGCCCGCTTCGCTCGCTTGCCTTCTCTCGCCGTCTCCTCCTCCTCCAGTCCTCTTCGGCAATTCCTCGGCGATGGGCGGCGCGGCGGCGGCGACGGGCGCCGCCAGGTGGATCCAGCGGCTGAGCGCGGCCAGGATCTCGACGGAGGCGCTGGAGCGGGGCCAGAGCCGCGTCATCGACGCCTCCCTCACCCTCATCCGCGAGCGCGCCAAGCTCAAGGTCCCCCTTCCCTTCCCTCCCCTCCTTTTCTTTCTCTCTCCCCTCCCCATCTCCCGGTTCACCGTGGCGTTGGATGAATTTCCCCCCTGTATATTCCATTCCATTCCGCGCGATTCGAATTGCACGCCTGCCACTGACTGACTGACTGACGAAATAGAAAAAGTTCCTTTTTTTGGGTGGAGAATCAAGGTCTGTGTCAGTCCAGATCACCCGTGTCCTTTCCTTTTTCTTGAATCTTCTTTTATCATTATTTCACATCAGCTGATGAGATTACAAGTTCTTATCCTCTCAAAGCACGTGATTAGTACCCCCTCTTGTAAATAAACTACAGTAATATAAGCAGTTTGCAGAGGGAGTACTAATTATCTTCTGAAGAGTTACAGCCCCCTTGGTACACTGCAATTTGGTCAGCCATCTCTTCTGAAACAGGGGAGAACACCTGTACCATCTCTTCTGAAATGGGGAAAGGCACACATTCATACAGTAGCAGACCTGATGTCCCACATCACAATTCTCTGAATTTCCAAAAACACCTGGATTGGACTGAAACATTTTTTGTTTCGGCATTAGTGAAATGTTCTCGGGAGTTGTTTGGTATACTCATGTGACGGTCGAGTCTTTTGAGGACTACGCCTAATTGTTTTATTGAGACTGTAACTAGGAGTAATATATGGTCAAAGCTGGTCACATGCACATGGCCTCAGTTAAGCCTTTTCTCAGCTGGAATCTAGCACCTTCATAGTTTACTCTGGTGTTCCTTCTTTGAGGCAGCTGCTCTATTATATAGAACTTCTGTACTAATACCACACCTGAAAAAAAGGAAAGGGAGTTGGGCAAAAGTTATGTTCAAACAGTAACTTTCCCCTGCTTCTTTTAGGAAATGCTTGATTTGTTCAAATTTATAATTAAAACCCAAGGCTTGTTGATGGTTACAACAGTCATACATTCCTACCAGGTGATCTAATAAGTGAAATGGGATAAGTTTGTGAGCAGGTTACGGCTGCATGTTAGAATACAACACACTTATGAAGTTATGAGTTATGAGAATTCTACTAGTCCTAGGTCCTGACTTTACTCATGCTTGGATGTAGGGAGAGTTGCTGCGTGCTATGGGCGGTGTCAAAGCTTCTGCGACACTCTTAGGAGTACCCCTCGGGCACAACTCATCTTTCTTGCAGGGGCCTGCATTTGCTCCCCCTCGCATAAGGGAGGCCATTTGGTGTGGAAGCACCAACTCTAGCACAGAAGAAGGTAAACTTAATATTATCAAAATGCTACCTTGTACTCGAGAAACATTTATCAAAGAAACAGTTATGGAGTTCATGCTATGCAGGCAAGGAATTGAATGATCCAAGAGTGTTAACTGATGTTGGTGATGTCCCTATACAAGAGATTCGTGACTGTGGTGTTGAAGATGACAGATTGATGCATGTAATCAGCGAGTCTGTCAAAACAGTGATGGACGAAGTAAGTTATATATTACCCCACAATGTTTGATTCAGAAATATCATTTCAGAATATCCAAGACATTCCAGTACTGTATTTAGTATCTTATTTTAGAATCCGGTGAAGTTTGTGATAATTATTTTCATGAGCTAAGCCGGAGATTTGCTTGAACAAAACTGAAAGCTACTGAAGCAGAATAATTTTGGAAGATCTTCACATATTTAACTATGACACATCGTTGTATAGGATCCTCTTCGGCCGTTGGTGTTAGGAGGCGATCACTCGATATCTTATCCAGTTGTTAGGGCTGTGTCTGAAAAGCTTGGTGGACCTGTTGACATTCTTCATCTTGACGCACATCCAGATATCTATGACTGTTTTGAAGGGAACACTTACTCACATGCTTCTTCATTTGCAAGAATAATGGAAGGAGGTTATGCGAGGCGACTTTTGCAGGTAACTCTGTTTTTTCATGTCTGAGTTCTGAATCCCAAATGAAACATGTTGGTAACTTATTCGTTGAAAAACATGTTATCAGGATTTAACATCTATAAGTTGTATCCAGATTGAAATAATGGTTATAAGGTGTTATAAAGATTGTATCGGCTGGGAGTTTTAGAAGTTTTTTGGACTGTACCTGGATTAACCTTTTGGTGCTCTATAGTCAGTAGTGTGCAACTCTGTTTCTGTGTCTTCACCTTGATTTTGATGCATTTCAGGTTGGACTTAGATCAATTACCAAAGAAGGACGTGAGCAAGGGAAGAGATTTGGTGTGGAACAGTATGAGATGCGCACTTTCTCAAGAGATCGGGAGAAGCTTGAGAATCTGGTAACTCGCTAACATAAACCACATCATTTCATACTTGTCTGTCTCTGTCAGTTATTCCATTTATCATTGATGTGTCCTATGGTTCAATTCTTATTATTAATTTCATTTGGTATTATCTACCTCTGGTGGTATTCAAAATTCATAATAGGCCATTCTGTGCTCGTTTTAATTCAACACAATGTGCAGTAGTAACCTTGTGTTCTTCTTTCCTGTACTCCTTCAGTCGAATACTTTATCACCAAAATGATACGAATTTCTTGAATGATTGTCCTTCACTGCTTTTGGCAGAAACTTGGGGAAGGTGTGAAGGGGGTGTATGTCTCCGTCGACGTGGACTGCCTCGACCCCGCGTTCGCTCCTGGCGTCTCTCACATCGAGCCGGGAGGCCTCTCGTTCCGCGACGTTCTCAACATCCTCCAGAATCTGCAAGGCGATGTCGTCGCCGGAGATGTGGTGGAGTTCAACCCGCAACGCGACACGGTCGACGGGATGACGGCTATGGTCGCCGCGAAGCTGGTCCGGGAGCTGAGCGCCAAGATCTCAAAATGAGCAGCAACAGTCAGGACAGAGGCAGCAAAGAGGATTTTCAGGCATGGTGGTCGTTGATCTTATTTCCTGCCAATCATTCAGTTGTGCCACGTTTTAGCCTGACAATCTTCTATAAATAATAAAATCAGGCTGCAAAACGTCTTCGAATTTGGTATGCGCTATGTGGTATTTGTTGGTTCTCCTTTCACATGCAGGCATCCAAGATTAAGCTCGTAGGTGAGAACATCTTCTCTTGGAGAAGGAATATGTCGAAAAGTCTGAAATGAATTAAAAAATCAAGGTGTCACTAGTCTTGAGTGAATTGACTAGTATGGTATCTGCAGGACTTGAGATAGTTGTAGTTAAAGAGCGAATGTAACGGAAAGTAATGGAACTAGGGAACAAGAGGCCACAAGTAAATAATAACTGAAAGTGGAAGTGGACGGTGTTTTCTTCAGTGGAGAGGGAAGGAGTACTTTTCTTCGCCAGCGACGAGTGCCGTTTAAGTGTGCTAGTCCCGCGAGGCCTCAACACGACGACTTCCTGAATGTCTATCGTAATAAGTTTAACCCATCATGCCTATAGTTCGCTTCAGTGTTGTAGTCGTTGTTGGGTCGTTCACGAACATGAATGTAATTTTTTTTGTTATTTTTGTGTTCCTTATACTGCCATGACATAATGAATTGATTGAAAGCTTCCTAAAAAAGCAGGGCTGGGTATATAGGCGGGAGGTGATAAGATAAGAGATAGTGATAGAGATGGTTATATTGAAGCACACGCTCGTGCTCCACGAGGCATGCTTGTCACACATGGGCGAATAAAGACCTCCCCACAATATATATCCCTCACTCCAACCCGCACGATCGAGCTCAGACTCACATTCTCCATTCGGTGATCAATGGAAGACGGCGGTGTGCAGATCATCTCCCGGCGCATGGTCAAGCCGGAGTATCAGAAGACCTCACCGCCGCCGGAGCCTGAGACCGTCCACCTGACGCCATGGGACCTGCGGCGGATCACCATGGGCTACAGCCAGAACGGCGTCCTCCTGCCCAAGCCTCCGGCCGGCACGCACGCCGTCGAACGCCTCGCGTCGTCCTTCGCCCGCGCGTTGGGCCGCTTCCACCCCTTTGCCGGCCGCTTCGCCGTCGCGCCAGCGGGCAGCGCCAACAGCCTGACGATCTCGCTCCGCTGCGGCGGCGAAGGCGCCTTGTTCGTCCATGCCGTGGCGCCCCGGGTCGCCGTGGCCGACATCTCCGGCCCGCTCCGCGTCATCCCGCGCGTCGTCTGGTCCTTCTTCCCTCTCAACGGGATGCTCAGCACGGACGCGGCCGCTGACCCGAGCCAGCCGCTCCTGGCCGCGCAGGTCACCGAGCTCGCCGACGGCGTCTTCGTGGGCATGTCGCTCAGCCACGCGGCCGCCGACTGGACGACGTTCTGGGACCTCTTCAACACGTGGTCGGAGTTCAGCCGAAGCGGCGACGGCGACAACGGGGACATATTCACACTGGCGCCAGTGGAGAGGTGGTTCGCCGACGGCTGCCCCGTGCCGATCCCTCTCCCCTTCGCCAAGGTGCAGGACATGGCGACGCCGTTCGAGTGCCCGCCGGTGCAGGAATGCTCGATCCATTTCCCGCCGGAGAGCATAAAGAAGCTGAAGGCGAAGGCGAACGCCGAGATGGCCGGCACAGCCACGGCCCCCATCTCCTCGCTGCAGGCCGTGCTCGCGCACCTATGGCGAGCGGTGTGCCGCGCCCGGGGGCTGGCGCCGGACGTGGAGGCGAAGCTCACGCTCCCCGTGGGATGCCGGGCGCGGGTGAAGGGTGTTCCGCAGGCTTACATGGGCAACGCCTTGACAAGTGGAGTAGCCAGGCACCCCGTCGGCGAGATCCTGGGCGACGGCCGGCTGGGCCGGACGGCGTGGCTCGTGAACCGCGCCGTGGCCTCGGTCGACGAGGCGAGCGTGAGGGCCGAGCTCGCGGCTTGGCCTCGAAACCCCAGCTTCAGCCGCGTGGGCGTGGGTGGCCGCGATGGGGATCCTGCGGCGGTGATGATGAGCGGCTCGCCGCGGTTCGACGTGTACGGCAACGACTTTGGGTGGGGCAGGCCGGTGGGCGTCCGGACTGGGCCGGGGGACAAGGAGGACGGGCTGATCACGGTTTTCGAGGACGGCGGAGGGGCCGGGGGCATGGAACTGGAGGTGTGCCTCCCTGCTGATGTGCTCGCCAGGCTCGTCGCCGACGAAGAGCTGATGAGCACGTCCGTCTAGGAGCGCAGCCGACTGAGAGCCTGCTGGTTCCGGTGCTTTATCTTGTTTAAAATGCCGTATCTTGTGTGCTGTAGTAAAAGTAAAACTAGTGATAATCCTGATGTCCAGCGTCAAGTTTGTTGCTGTAATAAAGTAATAAAATTATCTGGATACGAATGCCTCTGCTAGAGCTCACTTTGAGATGGAATGGCTACAAGTCAGTCGTTCGATTTTCAAGTTTGGCCAAGTCGATTGATTCTGGCCGTTGGATGCAGATCAAACAGTGGACATGCCTTCTTCTTCCACCAGCTTCTTCTTCTTCTTCCCAGGCTGCCACACAGGCTACCGGCCGATCCGCGCCATCACTCGCAGCCGGCAGTGCTCACGCTTAGCCTCGCCGCCCCGCCCTCACCGAAACCGCTGCCCCCCCCCCTCCCCCCATCGCCGGTCTTGCCGCCGGCCCAGGCCATCCCATCTAGCCCCACCCGTGTCCGGTATTTTTCTCCGGCGAAGCCCCACAACCGCCACCACCCTAGACCCTAATATGGATGATGGAGTAGCCCTTTGGCGAGCCTTTTCCTTCTCCTTCCTTTCCTCCGGCGAACTATCAAATTCGACAGACCCCAATTTAAAATTCATTCGACTGTCATTTAGCTAATGTGGATATGTTAAGAGAGAAAAAGAATCTGATCTGATGAAATCGTGTACAACAAATTATAGAATGGTAACATATCGGTAACTAACAACTACTCCCTCTGTAAAGAAATATAAGAGCATTTAGATCACTATTTTAGTGATCTAAATGCTCTTATAAATCTTTACGGAGGGAGTATATATATATATACAATGATAGGATCATGTGACACACTCAAATTTGCCGGATATATGCTGTAGTACATATTACCCCTCGATCTAACCAGAAGGGGCATCTCTGATTTGAACGGCCGGACATGCCGGAGCACATGGCGATCTGTGCTAGTAATTGCTTATTTTCTTCATGTGCTTTCTATACACATGTGCTCCAGATCTGTGCCCTCAATATATAGAGGACTCCAACCCGGCCACCCCAACCCACAGAACACAAACGATCGAGCTCAAACTCACACCCTCCATAGTGGCCACCGCTCATCCGGCGATCAAAAATGGAAGGCGGTGCTGTCCAGATCGTCTCGCGGCGCATGGTCAAGCCGGAGTCTCGGAAGACCGTCTCGCGGCTCACGGCCGCTGGAGCCTGAGACCGTCGACCTGACCCCATGGGACCTGCAGCAGCTCCCCGTGGACTACGTCCAGAAGGGCGCCGAGTTCGTCCACGCCGTTGGTGGTCTGGTCCTTCTTCCCTCTCAACGGAATGGCCTTGGTGGACCAGACACGTGCCTCGCCGCCGACGGAGAGCTGATGAAGCCGTCGGTCTAGGAGGGCAGAGGTGATGGCGGCGGACTTGGATCCTGATGGCGAGGCCTCACTCCATAGTTCCATTTTCACGTTTGCTACAAGTATAATCTTGGCTGGAGCTCATACTACACATGTAGTACTACTACTCCCAACACACTATGGGCTAACCCATAAATTCAGTTCTCCCCTAAACTTGTGCGCCTGCACTTTCTGCATACAGGTCGGCCATCACACTTTTTTTTTTTTTTTTTTGCGGGTGGGCCATCACACTTTTTATCTCCAGCACACTGCCCAAAATGCTCCATCCTTGGAGAGAAGTGGATTCTTTCTAGAAAAGTTTCGGCTAATGATAAGCAAGAAGATTACGAAGCAGAACACGATGAAAAAAAAGAAAAACTTCCTCCCGCGCTTTTTACTATGCATATACTACATTTGACTTGGAACAAATCGTCTATGTGGAGTAAAACAGACAAGAGGGAGTAATATTCTGCTGCATAAGAGTTATATAGGAATCAAAATAGTCTTTTATTTTCTTTCAAAATTTGATTTTATTGAATTATTAAAACCCTTTCAATTCGAATAAGAGTTGAGGAAGAATTGCAAGGAGAGAGAGAGAGAGAGAGAGAGAGAGAGAGAGAGAGCATATCTGGCTTGGATGGGGCGCAGGCGGGCTGCTTGTGAGGGTCGGGGCTAGTCGCTCCCTTTCTCGCTGGTGGTCATATCCGATCAGATTGGCGAACGTCTTGGTCGGGTGATTTCTGGGAGGATTTCTTCTTCAAAGATGACTATGGTAGCACCAGCGAATGGTTTGTACTAGCAAGGTTGCGGGATGTAGCCGGAAGACTCCACTGTGGGTTTTGGCGGCTTTCACTTCAGTCAATTTGCCTTCGACTGTGCGATGCAATCTATGGACTGTGGCTTGACGCACAGGGTTGGTGTGCAGCGGTGTGGTGGGATTTCTAGCCTAGCACACCTGTAATTGCTAGGATCACGGAAAAGTGACGGAGACAACACATGATTGATTTCAATCGCAACCGTAGCCCCCACATCTCTGTCACAACCGTCCCACTCATCTCCTAGGCCTCCTCCTATTGGAGTGACAGCTAGATGCCGAGGGTTCGTGCTGGGAACGAGCGATCTGTCGAACAAACAGAGGGTGCCCCGTGACAGCGGATGAGCCACGCGTGCAGGGCTCCGTCGCAATCACCCAAAGAGGGATGTGCAGTGGCGAGATGTAGTGAGGACGTGTGATGGGGAATGGAGACGACAGACGAGGAGAGAGCGTCGACCAGTGGGTGGAGGAAGGAGGCTACGTTGCGGTTTGTTCAACCGGCACCTCCCCTCAGCGAAGGCGTGCGTGCTGCGCCAAGATTCGTGTTTTCGATCCATCGGCCATAGGTTAGTTCGTTGGGAATGTAAAAAAAAAAGGACGTTCTGCAAATAACATTTTCGTTTCCTTTTCTTTCCTTTTGAGTGTGTGGGTTTAAAGATGTCTGACCATAGCACCTTGTTGAGAAAGAATACCCCCATCTATCTATTTCCATGTCTCAAAAAAAATCTATCTATTTCCAATTTTGTTCTACTTTTAGTGTTGGTTTCATTGCACAAAAGTAGTAAGTACTAGTAACATGTCAGTTGTTCAGCACTTCTTTTTTGTTACCTACGGAACAGACCGAAGAAGAAGCTTCCAACTCTCAGCTATGGCGTCGGCCGGCGTCCATCCGCCGGTCCTCCCGGCCGTCCTCCACCTCCGCCGGTCAGACGCCGACTTCACCGCCGCGCTGCGCGAGCGGTTCCGCGTCCTCGACTTCTTCGCCTCGGGCCAGCCCCTCCCGGCCTTCCTCGCCGCGGCCGCGGCCGCGCCGGAGCCCCCGCGCGCCGCGGTCGTCGTGGGCGGCGGCTCCGTGCGCGTGGACGCCTCGTTCCTGGACGCCATACCCTCCCTCCGCTGCGTCCTCACCACGGGCGCCGGGATCGACCACATCGACCTCGCCGAGTGCACGCGCCGCGGCGTCGCCGTCGCCAACTCCGGGGAGGTCTTCTCCACCGACGTCGCGGACTACGCCGTAGGCTTGCTGCTCGACGTGCTCCGGCGCGTGTCGGCGGCGGAGCGGTACGTCCGGCGCGGGTCCTGGCCGGCGCAGGGCGACTATCCCCTCGGATCCAAGGTCCGTTCTTGACTTCTTGGCCTGTTGAGCTTAGGCATACCTTGACACTATTTTGTTTCTGATTCCTCCAATGTTCTTAGGAAAAACTATCTTAGTACAGTAGAAATTAACCTGTCTGAGAGGAATTCAGAGACAATTCTTTTTTGAATAATTTGGATTGAATTCAGAGACAGTATAGTGTCAATATAGTCCTTGTTAATAAGATTCTCAAATGCGGCAAATTAACCTCCTTTGCCAGTTGCTGAAGGAGAAGGATGAATAAAGCTTTAACCTTGTGGAGTTTACATCTGGGTGAGCAAATTAAAACAAGCATTATTTTGTGGCTGAGCAGGCAGTCCACAAACTGAATTAGGGGTTGACGGCATTTGTTGTTACTCCTCTCAGATCTACTTCCATTTTGTCACTTTGTAAAGGTTAACATCAACATCACAAACCCAGCAGTTAGCTATCCTGTTGACATCCTGCTATTTCCAATACGAAATCAACCCAAATCCATTGCATAGGTCTGTAACAGCTCCACATCATCATCGGTCCAAACCGCTGCAGACTCTGAACTGAATATTTCAGAAGGCGTCGGCAGCAGCACCCTTGCTGCTTAACCGCTTCCATGACACTACACATTAGGAAACTCAGGGTGGAAATCAAGGGCGATTACAATGTAATCCGAGAGAGAAAGAGCGAATGTCTCTCCAGTCTTAATTAGCAATATAATGCTGCAAGCGTCATATGTATATATATATATATATATATATATATATATATATATATATATATATATATATATATATATATATGGATTATACATTAGAGTATGAATTACACAAACTCCTTGTCATATATCCAGGCGCTGAATTAGCCAGCACATTCATCCTGTTGTGAATTGAAGGTTGCATTCTTCTGTATGTTCTCTGCTCGGTTAGTGTGCCACACTGCTACTGCTACAGCTCCATGTTGACTTATGTTTTAGTGATTGCATCCACAATTCGTGCACTTCTCTGTACTCTCCTCATTCAGTAATTGGCACCATGTATGTCTATGGCCCGAAGGCATGTTTTCCCCTTTTCTTATTCCTTTTGGCACTAATAAAAACTAAACAATATTTTTTTTGTGTTATTTTGATGATCTCAGCTTGGTGGCAAGCGTGTTGGCATCATTGGCTTGGGGAACATCGGCTCACGAATTGCAAAGAGGCTTGAAGCCTTCGGCTGCATCATCCACTACAACTCGAGAAAACCAAAGGATTCAATATCTTACAAGTACTTCGGAAATGTTCACGATCTTGCTGCTGAATCCGACGTGCTCATTGTCGCATGTGCACTAAACAAGGCGACGCGGCACATCGTGAACGAGAATGTGCTGGAGGCCCTAGGAAAGGGTGGTGTGGTCATCAACATCGGCCGAGGAGCAAACGTCGACGAGGCGGAACTGGTCATTGCACTCAGGGAGGGAAAGATTGCAGGCGCGGGCCTTGACGTCTTCGAGCACGAGCCCAAGGTGCCAGCAGAGCTGTTGTCCATGGAGAATGTGGTTCTGTCGCGTCACGTGGCGGTCTTTACAGAGGAGTCCAGGTCGGATCTGCGCGCACACACCTTGGGCAACCTTGAAGCCTTCTTCTCCGGTCAGCCGTTGCTCACTCCAGTGGATGCTGATTCTCTAGTGCAGTGAACGCAAGTCAGGTCACTCATATCAGATATATTGGAAGTGATGAACTGATGATGCTGATTCTCTAGTACAGATTGCCGCAAGTCCCTACCTAAACAAAACATGCAAATCAGGGAGAAGATATTCCATGGAAAAGTACAAATGATGTAGCTCCAGGAAACTAAGCAAAGACCAGTATCCTTACTTTTTAGTCTTTGAATTTGCTAATACTCCCTCTGTTCACCAATATAGGACGTTTTAGACTGACCACACAAGTCTCTAAAACGTCTTATATTTATAAACAGAGGAAGTAGTGTATATAATTGGGTTTCATTTTTCTCTCTAGATCTCTTTTCTTGAATAGTAAAAATTATATATTGGGTTGCTTGTGTCGATTTCACGATGTTAGTCAGCATGCGGTATGTTCTTGCTGTTTATAAGCCATTCAGCCTTAGTATTTGAATATATTTATGGTTGTGTGCATGATATAGAAGCCAGAAGAATGATATTTCATTGTCGAGAATGTTGTATCTAACAAGGTGCCTTGAATCTTTTATTGCTACTGGAATGAAACGCAGCCTCTGCACAGAATTAAGCTGCTTGATGTGCCTTGAATCTTTTATTGCTACTGGAATGAAACGTAGCCTCTGCACAGAATTAAGCTGCTTGATGCCTTGATGGGCCAACAGCAATTATATTATTACACGATTTTTGCCATCATTGTAAGCTAACTGGGTTGTATGGCTTCAATGTAAGGGGTGGACCAGATTATATACCCAATGGTTGCGTGGGATTGAAAGGGCTTGGTTGGAAGGTAAGGATAGGATGATTGGTGGTTGGTTAGAGTATCTACAGCCGCGGACAGCAAATCCGACACCTCAAATGCTCGCGGACTCGTCAGGGCGCGTCCCCAGACTGTGAGTGGTCACGTCTCAAATTTACTCCTCAGTATCCGGAAACCTTATACTACAAACCTTAGATCCAAAAGCATGCAAAGGATAAAATCCATGTACTAATCCTCGTCGGAGATGTTCACTATCTCCGTGCCTGGCTCCGGATACATGGCTGGCAGCCGCAGATTGGGGTCCTGTGGCTGCTCCGCATCGGCCTCCGCCTCCATCTCTGTCTCACCTCGTCGAATAGCGCGTCGGTCGCCGCCAGTTCTTGCCGGATGAACTAGCGGTTGGCCTCCTAGTGGATGGACTCTAGGATGGCCTGCTGCTCCGCCATCTCGGCCGCTTTGGTGACCGCAAACTCCGCCTCCGCTTCCTGCATGTTGAAGCTTGGAGCCGACGCCAGCTCCTCCTCCGGCTACTCCATCCCCTCCTCCCTTGGATCCATCACCTCCATCGAAGCCGGCTGTTGTTCCTCTTCCTCGTCCTCTTCCTCTTCCTCCTGCTCCTTCTCCGTCTGCTCCGGCGAGTCCGGAGGCAGGCCGGCAGCAATGCGGGTGGCGCACGCGGTGCACCTCACCCGCATCTCCTGCTCAATCTGAACCAGTGCTCCGACGTGAGCATAGCATACATGGTTATCATTTGCCGAACCATGCTTAGCCGGAGGGCATGGGAAGAGCGGCGGAGAAGGAGAGAGGTGGACGGGCTCGGGCTGGCGGCGCGGAGAGGGAGGAGGTGGATGTGGCTAGGGTTTGGGGACGCCGACCGGTTTAAATAGCCGGATTTGGCCTCAGGCAGTGAGCTGGTGCGGCGCCACACGGCGTTCACACCCCCACCGGAGGAGACGTCGTCGGGCCGCCGGGTTTCCGGATGATTCCGTGTGGAGTGTAGTTAAAGTTTTAACTCTCTTCTTTTTAAGAGAGAAATGAAAGTTCTGAAGTTTAGTAGGTGTTGAAAACTAAAGATAAACAGGAAAGAGGTGGCCACCGTGGCTTTGTTATGAGTGGTTGCAGCTCTCAAGCTCGCAACCATGGCGGCAGCCGGCGGCAAGCCGCACGTCCTGCTGCTCCGTCCCGTCGACGCGCCCTTCGCCGCCGCGCTGCGCGACCGCTTCCGCGTCCTGGACCTGTACGCGCCGGGGCAGGCCCTCCCGGCCCTGGCCTTCGTCGCCGAGGCCGCCGCCGTGCCGGAGCCCCCGCGCGCCACGGTCATCTGGGGCGGCGTGCGCGTGGACGCTTCGTTCCTCGACGCCATCCCCTCCCTCCGCTGCGTCGTCAGCACGGCCGCGGGGCTCGACCACATCGACCTCGCCGAGTGCGCGCGCCGCGGCGTCGCCGTCGCCAACTCCGGGGAGGTCTACTCCGCCGACGTCGCCGACTACGCCGTCGGCCTGCTGCTCGACGTGCTCCGGCGCGTGTCGGCGTCCGAGCGCTACGTCCGGCGCGGGTCCTGGCCGGCGCAGGGGGATTATCCTCTCGGATCCAAGGTCCGGTTCCTGCCTCCTGTTTGGCTTTCTGTAAACTGACATTATTATGTTTCTGATTCTTCAAGTTTGAGAGAAATTCAGAGCAATTGCTTGGAGAGATCAAAACAAGAATTATTTTGAGTCGGAGCAGACTGTTCACAAACTGAATTAGGGGTTCACAAACTCTCAGATCCAGTTCAATTTTGTCAATTTCTGAAGGTTAACATGATGAGTATCACAAACCCAACAGCTAGCTATCCTCTTAGACATCCTAATGTTTCCAATACCAAGCAACCCAAATCCATTGTGTCGTGCAGTCACACAGAGGGAAGTTAATTTTGTGAGTGAGCAGCTTCTATCCAAATTTTGTGACGCTGAAGTGAATTATTTCAGAAGGCATTTGCAGCGGCATCTTTGCTGTTTAACCGCTCCTATGATTCTAGTACCGATTAAGAAACTCAGGATGAAGATGAAATCGACGGCTGCAGATAGAGGAAGCGGGTCAGGGGAGAGGAAATGTGTGTCCTGCTTCAGTTAGCAATTTAATGCTGCAAGCTTCATACGAGTAATATCGATTAGTGTATAGATTACACATACTCCTAGTGAGATATGAACCAAAGGTATGAACCGAAGATATGGCTTACACAAGCATGGAATTAACCGGCACATTCATCCTGGGATGAACCGAAGGTTTGCATTCTTCTGTATGTCCTCTGCTTCATCGTTGGAGGATTAGTTTATCTTTTTTTTGTGTGTTGTCTAAGACCTATTAGCATGCTACACTGCTACTGCTACTTCTTCAGAAAGCCATGTTTGCGCACTTTTTTGTGCTCTCCTCATTCAGTAATTGACACCATGTATGTCTATGGTGCAAAGACATGTTTTTCTCTTATTCCTTTGGTACTAAAAACTAATACAATGTTGTTGGTGTTGTTTTGATGGTCTCAGCTTGGTGGTAAGCGTGTTGGCATCATCGGCTTGGGGAACATCGGCTCACGGGTTGCAAAGAGGCTTGAAGCTTTTGGCTGCATCATCCACTACAACTCGAGAAAACCAAAGGATTCGGTCTCTTACAAATACTTCCCAAATGTCCATGATCTTGCTGCTGAATCTGACGTGCTTGTTGTCGCGTGCGCACTGAACAAGGCGACACTGCACATCGTGAACAAGGATGTGCTGGAGGCCCTAGGAAAGGACGGTGTGGTCGTCAACATCGGTCGAGGAGCAAACATCGACGAGGCGGAACTGGTCATTGCACTCAGGGAGGGGAAGATAGCAGGCGCAGGCCTTGACGTCTTCGAGCATGAGCCAAAGGTGCCGGCGGAGCTGTTCACCATGGAGAATGTGGTTCTGTCGCGCCACGTGGCGGTGTTGACGGAGGAGTCCAGGTCGGACCTGTGTCTGCACACCATTGGCAACCTTGAAGCCTTCTTCTCCGGTCAGCCATTGCTCACTCCAGTGCATGCTGAATCTCTAGCACAGTGAGCGCAAGTTAGCAAAACTGCACCACAACTTTTGTTGGGTGCGGAGTATGTGCAGATGTGTGACACGGTGCCCGCCATTGCACATTTTTTTCACATAAACATTCAGAACACCAGAAGCAAATTTGTGCAGCATTCCGTTTGCTGGTGGAGTCATGAGCACATTATTCTTGCAGATTGCAGTTCATTCAGGCTTATTAATCACAAGAGCACAACATTTTATCCAGATCAATCAATGGTGATCTTGTTTCAGAGCTGCACAGGGCTGACCAGTGGCTTCCCTGAAAAGAAAGCATCGAGGTTGGCGGTGACTAGCTGGATCACACGGCGAATGGACTCTGGCGTGCTCACGGCCCTGTGGTGAGACAGCACGACATTGTCCATGTGCAAGAGGTCCGGCGGCACGTCCGGCTCCTTCTCGAAAACATCCAGGCCGGCGCCGCCGATGATGCCCTCCTGCAGGCATTTGACTAGCTCCGGCTCGTCGACGAGCCCCCCGCGGCCGACGTTGATCAGCACGCCGTCCTTCCCGAGCGCCTCCAACACATCCCGGTTCACCATGTGCTTGGTCTTCTCTGTCAGCGCGCAGGAGAGCACCAGCACGTCGCTGCCGGCGGCGAGGTCCCGCACGGCCGGGACGAACGAGTATGGAGACGACGGCTTGGGCGACCTCGAGTGGTAGGATACGGCGCAGCCGAAGGCGGCGAGACGGCGCGCGACGCGGGAGCCGATGTTGCCCAGCCCCACGATCCCCACCCGCTTCCCGCTAACCTGCCATGGCAAAGACTCCCAATGAAGCGAGCATTATATATGGATGCGTTGCGGTTGCAGGGACGAGCATGATTGAAGCTGCCGCGGTTAATGCACCGGCCTTTGCACCAAGAGGGTAGTCGCCGCCGGCCCGGACGTAGGCGTCTGCTGCGGCAACGCGGCGGAGAGTGGCGATGAGTAGCCCGACGGCGTAGTCAGCAGCGTCGGCAGAGGACGCGTCACCTGCGTTGGTGACGGCGATCCCGCGGCGGCGGCAGGCGACACGATCGACGTGGTCGACGCCGACGGAAGAGGCAACTACGAGCTCCAGACTAGGGAGCGCGCCGATGAGGTCGGCAGTTACCGCCGGGAGGTCGACGGTAAGGAGCACCCGCGCCGACGCGTCATCCTCGGCGACGGGGAGGAGACGGTAGCGAGCAGAGAGCGCCGACTCAAACTCCGGGAAGATGGGGTCGGCCAGGAGCACGAGCGGTTTGGCTTGGCTTCCCGGTGGCGCCGGCAGCGGCATCTTCTCAACAGGCAGTGATGAGCTATCAGACCGCTGCTTTGAGGACAAGGCAGAGAGGAAGCACATAAAAAAGCAATCACAATTCTATAATCAGCGAATCATGTTCATGTGATCATGTCCTCTCCACTCGCCGGAAGTGTGCAAAGGTGTCGCACATTTGGCGTCTCTTTTAAAAGATTATTATCTCTAGTTACATGAAACAACCACAAGAATACATGAAATTTTATCAGGTACGCGAATTTCCCACGTGGAGATCCCCCATTGAGAGGAGATTCCGCCGAAATTGACAATGCTATAAAAGAACTGGGGAGAGTTTTCTTATTCCTTTTGGCACTTAATAAAATTTTAAATATCATTTTTGGGGTTATTTTGATGGTCTCAGCTTGGTGGCAAGCGTGCTGGCATCATCGGCTCATAGGGGCGGAGCCAGAATTTTTGTGTGTGGGGGCAAACTTGCACATAACTTCATTAACAATTTCAGTACATTGACAGTTCGAAGCAACCGGCTTAGGAAAAAAATTAATTGTGCTTGGCAGTGGCCGTCCGCAAGCCCTCTTCTATCCCCCCGAGCAGCCCGTGCACCTTCATGGTGGCGGCGTGGCGGCCTCGGTGCCAGGTCGAGGTGGTGGTCCATGGCAGCGGCGGCTCGACGTGGTGACGCTTGCCTCGGCGCGGAGGCGAGCTCCTCCAGTCGGAGGACGGCCTTGGTCCAGGCAGAGCTCCTTGCCGGCTGCTCCTACTGCTCCTTGCCGTCCGTGCCAGCTGCTATTTGTTGTCGGGCGTCGTTGCTGCTACTCTTTGCCTTGCCGGCCGGCACAGAGGGGCACACCGCCGTGCACTGGCGAGAGGGGTGCTGCCGCGTGCAATGGAGAGGCGCACCGCCGCCCTGCTGGAGGTCGTGCTCCGGCCAGAGGAGGAGAGGGAGGAGTAGGGTCGGCCGGGGGGAGGAGGGCTAGCTCACGGAGAGGGGGAGAGGGAGGAGGAGGGGCGGCCGGTGCATGTCCGGCGGGCTCGCGGGGGAGAGAGAGATAAGGTAGGAGAAGAAGGAAGAGATAACTGACTTGTGGCCCCCACATGTCAGCTAACGGTCAACAAACGGTCAAATAGACGGTTTGTTTAGGTGCGGGTCCGACCTATCATAAACCGGTCTAATTTCTTAGCAACGGGTGTTTTGGGTTTTTTGAAACAACTGACGTCGTTTTCGTTAGTTATTAGTCACAAACAAAATTTTATTAGTTTTCTGAAACCCTAACACGAATTGTGGTAGTTTTATGCTATTCACTCGTTTTCTTGTTGAGGTCTATCCTGTAGGGGTAGTCAAATTGGATCAATGCTTGATTCCTAGGTTTCATCAGAAACGTAATTGGTTACTTTCAATCATGCAAATCAATAGTTCATATATACCACAACGATCTCAACAACAAACAGGGTGTATGTAGCACAGAGGAAAGAAACGCGCCTACTCTTCTAGTACTTACAAACCTCATACAGCAGAATAGAGTCCAAACTTGGGTGTAGCAGCAACAGCAGTAGATTATTTCATGAGGAAGATAAATGGAGAATGAATGATCATGCGCTGGCCTAGGCAGTGATGGGGACGCTATGGAGGACGACAGTCTCCACGGTGAGGCCGGGGCCGAAGCCGAAGAGAACGCCCCAGTCCATTCCCTCGCCGGTCGTCGTATGGCCATCCTCGGCGGAGCGTTTGCGCATTTCGTCCATGATGAAGAGCACGCAGGCGCTCGACATGTTGCCATATTCGGAGAGGACATGCCTGGTGGCGCGCATCCGTTCTTTGTTCAGGTTGACCTTGGCCTCCACCATGTCAAGGATTGCCGGCCCGCCAGGGTGCGCCATCCAGAAGACGGAGTTCCAGTCATCGATGCCCAATGGCTTGAAGGCGTCCTCTAGGGCGCGCTCGATGTTCTTGGAGATGAGCCCGGGCACATCCTTGAGGAGGTGGAAGGTGAGGCCGACCTCCCGGAGGTGGCCGTCGATGGCCCCCTCCGAGTCCGGGAGAATCGTCTGGCTCGCAGACACCAGCTGGAATAGGGGGCGCTCGATGGACTCGTCGGGGTCTGCACCGATGATCACCGCGGCCGCACCATCGCCGAAGAGGGCTTGGCCTACAAGCGAGTCGAGATGGGACTCGTGCGGGCCGCGGAAGGTGACCGCGGTGATCTCGGAGCAGACCACCAGCACGCGCGCGCCGCGGTTGTTCTCGGCGAGGTCTTTGGCCAGGCGAAGCACGGTGCCGCCGGCGAAGCAGCCCTGCTGATACATCATGAGGCGCTTCACGGAGGGGCGCAGGCCGAGCATCTTGGTAAGCTGGTAGTCGGCGCCCGGCATGTCGACGCCGGAGGTGGTGCAGAAGACAAGGTGGGTGATCTTAGAGCGCGGCTGGCCCCACTCCTTGATGGCCTTCTGCGCCGCCGCCTTGCCGAGCTTGGGGACCTCCACGACGACGATGTCCTGGCGCGCGTCGAGGGAGGGCGCCATGTAGGCGCACATGTTGGGGTTGTCCTGCAGGATCTCCTCCGTCAGGTGCATGTACCTCTTCCTGATCTGGGACTTGTCACCTGAAATGGGAAGACGAACCGATCAATATCAACGCCAGTCGCCAGCAATGAGGTCAAGCATTGTTTGTTACTTTGTTAGGTTTCGATGGAGTAGTACAACTAATAATACTTACACATCCTCCTGAACTTCTCCTTGAGGTCGGTCATGTGGTCGCTCTTGGTGATCTTGAAGTAGTAGTCCGGGTAGTCGGCCTGGTACACGCAGTTCGCCGGCGTCGCCGTGCCGATCGCCAGCACCGTGGCCGGCCCCTCCGCCCGCTGCGCCTTCCTCACCTCCTCCACCGTCATCGTCGCCGCCATTGATCTACACGTACGTACAAGCGGCTGATCGACTAGCTAGCTCAAGAGTGGCCGGCTGGAGGCGGAGATGAGTGTGACAGATACTGGTGCGGTGTGGTGATACGGGTGTTGGGAAAGGGATATATACTCGGCGGGAAGGGTTGGTAGGGGAAATGCGGAGAAGTGATTTGGTCAGTTGGACGGGAAGATGGAGGGCCACGAATGCCGGGGCAGGAGATGCATGGATGGCGCGTGTGCCACGTACGTCTACCGTCCGGTCGAGTGGGGGTTAGTTGGGTCGCTTGGCGTTGCGCCTCCCCGGTTGCACGCACTCGTACGTGTGCTATCATCTGTCCAGACAGTTGCACGCACTCGTGCTTGATTCCCTCAGCTACTACCACAGCTATAGTAGGACTCGTGTGGCCGTCCGCATCACCAGCAGAACGACAATTGTATCCCTTGATGGCTCCACAGGATTTCAAGGTTCTACTGGTGAAGCGATCAACAAACGGAAGGACCCATCCTTTTTGCTAGCTATAAACATGGTGTTAGTCATGATTTATGTAAGGTCTGGTTCCATGTTCCTCCAGATTTTATTCTTAGCATCCTATCCTCTGAGATGCCAAACTTGGTTGAATAAATGAAGTAGAAGTTGATCCTCAAAAACAACAACAACAACAACAACAACAACAACAACAATTGTTCGATATTTGCTCTAGGGCTTTCTAGTCCCCGTCATGACTCTTAGTTACGGCAACTTCAATGTGGTTCACTAAATCAACCTGAAATGTTCGTACTGGGCGGTTCGAATACTTTCAGTCATCCAACACGGCTCAGCTAAATTATTCGGGCCGATTCGGACATCCGAAATCCCGCAAACCGGCATCAAATTTAGAGGAGGTTTGGGGGAGTCCGAAAGTCCTCATGTTCCTCCAGATTTTATTCTTAGCATTGTATCCTCTGAGATGCCAAACTTGGATGAATAATAATAATAATAATAATAATAATAATAATAATAATGGTAGCAAGAATAATTATGCAACAAGCAGCCATGCAACATCCGTATTGGGAAAGATCAAGGAGTAAAGCTAAAACTCCTCATTCAAGACAAAACCCTTCATCCAAGTTGCATGAAGACAATATTCAGCCATGCATGGATGACCCATATCAGGGTGCATGCAAGGCGTGGAAGTATAAATCATGGCAAGAGTTGCAATGAAGACAAGAGCTTCAGTCTGGACAAAATCATCTGTCAAGACAAAGATTCCAGTCAAGACAAAAGTTCCAGTCAAGACAAAATTCACGGTCAAGACAAATATTCCAGTCTGGACAAAATTCTCAGTCTGGACAAAGTTCTCAGTCTAGACAAAAATATCAGTCTAGCATCGGAGTCACGCAAGGCTTGATGTCACAAACACTGAGGCACTTCAGCGGTGCATAAGGCGTGTCAAGCTACGAGATACCCCGGCTTCCAGCTATGACGCAGAAGAATAAAAGAGTGAAGGAAATATGCCCTAGAGGCAATAATAAAGTTATTATTTATTTCCTTATTTCATGATAAATGTTTATCATTCATGCTAGAATTGTATTAACCGGAAACATGATACATGTGTGAATGCATAGACAAACAACATGTCACTAGTATGCCTCTACTAGACTAGCTTGTTAATCAAAGATGGTTATGTTTCCTAACCATGAACAAGGAGTTGTTATTTGATTAACAAGGTCACATCATTAGTAGAATGATCGATTGACATGACCCATTCCCTTAGCTTAGCACACGATCGCTTAGTATGTTGCTCCGCTTTTATCCATGACTTATACATGTTCCCGTAACTATGAGATTATGCAACTCCGTTTACGGAGGAACACTTTGGTGCTACCAAACGTCACAACGAATCGGGTGATTATAAAGGAGTACTACAGTGTCTCCAAAGGCGATGTTGGGTTGGCGTATTTGAGATTAGGTTTTGTCACTCCGATTGTCGGAGAGGTATCTCTGGGCCCTCTCGGTAATGCACATCACTTAAGCCTTGCAAGCACTACAACTAATGAGTTAGTTGTGAGATGATGTATTACGGAACGAGTAAAGAGACTTGCCGGTAACGAGATTGAACTAGGTATTGGATACCGACGATCGAATCTCGGGCAAGTAACATACCGGTGACAAAGGGAACAACGTATGTTCACTACAAGAAATATGTCAACTTATGACCTTCTGTCAGTGACCCTCGAAGAATTGGTCATAAATTTATGACCATTTCAGACCAATTGGTCAAAAGCTGTTCGGGGGGCTCCAAACCCTGAACCATTGCGACCATTTTGGTCAGAAAGGTCGTAATTTCCTTACACGAAATGGTCACAAAGCAAATAGTGCTAGTCCGCTGCCTTATTTCTAGTTGTTAACGACCAATATAGATGGTCATAGCCTTGTAAATTGTGGTGGGTTGCTATGACTAGGCGCCACCTCATCAGTTTTGCCTATGTGTCATGTCCATGTGGCAGTTTTTGCCCTAGGTTGTGAAGCAACCTATATTTCTGTCATTCCCAAAATTCCCAAACAAATCTCATAAATTCTTTGGGTCATATCTTCGTCAAATATGTAAAAACCTTCCTTGCCTAGTTCAAAAATAATTAAAAAATATTCATTTTCCTATTTTGTTCAGAGTAACAGTTTGTGAAGGAAGTACCACTTTGGCATGTCCAAATAGTATCCATTTTCTACAGTGCTTTCCTATGCCCAAATAACCATCCTCCACCAAATGCCAGCTCAATCCATTCATTATTTTGAGCCGAGCTTCAACATTCGTATTTATGTCCAGTGTGGTGGTTTGCAAAGCAAGTACCACCTAGGCTCCTCCTTTTGAGCTGAAAATTTGTGAAAACGGTCTTCTTAGTAACTGATCATCCTCAGCCAAAACTCACGCCCATTATCCATGTACATTTCCCGTACCACTAATCAAACACTTGGCTGCTAATTCATGTTTGAGCATCGATTGGTCTCCTCATGAGAATCTTATGTTGTAATTTTCTTCCTAGCACCAACCTGGGGAGTGCCCAACCCACTAGACATGCCTAGGCCGCCCAGAACACATGGCAACGCCACGGTCACGCGGTGACCACGCGGCGGGCATGCGAGTGTACGCGCTCTAGAGTTGGGGCCCTCGGCCACCGCCCAAACCTCGACGTATCGCCACCAAACCATGTATTTATGATTAAATAGGTCCTTATGTAACTAGAAATGATTTTTGGAAAAAATACATAGCAAACTATGAGGCAGCTGCAGTTCAAATTTGACCCGCTTCCAGCTGAATCGGCATAAATTTGTCTTTTTCACGAGAGGTGGATCAAAATTTTTTACACCAGACCATTTTGTCAATTGTGCATTAAATATGTCCTAGTATTTTATAAAAATGATTTGGTCCAATTTTGCAACAATTATTTGGTAGTTCCTTCACAAAAAAACCTCCTTTCGCACTCGAAAAATGGAAAATGGTTTTTCGTCCAACGAAAATGAAAACTTCCTTAGGCAACATTGTTTGCCATTCCAATATGCACCCTTGTGCACAATATGAGATCATTTTAACAAACTATGCCATGAATGTGGCCATAAGATTGATCATTTGGCTTGAAAGCCATGAATCTTCACACTTGATAGCTCATTTCTGAGAACACTTTTTTAAAATAATTACCGTATTACAAGTTTATTATTTTTCCTGCAAACTTGGTCACATATAATGACACAATGTGAAGGTTTTCCAATTTTTTGATTTTTTTTGAATTTTTTATGCCCGTTTCAAAATGCGGTCAAAACGGCGGGCTTGACCGTTCCTAGCTAGTGGTTGAATCTTGGAATTTTTTTGGTGTTTCTATGATTAAATAGGTCATTATGTAACTAGAAATGATTTTTGGAAAAAATAAATAGCAAACTATGAGGCAGCTGCAGTTCAAATTTGACCCGCTTCGGTGAATCCATGAAATTTGTCTTTTTCACGAGAGGTGGATCAAAAAAATTTACACCCAACCATTTTGTCAATTGTGCATTAAATATGTCCTAGTATTTTATAAAAATGATTCGGTCCAATTTTGCAACAATTATTTGGTAGTTCCTTCACAAAAAAACCTCCTTTCGGGCACTCGAAAAATGGAAAATGGTTTTTTCGTCCAAAGAAAATGAAAACTTCCGTAGGCAACATTGTTTGCCATTCCAATATGCACCCTTGTGCACAATATGAGATCATTTGAACAAACTATGCCACGAATGTGGCCATAAGTTTGATCATTTGCCTCGATGACCATGAATCTTGAGAGATGATAGCTCATTTCTGAGAACACTTTTTAAAAATAATTGCCGTATTACAAGTTTGTTATTTTCTTGGGAACTTGGCCACATATAATGAAACAATGCGAAGGTTTCCCAATTTTTTGATTTTTTTTGAATTGTTTATGCCCGTTTCAAAATGCGGTCAATACGGCGGGAATGACCGTTCCTAGCTAGTGGTTGAATCTTGGAATTTTTTTGGTGTTTCTCTGATTAAATAGATACCTATGTACCTAGAAATGATTTTTGGAAAGAATAAAGAGCAAACTATGAGGCAGCTACAGTTCAAATTTGACCCGTTTTCAGCTGAATCGACGATAATTTGTCTTTTTCATCATGGTGGATCAAAACTTTTTTCACCCAACCATTTTGTCAATTGTGCATTAAATATGGCCTAGTATTTTATAAAAATGATTTGGTCCAATTTTGCAACAATAATTTGGTAGTTCCTTCACAAAAAAACCTCCTTTCGGGCACTCGAAAAATGGAAAATGGTTTTTTCGTCCAACGAAAATGAAAACTTCCTTAGGCAACATTGTTTGCCATTCCAATATGCACCCTTGTGCACAATATGAGATCATTTGAACAAACTATGCCATGAATGTGGCCATAAGATTGATCATTTGGCTTGAAAGCCATGAATCTTCACACTTGATAGCTCATTTCTGAGAACACTTTTTTAAAATAATTACCGTATTACAAGTTTATTATTTTTCCTGGAAACTTGGTCACATATAATGACACAATGCGAAGGTTTTCCAATTTTTTGATTTTTTTTGAATTTTTTATGCCCGTTTTAATATGCGGTCAAAACGGCGGGCTTGACCGTTCCTAGCTAGTGGTTGAATCTTGGAATTTTTTTGGTGTTTCTATGATTAAATAGATACTTATGTACCTACAAATGATTTTTGGAAAGAATAAAGAGAAAACTATGAGGCAACTACAGTTCAAATTTGACCCGTTTTCAGCTGAATCGACGATAATTTGTCTTTTTCACCAGAGGTCGATAAAAACTTTTTTCACCCAACCATTTTGTCAATTGTGCATTATATATGGCCTAGTATTTTATAAAATTGATTTGGTCCAATTTTGCAACAATTATTTGGGAGGTCCTTCACAAAAAAACTTATTTTGGGCCCACGAAAAATGAATTTTTTTTGCCAAAAAACTCATTTCTCACTACTCCTTTTTGAAGATATTTATCTTTTTTCATGTTTGTTATTTTTTCTGAAAACTCGTTCACATTTTGGTGACACAATGAGAAGGTTTTTTTATTTTCTTTTGAATTTCTCGGGTCATAAAATAGTCGACATGGTTTTAACACATTGTTTTTAGGCAACTATGACTAATTTAGATGGTCATAGCATCATACTACATTCGATTGGTCCGTAGACGTTTCACACGGATCATGCATCATACGCCGTCGGATGCTCGTGGATCCAACGGCTCTCCTCAACCCTCCCACACCAACCCCAAACCCTAGCTGGTGATTTTCATCCACCCCCGCCTCCTTTCTTTCCCAAACCCCCAAACCGCACCTGCAGCCACCTACCCACATCGCACTCCTCCTCCCCATCTCCTCTCCATCGCCACGCCTCCTCCTCGATCTCGATCCACCGTCGCCCACCTCCTCGCCCGCCTCCGCTGGGACTGCTCGCGTGGGTGCTTCACAGTCTGCGGTACAACATGGAGGCGGAGCGCCTCAGAGCCCTGGCGCCTGCAGCGGAGGGGTAGATGGTACCCGGTCTCGCTCGTGGAGGACCTGGACCCGTGCGTGCCCACCCCGTTCCAGCTCCTCAACCGCGACCTCGTCATCTGGAACGACCCCAACTCCGGCGAGTGGGTCGCGCTCGACGACCGCTGCCCGCACCGCCTCGGCCCTCCGCGGCCAGATTCGCGCGCTCCCAACCCCCGTCCGTCCGTGGCTAGGGTTGGGTTGCGGGTTCCTCGCCGGCCAGATCCACGGTGCCGTCCTTGTCGTCAGGACCCGCAGGTGCGCGCAGCCCTCCCTCTTCTTCTTTCTTCTCTCTCTGAAAAGAACCCGTCCCTCCCTCTCTGACCCACCCCCGTCTTCCTCTTCTCCATGACCAGGACCAGGACCAACACCAGGACGACGCCATGGACAACACCTCCCTTCATCCATCGCCATGCACATGGCACATGGAGCTCCGCCATGACCGAACGCGCCTTCCTCCGACGAGGCGAGCGAAGCCAACCCAGATCGAATCCCCCCTCCTGAATCCATGGACGGATCTCACTCCCACGCGGCCGGAGGCGGCGAGGGGACGCTGTAAGCAACCCCCCTTCTATTTCTCTGATCTAGAATGCCATGTGCTCCGCGAAATTTCTTATGCAGTTGATATAGTGTGGATGGATGGATTCTCTGGTGACTGGTCTTGATCTACATGCCTCTCTCGGCTCATAGCTAATTGTGCTTACTGATTGATTATACAGTGATTGACATGCTGCTATTTCTACTTGTTGATGTTATTGTTGCCATCCGATACATATTGTTGTCCGTAGCTGCATTGCTGCTGAAACATGATGCTGCGATTGCCAATTTTTTTGTCTTAATGCCCATCTGTTGTTATTTGCTTGGGGTGTTTTTCATTAAAATACAAACAGTGGCTGTTCTGAAATTCAAGCTATTGAAGAATGATGATAAAATACTATTTTAAACAGTGGGCTGTGGCTTAGTGTTATTGATGTACTAGTGCATCGCTTGGCGTAAAATTATAGCAAGTACACTTAGATATGCAATGAAATGCTTCTAGTATCTTACACATCTATATTTGACATGAATGTGTATTGCTTGGCTTAAAGTTGCAGCAACCATATTTTACGAATAACTATAGTTGCTTTCAAAATCTCTTGTGTAAATTTAGCTGCTCTGCTGTGTAAATTGAAAGTGAAGAAACCCGATAAGTTAAACCCTGTGCATGATTGTATACCTAATCGATATGCTTTTAAACTGCACTGGGTACTAAACCCAAGTTAAGTATACCCGCGTAATGTGTTGGCTCTTGGTCATCCTTGCATCTACTACGTGTTTCTTTGGAATGTACCTTAGACATCACACTTCATCGTTGTCTTTTCATTGTTTAAGGTCCCGTGCCATCCATGGAGGAGTTTCAGGAGCCTACTCGACCTCTCTCCTTGCCGCGACCCAACCATAAAGTACCTTTCTTAACATGATTTGCCCGCCAGCAGATTTTTAGTCTGTTTACACCGAACATAACACTCTGCTTAATAAACCAAACACATAGTTTACTTGCAGCACCATACGGTGTGATGATGAATGATGCCAGATTTTCACCGCTTGCACCGGAACATAACACCGCGTGTTTTATAGCACCACTTTGTATCACAGGACAATGCATGGTTTTCGTATTAAAAGTTTGAATGTCATATTACTCGAATGCAAAAATTGACCCAAGGTATCAGTTGAAGTCATGTTATCATCATTCATCTGTTGAATGTAACTTACTGGGTTTTGGTCCGATTGGTGACTTGCTTAGCTTGTGCTGAACCCGTAGAATATCTACTTTATGCTTTCGATGTATCATTCTTTGAAAACTCAGCTCCTACTATTCACCTTGTAGATTTTTTATTCTGCAACATATTTGGATGATCGCTGAGTTAGACCACATGACAAGTGCTTTTGAATTCCAATGACAAGTGCTACTGAAAATTTTCTGTTCTTGTTTCTTTAATACGCATGTTCATGAATAATCGCTTCAGTTATTTGTTCTTCTGAAAACTTCAGATGCAAGTACCTATTCTGGTACAGCAAGTACTAGTTCTTGAGCATTTGCACAGTTTTCATTATTTGTTCTTCGAAAATTTGCTCTAGTGTGAATCATAGTAGTATGCACTAGCAGCAATCTGTCAATGTTTGATTGAAGCTTACTCTTGTTATAATGTATTGTGTAGTTGTTGTCTCAAACTATTTTGCTACAAGTACCATAATTTGCATTGAAGATATTGTATTCATTCTTTGTATCATAGTTTAATAAAACCATAGCATGATGCTCACATGAGATATCCACATGTTTTTGTGCTGTTTCTTTCCAGCATGATGCTCTCGTTATAATGTATTATGTTGCTGTTTTGCTACAAGCTGTGTGTTGATTTGATAACAGGAGTTTCCTTGTCTGATTTGTGGTTGTTCCTCTTTTACGATGCTCAAGTGTGAAGTGTGAAGCAAGTGTGAAGTGTGAAGTGTGAAGTCATCAAGTTCTACTTAGTGAAGAGTAGCATATTGTAGCATATATGTGTTGTAAAGATTGTAATAGATTTATTTAGTGGTATATTTGATGAAATTTATGTGTTCTTTTTGATTATGTATGTGATCGAAAACTTGTGAAATGGAAACTTGACCAATGGGTCCACTTATGAAAATAATCATCAAATTTGTACATTTCGATATGTGGGACCAATTTGAGAGATGATCATGACAAGTGGGACCCATCGACTAGTGGGACCAGCTTGAATATATAATGGCTGAAAATAGAAAAGCAATAAATAATAAAAGGCCATGGGCCAATAATAAAAAGGCTACAACGTTGGCCTTGGCCCATGAAGCCGACCAGAATTACCAAGGAAAAATAATAAAGGTTGAATAAATGGGCTAGGCCCATGTAGAAAATCGAATTGGACCGGGCTGAATCTTGTGCCACATCGACTTGCCACTTATTTGGATGCCTACGTGGCACGGGAGGTTGCTAGTGACCAAAATTTTGGTCAAAGAACCAACGACCTTTACATATCACGAGAAGGTCGCTATAGTCGATTAATGACCCTCGACTTTTGACCTTCTGTTTTTGGTCACAAAAAGGTCGCAAATGAAAAACTATGACCTTTCAGCGACCAATAGTGAGGGTCACAAGTTGACATATTTCTTGTAGTGGTTGTTATGCGGTCTGACCGACAAAGATCTTCGTAGAATATGTAGGAACCAATATGGGCATCCAGGTCCCGCTGTTGGTTATTGACCGTGAATAGTTCTAGGTCATGTCTACATTGTTCTCGAACCGTAGGGTCCGCACGCTTAAGGTTACGATGATGCAGTTATTATGAGTTTATGTATTTTGATGTACCGAAGGAGTTCGAGTCCGGATGTGATCACGGACATGACGAGGAGTCTCGGAATGGTCGAGACATAAAGATTGATATATTGAAGCCTATGTTTGGAGTCCGGAATGGTTCCGCGAAAACGGAATTTCCGAGTACCGGAGGTTACTGGAACCCCGGAGGTAAATGGGCCTCAATGGGCCATAGTGGAAAGGAGAAGGGCAGCCCTAGGAGGGCGCGCCTCCCCTTCCCTAGTCCTACTAGGACTAGGAGAAGGGGCCGCCCCTCTCTCTCTTTCCCTCAGGAATCCTAGTCCAACTAGGATTGGGGGAATCCTACTCCCTGAGGGAGTAGGACTCCTTGGCGCACCCCTTGGCCGCCGCCCCTCCCCTTGGCTCCTTTATATCTGAGGCGGGGGCACCTTGGAACACACAAGTTGATCGTGAGATCGTTCCTTAGCCGTGTCGCGGTGCCCCTCCACCATATTCCACCTCGGTTATACTGTCATGAAGCTTAAGCGAAGCCCTGCTGCGATAAAACATCAAGATCGTCCACCACGCCGTCGTCTCGACGGAACTCTCCCTCGACACTCGGCTGGATCGAGTACGAGGGACGCCATCGAGCTGACGTGTGTCAAGAACTCGGGCGTCGGAGTAACGGCGCCGGATCGGTCGGATCGCGAGGAGAACGTCGACTACTTCCTCTACGTTGTGATCGCTTCGCTTCAGTCTACAAGGGTATGTAGACAACACTCTCCCTCTCGTTGCTATACATCACCATGATGATCTTGCGTGTGCGAGGGAAATTTTTGAAATTACTACATTCCCCAACGGTGGCATCCGAGCCTAGGTTTTTCTATGGTTTGATGTTTTGCACGAGTAGAACACAAGTGAGTTGTGGGCGATACAAGTCATACTACCTACCAGCATGTCATACTTTGGTTCAGCGGTATTGTGAGATGAAGCGGCCCAGACCGACATTACGCCAGACGCTTACGCGAGACTGGTTTCACCGCTGTGAGCACTCGTTGCTTAAAGGTGGTGGTGGGTGCTGTCTCTCTCACTTTAGTTGAACCGAGTGTGGCTACGCCGGTCCTTGAGAAGGTTAAAACGGAGTCTATTTGACAAAGTATCGTTGTGGTTTTGATGCGAGGTGAGACCGGTTCTTGCTTAAGCCCGTAGCAGCCACGTAAAATTTGCAACAACAAAGTAGAGGACGTCTAACTTGTTTTTGCAGGCATGTTGTGATGTGATATGGTCAAGATGTGATGCTATATTTTATTGTATGAGATGATCATGTTTTGTAACCGGTTATCGGCAATCGGCAGGAGCCATATGGTTGTCGCTTTATTGTATGCAATGCAATCGCCCTGTAATGCTTTACTTTATCACTAAGCGGTAGCGATAGTCGTAGTAGCATAAGTTTGGCGAGACGACAACGATGCTGCGATGGAGATCAAGGTGTCGCGCCGGTGACGATGGTGATCATGGTGGTGCCGCAAGATGGAGATCGTGAAGCACAAGATGATGATGACCATATCATATCACTTATATTGATTTGCATGTGATGTTTATCCTTTTATGCATCTTATCTTGCTTTGATTGACGGTAGCATTATAAGATGATCTCTCACTAAATTATCAAGAAGTGTTCTCCCCGAGTATGCACCGTTGCCAAAGTTCGTCGTGCCCGCACACCACGTGATGATCGGGTGTGATAAGCTCTCGTCCATCTACAACGGGTGCAAGCCAGTTTTGCACACGCAGAATACTCGGGTTATACTTGACGAGCCTAGCATATCAGATATGGCCTCGAACACGGAGACCGAAAGGTCGAGCGTGAATCATATAGTAGATATGATCAACATAAGATGTTCACCATTGAAAACTACTCCATCTCACGTGATGATCGGTTATGGTTTAGTTGATTTGGATCACGTGATCACTTAGATGACTAGAGAGATGTCTATCTAAGTGGGAGTTCTTAAGTAATATGATTAATTGAACTTAAATTTATCATGAACTTAGTACCGATAGTATCTTGCTTGTTTATGTTTGATTGTAGATAGATGGCTCGTCTTTGTTGTTCCGTTGAATTTTAATGCGTTCCTTGAGAAAGCAAAGTTGAAAGATGATGGTAGCAATTACACGGATCGGGTCCGTAACTCGAGGATTATCCTCATTGCTGCACGTAAGAGCTACGTCTGGATGCACCGCTAGGTAGCGAACTTCTTCTTTGGAGCAACGCCAGATGTTATGAAGCGTCTGGCGAGCAAAGCTGATGACTACTCTATAGTTCGAGTGTGCCATGCTTTACGGCTTAGAACCGGGACTTCAACGACGTTTTGAACGTCATGGAGCATATGAGATGTTCCAGAGTTGAAGTTAATATTCCAACAGAATGCCCGGATTGAGAGATATGAAGTCTCCAATAAGTTCTATAGCTGCAAGATGGAGGAGAACATTACATTAGTGAGCATATACTCGAATGTCCGGGTACTACAATCACTTGACACAATTGGGAGTTAATCTTCCGGATGATTGTGTCATTGATGTAATTCTCCAATCACGCCACCAAGCTACAAAGGCTTCGTGATGAACTATAATATGCAAGGGTTAGTAAAGACTATGCTCGAGCTCTTCGCAATGCTAAAGGCTGCGGAGGTAGAAATCAAGAAGGAGCATCAAGTGTTGATGGTCAATAAGACCACTAGTTTCAAGAAGAAAGGCAAAGGGAAGAAGAAGGGAATCTCAAGAAGAACAGCAAGCAAGTTGTTGCTCAGAGAAGAAACCCAAGTCTGGCCCTAAACCTGAAACCGAGTGCTTCTCGCAAGCGATCGTCCTCGAAGCGGAACTGCCCCAAGTATTTGGCGGATAAGAAGGATGGCAAGGTGAACAAAGGTATATGTGATATACATGTTATTGATGTGTACCTTACTAGAGCTCGCAGAGCACTGGTATTTGATCTTGGTTCATTGCTAATATTTGCAACTCGAAACAGGACTACGGATTGCTTAACACCGGCAAAGGACGAGGTGACGATGCGCGTGGGAAATGGTTCCAAAGTCGATGTGATCGCGGTCGGCACGCTACCTCTACATCTACCTTCGGGATTAGTTTTAGACCTAAATAATTGTTATTTGGTGCTGCGTTGAGCATGAACATTATATCTGGATCTTGTTTGATGCGAGGCGGTTATTCATTTAAATCGAGAGAATAATGGTTGTTCTATTTATATGAGTAATATCTTTTATGGTCATGCACCCTTGAGGAGTGGTCTATTCCTTATGAATCTCGATAGTAGTGATACACATATTCATAATGTTGAAACCAAAAGATGCAGAGTTGATAACGAAAGTGCAACTTATTTGTGGCATCGCCGTTTAGGTCATATCGGTGTAAAGCGCATGAAGAAACTCCATCTCGATGGACTTTTGGAGTCACTTGATTATGAATCACTTGGCACTTGTGAACCGTGCCTCATGGGCAAGATGACTAGAACACCGTTCTCGGTACTATGGAGAGAGCAACAGATTTGTTGGAGATCATACATCTGAGATGTATGTGGTCCGATGAATGTTGAGGCTCGTGGCGGATATCGTTATTTTCTCACCTTCACAGATGACTTAAGCGAGATATGGGTATATCTACTTAATGAAACATAAGTCTGAAACGTTTGAAAAGTTCAAAGAATTTCAGAGTGAAGTTGAAAATCATCGTAACAAGAAAATTAAGTTTCTACGATCGATCGTGGAGGTGAATATTTGAGTTACGAGTTTGGTCTACATTTGAAACAATGCGGAATAGTTTAAGCAACTCACGCCACCCGGAACACCACAACAGTAATGGTGTGTCCGAACGTCGAATCGTACTTTACTAGATATGGTGCGATCTATGATGTCTCTTACAGATTTACCGCTATCGTTTTGGGGTTATGCTCTAGAGACGGCCGCATTCACACTGAATAGAACACCGTCGAAATCCGTTGAGACGACACCTTATGAACTGTGGTTTAGCAAGAAACCAAAGTTGTCGTTTCTTAAAGTTTGGGGATGCGATGCTTATGTGAAAAGCTTCAACCCGATAAGCTCGAACCCAAATCGGAGAAATGTGTCTTCATAGGATACCCAAAGGAAACAGTTGGGTACACCTTCTATCACAGATCCGAAGGCAAGACATTCGTTGCTAAGAATGGATCCTTTCTAGAGAAGGAGTTTCTCTCGAAAGAAGTGAGTGGGAGGAAAGTGGAACTTGATGAGGTAATAGTACCTTCTCCCTTACTTGAAAGTAGTTCGTCGCAGAAACCGGTTTTCGAGACACCTACACCAGTAGTGAGGAAGTTGATGATGTTGATCATGAAACTTGAGATCAAGTTCTCGCAGAACCTCGTAGATCAACGAGTAAGATCCGCACTGAGTGGTACGGTAATCCTGTTCGGAAGTCATGCTACTAGATCATGATGAACCTACGAACTATGAAGAAGCGATGGTGAGCCCAGATTCGCAAAATGGCTTGAGGCCATGAAATCGAGATGGGATCCATGTATGAAAACAAAGTGTGGACTTTGGTTGACTTGCCCGAGGGTAGGCAAGCAATAGAAAACAAGTGGATCTTCAAGAAGAAGACCGACGCCGACGGTAATGTTATCGTCTATAAAGCTCGACTTGTCGCAAAAGGTTTTCGACAAGTTCAAGGGATTGACTACGATGAGACCTTCTCACCCGTAGCGATGCTTAAGTCCGTCCGAATCATGTTAGCAATTGCCGCATTTTATGATTATGAAATTTGGCAAATGGATGTAAAGACCGCATTCTGAATGGATTTACGGAAGAAGAGTTGTATATGATACAACCGAAGGTTTTATCGATCCAAAGGAGCTAACAAAGTGTGCAAGCTCCAGCGATCCATATATGGACTGGTGCAAGCAGCTCGGAGTTGGAATAAACGCTTTGATAGTGTGATCAAAGCATTTGGGTTTGTACTGCACTTTTGGAGAAGCCTCAGTATTTACAAGAAAGTGAGTGGGAGCTCAGTAGCATTTCGATATTATATGTGGATGACATATTGCTGATCGGAAATGATATGGAATTCTGGATAGCATAAAGGGATACTTGAATAAGAGTTTTTCAATGAAAGACCTCGGTGAAGCTGCTTACATATTGGGCATTAAGATCTATAGAGATAGATCAAGACGCTTAATTGGACTTTCACAAAGCACATACCTTGACAAAGTTTTGAAGAAGTTCAAAATGGATCAAGCAAAGAAAGGGTTCTTGCTGTGTTACAAGGTGTGAAGTTGAGTCGACTCAATGCCCGACCACTGCAGAAGATAGAGAGAAAATGAAAGATGTTCCTATGCTTCAGCCATAGGCTCTATCATGTATGCAATCTTGTGTACCGGACTGATGTGTGCCTTGCTATAAGTCTAGCAGGAGGTACCAAAGTAATCCAGAGTGGATCATCGACAGCGGTCAAGAACATCTGAAATACCGAAAAGGACGAAGGATATGTTTCTCGATATGGAGGTGACAAAGAGCTCATCGTGAACGGTTACGTTGATGCAAGCTTTGACACCGATCCGGACGATTCTAAATCGCAGACCGGATACGTATTTACACTAAACGGGGAGCTGTCGGTTGGTGCAGTTCTAAACAAAGCGTCAGGCGGGATCTACATGTGAGGCGGAATACATAGCAGCTTCGGAAGCAGCTAATGAAGGAGTGCGGATGAAGGAGTTCATATCCGATCTAGGTGTCATACCTAGTGCATCGGGTCCAATGAAAATCTTCGTGACAATATGGAGCAATTGCCTTAGCAAAGGAATCCAGATTTCACAAGAGGACCAAGCACATCAAGAGACGCTTCAATTCCATCCGGACTTAGTCCAGACCGGAGACATAGAGATTTGCAAGATACATACGGATCTGAATGTTGCGGACCGTTGACTAAGCCTCTTCCACGAGCAAAACATGATCAGCACCAAGACTCCATGGGTGTTAGAATCATTCTTGTATAATCTAGATTATTGACTCTAGTGCAAGTGGGAGATCAAGGAAATATGCCCTAGAGGCAATAATAAAGTTATTATTTATTTCCTTATTTCATGATAAATGTTTATCATTCATGCTAGAATTGTATTAACCGGAAACATGATACATGTGTGAATGCATAGACAAACAACATGTCACTAGTATGCCTCTACTAGACTAGCTTGTTAATCAAAGATGGTTATGTTTCCTAACCATGAACAAGGAGTTGTTATTTGATTAACAAGGTCACATCATTAGTAGAATGATCTGATTGACATGACCCATTCCCTTAGCTTAGCACACGATCGTTTAGTATGTTGCTACTGCTTTTATCCATGACTTATACATGTTCCGTAACTATGAGATTATGCAACTCCGTTTACGGAGGAACACTTTGGTGCTACCAAGCGTCACAACGAATCGGGTGATTATAAAGGAGTACTACAGGTGTCTCCAAAGGCGATGTTGGGTTGGCGTATTTGAGATTAGGTTTTGTCACTCCGATTGTCGGAGAGGTATCTCTGGGCCCTCTCGGTAATGCACATCACTTAAGCCTTGCAAGCACTACAACTAATGAGTTAGTTGTGAGATGATGTATTACTGAACGAGTAAAGAGACTTGCGTAACGAGATTGAACTAGGTATTGGATACCGACGATCGAATCTCGGGCAAGTAACATACCGGTGACAAAGGGAACAACGATGTTGTTATGCGGTCCGACCGACAAAGATCTTCGTAGAATATGTAGGAACCAATATGGGCATCCAGGTCCCGCTGTTGGTTATTGACCGTGAATAGTTCTAGGTCATGTCTACATTGTTCTCGAACCGTAGGGTCCGCACGCTTAAGGTTACGATGACAGTTATTATGAGTTTATGTATTTTGATGTACCGAAGGAGTTCGAGTCCGGATGTGATCACGGACATGACGAGGAGTCTCGGAATGGTCGAGACATAAAGATTGATATATTGGAAGCCTATGTTTGGAGTCGGAATGGTTCCGGTAAAACGGAATTTCTGGAGTACCGGAGGTTACTGGAACCCCGGGAGGTAAATGGGCCTCAATGGGCCATAGTGGAAAGGAGAAGGGCAGCCCTAGGAGGGCGCGCCCCCCCTTCCCTAGTCCTACTAGGACTAGGAGAAGGGCCGCCCCCTCTCTCTTTCCTCAGGAATCCTAGTCCAACTAGGATTGGGGAATCCTACTCCCAGAGGAGTAGGACTCCTTGGCGCACCCTTTGGCCGCCGCCCCCCCCTTGGCTCCTTTATATACTGAGGCGGGGGCACCTTGGAACACACAAGTTGATCGTGAGATCGTTCCTTAGCCGTGTCGGTGCCCCTCCACCATATTCCACCTCGGTTATACCGTCATGAAGCTTAAGCGAAGCCCGCGCCGATAAAACATCAAGATCGTCACCACGCCGTCGTCTTGTCGGAACTCTCCCTCGACACTCGGCTGGATCGAGTACGAGGACGCCATCGAGCTGACGTGTGTCAAGAACTCGGGGCGTCAGAGTAACGGCCGGATCGGTCGGATCGCGAGGAGAACGCACGACTACTTCCTCTACGTTGTGATCGCTTCCGCCAGGTCTACAAGGGTATGTAGACAACACTCTCCCCTCTCGTTGCTATACATCACCATGATGATCTTGCGTGTGCGTAGGGAAATTTTTGAAATTACTACGTTCCCCAACAAAGAGGGGAGCATCCAGCATCCCTCCCGCACTATAAAAGGAGGAGGACTGAGCGCGGACACACACAACAGTAGTCTACACAACACCAGTCTCTAGAGCATCGCAAGCACCAGAGCACCACTTCCCTCACTCTCCTCAGTAGTAGTAGTAGTAGTAGTAGTAGTAGTAGTAGTAGTAGCCATCTCCAGTTTGTAATAAGCCTTTGAGGCATTGTATCATCCAGTGGTGGAGGACGGTAGAAGGTAGTCCTCTTTTTCTCTTTGTAATCCCTTCGGGGTCTCCCGAAAGGGAAATCCGTATGTAAATTATGTTGTTGAAGTGAAGTAGTTTCGGGTTTCACTTGGTTTTTATATTATGAATTTATGAAATGAGGTCTTACGCTAGGGATCCTATAGGAGAAACCTCTGCCGATAGTTCTCTGTTTAGCCGATGTGTGGCGTTTGAATGAGAACCTTGTGGCCGTAGAGAAGTGTTCCCTTCGGGTGGAACTGCCTGGGAAGACGGTAAGAATTCATCAAATAAATTTGTAATATAAACATCAAGTGAAAGAACTTAGCTGCTTCTGAAGCAACATAGTGATGAATACGGAGAGTACCGAGTAGGATCAACACAACTGCTGCATACCCGTAGGCTGTCTCGTTGGTTTCGTCAACCCGTAAAAGATCCTGCATATTAATAATTTCAAAAAATATAAATTACCTAAGCACTTAATAATATCGTACTTTAAATATTGTAGAAATTAAAAGTTTTTAATAATTTAATTTATTATATTTTGTGTGTTGGTATCTCAGCCAGAGTTTTAATCATTGAAATACTAAAGTATTTAAATTTAGAAATTAGTACAGGTAGATTGATCTCTACCAAAGAAAATATTAGCATACGGTGCAGAATAAATCCTTCTGAAGAACATATGTGGCATACTACTCATAGCCAACTAAATTTAATTGTCGACCTCATTCATAACTTTTATATAATTTTGGGAAAAAGGCAAGATAATTTAGACCAAAAATATGAAAGTTTGTTAAAAGAACACAATAAGTTAGTAGAAAAATACGCAGGCTTGAATAATAAAATCAATCTAGTTCTACAGAAATTAGAAGAATCGAAAGGTAGAAACCTTATAATTTGTAAGAACAACGACTATATTAAAGAAGAAGTTTTATCCATAGGTAAGAATCTAAGTGGTGTCGTAAATAAGAATAAAGATTCATTATCAGGTGCTGAAATAAGACGCGATATACTTGAAGTCAAAAGGTTAATACTAGAAGTAAAGACTCTAGTCATATCATAACTTGAATGAGTGAATATAACCAAGCATTAAAAGAAGTAGAAAGATACTTAACACCTTATGTCGGTTTTTCAGATCACGATTCGCCAAAAGAAGATTTCAGAATAATTATTCTGCCTTATAATTCTTTTAATTTAGTCCACGGGCATGAATCAGATGTTGCAAATTCAAACATCACCTCGGTGTGGTCATCGAAATGTCGCTCGTATGCCAAAATTCGTGTCACTTTGTTAGCCTCACCCATAGAAGTTTAGATGAGCAATTCTCAAGTTAGTCTGGTGGTGTCTGAAGCTCTCGCACCATTAGAAGGAACCGAATGTCGACCGTTGACATTACTCATCCACTACTCATCTGGCCTCTTTTCCTACGGATAACTAGCACACAATCATGAGCGGAATGCACCTGAAACAATGAAGGTGAGAAAAAAAAAGGAAAGCCGCAAACCAAACCACAGGCATTTGTTAATAGTTTTGCAATACGGTACGGTCGAAGTCACAATTCTTCTCCATGTCAGGAATAATTGATGCCGACCATGCATTAAGCAAGATTCGTATTTTAGCACATGGTGGAGAAGCCTGTAAATTCTTTTTTTTTTTGCTGCAACTCACGGGCATTTTCGCTGGTAAAGAGAAAAGGGAAAGAAGAGTAGAAGAAAGAACAGAAGAAAATACATTGCAAAATAGTACTTACATTTATCTTGTTCTTTGATGAGAGAAAAAAGGGAAGAAAAACAGAGGCCACAAACTGGACTGTCTTAGCCTTATCCACTGCAACCGGAAGGCCCATCAGGTAGGAGTATTATCTATCTATCATGCGCCGCATTTATCTCAAAAAAAAAAAATGCGCCGCATGGCCCACCTCATCCTCGTCCGGAACGGAGCTGATGGGCCTCAAAGCCGCCGTCTTTCTCTCCGTCCCCGCCGCCGTCACGCCGACACTCCGCCGCCACCACCTCTCCCCCTCCTCCTACAGGGGCAGCAGTGCGGCCGCCTCCAGGATTTCAGCAGCGGTGATGGCCACGGCGGTGCAGCCGGCGGTGGTGGTGGGCGGCGGCCGGGTCGGGCAGGCGCTGCTCTCCATGGGCCCCTCCTCCGGCGGGGACCTCCTCCTCCGCCGCGGCGAGGCGCTCCCACCCGCCGCGCCGGCCGGGCCCATCCTCGTGTGCACCCGCAACGACGACCTCGACGGCGTGCTCGACGCCACACCCAAATCCCGGTGGCCTGACCTCGTCTTCTTCCAGAACGGGATGCTGGACCCGTGGCTGGAGAGCAAGGGCCTCGCCGGCGCCAACCAGGTGCTCGCCTACTTCGCCGTCTCCAAGCTCGGCGAGCCTCCCGTCGACGGCATCACCGACGCCAACCCTGAGGGGCTGACCGCCGCCTTCGGAAACTGGGCACCCGCCGTCGCCGCCCGCCTCCAGAGCGGCGGCCTCACCTGCAAGGTCCTTAGTTAGCTTCCATTGGATTTTCATCAGCTTAATAAAATGTTCCAAACTTTCTGGCTTATTAGCACTGCTCATAGTCCTGACCAACATCTGAAAATATCCAATGCTCGTCTGTGGAAACAATTTCTTTCTCAGGTGCTTGACAAGGGAGCCTTCGAGAAGCAAATGCTGGAGAAGCTCATCTGGATTTCAGCCTTCATGCTCGTCGGAGCTCGCCATCCGGGGGCTACGGTTGGCGCGGCCGAGAAAGAATACCGAGCTGAGGTAATTCTCTCATGAAAAATGACTTGGATCTGTCCGAGTTCCGAGCTATTGTGTTCCATTAGTCGCCGGAAAACAGTCAAGGAGTACAGGTTTTTAGATATCTCTGTTACCTTTCTGAATTTTTTTCACATCAGATCATGCCTTCGTTTTACTTCAGCAATGCAATTTCTTACATAATGCTCCAGGATTAAGCTTAACAATACTACTCCCTCCGTTCCAAAATACTCCCTCAGGTCATCTATTTTGGAACGGAGGGAGTATATTTGTCCAAGACAAACAACAGTCACTCTTCCAACAGAATATAGGTTTGTGTTTTTCTTTTCGCAGGTATCCAGCCTCATAGCTGAACTAGCATCTGCCGCGGCTGCAGAGCGGGGGCTTACTTTCGATGAGGGCATGGAAGAGAGGCTCTGCGCCTACTCCAGAGCAGTGGCGCACTTCCCGACCGCTGTGAAAGAGGCAAGTCCCACTGCTGCCAATATATGCAATAGAACCTGCACTTGTAGTGGCCAATGTCTTTCAAAATTAACATGTAAGCATTTCGACGTCGCAGTTCAAGTGGAGGAACGGTTGGTTCTACTCTCTCACTGAGAAGGCCCTCGCGGATGGGAAGCCAGATCCATGCCCACTCCACACATCTTGGCTTAAGGAGATTAAGGTCATATAGAGAGTGAATTTTTATTTCATGTCCACACAACGCGGTGCGTTCTTGGGTTAAAAGCTTGGAGCGGTTAACTGTTGATGTTATGTATAGACTACAGAGTATGTAAGCCTGTCGTAAATAACCTTATGTATGTGAAAGATAAGTGTTGTGTAATTTATATTATTGGCAGCAAGGTTTTATGCGGTGGAGAAAACAACTAACAGTGTTGCTGCATGGAGAGACAGGCTATTTGTTGTTTACATCCTTCAGTTGCAGTGTTTATGACTGGTGTTTTTGGCCAAATTCGATTGTAGCAGCTGTTAGTGTTAAGCGTGTTCTGAATATGTCATCATAATGTGTCTGCTGTTGCTATTTGGAGAAGAACAGAGATGACAATACATCTAGAGTGTTTGTGACAGTTCAAATGATCAAGGTGTACTGCATGTTGCATACAAAGTGATTGACAGGTAGGAACAGGGTGCGCCGGTTAGAAGATGAGGATGGCGTCAGGGTGAGGGATATACCACCGAAGCACTTGTTAGCCTGCAGATTGTTGGGACCTGAAGCTGGAGGTAACTTTGGTCAAGTGTTTAATTTGTTATAGTCAGGTTGCTCTGCTCTCAGTCACTTAGTAGTTTTATGGATGTTCTCGTGTTGATTCCGTCTTCTGTCTGGCTCAGAGGATGAAGATATGTAACACAAAGCAGAGCTAGTAGATCAGACCATCCTCACTGCATCATCCGGTATCATTTTCCTACTACATTTTAAGTTTCACTGCGGTAATTGTTACGGTTAGCACGATTTGTCGTGTCGTGATTCCCAAGTAAGTTGGCAGCGCAGCCATGGCATAAGTCGGCAGGGCGCCCAGAACAGCGTTGATCAGCACCAGACGCGCAGCTGGTGAGAGTAGGCGCGCCGCCCAGCCCGCAAGGTATTTATCAACTTTCGCGATCATTGGCAAGAAATCTTCCAACCTCAATTTCTCCCAGGACAGAGGCAGACCCAGGTATGTTTGGGGGAAGGATCCAACAGCGCAGCCCAACGCCCGGACCACCATCTCTTGGACCATGGGATCGACATGAATCGGGACCAGGGTGCTTTTGGTGAAATTGATTCTCAGACCAGTCGCCTCCGCAAACATATCGAGAATCATTCGAAGTTAAGTGTAGATAATGACGAGATGTGATGGTGGCAATGAGCTGCATCCATTCACACTAGAAATGTGTGATCTGTTTACCGGATCTAGAGAATATTGTGATAAGAAGACAGAGTTAAAAACATGTTAAGCAGATTTGCTCTCCAACACCAGATCTGCTTTTTTATTTTCACTTTCCTGGTGCACAACATGATTGTGAAGGAGAAGGAGGACATCGTGTCCATCTCAAAGGTTGGTGAGGTAATTCGATCGAGTTTAATATTCGTCTTCTCTAATTACACTTAGCGCTAATTAAGTCATGCATCTTGCTTGTGTCTTCCTTGTCCCACCTGCTTAAGTTTCACCTTTTTCTTTATTATCACAGCAAGTTATACAATACAATAGCGATGGTAGTTGTTGCTACTTGGGGGACTTGTTTTGTAACCATTTGAATTGCAAATACAACAAATTGTTACGTTTATTTAATATGCGAAATATATAAGTCTTGAAGTGTCATTTGGCGTGCGCATGAGGCAAAAGCATATCTTGGCATCAAGGAAAAGCTCAGCTGCCCTGTGGCCATAAAAAAAAAAATATATATCAATGCCCTCTTCTGTTCAGCTCAGCTGCTTTGCTTTGTCAAATAATCTACTCCTCCATGGAAAAGGAAAAGAAGCTGCTTTGCTTTGCTTTGCTTGCTCCATCGATGGGAATGGGATGCTCCGCTTCTCTCCGCCTGATGCTTTACCCACCTCCGGCTGCCAACGAGTACCCTGTGGCTGTGGCATTACTTCCCAAATCCCAATCCCTCCAGGCTCCAGGTCTTACCCAGCACCGCCATTGTTCCCGCCGCCGCCGCCGCCGTCCGCTGGTATTTGTCGCCGCCGACTGCTGTGTCGTGCAGTGCATCCCATCAATCTCAAAGGTTGGAGAGGTAGTGCTGTGCTCGAGGTAGTTAGTTAGTGTCCAAGTTTTATTTCCTTGTCTCTGTCTGCTACTTAAAACTCACTTTAATTGTCTCTAATTGTAATCACAGCGGAAGGCCAGCAAGTTGACCAATAGCGATGGTGCTGGATGCATTTGCATCCTACATCGTGGACTACCTCAAGCAGGTGGTACAGGATGAGGTCGGAACGATGTTGGGCGTCTCTGGTGAGATCGACAAGTTGGGCGACAAGCTTCTGGACCTTAAGAACTTCCTTGCCGACGTCGATCGGAGGAACATCACCGATGAGACTGTCAAAGTCTGGGTGGGGCAGCTCAAGCGCGCCATGTACGAAGCTGCTGACATCCGCGGCCTCTGCCAGCTCAAGGCCATGGAGAAGCGTGGGTCATCCTCCTCAGATGCAGGGTGTTGCAATCCCTTGCTTTTCTGCATGAGGAATCCCTTCCATGCTCGTGAGATCGGCACTCGCATCAAGGCACTTAACCAGAGGCTTGATTCCATCAAGCAGCGGAGTGCTGCTTTTAACTTCATCAATCTTGGGTCCTACGAGGAACATAGCAGCTCTCGTCATGGTAATCCCAACCGTGAGACGTCAGGGGAGCTCGACAGGTCAGGTGTGGTTGGGGATAAGATCGAAGAAGACACAAGAGCACTGGTGGCCCAGATCACACGCTCTGGAAATGAGGTCAGCAACAACATTATGGTGGTCGCTATCGTAGGTGTTGGTGGGATTGGCAAGACCACCCTCGCCCAGAAGGTCTTTAATGACGAGGCCATCCAAGGTGACTTCAGCAAAAAGATATGGTTGAGTGTCAACCAGAACTTTAGTGAGGTTGAGCTGCTGAGAAGAGCCATCATTGAAGTCAGAGGAGACGCTCAGCCAGTTGGAAATGCAAAGGCCACGCTTCAACGAACCCTCAAGGAAGCCTTGATTGGCCACAAGACCTTCTTGATATTGGATGATGTTTGGAACTATAGAGCATGGGAGGATGTGCTCAAAACACCGTTAGTCAATGCTGCTGCTCCAGGCAGCCGCGTCCTCATCACCACTAGAGATGAAGGTGTAGCCCGAGGGGTGTCAGCTATATGGCCATACCACCATGTCGACACATTAGCACACGACGATGCTTGGTTATTGCTCAAGACGCAGGTCGGTATGGAATTAAACAGCAATATCTTTATCAAGCAAATAATCTATCTACATCTACTTATCAATAGTATAAAGTAGTTCTTTTAGAGAAATGTTAGGATGCTTCCAAATTAATCAGGTGTGGTTTCAATGGCTTAAGAGGCTGTCAAAAATTTCACAGGGCTAATATTACTTTGCTAGTCCCAACAAAGCACTGTGCTAAACAAGGAAATATATCACTACATAATTTTGTCAACAATGTTTGATCTAGTACGTACTATGCATTTTTGGTGACGAGGAGATGGATAACTTCACGTGACTGTAAAATAAGGAAGATAATAAATAATGTATGATTGTACTAAATCTGAGTGCAAGTTTCTGTAACAGTACTGCAAAAATATATTTCTAGCAATACATTCATTTTTGTGAAAAATAGGAAAGGAATAATTGTTTTCTAGGTATGAAGTAAAGTTTTAAAAGCACTAGGCGTTGATTATGTGTTTGGCCACTGTCTTACTCTTTTATGACCAAATCACACGTGCAATTATGCGCACATTAAGCATTAGGTATTTTGCTATCACTTGAGCTCACGCCTTTTTCTAACAATGGTGCAAAATATGTATTTTATATATGGAATTCATATCGCAAATATTCATGTGTAGGAGCAAGATAGGTAAATGCATTTATGCATTTTTTTTTTGAAATGTACTTCTGTGATTTGAATATTTACATTGTCAAACCTACCTTGATAAATGGACAGATAAATCAATTAGTACTCTTGTCTGTTAGGAGGTAAATTTGAGTGCCTTAAAGGAGCTTGGTACATAGTTAATTAATTGTAGCGGTCCCTTGTATTGCATGGATGTAGGTACTCTCAAGTGAGATAAATGAAGGCCACATAAAAACGCTAAAGGATATTGGACTCAAAATTATACAAAAATGTGGTTATTTACCACTTGCCGTCATAGTAATGGGAGGACTCTTGCGTGAAAGAGGAGGGCTACGTCGCGACTGGCAACATGTTTTGGATGATTCCAAATGGTCAAGAACTAAAATGCCTGATGAGCTTAACTATGCAGTATACTTAAGCTATGAATATATGCCTTCTTACCTGAAGCAGTGCTTTCTCTACCACTCTCTTCTTCCTAAAAGTAGAGAATTTACTATGGATCAAGTTGTTGCAATGTGGATGAGCGAAGGACTTATTCATGGAAACTCTAGTGATTTGGAAGAATTGGGAATAAATTACTACAAGGAGTTGGTATCTAGGAACCTGATAGAGCCAGATAAATCATTTGCTAATTTATGGGTTTGCAACATGCATGATGTTGTTCGCTCATTTGCTCAATATATGACTAAAGATGAAGCACTCATAGCTCAAGACGGAGATAATGATATTCTTGCTAAACTTGGTTCACAAAAGTTTCTTCGATTGTCCATAGAAACTAACCGATCACAATCAGGTGAACTTGATTGGAAATCTCTACAGACGCAGCAATTAGTAAATGCAGACTGAGGCATGTTCCTCCAGGCTTTGCCTCCAATGCAAGCTCTTTGGAAATATTGTTTCTAGATCATGTCAAGCAGCTCAGCTACATTGAGAGCTTTCCTTCTGTTGTTGAGCTTACAGTGAATGGATGCCCTGACCTGGAGAGGATCACCAATCTCCCCAATCTGCAGAAGCTTACCATTGATAACTGCCCAAAGTTGAAGGTGCTGGAGCATATCGCTTCACTCGAGAGGCTGGTCCTGAAGGATTACACTATGGAAAAACTCCCATAATACATGCGAGACATAAAGGCATGGCATTTGCAGTTATTCTGCAGGCTATGGTTGCTCTCTGCGGTAGCCGCGGGACAATCTGGCACGGAGTGGGACAAGTTCAGCCATATGGAGCATGTCAAGGCATATGCCGGTGATGGAGACAACCAAAGAAAATGGTACGTTTTGTACACGAGAGGAGAGAGCTGCAAGCTGGATTCAAATATTTGCAGCTCTACCATATTTGAAGGTACAGATAATCAAACATACGCACATGCTTTGTCTTAATTTGTTTGAACACTCTGATTCTGCCCTTCTATATATACAGCATGATGACCGGATATATTCTGTACCTGCTAGTGCATATTGCTAAGTATCATGTAACCATTTTGTATTTTTGTTGGCCGTATGCATCGTTCTGATGCAGAGGCCGGGGATCTCCCCCTTTTCTATTTTTTTTTTATTTTTGTTGCCCTGCAGAAACCTTATCATCTTGTATGGTGAACCAACAAGGATTCGAGTCTCTGTACAGAATGAGAAGAAGCACCTTCAGTTATATCTGCAGCTTGGTGAATATCCCATTTTTTGAAGATATGATGACAAGGGATCACACCTTTGTTGATGGAAAAATGATGTCTTTACAAGATGGAGTAGCCATTGCACTGGGGGTACTGAACTCTGGTGAGCCATCACAGATCGTAGGATCCTCTCTTGGTGTCAATGAGTCAACTGTCTCGCTGGTAACTCAAAGGTTTGTTGAGGCTATGTGGGAGCGAGCATATTACCACATCAGTTGGCCTGGCTCCACTAAAATGAAGAATATCAAGCGTAAGTTTGACAAGATCCACGGTCTGCCAAACTGCTGCGGTGTTGTACATACAACCCACATCGCCTTTGGATCAAGTTTGGAGAGTGACAGCCGGCCAATGCAAATTGTCGTCGATTCAAATCTGAGATTCAGCGAAATTTGGGTGGAGTGGCCAGGTATGAACCAATCAAGTATTTTGCACGAGTCTTGGCTCTTCAGATCATGCGAGGAGGGTACTCAGCTGAATGGCAGTAACCTGAAGTTATCAGAAGGCTCGTATGTTGGAGAATACATAATTGGTGATGCAGGATACCCTCTTCTCCCCTGGCTCCTCACACCTTACCACCTGGAAGACAAGGACCCCCTCTCTGCAGATCTTCCTCCTTGGCAAGCCGAGTTCAACAGGAGACATTCTTCAGCATCAACCCTCACGCATGTAGCACTCGGGAGGTTGAAAGACACATGGAATATCCTGGACAGAGCGCTCGGTTCATGTCCACCTTTGAAAACAATCTATGCGTGCTGCATACTGCATAATATAGTGATAGACATGGAGGAGGGGGAGGAGGATGAGGAGGAAATTGCAGGGCTGGAGGAGGAGGAGGAGGAGGAGGAGGTGCGACAGTTAGTGGACAAGGACGCCATCAGGGTGAGGGACGTAGTGGCCAAGCACTTGATTGAATCTAGAGGTAAATCAGCACAGCTGTTAATGTATTTGTTCGCACTCTAGCTTTGCGTCTCTTTGAATCTAGAGGTGAAACTGCTAGGTGAGATTTGGTACAAGTCACAGTTGTGTTCTCAGTTCATTGATTTGCTATTTCCCTTGGTGATTTGTTAAGTTACTTGCTCGGAAAGATAGTAGTGAGCTGATAATACACCTGTTGGATTATCAATACACCTGGTTAGCAATGTGCTAAGCAAAACACATTGCATTGTAACTGACCGGCTGTAATAACTTTTGAGTGTTGAGTATGCATGCACTGCACAGTCATATATTTATACTAGTATCTCATCCACTTTAAATGTCTATGTGAGCAGGCGGAAGGGGGACTAGCTTGTACTAGATGGATCATCATCTTGCTGCTTGGTTACAAGTAAATCAAATCGCCGACAGCGGAAGGGACGCGGCTACAGCATCAATTGAAAGGCTACAAGCAAATTATTTCTTTGTCGTCCATATATATAGTGTGCTTTCATGAGAAAACAGTGAATGTTGTAGCTGCAATTAGACAGAGTACGTAGTTTGTTTTGTTTGTTGGTTGCTGTAATCTCAAGGAAGAACTTTTAAACTGAAGAATTCGCAGGTTAGTCTTGTCTTCGTGTTTATGTACCGTTTGGGGCTTGGCCCGACGGCCTCCTCCAGCGGCGGCGGAGGGGAGGGGGAAGATGGAGGCGCCCGGCGGCGGTGGGGGCTAGGGTTTCCACCCGAGCCGCCCGGTCGAGGGGCGACACGGGGGCTAGGGTTTCCACCCGAGCCGCCCGGTCGAGGGGCGACACGGGGGCTAGGGTTTCCACCCGAGCCGCCCGGTCGAGGGGCGACACGGGGGCTAGGGTTTCCACACTCTGCCTCAACTGATGCTTGCGATCTGACTCTGCATTAAGCAAATTCGCTGGCATGAGGAATGACCGAACAAACTTTGATATGTGGGATATACAAGAGCTTCAGAATCAACCTTTAAGAGCATTTTGCAGGATGCGGAACGATATGGAAAATGCAACATTCAGCACACAAGACTCTGGATCCATCAACCAACGTATCTTCAGTTCTACTGATCAGCTTGATCTGTTTGTTTTGTTCAAGTAGTAGTACATTCCATCTCACATTTTCGTACTGCTTGAGTGAAACTGAATCTGGTATTCCCCCCTTTTCTACCACATACTTGTTCAGTTTCATTGTCGGCAGTTTCTACTGACTGCTACTGGCAAGATGTTCATAGAGTTTTGATTCCCTGAATTTCCCTGCATATCAAACTCCGTTCCTCCATTCTCAAAAGGAAAAGTTTCTTCTTTTGATATATGCCGAAAAAGGCTTTCGCCCCGCTTTATATATAAAGCACCGACCAACAAGCACCCAGTATAAACGGACGCCACCACAACACACGCACACACCCAAGGCAGGATACATAGGCGCTGAGCGCAACAATACCACCCCTAGCACACCACCACGAAGAGATGAAGCTACATATGACGAACCATGTGCTCCAAGGCGGCGCCTTCAGGAAGGGTACGACACCGGAGCGCCGCCACCACCCGATCCAAGGATCAGAGTTTCCCCTGGAGCTGCATGACAGGCAATGTGAGCCGCGACAACGCCTTCAAGAAGGGAACGATCTTCGCCGCCGCCGGTCCGTCCGAGGATAGAACATGTTTTCACCTCAGCCAACACTCATGCCACCGAACGCCATACCCCGGCAACCACGCCACCCACACGGCCATGGTGACAGGGCAGCGCCAAGGCACGGGCTCTACCCAAGAGCACCGCGCTACCACCACCAGGGCCACCGCCCCGACATCCAAGACCTTGCCACCACCTCACCCGAGACCCGCCGCAACCCGAACGAAAGAGACGAGTGGAAAGGTCCCACCTTTCGCACCCCTGGGCGGCCCCCAGCCTCGAGACCCAATAGGCTGGCCAGAACTGGCATCCACCGACCTGTCCTGCTGCCCCGAGTGCGAGACGAGCTCGGTCCTGCAGCACCGAGAGGGGGACGAGGTTAGTCTTGCTGCACCGTGCGCGAGACGAGCACAGTCCTGCTACACCGTGCACGAGACGAGCTCGATCCTGCAGCACCGGGCGCGAGACGAGCGGTGGACCGCAACTGGGAGAGGACCATCCCTTTGATGGGAGTAGCGCCAAGGCGGCGAGGAGATGGGGCGAAGGCCGAAACGGTCCGAACGCAGACGAGCCGATGCCGGAGAAGCCGGCCGCTGCCGCCGGCAGATCCGTTGAGCCACCGTGAAGCCGCCACGACACCGGGAGGCCACCACCGCCAGACCTCCCCACGCCGCCGCACACGGCCAGTGCAGTGGCCACGCCTGGCAGCTGCCCTACCTGCGTCGCCTGGTGAGCTCCAAGCGCCGGAGCCGCTGGGCATGCACCACTAGATCAGCCCCGCGCCATTGCCGGTCCGGGCAGATCTGAGCCAGCCCCGAAGTAGCAGGCCGCACCACCTAGACCCGTGCGCACCACCACCACCATCCGGGAGGATGGACCCACGCTGCCCTCGGCCCGCTCCCGCGACAGGAGAACGCCTGACGGATCTTGCTGATGCCTAGCTGCCGCCGCCGCCACCGCCACCTCCACACGCACCACCACCCACCGCGCCACCCGATGCCCAACAGTGCCCGCCACCGCAGCAGAGGGCCGCCACGCCGCGCCGCCCGTCGCCTGCGCCTTGCCCATGTCGGAGGAAGCAGCCACGCACCAACCCCCACTGCGAGGGATCGAGATTTCCTGCCGCCGCCCGCCCGGCGGGCTTTGCCCGCCGAGCCCGTGGCGGCGGCGAAGGGGGGGAGGAGGGTCGGGGTGTCCGGGCGGCGGGTTAGGTTTCTCCCACGCCAGGCTGGGGCGACACGGGAGGGAGAGGAGGGCACCTCGATTTCAAATTTGCTAGCTCCAACCAGGCTGCTCGGCCTCTTCTTTTGATATATGGCACTGGTAAGAACCATACTGTTATTTGTTCAGACAGTAGTTAAGCTCAAACACCTACTACTTATATTAACAAGGTGGTAAGCACAACATCATTTCTGTGCAAGCAAGGACTGGAGAGATGACAGTACATACTACGTCTATAGTTGTGCTGCTACAAGTTTCCCTGTAGCTGGAGGTGATTGCAATGCATCTACTTCCTTCGTCCGGAAGTAGTTACCGCTGAAACCGATGTACCTAGGTGTATTTTAGTGCTAGATATATCCGTTAGAGCGATAATTAATTCCGAACGAAGGCCTATCGATTGTGATTTCTGTACATTCTTTCAGTTGGAATGAAGGATATTATATGTAGGGAAGAAGAGAGAAGGGGACGACACAAGCAAAGTTAACGGGATCCACGAGCTAGGGGCTCCCGCGACCCGCGCTAGGGTTCCTTCCCGCCGCTGTCGGCTGCCCTCGCCCCCTCCCGCCGGCGCCGGCTGCCTCGCGCATGCGCCCTGCCCCCCCTCCCCCTCCCCCTCCCCCAGCGCTCACTACTAGAAAAATTCTTATAGGTAGACATTTAGCAGCAGCGTTGACTAAAGACCCCATGCTACTGCTATTTAGCGAAGAGCGCCGACAACACCAGCTGCAAGCTGCGTTAGCGATAGTCTTGGGATATCCCGCCAGCTGCTGTTGATGGGCCACGCTCTCGGCCCACTGTTGCAGCTTTAGCTATAGCGCTGGGCCTCCTCCCTCGCGCTGCCGCCAAGCCCACCTCTGCTTTCCCCGCGCTGGCCCGCGCGACCCTCCCCTCTCACTCACTCACACTCACACGCTCACATTCACAGATCGAATCCTTCAATCCCCCGATCCAGCCGCCGCCCGTCCTACTCCGGCCGCCCTCCCTCGCACGGGCCCTCTTCCCCCTTCGGCCGCCCTTCCCGCGGGCCTCCTCCCTGGCCGCCCCCTCACCGGCCATCCCACTCCGGTCGCCCCCCCATGGCCCTCCTCCACCGAGAGGTACTCCTCCCTCCTTTCTCCTCCTCCTCCTCCCTCCCTCCCTAGTTATAGTTATTAGTGAGTAGTTATTCTGAATCCTATATAGTTGAAAAAATGTAGGTTCTTAGAATAATGTAGGTTATGATCGAACCCTAGCTAGGACAGATTAGGTATGAACCCTAGTTAATTCGTATGAACCCTAGATTTTTAAATTTAGCTAAGTTTTAAAGTTAGGACAGAAATTTAGCTAGGTTTTTAATTAGGTGTAGTTAATAGAATTTAGGTGTTTTAGGTGTATTTAACAGAATTTTAGGTGTTTTAGTTGTTTTAGGTGTAGTTAACAGAATTTTAGGTGTTTTAGTTGTTTTAGGTGTAGTTAACAGAATTCTAGGTATTTTTTTAGTTAAAGCAATTATTGTTATTTTTTTAGTTAAAGCAATTTTTCTTGTTATATGCAAATATGTAGTGGACATGTCATATTTTGAACATGTCACATTTTGGACATGTCATGTTTTTCCGAGTGGCCTATGTTTTGCCAGAAATGTCGATTCGTTTACGTTCTGACAAATTTCAGGCGCTCGATATGTGATGCTTTTAGCAAAGGTCATGCCGAACTTTGCTAAGTGTTTATTAATTTTGTTTTCATAATTAAGCATTTTGTTATCGACGTCGTCGACTCGGCGGAGGACTTCTGCTTGAGCCGAGGGGCCATGTACGGAACTGGGCTCCGCCGGGCTGGTACTGGGTTGTGCTAACTTCTGGTGAGCGCAGCTTAGTGAGGAGCCAGCCCGTCGTCGACCCGGAGCTTCTTTGGTGGGGGTCACGTGGGCCTGCATCGGTGCAGAGGCTTGAGTCCCCCTCGCAGGTGGTACAACACCGTGCCACAGAGGAGAACGCACACGTCCACCGCTACTTGGTTTCGTTGGCGAACGGCAGGTTCTCCAATACCTGGCAGATTCTTAGGGGATCTCACCAGAGCTATGATCCTGTGATGGTTCCTTCTCTTTGGGTGTCCACCGCGGCCCACTAAACCTAGAGGAGCTATTATTCGAGATGTATTAGTGATATTATATGATGATCTTTGCTACAAACTACTATATATGTATTTGATGATGGATTATTAATTACCTATTAGTTATTTGCTTATTGAATGCAAAAGATGAGTGTGGTTTGTGCTACAAACTACTATATATGTATTCGATGATGGATTATATGATGATCTTTGCTACAAACTAGGTTCGATGATGATCTTTGCTACAAACTACTACAAACTACAAATTTTAGGTGTTCTAGTTGTTATATGATGATCTTTGCTACAAACTACTATATATGTATTCGATGGTGGATTATTAATTATCTATTAGAAAATATCTGACGACGAAAGGGAATTCGTTATGTGCGATTACTGCGAAGATGAGCGCGGTCTGTGCGACAGGCCTCACCTGGTAGAAGGTCGGCGCTTCAGCATCAAGCTCCAAGAGACCTTCGATGTTGATACTGATGCATAACGATGACAAGTGTTTTTGTTATTTTTGCACGACTTCTCTGCTTCTTCAACGTGTAATTTCCGTCTTTTACAATTTGACTAGCTTATCCCATGCCATGCAAGACGCTATGTCTTGGAGAAGATGGGTTTTGAAGATCATGAAAGCATGGAGACAAAGATAATTCAACTAAGGACCCATCATGGTTATGATTTTGCTGTAAAACTATACAATTATGTGAACTCATCCAATTTTGGTTGCCCGAATTGGGAAGCCCTTTGCAAGGCGTATGATTTTCATGAGGGTATGCTTCTCACCTTCGATCTTGGTGATCATCGACGAAAAGAATATGACCATTTGGGTCCTTGTTGACACGCTTCCAGTTCTACCGCTTTGTGAGTTTCTCAAACATATTTATTAAGTAATTTATATTGTTTATTTCAAAATATTTTACAGCTTATTTCCATTGACAGCTTATTTTCATTCTTCAAAAAATATACAGAAGATGGTAGACAGAACCTACTACTACAATGATGAAGCACAATTAACTTATAAGGAGAAAGATGGTCTTATCGCATTTTTTACTGATCTTGAGAATTACAATAGCTATTATCGAATTCCTCAAAATTATGGTCAATATGTGCCACTAGTGCACGCGGTGTGCTACGGTAACACCAATGGAGATAGTATGGTAAGATTTTCTACTATTACGACATCCATGCATCTTTTGCATAATTTTTTCTAAAACTAAACTACATTGCTAACTACATAGTTATCACTATGTTTTTGAACAGAAAATCCCGATGGATTGTGTGCCTCATCTGATGTTGCAAAGAGGTCGCGTTGATGTTATGAGCTTACGGCCACCACGGCCAGATCAGTCGCAGTATCCACATCACTCCTGTCCATACCGGATTTCTAAAAGCGAGAAAGCCATGATAATAAATGATTGGAAAAAATGTTTCGGCCATCGTAGAGAGCTACTTGGAAGCAACATTGTGCGTAGGCCAAGACTTGGAGACAGGATGATCTCCGTTCTTCATTATGGAGAGTCCGGTTTCCTTAATGAAGAGTCAATGCCTATCTTGTTTTATGATATTTTACCTAAGAGAGGGTAGAGTAGGTCCTATGAGAGGAGTAGGTCCTAGGTAGAATGTGTTATTATGTGCTACAATGTGTTAGCTAGAGTTGATGAGGAGGATGAGGAGTTGTGATTATGACTAGTGACCAACTTGTTATATATATGATATCTCATTGACGAACATTGTTTGGTGATGATGGCTAGTAGTAATGAATATGCTATTTAAACAGACTAGTTCATGATGAGTTGCTATTGTATAAAAGATATATCTGTTTAAACATGTACAACGCCAAAATATGAAAAAAAAACATAAACTTTAGCAGTGGCGCGGGCCAAAATATTACTGAGGGAGTCCTGGACTAGGGGTGTCCGGATAGCCGAACTATCATCATCGGCCGGACTCCAAGACTATGAAGATACAAGATTGAAGACTTCGTCCCGTGTCCGGATGGGACTTTCCTTGGCGTGGAAGGTAAGCTTGGCGATACGGATATGTAGATCTCCTACCATTGTAACCGACTTTGTGTAACCCTAGCCCTCTCCGGTGTCTATATAAGAGAAAATTCCTTATTTGACACTATCTTAAAATCTGCTTCCTTATTTGACACTGGAAAAGTTTTTCTTCCCTATTTGACACAAATTCTAAATTTTATTCCCTATATGACATTTCCGTCCATTTTGAGCCTAAATGACACCTGAAAATACTCTTTTGCCCCTCATGTGATATGTGTGTGTGCGGGACAGTAGCGCACACACGCAGCATCAGTGCGAGGGCAGGAGCACACACGCACGCGCACACACAGGCAGCAACACATGCGCGCGTGCGCGCACACACACACACACACACATGCACACGCACACATACGCAGCAACACACACGCACGCAGCACGCACACGCACACACACACACACACACACGCAGCAGCACACACGCATACATCACATAGGCACACAACAGCACACACACACGCGCACGTGCACACGCAGTAGCAAACACACACGCAGCAGCACACACAGTGGCGGAGGACGGATTGTTTTTAGGTGGGGTGAACTCTTAAGCATATACTTCATCCGTTTGCAAATATAAGATGTTCTAATAGCTTTTTTCTGGATTTGATGTATATAGACAGATTTTAATTTGTTTGTTCACGCATTACAGTCCCTATATAGTTTATATTAAAAAAATCCGATGTCTTATACATTTATGAACGGAGGAATATAGTTTGATGCGGCCAACAACTACCAGAAATTTTTTTATTTTCAAATATGCAATTCATCACAAAAATGCCACTAATCATTATATGTAGATTGTCAAACCATTATCTAAAAAAATGACACAAAAATGAAAACCAAATTACCTATGTCAATTATCTTTGCTAGCCCTATCCCCTTTCCGTTCATGGTTTCCTACTGGCCACCGGCCTCACGCGAACAGTGTGCTGCTGGCCGCCGCAAACGTGAGTACACGTCCACGTCCGCGTGCGCGCTCCTGCTGGCCGTTGGCCTCACGCGCGCTTGGTTGGCCGCCGCGAACGTGCAAGCTCGCCTCTTTTCCGGCTAAGGTTTGTGTGTCGACTAGAAGCAGAGTCGCTCGATTCTGGCGTGTAGTAGACTGGATCGAGCGAGCTAGGCGTGCGAGACGTCGGGACTTGCTACTTGCTACGACCCAGTTGGTTGGGTAATCACAGCCCAACCTCGCCCTATCGGGAGCTCGGCCTGTGACACACACGCAGCAGCACACCTATGCATGCGCACCCACGCACGCAACAGCACACACGCGCGCATACATACACATACCGTATGAGGGGCAAAATGGTCTTTTCACGTGTCATTTAGGCTCAAAATGGATGGAAGTGTCGTATAGGGAATAAAATTTAGGATTGGTGTCAAATAGGAAAGAAAAACTTTTCCAGTGTGAAATAAGGAACCAGATTTTACGACAGTGTCAAATAAGGAATTTTCTCTCTATATAAACCGGATGGTTTTAGTCTATAGGACGAACAACAATCATACCATAGGCTAGCTTCTAGGGTTTAGCCTCCTTGATCTCGCGGTAGATCTACTCTTATAATACCCACATCATCAATATTAATCAAGCAGGACGTAGGGTTTTACCTCCATCAAGAGGGCCTGAACCTGGGTAAAACATCGTGTCCCTTGTCTCCTATTACCATCCGCCTAGACGCACAGTTCGGGACCCCCTACCCGAGATCCGCCGGTTTTGACACCGACATTGGTGCTTTCATTGAGAGTTCCTCTGTGTCGTCACCGATAGGCTCGATGGCTCCTTCGATCATCAACAATGACGCGGTCCAGGGTGAGACTTTTCTCCCCGGACAGATCTTCGTATTCGACGGCTTTGCACTGCGGGCCAATTCGTTTGGCCATCTGGAGCAGATCGAAAGCTACGCCCCTGGCCGTCAGGTCATATTTGGAAGTCTGAACTTCACGACTGACATCCGCGGAGACTTGATCTTCGATGGATTCGAGCCACAGCCGAGCACGCCGCACTGTCACGATGGGCATGATTTAGCTCTGCTGCCAGACAGTGCCCTGGAGGCCGCACACGAGTCCGCTCCGACCCTCAATTCGGAGCCGGCTGTGCAGATCGAGGACGGGTGGTTAGACACCGCCTCGGGGGCTGCAACCTCTACGGCGATAGAGCCGAATATTGACCTTGTCCCTTGTGAAGCTCGTGACTCCGAGGTGCCGAACTCCTTGCCGGACTCCGAACCTCCTACGCCCCCTCCAATCAATCCGATTGGGCGCCGATCATGGAGTTCACCGCTGCGGACATCTTTCAGCACTCACCTTTCGGCGACATCCTGAGTTCGCTAAAGTATCTCTCGTTATCAGGAGAGCCCTGGCCGGACTGCGGTCAGGACGGTTGGGATGCGGACGACGAAGAAATTCAAGGCCCACCCACCACCCACTTAGTAGCCACTGTCGACGATCTAACCGACATGCTAGACTTCGACTCTGAAGACATCGACGGTATGACCGACGATGCCGGAGATGACCAAGAACCAGCGCCTACTGGGCACTGGAAAGCCACCTCGTCATATGACATATACATGGTGGATATCCCAAAGGATGGGAATGGCGAGGGAACAGCGGAGGAAGACCCCTCCAAGAAACAGCCCAAGCGCCGGCATCAGCAGCGCCGCTCTAAATCCCGCCACAGCAAGAATGGAGATTCCGGCACCGGAGATAATAATACCCCAGATAATGCCGAAGACAACCTCCTCCAGCAAGATTCAGCACAGGAGGACGGAGAAGCGAGCCCTCATGAGAGAGCGGCAGACGAAGAGGTAGAGGATGATAATTACATGCCTCCCTCCGGAGACGAGGCAAGCCTCGGCGACGCATTTAATTTGTCGTGCCCGAGGATCCCGTCGAACAAGAGCGTTTTAAACGCAGGCTTATGGCCACGCAAACAGCCTCAAGAAAAGCAGAACAACTTAGAGCTGATCAAGATCGCTAGCCGACAGATGGATGAAGTCCTTGCGGTCAAGAGCATGAGCTCGAACGCCTCCAAAAGCTACCCCAAACGCAAGTTGCTCCCCCGATTAGAGGAGGAGGCATATAAACCTGCATCACCAGCGCACAATACGGCTGACCGACCACCTCGTGGCCGCGACAGCGAGGCCTCTAGGCCCTCCACTAGAACCGTACCCTGGTATCGCTCGAAAAGCACAAGGCCACAGGGGAATGCTCCGGACTTGCGAGATATATTGGAGGATAAGGCAAGACAATCAAGATCGATCTACGGATCGCGTGGGTGCCCCATGATACGTGACGACAACCGTCGCGCCGGACACAGCAAGTCGGGCCGGGCCGAACACAGTAGACAAAGCTCGTTTGAGCTCCGTCGTGATATAGCCCAATATAGAGGCGCCGCACACCCACTGTGCTTCACAGATGAAGTAATGGATCATCAAATCCCCGAAGGGTTTAAACCCGTGAATATTGAATCCTATGATGGCACAACAGACCCCGCAGTTTGGATCGAAGACTATCTCCTTCATATCCACATGGCCCGCGGTGACAATCCTCACGCCATCAAATACCTCCCACTCAACCTTAAAGGACCAGCTTGGCATTGGCTTAATGGCTTGCCAGCAGAATCAATTGGGTGTTGGGAGGACCTGGAAGCCGCATTCCTTGATAACTTCCAGGGCACGTATGTGCGACCACCAGACGTTGACGACCTAAGCCACATAATTTAGCAGCCAGACGAATCGGCCAGACAATTCTGGACACGGTTCTTAACTAAGAAAAATCAAATCGTCGACTGTCCGGATGCGGAGGCCGTCGCGGCCTTCAAACATAACATCCGCGATGAGTGGCTTGCCCGGCACCTGGGACAGGAAAAGCCGAAATCCATGGCAGCCCTCACATCACTCATGACCCGCTTCTGCGCGGGAGAGGACAGCTGGCTAGCCCGCAGCAACAACCTCAGCAAAAATTCTGGCAGTCCGGATACAAAGGACCGCAATGGCAGGTCGTGTCGCAACAAGAACAAACGCCGCATTAACGGCGACAATAATGAGGATACGGCAATCAATGCTGGATTCAGAGGCTCCAAACCCGGTCAGCGGAAAAAGTCATTCAAAAGAACTACTCTGGGTCCGTCCAATTTGGACCGAATACTCGATCGCTCGTGCCAGATACACGGCACCCCCGAAAAGCCAGCCAACCACACCAACAGGGACTGTTGGGTATTCAAGCAGGCAGGCAAGCTAATTGCCGAAAACTATGGCAAGGGGCTGCATAGCGATGACGAAGAAGAGACCCGACTGCCGAACAATAGAGGACAGAAGGGTTTCCCCCCACAAGTGCAGACGGTGAACATGATATACGCAACCCACATACCCAAGAGGGAGCGGAAGCGTGCACTCAGGGACGTATAGCGATGGAGCGATCGCCCAAGTTCAACCCATGGTCCTCCCGCTGCGATCACTTTTGATCGAAGGACCACCCACCAACATCCGCCATGGCGGATTCGCGCATTGGTTTTAGACCCAATCGTCGATGGATTTCACCTCACGAGTCCCGATGGGCGGCGGCAGCAACTGAACCTGCTTTATCGGGACACGGTCGCAAGATGGGCATAGACCCTCAAGGATTAAACCCACAAAGACGACCTTCAAAGCGTCATACCAGTGTAGAGGCCAATTATACAGGCTCGATTACCGAAGTGGTCTTCGGATCCCCGGATAACTTCCGAAGCGAGGAGTTAATCTTCGACATAGTTCCGTTCCGCAGCGGCTATCATGCTCTGCTCGGACGGTCCGCGTTTGCAAAGTTCAACGCGGTGCCGCACTACGCATACCTCAAGCTCAAGATGCCAGGCCCTCGAGGAGTCATCACGGTCAACGGAACACTAAACGCTCCCTCCGAACGGAGGAACATACAGCGGCTCTCGCGACAGAAGTACAATGCAGCCTCTTAAGGCAATTCTCGAGTCCGACTGTTAAGCGACCGGACACGGCTAAACGCGCCCGGAGTAACCTACGACAAGACCACCTGGCACGTTCCGAGCATGCGTAGCAATGCGGCCCCAACCCCAGCCCTCGCAAAATTGCAAGACTGGTCCTTCGCGTACATCATTACACTCTGGAGATACCATGGGCATAGGGGGAGGGGCACGACCACGATTGGCCCAGAATGCGGCTTAACCACACTAGGGGCTCCCAAGTGTGTCATTCTTTTTTTTCTTTTTCTTTCTTACCCACAGGACTCCGTTCACCAGAGGCCCTGTCCGGCAGTAGACCGGCCGAACTCACGATGCAACAGCCAGGGAAGGAGAAAGGCTACATATCCAGGTGGTCTCCATTACGAGCATTAAATCTGTTTTATACACCATTCCGCAGCCTACCCCTGGAAGGGGACATGTTTAATAGTCCCATCCCTTGCTTACCGCACTATTTGTATCGTTCTGCATTCATGGCAGTATTTCTTGAATAAACAATGCAGCACCTTTTTGCTTATAATTGCATTCCTTTCTTATACATATGTTCATTTATGACATGTCGCATCCGTGCACTTTGGTACGGCTAAATACACCAGGGGCTTAAGTTCCCCACATTATGGTGTGATAAGTCCGAACACTTTCACAAGTGCAGCACCCCGAACTTATAGCATTATATGCATCGGCTCCGAATCATGTCTTGGGTCAATAGTTGGGTTTGCCCGGCTCCCATGTTTTGGTACCTTACATTCCGTTGTATCGACTAAGGTAGACTGGAGAACCACTGCGATTGCGCCCAGCTTGAGCTGGGCGGCGCCTCGGTGGAGAAAGCTAAAACTGACCGTCATGATGAGGCGAGAGCCGATCGCTGTTCGAGAGGTTTTTCGAGTCCCTAAAGACTTATGCCGCTTAGAGCGAGGAACCGGCTTTGTCCGCCCAGCGTGATAGCGCCTCAATTGACTTTCCGAGGCTTCGCGAAATTTAAAATTATAGAATTCTATGGCTAAGTGAGAGTGTTCAAGCATTATAAGTCCGGTTGCCTCGTTCTTTGTGTTGAGCGCCTCCCTAGATGGACCCAAATATGGGAACAAGAGTGCTCAAATTTATCCCGAACACCCCAGCACTCGTGGCATGGGGGCTGAAGCCGACGACTTGCCATCTCTCAGATTTGATAAACAGCCGCACAGAAGGTAATATTTTAAATCAACAAGTGTTGCTTAGTGAAGGAAATATGCCCTAGAGGCAATAATAAAGTTATTATTTATTTCCTTATTTCATGATAAATGTTTATTATTCATGCTAGAATTGTATTAACCGGAAACATAATACATGTGTGAATACATAGACAAACATAGTGTCACTAGTATGCCTCTACTTGACTAGCTCGTTTATCAGAGATGGTTATGTTTCCTAGCCATGGACAAAAGAGTTGTCATTTGATTAACGGGATCACATCATTAGGAGAATGATGTGATTGACTTGACCCATTCCGTTAGCTTAGCACTTAATCATTTAGTATGTTGCTATTGCTTTCTTCATGACTTATACATGTTCCTGTAACTATGAGATTATGCAACTCCCGTTTACCGGAGGAACACTTTGGGTACTACCAAAAGTCACAACGTAACTGGGTGATTATAAAGGAGTACTACAGGTGTCTCCAAAGGTACATGTTGAGTTGGCGTATTTCGAGATTAGGTTTTGTCACTCCGATTGTCGGAGAGGTATCTCTAGGCCCTCTCGGTAATGCACATCATTATAAGCCTTGCAAGCAATATGACCAATGAGTTGGTTACGGGATGATGCATTACAGAACGAGTAAAGAGACTTGCCGGTGACGAGATTGAACTAGGTATTGGATACCGACGATCGAATCTCGGGCAAGTAACATACCGATGACAAAGGGAACAACGTATGTTGTTATGCGGTTTGACCGATAAAGATCTTCGTAGAATATGTAGGAGCCAATATGGGCATCCAGGTCCGCTATTGGTTATTGACCGAGAATAGTTCTAGGTCATGTCTACATAGTTCTCGAACCCGTAGGGTCCGCACGCTTAAGGTTTCGATGATGCTTATATTATGAGTTTATGAGTTTTGATGTACCGAAGGAGTTCGAGTCCCGGATGAGATCGGGGACATGACGACGAGTCTCGAAATAGTCGAGACGTAAAGATCGATATATTGGACGACTATATTCGGAGTTCGGAAAGGTTCCGAGTGATTGGGTATTTTTCAAGCACCGGAGAGTTACGGAATTCGCCGGGAGAAGTATTGGGCCTTATTGGGCCTGCGGGAAAGAGAGAGGGCTGCCTAGGGCAGGCGCGCCCCAAGGCCTAGTCCGAATTGGACTGGGGGGGCCGCACCTCTCCTTCCTTCCCTTCTCTCTTCCCTTCCTAGTCTCCTACTCCTACTACATGGAAGGACCCCTAGTTGGACTAGGAAAGGGGAATCCTACTCCGGTGGGAGTAGGACTCCCCATGCGCGCCCCTCCTAGGGCGGCCTCCTCCTCCCTCCCTCCTTTATATACGGGGGCAGGGGGCACCCCATAGACACACAAGTTGATCTACGGATCGTTCCTTAGCCGTGTGCGGTGCCCCCTCCACCATATTCCACCTCGGTCATATCGTCGTGGAGTTTAGGCGAAGCCCTGCGCCGGTAGAACATCAACATCGTCACCACGCCGTAGTGCTGACGGAACTCATCCCCGACACTTTGCTGGATCGGAGTCCGGGGATCGTCATCGAGCTGAACGTGTGCTGAACTCGGAGGTGTCGTACGTTCGGTACTTGGATCGGTCGGATCGTGAAGACGTACGACTACATCAACCGCGTTGTCATGACGCTTCGCCACGGTCTCACGAGGGTACGTGGACGAACACTCTCCCCTCTCGTTGCTATATCATCACCATGGTCTTGCGTGTGCGTAGGAAATTTTTTGAAATTACTACGTTCCCCATCACTTAGCGCATATGAACAAAGTTTTCAGCGCACAGGATAACAAAATGCGAGTCTACTCAAATATTACATTTTTGGAGCACTCACCCGCAATAATGCGGGCACCCTTCAGGACACCCTTATAATACATCTCAGGCGTGCGATACTCCTTGTCCGGCGGTGACGCGTCCGTCACAAGCTTCTCAACATCCATCTTGCCCCAATGCACCTTAGCATGGGCAAGGGCCCGCGGGCACCTTCAATACAGGCGGATTGCTTGATGACCTCAACCCATGGACAAGCATCCACCAGCTGCCGCACCAGGCCGAAGTAGCTCCCAGGCATGGCCTCCTTGGGCCACAGCCGAACTATGAGGCCCTTCATGGCCTGTTCGGCCACCTTGTGGAGCTCGACCAGCTGCTTCACTGGTCGCGCTAGGGGCACGGATGTCCGCCTCAAAGATACCGAGACCGAAGACCTTCTCCGTCGAGCTCCCCTCCTCGGCCCCATAGAAAGCGGCAGCATCGGACACGCTGCGGGGCAGATCTGCGAACGCTCCTGGAGAGCTCCGAATTCGGGTAAGTAACAGGTAATTCACATTCACATGCTTGCTTTGCATGAAAAATGCCTTACCCGCCGCTATTTTCTTCAACGCCTCGATTTCCTGAAGGGCCTTGTGGGCTTCGGCCTTAGCGGCTTTGGCACTCTCAAGAGCCGATGCAAGCTCGGACTCTCGAGTCTTCGAGTCGCGCTCCAAACTCTCATGCTTTTCCACGAGAGCCTGGAGCTCTTGCTGTACCTCCGCCACCCGTGCCTCCTGCTTCTCTCGCCCATCATGCTCCACGGTCGCATTACGTTCGGCCACGGACACCGCCTCCTTCAGGGTTGCCACCTCGTTCGTGGCCCCTGAAGTACCCACGTTATCCTTGTCATTTCTCTTGCAACCAAATCCTTTTATATAAGGTACAACTTTAATAAGGTGTTACTCACCTTCCTTGTCCTCGAGCTGCTTCTTGGCACGACCGAGCTCGTTCTCGGACCGCTCGAGGCTTTGCTTCAAAGCATCGACCTCCGCAGTCAGTGCGGCAGAGGTCAGCACAGCAGCCTGCAATCCCATATTGACATATTTTTTAAGACTCCTGCGTATATCTTTTTAGATCCTCAGTCCGGCTTTTCTTTCTGAACACCGAACCGAGCATCAGGGGCTACTGTCTATGCGGTACTATTTTACATATATTAATACTCTTACCTCAAAGCTTTGTTAGAAGGCTGCTGCGAGCTTCGGTCAGCCCGCTTTTGGCGGTGAACCTTCGAATCACCGCACTCATGACAAGGCGGTGTTCCTCCTGATGGAAGCGCCGTTGGCGTCCAAAGCAAGTTATCCGCGCCTCGGTTGGACGGAAGCCGTTGGCGTCATGGTCTTGCCCTTCTTACGAAGGGGCGTTGCGGACTCTGGAACCACTGCAGTTCGGTGCGAGTCGCATGCGAAGTCCGGAGGTTGCCTGTGGCACCTCCGGGGCCTCCTCCTCCGGGTGGGTCCCTCTCTGGGATCCCACCTCGGTGTCGTCGGCGTCACGGGGGGTGGAGGCGGTTGGAAGTGAAGTACTATCCACATCCGACGTACCCAAGGACCCGCTCGACGAAGCGGGAAGATCGTCCTTGGGCGGACTGCAGGGTTGTATGTGGCATTAGAAAGACACCGTGTGGCGAAAAGAAAAATCATGAAGTTATTCGGGAGTCCGGATACTTACGATCTCGCCAGGGGCTTGGCCCTTGAAGGCCAATCCTCGTCGTCGTCACCGGCGTTGGCGGAACAGTCCGGGGGAAGAGTCCTTCCCTTCTTGGACCCTTCGGCCTCCCTCGTTGGGGAGGCCTTCCTTTTCTTCCCTCCCCCCGCTGGGGGAGAGGCCTCTTTTTTCTCCTCCTCGTCCTCGTGGGAGGAGTCCGCCTCGGAGTCATCGGACGATGAGTCCGATAACACCTGAAGACGGGAACTCTTTCGAGTGCCCGTGGCCTTCTTCTTGGCCTTCTTCTCCGGCACCACGTGGGGTGCCGGAACCAGCAGCCCCGTTAAGCGGGTGTCCGCTGGGTCTTCTGGCAAAGGGGCCGGACAGTTAGTCCGCTCGGCCTTCTTCCGCCAGTCCTGTCAAAGGAGAGGGAGTTTAGATCCCGCATAGAGTCAAACTATGGAAAACAAGTGTCCCGTAAAGGGTAGAATTGCTTACCTCGCTAGCCTGGCACTGCGAGCTGCATCCGCGATCTTCGGTAGCGGATGCGGGAGCCTCGGCGCCCTTAAACAGCACCTTCCAGGCATCTTCGTACGTAGTGTCGAAGAGCCTGCTCAAGGTTCAGTGCTGGGCCGGATCAAACTCCCACAATTTGAAGGCCCGTTGTTGGCACGGGAGAATCCGGCGGATAAGCATGACCTGGACTACGTTGACAAGCTTGAGCTTCTTGTTCACTAGCTTTTGGACGCAGGCTTGGAGTCCGGTCAGCTCCTCCGAATCGCCCCAGGTCAGGCCACTATCTTTCCAAGAGGTGAGCCGTGTGGGGATGCCAGATCTAAATTCGGGGGCCGCTGCCCATTCAGGGTCACGCGACTCGGTGATGTAGAACCACCCCGATTGCCACCCCTTGATGGTTTCCACGAAGGCGCCCTCGAGCCAAGTAACGTTGGGCATCTTGCCCACCATGGCGCCTCCGCACTCTGCTTGGCTGCCCTTCACAACCTTCGGCTTGACATTGAAGGTCTTGAGCCACAAGCCGAAGTGGGGCTGGATGCAGAGGAAGGCCTCGCACACGACGATAAACGCCGAGATGTTGAGGATGAAATTCGGGGCCAGATCATGGAAATCCAGGCCGTAGTAGAACATGAGCCCCCGGACAAAGGGGTGGAGTGGGAAGCCCAGTCCGCGGAGGAAATGGGGAAGGAATACCACCCTCTCATGGGGCCGGGGGTGGGGATGAGCTGCCCTCGTCGGGGAGCCGGTCTTGGCGATGTCGCTGGACAGATATCCGCTGCGCAGCTTCTTGATGTGCCCTCCGAACGGAGGAGGCCATCCACTGCCTCCGCTCCGGACATAGTTGGAAAAGGTTGAGGTGAGATGTGCGGACTTGGGCGCTGGAGCTCGAAAAGCGGAGATGGATAAGCAAAGGAGGAAGAAGGCGCAGGTAAAAGGTGGATCCGTATCCCTTATATATGGGCGAGCGAAACTATCGTCCCCACCGCCCGGTAAAACTCGCTTTTCTCCCAAGCGCCGCAATCAATGGCGCAGTTGGGTTACCCACGTCCGTATTGATGGGAATCCGGAATAAGGGAACACGATCTCGCTCGACAAGGCGTGCCAAGGAAACCGCCGCTAAACGCTACCGAGGTGGTATAACAAAAACGATTCAAGTAAAGGCTTGGTTGTGGTGTGACATCACGCCATGAAATACGTCAGCAGATTGAACTTGTGTAAATATTATTCTCTCTACGGTGGAATGTGGAATTTATTTTGCAGAGCCGAACACTATCCTGGTGTTCACAATCTTCTATAAATTATTCGGAGGAGGAACCCGCCTTGCAATGCCGAAGACAATATGCGCGCCGGACTCGTCGTCATTGAAGCCTGGTTCAGGCTCTTGAGGAGTCTGGACTAGGGAGTGTCCGGATAGCCGAACTATCATCATCGGCCGGACTCCAAGACTATGAAGATTGAAGACTTCGTCCCATGTCCGGATGGGACTTTCCTTGGCGTGGAAGGCAAGCTTGGCGATACGGATATGTAGATCTCCTACCATTGTAACCGACTCTGTGTAACCCTAGCCCTCTCCGGTGTCTATATAAACCGGATGGTTTTAGTCTATAGGACGAACAACAATCATACCATAGGCTAGCTTCTAGGGTTTAGCCTCCTTGATCTCGCGGTAGATCTACTCTTGTAATACCCAGATCATCAATATTAATCAAGCAGGACGTAGGGTTTTACCTCCATCAAGAGGGCCCGAACCTGGGTAAAACATCGTGTCCCTTGTCTCCTATTACCATCCGCCTAGACGCACAGTTCGGGACCCCCTACCCGAGATCCGCCGGTTTTGACACCGACAATTACCAACAGCGCTCATTTACCAGTAGCGCGGGCAAAAACAAGCGCTACTGCTAGAAAATAGCAGTAGCACCGTAGCAGTAGCGCGCCTATCTGCGCTACTAATAGCAAAAAAACTAGCGCTACTGGTAAGGGTTTTCCTAGTAGTGGCTCCTGCCGCCCTCCTGCCCTCCTCCCCGTCTCGGCCCTCCTCCTCCTTCATCCCACTTCGCCGCCACCGGCAGCGACCTCCGGCGTGCCCGGGTGGCGCCGGCGGCGGCGGACGTCCCTTCCCCGCTCGCCGGGAGGGGGAGTCGGGGCTCCCTCCTGCCCAGCGGCGGTGAGGCTCGGTGGCGGCATTCTGCGGGCCTCGGGTGCCCTCGACGCGGCAGCGTGGCCATTGCTGCGGGGCGGCGGCGCCCGCTCGGCTCGGATCTGGGCCCTTTCGGGCTTGGGCAGGCCTGCGGTCCGGTGCTCGACGACGTGGCTCCCCGTTGGTGAGACAAGGGGGCCATGGCTGCGGTGGTGGTGGCTCTGGCGGCCGACATGCTGCAGTGTGGCTGCAGGGACTGTCCAGACCCGTTGGGGTCCGGTCGGGCCGGTGGTGGCCTGGCATGTCCCTGTCGCCATGTCCGGTCGGCTCCGTGCGGCGGTGGAGGTTGTTCCCTCCCGTCGGTTGTGGTGCGGTTGCCTCCGAGCCCGGTGTCTTCTCGTTCTACCTCCAGATCTCGTGTTGGTGGCCTCAGTGAAACGGTGAAGATGGTGCGGTATCCATGGTGGCACAGGCTGGTGGGCGGCATGTTGGGCGGGAGAAATCTTTGGCGGCTCGTTCTGCGCCCGTGGGCGTTGCCGGACCCTCCCGAGGGGCGTCGGTGATACCCCCTTCCCCACTGCCATCCGCGTACCGGGGGAACCTAGGACTTGTCCGGGCAGCAGCGGCGTCGTCGTCGCATTTCTTCCTGAAGATGTTGCTGGGTATGCGAGGCTTTAGATTGCTTGGCGGGCGGTGGTTCTTCTCCGGTGGGTGCAGCGGGTGTCGGTCATCTTTGCTTAGTTGAGCTGCCGGTGTCGGCATTTGTTTCATTTTTTTATTTGTTTCTTTTTTCTTTCTCTCCTTTTTCGTTTAGGCTTGTTTGTGCTGCGGCACCAGCAAGCTGGTTGTATCGGTTGGACGTAAGCTGGGAAACCCTTTTTCTTAAGAAGAGAGAAGAGTGCATTAAGCTGGGAAGGCGTGGGTTGTCTTGGTGAGAGCCTCCTGCCTGCCAAGATGAGCTACAGTAATTCAGGCTAGTGATCCAACATCAGAATAGAACCAAAGGCTTTTGTGACATCCATCCTGCTTACCATATGCTGGTCGTTGCGTTTGCATTAAAGTTAGTTTACCAAAGGAAGGTTTCAGTCATTCTATTTTTCACGACGCTTGTTTTGCAGTAGCGTGCAAAACTAATTTATCTGGTTTCCATATAATTTTGCAGCAGATTTAAGGACAGTATAACCGAGCCTAATGCGAGCCCTCATAGCGATTTGCGTTTTAGGCCGTTCGTTTTATTGATTTGATCGTTTCTGGCTGTTAGATATGTTGTCCTTAGGGGCTGCTTTTTTTTGAGGGATGAAAAACTGCTTTATTCATCAAACTCCACCTGGAGTGGGATACAAGTTTGGTCGTGGGGAACACCAAACCATACATGGCGACCCGGACCTCTATTTAGAGCAAACTTAGCTAAACGATGTGCTTCATAATTTGCAGCACGGGATTCAAAACAAAAATTGCAAGATAAAATAGCAGCTAGTGTGTTGATCTCACTGATGACAGCACCGTAGACACCTCTTGACCCCCTATTGATATCAAGAACGACCTGACGACAGTCCGAGGCCACTATAAACTGACGGATGCCCAAATCCTCTGCAAGAGACATGCTTCCCGGCATGCGATAGCTTCCAGGGTTGGTGGATCGAAAATTCCTTCTACGACGAGGGCCGAGCTACCAATGTAATTTCCGTTTTCATCTCTGCATACTGCCGCAGCAGAACCCCCTCTTCTGGCACGCACCCCTGCATCAACATGGATTTTGTGATGGCCCGCTGGTGGTTTCTTCGGTCTCGCAACGCCCGTCCTTGGGGCCCCGGCGTGCGTAGGCTTCTCCTGCTCTGTGTTACTGATGATAGAGAGGTCCTGTAGATATCTCTCAATGAAACAGTGGGTGGCTTGCGGACTTTGGAAAATTGCTTCGTGGATAGCCTTCCTTCGAGCATGCCATATAGCCCAGAGGGTTACCGCCGTGATGATGAAGTGATCATGGGACAGCAGGCGCATAACTGTGAACAGCCAATTTTTTGCTCCCGGCTCCGTATTGGACGTTATTTTACGTGTGATCTCCTCGTCCGCAAGCGCCCAAACGCTGCGAGATGATGTGCATTCCAATAAGGAGTGGCGCCATGAGTCCTGGACTCCACATAATCCACAGATGCTTGAGTCAGCCATGTGGCGATGAGCACGTACGTCGTTCGTCGGCAGCGAATGTTTGGACAGTCTCCATAGAAACATACGTATCTTGCCGGGGACAGCCGTTTTCCAAAGAGATTTCCAAGCTCCCTCTTCTGTGCTGGTGTGCGAGGGACCAGCTTCTCCTTCTAACCAAGCCTCTCTTCTCTGTCTTGTCGATACCAACATCCTGTAGGCTGAATTTACCGTGAAAGTTCCATGCTTTTCGTGCTGCCAAGACCAGAAATCAGGTAGATTTCGTGTGCAGAGAGGAATACCAAGTATAATTTCTGCGTCCATATGCAAGAATGTTGATTGAACAAGTTCCTTATCCCACGAGGCCATGGTGCCCACTATCAGCTCGGACACCCTCGCGCGTGGGTTCTGTGACCGGCATCCGAACGGCCTCGGAAACTCCTGCCTAGGTAGCCAATTGTGCTCCCATATTAGCGTTGATTCCCCGTTGCCAATCCTTCTGACCAAGCCCTGCTTTAGAGTATCCCGTCCCTCAATCATCGCTCGCCACACTTGGCTCGGGTGCCCACCTATTTCTGCTTCAGGTATATCCACAGTGGGGTAATAGATGCTCTTGAGTACTCGCGCACACAACGTGTCTGGATGTTGTAGCATCCTCCATGCTTGCCGGGCTAGCATAGCTAAATTGAAAAGTTCAAAATCCTTGAAACCTAGACCACCCATCCCTTTGGATTGAATCATAGTCTTCCAAGACACCCAATGAGGTTTACGTTTGCCATCTTTGCTTCCCCACCAGAACTTTCTGATTAGCATATTTAGATGTTCACAAAGTCCCCTTGGAAGCTTGAAGCATGACATGGAGAACACCGGGACCGCCTGTGCCACAGACTTAACCAGCACCTCCTTCCCTGCAGTGGACATTGTGCGTTCAATCCAACCCTATACCTTGCTCCATAGTTGGTCTTTGAGGTATTTGAACGCCCCGTTCTTTGAGTTTCCAATATCAGATGGCATTCCGAGGTATTTCTCATTGAGAGTCTCATTAGGAACATTCAGAGTATCCTTGATCTCCTGCCTGACCGATTCTGGCACACCTTTACTAAAATAGATAGATGATTTGGCATAGTTGATACGTTGTCCCGTAGCCTGGCAGTATGTATTCAGAACATGGTACACCTCGGTACCCCCCACACTGTTTGCTTTGAAGAACAGCAGGCTGTCATCTGCGAATAAGAGATGGTTCACCGGGGGCGCCGTAGGTGCCACCTGTAGCCCACTCAAGTTGGATGACTCACTCTTGGATTTTAAGAGGCACGAAAGGCCCTCTTCTGCTATCAAGAACAAATATGGAGAGATTGGATCCCCTTGTCTGATTCCTCGAGAAGGTTCAAATTGTTGTAGCTTTTGCCCATTGAACAAAACTGAAAATTTTACCGTTGTCACCAGGTTCATCACTATGTCCACCCACCTTTCACTGAAGCCCAGCTTAAGCATAACTGCCTTCAGATAAGACCATTCTACTCTGTCATACGCTTTAGTCATGTCAAGCTTGAGTGCACAAGACTGGTGCTTCTTAGCCTTGTTACGTTTCATGAAGTGAAGACACTCATAGGCTGTAATGATGTTGTCTGTGATCATTCTTCCTGGGACAAAAGCGGACTATTCCTCTGATATAATGTCAGGCAATACTAATTTAAGTGTGTTAGAGATCACCTTCGAAGCGATTTTGTATAGCACATTGCACAAACCGATTGGACGGAATTGGGACAAGTGTGTAGGATTTTTTACCGTGGGTATTAGGACTAGAACAGTCTCATTAATGCATGCTGCCGACTCAGTACCCTCCACAATTCTCAGAACCGCCTTCGTTACATCCTCCCCGCATATATCCCAATGATGCTGGAAAAAATGGGCGGGGAAACCATCAGGCCCTGGTGCCTTTGTGGGGAACATTTGAAACAGAGCCGTTTTCACTTCTTTATGGCTGTACGGGGCATTCAACATGTCATTCATACCTTGAGTGACTTTGGTTGGCACCGTATCCAGTACCTGCGCCATGTCATGGACACCCTCTGACGTGTACAGCTGCTGATAGAAAGATGTTGTCAAGCTTTCCATCTCATGTACATTATCAGTCGTCTGGCCATCTTCTCGTTGAAGAGATTTTATTTGATTTTTCCTCCTTCGCCTGCTAGCCCGAAGATGAAAGAAATATGTGTTTTTATCTCCATGCATTAACCACTCAATTCGGGCGCGTTGCCTCCTAAGGATTTCCTCCCTATGGAAGAGCTCAGTCAGACGGTCAACCGTTTTAACTTCCACATGTGTTGGAGAAGATCTGCCTGGGATCTCCCGCAACTCCTTTAACTGTCGCTGTAACTGCTGAATTTCACGCCGAACGTTGCCAAAGTGCTCCCTGTCCCATCCCGCCAGGTCAGATGAGAGCGACGTAAGTTTGTCGTTTATAGCCTGGACTGACTCTCCCGGTGCACTTGCCCACGCAGCATGTACAAGTGGCTGAAGGCCAGCGTCCCTCTCCCAAGCCAGCTCGTATTTAAAGGATCGCGGGACCCGCTTGCATGAAGTTTCATGCACGTACTGGACGTAGAGAGGTATATGATCACTCGTCGCTGCCATCTTGTGTTCCAGCCCGGCTGTGGGAAAGGCAACGGCCCAAGCAGGATTTGCCACGCCTCTGTCCAGTCTGACCTTGGTGTGCGTGCCTCCAGCAACCTTCCGTTCAAATGTCCAGTCAGTGCCTGTATACCCAATATCTGATAGTACGCATGTGTCCAATGCATCCCGGAAAGCATCCATCTGTGCCTGGCTTCTCTGACCGACACCATCGTGTTCATGTGCATGAAGAACCTCATTAAAATCACCTAGGACTAGCCATGGTGTGTTACTTGATCCAGCGATCCCCCGGAGAGTAACCCAGGTTTTGTATCTCTGGTTGACCTGTGCCTCTCCATATATGAAAGTTACCCTCGTTTCAAAATCAAACAGCTCTTTAATAACAACATCAACATGATACTGTGAATAACCAACAACCTCAAGTTTTATTTCTTCATTCCAAAATATGCCAAGACCACCATTTCTTCCCGAACTACTAACCGCAAAACTTTTATTGAATCCTAGAGAACCAACTAAACTCTCCACTCTACTTCCCTCTATTTGAGTTTCAAGTATGCAGAGTACAGAGGGGGCAAGCTGCTTCGTGAGTTCACGAAGCTCTTTCACTATCGAGGGCTTGCCAATCCCCCGACAGTTCCAACACAGGAGGCTCATTGCGCTAGGCGCGACCCCCCTTGGGAGCCCGCCAAAAGCGCATCTGTAATTTTGGTCACCAATGAACTCTTGCCGCCGTTCTTCTCTCCTGTGTTTTGCTTGGTTCTCTTTGGTTCATGTTTTGAAGAAGGACTTAGAGGGGTCTCTGGAGCAGGTAGCAGTAAAGCATTGCTAGCGTCCCCATCTGCACCTGACTTCAGCGCTGGTTGGGGGTCGCTGGATGTACTCCCTCTTTTCCTGATGTTCTCTGCCTCGTCCATCTCCATGTTCTGCGTGTTGCTGGTCATCTCTTCTTCGTCATCCCCTCCCCAAGGATTTGTCTGTGTTGGACTTCTACCCCGGCCTCTTCCTTCCCGGCCCCTGCCACGGCCTCCTCTTCCTCCTCTGTTGCCACCCTCTTTCCCTCTTCCTTCTCCAGGGCCATTGCCAGGTCCTCTGAACCAAGTTGCCTTGAGATCCTTGAAGACTAAGGCTTTGGGTGCATGAACCCCATCGCCGCACTCCTTAAACAAATGCCCAAGATTTCCACAAACGGCACACCAATCTGGTAGCCGTTCATATTTAACTCTGAATATTACCCTTTGAAGGCCCTCCTTCTTCTTTATCACAAGCGACACTGCATTCTTGAGTGGTTTTGTAACATCGATTCTAACACGGACCCTGACGAAGTTACCTTCGAAATCCTGTGACTTTGGCTCTGCATAGATAAAATCTCCGACTGTGGCCGCCAGTGCTTTAACTTTGGGGAAGAAACCATCCGGTAAGTCGTGGATCTGAATCCACATATCGATCTTGTTCAGTTCAATCGACGACGGCTTAGTGAAGCCATCATAAACTGCTAACACTACGGCTTTCCCTTTGAAGGACCACGGCCCCTCCTCCATTACGCGTTCCCAATCACCGAGACACCCGAACTGCATGGTGTACAAGTTATCTTCAAGTGGCCTGATCTTCACCTCCTTCGCCAAGTCCCACGCGGCTCTCATCGTCCTGTAGAACCAATACTGGCTGTACGTTTTCTCTGTGTAAACCGTAACGATGGCCATCCATCTAGTTGCCTCCCTCGGCAACTCCTCGTCTTCAATCACCACATCCTGAAGATCGTCCTCCTTCAGCCCAAGTTCTTCCATCATTGCCTCTAGGTCGGAGGCCGAAGCAGCCCATCCAGACGCATCATCATCCATCGATCTCTTGCTCGAGGTGTCTTTCCCGCGAGCGGTATCGTCCCTAATGCCCTCAGCCCTAGCCATCTGCGCGCCGGCAAGACTGGCGGGGGGAGATGAGGGAGGGGAGGGAGGTTCTCTACCGGGGACGACGAAAATCGCCGCCGCCGCCGAGAGGAAGGTAAAACCCTAACGAGAGGGGAGGTTTTAGGGGCTGCTGCTCGGCAGGAAAAAACCGAGCCCTCTGGTAAACTGGGCCGAACAACCCATTTATCTAACATAGCACACACAGCCCAGTAGGGTCCTCGCTGCACTCTCGCGTCTCCAGAAAGGGAAATGCTTCCAGAGAGGAACGGATCGGGGCTGCGCTGCGGCCGACGCGCCGTCTCGTCTTCCGAATGGATCCTGAGCCAAGGCGAGCGAGATCCTTCCCTTCCCTTTACGCCGGCAAGGCAACCACGGAGACGGCAAAGAGGTTGGTGAGGACGGAGAGATCCGCATCTCGTCGTCTTTCCTCGACCCCTTCCCCACCCCCTCGCGCTCCATCGCAGCGAACATGGCGCGCCACGGCGGCCTATTTCTACTCGTGCTCCTCGCCGCCGCGGTGGTCGGAAAGGCACACGGAATGACTGAGTAGGCCGCCCAACTGCTGCCACGACACCTACCCATTGTCGACCTGCTGACAGCAGAGATCGACAACCCAGGCAGACGCCGGCCATGTGCTCCTCCGCCAAGCACAGCCCTTGGCCTCACTGTCGAGTGAAGGTTCCCACCCCACCACGAGCTCGCCCCCTCCCAGCAGGTTCTTCCCTTCCTCTCTCCTGCTCTGTTGCTTACTTACTTGAATTATTGCTGCTCGCCATTGTTTTCATGTGAATGTGTGACTGTGCGGATGATGTTGCTGTGTGTGTGTGTGTGCATGTGGATCTCAGGCAAAATTGGTTCCAGGTACTCTGCTCAGACCTATAATAGCTCGTGAGGCTACTGATATGTACCATGTTGGTGTGTATTTCACTATTTCATGCATCTCACTTCTAATTAATAGTAGCAATTGACACTAGGAATGGAGCAATTTTCTTACAGTTTATGTTTAAGAATCACAGTACAGTTTATGTTTAAGAATCACAGTATGCTAATAATATTAACTTGAGCATGAAAATATGCAAGTCCCCTTTTCACCCGATATTCATCTCCCATGCAATCTGACCTCTTCAGTACAATTAGCTTGCCTATTTACATTGTTTTGGAGACCATATTGGTTCAATTTAGGAATAACCCTCCCCACTTTACCAGGTTTAAAAATGCGAGTACTCTCTCAAATTCAACGTTCCCTGTTCTTCTTGGCTTCAGGATGTTCTGGTGGGAAGCATCATGTCCTGTGTTGAATCTCCCTCTTAATTGGTCTCTTAATAGTGAAGGTGGGTTACTTTCTCTTAATTTCCTCCATTTTCTATATGCTTTGCATTGGCTTTATTTGCACCTTGCTTGCATTGCGCTTGGCTCCTTTTTCTTTAGGCGGTCTTATACTCATGGTGATGGTGGACGTGAGGCGACACCTCCAGTTCCAGCAATGTTCAGACCTCTCCCCCATCTAGGCGCGCCATCACAATCTGTAGAATGAAGCCCATCCCAAACACCAGTTGTAGGATGAAGGGATTGTTCAGGGAATGGATCGTGTTGCGCTACAGAGGATTGTTCATCTTCCTTCAGTGGAGGAACTTCTATCTGGTTAGTGTTTGAGCCAGTTAGTTTAATTTAATTTTCTTTTCTAATCCAATCTTCTTTGTGTCCTTTATACTAGGGAGGTCACCTTGCTATTGAAGGATACCGAGCAGATTTTTTTTCTTCAGGGAGAAGGATACCAAGGAGATATTTGATTCCAATTGGTGTTAAACATTGTTGCCAGTGTTCCCCCTCATGACAACTCCCGCATTTTTTATGAGTTAAGCCTTGGCCATCCATCTTGAGGTTTTATCCCGCATGTAATAATCTTTCTGATTTTGGGTTCATGGCGAGATAGTATCACTCTCATTCATATATCTACTTACTTAGTGAATATCTACTTAGTGAATAGTGTGCGGGGAGGAAAAAATCTCAAAGCACATATTTTTCCTTTTTTGCATTTTATGGATAGAGGAAAGATGATATGCCAAACAGGTCTTAGAAATTATTTAACCAGCCACTGTGTCTTTTGGTATCACTGAAACTTGGTGGCGAGGGTATATGCTTTAATTGGAAACCAAATGTTTACCTTCAGGCCGAGACTTGTTTTATGTAACTCAACAACTAATTTACCAAAAACTAAAGAGAATGCCCACACCATGTACAGTGGACTAAATCAGCTCAAAAAATTACTAATACAATATATACATATGAGTTCATGGCAATTTTAAAAAAAACTAAATCTCAACATATATTAGTACCAATCCATAACATTGAAGTGAACAAATAGATGGGCGCAGCAACGCGCGCCATTAACGATCTAGTGTATATATGATTGGGGTGCCCAAGGAGAGCTTGCGCGCCATCAGGTTACTTTCTCTGGTCGGCCTTGGCCTTGGTTAGGTTACGGCATATGCCTGTTTCACCACTATATATATATGAACGGATGATATTTGGTTTTAAATGAACTTGTGTAATGCTGTGAAAGTTGGCATCTTGCTTCTCTGCAAGTCTTAGGTTTGTACATACATGCTGTTTGATCACACGGATGGAGACTGAATGTATGTTCAGTTTACACACACGGGGAACTGGATTCTCAAGAAAAAGAACACTCGTCCATGAGGCCTTAACTATGTAATGCTCCCTGAGACTGATGGCGCCAACCTTGGCTTCGCCGGTCGGATGCATGAAGCAAACTCAGTGGCATGCATGAAGCATCCCCCTTGCTTCGCTGATGGTCCTGCGATCGAATTCACAAGAAGGAATAAGGCAGAGTTGAGGTGGCCTGTTTGATTGTAGCTACGCCCATGCCCATGCCTAAGTGTTTTTTCTTTTGCGATAAAAAAGAGAAGCGTTTGTGCGATGGCGGAAAGCGTCGTACCTCAACTCGAGGGGACGCCGTAAGTGTTTATAAGCAGGGGCGCACCTCCCTGATAGCGCATACAGTTTAGATTACATCTTGAAGAGGAAGCTAGATAGAGATAAGATTACAAAGGGAAGATAGACTCTAGCTAACTACCTAAACGAACTACCAAGATATGCATAGCAAGATATGGTGTGGCAGCCCCTTGTCACATACTCGTACAAAACAATATGATGTTTGACACCCTCACTTAATCACAACTTCATCAAGTTGAGATTATACTTGAAGTTCTCGAAACTGCGTATGGGCAAGGCTTTGGTAAATCCATCTGCAATCTGGTCGTTGGAATGTATGAACCGAATGTCTAGAAGTTTACTAGCAACTCTTTCTCTGACAAAATGAAAATCTATCTCAATATGTTTTGTTCTTGCATGAAAAACTGGATTTGCTGAGAGATAGGTTGCACCCAAATTGTCACACCACAGACATGGAGCTCGAGTAGTTCTTACACCAAGCTCCTTAAGAATGGATTGTACCCATATAATCTCTGCAGTAGCATTAGTCAGTGCCTTATACTCTGCCTCTGTGCTGGACCTGGAAACAATAGTTTGTTTTCTGGCACACCAGGAGATCAGATTAGATCCAAGAAACACTGCAAAACCACCAGTGGAGCGTCTATCATCCAAACATCCTGCCCAATCCGAGTCAGAGAATGCACTAACAAGAGTGGAAGATGACTTGCTACAATTAAGGCCAATGCTCATAGTATCTTTCACATATCTGACTATACGTTTTGCAGCAGTCAAATGAATTGTGGTTGGTGCATGAAGGAATTGACACACCTTGTTGACAGCAAAAGAAATATCAGGTCGTGTGAGAGTTAAATATTGAAGTGCACCCATTAGACTTCTGTATTTTGTGCTGTCTTCTGAGCTCAAAGGTGTTCCTTCTGATAGAGACCATTTTTCTGTACTAGACAAAGGAGTAGTGGTAGGTTTACAACCTTGCAACCCAGCTTTTCTTACCAAATCATTTGCATATTTTTCCTGGGAGAGATGAAGTCCATCCTTGTGCTTCCTTACTTCAATCCCTAGGAAATAGTGCAAGTCCTCAAGATCCTTTAGAGCAAACTCAACACTTAAGTCCTTCAACAGTCCTGTTATTGCCTCATCAGATGAACTTGTGACAATAATATTATCAACATATATAAGAACAAATATTGATGTATTCGACTTATTGTAAATAAACAGTGAAGTGTCAGACTTTGAAGGAACAAAGCCAAGCATTTGCATCTTTTTGCTGAGACGAGAATACCATGCTCTAGGGGCCGGCTTCAATCCATACAATGCTTTATCAAGCATGCATACATGAGAGGGTGCATGTTTGTTTTCAAACCCAGGAGGTTGTTTCATGTAAACCTCCTCTTCCAGAACACCATGAAGAAACGCGTTCTGTACGTCTAGCTGTCGAAGACTCCATCCCCTGGAAACAGCAATAAATAGGACAAGACGAATGGTTGCAGCTTTTACAACTAGACTAAAGGTGTCCTCATAGTCTATGCCATATCTTTGTTTAAAGCCTTTAGCAACTAGCCTTGCCTTGTAACGATCAACTGTTCCATCAGACTTTCGTTTGATTCTAAAAACCCATTTGCAATCAATAAGATTTTTACCTTGCCTTGGAGGAACTAAATGCCACGTTTTATTTTTCTGTAGTGCCAAATATTCCTCATCATTGCCTTTCTCCACTTCTCATCACCAAGGGCCTCCTCAAGTGTGTAGGGCTCACCTGGTTCACCTGTAGAACAGATCATACCATACTTTGTTATGTGCTTGTAATCAACTGGTTTAGTTACCCCCGACTGCAGTCGTGTACGGCGCTGTGATGCAACGGGGTTGTTCTACGCCATAGATGATCTGGTGGATGAGTCCTCCTGCGCCAGATCCGAGGTGGATCTACCTGCACCAGCAGTTTTGGCAGGTTCCGCGGCTGGGTGATCTTCTGTGGCTCACGACTGAGGCGTTGGAGAGGAATCCGGCGCAGAAGATCCCACCCGACCAGCGGCCACGGGCTGGTAGAGATCTGCACCTGATCCTGCGCCAGTCGATGGGCCCGCGCCAGTTGATCGCCCCGCGTCGCACCTCTTGTAGACAACTGGCTGGCTGCCGAAGCGCGAGCCGATTGGGCCAGTGGGAGCCGGGCGCGTGGCAGCCGCTGATTCGCGCAGACTGGTGGAGTCGCCACCACCAACCACAGCCGGCCGCATGGCCAGCGCGGAGCCGGTCGCTGCTGGCGTGCCGGATGTTGTCGCGCCAGGATCCGAGGCGGATCCACCTGCCGCCGCTGACGCGCTGGATCCCGAGGCGGATTCGCCTACCGCAGCTGGCGCGCTGGATCCCGAGGCGGATTCGCCTGCCGCAGCTGGCGCGCCGGATGCCGAGGCAGATCTGCTCCCTCCGCCGTGACACATGTGATATGGGCAGTGTGTTGCACTGTTTTCTTCATTTTCTTCACTGTTTTCACCGCTATGATCTCCTGTGGCATCACAAAACTCATGCAAACGGTTATGAGGATTAGTCAACAAATGATCATCGCAGTTATCGGCCCGCATCAGAGTTTGTGGTGGGTCGAAGCCCCAAGGACCTGCTTGTAATTTCCATTTTCTTTGGGGTGCCCGTACCATTGGTGTTCTTTAATACATGATCTGGGGTCTTCTCCACAAAAAAAAAAGGTGCTATCTATCATTTGTAATGCATTGCACACTATAAAGTAATATGTTGGTGTACCACTTTCATTATTTTGTGCATTAGATCTGATAGTATACATCGTCGAATACGTTTTTTATAACCATTGAAAGGGGTTTTAATTATTTGCTGTGGGTATTTTTTCTATACACATGGAATTTGACATGCCTTATGCTTATATGTGCAACCAGTAAATTTTTTTTAAAATGCTCGTGGCAATGCACGGACAGTCTACTAGTATAAAGATATTTTAGAGTGTATATTCACTCCTCTAGCTCCTTATGTAGTCTCTTATTGAAATCTTTTAAAAGACTTATATTTAGAAACAGATGGAGTACCATTGATATTTTTTCAGTTGAAATCCAACAATATAAGTTTGTGCCAAATAAATGATTTATTTGTTAGTGAATTCTAGGGTCAAAATTTGACACAGAGTAGTACGAAGAGCACCAATAGACCCAGACGAAGGTAACGCAAATTCCACGGTAGCGTGTGGATCGAGTCTGTACAGTGCGTGTAGTAGCTAGTACGTACGTCTCAATGCCTTTTTATTGGAGTGGAGTCGACAAGTGATCAAGTGACACCAACTTCTAAAATAATTAACATCTTTTTTCGACGAGATAAGTATATTTTTCATCCTTCAATTCTTTCAAAAGTATAGAAATCGTTCCTCAATTACGAAACCAGTAAAACTCAGCCTCTGAATTATTCAAACCAGATAATTTTCGTCCGTTTGCTACAGTGCGTGGCGGTCAAACCAGGCCACGTGGCCAGTGCTTGTCAAAACCAGGTCCACATCATACTCAAACCACCGGAAGTGTTATTAGGGACGAAAATTATCCGGTTTGATTAGTTCTGGGACTGAGTTTTACTGGTTTCGTAATTTAGGGACGATTTCTATACTTTCGAGAGAATTTAAAGACGAAAAATATACTTATCCCTTTTTCGACAAAGAGAACAATTAACATCCGGTGACGAAATTATTGTCATCAATCTCAAAAGGAACAAAACCATACCCTGCTAGGATTAACAACTTAATTGCTTGCACCGGTTCCTTGGAGATTTCATTCAATTCTGTTCAGCTGTGTTCATATAAACCGACAATAATCTGTAGTCTATCTATTTGTCTTGTGAAACCAACAAGAAAAGAAGGGTGAGGATTTAACACTTGAATGCTACGTTACATATATCAATGGTGTGGATCAATCAACTAACCATTATACGTACAGTCCAGAGATTTGGCGTAGCCTGCCAAACAAGTCCAGAGATACGGTGACTTCGTAAATCTCAAGATGATATGCCGGTTCAGTCTCTCGGAGGTGCTCATAGGGGTAGGATGTGCGTGTGTGCGTTCATAGGAATGAGTGTATGCGCGTGTATATGAGCGCTTGTGTCTGTACTGATGCTCAAAAAAAAAAGTCCAGAGATTACACTTTGCACCAACAGAAACGTGTTATACAGTTCAAATAACCACGAACATAATCACAGAACCCTACGTGACGATGTCCGCCTCCAAATCCATATCGGCTCCTCCGTCCAACGACCAGATCGACGCCCTAATGATCTGCCACCACCACAGTTCCTTGGCGGCGGCGCTGGAAGATGACGACATGCTTGCAGAGATCCTCATCCGTCTCCCGCCCCAGCCATCCTCCCTTCCGCGCGCCTCCGCCGTCTGCAAGCGCTGGCGAAGCCTCGTCACCGACCTCAGATTCCTCCGCAGCTTCTATGAACACCACCAGGAGCCGCCCCTCCTCGGCGTCTTCTTCAATCACGATGATAAGCTCAAGTACACTCCCATCCTGCCCGCTCCTGACCGCGTCCTTCCTGCACACCCCAACATGGGGGGCCGACTGCTCGGGTGCCACCACGGCCTTGTCCTCATCTTCTATCGGCCGCGCTCTAAGGTTCTCGTGTGCGACCCCATCACCGGCAGCCAGCACCGGGTGCCAATTCCACCCGAGTTCAAGATGGGCTACGTCAGCGGGGCGGTGCTCTGCGCTGCACGCGACAAGGGCCACGTGCACGGCGGTTGCCACTCCGCCCCCTTCAAGGTCATCTTGCTGATTATGCACGCTAAGGATAGTCGACCCCTCGCCTCTGTTTATTCCTCCGAGACCGAGACATGGGGCCGTCTCATCTCAACACAGGTTCCAGGTCCGGACCATTCTGGAGCTTATATTAGCACCCTTGTTGGTAATGTCCTTTACTGGTCGTTTCTGTACATGAAGGAGGGTATACTAGGCTTTGATTTGGAAAGGAAGAGCCTTGATTTGCTCGAGGGGCCTCCCGATATGGATCTATCCCACAGCCACTAGATCATCGAGGGAGAGGACGGCACTGTTGCTCTCATCATGTTGTGTCACCATTACCAAAACATTCAAATGTGGCACAGGAAGGTCAATCACCTCGGTGTTGCTACATGGGTGCCGCGGAAGACCGTTGAAACAGATAATATTCTTGGAATCCCTCCTCGGATTGGAGGAGAGGAGCCATGGCTGAAAATTATAGTAGGACATGTTGAGGATACCGATGGGATATTTTTATATGTGAACAACAGTGTCTATATGGTTCAACTTAAGACGTTGCAATCTAGAAAACATTTTGAAGCCCACAATAGATATACTTACTATCATTCTTTCAAGAGTTTCTATGCCCCAGGTGATTGTTCATCCCTAGTGCTCTGTGGGAGTAACCTAATCTTCTTGTGTTCTATTCGTGGGAGTAAATAGCATAAAACTACTACTTTACAGGCCAGGGTTCCAAAAAACTACCGGTTTTAAATTTTTCTCAGATAACTACCAAATGAGAGGTTGGCTGTTTCAAAAAACCCAAAATGCATGTTGTTTAAAAATTAAACCTGTTTATGACAGCTCGGGCCCGCACCTAAACAGTCCGTCTCTTTGACCGTGTGTTTGACCGTTAACTGACATGTGGGGCCCACATGTCAGTGTCTCTTTCATCAATTTTTTTACAGAATAACCCCTCCAAATATTTTGGAAAAGCAATCAGGTCCCTATAATTATTTTTAAAAAGCAATCGGGTCCTTGGACATTTTGAATGAGCAATCCCACCGGCATGTCCTGGCCGGAGTCGTTGCCGTTGCGCTGCCACGACGCCTACCTGGGGTCGCCGCCGCTGCTGCGGGTCGCCGCCCTTGCTCGAGTCGCCCTGCGCCGCCATGGCGCTCCGCCTGCTGTTGTCGTGCCGCGCCGCCATGGGGTACTGCTTGGGGTCGCCGCCTTCTGCCATGGCAGTCCTCCTGCGGTCGCCGCCGCACCACCATGGGGCAACGCCTGGAGTCGTTGCCGCCGCCCGCCAGGGGTCACCGCCAGCGCCACCATGGAGCAACGCCAGGGGTCGCCGCCGCGCCACCATGCTGCGACGTCCAGGCGCGGCCGAGCACGGCACAGGGCGGCCGCTGGCCCGTCGCTGGGTGTGAGAAGGAGGTGGGTCGGAGGGGAATGGCCGGGGCTGAGCCCCGATGATCGCCGGCGACGGGCGCCGGAGGAGCAATCCCCCCCCCCCCTCCCCCCGATCTGGTCCTCGCTGTCGCACCTGTTCGCCTGGGTGTTTTTTTAACAGATCTCTTTGATTATTTGCTCCATGGCTGACATGTGGGCCCCAGATGTCAGCTAACGGTCAAACAATCAGTCAAACAAACGGTTTGTTTAGGGATGGGCCCAATCTGTCATAAACCAGATCAATTCTAGATCACACGGTTTTTTGGGTTTTTTGAAACAGCCGACCACCCATTTGGTAGTTATCTGAGAAAAATTTAAAACCGGTAGTTTTTTGGAACCCTAGCCTGTAAAGTAGTAGTTTTATGCTATTTACTCTGTTCGTGGATGCTTGAATACCTTTGCTAGATAGATAACTATGTATATCCTTGTTGTTTAGATATGTTCTCATTCTATATAGCTAGATATACATGTGTAAGTTATGACCATTTTTAAATCATAATGTCATTAGCACTTCATTGTTGGTTTCCTAGATTAAAGAGTTTATAGCATGTCTCATTTTTTGTGTGTGTTATCGTTAGTTATCAACATCCTCGGAAGATTGAAAGATCAGAATCAAATATCAATGTCGCCGGATTATCTCCTGTTCGTGCGTACGTTTACGCGTCAAGGACGGCGGCCGATTAGTTTCCTACGTGAGCTACGTACGATCGAGTCCTGAGTCCTTTTAGCCGCCGCCTCCTCCTTCTCCACAAAAAGCTAGGGTTTTTGCCTCCCGCCGCCGCCGCCGCAGGTCCACCTCCTCTCCGATGGCCTTAGGGCCATGGGGGCGCAGTGGATCTCGGCAAGGGTCGGCGGGAGGGCTCCTGTTTTTAATCGTTTCTTTCAGTTTTGCTAGGGTTTGTGTCCTGCTCAGGAAGACGAGACGGCGGTGGCTCCCTGAAGATGGAATAAAATTCTCCCCGCCTAGCCCCCGTTCCGGTGATGTGTCTAGCATCGTTGGTGGGCGTGTGGAGGTGTGTCTCCGGCGGATCTATCTTTGGTGGATTTGCTCGGATCTCGTCGTTGTTCGTCTACGTTCGTATGTCTTCGGATTGGATTTTTCTGATTTACATTATTCTTCATCTGCGGCGGTTGCTGTTCTGGTGCGCTGGTCCTACGGGGCCTTAGCACGACGACTTCCCGACTGTCTACTACAACAAGTTGTGCCCGACTCCGGTGATGGAGGGCGATGACGGCGCGCGTCTTGGCTCGCTCAAAGATCTTTGGTAGTTGTCGCTAGGTGGTCTACGGATCTGGATGTGATTTCTATTATTTCTGGTTTTCGTTGTACTGCCATGATTGAAGATGAATAGATCGGAAATTTTCTCGCAAAAAAAAAAAGAATCAAATATCAATGTGTAATAGTGGAAAATCAAATTTTAAATGGTTAACTCAATCGTACTTTTCTTTATCGAAAAAACTCAATCTTACTTTTAACGCTACTACTCGGAAACCATTTATACCCTTGGTGAATGTGTTAGGTTACTTGGAAAAAGAAACAAAGCTGACTGATATACCTATTAATGATATGCTGATTTTACCTAGTATTTAGTATTGACTGACTGTGCAATGATTGCTTTGGTTGTTCATTTATCCGATGACATGCGTGATTTGGACAATAAAGCTTAGCTGTTCTACACTAGGATATAGTTGACGACATTTGTGAACTTGATACGGGCTAAAACCCCGTTCAACTGTATGCATGCATAGTTTACGGAGGGAGTACTTACGCAAGACGAGAGCAGAGCAGAGTGTTTTGTGAGAGTTGAAAATTAACTGTTCAAATGCCTTTATATATTCCCTCATGTTGATTTCAACTTCGACTAATGCAGTGGATTTCGGCATTCTCTTTTTCTGCTACTAATCATGTGTTCAATTTCATTTTTGGTAGTTGGCATTTTCTTCAAGATTGAACTTCTTCTTTTTGAGAAAACGCAAAGACTTTGCGTTTTTTTTTTTCATTGAAAAGGTACGGAAAAAGTTACATGCCTCCTAGGAGATGGTTTAAAGATAGCATTGCAAAGGTTTTAATGGACGTCCCAGGTGGCCCAGAGGGCGGCTTCTGCTCTAATTTTTCTCTTTCTCTGTCAAGAGGGGGGGAAAAGAGGGTCGAACTCCATCGAAGATGCATCTGTTGCGCTGCTTCCAGATCATCCATCCTGTCAACAGCGCTACGGTGGCGAGTCCCTTTCGGAGTGGTTTGGGGGTCGTCTCCTTGGCATCGAGCCACCATTCATTGAGGGAGTTGTCATGGTCAGGTGGTCTGCAAGTCATCCTTAACCAGGAGAGTGTGTCATGCCAAACCGCCCGCCTAGAGAAAGTGCAAGAGACAAGCAGGTGTTGCATTGTCTCAAGCTCTTGGTCGCAAAGATGGCTAGCCAGATGGCATCGACCTTGGCATCTTCGATCTGACACTGCATTCAGAAGTGCCCCCTTCCTTTGACCATGGCCCTGTGATTGAATTCGCAGCGAAACACTTCGTCCATTCAGAAGAATTGACATTGGCACGATCTCGCAAGAAAGAGGAGAGCAGAGTTGGCGTTGCATGTTTACATGCAGCTACACTTACACACAAGTTGTTGTTCTTCGCAAAATTAATCAGGGATTCAGTTGAGAGGAAAAAGAGTGTCGATCGATCCAATGATACGTCAATCCTACAACCACAAGTTTTAGTTAATTCAGCGATGCGAGATTAGCGAGTTCGTGTCTAAATTGGCTCTGCTATGTAGTCTGTACAACACTAATTATTGCCAGAAGATCCATGTTAGTAATTGCGACTTACCAAAGTCCAGCGGCTCTGTAAGCTTTAACTTTGCAGAATAAATGTGTTTTTTATTGTATTTTGTTGGTTGTAAGCTGTTATGAGTTATGAGACTAAAGACTATTAGTGATTTCTACAGAGCTGAATTGAACATCCACGATGCATGCATGCATGTGCATCAAGCTGAATTGATTCCATCTTTGTTTAATATAATTATTAGAAAATCAAAATCAACGTTGCATGCATGAAACCGAGTCGATTTCATATGCATGAAACCGAGTCAAACTCAAACTCTGCCTTTACTTACTTGATTGCTTGTATGGCGCGATCAAAGGCAGCCGGATATTTTATGGTATGGCAGCGGATCCCCTTCTCCACACGAATTCAATTCGGTTTGATGATGCAAAGTTTTTACGGGGTTGGCGGCCCAAGACAACATAGAGTTCCAATATATAGCTAGCTAGCTACACCTAGCGAGGGCGCCCAGCTCAAACACATACACGCAATTAATGCCACCGATGGCGCCACGCAAACGCCGACGAAACAAACACCACCTACGCTCCCGGACGATCTCCTGCTCTGAGATCATGGCGCGCATTGACTTTTTTTTTGCGAGAAAATTTCCGATCTATTCATCTTCAATCATGGCAGTACAACGAATACCAGAAATAATAAAAATTACACCCAGATCCATAGACCACCTAGCGACGACTACCAACAGAAGCGAGCGAAGCGCGCCGCCGTCATCGCCCTCCATCGCCGAGTCGGGCACAACTTGTTGTAGTAGACAGTCGGAAGTCGTCGTGCTAAGGCCCGTGGGACCAGCGCACTGAACAGCAACCGCCGCAGATGAAGAATAACGTAGATCAGAAAGATCCAATCCGAAGACACGCGAACGTAGACGAACAACGACGAGATCCGAGCAAATCCACCAAAGATAGATCCGCCGGAGACACACCTCCACACGCCCACCAACGGGGCTAGATGCGCCGCCGGAACGGGGACTAGGCGAGGAGACCTTTATTCCATCTTCAGGGAGCCGCCGCCGTCTCGTCTTCCTGAGCAGGACACAAACCCTAGCAAAACTGAAAGAAACGGCTAAAAACGGAGCCCTCCCGCCGGCACTTACCGAGATCCACCGCGCCCCCATGGCCCTAGGGCCACCGGAGAGGAGGCGGACCTGCGGCAGCGACGACGGGAGGCAGACACCCTAACTTTTTTGTGGAGGAAGGAGGAGGCGGCGGCTAGCCTTTCCGTCTCTCTTCCTCTCGTCCTTCTCCTGACGCTGGATGTTTTAATTCTGCGCATTGACTTTTTTACCCTCATCCGCTGCACCGCCGTCTGCAAGCACCTCCGTCGTGACATCCTAAGCCCGCCGTTTGTCCACCGAGTCACCCAGAAGGCGCCCCCCACATTCTCGCCTACCTCTCCACCTATGATGATTGGTCTGTCAGTTTGGTGCACCCGCTCATGCCCACCGCTATGTCTTTATGGCACGGCCACCTCTCGCCCTTCATTTCACGCCATGCTACCAACCTCGTTGGCGAATACTATTATGAGACGTCCCGTGGCGGCCTCGCCGTCCTTGGCCGCCATGTTGGGGACTCTTATGACCTGTGCGTGTTCGACCCTATGACGGGCGACCTCATCTTTCTCTCAAAACCACCTGATGTTCAGATTAGCATTTGCAATGTTCACGAGTACGTCTTGCTCACTGCAGCAGCGGATGACATCGACTGCTCCTTCATGCTGCTCTCCATCGTTTTCAACCGGTCAAGCATTAAAGTACATACCATTACATCCTCCTCTAGTACATGGGGGCCTATCACTTGTGCGAGCCACTTCACGTCTTGGTCGATCAGCCACCAAAACGACCCTGTTGTCCTCCGCGGCTGCATCATCCACTGGCTAAGATGCACCGGCGACCAAATCGTCACGTACGAGGTGCGCACAAGGACACCGGGAATTGTGAATCTCCCGGTCACCGGTCGCAGGGCAACCCAACTCCACTTGGCGACGTCACCAGACGAGAACCTACTGAAACTGTTGGCTATAGACGGGTTCATGGTATCTGTGTGGCTACAAACAGATAGTGGTGGTTGGGCGCTAGAAAATATGATCGACATAGAGGATGGACTATGGTCATTGTGCCCACGCATCCCTGCTCGCACTCGCCCTAATGTACTAGTTGAGTTAGAAGAACGGCGATGTGGTGCTGCTAGAGGTACAACATATGCGAGGTGGCATAGTTCTGGATTTGGAGATGAAGGAGATGCATACCCATACTGGGAGGTCCTTGTTGATGGAAATCGACCTAGCATTTCGCCTACAAACAATGAAAGTTTTCTCCTAGTTATAAAAATGGAGCCGAGCCGTGAGGTAGGATTTCATGTAGAAACCGAGCCGTGAAAAAGCAGCAACATGAAAAACGTAGAGAAAAAACAAAGAAAAATTGTGTAAGTTGGACTTGCCAGAATTGAGCCGGCTTATTTATTCCCGATTGAGGAAAAGCATCATCTACTTGAGCCTAACACATGCTGACGGCCCATGCGCACAGGTGTCCACAAATTCGTGTGTGCTCTTATATGACGCTCACTGCATTATACGGGGCGTGAAACGATCAGGGCACGTAATAGCTTCCATGTAGCGTCCTTTTTTCCTTGCCGAGCGCTCCTACAGTTTTGTCTTGGCAAATGTTTCTTTGGTTTACACAGTTTGGCTTAGTTTCAAATCGGTTTTATATTTCGTACATATTACAAATTTTCAGATTTAAAATGTGAAAAATAATAATAGTTCAGCAAATATCCTTTATTCTTTTTAGAACTACATGAACATTTCTTTAAAAAAATGATTTTTTTTAAATACGAATATTTTAAAAATATTAATATTTAAAATATATGAATATTTAAAAGGGTACGAGAACTTTCACATAAAAATGCATGCACACTTTTGTAAAAATATGTTCAGCGTGCATTTCAAAATGCTTATCATGTACTAAGAAAATGTCCACCATGTTTTAATGAATCTTGGTAGGCTTAAAAGCATGTTCATGGTGTACCAAAAAAATTCCGATGAGTTTAAAAAAATGTTCACCATGTATTAGAAAATATTCACCAGGATTAAATAAATGTTCATCATGTCGTAAAAAAAATGCTCAGCATGTATTGTCCATCATCTACAAAATATGCCGACTGCATTGATTTCAGAGGACCAAGTGGTCCGTCCCCGGCGTCGGCGATGACTGAATCCTTCCACGAGCCACCAAGCACCCGATCACTTTTCTTGTTCTCTCTTAGGGTGTTTTTCATAAGATTTAGTAGCTTGTTTGCTATTTTAAGTCTATTTGAGGGTCTTGGTTGTATGTGTATTACTGCTCTTCACATTTATTAATGCAGTGTCGGGTCTCTTTTGGACCATTTTCTTGTTAAAAAATAGACAATAAGTCGCCGAGCAGCAGCACCCGACATGTGCATCAGCAGGCCGGGCCCAACGCCCTCTGTTCGCTGGTACAACCCGCATTTATAATTGGTGATGGGGCCTACTTCATTATTGCTCGCTCAGGCCATGTGAACTGACGTGTCTGAGCAACTAGACATGCAACCCTAATTATTAGGATCACTGTTATTTTTCCTCAAGAAAAAGGTCACTGTTATTTTTTTATTATGCAAATTGTTTAGGTTTAGTAGTAGAATTGAGACTTATAAAATAGAAAAACATTGACTAGAAAGGATGTAGTATTTATTTTTCTTAATATGTATCTGTTTAGGTTCAGTCTGGTTTGATTTGGATGAAAGCGTTACAGACTAAATTGATATCTTCCACAAGCCACTTTTACTCGTGTTGCATGACTTGCATCGCACACCCATTTGCAATCATTCTTCAACCTTTTTAAAATGTTAGCATATGTCGACCTCCTTTTCCTAGCAATAGAGTCGATCACCACCCGTGGTCGGTGTCGCTGGCACGATCACCTTACTCATCCCGCTATACCTCTTTTCTCCCACATCATCGACTCACCTAACAGCTCTACTGCCTTCTCTCAAGAAACTAACATTAATTATTTATCACATGATAAGTCTAAAATAATAGGGTAACTAACATGAATTACCGCATAGAAGATCTTACTAGACTCGGTAAAACCAACGATAATGCTACCCTGCAGGCGTTATCTGAGACAGCGGTGGCAGGCGAACGTCATTTTGATGGTAGTTTTATTTGTAAAGAGAGATCAAACAGCTAAAGTTTTAAAACGAGAAATGCCTTCTCCGAAGAAACTGCCATGTAGTTGCTATCAGATTTTCAAAAATGTTGTCAAACCTAAGAGCATCTACAGCCGAGCGCCCCAAACCGACCTCAAACACCCGGGCGGTCTGCCCGGTAATTTACGGGGCACAAAAATATAACCTAGACGGGTGTCTCAAACGGGTTTCAAACGTCCGGGCCGACCGGCATTCCTCATATCCAGCCCAAATATGGGGCGGATATGGGGGCGCCCAGACGCGCCGGCAGTGACGACAGGGTCACACGTGGAAACGCCGGGAAACCCGTCGGTTTGAAGCTCGTCTCCTCCGTCGGACCGATGTTGCTGTGTGGCGCCGTTCCGGCAGGCCGTGTAGTGCCTAGCCGACTATTTAAGTCAACCACCGGCACCGAAACCCTACCATCCACATTTTCCTCCGCCTGCCCGCTGCTGCCGCCACTTTCCACTCCCCTTCTGCTTAGTAGCCATGTTCCCACGCCGCCGGGTGAGGAGCTAGCCATTAATAAGGCCAGAGCGTCGGCTCGAGCTCCTTGAGCAGATCCAGGCAAGGAGAAGCCCTAATTTGGGGGGGGGGGGGTACCTTCGGATGCGGTAGATCCGGAGGAGTTGGAGGATGAGGAGGAGGATGCGGGGGACGGTGACGACGCGAACCTGCAGGCGGAGCAGCAGGCCATGCTCGATTCCCTCCGCTCGGGGTCGGTTGCGAAGGCCAGACGCCGTCACCGGTAGGAGGTGGAGTCCGCGGAGGAGGCGGAGATGCTCGCCTATATGGATGAGGTCGAGCAGGAGGAGGATGAGCTGGAGCCCTCCTACGCGCCCGTCTAGCCGGCAACACGTAGTCGACATCTCCGATGGCGAATATTAGCTAGGGCAGTACGTAGGATTTATTTTACATGCTTTGTATGGATTTAGGGGTTAAAATATGAGAGACTTGGATGCAGAGTGGCTAATTTGAAACGTGATCGGTCACTGTCTGTAGACATGCCCGGTCGCGTACGCAGGCGTTCGATGGCCCGGATTTGCAAAGCCCGGCTGTAGATAGATGCTCTAAAAATGCCAAATTCTCAAAAGTGCCATTTAGTACGTGAGCTCCAAAAACAAAGACCGACGAGGCGACGACCTCAGGAAGAAAGTATCCAAAGACCTCGCTCACTCACCAACGCTCCCCAGCCCCAGCTGCTGCGACGCGCCGCCGCCGGAGAAGACTCACCTGCTCTGCCTCCTGCGGATCTGCTTCTGCTGCGCGCGCGGTGGCGACGCGACAGAGGAGGAGCTGAGCTGTCGTGCGCGGCCGGACGAGGAGCTCAAATGCCGCTCCCGTAGCCGACGCGCCGGAGTATGGGAGGTGGAGCTGAGCTGCTGCCAGATCGATCTTCTCCTCCGTCGCCGTACATATAGGCAAAGCTGCATCGGAGGTCTTCACTCACCATGATTGAGCAGGGGTGCTCTCCCTTCAGATCTGACTGAACAGTGCATCTCGAATCAACCTGTGGTTGAGTTGGTTAGGTGGACAGCAGATGGTATCACGGTATGGGGTTCAAATCGCAGTCTTCGATTATTCTGGATTTATTTCAGATTTCGGCGATGCGCTTTCGATTGGGAGGAGACGTTCCGTCGACAACGAGGCGCCTACGGTGACTTCGTAAATCTTAAGATGATATGCCGGCTCAGTCTCTCGGAGGTGCTCATAGGGGTAGGGTGTGCGTGTGTGCGTTCATAGGGATGAGTGTATGCGCGTTTATACGAGCGCTTGTGTCTGTACTCATGCTAAAAAAAAAAGGTTTGTTTTTTCTTTCTTTCTTTTTTGTTCCTCCTTCCTTGAGTAATTAATTGGAAAGGGGATTATATTAGCGAGACTGCTACCTCATTCTTGTAGCTAAGATCAAAGCATCAGCGTCAGTGTTCAGTAGATAACTAGCATAGCCCGCGCGGCGGCACGCCGCGCCTATCGATACGATGTGCTCATATGAATTGTGTTTACTATTTGCAATTAGTGTTATCTATCTCATATAGCAGATTATTGTACGTAAAATTTTGGATGCAGGAAAATTTGTAGGAAAAAGCAAATTTATTGGCATCATGCATATTGCATGTTGCTAAACACGGAAACTTATGTTCGTACATCTCTGATAGGGATAATTTATTCTAGCCGAACATGGCATGCCTCTACTGCAGTAAGATGAAAGAAACTTTTGCTAGATTCGATCATCCTAGTGTAGCCGCCTTCAGGATTAGTGCATGTGATGAAGTGATAAAGAACTTTTGCGAATTGTTGCCTCCGGCCCACAGACGGCTTGGTACCTCTATACATAATGATATGATCTTCACAATGCGGGCGGTATCACATCGAAGAAGTTGTTGCATATTTTGCTAGAATTCTTGTTTGCCTTGGAAATTCGTTCTGCTGGGTGGTTAGCTTTCTCCTGTGTTGTAAGCAGTTTCTCTTTTACCACTTCAAGTGCATATTAGTTATGATTGTTGATGGTAATTTTGTTGGTACCACAAATGTACTCCAAGGCCACTTGAGCAGCCTTTTCTTCAACTTCATCTTATGGCTAAGCCTCTGTAAATGTCATTAGGACCAATGAGGACGCATGTTTCTATCATGACTTCAGGTCGGCTCCAGTGGGTGTGACCTTGTATTTTTCTAGCTTGGCTGTTAGGCTAACTACTTTAAGAACTATGCGTCTTGGTACGTAGACTGCCAGCTCATCATGTTGTGAACAAATGTGTTGTGGTTAGGTCTTGCCTTGCATGAAAAGGAAGAGGGAGCTTGAAGTGGTGAGTATGAATTAGTGCTCACCGTGTCGTTCACATTGTTGTTGTTAGAGTGGAAATGCTCTTGGGACGTGCCAAAATCGGGGCTCTTTCTTTTGTTTCGAAGTTATTTCCCTTCTAGAAAGTTTTTTGTGGGGCATGGATTGTTCACGCTCTTTGGTTTGCCTATGCGCTTAAGGCTGGACGCTTGTTTGTGTGCTTCTGCTTGTATACTTCTTGGTGGATACATAGTTGATGAAAGGGTAAATAAGTCACCACTATCTTTTTTGGGGTTTGCCACGTGGCTCGCATTATCTGTGTGTGGCCTTCCTGAGATGGGGTGTGAGGGTGGATGGGTCACAATTGTATCGTCTCGGCTTTTCTAGTAGGCGTGTGACACATAGTTAACATTCTCTAGAATCGACTGTCTAGGGCGGCGGTTTGTATGAAAGGGAAATTTTAAAAAGGTGTATTAATGAGTTATTGTTACGTGCTAAACGAGGAAAGTATGTTTTTATCATGACTGCAATAGGTGGATAAAAGGAAGTTTATCAATTGGATACGGGTTTTTTTTTGACTTCCCATGTACATGATTGTATCTTGAAACTCCATGCGTGTGGCCCGTCACTGTGTGTAGTTGACATGTACTCCCTCCGTAAACTAATATAAGAGCATTTAGATCACTATTTCAGTTATCTACACGCTCTTATATTAGTTTACAGAGGGAGTAGCTTTTTTTATCATAAGGAGCTTAGTTGCTTTGTACTCCCTCCATAAAATAAGAGCATTTAGATCACTAAAGTAGTGATAATTATATCTCTTTCAAATCTATATTTGGGTACTGCAGGTTTGTGGTTTAGAGTCTCTTTGATAAAGTAGTGATAGTTATATCGCTTTTAAATATGTATTTGGATACTGCAGGTGTGGGGTTGAGTCTTTTTGGTTTGAAAGTAGAATAATTGTACGGGCGGCAACGCTAGACACACGGATCTTTACTTAAGGATTTTACGGACTAACTAAAATGGACCAATAAAATTGGAGATTAGGGTAGGCAGGGGCCCACCCGGCCCGTAACAGGTCCATGTGTCTAGGACTATTGTTGTACGGGCTGTTACGTCTTTTTTCCATGCATGCAGTGTCTGCACACGTAGTCACGTCATATATACTATTTTATATTTTCTCAGCAAAGGATGGCGAGTGGAGGTTACGTAGATTAGGGAAAATATGTAAGAAGATTCGTTGCTCTTGCCATTCAAGTGGGAGGAGTAGGCACCATAGCTGACACTTCGATAGCTGGGTAGCACTATACAGATATGTTTATGTAGTATACAATGAATGGAAGCTTGTATTAGGAAATTAAGGCCCTATTCGGTATCCCATCCGAGGAGCTGTGGAGCAAGGAAACCGGCGCTCGCGTTTAACTCCACCCGCTCCCAGAGTGGAGCTGTGGAGTGGAGGTAGTCGAACAGGCGTATGTCCAAGGTAGAATTTGGTCACCAGGGCCACGGCAGCAAGGGACGAAGCATGGGAGTTAATCGCAAATGAAACTTGATGAAAATGCCGCAGCCACGAGTTGGACCCGACCGTGACCCAGAGCAAGCAGGCTACGCCGGCTCTGCCGTCTGAGCATGTACACCCACCCGCACCCACATCACGCACAACATGGAGCATGCGCAAGATGCAACGCAGCTGTGCGTGTAAACTCTGTGTGTACACACACACACACCCCACACGAACGCAGCAGCATCACTCCAGCCGCAAACATGTCCACGACAAACTGCAAGGGGCTATAGGGCGACAACAAAGGGAGCGAGAGAAGGAGGCAGGTGTCGTGCGACCGAGGAGCGAAAACCGACGGCGACCGCGACATGAACCAGCGGAAGGCACCTCGCACATATCCACCATAGCCGCCACCTCATAGCCAGCGAGTAGTCGAGGAGCGGCAGCAAGAAGTGCGCATCCGGCGCGGCCATGCTCATCATATGAGCCACACATGCTAGCCCTAGAGCTCCAACGACACCAACGGCCGAACACCACCTGCACACGACGCGTCCAGCGATACGAATCCCTCTACGGGAGGCGCTTGAAAATTGTCCTCCCGGAAGACGCCGGGCCAGGAGCTGCGGCGAAGGCGAGACAGCCGTCGTGTGACAGAGTGAGTGCCGTCATGCCACAACATGCGGACGGGGCAATGGAGAGCCGGAGTGCCTCCTCGCCTCATCTGAACGGCGCGCCGGCGGCTGGCAGGTTGAGGTCGACTCAACGGGCGCAAGCTGGAACAGCCGGCAAGTTGGAGGGCGCCACCGGAATGAGTGATCGGTAAGCAACGGAGATCGGGAAGGATGTACAGGTGTGCCCGCAGCTGTCGTGGCCGAACAACGACGCGGACGCCGGCCAACAGTTGATGGTGTACGCCATCATCATTTACCTGGCGGCTAGAAGAGGATGTACGGTATATAGGAAGACCACACCCAGCAAGGGAAACAGACACCGGGCTGCCTCGCCGGTAGCGTCGAGGCACAACATGGGGCATGCATGGATGCGATGCCTCCCGAGCTGCCGTCAAGCCCATGGGTCGCCGCACGCTGCCTTCACTTTGCCGCCTGGAGACGTAGAATCAAGGCGTCGAGCGGCCTCCCGAAGTTGTTGTCTAGCCTGATGCGGCACATAACACACAAGGCTGGGTGCACCCAAAATTACAGCAAGGGAAGCCATCTATTTATAGGCTCAGTAAACGGCAAGATCTCCAGAAACCACGAGAAGAGCGGCACTAATCTAGCGAACTCCCGAACCAACACCGTGAAGCGGCACCGCTCAAAACACCCATCGAGGCCGACCAACAGCGGCATGCAACGACAGCGGCCGACCCAGCAACAGCGGGGCGAGATCGACGGCGATGGGACAAACAAAGTAACAGAGACCGCCGCGCGAGTTAAGCGATAAAAACGGCAGGAAAAACCGCGCGTAATTTCCGGGCGGTGCTAACACAACGACTGGACTAACCCTACACGGTACACAACGACAGGAAAACCCGATTGGACTAACACAACGCACAGAGTCCAGTCGACTGGACCGCTCGCCCGACACGGCGATACTGTCCCTACATAGATACACGGTCATACTTTGTCGTTTTATACTCGGAAGCACCCTGTCCAACAGCGGCAATATAAGAAAGGGACAGATCGACTGGCCCGTCACCGACCCAACAGCGGCAGAAAAAGAAAGGGACAGATCGTCTAGGCCAACTCAAACACGAAGAAGCACCGAACCAGGGAAGAATCAGGGCACAAACTACAACGTGACAGCGACAACAGCAAACCCACGTACGCAACGAAAACACACGTACAAAGACCGATCACATCAAGCTGCCCCATATCCGGTAGAAAACGACAATCAACCGGCGGAGCGTCGCACCGCTGACACATCTCGTCTTTTCTCATCTCAAGCGAAGAGCCAATCAAGCGAGGAACCCGATTGGCGCCGACTGAACTATGATCTCTCGTTGCTGGAAGCTGCAACTACAGTCAACCGCAGAACCAATCGCAGAAGGTCGATCGATTGCCACGCGGCTTGATCTAATTAGTCTGCATGCATGCAAACTAATTAATCTGCATGCAAGCAAAAAACCGGCGGTGAACTAACTATTTAATTTCCTCTTCAGTATTAAACCAGCTTCGCATGCATGCAAACTAATTAATCTGCATGCAAGAAAAAAACCGGGCAGCAAAATAACTATCTAATTTCCTTTTCCTATTAAACCAGCTGCAACTAATATTTATATTTTTTTTGTATTGTTTGCATTGATCTGCTCCATCACGTCGTGTTACTAAGTACGTATCATTAGTAGCTGTGACCAACATAAATCTAGCTAAAAGCTCGGTGTAAAACTATATTGCACAGCAGGAGACGCTAGCAAAAAACAAGACGTCAAAAAACCCGAAAGGGACAGCACAAAAGAAGTAAAACATAATGGAACACCCGAAAGGGACAGCACATAGACACAGCTCCAAAAAACGCTAGATCAACCAAACGAAGTGGCACACACGTTCAAAAAATTTATACCAAATAGGTGAATCCACATTGCACTTGTACCACGCCACATCCCAAAATAATAGCACGTGTCGCAAAAATTGTACAAGATCCATCACTTTCACCCAAGTGGCCAATCCTTGGAGCATAAAAGCTCCCTGGAATAGAGGCTTGGGTATACTCTAAGATTAGTTTTCGCCGGAAATGCTAATTAACTTGTAAACCGTCAGGGTAATTTCCCAAAATACGTCAATAGTAAATGTAACTGCAAACTAAACCGCTGTATATTTCTTCAGTTGGTGAGGTAGCTCAACATTTCTGTCTCCTACTTGAATTTCACCTCGCCCCTTTTGCTCTACATTTCTTCACCATGATTCAGCTGCTCTCTGGGTCAATAGCTCCCATGCGACTTCGTTGGTGTGAACTGTCTCTCATGCGACGTCGTTGGCTGCAATAGCTCTCATGCGACATTTTCATTGGAAAAAATAGCTCCCATGCGACACACCATTTACGCGGCTAGTTGGCTGTCCGTTAGGCTGAGATTTGGTTAGGACACTCGGGGTTATGTGCTCGATTGGTGGGGTCCACCTATGGCCACGTAGTCAAGAGTCAACCGTCCACGACTCGACCGGTGATTGTGTGACCGTGCTCGACTCGCCGTCTTTGGGCTAGGCGGCGCCGCCGTAAGCATCTTCTCCGGCAGCGGGTTCTTCTCGCGGTGGTGGGCGCATTTCTCGGCATGGCAGAGCTATTGCGAGTGAGCCCGAAACCCTAGTCCCACTCCCGAATTTTGAGGATATGTGGCCTCATGCTGCCCTCTGTTTCTTGGCGATTTAGAATTGGGCTCCATTGGATCCGGGGTTGTTTCTTCTCCATGCCCGGTGGTGGAGCGCCTATCTCTGCAGTGAGGGGCTATTGCAGTGAGTATTTTCCAAACACCACTCCCATTCCACTGAATTTTGGATAAATCTGTGGCCTCATGCTGCCCATGTTGCTTGGCGTTTTAGAATCTCGATTGGATAGGAGATGGAGCGAGGGCTGGATGAGATGGAGCGAGAGCGGTGCTTCAAATCGGTAATGCCACCCTCTTTTCTTGGCGATTTAGAATCAAACTCGATTTGGTAGTATTGCCGCCGCTACCGCCATTGACAAAACAGGGAGGTTCAGGTTACGCCACCACATTCGCAATTATAGTGGAATTTTTTCCTGTAAAGCCAAGCTCGATGATGGCAGTGTCCAAGACATTGATAGAGATACCACCGTGAGGTTGGATGTCGAATTTGCAGATGTTGATCCCGTGAATTGGAGAGCATGAAGGAGAAGGCCGTGGGCAATTTGGTGGAGAGAATTGGGGAGAGTATTGTTTGGGGTCCGAACAAGAGGTATCTACGCAGCGTTTGATAACTATAATGGTGAATATGTGAGAATTGAAGATGGAGAATCCATGGTTGCTGAAATTGATCAGCAAGAAGGGTGGGCAAGCAAACAAGTAACATTTTATGCGAGCTAATTGATCGCAAACTCATTCGAGTTGGTTATGTGCCATCAAAGATGGCTGCACAGATGGAAGATGATGAGTGGGTTTCACAAAAGAAGATGTTGCCTTTGTTGGTGAACCGATTGTAGTAGCTGAAGATCTGAGGATTGATGCAGATGGAGAGGAGGAACCCATGGTGCTAGGAAGATTGTTGTTGATGGAATGTAGTAGAGTTGAATGAAAAAACAGATTTGGTCATTGCACCAATATCGACATTGATATGGCGAAATGTTTGGCATTCAAGTTGATGACAAAGATAAGGAGAAGGATGTCGATTCTTTACTGCTGAAGGTAACACAGCCCTAGAAATGCAAATGAGGATGAAGAACAGGTGATGAGAGAGGCTGCAGATGATGTGGATGATGCAGATGATAATGAGCTAGTTTGTTTGTATGACAAAGAGAACCCAGTTATTGAGGTGGGAAAGTTGTGGCCAAGCGTGAAGGAGTTTAGGATGTCTTTCGGGACCTATCAGTGAAAAAAGAGTTTGATGCCAAGACTATGTGGACTGATCGAAAGAAATTTTATGCTCGGTGCAAAGGTTATGATGGTGGTGGCAATCCTTGCAAATGGTACTTATGCGCGGACTACAACCTGATGGAAATACAAGATGGGTAAATCAAATACCACACCGGCATACATGTATGACCACTTCACAGAGAGTTTCAAAGATGACATCACAACTTTGGGTAACAGAGAAGATTACTCCTATTTTAGCCAAGACGCAAACACTACTGCAAAGAGGCTTAAAGTTGACTTGGAGAAGCTGTACCCCATCCGGTGCAATATACCACAGTGTGGAAAGCAAAACAAAGGGCCATGAAATCATTGTATGGTGACTGGGCAAATACATTTAGGATGTTGTATAGTTTTAAAGCAGAGGTGGAGAAGAGGTCACTGGGAGTGTGGTGGAGATAGATCTGAGGTAACAGAGGATGGCGGGGTTTTATTCAGCAAGTTTTTATGTGTTTGAAGCCTTGCATAGATGGATTTCAAAGCAGGTTGTCATCCATATTTGAGCATAGACTCATCTTTTTGTTGGAAAGTGGAATGGTCAGTTGGCTGCATGCAATGCTCTAGATGGACACAACTGGATGTTCCCAATTGCAATAGGAATGTTTGATCAGAGACAGAGGCATCATGGATATGGTTCACGATACAACCGAAAAGATGCATAGGGCGATTTCTCCTTTGGCCATCCACACAGATGCATGTAAAGGGTTGGAAAATGCAGTAAAATGTTTTCCCCATCTTTGAGCAAGAGGGAGTGCTTTGGACATATGTGGATGAATCGATAAAAAATTCAGAGGAGATGAATTTGGGCGCATGTGGCAAGAAGAAGATCCTACACCGCATGACATTCCTATCACCTTGGTAAGATATTGGCATCATGTAGTGATAATGAATTTGCTTCATGGTTGAACACCCACCATTCTCTGTTGTGGTATAGATCAGGTTTTAATCTGCCATAAAATGTGATCATATCAATAACAACTTGGCGAAAGTTTTAACAACAAAGTGAAGGATTTGAAAGACTTGCTGTGCATGACATGGTGGACCAAATAAGGATCATGATCATGCGTTTGTGGGAGTTGAGAGGAAAAATTGCTAATATTTTGGAAGGGACAAGCTTCCAAGAGTGGTACAACAGTGGTCAACAGGAGTAGAAATCTTTCACATCTATCTGTTGAGAAATCTTCCTTGTGGGGTGCTGAAGTTAGAGATACAAAGAGTGGCAAGAGGCATGTGGTAAATCTTGAGTTGCATGAGTGCACTTGCCAAGAGTGGCAACACACCTGGAAAACCATGTGAGCATTCCATACTTTTTTGGCATCTAAACCCAGGTTAAATATGCACCCATATTTGCATGAGTATTATTCAGTACAAAAATTCAAAGCTGCATATGCAAGTCCAATTCCTGCACGACTGACCAATCTCAGTGGCCTGAGGTGGAAATAGAATTTACCTTGTGTCCTCCTGTCACTAGAAGAAAGGCTGGGAGGCCTAAACAGAGCAGATTCAAAGCTTGGTTTGAGAAAGGTGGTTGTAGTAAGAAGGGGAAAAATGAAAAGGAAAAGAATGATAAGCCCAAAAGGGCTCAAAAAGGTAACAAAAATAGGTGCAAGTTGTGTGAGGTACTTGGGCACAGAGTTGGTTCATCCAAGTGCATCTACACTCCTCAGAGGCCAAAGTATGTTTATGTTACTGGTTTTGCAAGTTTTTGATTTTGCTACTTGTTCTAGTATCTAACCAAGTCAAATGCTTTATTTTTTAGGAGGAAGCGTGCAGAAAAAGCCCCACCTCTTGTTGTTGAACAATGCTGGCCAGTGAAAAAAGCAAGACTCAATGGCTATAGAAGGAAGAGCACTAAGCGAGATAATGTTTGGTGACAAAGATATGGAGCTAACTGAAGCTATTATTGCTGAACATGAGCTAAGTGTTTCTGTTTTGGACGATGTGATGCATCTTGAATCTGTTTTGCGACGCTAGGGCAATCTGAAACTGTTGCAGATGAAGCAACTGTTGTGCTGCCATGCGAATCTGCTTTGACAACTGTGTTGCCATGTTTGGAGGTTGTCTTTGCCAAGTGTTGAGTTGCAAACTGAAGTAGTTGAACAATGTGTGCCATCTACTCAATCTGCAGAAGTGCAAGCTGAAGAAGTGGGACATGGTCAGGTGCAAAAGTTGAGGGGGCCTAGTGGAGTTTGCAAGGGTCCAAAAAGCAAGAGCATCAGCATTAACAAACTATGCGGCGTGGAAACAAACGGTGGAAAAAATCAGAAGAAATCGAGTGGTAGAAAGAAGCAAAAGAAATAGAGTCGAAATCATTCAAATTTGATGTGAAAACTTAAGTTTGTTGTCATTTGATGTGAAAACTTATGTTCTTTCATGTGAAAACTTATGTGCTATGATGTTGATTTGACTTGAAATAAAATTCAAATTTGAACCGACATTCAAATTTGAACCTATCTCAATATTTTTGAGTTCATTTGTTTGTTACGTGATGTTGCATCGTTTTATGTACTACTATGCACTTTAGTTCATAAATCCAACCCTTTTTTGAAGTCCAACTCATAGTCACTTGAAAATGTTGTCCAAACAGGCTCCAAAGTAAGGGAAAGCGGCCCCATTTCTAAGCAAGTTTTTTCGACCTTCTCAAAATCACCCAAAAAGATTTTCTTAGCTTATATTATACCTATATATGATCAATCTGAAGTCTCACCTTTTTTGAATAAGTATTAATATTATTTAATTTATTTTTGAAAAAACACCCTTTAATACAAAGTCAGCAATAAAACAAGTTAAAAAAATTTAAATGCAAAAATAACTTCAGATCCTCCTTAGTCACTCTAAAATGAAGCTAAGGTGATGTTTTTGATTTATTTGCATTTTCAAAACCTCAAACCCTCTTCTCACTCCTTTGAACTCTATGCAACCTCAGTCGAGATAGTCCAATTTGTGAAGGTTTTTTCATGCAAAGATCATTAGATCAAGTTTATCATTTTATATCATAACTATGTAACATAAAAAGGCTATATCGCAGGTTTTTCATTTTTAGATTTTTTTGAATTAGTTATACACATTTGAATGTTGGTCAAACCTTTCAAAACCCGTTGACCGCCTCCAAACCCCATGTAACCCTAGCGCCAAGCGTCCACCGTCGATCTAACCCTAACGCCAAACTACGGCCGTCGGATAGGCCTTCTAGAAGGATTCATGAGGCGATCCGTGGGCTCAATCGATTGGCCACCGTTTTTTCTCTCGGCGAGCAGATAACGTTGAGCGGGGAGCATCTAAGTTACCGTTGGGCGGCGGATCGGGCTGGCGTGCGTCTTGCACGGCTCGAGAGGGGGATGGGCTGCATGCGAGAGGTCAATGACATGTGGGCCATCCTGTCCCATGCATGCCATGCAACGTCGCAGCCTAGCTATTCTTTGCTCGTGAACACCTAGCCTTTTTCATGCAGGATTGCATGCACGCATCGACGCAGTAAAGCACGGCAGGGGCGCAGCGTATGGGTACGTCGCATCTAAGCTATTTTAACAAATGCATGTTTAATGCATACCCGTTTGAACGAGACGGACGTGTCGGTGGTGCAGCTCCTTTTCCAGTGTCACGCGCAGATGGCAAGGCCTGTTTCCCACGCGGCGTCACCGCCGATGCAAGTGCACGAAACGATGCATCTCGCCTGTGCCGCCCGTGCCTCTTTGGATGCTCTGTCGCCGTTTTTGAGTTAATGCCGCAATTACTTATGCCGGTCGAACGGAGAAGAGAAAACGATCGGGAATGCACGTGTACACATTGACCCGGCTGCAACGCTGCTATAAAAGGCACCATTTCCTCATCCTCTCACACTCATCTCTCAAGCCTCCTCCCTTCTTCTTTTGAGCCAAATCCACCACTCGAGCCACGGGCGCCCGAGCCACCATGCAGTTCAACGGCCCTACCTACCGTCGCCCTCAGACCGTGCGGAGAGGCGATACCCGCGGAGTCGTCGTCGAGAATAGCACGAGGTGTGGGCCATCTCTAGGTGGAGGGCCCTAGAGAGTTGGCTCGCTTCTTCCTCCAAGCCGGCTACCGCCACCTTCCTCCGGGCACTCCGCCCATGTTCCACCTCCACGAGCAATCGATGGCAACGCCGGGCCCAACGGCAACCGTCATCGGCCTCTCGTCACCTTCACCAACCCCACGACGCTCACCACCTCCTCGGGAGGTGTTCAGTGTGGATGCGAGTTTATCGCGTTCACGACCTACAACATCTTCACCAACTTCCACCACATCTTCCCTCACCCCAACAGCATGCACACCCTCCCCTACCAGATGCCTGGGAGAGCGGCGAGTGAGGGGCCCAAGGAGGAGGGGCCAAGGAGTGGCAAGGAGGAGGGGCCAAGGAGTTGTTCAAGTCTGAGTCTTCTATCTATCTAGTTTGTGTTTGTGTTGGTTGGGCGTGTGTGCCCGTGTCTTCGCTTTTAATTATTTTACTTTCATGTTTTATGAACTATATGTAGTGGAGGGATGCCCTCTATATGTTCTATCTATCTATGCTACTAGGGTACCCGATGCCCTCTATCTATCTATATGTTTTTTCGGTCCTAAAGTTTCTCCATTGCATTTTATTTATGTGGCCATGTGTACCAAAAATGCACTAAAACATGATCCAATCATATAAGTTGTTGTTAGCACGTGTATAGTTAATTATCTTCCTTTTATGTTTTATGCACTATATGTTGTAAGGGATGCCCTCTATGTTGTAAGGAGATGCTACTAGGGCACACTAGATGTCTTCTTTTTACGAGAGGGCACAATCTTTTTCGGTTGAAACACACGAGTAAAAACTCTGAAAACACCATAGCACAAGTCAGGAAAAATATTAAAAAATGGTGCTTGGTTGAAATAAACTAGAACCAAACAATTGCAACTTTTATGGTTCACACGATAGCTTATGCATAAAAATAGCTCAAATAATCATCAGATGAGTTATGTCAAAAAAGGTGACTGCAGGAAACTTAAAATTTGTGAAATAACCTAAAGCCGAAAACATATATCGATGTCAATGACCGTGTGCACTTGTTTTTGCACTAGCTACACTTCTTTTATCAATGGGCCTAGATATGTTCTATTCAGCCCTGCCTAACTTCTATATGGGCCTGGCCTTTTTGGGCAACGGGCTGTGGGCGAACTTTTTTCCTTTTCTCCCTCTACCACTGAAACTGAAGCGATGTGAACCGATGAACTGAAGCAGGCCAAAGCAGTGGAGAGGACATGCTGAATTCAGAAGCGCAACACTTTTTATTCAAATATACATCATTACGATTACAAATGATGCCCAATCTATTCACTTACGACTAATTATCATCACATAAACAAATGCGAGAGCAATTACACAAACATAAAAAGTCCGCCATCAGCCCCATCAAATTGCCACCTACGCAATTCGATGAGTTTCTTCATCTGCTTGTTCAGCTTCTTCACTCTGCCGTCCTCTGCATCCCCACAGTAGCCCCAATGGAATGGGCAGATCCAGCGCCCTAGATGCGAGAATAGCCCGATCCAAACTTGCCCAACTTCTCCGCCTCCAACGGTAAATCGAGCTCCCGATGCACCCTCCGGTTGAATCCGCTCTATGTACTCATCTAGCCACTCAAAATGGGTGCATTGCTTCAATTTCTGAAATTGGGAAAGATGAACCCTAAATCCCCTAATCCGATGAAAAATGGGGAAAAATTGGACAAATATGAAATTGGGAGACAAAAACCAAAATTGGCATATTGAGAAGTAAAATCTCACCTTTCCTGCGCTGGTTTGCTCTCGCATTTCACAATTCCCCCAAGGTTGCCATTCTTGTCGGTCGTTGTGACTAGCCGCCTGGAGGTGCGATCGTGGGCATGCAGGGCACCTTGTCATGGGCTGCGCCATAGCTGACCATGAGCGGCGGAGGCTGAAGCGGAGCTCGACATTGCTAGGCAGCGGCCGGAGCAGCGTTCTTTGCTAGCGTCGTCACGGAGAAGAAGAACAACAACGGTCGGGGGGGAAGGGGGAGGATGGGCTCGGGTGCTGCACGGCTCGGTCCACGGCTCGGTGTCCTCTTGTACCAATCTTGACTGGGTCCCACGCTGTGGGTCCTGCTCACTTGACCAAATGCTGAGTTGGATAAGTTAGTGGGTCCCATCTTTGTGGGTCCCGCTCACTGATTCGAGTTTTAAACATGTGTCTTTGGATTAGGCAGCGATGTCGCATGGGAGCTATTTTTTCCAACACAGATGTCGCATGAGAGCTATTGCAGCCAACGATGTCGCATGAGAGACAATTCACACCAACGACGTCGCATGGGAGCTATTGACCCGCTGCTCTCTCTCTCTCTCTCTCTCTCTCTCTCTCTCTCTCTCACTCCAGACCTGAATGAACAGGGCATCCACCCATCTCAAAGCTTTATTTATTATATGTAGAAACCCTTGTAGCTATGCAGCTAACTGCTGACAAAAAAAATGTGTCATGTAAATCTGATTGATGAAAAAGGCTGTTTTGGCCATCAGAAGCGTGTTTGTTTGTCTCAATTCTTAAGCCATATGCACATGTTTACATGTGCAGATAAATAAGATTAAAGAGTGAAGGTCAGTGTTCAGTAGATAATAATAAGATTAACGCATCAGGGCAAGTTTCCAATACTTCAATGGTAAATGTAACTGAAAACTGAACTGCTGTATATTTCTTCAGTTGGTGAGGCACTTCAAGATTAATCTGTGTCCTTTCCTGTACATTTATTCACCATGATTGATTCAGATCTGAATGAACTAGCCAATTAAGCTTCTTATTTATTTTTTTTGGTTTTTACCTTTTTCTTGTCCCCCCTTCAGTAATTGGAAAGCAGATTGTTGACTGCTAGCTGAATATTCTACTTGTTGTATTTGTTATTGGTGCGCATCCCGTTTGAAATTCTTAAGCTTTATGCAGATGAGTAGATGGACAATTCAGGGGGGTGTTAAGATTAAAGCGTGAGGGTCCGTATTCAGTAGATAAGGTTAAACCGTTAAAGGCTAAAGCGTCAAGGTAAAGTGTCCAAAGGTGAAATTTAAATGTCAATTAAACTGCTATATATTTCTTTGGTTGCTGAGGCAGTTAAAGATTAATAATGCTTCTTGCTCGTTCTCGTGTTCTCTCTTCTACCACTTGAATTTCACCTCACTTTTACTATTGCAGCAACAGCCAGCAAGTGCAATGGCGATGGTGCTGGATGCATTTGCGTCCTACGTGGGACATATGCTCGCGCAGCTAGCAGCAGATGGTGTGGTGACGATGCTGGGCGTCTCCTGCGAGATCGACAAGATGGGCGACAAGCTCCGGGACCTCAAAAACTTCTTGGCTGATGCTGATAGGAGGAACATCACTGATGAGACTGTTCAAGAGTGGGTGGGGCAGCTCAAGCGTGCCATGTATGAAGCTACCGACATCCTCGACCTCTGTCAGCTCAAGGCCATGGAGTGTGGATCATCTACTACTCTAGACGTAGGGTGTTTCAACCCATTGCTCTTCTGCATGCGGAATCCCTCCCATGCTCATGAGATCGGCACCCGCATCAAGGCCCTCAACAAGAGGCTTGACTACATCAAGGAGCGAAGTGCTGCTTTCAACTTCGTCAATCTTGGGTCCTACGAGGATCATAGCAGCAATGTTTGCATTTCTCATCATGGTAATCCTAGCCGGGAGACGGTAGGGGACTTTGACCAGTCGGCTATTGTTGGAGACAAGATTGAAGAAGACACAAGAGCACTGGTAGCCCAAATCATGCGGACGGGAAAGGATGTCAACAATGGCATCATGGTGGTTGCTATCGTAGGTGTTGGTGGGATCGGCAAGACCACCCTCGCCTAGAAGGTCTTCAATGACGAGGCAATCCAAGGTGAATTCAGCAAAAAGATATGGTTGAGCGTCAACCAAAACTTCAGTGATGTTGATCTGCTGAGAAGGGCCATCATCGAAGCCGGAGGAGATGCCCAACCACCTGAAAGTGCAAAGACCAGCCTTCACGAAACCCTCAAGAACACATTGATTGACCACAAGACCTTTCTTGTAATGGATGATGTATGGAACCATAGAGCATGGGATGACGTGCTGAAAATACCCTTAGTCAATGCTGCTGCTTCAGGCAGCCGTGTCCTCATCACAACTAGAGATGTGCTGAAAATACCCTTAGTCAATGCTGCTGCTTCAGGCAGCCGTGTCCTCATCACAACTAGAGATGAACGTGTCGCCCAAGGGGTGACAGCTATACGTCCCTACCACCACGTCGACACATTAGCGCCTGATGATGCCTGGTCATTGCTCAAGAAGCAGGTATGTACTTAATTAAATGCTAAATCTCTTTCATTATCTCCATCTACTTACTAACAGTACTATATGTAGCTAATTAAGAGAAATGTTAGAATTCTCCCAAGTTAATATGCGACATTAAGTAAGTGTAAGTGACGTGTAGTGTTAAGATTACTTTGCTAGTGTCAACAAAGCATGGTGCTAAACAAGGAAATATGCCACACAGAGACACGTTGAGAGACACGATTTTGTTTAATCAAGCTTGAGCAATAATTGGAAATTTGGATAATTATATATGTATCGTTTCTACCTGTGAAGAGATATGGGTCGTTTATTCATGCAGCAACTTTTTGTAACTTATGGATGAAGATTTCGGTGAATAGACATGGAAATACAACAAAATAATATTCAAATTTCGGTGAACAATTTCGGTGAACCCCTGGAAAATACAACAAAATAATATAACGCAAATCCCTGCCAGTGAAAAGACATGGGTCGTATATTATGTATTTCGGCGCTTGAGAGATGAGATAAATTCACGTGACCATAAAAAATATTTTCTACGTAGTATGTTCCATTGCACAAATCCTCTTTATGAAGGGGAAAGATAAGCAAGTGCATTTACTAACATTTTTTGTGTGGAAGTAATAACATTTATTTTTGACATTTACTTTCTGTACTTTGAGTACGAAAATAGTCAATCATACCTTTATAAATGGACAGATACATCAACTAGTCCTCTTAAGAGGTAATACTAAGCGCCTTAGAGGATCTTGGTACATAGTTAATTAACTGTATCGGTCCCTTCTACTGTATGTTTGCAGGTATGCTCAAGTGAGATAGATGAAGACCACCTCAATACGCTAAAGGATATCGGACTAAAAATTGTACAAAAATGCGGTTGTTTACCAATTGCTGTTAAAGTAATGGGAGGACTCTTGCGTGAAAGAGGGGGGCTATGTCGTGACTGGCAGCAGGTTTTGGATGATTCTAAATGGTCAACGACTAAAATGCCCGATGAGCTCAACCACACAGTATACTTAAGCTATGAATATATGCCTTCTTACCTGAAGCAGTGCTTTCTCTACTACTCTCTTCTTCCTAAAAGTAGAAAATTTGCCATTGAAACAGTTGTTGCAATGTGGATGAGCGAAGGACTTATTCATGGAAACTCTAATGATTTAGAAGAATTGGGAGAAAATTACTACAAGGAGTTGGTATCTAGGAACCTGATAGAACCATATAAATCGTATGTTGATCTATGGGTTTGCAGCATGCATGATGTTGTTCGCTCATTTGCTCAGTATATGACTAAAGATGAAGCACTCATAGCTCAAGACGGAGACAATGATGTTCTTGCTAAACTTGGTTCACAAAAGTTTCTTCGGTTGTCCATAGAAACAAACCAATCACAATCAGGTGAATTTGATTGGACATCACTACAGGCGCAGCAATCAGTGAGAACATTGATCTCAACTATCCAGATTAAGATTGTGCCTGGTGATTCACTGGTTACTTTTTCTAGTTTGCGGACTCTGCATATAGAATATGCAGATGTGGCTACATTGGTTGAATCATTGCATCAACTGAAGCACCTGAGGTATCTAGCACTAATAAATGCTGATATATCTGTACTTCCATGGAACATTGGCAAGATGAAACTATTGCAATTCCTTGACCTTCGTGGATGTACAAGATTGGTGAATCTTCCTGATAGCATTGTGAAGCTTGGCCAGTTGAGGTTACTTTCACTTCCTGAAGCAATTATGGTACCTAGAGGGTTTAGTGGTCTTACAAATATGAGGAGACTAACTATGTTTCGAGCCCACATGGATGGTGATTGGTGCAGTTTGGACGAGTTGGGGCCTCTTTCCCAGCTCAGATTTCTTGCATTAGCTGAATTAGAGAATGTATCTGCTGCCTCGTATGCTGCTAATGCTAGGCTCGGCGAGAAGATGCATCTTATCGGTCTAGTCATGCGCTGTACCAGTAAACTGGGAGATGATGGGTTGGTCAAAGAGAAGGAGGATGTCTCTGAGGAAGAGCATCAACGAATTAAGAAGGTTCACGATAAGCTCAGCCCTCCACCTGGTGTAGAATATCTTCAAATCAAGGGGTATTTTGGCCGGCAACTCCCGAGATGGATGATGTCCGCATCGATGGTGTCCCTCAACAACTTGAAGACTTTATTTTTTGATGACCTGGCTTGTTGCACACAACTTCCCAATGGGTTGTGCCAGCTCCCCAATCTGCAGTTCCTACAGGTCTCTCGTGCTCCATGCATCAGACATGTTGGGACTGGATTCTTGCAGGCGGCGGCAGCTTCATTTCCAAGGTTAAACGAATTGAAATTGTTCGACATGGTGGAATGGGGGGAGTGGGAGTGGGAGGAGCAAGTACAAGCCATGCCCCGTTTGAGAAGGATTGAGCTCAATAATTGCAAACTGAGGCATGTTCCTCCAGGCCTTGCCTCCAATGCAAGCTCTTTGAAAATATTAGGTCTACAATATGTCAAGCACCTCAGCTACATTGAGAGCTTTCCTTCTGTTGTTGAGCTTATAGTGGATGGATGCCCCGACCTGGAGAGGATCACCAATCTCCCCAATGTGCAGAAGCTTACCATCGTCAACTGCCCAAAGTTGAAGGTGCTGGAGCGTATCGCTTCACTTGAGAGGCTGCTCCTGCGGGATTACAACATGGAAAAACTCCCAGAATACATGCGAGACATAAAGGCAAGGCATCTGCAGTTATTCTGCAGGCTATGGTTGCTCTCTGCAGTAGCCGCGGGACAATCCGGTATTGAGTGGGACAAGTTCAGCCACGTGGAGCATGTCAAGGCATATGCAGGTGATGTAGACAACCAAAGAAAATGGTACGTTTTGTACACGAGAGGAGACAACTGCAAGTTGGATTCAAATATTAGCAGCTCTACCATATTTGAAGGTACAGAAATCAAACATACAAGCTTTGTCTTAATTTGTTTGAGCAATCTGATTCTGCCCGTTTATATGGTAGTTTGATTTTATCTCCTGCTTTTCGTCCATATATACTGCACAATGACCGGATATATTCTGTACCTTCTAGGTTTTCTTGAGTTTAACATATCTAGAGTATCGTGTAACGATTTTGTATTTTTGTTGCCCTGCAGAAACCTTATCATCTTGTATGGTGGACCAACAAGGATTTGAGTCTCTGTACAGAATGAGAAGAAGCACCTTCAGTTACGTCTGCAGCTTCGTGAGGATCCCATTTTTCGAAGATATGATGGCAAGGGAGCCCACCTTTGTTGATGGGGGAGTGTTGTCTTTGCAAGAAAGAGTGGCTGTCGCTCTGAGAATGCTGAACTCTGGTGACTCTCCGGTTACCGTAGGATCCTCTCTTGTTGTGAGCGAGTCAACTGCCTTTCTGGTAACTAAGTTTTTTCTTAAGGCCATGCATAATCCAACAGCGCACCACTTCAAATGGCCAGGCTCCTATCAAATGGAGAAAATCAAGCGCAAGTTTGACAAGATACACGGCCTGCCAAACTGCTGCGGTGTTGTACATACAGCCCAAATCACGTTTGGATCACAAGATCGTGACGGTGAGGAGAATGGTTCTGTGCTAATGCGAGCCATCGTTGATCCCGATATGAGGTTCATACAGGTTTGGTTGTCCTCTGATCTCTTGGAGTTGGACTCTGATCTCTTGAAGTACTATGAGGAGGATGCTGCGGTGAATGGCAGTAAGCTCTGTTGGATGAATAGCAACTGTATTCTCAGGAGGGCCAAAGGCCAATACATATACAAGTGTGTGGTAAAGTGCAAGAGACCCCTTATACAATGGGGATAAACCGAAAAGGACTATACACATCTAACACCCCCCCTCAAACTCATGGTGGGTCAACAACACTGAGTTTGGAGAGAAAAAACTATCTTGCGCTCGAGTCGGGCCTTCGTGAAGAAGTGCGCCAGCTGTAACTCGGAGGGCACATAGTGAAGGGCGAGGGTCTGATCTGCACTGCAGAAGACGCACAAAGTGGGCATCCACACCGATGTGCTTGGTGAGCTCATGCTTCACCGGGTCACGCATAATCTTGATAAGCGCCCGATCTTGTCGATAATAGAGGAGTCGATGTAGTAGCGCACACACCAAAGTCCTCAAGTAACCATCGTAACAGATCACCTCGGCCGTCAACATAGCCATGGCTCGCAACTCACCTCTGTACTCGGCGGAAGCTGCGATCTGCTTCTTTGTCTTCGGGCAATAAGAGAGCCACCAAGAAAGACACATGGAAGCAGACAATGACGTCGATCCGAGGATCACTAGCGAGTAGCATCGAGTAGGCTGGAGCGCAAGAGAGCTGGAGCGGGGAAAGAAAAAGCGCGAGAGATCGTGCCACGAAGATATCGTAGAACACGGAGGAGATGACTATAGTGGACAGAGGTGGGGGCTGAAACAAACCGACTCGGGATGTGGACAGGATAGGAGATGTCGGGGACGGCGTAACGACAAGATAGACAAGACTGCCAACTAGATGGCGATAGCGAGTGGGATTAGGAAGAGGTTCACCATCGGTGGCACGAAGCTGAGCGTTGAGCTCCATAGGAGTCACAACCGCGCTCATCACCAAGAGCAGCGCGAGCAAGAAGATCTGAATATATTTTTCTTGGGAGATGTAGAAGCCATCGAGGTCGAGGAGATCTCAATCCCAAGAAAATAGCAAAGTGGACCAAGATCGGTCATAAGAAACTGGTCACAAGACGAGCCTTAACAAAGGCGATGTAGTCGATGTCGTCACGATGATGATCATGTCATCAACATAGAGAAGGAGAAGAGTCCGACCACGAGGAGCGTGTGAACAAGCAGTCTTGGGATCATGGTCTTTGGGCAAGAAACCAGCGGCGGTCACCACAGAGGAGCGCTCAAACCAGCGCGAGGAGCCTGTTTGAGACCATATAGAGAGCGGCGAAGTCTGAGACCATACCATCGGGAGCATAGTACCCCTGTGGTGGCTGCATATAAACCTCCTCACGCAACTTGCCATTGAGAAAAGCGTTACGAACATCAAGTTGAGAGATAGACCACCGACGAGCGAAGCTACAGCAAGAAGAGTGCGAGCAGTGGTCATGTGGGCCTGAGGCGAATGTCTCATCATAATCGCGTCCCTGCTCTGTTGGAAACCACGGGCTACAAAGGCGAGCTTTGTAGCGCTCAAAGCACCATCGGAGCGAGTCTTAACCTTGTAGACCCACTTGCGGTGATAGGACGAGCGCCGGAAGGAGAGGAACCAGATCCCAAGTGCCAGAGCGCTCAAGGGCAGCAAGCTCTTCGGCCATCGCAAGCTGCCACTCAGGCTGAGTCATGGCAGTCCGATAGGAAGTGGGCTCAGCAATGACAGAGAGACCATACCGATCAGGGGAGTAGCGATCAGGTGGGAGGCGAGGCCGAGCACGAAGATTATGAACCGGGGGAGGAGCACCAGAGGTGGAAGGCTCATCAGGGGAGACATCCTCAGTATGAGGGCGACAGTATAGTGGAGAGGAAACGGTGAGAGAGGGCGACGAACTGAAGATGATGGTGGAGAGGTGGAGGAGGAGGATGGAGAGGATGGGGTCGGTGGTGAGAGAGAGGATGGGGTCAGTGGCGAGGGAGAGGGAAGGAGAGGTGCCAGAGGAAGAGATGACACAGGAGGCACATAGCGGGGTGTATCGGGAAGGAGAAGGAAAGCAAGGTCATCGATGAGAGACTCGAGGAAGAAGAACGTGGGTAGTAGGAGCGAGACTCATCAAAGGTCACATCGCGAGATCGCAAGCGACGACCTATAGGATCCCAACATCGATAGCCCTTGTGCTCATCACTGTAGCCAAGGAAAACACACTCAACCGAGTGAGCAGTCAATTTGGTGCGTTCTCGGGGGGCAAGAAGAACATAGCACACACATCCAAACATACGAAGAGCTGAGTAGTCAGGAGAGCGACCAGTGAGACACTCCATAGGAATACCACCCTGAAGAGCAGTCGATGGCTGAATGTTGATGAGATAGGTGGATGCGAAACAGCCTCGGCCCAAAAATGGGGTGGAAGGAAGCAGCAATCATGAGTGCACGAGCCGTCTCAAGCAAATGGCGATGCTTGCGTTCGCAACGCCATTTTGAGCATGAGCCCAGGACATGAGAACTGGGCAAGAGTACCTGTTCGCTAGAAAACCACGCAACCGTGAGAGATATACTCCCAGTGAGTCAAGACGAAAAGTACGAATGGGCGTGGCAAGCGGGTGTGAACCATGGCAGCAAAAGCGTTTGTATATAGAGAGAACCTCGCTACGAGATTTCATGAAGTAGAGCCAAGTGTAGCGAGAGAAATCATCAATAAACAAAACATAGTAGCGATGACCACCTTTCGAATCAAAGGGAGCAGGACCCCAGACATCGAATGAACTAAGTCAAGCGGATCTTTGAGATCTTGACTCACTAGTAGGATAAAATGGCGAGTCTGTTTGCCAAGTGCGCAACCATTACAATGTAAGGAGACATCTCGGATCTGAGACCCTAAGAGACCACGACGCACTAAGGAAGATAGACGAGAGCCACAGATGTGACCAAGTCGATGATGCCCTTCTTTGGAAGGGCGCAGACGAAGAGGCGACAAGAGCGTGGGAGCTGGCAGAGGTGGTGGCAGCGGAAGGAACACAAAGCCATCAACTTCCCAAAGGCCCTCGACTCACGGCGCGGGGCCAGCACCAACCAAAGCTTTGGTGCGGCGATCTGAATGGAGCAAGAGTCGGTGTCAAGAATGACATGACAACCGAATCGATAAGTTGGGCAGCAGAGAAAAGATTCATGGTAAGGCGAGGAACATGTGAAACACTCGGAGCGAAAAGGATGGAGTGGAAAGAATACCACGACTAGCAACAGGAAGAGGTGTGCCATCGGTAGTAAGAACATTGACGAGCAAATCAAGAGGTCGGAGAGAAGACAACATAGAAGAATCGAGAAGACATGTGGAAGGAGGCTCGAATCCAAAACCCACGAAGATGTACTGTTGTGTAGATACTGCGGTGGTGGAGAAGGGCTGCGATCCACAGCAGCAGGTGAACCGGTCGATGTAGAAACTGAGGAAGCAAGGAGGCGCTTGAGGCGAACAATGTCTGGTCGGTGAGTGTGGTCGAGGAAGACACGGAGTCCTGGCTGGGGGGGCGCCTCGATCTCGCTTCTTGGCGGCGTCGGACGACTGGGTGACTGACCGGGAGCGATAACCACGAAGGTGTCACGGCGACGTGTTCTTCTCAAGCATAAGAAGGACGGCTCACCCCCCGGAGGAGTAGGCGGGAGCGGCCGAGCGGGAGGCGAAGCAGACAACACAGAGTCCGGGCAGCCGGGATCGACGGGAGCACCAAAGCAAACCAGCGAGAGCGAAGACGGGTCTCTTCAAAGACAAAGCTCGGCAAGCACCTCCGAGATAGGAACACGGCCACGAGCAAGCAAGTGAGCGGCGCGGTTCAAGCGCAGAGCGGAGACGCGATAAGAACTCATGGACCCGCTGAAACTCGGATCGAGACCGAGTAGTCGACAAAGCAACGACAGGTTCCACAAACAAGCGGCCAAGAGAGTCAAGTGGCGCCGGATGGCGAGCAGGAATAGAACTCATCAGCAGATGAATCACCTTCTTGAAGTCGCGTGCTCTGACGCACTACGAGAGGTAGAGAGCATCACCGGAGGGCTGATAGCGCTGACAGAGATAAGACCACATCGCTGCAACTGTGCCAAGGCCCATGAATTCGGATGCAAACTGAGGGAGGACACTCGCAGTGAGAACAGCAGCAGCTCGAGCATCATCATTGCACCACTGAGTGTAAGCAGACAGGTCATCCCGGTACACAGAGAGAGCATCTGAATAAGCAGATACCTGCTGATCATAAGCATCCACCGCAGCATCATCTAGGGCCTTGGCGGCATCACGGTCAGCTTGAGAAGCATCAACAGCAAGGACTGGCGGCACGGGTGGAATTGGGGCCACGGGCGGAGCAGGACATGGCGGACAAGGGAGCTCGCCAGACAGAACACCCCACAGAAGAAGTCCACGCAGATGAATGCGCATGAAGCCCACAAACTCAGCATAGTTGGTGCCATCGAAGATCACCGAGCAACGAGGAACAGCCACATAGCCCGAAGATGACATACTGAGATATCCTTTTTTTTCAACGGATGCAGAACTGGATCGGGATCAGGGGACACACGCGCCCCCGATTTGGGATCGGGCAGGAGGCAAGCGCGCTCGAGGGGAGGCCAGCGTACAGAAGCGGGATCCCCCGAGCGGGAGCAGGCACAAGCGGGAGGCGCAGCCCAGGAGCCCCGGCGAGGCAGTCTCGGCGAGGACCAAGCGGAACGGGACCGGAGCGGCGGGGTCCGGCGGATCTGGGCGCGGGATGGAGTCCCAATGATCGGGCGGCGGATCCGCAAAGCTGGCGCGAGGATGGAGCTCAACGACTGGCGGGGAGGCGGCCCTGTGATCGCTGCAGACGCTTCGACCGAGCGAAGCGGGAGAAGCAAGACCAGATCGAGGCTAGGGAGCGAGTCCCTGGTGGATCCGGAGCGAGGGGTGGATGAGGAGGACCGGGCAGAGCCCACGACGAGCCGGACCGGAATCAGGCAGAGAGCAGGCCGGAGCGAATCGGGGGAGAAGATCTAGCACGGAGTTGCAGCGTGCGGGAGGAACCTAACATCTGATACCATGTTGGATGAATAGCAACTGTATTCTCAGGAGGGCCAAAGGCCAATACATATACAAGTGTGTGGTAAAGTGCAAGAGACCCTTTATACAATGGGGATAAACCGAAAAGGACTATACACATCTAACAAGCTCAAGTTATCAGATGGCTCGGAAGTCGGAGAATACATAACTGGTGATGCAGGATACCCTCTTCGTCCCTGGATCCTCACACCTTACCTCTTGGAGGATGGTCTCTCACTCTCAGACGCCAAAGTCGAGTTCAACAGGAGACATTCTGCAGTGACAGCTGTTGCGCTGAGGGCGCTAGCAAAGTTAAAAGACACATGGAAGTGCCTCCAGGGAGAAGGGTGGCATCCAGATAATAATGGCATACGGGATTTGACAATCTGGGTATGCTGCATGTTGCATAACATAATGATAGACATGGAGGAGGAGGAGAAGGACGAGGATCAGGAGAAGTACGTCGGGCAACTCTTTATGTCGGATGAGGATCAGGAGGAATTGTGGCAGGTAGCAGATGTTGATGCTGTCGGGGTGAGGGATGCCCCGTCCCAGCACTTGATCAAGTCTGTAGGTAAATTAACACAACTCTTTATGTGTATTGGTTCGAAGACTTTGTCAATTTATTTTACTTTGTTTCTCCCTATTGATTCCATCTTTCACCTGCCGCAGAGGAGGAACAAGGAGCAGAAGACACATCTCGAGGAAAGGAGAAAGTGCATGATATCTAGGTAGGCAGATCAGACCAAACCACCATCTCCACTAAATCATTTTGGTACTATTTACTACTCCCTTCATCCCATAATGTAAGACGTTTTTTGACACTACACTAGTGCTTTTCTATTATTTGAGCCTCAAGTCGCAGTGCTCTTCTTAATTCAGTCGTTTGATATGGCGCTAATTGGTTAACTAATGTGAGCGGAAATCATTTAATTCCCTTTCTGATTTGGTAAAACTATACCGGGGAAGAAACTAAGATGATGGATACATGTACCTATTATGACAGCAGTGTGCTAAACAAAAGAGTACATATTAAGGCTGGCTCTCATGTACTTTTCTGTGCAGGCCCTGTCTGGCAATGGAGGCAGAGTGATGCTGTGGCATGAATCAAAAGTTGGATCGGCAAAGAAGAGTGCCGTGCATTGTGCTTTATCGGCAGACTATTTGTATTGTGATTTGTATTTGCTCTTTTATGCGGTTGAGAGAACCAAGTTATTAATAATGTAGCTGCACAGAGGCTAAAGACTACTTGTGATTTCTATATATTCCTGAAGGTAAGAATCTGCAAGCAAAATAGCAGTGAGCAAGTCCTGCATGATATGTGTTTGGTCATGATTCGTTTGGCTGTAGCATATCTAGTGTTAAGCGCGTCGTGGATATGTCATTGTGGTATATGTTTGCTGTCGCAATTTACAGAAGAAGAGGGATGACAGTGATAGGAGTTGTTTGTGGAAGCTCAAGTTTCAAATGGGCTGGCAGACCAATTTACAGAAGAAGAGGGATGAGCACTGGACCTTGTCAAGTGGTTTCAAAGGAGGATGGAGAGTGGTTTCTGTGGTTTCTAAGTTGTTCATTCTAGACCTTCAAAAAAAAGTTGTTCATCCTCTGCAGCATATATACATAATGACCATGAGTCCTGTATGTTTATATACGACTCATCGCCGTGTTTGATTCAGTTGTAAATTGGGGCTGTTTGTGCTTTACATTTGAATTTGCTAAGTGATCAGGTTGCTCTGTTTGAGGCTGGAGTATGTTCAGTTTCATTTTCTGTAGCTGGCATTTTCTTGTACTAGCACTGGCAAGATTAATGTTCCTAAAGAGTTGTCATTCCCAAGTTCCCTGCATCCTACATATCCAAGCCATGCTCAAATACGTCGTCATACATCCATTTCTGCTTGTGGCTTGGCAGCATGCCGTGTAACACAATGTAATCCCAACACCAACATCGTCTCACAAAGCAAAAGAAAACAAAAAGGTATGCTGTTTGTTAGCTTATTTTTCCACATCAACAACATTCAAGGCAAGACTATACATGAAATTCATAAAAAATTATTCTAATTAGAAATATAAAGAGACTCTTCTTTTTTTGTGGGCATCGCAACTTGCAACCTCTTTTTTCTAGTAGAATGTCGCAAGTTCTTTATTTTCTGCTTTTCCTATTCCGCACTGCATACCGTGCAAACGCGGTACCCCCTTGGCGCTCGTCGGACAACCCCACAATGGGTTATTGTTCTGTTTTTTTTCTCCTGCGGGGTTTCCCATCATTTTACTTCCGGTTTTTCACGTTTATTTTCTGTTTTTCCTTTTTCTATTTTAATTTTTAGATATTATGTATCTTTCCTCTTTAAAATAATACTCCCTCCGTCCCATAATATAAGAACGTTATTTACGTTAGTGTAGTGTCGAAAACGTTCTTATATTATGGGACGGAGGGAGTATTATTTTTATAAAATCATGAATATTTGTTCAAATCTATATTTTTACAATCACAATCGTTTTTATGTATTTGTGCATGTTTTTTATGCTTTGAGTTTTCTATCTCCTAGTTCTTATTTATTTATCTTTCATTTCGTTTATGGGTTTTTTCTTCTAGATCAGGGTTTTTTGTTGTTTTCTTACAATTTTTATAGTTTTTATTCTATAAACATTTTTTAATATAATATGAACATTTTTTAAATGCACATTGAAGATTTATCTGTTATATGGTAAACTTATTATACATAGTGAGCTTTTATTAATTTACGGTAAGCTTTTCATATACGATTAAACCTTTTTTAAATGTAAGGTGAACTTTTCTTAATATACGATTTATTTTCTAAAATATAGAATAAAATATTATAAACACATACGAAATATTTTTTCAATTTATTTTCGATTTTTTAATCTCCCTCCATTCATAAATATTTTTTCAATTCCGCTCTACGAGCTAGTCACACCAATCACATCTTTAGAGGATGTTCTCAAAACTTTTCTCTGTTTTGTGAGGGATTGACAACCCCTCTCTTACGTCGGGTTGCAAGTATTTTTTTTCTTTGTGTGCAGGAGCTGTTTACGTGGTGTTGCGTGGTTCTCCTACTGGTTCGATAACCTTGGTCTCATCATTGAGGGAAATACCTGTCGTTGTTGTGCTGCATTATCCCTTCCTCTTTGGAGAAATATCGACGTAGTTCAAGCAAACATCACACCCTTCCCCTTGGGGTTTCCTATAAATAGAAGTGGAGATGCACTCTCCATACTCACTCTTTCTCACATACAAGTGCCATTGCAATGATTTGGCTTCTCTCTCCCTTCCCTCGAAATAGTTTCATAGAGCCGAAAGGCTGTCTGGGTTCCGGTGGGAACTAGTTCTGGACGGCGAAGCCCTGCCTGATAGATGACACTGTATGTGTGCAACTCTATAGAGAGATTATAGTTTCGGTCTTAGTTCGAGAGTGCCTCCTGAAGGACCATCCGTGTGACCGTCCAAGTTTCGAAGGTCCTCCCGAAGGGCTGTCCGTGACACCGTCCAAGGGACTTCCCGACCGCCTCCCGGAGGGCTGTCCGAGGGGCAGACGAGGGTATACATCCTCGCGGTTGGGATATTGTAAATCCTAGCTGCGGGGATCCGCACCGCCGATCGTCATCGACTCTACTTCCACTGCGCTACGAGTCGGTAACGAAAAGATCAAACCTTGTATGATGTCTCCCTAGTGGTCCTAGGCTGGTGCGTAGGTCAGAATTTTTTTGTTTTCTGCCGCGTTCTCCTACATGAAATCACAAAGTATCTTGCCTGAACAGGGTCTTGGTAGATTGGATAGCACAAGAGTTTTCACCATTGGATCACCCTCAAATTTTACAGCAACAATTTCACCGTTGGATCTTCAAGAAGATGTTCGAGTCGCCTGGAATAGATGGATTACGGGACAGTTTCCTGCTGTCTAGCGGATTCCGCGTGAAAAACTTTGTGGCGACTTTGGGTGGCTCATGAGCTCTGGTTTCGTTGGTTTTGAGCCTTTGTGTGCAGGAGAAGTATTTATAAGGGCCTAGGTCTGTTGGGGCTTCCCTAGGTCGACTAGAATTGGATAGAGATTGAGTTTGTTTCTTGTATTCAAAGACAATGCTGGAATCCGGGTTTGACACAGATTGGTTCATATTTGGTCACCCAAAGGATGCTCCTGGAGCCAAGAGAACATGTTAGAGCAGAGGTAACGATATTTGGCTAGCCTTGGGTCGTTGGTCTTGAGCCCGGATGAAACTTAAGGTGAGTTTGTATCGTCGGTTTAGAGGAAAAGATTGATAAGTGAGATTGATTTCGAGTAGAAGGTGGATAGGAGTCCAAGTAACCCCAAGCTCAAATACTAGTGCACTTTCCATGAACTTGTCTAAGAGAAGGAAATGCAAAAGATAAAATAAATTGTTCAAACTTTTATTTTAATCCACGTGAAAAAAATCCTAGCTTACCTAAGGTTATCCATCTTCTGCCGACAACTGTGACTGCGCACCATTCACAATGCCCCCACCCCCCACACGCGTGTGATGTCGGCTACAGTTGAGGTCAGGCATAGCGAGAAGAGGGCCTCTTCGACCGTATAACTGGTAGAGTATGTCTTGTCCGCTCATGATGTCCAATGGCGGCAGCGGGTATATGGCACGAGACCTCATCTTCGACGTCATAAGCGTCAACTAGATGAGGCTTTGTAGAGGTTATGTGTTCTAGGTTGCCAACCCACTTTGGCAAAGCATGACACGCTCTGTTGATCAATTATCTTTTATTTGCCTTTTGTTTCTTTGGTCTTTTCAGTTTGTTTTCTTCCAAAAAATTGGTTGTTTGAAATTTTTCTAGGACTATATATATAAGAACCTATGAAAAATAAAATATTTTAAAACTCAATATTTATTAAAAAACATGTTCAGTACATGTTTAAAAAATGTTATATCTGTATTTTAAAAACTTCTTTGTGCATTATAATTGCTTATAGTATAGAATCATTCAATGTATAATACAAAATGTTCAATGTGTATGGAAAAAATGTTCAAGGTATATTAAAAACTCATTTTTATTATAAAGTGTCCATAGAATATTAAAAAATATTCATCGTATAAAATTAAAAAAATTGAATTTATATTTAAAAGTTAGAAATTAGTAAAACTATAAAAAACCAGAAGTGCAAAATGAAAAAACCGAAAGAAAAACTCAAATAAAATGGTAAAAAATGGAAAAAGAAAACCCCAAAAACAAATCGACCTACACATGAAAAAAAACACAGTATTAACGAACGAAACAGCAACAACCCGAGGAGAAAACCAGGAACTGGACGGGCGTAGCCTCAACTAGTTGATGAGAGATTCTAAATGCCGCTCTCAACACCGGTTTAGGCTACTGGTGCTCGAAGGAGATGCCTAGACGGCCAGCCTAGCAATTCTTTGATCGCAAACGTGACGCTCGACGGTCAACTGATAGATCCAACTATCTAAAAAAAACTGATTGATCGAACGAAACATTTTCAAAACAGTCGTTCGCTTCTGGTTGCTTGGTTGACCAGCTGACTTTACTTTTGAAAAATCATCAATTCTGAATAAAGTTCATCGATTTAAAAAACACAAATTAAAAATTTCATCAGTTTTGAAAATAAATCATTGAAAAAATAACAAATTTTTTTAAAAAAATCATCAATTCTTGGAAAGTAATCTAGGTGGAAGAGTGTCCTTAATTTTCTTGCCCCTTGGCCATAGGATTCGTAAATCCTCTTTCTCTATCAAAAAAATTCATTGATTTGAAAAAACAATCATGAATTTCAAAAAAATCACAAATTTGAAAAAAAATCACATTTGAAAAAAAAATCATGGATTTCGGAAACATTCAGGAAAATTTTAAAAGAGTTGTGAATTTGGAAAAAAGTTCATTTATTTTGTAGAAAAAGTTGACGAATTTGGAAAAAAAAAGTACATCAATTTTAAAACAGAATCACAAATTTTAGAAAGTTCACACATTTAAAAAAATAATAAAAAAGGAAATAGACAAAACCGAATAAAACCGCCCCAAAAAGGTTAAAAATAGGGCTGGCAACTCTCAGAAGCTTCCCAAAACTGGATTGGAAGCTTGCCGAAACCAAAGACTGAACTCTACAAGATACCTTTAAAATGGGCCGGTCCACAGAGAAAAATAGGATCAGGGCTAGTTAACCGGCACTCCTATATGTCTCTTTAAGCGATCTGGCGCGTAGCATCGCGTCAAGCGAGCGTACGGTCGGCCGGCCCAAGTCGTTTCAGGTTCATTCTTTTTTTTTCATTTTTTCACTTTTCTTTACATTTCAAAACATATTGTAAAAATATACTGAATATTTCATAAAATAATTGACTTCAAAGCTTTGCTGCGCATTAAAAATTGTTACATATGGTACAAAATTTTTAGCACACCTTTAAAAAATGTTGGTACCACTAAAAAATATACCTGACATGTTAAGAAATGTTCACCTGTCTCAAAATTTTGTTCATGTTATTTTTTAAAATGTTTTACAATGTAAAAAAGAAATATCCTGGGAGTTTATACAATGTAAAAAAGAAATTGTATATGACACTGAACAAAATGTTCATGCCTTTGAAAATATATTCGTTATAGTATGTAAAAAAATGTTTGCGTAGTTTATAAAATTCATGCCATTTAAAATGTTTTCAACATATATTTGAAAAATGTTAAAAATATCTGCTCCATTCACCCGTTTATACAGGAAAAAACGGCCCATCGTACATGATATTTGACTAGTTAGCTGCCCCTTGACATAGGAATTAGTATCTTTCTCTCGCATGGTGTGTGCGGCCTTTCCCATCAATTTCCTGCATGCATGAACCAATCGCTTGCATGCGAAATTTTGATGAGATCCGTTTGGCTATTTACCTTGTAGTGAGAGATTCAAAGAACAGGCCCCACTAAAACTGGATGGGGGGAGTATTAGGAAAAATGTACACAATTTATTTGAAAAATGTTCAACTTGTAAATAAAAAAGTTACACAAGTATATGGGAACTGTACAATGTGTATTGAAAAAGTAGCGATGTGTAGAAGAAAGTAAAGGAAAAAAAAAGAAAGGAAAACCGAAGAAATCCAGCGCCACGGAGAAATCGAATAATTGGGCCGGGCCACGGCGGAGCGCTGCAGGCCATGACTCAGGGCCCCCGACCAGGAGCGCGCAGGTGAGAAGCACAAGTGAGTGCTAGTACGGCAGCGGCGGCATGCAACCGGCAGGCAGGCAGGCGTACAAGGTGACCAGACGTAATGACTTACTCCCTCCGTTCGGAATTACTTGTCTCGAAAATGGATGTATCTAGATGTATTTTAGTTCTAGATACATCCGTTTTCGAGACAAGTAATTCCGAACGGAGGGAGTATAGTACAAGTACTTGTACTAGGAGTAGTACGTATGCGGGCAATAGATAGGCAGGCGAGTGAATGAGGCTCTGGTGCTGAAGATAGATCAGTGATGGCTTCTGTTTGGCCGGCTGCGGCGCTGCGTGCCTGCCGCTCACAACATTAACACGCACGCCATCAACTCGATTCAATCCGATTCGTGGCGCTGGCGCGAGAATATAGCTAGCTACACGCAGGCTGCTCCAGTTCCGGTCTCCCTAGTGACTAGTGACTGGATGCGTTCGCGAATCTCATCAGACTACTTACTAGTACAGCGTACGTACTCCCGAGCTTAGCCAGGCCTGCAAGGCTGCAACATAGCACAGGAGTACGTACGGTGTACTTACTGTCTCCATGGTCCATGTGGCACGCATGCATGCATGCAAGAGCGACGGACCCCATGCACGTACCTAGGAGTACGTAGGTGCGCATGCACGGTCGAGACTCATTACATCGGAGCCGGTCCTGTGACAGTCGGTGTGGATATTTGAATTCGTATTAGGTCCTGTGCGTGTAGCTCCCTCGATCGGTCCGACGGTCCGGTCAGTACGCGGGTTTCTCCTGCGTCGTTCTCGCTCGCCTGTCGCCGCCGGCCAGCTAGCCGCCCTCCCCGATACGGGAGCGGGGGGCAGCCGAGCCACGTTGTGCTTGTCGGAGAGACGTACGCCTGCCTGCCGGCGGGTCCAGCACTGCGCGCGAATGCATGCCACATTTCTTCACTGCGCCGAATACGCCATGCATCTACCCACTGCATGCAGTCTCTCTCTCTCTCTCTCTCTCTCTTTCTGAGTGCATCGGTCGTCCTGACTGACTGGCCAGTCCCATTATTTCCATTCATTCACCTTGCTGTACACGCATCTTCGCCAACAGAGTAGTATGCATGCGCCCAGCGCGCCGGTGCTTGCATTGCTTTCTCATCGCTCAAATTAATTCCACCTCTGTCTGATAGATGCCGCCGTCGTAGTAGCCTCGTTCAAGCTTGGAGGAGCACCAGGCCAGTTGACTGACTCGCGCCCGGCCGGCTGCAGGATATGCATGTGAGCATTGCTTGCAGGTGCATACGTACAGAGGGGCGATGGAAGCGTATCAATGATTACTCACTCGTGCTTGGGACGCCTGGTCGAAAAGGAATAGCGGAAGTAAAGTTAGCCAGGAACGGAATGGAAGACATGGCATGCATGCATGGCCTTGCTCGAAAAGTCACATGCAGGAATTCATGTCGATCGTCGTTTTCATGTACGGGTCGGGTCTCCTAGCTAGGCCGATGCACGTACTCCATCCGTCCTTCCGTTTCGTCCGTGGTCCATTTCACGAGTCGCACCGCACTCCCCGTCGGTCGTGTGCGTACTGCTGCCATTGTCATGCTGTGTGCTACGCATTCCTCTTCATCCTCTCTCTCTCTCTCTCTCTCTCTCTCTCTCTCTCTCTCTCTCTCTCTCTCTCACACACACACACACACACACACACACACACACACACACACACACACACACACACACACACACACACACACACGGTAACAATTATAGCGTACCATTGCTGCAGTGAGGTAGCAATCCAGCAGGCACCCACGTCGCTTCGGCGAGTCCCTCCGCCGCGTCAACCGTCCCGTCGGCGTCCATCATGAGTCGCGGCCAGCGCACAACTGCACGCCGGGCTCTTTCTTCCTGTTCCTTTTCTGTCGCATGGAGGCCGACTTTGTTGCCTAGCCTGTTCCTATCTACAGTAGCTATAAAATTCAAAAGAAAACAAAAAAAAAGCGAGAATCGGAATATGTACACATTCTGACATGCACGCACGTGAATGCACACCGTGCACGTATGTACGTGCGAGTGCACAGACACACTGACTAGATGGGGTCATGTACCATACTGTCTGCGTGCATGCATCCATATCCATATCCATGCTCCATGCATCCATATCCATATGTACGTGCCTTCTTGTCTGCGCGCATGCATCCATATCCACGCCGCCACGTACTCCTACAAAAATATTTTGCGACAAAGCGTGGATGTGTGCGTAGACACGGACACGCACAGTACTCTACGTACTACGAGTAGCACATACATCCGCCTGCGACGAAGCATATATAAATACGTACGTACGGTACGTACATACTACAACATGTGTACGCCACACTTTGAAGTTTGAATGCTCGCGCCTGATTCGCTGGCTCTCTGATGATTAATGAGTGGATTGCTGGTGGGCCGGCGGCGCACGTACAGCCCGTGAGTGCGATGTCGCTCGGAGTTATGATCATATGCCCTCTACGTACTCACACGCCGGCCGCAGAAACTACCTAGCTTCTCAGTAGTCACATCATCATCAACTCAAAAAACAAAAAAAGTGCTAGATGCTATATGCTCCCTCTGTTTGTTTTAGTTATCTAAACACTCTTATACTCCCTCCGTTCCATAATGTAGTGCCTATACATTTTTGCAAAATTCAAACATTACAAAATTTGACCATATTTATAGAGAAAAGTAAGTACATCTAGAATACCAAATGCACATCACTGGATACATCATGAGTTTTATTTTCAGAATGTACATATTTGGTATTGTAGATGTAGACAGTTTTCACTATACACTTGGTCAAAGTTGGCAAAGTTTGACTTTCACAAAAATCTATAGGTAATACATTGTGGAATGGAGGGAGTATTAGTTTTCGGAGAAAGTAGTTTTTTTAGCACTTTTGTGTTTTTTTTTATGCTAGATAAGAAGCAAATACAACATCGAGAAGTATAAAAATGCCACCTTCATGAGGATCATCCCTTGTCTGCTCTAGGATGCTTGGAAATCATAACACCCTCCTCCATCTCGAAAGAGGGGCCCTGCTCCAGTGCTCCCTCTCCTTAGCTCAGTTTGACACTTATTATTCGGCCAATGCTCATCAGAGGGCTAGGACTGTCGTTGACATGAAAAACAAGGGAAGAGCAAACCTTAGACGTGACGCGTCTCTCTCTCTCTCTCTCTCTCTCTATATATATATATATATATATATATATATATATATATATATATATATATATATATATATATATATATATATATATATATATCAAGTGAAACTAATCATAGACTAGTAAGATGCAAGTGCCTTGCACGCAACACCGAAATGCATTGATCCAGGTCAACTCATTTTTAACAAATATCGATAGATTTCTTCGGATATTCATTCTTCTCTAGAGCTCACAAGCACCCTGGTGAATAGTAAATGTAGGAAAAATAGATAAAGAAATATATTTTCCAAACAAAAGCTTTCGAGTGTTCAACCTGCATCCAAAACTTCATGAAGAAATAACACTTATTGTGCTTTAAAAAAATGATCTTCAAAATGTATTTTTTGATTATCAATTTTGTTTATTTTTCCTAGACAACCATGAATGTAACTCAGGATGACTTGGAAGGGGGCAGAGGAGATGGCGAGGAGGAGGGGGTCGTGGTGGTGGTCGGCAATATGGCCTAAGAGAAGGCATGAGAGGCGTTGGCGGACGACGACACCAAGAGCAGCGACCTCTCCAGATCCTTTTTTTTCATGAGATGGCTAGATGAGGTGAGAGGCAGGGGGTTAGCTACAAACGAGGAGTGGAGTGCGGGGGTCTTTTTGCAAAATTGACATAGTTTGTCTCAGATTCGTTGGATGTAAATCGAGCGATTGTAAATGACGTGGCAGGCATACCATCATCAGCAACTCAGTTTTTTTTTATAGGAGTAGAGACATATTATTATTTTCATTTTTTAAGCCTTGCAACCCCGAATGGCCCAATCTCAGGTGGGATGTGGCCCACCCGACCACCCGCTAGCTCCGCCATTGCACTCCCTCCGGTTCTTTCTAGTCTGCATATAAGATTTGGTCAAAGTCAAAATTTGTAAAGTTTGACTAACTTCATAAAAAGAAATATCAACAACCACAATACAAAAGTTATATATTATGAAAATGAATTTCATCCTGTATCTAATAATATTGATTTCATAGTGTGAATGTTGATATCTTTTCCTACAAAGCTAGTCAAACTTTGACCAAACCGAGATGTCGGTGCCACAGCTCGGACAACAGCACAGCATCGCCGCCGCCACACGTCCACGCGCGCCACAACACCACTCGACCATACATATATTTAGCAAGTACTCCCTACGTCTCATAATGTAAGACGTTTTTTGTTACTAGTGTAGTGTTAAAAAACGTCTTACATTATGAAACGGAGGGAGTAATAGAATACGTGATAGTGCATTGGCGCATATGCATCCGTTCGATATACCCTGTGGTCTGTGCTGTGAGCCTGTGACCACGCACAAGATTAAGGGCATCTCCAGCCGTTGGCCTCCAGAGGGCAAAAATCGCCGAGGGGCGACCGCGCTTAAATCACAAGACCGGGGCGTGATGCCCCCCAGTCGCGGCGCCCACGGTTCGTTCAAAAAAATCAAATACGGCGCAAAACGACTTAAATTTAACGCAAACATCGGCGAGTTCGTTCAAACTTAAACATATTTTACAAAAAAAGAAAAAAAACTACCGCCTCGCCGCCCGCCGTCTCCCGCCCGCCTCGCCGCCTGCCTCGCCGCCCGCCCACGCGGTTCTACATGCCGAGGAGGCTGTAGAACAGCGATGTAGTCACCGCCGCCGCCGTCGTCGTCGCCGCCGCCGCCGCCGCCCCGTCTACGCCTCGGCCGTCCTCGCCGCATCCTCCCGGTTGGCGCGGCGGGTTGAAAGGTCCGGCGTCGTCGTCGTCATTGTCGAGGACCACGACGCCGTGCTCGTCCTCGCGCCACGCTTATGGGCGGCGATCTCCTCGTAGGCGGCTGCCCGACCGTCTCATCGCGGAGGTAGTCGTCCCGCGCCACCGCGTGGCGTCCTCGTCGGAGAAGCTTGCCACGCTATCTCCTCGTACTCGCGGGGAGGCGAGGCTCGGCTTGGGCACGACGAGGACGGCGCCGTGGGTGGAGAGGCGTTGGCGCCGATGCGACGCCGGAGCTGCTGGTGCTGTGGCGACGGTGTGCCACTGGGCTCCGGCTGACGGGCGAGGCGAAGGCGAGCAGCCGGACGAGGAGGAGGACCCCGGTCTCCATGCGCTCGGGGTCGTGGAGCTTCCGGCGCGAGAAGGAAGGGGCGGGGTACTCGAGGCGCGGCATGTTGCCGCCCTCGATGTACTCGAGGACGGCCTCCAACGTGCGCCCGGGCATGCCCCACCACCGACGCTGGCTGGCGGAGTTGAGCTGCGGAGGGCACGACGCCGTTGGTGGCCTCGAGCTGCCGGGCGTGGCGGCGGAAGTACGGGTCCCAGAGCGGGTTGTCGGGACGCGTCTGGTGGCCCCTCGCCCGACGCTGGCGAGTTCGAGCGGATCGTCGCGATCTCCGCACGCCCGCCGCCGGCCGGCTGGTATCGGGGCACGCACGCCGCCAAGGCTGATCCTCCATGCCGGGCACCGCATGTCCGGCGGGACCGGTACTCGGCCTCGTAAGGAGGCGAGCCTCGTCTTCATGAAGATGGCGGCGGTAAAGCCGTTCGCCGCCCTGCCGTCGCTGGGAAGCGCTTCGCCATGGGTGTGAATTGGAGACGGCGAAGAGAGAGAGGAGAGGAGGAACGACGACGGCGGATAGTGTGAGTTGCCGAAAGCGCCGGGCGCGTCATATATAGGCCGAGGCGCCGCCACACGCGTGGCACCGTGTGTCTGCTGCGTGGCGAGGGCGGGCGAGGGACGCGTCGTCCGGTCTTCATCGCGCGCCGTGAGGCATCAATGGCGCAGTCGACCGCGCGGCAGCCCGCAGCAGCTTTGGCATTGATTCGCCAAGGAAACGAGGCGATGAGGACGACGAAGGGCGAGAAGAGAGCCGTGTCGTGACTCGGTGGGCCCGCGCTTCTTCGCTAAAAGTTCGCCGGCGCGCCGAAGCGCCCCAAGCGCCGGGTTCGGGCTGGTCCGCCGGCGCTGTTTTCGCCCAAGCCGACGAAAATCGGCTCTGAGGCGACGCATTTTTTTTGGCCGCCAAAAAACGCCTGAGAGAGCTTCTGGGACGCGGCTGGAGATGGCCTAAGTAATCTGCCAATGGACACACCAAAACCGCACCCCATGTGCAGACGCATCCAGTGGTCGCACGCATTTCGATTCTCAGACCACGCTCCCCGATTCAAATCCCTAACGTATACCTGACACAAACAAATCGCTCTACACGGCCCCGCACGGACCGATAGATCTAATCTACCAACATTGATTAATCTACCACCAGCACAGCCGGTAGCACACCTGGTTCGAATAACTAAATTCACCGACACTTGTTGCATGCATTTGTTTCTTGTTTCTCTTTTCCTCTGCTATCGATGGAAACAAAACTGGCACCCATTGTGATTTTTACAGCCAGAATCTTTTTGAATGATGGAAAGAAAACGAGACGGTAAAATGTAAAGTTATTACCGTGAAATGGATAAGGTAGACGATGAGGATTAATCCTGCTGTGGTCACGGCGGCAGCATGCGGCCACCACTTGGGGCTGGGGCTGGGAGCATCATGTCAGGAAGATTCGGGCAGTGCATCACTTTCAGCGCGTCCAGTGGGGGCTCAAAACGTCCCGGTGATTCCCTATCCGCTCCTGGTAATCACCTCGGTAAATGCGGATTAGCAGCAATTAATTACCGCAGTAGTTACACCGTCTGTCGACGACCAACTGGCGCGCATATGGCATATGCCCGCATCGCATCGACATGGGGATTAATTACCACATTAACTATGGTAGAAGCACTACACTGTGGGACGATTTAATCTTGGTAAATAATAAGAGATGCATGTAGTATCAGTGGACGGCATGCATCCATGGTCATGCAAGGATGGAGATCTAGGTACTACTACATGTGAGCCCCATTTGGTTTGGCTTGCTCCATGGCAGTTTCGTCGTCCGGTCGTCCGTCGTGCCGTCATCTTCTTCCTCGGAAATGCAAAGTGCTTTCAACAAAGTAAAAGGAGATGCAAATGAAAATACGCCGCGCAGGAGCAAAGGGTAGATGATTCCCTCCTTTCCGACTCCCAAAGCAAGCCTTATGGGAGTGTCCGAAAGAGTTCAGATAAAGAAACAAACATGGACTATCATCATAACCCTTTCCTTGTCCCTAACTGCGTGCCTGGCCGACTTTTGGTAGTACTACTAATTTTTTTCGAAACGAAGGCAAAGATTGCCTCATCTATTAATTAAGCAGAAGAGAATTGCCCAGTTAATTACGGAAAACCGGGCAAAAACCGGAACAACAGGGGCCGAACCCACTCCCATAAACTGAAACACACAGGGCAAAGCCCATCCTCATCGACGACATGTCGACCTGCGGACAGACAACACAACTCCGATTCTGACGAAAAACTCAGAAGAACGAAACCAGTCACCGCTGGCGCCACGGAAGATCGCCGAAAGGCCACCTGCAGCCAGTCATCGTACACCACAGGGCCTCGCCGCCGCAGCTTCGACTCCATAGCAACAAACAAACCGAGGCAATACCGTGGACACGCCGGAGAAGAGCCGACTATCGCAACCATTGCCGCGTCGCCGACATCACTCCCACCATCATCGTTGCCACAGAAGTCTGGACGCCACCGTGGTTCTCTCGGGGCCGCCACCCCGACATCCACCGCTCCGTCGCGCCCAGCGCAATCAAACGGCACCACCTTCCGGGGCCGCCGCCCCGACATACCACCACTCCGCCGGCAGCAAAGAACGCCAAGACAACCCTTGCCGCAAAGACACGCCGCCTGTGGCAACCGCCGCAGAACACTTAACGTCAAGACAACATCCGGCCGCCGCCGACGCAAAGTCGACCGCCCTCGAACGCGTCGACCGGACCGACAAGCTCGCCACCCAAGTGGCCCAAGATTGCCACCAGCGAAGGCGAGCCGCCCGCCCCATGGAGCCGCCCGCATCACTTTCGAGGCCGCCGCCTCGCCAAGACATCACCGTCCGGGGCGCGCCCGTCATCCACCAAACCCGACGTAGGAGAAAACCAAACGCACCAAGCACAAGCTAACTCTCCCAAGCAACGCCCCCAAGAGGGAAACAACGAAGACGCCGCCGTCGCCCGCTCCAGAAATCCGGGGCTTAGGTTTTCACCCGGAGAGCCCGAGCACCACGTAGAAGAAGATGAGTTCCACAACGACGCCTCCAAGGAGGGAACGACGCCCGAAAGCGCCGCTGTCGACGGCACCGACAAAGTCGGGTCAAGGCTTTCGCCCGGAACACACACATCCCTATGGAGGCCTGCAGACCTGATCCACCCAAAAGCGTGGAGATCATTGGAGCCGTTCCTATTGCGCCTTGCACTCTTCAACGCCGACCACCAAGCTTCACCACGCAGCACCCACAGCAGCAGCACCTCAAGCGGCCAATGAGAAGCGAGCGCACACGACACCACGGCCAAAACGCCATGGCTCCCAGCCCCGGGGCCGCCGCCCCGACTTCCTCCTCGCGTCACGCCCGCCCTGCTCGGTGCCTCCTGAGCCGAACCACCTCCCGCCCACGCGCCCGACGCGCACGCAAGACACAACGCCAAGACCCGCGAGACGGCCGCCGCAGATTTGCGCCCCTTGATGGCGCCCTGGCTGAGTGCAGATCCGCCCTCCGGACCGCCCGCCGGAAGCGAGCCCGCCCACAGAAGCGCCACCTCGGACCGCGGAGCACACCAGCCCGAGCGAGCCACGCCCCGAGCCCGCCCAAGCACGCCGCGCACGCGCGCGGATCGCTCTCGCGCCTCGAGAAGATGCCCGCCGCCACCCTCCCAGAGCAGACCGGCCACGGCGGCGGTCTCCTCAGCGGCGAGAGGGGGGGAGGAGGAGGAAGGTGGCGGCGCGAGTGGTTCCCCGTGTCGCCAGGAGAGGCGACGCGGGGTGGAGGTGATTAGATCAGCTCTAAGATTGTAGTACTACTAATTTTCACTCAGATGCATGCACATATAGGCCGGTGGAAGTGCTGGTGTTATGGTTTTGCTCTTTATCAGTCGCTTGGCATTGCAAATTGCGTTAGTCAGTCGATTTCCGTGAAGCACCAAGGTCGAAGACGGCAATGTTGCGGCGAGGACCAAGGCGCGAGGAAGTCGTGGAGGCCTCGGACAGGAGTGACCCAGAGCCAGGGACGATGCGAGGCCTCGATCAGCACTGCATGCACGCCCAAATGAATTAACCGAAGAGATTTGGTAAGTTCGTCACAGAAGTATTTCTAGCTCTATAAGCTGATTATTAAAGATAAAAGAAGAGAAAAAAAACAGCCCAGCAGAGTTAAACCATGTCGTTCTTCTCTTTAACCACGCGAAGCTATGTCTCAGCGTAAATCTGGGGTGATATTCTGCACCACCGTAGATTCAGTTGGACATTTCGAAACGAGTGGGTGATCCTCATATACGTATGTTGAGTGCAAATTGGATGGACAAGTTGATACCAGATCGAGGGGTGTTTAAACAAACAGTACCTGGGGCCCAATTTTTTGAAAAACAAACGGTATAGTAATGCGGATAGTGACAGTCCAGCGTTGATGCGTGCATGTGGATGCGGCGCTGCAGCCTAGCAGGAAGAATCGCCATCAGCCTCACTGCATGATATACTAACAACTTTCTCTTGTTACATTGTCTCTCCGACCAAAAGCTCGATGTCCATCACACATCCACCTCAACCCCATCACCGCCCAATGCTTACAATCTACAGTAACTCTGTTCTCTGCTCTCAAGTCGGAAGAAACCGGTTTCCCGGTCGCACTCACTCTTCTGTGGTTTGCCAGAGATCGCCCTCAGCTGACAGAGATCGCCCTATCCAGCTCCGTCTCAAACTTTCAAAACCCAGCAGCTGCCGCAAGCACAGCTCGTTGCACTCACGAGCGTACTGGATAAGCATCAGCTCAGCTCAGTCCCTTTCCATCAATCAATCAATCAAGATTGATCGGAATGAAGTGGTATTAACGGAGCCGCTCCGTGCCGGCCACGCCCAGGGGCCAGGGCCAGGGCCGACGCCATCGCCGGCTACCCCGGCCCCGGGTGCCTGTCCAGCGTGCACTGCCTCATCGTCGCCCCCGGCGCCGGCGTGCCGGAGAATGCAGCTACTACTACATAGGCGTCTCAAGCATACAGGATCGGAGTGCACTGCCGAAATGAACCCCCGAGATAAACCTAGCCGGACTGCGTGCAACACACGTACAAGTGTACGGCATGGTCGACCTGGCATGCATGCACGTCCAGCGTACGTAGGGTCAAGACTCCATCCGTTTGGATCCTTTGGCGACGGAGGTGGACATTTGAATTCGTATTTGGCATGACAATCATGTCAAGTGGATGAGGTGTATGGTATGGCTCGCTCGATCGGCCCGGTCCGTACGTGCTACGTGGGTTTCTCCTCCGTCGTTTTCGCTGGCCGGCCGGCTTCCCGACATGGGGGTAGCCCAGCCACATTGGGCTTGTCAGATAGACGTACACGTCCTGGGCAGGGCTGGCCGGGTGTCCGGCCGGGACCAGTGCTGCATGCAAATGCATGCGGCATTTTACTACAACTGCTTGCCATTGTCACGCACCTATCGATACCATCTCTCCACACAGGCGCACACGCACTGCTCGTTCTAATGTGTGTCCTACAGACGAATCATGATTTACCGGCCCGACCCCGGCGGGGCAGGTCCATTACTTCCATTCATTCACCTTGCTGTACATCCGTCGGTGGATCGACCGTGCGCATCTCCGCTGATGCAGTGTCCATTCATGCGTGGGCCCCAAAAATAAAACGGTGACATGCGGCGGATCAGTGGTGAGGTCGAGCCATATTGCACCCCTGGCCGTCGTCCAAAGTCTTCGCTCCTGAAGCCAGAAGCCCACCGCTTTGTCTTCCCCGCAAATAAATGAAAATGAACTCCACCTCTATCACATCCTTTCTCCGTCTGTCTGATGGATCCTCTCCTTGTGTGTCGTTCGTAGATTAGCCTGATGTAGATGTAGATGTGCGTTGCCGTGCTTGGTCCACGTGTTTCAGCTGCAACGCGGTAGGAGTATGTTAACGTTGGTGCCCTAGCTAGAAGGAGTGCCTAGATAGTTGACTCGGGCCGGATGCATGCCAATGACGTGCGCAGGTACGTAGAGTAGCGTAGCATTGGTGTGGCGCTGGCAGCATACCAACGATGTCATGACTTGCATGGGAGGCCGGCCAGGGCCAGGTCGAACAGGAACGGAGGAAGCTAACCAGGAATGGAAGCCCAGGCAGCACATGCATGCATGCATGGCGCTCCTCAAAACTTCACGAGCACCGCAGGCAAGAAAGGCCTACCCAAGTTTGACTAGCTCAAAAAGCCGTCGGGTGCAGTAGGCAGTAGCAATCCAGGCAGCCACGGCGCACTACTACGTCGTTTTGGCTTGTCCCTCCGCATCGACCGACCCGGCCCGGCCGTCTATCACGAGTCGCGGTCAGCGCACTATTAATTGCCGGGTTCAATCCGTTCCGTCGACGTTGCATTTTCTCTCGCACGTACGGGCATGCACTTTCCCGCCTAGCTGGTCCCTGTTCAAATTTCAAAAAAACGAACAAAGCGAGAATCGAAAAACATTTGTACGTACGTACGCACGAGTGCATGACACACGCACGCATCCACGTGCGGGGCGGTTGCTGTCTTCACTGACATAAAAATATATTTGGCGGCAAAGCGTCCATGCGAGAATGCAACGCAACGCATGCATGCATGGGCGTCGTCTATGCGTGGGGCCTGGAGTCGTGGATGTGGACACGCCATGTACGTGTACGAAGCTAACACATGCGTACAACTGCGACCACGCATGTAAATGTACGTACGTGACGCCACACTTCCAAGTTTGAATAGTTCGAGCCTAGCTCAATCGATTGGCTCCTGCGATGATTAAAAGGTCAATGGGGAATTGTCGTATCCACGAGTACGTAATAGTTGCTAGAGTGAAGAACAAAACAATGTACTGTATGCATTCACCCGATCGATGTACTATGTCTGTGCAGTCTCACTCTCACCACGCCTAAAATTAAGTAATCGGCCAATGGATCCACCGAAACCGTACGACACGTGCAGACGCGTCCACTGGCCGTATGCGTTTCGATTTTCAAATCACGCACTCCGATTCAAATACGCAGCGTATACATCTCTACCTAATAATAAAGCAAATTGGGTTTCGGCGGTCCGTCACGCACTTTTGTAGAAAACCCTCTGCGTTTTCTATGAATTAACCCGCAGTTCACACTTAAGTCATAACCGAACCGTTATTTTACCTTTCTACGAAAACCCCCCTGACATATTAGATAATTCACCCGCCGATCATATATAAGTCAAACACATGTTTTTTCTAAATTATCCGTATCTTTTAAACCGTAACTCCGATTTTAACATGTTATATATGAAAATTGATTGGAAAAATGTGTAGAATCTGAATATAATGTTATTTTGTTTGTTCAATATTTTTTAAATATTATTTTGAAAGATATTTAAGTCTAACAAATATTTTTCTTAATTATCCATATCTATTAAACCGTAACTCTGATTTTAACATGTTATATATGAAATTTGAATAGAAAAATATGTAGAATTTGAATATGATGTTAGTTTTACCTATTAAATATTTTAAAATTTTATTTTAAAAACAAACTTGTAACCTATAGGGCACGTCCGTTTTTCTTTCGTACCGCGACGATCTGGATTGCAAATAAACAACCACTAAAATCATAGAGACGAAAGAAAACATCGATAACCACACATGAGCACCTCTGAACAAACTGGCAGGGGAAAAACAACATTCAATCACACTTTGGTTTGTGTGAACACTGAGGCCACTGAAGGTGAGAAGGATGATAAGCGGCAACGCAAAAATGATGCCTCGCTAAAATAAAGGGCATGAACATATTATGGTTATTGGGTTAAGAGTGTGTGTTATTTTTTTTCTCCCGTTGCAACGCACGGGCTCTTTTGCTAGTGACACAAACAAATCTACTAGCTAGCTCCCGGACGGACGGACGGACAGATCTAGTCTATAACCACTTTGATTAATCTGCCGCCGTACAGTCGCTACTTGGTATTACTAGTAGGAGTACTACTTGGAGTGTATGCACGCATTAGATTTCGGAGCAAATCTACTATCTCTTGTTTTCCATTTCCTTCGCGGTCCATGAGAACAGATCAACAAAACATCAATTATTTTGGTTTTGCAACTAGAATCTTTTCAAGAATGAAGAAAAGAAAATGGTGGTAGAAATGTACGACACGTATTACTGTGAAGAGGATAAGGAAGAAGATGAGGGATTCTAGTGGCGAGTGGTCACGGCGGCAGCATGCAGCCACTGGGGGTGGGGCTCCGCTGGGAGCATCATGTCAGGACATTTGGATATTGCATCAATTTCGGTGCGGCCAATGGGGGCTCAAAACGTCACCATGATGCCATATCCGCTGGTGTAGTAATAATCACCTCGGCAGCAGCAGTTAATTACTGGCTTCGTCTCCGGTAATTAAACCTTCTGTCGAGACCGACCACTGGCGCGCATGTGGCATATGCCCGCATCACATGGCATGGGGATTAATTACCGCATTAACTATGGCAGGGTTTTGAAGGATTTAATCTTGGTAAAAAATGGATGAGTGGACAGCATGCGTGCATGCATGGGAGATGAGGTGAGGAGTACGTGTACATGTGAGCGCCATTTCGTTGGGCTTGGCCTTTTGTGGTATGTCGTCCGGCCGTCCGTCGTCTTCTTCCTACGAAATGAAGAGTGCTTTCATGAAAGAAAAAGGAGATGTGGCACGTACGTACATGTATAGGCCGGGGAGATGATTCCCTCCTTTCCGACTCCCAAAGCGAGCCTTATGGGGGTGTCCCAAAGAGTTCGGGTAAAGAGACAAACTTGGACTATCATCATAACCTCTTTCCTTCTCTCTAACAGCATGCCTGCCCAACTTTTACAAGGGTGTAATAATTTTTACCCACATGCATGCATGATGCATGTATGGGCCGGTGGTACAATTACTCCGAGTATGCAGCTGGCGTATATGTAAAATAATCATGGGTGCGGCTAGGTCTAAGTCGACTGGGATTTAATCAAGTCTCAGCCAAATGACATCTAACATGCAAAAGAGAAAATGAAAAACCTGAAAAGAAAATTTTACACGGATCTTAATGTGAGATTTTACGGATATAACGTCGACTAAGACTTAATAAAGTCTCAGTCAGCAAGACGGTGTAATCAAAGTTTAAAAAAGCAGGCCATGGCCATGCTATAACTGTTTGAGCAGGATGCTGCTAAATGGTATTCATGTACAATTTTTTGATATAGTTGCAAAAAATAGCCGACTCGCTATAATACGGGACAGATTGATTTTGAGGACCGCCGCTATTTGGCATATCCGCTATTTAAAAATATGACTATAATCATATTATTATGTTTCAAATCATAGAAATTAAACCAATGGCGGCCAATTGACGAGAGGCATTGTTTAACTATGTGTTTAATTTACATACATGCATACAACATTAACACATTTGAACAAGTAGTCGGTAAAATATGGAGTATTGGGAATAATGAGGCAATTTTATTCCAAAGAGGAATTGGCTCCTCGGCTCCTCGGTGAGCCCCACCTCGCTCTCACGGTATCCCCAAACCCTTTTCTCGCTAGCTTCGCCACATCTCACGGCCCTCCCTAGTTTGCGAGTCGTCAGACAATTGGCGGGAACATCTTGCCTCCCCCCCTCCCCTCCCGTCTCGGCATCGCTTTCTAGGCTTTCGCATGGAAGCAACTGAAGGAAATATGCCCTAGAGGCAATAATAAAGTTATTATTTATTTCCTCATATCATGATAAATGTTTATTATTCATGCTAGAATTGTATTAACCGGAAACATAATACATGTGTGAATACATAGACAAAACTATAGTCACTAGTATGCCTCTACTTGAATAGCTCATTAATCAAAGATGGTTATGTTTCCTAACCGTAGACATGTGTTGTCATTTGATTAGTGGGATCACATCATTAAGAGAATGATGTGATTGACATGACCCATTCCGTTAGCCTAGCACTTGATCGTTTAGTATACTGCTATTGCTTTCTTCATGACTTATACAAAGTTCTCGCAACTATGAGATTGTGCAACTCCGCTACGGAAGAACACTTTGTGTGCTACGACGTCTAGCAATGCTGGGTGATTATAAAGGTGCTCTACGGTGTTTAGAAGGTACATGTTGGGTTGGCATAATTGAGATTAGGTTTTGTCACTCCGATTGTCGGAGAGGTATCTCTGGGCCCTCTCGGTAATACTCATCACCTAAGCCTTGCAAGCATGTAACTAATGAGTTAGTTATGAGATGATGTATTACGGAGCGAGTAAAGAGACTTGCCGTAGCGAGATTGAACTAGGTATTGGATCTGAAGCGATCAAATCTCGAGGCGAGTAAGTAACATACCGATGACAAAGGGAACAACGTATGTTGTTATGCGGTTTGACCGATAAAGATCTTCGTAGAATATGTAGGAACCAATATGGGCATCCAGGTCCCGCTATTGGTTATTGAACGAGAATGGTTCTAGGTCATGTCTACATAGTTCTCGAACCCGTAGGGTCCGCACGCTTAACGTTACGATGACAGTTTTATTATGAGTTATAAGTTTTGATGTACCGAAGTTTGTTCGGAGTCCCGGATGTGATCACGGACATGAAGAGGAGTCTCAAAATGGTCGAGACATAAAGATTGATATATTGGACGACTATATCCGGACACCGGAAAAGTCTCGGGTGATTTCGGAGAAAACCGGAGTGCCGGGGGGGTTACCGGAACCCCCCGGGAGAGTATTGGGCCTATGGGCCTTAGGGGAAAGGAGAGAGGGGCGGCCGGCATGGGCGCGCGCCCCCCCCTCCGGTCCGGTGGACTAGGAGGCGGCGCCCTCCTTTCCTTCCCTCTCCCCTTCCTTCCCCCTCCTAGTAGGAGTAGGAAAGGAGGAGTCCTACTCCTACTAGGAGGAGGATTCCTCCTCCTTGGCGCGCCTAAAGGGGGCCGGCCTCCCCTTGCTCCTTTATATACGAGGCGGGGGCACCCATAGACACACAAGTTGATCTACGGATCGTTCCTTAGCCGTGTGCGGTGCCCTCCTCCACCATATTCCACCTCGGTCATATCGTCGCGGAGTTTAGGCGAAGCCTGCGCGATAGAACATCATCATTGTCCTGCCGCCGTCGTCTTGTGGAACTCATCTCGGAGCTCGGTGGATCGGAGGCGGAGATCGTCATCGAAGTGAGCGTGTCTTGAACTCGGAGGCTCCGTGCGTTCGGTGCTTGGATCGGTCGGATCATGAAGACGCGTCGACTACATCAACCGCGTTGTGCTAACGCTTCCGCTTACGGTCTACGAGGGTACGTGGACGAACACTCTCCCCTCTCGTTGCTATTCCATCACCATGATCTTGCATGTGGGTAGGAATTTTTTTGAAATTACTACGTTCCCCAACAGTGGTATCAGAGCCAAGTTTTATGCGTTGATGTTATATGCACGAGTAGAACACAAGTGAGTTATGGGTGATACAAGTCATACTGCTTACCAGCATTGTTGGGGAACGTAGTAATTTCAAAAAATTTCCTACGCACACGCAAGATCATGGTGATGCATAGCAACGAGAGGGAGAGTGTTGTCTACATACCCTTGTAGACCGGCGAAGCGATCACAACGTAGAGGAAGTAGTCGACGTTATCCTCGCGGTCCAACCGATCCCAGCGCCGTTACTCGGCGCCCCGAGTTCTTGACACACGACACTTGGTGACGCTCCTCGGCTCCGATCCAAAGAAAGCTCGGGAGAGAGTTCCGTCAAGACGACGACAGCGTGGTGACGATCTTGATGTTCTATCGACGCAGGCTTCGCCTAAGCACCGCCACGACATGACCGAGGTGGAATATGGTGGAGAGGGCACCGACACTGCCAAGGAACGATCTCAAGGATCAACTTGTGTGTCTTAGGGTGCCCCGCCTCAAATAAAGGAGCAAGGGGGGCCGGCCGGCCCTAGAGGGCGCGCCAGGGAGGGGAGTCCTCCTCCTAGTGGGAGTAGGACTCCCTTTCCTAGTCCAACTAGGAGGAAGGGGAAGGAAGGAGAGGGAGGAGAGGGAAGGGCGCGCCTCCTTGTCCAGTCGGACTCCTCATGGGGGCGCCACCTCTGGCGCAGCCCTCTCTCCCTCGTGTCCCATTAAGGCCCATTACTTTCGGGGGTTCCAGAACCCTCCGCACTCCAGATTATCCAAACCACTCGGAACCATTCGATGTCCGAACATAGTTGTCCTATATATCAATCTTTACGTCTCGACCATTCCGAGACTCCTCGTCGTGTCCGTGATCACATCCGGACTCAACTCCTTCGTACATCAAAATACACAAACTCATAATATAACCGCCATCGAAACCTTAAGCGCAGGGACCTACGGTTCGAGAACAATGTAGACATGACCGAGACACGCCTCCGATCAATAACCAATAGCGGGACCTGGATGCCCATATTGGCTCCTACATATTCTACGAAGATCTTTATCGGTCGACCGCATAACAAGATACGTTTGTTCCCTGTGTCATCGGTATGTTACTTGCCCGAGATTCGATCGTCGGTATCCAATACCTAGTTCAATCTCGTTACGCAAGTCTCTTTACTCGTTCCGTAATACACCATCTCGCAACTAACTCATTAGTTGTAATGCTTGCAAGGCTTAAGTGATGTGCATTACCGAGAGGGCCCAGATATACCTCTCCGACAATCGGAGTGACAAATCCTAATCTCAAATACGCCAACCCAACATCTCGCCTTTGGAGACACTGTAGTACTCTTTATAATCACCCGCTACGTTGTGATGTTTGGTAGTACCCAAAGTGTTCCTCCGCAAACGGAGTTGCATAATCTCATAGTTATAGGAACATGTATAAGTCATGGATAAAAGCAATAGCAACATACTAAACGATCGGGTGCTAAGCTAATGGAATGGGTCATGTCAATCGATCATTCAACTAATGATGTGACCTTGTTAATCAAATGACAACTCCTTTGTCTATGGTTAGAAACTTAACCATCTTTGATTAACAAGCTAGTCCGGTAGAGGCATACTAGTGACACTGCTTGTCTATATATTCACACATGTATTATGTTTCCGGTTAATACAATTCTAGCATGAATAATAAACATTTATCACGATATAAGGAAATAAATAATAACTTTATTATTGCCTCTAGGGCATATTTCCTTCAAGCATGTCATACTTTGGTTCGGCGGTATTGTGAGATGAAGCGGCCCGGACCGACATTACGCGTACGCTTACGCGAGACTGGTTTCACCGTTACGAGCACTCGTGCTTAAAGGTGGCTGGCGGGTGTCTGTGTCTCTCACTTTAGCTGAATCGAGTGTGGCTACGCCCAGTCCTTGCGAAGGTTAAAACAACACCAACTTGACGAACTATCGTTGTGGTTTTGATGCGTAGGTAACAACGGTTCTTGCTAAGCCCGTAGCAGCCACGTAAAATTTGCAACAACAAAGTAGAGGACGTCTAACTTCTTTTTGCAGGGCATGTTGTGATGTGATATGGTCAAGACGTGATGCTATATTTTATTGTATGAGATGATCATGTTTTGTAACCGAAGTTATCGGCAACTGGCAGGAGCCATATGGTTGTCGCTTTATTGTATGAAATGCAAACGCCCTGTAATAGCTTTACTTTATCACTAAGCGGTAGCGATAGTCGTAGAAGCAATATATGGCGTAAACGACAACGATGTTACGATGGAGATCAAGGTGTCGCGCCGGTGACGATGGTGATTTTGACCGCTGTCCAGTGATCTACTCCTAGATCACTATTGTACTCCCTTGCCAAACTCAGTGCAGGGTATACAATAGATCTAGTACACAGCATGGCATACTTTATAGAACCTATGGCCAAGGCATAGGGAATGACTTTCATTCTCTTTCTATCTTACGTCGTGGTCGGGTTTTGAGTCTTACTCAATTTCACACCTTGTAACAGGCAAGAACTCTTTCTTTGATCTGTTCTATTTTGAACTACTTCAAAAACTTGTCAAGGTATGTACTCATTGAAAAAACATATCAAGCGTCTTGATCTATCTCTATAGATCTTAATGCTCAATATGTAAGCAGCTTCACCGAGGTCTTTCTTTGAAAAACTCCTTTTAAACACTCCTTTATGCTTTGCAGAATAATTCTACATTATTTCCGATCTACAATATGTCATTCACATATACTTATCAGAAATGTTGTAGTGCTCCCACTCACTTTCTAGTAAATACTGGCTTCCTTTGCAAGTCTGTATAAACTATATGCTTTGATCAACTTATCAAAGCGTATATTCTAACTCGAGATGCTTGCACCGGTCCATAGATGCACATTTTGTTAACACCTTTAGGATCGACAAAACCTCTTGGTTGCATCACATACAACTCTTCTTTAATAACTCCATTAAGAATGCAGTTTTGTTTATCCATTTGCCGATTTCATAAAATCGGCAATTGCTAACATGATTCGGACAGACTTTTAAGCATCGTCTGAGTGAGAAAATCTCATTGTATTCAACATCTTGAACTTTGTCAAAAACCTTTTTCGACAAGTCTAGCTTTGTAGATAGTAACACTATTATCAGCATCTGTCTTCCTCTTGAAGATCCATTTATTCTTAATGACTCACCGATCATCGGGAAAGTCAATCAAAGTCCACACTTTGTTCTCATACATGGATCCTATCTCAGATTTCATGGCCTCAAGCCATTTCGCGGAATCTGGGCTCATCATCGCTTCCTCATAGTTCGTAGGTTTGTCATGGTCAAGTAACATGACCTCCAGAACAGGATTACCGTACTACTCTGGTGCGGATCTCACTCTGTTTTACCTACGAGGTTCGGTAGTAACTTGATCTGAAGTTACATGATCATCATCATTAGCTTCCTCACTAATTGGTGTAGTAGTCACAGGAACAGATTTACGTGATGAACTACTTTCAATAAGGAGAAGGTACAATTACCTCATCAAGTTCTACTTTCCTCCCACTCACTTCTTTCGAGAGAAACTCCTTCTCTAGAAATGATCCATTTATTAGCAACGAATGTTTTGCCTTCGGATCTGTGATAGAAAGTGTACCCAACAATTTCCTTTGGGTATTCTATGAAGACGCACTTCTCGATTTGGGTTTGAGCTTATCGGGATGAAACTTTTTCACATAAGCATCGCAGCCCCAAACTTTAAGAAGCGACAACTTTGGTTTCTTGCTAAACCACAGTTCATATAGTGTCGTCTCAGCGGATTTAGATGGTGCCCTATTTAACGTGAATGCAGCTGTCTCTAATGCATGATCCCAAAAGCGATATTGGTAAATCGGTAAGAAACATCATAGATTGTACTATATCCAATAAAGTACGGTTATGACGTTCGGACACACCATTATGATGTGGTGTTCCAGGTGGCATGAATTTGTGAAATTATTCCACATTGTCTTAATTGAAGACCAAACTCGTAACTCAAATATTTGTCTCTGCGATCAGATCGTAGAAACCTTATTTTCTTGTCACGATGATTTTCCACTTCACTCTGAAATTCTTTGAACTTTTCAAAGCGTTTCAGACTTATGTTTCATCAAGTAGATATACCCATATCTGCTCAAATCATCTGTGAAGGTCGAAAATAACGATACCCGCCATGAGCCTTAACACTCATTGGATCGCATACATCAAGTATGTATTATTTCCAATAAGTCGGTTGCTCGCTCCTTTATTCCGGAGAACGGAGTCTTAGTCATCTTGCCCATGAGGCATGGTTCATAAGCATCAAGTGATTCATAATCAAGTGATTCCAAAATCCCATCAGCATGGAGTTTCTTCATGCGCTTTACACCATTATGACCTAAACGGCAGTGCCACAAATAAGTTGCACTATCATTATTAACTTTGCATCTTTTGGTTTCAATATTATGAATATGTGTATCACTACGATCGAGATCCAATGAACTATTTTCATTGGGGTGTAACCATGTAAGGTTTTATTCATGTAAACAGAACAACAGTTTATTCTCTTACTTAAATGAATAACCGTATTGCAATAAACACGATCAAATCATATTCATGCTCAACGCAAACACCAAATAACATTTATTTAGGTTCAACACTAATCCCGAAAGTATAGGGAGTGTGCAATGATGATCATATCAATCTTGAAACTACTTTCAACACACATCGTCACTTCACCCTTAACTAGTTTACATTTGATACGCAACTCCGTTTTGAGTTACTACTCTTAGCAACCGAACCAGTACCAAATACCGAGGGGTTGCTATAAACACTAGTAAAGTACACATCAATAACATGTATATCAAATATACCTTTGTTTACTTTGCCATCCTTCTTATCCGCCAAATACTTGGGGTAGTTCGCTTCAAATAACCATTCCCTTTGCGGTAGAAGCACTTAGTCTCGGGCTTAGGTCAGGACTTGGGCTTCTTCACTTCTGCAACAACTTGCTTGCCGTTCTTCTTGAAGTTCCCTTCTATCCCTTTGCCCTTTTCTTGAAACTAGTGGTCTTGTTAACCATCAACACTTGATGTTCTTTCTTGATTTCTACCTTCATCGATTTCATCATCATGAAAAACTCGGGAATCATCCCTTGCATACTATAGTTCATCACGAAGTTCTACTAACTTGGTGATGGTGACTAGAGAATTCTGTCAATCACTATCTTATCTGGAAGATTAACTCCCACTTGATTCAAGCGATTGTAGTACCCAGACAATCTGAGCACATGCTCACTAGTTGAGCGATTCTCCTCCATCTTTTTGAAGGAAATATGCCCTAGAGGCAATAATAAAGTTATTATTTATTTCCTTATTTCATGATAAATGTTTATCATTCATGCTAGAATTGTATTAACCGGAAACATGATACATGTGTGAATGCATAGACAAACAGTATGTCACTAGTATGCCTCTACTAGACTAGCTTGTTAATCAAAGATGGTTATGTTTCCTAACCATGAACAAGGAGTTGTTATTTGATTAACAAGGTCACATCATTAGTTGAATGATCTGATTGACATGACCCATTCCATTAGCTTAGCACACGATCGTTTAGTATGTTGCTACTGCTCTTATCCATGACTTATACATGTTCCTGTAACTATGAGATTATGCAACTCCGTTTACGGAGGAACACTTTGGGTGCTACCAAGCGTCTGGCGAATCGGGTGATTATAAAGGAGTACTACAGGTGTCTCCAAAGGCGGATGTTGGGTTGGCGTATTTCGAGATTAGGTTTTGTCACTCCGATTGTCGGAGAGGTATCTCTGGGCCCTCTCGGTAATACACATCACTTGAAGCCTTGCAAGCACTACAACTAATGAGTTAGCTGTGAGATGATGTATTACGGAGCGAGTAAAGAGACTTGCCGTGCGAGATTGAACTAGGTATTGGATACCGACGATCGAATCTCGGGCAAGTAACATACCGATGACAAAGGGAACAACGTATGTTGTTATGCGGTCGACCGATAAAGATCTTCGTAGAATATGTAGGAGCCAATATGGGCATCCAGGTCCCGCTATTGGTTATTGACGGAGGCGTGTCTCGGTCATGTCTACATTGTTCTCGAACCGTAGGGTCCGCACGCTTAAGGTTTCGATGGCGGTTATATTATGAGTTTGTGTATTTTGATGTACCGAAGAAGTTGAGTCCGGATGTGATCACGGACATGACGAGGAGTCTTGAAATGGTCGAGACATAAAGATTGATATATTGGAAGCCTATATTTGGAGTTGAGAATGGTTAGGGTGAAATCGGGATTTCTTACCGAACACCGGGGTTCTGGAACCCTCCCGGAGTTATTGGGCCTTAGTGGGCCATGAGGGAGAAGAGGAAGGGCGGCCGGGGCAGGCGCGCCCCCAGTCCGAATAGGACAAGGAGAGGCGGCGCCCCTTCCTCTTCCCTCCCCCAATCCTACTCCAACTAGGAAGGGGGGAGTCCTACTCGGTGGGAGTAGGACTCCTCGGGCGCCTCCTCCTTGGGCGGCCGCACCCCCTTGCTCCTTTATATACTGGGCAGGAGGGCACCCTAGAACACACAAGTTGATCTACGGATCGTTCCTTAGCCGTGTGCGGTGCCCCCTCCACCATATTCCACCTCGGTCATATCGTCGCAAAGCTTAGGCGTGCCTGTGCAGTAGAACATCAAGATCGTCCCACGCCCGTCGTCTTGACGGAACTCTCCCTCCCCGCTCTCTTGGATTGGAGCCGAGGGGCGTCATCGAGCTGTACGTGTGTCAAGAACTCGGGGCGCCGGAGTAACGGCGCCGGATCGGTCGGATCGCGAGGAGAACGTCGACTACTTCCTCTACGTTGTGATCGCTTCGCTTGGTCTCACACGTGCGTAGACATCACTCTCCCTCTCGTTGCTATGCATCACCATGATCTTGCGTGTGCGTAGGAATTTTTTGAAATTACTCGTTCCCCAACAATGGCATCCGAGCCTAGGTTTTTATGGTTTGATGTTTTGCACGAGTAGAACACAAGTGAGTTGTGGGCGATACAAGTCATACTACCTACCAGCATGTCATAATTTGGTTCAGCGGTATTGTGAGATGAAGCGGCCCGGACCGACATTACGCGTACGCTTATGCGAGACTGGTTTCACCGCTACGAGCACTCGTTGCTTAAAGGTGACTGGCGGGTGTCTGTCTCTCTCATTTTAGTTGAATCGAGTGTGGCTACGCCCGGTCCTTGCGAAGGTTAAAGCGAGTCTATTTGTGAAATATCGTTGTGGTTTTGATGCGAGGTGAGATTGGTTCTTGCTTAAGCCCGTAGCAGCCACGTAAAATTTGCAACAACAAAGTAGAAGGCGTCTAACTTGTTTTTGCAGGGCATGTTGTGATGTGATATGGTCAAGGCGTGATGCTATATTTTATTGTATGAGATGATCATGTTTTGTAACCGAAGTTATCGGCAATGGCGGGAGCCATATGGTTGTCGCTTTATTGTATGAAATGCAATCATACTGTAATGCTTTACTTTATCACTAAGCGGTTGCGATAGTCGTAGAAGCATAAGATTGGCGAGACGACAACGATGCTACGATGGAGATCAAGGTGTCGCGCCGGTGACAATGGTGATTATGATGGTGCTGCGGAGATGGAGATCACGAAGCACAAGACGATGATGACCATATCATATCACTTATATTGATTTGCATGTGATGTTTATCTTTTATGCATCTTATCTTGCTTTGATTGACGGTAGCATTATAAGATGATCTCTCACTAAATTATCAAGAAGTGTTCTCCCGAGTATGCACCGTTGCCAAAGTTAAATCGTGCCCGGACACCACATGATGATCGGGTGTGATAAGCTCTCGTCCATCTACAACGGGTGCAAGCCAGTTTTGCACACGCAGAATACTCGAGTTATACTTGCGAGCCTAGCATATGCAGATATGGCCTCGGAACACGGAGACCGAAAGGTCGGCGTGAATCATATAGTAGATATGATCAACATAAGATGTTCACCATTGAAAACTACTCCATTTCACGTGATGATCGGTTATGGTTTAGTTGATTTGGATCACGTGATCACTTAGATGACTAGAGGATGTCTATCTAAGTGGGAGTTCTTAAGTACTATGATTAATTGAACTTAAATTTATCATGAACTTAGTACTGATAGTATCTTGCTTGTCTATGTTTGATTGTAGATAGATGGCTAGTCTTTGTTGTTCCGTTGAATTTTAATGCGTTCCTTGAGAAAGCAAAGTTGAAAGATGATGGTAGCAACTACACGGATTGGGTCCGTAACTCGAGGATTATCCTCATTGCTGCACGAAGAGTTCGTCTGGATGCACCGCTAGGTGCAGACTCTTTGCTAATGCAACCGGCGGCGTTAAGAACGTCTGCGCGAGCAAAGCGATGACTACTCTATAGTTCGATGTGCCATGCTTTACGGCTTAGAACCGGGACTTCAACAACGTTTTGAGCGTCATGGAGCATATGAGATGTTCCAGAGTTGAAGTTGATATTCCAACAGAATGCCCGGATTGAGAGATATGAAGTCTCCAATAAGTTCTATAGCTGCAAGATGGAGGAGAATAGTTACGTCGGTGAGCACATACTCAAAATGTGCGGGTATTACAATCACTTGACTCAAGCGGGAGTTAATCTTCCGGATGATTGTGTCATTGATGAATTCTTCAAACACCGCCACCAAGCTACAAAGGCTTCGTGATGAACTATAATATGCAAGGGTTAGTAAAGACTATACAGAGCTCTTACGCAATGCTAAAGGCTGCGGAGGTAGAAATCAGAAGGAGCATCAAGTGTTGATGGTCAATAAGACCACTAGTTTCAAGAAGAAAGGCAAAGGGAAGAAGAAGGGAACTTCAAGAAGAACAGCAAGCAAGTTCTGCTCGGGAGAAGAAACCCAAGTCGGACCTAAACCTGAAGCCGAGTGCTTCTCCGCAAGCGGTAGTCCTTTGGAAGCGGAACTGCCCCAAGTATTTGGCGGATAAGAAGGATGGCAAGGTGAACAAAGGTATATGTGATATACATGTTATTGATGTGTACTTTACTAGAGCTCGCAGATAGCTTTTGGGTATTTGATCTTGGTTACATTGCTAATATTTGCAACTCGAAGCAGGGACTACGGATTAGCGAACACGGCAAAGGACGAGGTGACGATCTGCGCGTGGAAATGGTTCCAAAGTCGATGTGATCGCGATCGACACGCTACCTCTACATCTACCTTGGGATTAGTTTTAGACCTAAATAATTGTTATTTGGTGCTGCATTGAGCATGAACATTATATCTGGATCTTGTTTGATGCGAGGCGGTTATTCATTTAAATCGAGAGAATAATGGTTGTTCTATTTATATGAGTAATATCTTTTATGGTCATGCACCCTGAAGAGTGGTCTATTTTGATGAATCTCGATAGTAGTGATACACATATTCATAATGTTGAAGCCAAAAGATCAGAGTTGATAATGATAGTGCAACTTATTTGTGGCCTTGCCGTTTAGGTCATATCGATTGTAAAGCGCATGAAGAAACTCCATCTTGATGGACTTTTGGAGTCACTTGATTATGAATCACTTGGCACTTGCGAACCGTGCCTCATGGGCAAGATGACTAAAACCCGTTCTCGGCACTATGGAAAGAGCAACAGATTTGTTGGAAATCATACATCTGGATGTATGTGGTCCGATGAATGTTGAGGCTCGTGGCGGATATCGTTATTTTCTCACCTTCACAGATGATTTAAGCGAGATATGGGTATATCTACTTAATGAAACATAAGTCTGAAACATTTGAAAAGTTCAAAGAATTTGAGTGAAGTTGAAAATCATCGTAATAAGAAAATTAAATTTCTACGATCGATCGTGGAGGTGAATATTTGAGTTCTGAGTTTGGTCTACATTTGAAACAATGCGGAATAGTTTAGCAACTCACGCCACCGGAACACCACAGCGTAATGGTGTGTCGAGCGTCGTGTCGTACTTTACTAGATATGGTGCGATCTATGATGTCTCTTCTGATTTACCGCTATCGTTTTGGGGTTATGCTCTAGAGGCGGCCGCATTCACACTGAATAGAACACCGTCAAAATCCGTTGAGGCGACACCTTATGAACTATGGTTTAGCAAGAAACCAAAGTTGTCGTTTCTTAAAGTTTGGGGATGCGATGCTTATGTGAAAAAGCTTCAACTGATAAGCTCGAACCCAAATCGAGAATGTGTCTTCATAGGATACCCAAAGGAGACAGTTGGGTACACCTTCATCACAGATCCGAAGGCAAGACATTCGTTGCTAAGAATGGATCCTTTCTAGAGAAGGAGTTTCTCTCGAAAGAAGTGAGTGGGAGGAAAGTAGAACTTGATGAGGTAATTGTACCTTCTCCCTTACTTGAAAGTAGTTTGTCGCAGAAACCGGTTTACGAGACATCTACACCAAATAGTGAGGAAGTTAATGATGTTGATCATGAAACTTCAGATCAAGTTACTCTGAGAACCTCGTAGATCAACAGAGTAAGATCCGCTTTTGAGTGGTACGGTAATCCTGTTCGGAAATCATGCTACTAGATCATGATGAACCTCACGAACTATGAAGAAGCAATGGTGAGCCCAGATTCCATAAAATGGCTTGAGGCCATGAAATCGAGATGGGATCCATGTATGAAAACAAAGTATGGACTTTGGTTGACTTGCCCGAGGGTAAGCAAGCAATAGAAAACAAGTGGATCTTCAAGAAGAAGACCGACGCGACGGTAATATTATTGTCTACAAAGCTCGACTTATGCAAAGGGTTTCGACAAGTTCAAGGGGTTGACTACGATGAGACCTTCTCACCCGTGGCGATGCTTAAGTCTGTCCGAATCATATTAGCAATTGCCGCATTTCATGATTATGAAATTTGGCAAATGGATGTAAAGACTGCATTCTGAATGGATTTACGGAAGAAGAGTTGTATATGATGCAACGAGAAGGTTTTATCGATCCAAAGGAGCTAACAAAGTATGCAAGCTCCAGCGATCCATTTATGGACTGGTGCAAGCATCTCGGAGTTGGAATAAGCGCTTTGATAGTGTGATCAAAGCATTTGGGTTCATCTGAGACTTTTGGAGAAGCTTTGTATTTACAAGAAAGTGAGTGGGAGCTCTGTAGCATTTCGATATTATATGTAGATAACATATTCTTGATCGGAAATGATATAGAATTTTGGATAGCATAAAGGGATACTTGAATAAGAGTTTTCAATGAAAGACCTTGGTGAAGCTGCTTACATATTGGGCATCAAAATCTATAGAGATAGATCAAGATGCTTAATTGGACTTTCACAAAGCACATACCTTGACAAAATTTTGAAGAAGTTCAAAATGGATCAAGCAAAGAAAGGGTTCTTGCACGTGTTACAAGGTGTGAAGTTGAGTAAGACTCAATGCCCGACCACTGCAGAAGATAGAGAGAAAATGAAAGATGTTCCTATGCTTCACCATAGGCTCTATCATGTATGCAATCTGTGTACAGACCTGATGTGTGCCTTGCTATAAGCTTAGCAGGAGGTACCAAAGTAATCGAGTGGATCTTTGGACAGCGGTCAAGAACATCTGAAATACGAAAAGGACTAAGGATATGTTTCTCGTATATGGAGGTGACAAAGAGCTCATAAATGGCAGTTACGTTGATAAAAGCTTTGACAGCGATCCGGATGATTCTAAATCACGACCGGATCGTATTTACACTAAGCGGAGGAGCTGTCGGTTGGTGCGAGTTCTAAACAAAGCGTCGTGGCGGGATCTACATGTGAAGCGGAGTACATAGCAGCCGAAGCAGCTAATGAAGGAGTGCGGATGAAGGAGTTCATATCCGATCTAGGTGTCATACCTAGTGCATCGGGTCCAATGAAAATCTTCGTGACAATTTGGAGCAATTGCCTTAGCGAAGGAATCCAGATTTCACACGAGGACCAAGCACATCAAGAGGCGCTTCAATTCCATCAGGGATCTAGTCCAGGTGGGAGACATAGAGATTTGCAAGATACATACGGATCTGAATGTAGCAGACCCGTTGACTAAGCCTCTTCCACGAGCAAAACATGATCAACACCAAGACTCCATGGGTGTTAGAATCATTACTATGTAATCTAGATTATTGACTCTAGTGCAAGTGGGAGACTGAAGGAAATATGCCCTAGAGGCAATAATAAATTTATTATTTATTTCCTTATTTCATGATAAATGTTTATCATTCATGCTAGAATTGTATTAACCGGAAACATGATACATGTGTGAATGCATAGACAAACAGTATGTCACTAGTATGCCTCTACTAGACTAGCTTGTTAATCAAAGATGGTTATGTTTCCTAACCATGAACAAGGAGTTGTTATTTGATTAACAAGGTCACATCATTAGTTGAATGATCGATTGACATGACACATTCCATTAGCTTAGCACATGATCGTTTAGTATGTTGCTCTGCTCTTATCCATGACTTATACATGTTCTGTAACTATGAGATTATGCAACTCCGTTTACGGAGGAACACTTTGGGTGCTACCAAAGCGTCACAGCGTAGCTGGGTGATTATAAAGGAGTACTACGGTGTCTCCAAAGGCGGATGTTGGGTTGGCGTATTCGAGATTAGGTTTTGTCACTCCGATTGTCGGAGAGGTATCTCTGGGCCCTCTCGGTAATACACATCTTTGAAGCCTTGCAAGCATTACAACTAATGAGTTAGCTGTGAGATGATGTATTACGGAGCGAGTAAAGAGACTTGCGATAGCGAGATTGAACTAGGTATTGGATACCGACGATCGAATCTCGGGCAAGTAACATACCGATGACAAAGGGAACAACGTATGTTGTTATGCGGTCTGACCGATAAAGATCTTAGTAGAATATGTAGGAGCCAATATGGGCATCCAGGTCCGCTGTTGGTTATTGACCGGAGGCGTGTCTCGGTCATGTCTACATTGTTCTCGAACCGTAGGGTCCGCACGCTTAAGGTTTGATGGCGGTTATATTATGAGTTTGTGTATTTTGATGTACCGAAGAAGTTGAGTCCGGATGTGATCACGGACATGACGAGGAGTCTCAAAATGGTCGAGACATAAAGATTGATATATTGGAAGCCTATATTTGGAGTTGGAATGGTTAGGGTGAAATCGGGATTTTCTAGGAACACCGGGGTTACGGAACCCTCCGGGGTTATTGGGCCTTAGTGGGCCATGAGGGAGAAGAGGAAGGGCGGCCGGGGCAGGCGCGCGCCTGCCCCCCAGTCCGAATAGGACAAGGAGAGGCGGCGCCCCCTTCCTCTTCCTCCCCAATCCTACTCCAACTAGGAAGGGGAGTCCTACTCGGTGGGAGTAGGACTCCTCGCCGCGCCTCCTCCTTGGGCGGCCGCACCCCCTTGCTCCTTTATATCACGGGGCAGGAGGGCACCCTAGAACACACAAGTTGATCTACGGATCGTTCCTTAGCCGTGTGGGGTGCCCCCCTCCACCATATTCCACCTCGGTCATATCGTGCATAAAGCTTAGGCGAAGCCTGCACCGATAGAACATCAAGATCGTCACCACGCCGTCGTCTTGTGGAACTCTCCTCCCGAGCTCTCTTGGATTGGAGCCGAGGGCGTCATCGAGCTGTCACGTGTGTCAAGAACTGGGCGCCGAATATGGCGCCGGGATCGGTCGGATCGTGAGGAGAGCGTCGACTACTTCCTCTACGTTGTGATCGCTTCGCTTGGTCTCACGAGTGCGTAGACAACACTCTCCCTCTCGTTGCTATGCATCACCATGATCTTGCGTGTGCGTAGGAAATTTTTTGAAATTACTACGTTCCCCAACACTTTTAGCTATAGAACTTGTTGGAGACTTCATATCTCTCAACTCGGGTATTTGCTTGAAATATTAACTTCAACTCCTGGAACATCTCATATGGTCCATGATGTTCAAAACATCTTTGAAGTCCCGATTCTAAGCCATAAAGCATGGTGCACAAAACTATCAAGTAGTCATCATATTGAGCTAGCCAAGCGTTCATAACGTGCGCATACGCTCTGCAATAGGTTTGTCACCTAGCGGTACATCAAGGACATAATTCTTTCTTGCGAGCAATGAGGATAAACCTCGGATCACGGATCCAATCCGCATCATTGCTACTAACATTTTTCAACACAGTTTTTCTCTAGGAACATATCAAAATAAACATATGAAAGCAACAATGCAAGCTATTGATCTTACAACATAATTTGCAAAATACTACCAGGACTAAGTTCATGATAAATTTAAGTTCAATTAATCATATTACTTAAGAACTCCCACTTAGACAGACATCTCTCTAGTCATCTAAGTGATCACGTGATCCAAATCAACTAAACCATAACCGATCATCACGTGAGATGGAGTAGTTTTCAATGGTGAACATCACTATGTTGATCATATCTACTATATGATTCACGTTCGACCTTTCGGTCTCCGTGCTCCGAGGCCATATCTGCATATGCTAGGCTCGTCAAGTTTGACCTGAGTATTCTGCGTGTGCAAAACTGGCTTGCACCCATTGTAGATGGACGTAGAGCTTATCACACCCGATCATCACGTGGTGTCTGGGCACGACGAACTTTGGCAACGGTGCATACTCAGGGAGAACACTTCTTGATAATTTTTAGTGAGAGATCATCTTAAAATGCTACCGTCAATCAAAGCAAGATAAGATGCATAAAGGATAAACATCACATGCAATCAATATAAGTGATATGATATGGCCATCATCATCTTGTGCTTGTGATCTCCATCTTTGAAGCACCGTCGTGATCACCATAAATCACCGGCGCGACACCTTGATCTCCATCGTAGCATCGTTGTCGTTTCGCCATCTATTGCTTCTCGACTATCGCTACCGCTTAGTGATAAAGTAAAGCAATTACAGAAGCGTTGCATTTCATACAATAAGCGACAACCATATGGCTCCTGCCGGTTGCCGATAACTTAGGTTACAAAACATGATCATCTCATACAATAAAATATAGCATCACGTCTTGGCCATATCACATCACAACATGCCCTGCAAAAACAAGTTAGACGTCCTCTACTTTGTTGTTTGCAAATTTTACGTGGCTGCTACGGGCTGAAGCAAGAACCAATCTCACCTAAGCATTAAAACCACAACGATAGTTTGTCAAATAGACTCCGTTTTAACCTTGTCAAGGACCGGGCGTAGCCACACTCGGTTCAACTAAAGTTGGAGAAACTGACACCCGCTAGCCACCTTTGTGCAAAGCATGGCGGTAGAACCAGTCTCGGGTAAGCGTACGCGTAATGTCGGTCCTGGCCGCTTCATCCAACAATACCGCTGAACCAAAGTATGACATCTTTGGTAGGCGGTATGACTTGTATCGTCCACAACTCACTTGTGTTCTACTCGTGCAAAACATCAAACCATAAAAACCTAGGCTCGGATGCCACTGTTGGGGAGCGTAGTAATTTCAAAAATTTCCTACGCACACGCAAGATCATGGTGATGCATAGCAGCGAGAGGGGAGAGTGTTGTCTACATACCCTTGTAGACCAAGCGGAAGCGATCACAGCGTAGAGGAAGTAGTCGTGCGTTATCCTCGCGATCAACCGATCCCAGCGCCGTTACTCCGGCGCCTCGAGTTCTTGACACACGTACAACTCGGTGGCGCTCCTCGGGCTCCGATCCAGCAAAGCTCCGGGGAGAGAGTTAAAATCGGCCTGACGGCGTGGTGGCGATCTTGATGTTCTACCGGCGCAGGCTTCGCCTAAGCACGCTACGATATGACCGAGGTGGAATATGGTGGAGGGGCACCACACACGGCTAAGGAGCGATCTCAAGGATCAACTTGTGTGTCTTAGGGTGCCCCCCTGCCCCGTATATAAAGGAGCAAGGGGAGGCACGCCCGGCCCTAGAGGCGCGCCAAGGAGGAGTCCTCCTCCTAGTGGGAGTAGGACTCCCTTTCCTAGTCCAACTAGGAGGGAAGGGGTGTTGGGTAGCGTAGTAATTTCAAAAATTTCCCACGCACACGCAAGATCATGGTGATGACATTGCAAGCGAGGGAGAGTGTTGTCTCGTACCCTCGAGACCGAAGCGAGCGTTGACACTGGCGTAGTGGAAGTAGTCGTCGTCTTCCGGTTCAACCGATCCGAGCACCGTTACTCGGCACCTCCGAGTTCTTGACACAGCGTACAGCTCGATGGCGCACCCTCGATCTCCGATCCAGCAGAGGCGCCGAGGGGAGTTCCGTCGGACGCGATGGCGTGGTGGCGATCTTGATGTTCTCTGTCGCGAGGCTTCGCCTAAGCACCGCTACAATATGACCGAGGTGTAATATCGTGGAGGGGCACGCACACGGCTAAGAGCGATCTCAATGATCAACTTGTGTGTCTAGGGTGCCCCCTACCCCGTATATAAAGGAGGAGGAGGAGGAGGCCGGCCCAAGGGGGCGCACCATAGAGGAGGGGAAACCTACTCCAAGTAGGTTTCCCCCTTTCCTTATCTTATTTGGAGGGAAGGAAAGAGTACTAGTATTAGGAATAAATACTAGTAGTAGTAATAGGAAGAGGGGAAGGAGAAAGGAAGGGGGCTGGCCCTTCCCCAAGTCGGATTGGGCTGGGCGCCCCTCCCTTATTCCTTCTCCTTCTTCCTATATGGGCCCAATAAGGCCCATATACCTCCCGGGGTTCGGTAACCTCCGGTAGCTCCAAACTTCTCCGGAACCTTTCGGTGTCCAAATATATCCGTCCAATATATCAATCTTTATGTCTCGACCATTTGAGACTCCTCGTCATGTCCGTGATCACATCCGGGACTCGAACAAATTCGGTACATCAAAATACATAAACTCATAATATAAGCATCATCGAAACCTTAAGCGTGCGGACCCTACGGTTCGAGAACAATGTAGCCATGACCGAGACACGTCTCGGTCAATAACCAATAAGCGGGACACGGATGCCCATATTGGTTCCTACATATTCTCGAAGATCTTTATCGGTCGAACCGCATAACAACATCGTTATTCCCTTTGTCATCGGTATGTTACTTGCCCGAGATTTGATCGTCGGTATCCAATACCTAGTTCAATCTCGTTACCGGCAAGTCTCTTTACTCGTTCCGTGTCGTCATCTTATAACTAACTCATTAGTTACATGCTTGCAAGGCTTGGGTGATGAGTATTACCGAGAGGGCCCAGAGATACCTCTCCGACAATCGGAGTGACAAAACCTAATCTCGAATTATGCTAACTCAACATGTACCTTCGGAAACACCTGTAGTACTCCTTTATAATCACCCAGTTACGTTGTGACGTTTGGTAGTACCCAAAGTGTTCTTCTGGTAAACGGGAGTTACACAATCCTCATAGTTATAGGAACATGTATAAGTCATGAAGGAAGCAATAGCAGAATACTAAACGATCAAATGCTAAGCTAATGGGATGGGTCATGTCAATCACATCATTCTCCTAATGATGTGATCTCATTAATCAAATGACAACACATGTCTATGGTTAGGAAACATAACCATCTTTGATTAATGAGCTAGTCAAGTAGAGGCATACTAGTGACTATATGTTTGTCTATGTATTCACACATGTATCATGTTTCCGGTTAATACAATTCTAGCATGAATAATAAACATTTATCATGATATGAGGAAATAAATAATAACTTTATTATTGCCTCTAGGGCATATTTCCTTGATCTCCCACTTGCACTAGAGTCAATAATCTAGATTACATAGTAATGATTCTAACACCCATGGAGTCTTGGTGCTGATCATGTTTTGCTCGTGAGAGAGGCTTAGTCAATGGGTGCGCAACATTCAGATCCGTGTGTATCTTGCAAATCTCTATGTCTCCCACTTGGACTTGGTCCCGAATGGAATTGAAGCCTCTCTTGATGTGCTTGGTCCTCTTGTGAAATCTGGATTCCTTTGCTAAGGCAATTGCACCGATATTGTCACAGAAGATCTTCATTGGTCCCGATGCACTAGGTATGACACCTAGATCGGAAATGAACTCCTTCATCAGACTCCTTCATTTGCTGCTTGAAGCAGCTATGTACTCCGCTTCACATGTAGATCCCTTTCTGACGCTTTGTTTTGAACTGCACCAACTTACAGCTCCACCGTTTAATATAAACACGTATCCGGTTTGCGATTTAGAATCGTCCGGATCGGTGTCAAAGCTTACATCGGCGTAACCATTTACGACTAGCTCTTTGTCACCCCATATCGAGAAACATATCCTTAGTCCTTTTCGGTATTTGGGATGTTCTTGACCGCTGTCGATGATCCACTCTGGATTACATTGATACCTACCGCCAAGCTTATTGCTAAGCATACGTTAGGTCTGGTACACAGCATTGCATACATGATAGAGCCTATGGCTGAAGCATAGGAACATCTTTCATTTCTCTCTATCTTCTGCTTTGTGGTCGGGCATTGAGTTTGACTCAACTTCACACCTTGTAGCATAGGCAAGAATCCTTTCTTTGCACGATCCATTTGAACTTTTTCAAAATTTTGTCAAGGTATGTGCTTTGTGAAAGTCCTATTAAGCGTCTTGATCTATCTCTATAGATCTTGATGCCCAATATGTAAGCAGCTTCACCGAGGTCTTTCATTGAAAAACTTTTATTCAAGTATCCCTTTATGCTATCCAGAAATTCTATATCATTTCCAATTAACAATATGTCATCAACATATAAAACTAGAAATGCTCTGAGCTCCCACTCACTTTCTTGTAAATATAGGCTTCTCCAAAAGTGCATATAAAACCATATGCTTTGATCACACTTTGTCAAAGCGTTTATTCCAACTCGAGATGCTTGCACCAGTCCATAAATAGAGCGTTGGAGCTTGCACACTTTGTTAGCACCTTTGGATCAACAAAACCTTGAGCTGCATCATATACAACTCTTCTTCTAGAAATCCATTCAAGAATGCAGTCTTGTCATCCATTTGCCAAATTTCATAATCATGAAATGCAGCAATAGCCAACATGATTCGGACAGACTTAAGCATCGCTTCTGGTGAGAAAGTCTCATCGTAGTCAACCCTTGAACTTGTCGAAAACCTTTCGCAACAAGTCGAGCTTTGTAGACAGTAATATTACCATCAGCGTCAGTCTTCTTCTTAAAGATCCATTTATTCTCAATGGCTTGCCGATCATCGGGCAAGTCAACCAAAGTCCATACTTTGTTTTCATACATGGATCCTATCTCAGATTTCATGGCCTCTAGCCATTTTGCGGAATCTGGGCTCATCATCGCTTCCTCATAGTTCGTAGGTTCATCATGGTCTAGTAACATGACTTCCAGAATAGGATTTCCGTACCACTCTGGTGCGGATCTTACTCTGGTAGACCTACGAGGTTCAGTAGAAACTTGATCTGAAGTTTCATGATCAATATCATTATCTTCCTCACTAATTGGTGTAGTCGTCACAGGAACCGGTTCTTGTGATGAGCTACTTTCCAACAAGGGAGTAGATACAGTTATCTCATCAAGTTCTACTTTCCTCCCACTCACTTCTTTCGAGAGAAACTCCTTCTCTAGAAAGGATCCGAATTTAGCAACGAAGATCTTGCCCTCAGATCTGTGATAGAAGGTGTACCCAATAGTCTCCTTTGGGTATCCTATGAAGACACATTTCTCCGATTTGGGTTCAAGCTTATCTGGTTGAAGTTTCTTCACATAAGCATCGCAGCCCCAAACTTTGAAAGCGACAACTTTGGTTTCTTGCCAAACCACAGTTCATAAGGCGTCGTCTCAGCGGTTTTGATGGTGCCCTATTTAGCGTGAATGCGGCCGTCTCTAAAGCATAACCCCAAAGCGATAGCGGTAAATCGGTAAGAGACATCATAGATCGCACCATATCAAGTAAAATACGATTCTGACGTTCGGACACACCATTTCGTTGTGGTGTTCGGTGGCGTGAGTTGCGAAACTATTCCACATTGTTTCAAATGTAAACCAAACTCGTAACTCAAATATTCTCCTCCACGATCGGATCGTAGAAATTTTATTTTCTTGTTACGATGATTTTCTACTTCACTCTGAAATTCTTTGAACTTTTCAAATGTTTGAGACTTGTGCTTCATCAAGTAGATATACCCATATCTGCTCAAATCATCTGTGAAGGTGAGAAAATAACGATATCCGCCACGAGCCTCAACATTCATCGGGCCACATACATCGTATGTATGATTTCCAAAAATCTGTTGCTCTCTCCATAGAACCGGAGAAGCGGTGTTTTGGTCATCTTGCCCATGAGGCACGGTTCATAAGTACCAAGTGATTCATAATCAAGTGATTCCGAAGTCCATCGGTATGGAGTTTCTTCATGCGTTTTACACCGATATGACCTAAGCGGCGATTGCCACAAATATGTTGCACTATCATTATCAACTCTGCATCTTTTGGCTTCAACATTATGAATATGTGTATCACTACTATCGAGATTGAATAAAATAGACCACTCTTCAAGGGTGCATGACCATAAAAGATATTACTTATATAAATAGAACAACCATTATTCTCGATTTAAATGAATAACCGTCTCGCATCAAACAAGATCCAGATATAATGTTCATGCTCAACGCGGCACCAAATAACAATTATTCAGGTCTAAAACTAATCCCGATGGTAGATGTAGAGGTAGCGTGCCGACCGCGATCACATCGACTTTGGAACCATTTCCCGCGCATCATCACCTCGTCCTTAGCTAATCTTCGCAATCCGTAGTCCTGTTTGAGTTGCAAATGTTAGCAGCAGAACCGATATCAAATACCAGTGCTCTGCGAGCATTAGTAAGGTACACATCAATAACATGTATATCACATATACCTTTGTTCACTTTGCCATCCTTCTTATCCGCCAAATACTTGGGGCAGTTCCGCTTCAAAGTGTCGGTCGCTTGCGGTAGAAGCACTCTGTTTCAGGCTTAGGTCGGACTTGGGTTTCTTCTCTTGAGCAGCAACTTGTTTGCTGTTCTTTTGAAGTTCCTTCTTCTTCCCTTTGCCCTTCCTCTTGAAACTAGTGGTCTTATTGACCATCAACACTTGATGCTCCTTCTTGATTTCTACCTCCGCGGCTTTCAGCATCGCAAAGAGCTCGGGAATAGTCTTGTTCATCCCTTGCATATTATAGTTCATCACAAAGCTCTTGTAGCTTGGTGGCAGTGATTGGAGAATTCTGTCAATGACGCTATCATCCGGAAGATTAACTCCCAGTTGAATCAAGTGATTATTATACCCAGACATTTTGAGTATATGCTCCTTGTGAACTATTCTCCTCCATCTTGCAGCTATAGAACTTATTGGAGACTTCATATCTCTCAATCCGGGCATTTGCTTGAAATATTAACTTCAACTCTGGAACATCTCATATGCTCCATGACGTTCAAAAGCGTCGTTGAAGACCCGGTTCTAAGCCGTAAAGCATGGCTGCTTGAACTATAGAGTAGTCATCGACTTTGCTCGCCAGACGTTCTTAACGTCGTCGGTTACATCAGCGGAAGAGGTTGGCACCCAGCGGTGCTTCGGGGCGTAACTCTTGATGCAGCAATGAGGATAATCCTCGAGTTACGGACCCGATCCGTGTAATTTCTACCATCATCTTTCAACTTTGCTTTCTCAAGGAACGCATTAAAATTCAACGGAACAACAGCACGAGCCATCTATCTACAAACAAACATAGACAAGCAAAATACTATCAGGTACTAAGTTCATGATAAATTTAAGTTCAATTAATCATATTACTTAAGAACTCCCACTTAGCAGACATCTCTCTAGTCATCTAAGTGATCACGTGATCCAAATCAACTAAACCATGTCCGATCATCACGTGAGATGGAGTAGTTTCAATGGTGAACATCTCTATGTTGATCATATCTACTATATGATTCACGCTCGACCTTCGGTCTCCGTGTTCGAGGCCATATCTGTATATGCTAGGCTCGTCAAGTATAACTTTGAGTATTCGCGTGTGCAACTGTTTTGCACCGTTGTATTTGAGCGTAGAGCCTATCACACCCGATCATCACGTGGTGTCTCAAAGACGAAGAACTTTCATAGCGGTGCATACTCGGGAGAACACTTCTTGATAATTTAGTGAGAGATCATCTTAAAATGCTACCGTCAATCAAAGCAAGATAAGATCCATAAAGGATAAACATCACATGCAATCAATATAAGTGATATGATATGGCCATTATCATCTTGTGCTTGTGATCTTCATCTTGAAGCACCGTCATGATCACCATCGTCACCGCGTGACACCTTGATCTCCATCGTAGCATCATTGTCGTTTCGCCATCTATTGCTTCTCGACTATCGCTACCGCTTAGTGATAAAGTAAAGCAATTACTGTAGCGTTGCATTTCATAAAATAAAGGGACAACCATATGGCTCCTGCCGATTGCCGATAACCGGTTACAAAACATGATCATTTCATACAATAAAATATAGCATCACATCTTGGCCATATCACATCACAACATGCCTGCAAAAACAAGTTAGGCGTCCTCTACTTTGTTGTTGCAAATTTTACGTGGCTGCTACGGGCTTAAGCAAGAACCAATCTCACCTCGCATCAAAACCACAGCGATAGTTTGTCAAATAGACTCCGTTTAACCTTCACAAGGACCGGCGTAGCCACACTCGGTTCAACTAAAGTTGGAGAAAGCAGACACCGCTAGTCACTGTGTGCAAAGCACGGCGGTAAAACCAGTCTCGCGTAAGCGTCTGGCGTAATGTCGGTCCGGGCCGCTTCAATCAACAATACCGCTGAACCAAAGTATGACATGCTGGTAGGCAGTATGACTTATATCGTCCACGACTCACTTGTGTTCTACTCGTGCAAATAACATCAAACCATAAAAACCTAGGCTCGGATGCCACTGTTGGGTAACGTAGTAATTTCAAAAAAGTTCCTACGCACACGCAAGATCATGGTGATGACATTGCAATGAGGGGAGAGTGTTGTCTACGTACCCTCATAGACCGAAGCGGAAGCGTTGACACAGCATAGTGGAAGTAGTCGTACGTCTTCCCGGTTCAACCGATCCAGGCGCCGTTACTCCGGCACCTCCGAGTTCTTGACACGCGTACAACTCAATGACGCACCCTCGATCTCCGATCCAGCAGAGGCGCCGAGGGAGTTCGTCGGCCTGACGGTGTGGTGGCGATCTTGATGTTCTCTGTCGCAGGCTTCGCCTAAGCACCACTACAATATGACCGAGGTGTAATATCGTGGAGGGGGCACGCACACGGCTAAGAGCGATCTCAATGATCAACTTGTGTGTCCTAGGGTGCCCCTACCCCGTATATAAAGGAGGGAGGGAGGAGGAGGCCGGCCCAAGGGGCGCACCATAGAGGAGGGGAAACCTACTCCAAGTAGGTTTCCCCCTTTTCTTATCTTATTTGGAGGGAAGGAAAGAGTACTAGTATTAGGAATAAGTACTAGTAGTAGTAATAGGAAGAGGGGAAGGAGAAAGGAAAGGGGGGGCCCCTTCCCCAGTCGGATTGGGCTGGGGGCGCCCCCTCCCTTATTCCTTCTCCTTCTTCCTATATGGGCCCAATAAGGCCCATATACCTCCGGGGGTTCAGTAACCTCCGGTAGCTCCAAACTTCTCGGAACCTTTCCGGTGTCCAAATATATCCGTCAATATATCAATCTTTATGTCTCGACCATTTGAGACTCCTCGTCATGTCCGTGATCACATCCGGGACTCGAACAAACTTGATACATCAAAATACATAAACTCATAATATAAGCATCATCGAAACCTTAAGCGTGCGGACCCTACGGTTCGAGAACAATGTAGACATGACCGAGACACGTCTCGGTCAATAACCAATAAGCGGGACCTGGATGCCCATATTGGTTCCTACATATTCTCGAAGATCTTTATGGGTCGAACCGCATAACAACATCGTTATTCCCTTTGTCATCGGTATGTTACTTGCCCGAGATTTGATCGTCGGTATCAATACCTAGTTCAATCTCGTTACCGGCAAGTCTCTTTACTCGTTCCGTGTCGTCATCTTATAACTAACTCATTAGTTACATGCTTGCAAGGCTTGGGTGATGAGTATTACGAGAGGGCCCAGAGATACCTCTCCGACAATCGGAGTGACAAAACCTAATCTCGAATTATGCTAACTCAACATGTACCTTGAAACACCTGTAGTACTCCTTTATAATCACCCGATTCGTTGTGACGTTTGGTAGTACCAAAGTGTTCTTCCGTAAACGGAGTTACACAATCCTCATAATTACTGAGGAACATGTATAAGTCATGAAGGAAGCAATAGCGAGAATACTAAGCGATCAAGTGCTAAGCTAATGGGATGGGTCATGTCAATCACATCATTCTCCTAATGATGTGATCTCATTAATCAAATGACAACACATGTCTATGGTTAGGAAACATAACCATCTTTGATTAATGAGCTAGTCAAGTAGAGGCATACTAGTGACTATATGTTTGTCTATGTATTCACACATGTATCATGTTTCCGGTTAATACAATTCTAGCATGAATAATAAACATTTATCATGATATGAGGAAATAAATAATAACTTTATTATTGCCTCTAGGGCATATTTCCTTCAGGGGGAAGGAAGGAGAGGGAGAGGGAGAGGGAAAGGGGGGCCGCGCCCCCCCTCCTTGTCCAATTCGGACTCCTCATGGGGGCGCCACCTCCTGGCGCAGCCCTCTCTCTCCCCTTGTGGCCCATTAAGGCCCATTACTTCCCCGGGGGGGTTCCGGTAACCCCTCCGGCACTCCGGTATTATCCGAAACCACTCGGAACCATTCCGATGTCCGAACATAGCTGTCCAATATATCAATCTTTACGTCTCGACCATTCCGAGACTCCTCGTCGTGTCCGTGATCACATCGGGACTCGAACTCCTTGGTACATCAAAATACACAAACTTATAATATAACCGTCATCGAAATCTTAAGCGTGCGGACCCTACGGTTCGAGAACAATGTAGACATGACCGAGACCGTCTCCGATCAATAACCAATAGCGGGACCTGGATGCCCATATTGGCTCCTACATATTCTCGAAGATCTTTATCGGTCGAGACCGCATAACAAGATCGTTTGTTCCCTTTGTCATCGGTATGTTACTTGCCGAGATTCGATCGTCGGTATCAATACCTAGTTCAATCTCGTTACGGCAAGTCTCTTTACTCGTTAAGTAATACACCATCTACGCAACTAACTCATTAGTTGTAATGCTTGCAAGGCTTAAGTGATGTGCATTACCGAGAGGGCCGAGAGATACCTCTCCGACAATCGGAGTGACAAATCCTAATCTCGAAATCGCCAACCCAACATACGCCTTTGGAGACACTGTAGTACTCCTTTATAATCACCCGATTCGTTGTGATGTTTGGTAGTACCCAAAGTGTTCCTCCGCAAGCGGAGTTGCATAATCTCATAGTTATAGGAACATGTATAAGTCATGGATAAAAGAAATAGCAACATACTAAACGATCGGGTGCTAAGCTAATGGAATGGGTCATGTCAATCAGATCATTCAACTAATGATGTGACCTTGTTAATCAAATGACAACTCCTTTGTCTATGGTTAGGAAACTTAACCATCTTTGATTAACAAGCTAGTCTGGTAGAGGCATACTAGTGACACTCTGTTTGTCTATATATTCACACATGTATTATGTTTCCGGTTAATACAATTCTAGCATGAATAATAAACATTTATCACGATATAAGGAAATAAATAATAACTTTATTATTGCCTCTAGGGCATATTTCCTTCAAGCATGTCATACTTTGGTTCGGCGGTATTGTGAGATGAAGCGGCCCGGACCGACATTAGCGACGCTTACGCGAGACTGGTTTCACCGTTCGAGCACTCATGCTTAAAGGTGGCTGGCGGGTGTCTGTGTCTCTCACTTTAGCTGAATCGAGTATGGCTCGCCCGATCCTTGCGAAGGTTAAAACAACACCAACAGCGAACTATCGTTGTGGTTTTGATGCGTAGGTAACAACGGTTCTTGCTAAGCCCGTAGCAGCCACGTAAAATTTGCAACAACAAAGTAGAGGGCGTCTAACTTCTTTTTGCGGGGCATGTTGTGATGTGATATGGTCAAGGCGTGATGCTATATTTTATTGTATGAGATGATCATGTTTTGTAACGAAGTTATCGGCAACTGGCGGGAGCCATATGGTTGTCGCTTTATTGTATGAAATGCAAGCATACCGTAATAGCTTTACTTTATCACTAAGTGGTAGCGATAGTCGTAGAAGCAATAGATGGCGTGGCGACAACGATGTTACGATGGAGATCAAGGTGTTGCGCGGTGGCGATGGTGATCACGTCGATTGCTTGAGATGGAATCACAAGCACAAGATGATGATGGCCATATCATATCACTTATATTGATTGCATGTGATGTTTATCCTTTATGCATCTTATCTTGGTTTGATTGACCATAGCATTTAAGATGATATTTCACTAAAATTATCAAGAAGTGTTCTCCCTGAGTATGCACTGTTGCCAAAGTTAAATCGTGCCGAGACACCACGTGATGATCGGGTGTGATAAGCTCTCGTCCATCTACAGCGGGTGCAAGCCAGTTTTGCACACGCGAATACTCGAGTTAAAGTTGGCGAGCCTAGCATATGCAGATATGGCCTCGGAACACGGAGACCGAAAGGTCGGCGTGAATCATATAGTAGATATGATCAACATAGTGATGTTCACCATTGAAAACTACTCCATCTCACGTGATGATCGGTTATGGTTTAGTTGATTTGGGTCACGTGATCACTTAGATGACTAGAGATGTACATCTAAGTGGGAGTTCTTAAGTAATATGATTAATTGAACTTAAATTTATCACAAACTTAGTACTGATAGTATCTTGCTTGTCTATGTTTGTTTGTAGATAGATGGCTCGTCTTTGTTGTTCCATTGAATTTTAATGTGTTCCTTGAGAAAGCAAAGTTGAAAGATGATGGTAGCAATTACGGACTGGGTCCATAACACGAGGATTATCCTCATTGCTGCCTGAGAAAAAGTTATGTCTGGAAGCACCGCTGGGTGCGAACTGCTGCTTGATCTGGCGGCGGCGTTAGAACGTCGACGAGCAAAGCTGATGACTACTCTATAGTTCGATGTGCCATGCTACGACTTAGAACCGGGTCTTCAATGGCGTTTTGAGCGTCATGGAGCATATGAGATGTTCCAGGAGTTGAAGTTAATATTTCAAGCAAATGCCGGATTGAGAGATATGAAGTCTCCAATAAGTTTTATAGCTGCAAGATGGAGGAGCATAGTTACGTCGGTGAACACATACTCGGAATGTGCGGGTATAATAATCACTTGATTCAAGCTGGGAGTTAATCTTCACGATGATAGTGTCATTAACAGAATTCTCCAATCATCGCCACCAAGCTACAAGAGCTTTGTGATGAACTATAATATGCAAGGGATGAACAAGACTATTCCCGAGCTCTTCGCACTGCTAAAAGCTGCGGAGGTAGAAATCAAGAAGGAGCATCAAGTGTTGATGGTGTTGGAAATATGACCTAGAGGCAATAATAAAAGAATTATTATATTTCATTGTTCATGATAATTGTCTTTTGTTCATGCTATAACTGTATTATCCGGAAATCGTAATACACGTGTGAACACATAGACCACAATATGTCCCTAGTGAGCCTCTAGTTGACTAGCTCGTTGTGATCAACAGATAGTCATGGTTTCCTGACTATGGATATTGGATGTCATTGATAACGGGATCACCTCATTAGGAGAATGATGTGATGGACAAGACCCAAGCCTAAGCATAGCACAAAGATCGTGTAGTTCGTTTGCTAGAGCTTTGCCAATGTCAAGTATCTCTTCCTTCGACCATGAGATCGTGTAACTCCCGGATACCGTAGGAGTGCCTTGGGTGTATCAAGCGTCCTGGCATGGCGGGTGACTATAAAGGTGCATTACAGGTATCTCCGAAAGTGTCATTGGGTTGACACGGATCGAGGCTGGGATTTGTCACTCCGTATGACGGAGAGGTATCTCTGGGCCCACTCGGTAATGCATAATCATAATGAGCTCAAGGTGACCAAGGTGTTGTACGGGATCATGCATTGCGATGCGAGTAAAGTGACTTGCGATGCGAGACTGAACAAGGTATTGGGATACCGACGATCGAGTCTCGGGCAAATAACGTACCGATTGACAAAGGAATTGTATCTGAGGTTTTGATCGAATCCTCGACATCGTGGTTCAACCGATGAAATCATCGAGGAACATGTAGGAGCCAACATGGGTATCCAGATCCCGCTGTTGGTTATTGCACGAGAGTCGTCTCGGTCATATCTCGCATGTCTCCGAACCCGTAGGGTCTACACATAAGGTTCGGTGGCGCTAGGGTTATAAGGAAGACTAGTATGTGACTACGAATGTTGTTGAGTCCGGATGAGATCCCGGACGTCACGAGGAGTTCGGAATGGTCGGAGGTGAAGTTTTATATATGGGAAGTTGTCATACGGACACCGGAAAGTTTGGGGTCTATCGGTAATGTGCGGTTCCTTTGGAAGGGTTACAGGGGTCCACGGAGGGGCCACCCCTCCGGAGGGCCACATGGGCTGCAAGGGAGGAGCCAGCCTGGAGGGCTGGGCGCACCCCACCTTGGGCCCATGCGCCTAGGGTTGGGGGAAACCCGAGAGGCGCCCCTTGCTTGGGGCAAGCCTCCCCTTGGCCGCCGCCCCCCCTCTAGATCTCATCTAGAGTGGCCGGCCCCCCTTGCCCCTTCCCCTATAAATAGAGGGGTGGGAGGAGGGCTGCTGTACCCATCTCTAGGCGCAGCCCTCCCTCCCAACACCTCTCCTCCTCCATAGCGCTTGGCGAAGCCACAGCCGAATCTTCTTGCACCAACACCACCACGCCGTCGTCGCTGCCGTTGGGCGAGCTTCCTCAACCTCTCCTTCCCCTTGCTGGATCAAGAAGGAGGAGGCGTCTCCCATCCCGTCACGTGTGTTGAACGCGGAGGTGCTGTCCGTTCAGCACTCGGACATCGGTGATTTGAATCACGTCGAGTGCGACTCCATCATCACCATCACCTTGCAAGCTTCGCCTGCGATCTACAAGTGGTATGTAGATGCAAACTCTCTCCCATGACTCGTTGCTTAGATGAACTCATAGATGGATCTTGGTGAAACCGTAGGAAAAATTTTAATTTTACGCAGCGTTCCCCAACGGTGGCATCATGAGCTAGGTCTATGCATAGTTTTCTAATGCAGAGTAGAACACAATTTTGTTGTGGGCGTGGATCTTGTCAACTTACTTGCCTCTACTAGTCTTTTCTTGCTTCAGCGGTATTGTGGGATGAAGCGGCCGGACCAACCTTACGTGCGCTTCGTGAGACCGGTTCCACCGGTTGACATGCGATAGTTGCATAAGGTGGCTGGCGGGTGTCTATCTCTCCCACTTTAGTTGGGCGGATTCGATGAACAGTGCCCTTATGAAGGGTAAATAGAAGTTGACAAAATCACGTTGTGGTTATTCGTAGGTAAGAAAGCGTTCTTGCTAGAACCCAATTGCAGCCACGTAAAAGATGCAACAACAATTAGAAGGCGTCTAACTTGTTTTTGCAGCGATTGATCATGTGATGTGATATGGCGGAAGTTGTGATGAATGATGAATTGTGATGTATGAGATCATGTTCTTGTAATAGGATTCACGACTTGCATGTCGATGAGTATGACAACCGGCAGGAGCCATAGGAGTTGTCTTTATTTTTGTATGACCTGCGTGTCATTGAAGAACGCCATGTAAACTACTTTACTTTATTGCTAAACGCCTTAGCCATAGAAGTAGAAGTAGTCGTTGGCGTGACAACTTCATGAAGACACGATGATGGAGATCATGATGATGGAGATCATGGTGTCAAGTCGGTGACAAGATGATCATGGAGCCCCGAAGATGGAGATCAATCGAGCTGTATGATATTGGCCATATCATGTCACAACTATATATAATTGCATGTGATGTTTATTATGTTTATGCATCTTGTTTACTTAGGACGACGGTAGTAAATAAGATGATCCCTTACAAAAATTTCAAGAAGTGTTCTCCCCTAACTGTGCACCGTTGCTACAGTTCGTCGCTTCTAAGCACCACATGATGATCGGGTGTGATGGATTCTTACGTTCACATACAACGGGTGTAAGACAGTTTTACACAACGAAAACACTTAGGGTTAACAGCGAGCCTAACATGTACAGACATGGCCTCGGAACACGGAGACCGAAAGGTCAAACACGAGTCGTATGGAAGATCGATCAACATGAAGATGTTCACCGGCGATGACTAGTCCGTCTCACGTGATGATCGGACACGGGCTAGTCGACTCGGATCGTGTAACACTTAGATGACTAGAGGATGTCTAATCTAAGTGGGAGTTCATAATTTGATTAGAACTTTATTATCATGAACTTAGTCTAAAACCTTTGCAAATATGTCTTGTAGATCAAATGGCCAACGCTCATGTCAACATGAAATTCAACGCATTCCTAGAAAACCAAGCTGAAAGATGATGGCGGTAACTATCTGATGGGTCGGAACACGAGGATCATCCTCATAGCTGCCAAGAAACAATATGTCCTAGAAGCACCGTTAGGTGACCCCTGCTCTCCCGGCCTTTGCAAGGCGATTTGAGCGTTTGGCGGAACCGTCTTTGGTGATTACTCCCTCGTTCAATGCGGCATGCTTTACAGCTTAGAACCGGGGCTCCAAAAGCGTTTTGAGCATCACGGAGCATATGAGATGTTCGAAGAGCTGAAACTAGTTTTCCAAGCTCATGCCCGGGTCGAGAGATATGATGTCTCCGACAAGTTCTACAGTGTAAGATGGAGAAAACAGTTACGTCGGTGAGCACATCCACGAAGATATGCAGGTTGCACAACCGTATGACCCGGTGAACATTAACCTCCCGGATGAGGCGGTCATTGACAGAATCCTCGATCGCTCCCACCAAGCTACAAGAGCTTTGTGATGAACTACAACATGCGGGGATGGTGAAGACCATTCTGAAGTGTTCTCGATTTGAAGTCGCAGAGGCTGAAATCAAGAAAGAACATCAAGTGTTGATGGTCAATAAGACCACTAAGTTCAAGAAGGGCAAGGGTAATGATGTAGGGTGGAACCCTAAGTCGTCGATCTTTCACGTTTGGAGGGGATCCTACGGGGGAAACACGAAGAACACGCGGAAGCACGAGGGGAAACACGGGGAAAACGAGAGGAAATCACTCAACCAACAAGGAATCGATCACACAAGTGCTAGATCAACATACACACATGAGATCCACAAGATACATAGTCAACTAGGGTAAGGATACAACGGAACCTTTCATATTTCAAGAGGAGGCCTTGATGTTCTTCCCTAGATAGGGGCCTTGAATCCACGAGGGGATCTTCCCTAGATAGGGGCCTTGAATCGCTGAGGATCTTCTCCTAGGCGGAGGTCACGATCTCGAGGAGAAGTAACCGAGTGGATGAGCAAAGGCTCTCACACAAATATGAGCTAATCAATGCTAAGTCTCAAAGTGAGGAGAGGGGTCCTATATATAGAGTTTGGGGCGAAGGGTACATGGGCTCAGCCCAACACAGCACAGGCTGGCGGATGATCCGGACGGGGTCCGGATCATCGGGTGGAGGTCCGGATGAGCCGGAGGGTCGGTGGTGGTCGTGAGGTGGGATGTCCGGCTGGTGGTCCGGACGTCCGGCGGGTCCGGATGATCGGGCGAGTCCGGATGATCCGGCCGGGAGGAGCCTGTTGCCTTGGTGGAGTTAGCGGATCGTCCGGACCGAGTCCGGATCATCCGGGCTCTGTCCGGATCGTCAAGACCTCCGTCCGGATCATCCGGCCTCTCTGGTCCTTGTTGCTTTCTCCTCTCCGTCTTCATGCATGTCTTCCGCTTCCGATCCTCCTTGCTTCCTAGCCTCTTCATGGTTGACTCCTTGGTACCTGAGTATGCATAGACTTTCCGTTTGAGGTAGCAACCATGTCTCATGTGAATCGAAGGAGAGTTGTGATACGAGTGATGTCACCTCGGTTTCGAGAGCTCTTACACGTGCTCGAGTCATAGGTCCTTGTGGGGTTGGATGTGTCAATGTAGAGTCCATGGGGATGATGGAAGGATGCTCCGCATCATATCCCCTCCCTTCGAAAGGATCCGACCTCGGATCTAGTTCTTCATCACCATGGAAAGGCGAGAGGTCTTTGACGTTGAAGGTGTCGCTCACGTTGTACTTGTCGCTTGGTAGGTCGAGTTTGTAGGCGTTGTTGTTGTAGCGCGCTAACACCTTGAAGGGTCCGTCGGCTCGGGGTAGTAGTTTGGACTTGCGTTTGTTGGGGAAGCGTTCCTTGCGAAGGTGTAGCCACACGAGATCGCCTATGTTGAAGATCATGGGTTGCTTGTTGATGTTGAGCTTGGTCGCTAGTCGTTGTACTTGGCGCTCGATGGTGTTTCTTGTATCTTCATGCATCTTCTTGATGTAGCTTGCACGGGCACTTGCGTCGAGGTTGGTGCGCTCTTGTAGAGGTAGAGGTAGAATGTCCAATGGGGATAATGGGTTGAAGCCGTGAGCGATCTCGAAGGGGACTTGCGGTCGTCGAATGTCTTCTTGCGGTTGTAGGCGTACTCGGCGATGGGTGAACCGCCTCCACTCCTTGATGTTTTCTTGATCAACACGCGAAGTAGAGTGGAAGCGTCCGGTTCGTCACCTCCGTTTGGCCGTCGGTTTGAGGATGGTATGCGGAGGAGAACAAGAGCTTGATTTTGAGCTTGGCGCAAAGAGTTTTCCAAAAGTAACTCAAGAATTTGATGTCGCGGTCGGAAACGATTGACTTTGGTACTCCATGGAGGCGCAAGATTTCCCTACAAAAGAGATTTGCAATATGTGAAGCATCGTCTACCTTGTTGCAAGGAATGAAATGTGCCATTTTAGAAAATCGGTCCACAACAACAAATACGGAGTCCTGTCCATTTTGTGTTCTAGGCAAACCAAGTACAAAGTCCATGCTAATGTCTTCCCAAGGTTGATAAGGAATAGGAAGAGGCATGTAAAGACCATGAGATTGAGCTTTTGACTTAGCTTTGCGGCATATTGAGCATCTTGTGGTGAAGCGTGAGACGTCTTGAAACATCTTTGGCCAAAAGTAGTTCTTGGAGAGCGTGGCGAATGTCTTGTTGCGTCCAAAGTGTCCCATGAGTCCACCGCCATGAGCCTCTTGCAAAAGGAGCAAACGAAGAGAAGACTCGGGTATGCATAGTTTGTTAGCTCTCATAAGATAACCATCCTTGAGGTAATATTGTTCCCAAGATGTATGCGTCAAACATTTAGCATAATGAGGTGCAAAAGATGGATCACTAGCATACAAATCTTTGATGTGCTCAAAGCCAATAACATTCAACTCAAGTTGGGTGACAAGCGTGCATATGCGTGAAAGTGCATCGGCAACTACATTTTCCTTGCCCTTAATGTACTTGATCACATATGGAAAAGATTCAATAAATTCACTCCATTTAGCATGTCGCTTGTTCAATTTAGTTTGACCTTTTAAGTACTTAAGCGTTTCATGATCGGTATGGATGACAAACTCATGAGGTCTAAGATAATGTTCCCAAACATGGAGGACACGCACTAAAGCATACAATTCCTTATCATACACGGGATAGTTAAGTTGAGCACCGGAGAGTTTTTCACTAAAATAAGCAATGACTCATTTTTCTTGCATTAAAACTCCGCCAATTCCGGTACCACTTGCATCACAATGGACCTCAAAAGTTTTGTCAAAATTGGGCAAAGCAAGAATCGGAGCATGGGTAAGCAAAGACTTGAGCTCATCAAAAGCGTTTGATTGCAAAGGTCCCCAAACAGAAGGAGTATTCTTCTTACTCAAAGCATGCAAAGGAGCTGCAATAGTGCTAAAGTTTTTCACGAAGCGGCGATAAAAACCTGCAAGACCAAGGAAACTTCACACTTGTTGCAAATTGGTGGGTTGGGGCCAAGTTTTAATTGCTTTGATTTTAGTTTCATCAACATGGAAACCCTTGGAAGAGACAACGAAACCCAACAAAACCACTTTTGTCAACGCCAAAAGTGCATTTTTTCAAGTTGGCATAAAGACTTTCCTTTCGAAGTGTTTGCAAAACAAGCTTAACATGATCAAGGTGCTCTTTCATGGTTTTGCTAAACACAAGAATATCATCGAAGTAAACCACAACAAAGATTCCTATGTATGGACGAAGTACATGATGCATAAGACGCACAAAAGTTCCGGGAGCTTCCGACAAACCCATAGGCATAACCAACCATTCATATAAACCAAATTTGGTTTTGAAAGCAGCTTTCCATTCATCACCCTCATGAATGCGGATTTGATAATAGCCACTGTTAAGATCAATTTTTGAGAAAAAGTTGGCTCCACTAAGTTCATCAAGCATATCATCTAAGCGAGGAGGGATGCCTATAGCGCACGGTGATAGCATTTATAGGTCTACAATCGGAACACAAGCGGAAACTTCCATCGGGCTTAGGCACAAGAATAACGGGAACGGCACAAGGGCTTAAGCTTTCACGTACATGACCGTTGTCGATTAGTTGTTGTACTTGCCGTTGAATCTCCTTGGTTTCTTCGGGATTGACACGGTATGGAGCTTTGTTTGGAAGTGGTGCTCCGGGAATGAGGTCAATTCGATGCTCAATGCCTCGTAGAGGAGGTAGACCGGAGGTAGCTCATCGGGAAAACATCTTGAAATTCTGCAAAGAGATTGAAACACCAAAGGTAGCTCATGAGTGGTGTTAGTTTTTGGTTCTCCATCCTTGCACACAAGGACAAAGTGCATCACACTCGATGGGTTCTCACACACTTCTCTCATCTCATGTTTGGTGGCGAATAGTATGAGGTTTTTCTCTCTAGGCTAAGAGGCGCTCAAATGTGGCTTGTGGCTCTCACTCACTTTTGGTGGCTCACTTTCTCCTCTTCTCTCTTTGGTTGGTGGCTTGTTTGTCGGCTATCACTTGACTAGGAGACATGGGTCGTAGGACATATTATTTGCCTTTCATCTTGAAGCTATAGTGGTTTGTCGCCCATTGTGGTAGACACCACGGTCGAAGTGCCATGGCCGACCAAGGAGGAGGTGGCAAGCGATCATTGGGACCACATCACACTCCAAAGTATCCTCATATGCACCGATTTTGAAGGATACTTGGACCGTATGCTCAACTCGTATAGTCGGAGTCCTTAGCCATTGCACCTTGTAGGGTTGCGGATGCTTCTTCTTGACCAATTGGAGCTTGGAGCATAGTTCTTCGCTTGCCAAGTTGTGGCAACTACCTCCATCGATGATGACCTTGACGGATCTCCCATTGATGCCGGCCTTTGTGTGGAAGATGTGGCATCGTTGGTCTTCTTCTTGTTGATGTTGAAGTGTCAAGACTTTGGAGACAACAAGAGCGGGACTTGTATCTTCATCACAAAAGACTTGATCATCTTCATCCTTGTTGATGCGCCGGTGCATGGCCACTTACTCAATAGCGTCCATTTCATCTTCACTCATTGAGTCGTAGGTGCCATCATCGTTGAGTATCATGGTGCGCTTGTTGGTGCATTCATATGACTTGTGGCCTCGGCCGCCGCAAGTAAAACACTTGAAGGAGCTTGTCTTGATGGTCTCATCGGTTGGAGTAGATGATGAAGCACGCGGCTTGGAGTTGCTTGTAGTAGGAGCAGGACGACTTGAGCTTGTAGAAGCTTTCTTGTAACTTGGCTTGTCGTCGTTGCTTGGAGAAGGCTTGGTTGATGTCGAAGTTGGAGTAGTTGTTGAAGCTTGGTTGTTGGAGAAGCCGTATGTCTTGGATGAGTACTTGGCGTACTTGAAGTCATCTTGCACTTGTCGTTCCGCCTTTGTAGCTTGATGCACGAGCTCAATGAGGTTGGAGTAGGGTTGGAAGTCGGCGATCTTCTTGATGGGGTGGTTGAGTCCATTCAAGAATCGTGCCATTGTTTGCTCATCATCCTTCGTGACATTGGCTCGAATCATGGCAATCTCCATTTCCTTGTAGTATTCTTCAACACTCTTTGTTCCTTGCTTGAGGAGTTGTAGCTTCTTGAAGAGATCACAGTTGTAGTAGGTGGGCACAAAGCGTGCTCTCATGACATCCTTCATTTGGGCCCAAGTGGTGATTGGAGGTTCACCTCTTGCTTGTCGGCGCTCAAGGACTTGTTCCCACCATATGAGTACATAGTCTTGGAACTCAAGTGATGCCATAGCGATCTTCTTCTCTTCCTCATAGTTGTGCAAACGAAAGATTTTGTCGACCTTCAATGCCCATGAGAGGTACTCTTCGGGATCATTGGTTCCATTGAACTTGGGCATTGTGAACTTGAGCTTGCCATAGCGTTGTTCTTCATTGTGTTGAGGTCGATGTTGATGATGACGTTCTTGACGTGGAAGGTAATCATCCTCATGTTGCTCTTGTCGAGGAGGAAGTCCATGATCAACTTGCTCTTGTTGACCTTGAGGTTGGGGATGAGCTTGAGGAGCTTGACGTTGCGCAGGCGGATGGTAGTTCCTCTCTTGTATTTATTCTCGAAGGGCTTCCTCTTGATTGCGCCTTTCGCGGTTGCGATTGGTGATAGCTCGAGTTGATGCTTGAAGGGCACGTTCCACCTCAAGAGCTTGTGCTTCTTGTTGTTGTTGTTGAAGACGTTGAGCCTCGGCGTCTTGTTGCTCTTGATGTAGGCGCGCTCGTTCTTGTTCTTGTTGGCGACGAAGACGTTGTCGTTCTTGAGCTTGAGCAAACGCCACTTGGTTCGATTGAGGACGAGGAACTTGTTCATCAACTTGCTCTTGTGGATGCTTGTCATGTAGCGGATTGCGAGATGCATGACGGTCTTGACGCGCAGCTCGTCGAAGAGTGTTCGATGACGGTGTACTTGTGTCGGAGAAGGAGTCGTCGGAGTGGAGACTTGAGTGGCTCCGTCTTGAGTGTGAGGAAGTAGAAGTACGCCGGTTCATCAACAAGGCGCGGAGCTCGTCCATTCTTGCATCGTTCTCTTTCTTGTGCGCGTCGAGCTTGTTGTCGATGCGTTCGCTCATTGCTTGTTGCTCTTGATGGAGAGCTCGTTGTGCGGCAAAGAGGTGGTTCTTGGTGACGTATGATGACATGTCGTCGTCTTGCTCGATGAAGAGTGGATTTGTAGAAGAACTTGGCCTATCCATCATTTCAAGCAAATTGTGAGTGGTAGAATGAGAAGAAAGAATACCAATGTACCTTTGACCGAAGTTGAAGATGAATCAAGTTCACTCAAATGCGGATAATGAAATAGCACTATTGGTACCGATCCTTGTCGATTCTCACACCTACACAAGTAAAAGCTTTTGGTGGAGCTTGGTTAGGATGGTGGCACAAAATTGATTGCAATCGTTAGCTTGAATCAAAAATGTTGAAGAAGATTCGCAAATTTGCATATGCAACAAGTAGACCAAGCAAGTAGTGGTACACGGAAACACACACACAGATAGATAAATGGGGTTGTGCAAACCAAAAGTGAGCCAAAATGTGGAATCCACAAAAATGCTCTTGTTGCACAATACTAGAGAGACGCTAGCACGATTGCACAATAGGCGGATACGGAGCTTGTGCACGACCTACTAGGCAAAAATGCAACGATCTCTATCCTAAGTATGCTATATGTATGGTGTATAGGTGCGATGATCCAAGATGATCTTATATGACAATCTTAATGTTGTATGATGCTATGCTTGTTGCTTATAAGCTCTTTGCTTATCTTTCCTCTTTGCTTAAAAGCTTGAGTGGCTCTTTCTCTTTTGAGCTCTTTTCTTATGCAAACTTGACGAACTAAGATAGCAATTGTGTATGCGATGACAACTTTGTGACACACAAGTTGATTCCAAGATATGCACCACGATTGTATGTATGATATGGTGTATGCAACTAATGTGCACAAGTCACGTTGCCGGCAATACTCAATGGCTAGTATCGATGGGTAAGCCACGCAAAAGATGGTATATGATGGTTATCAATGCAATTGCAAGGTATGACAAAGATGTCGACGAAGTTACCGTCCGTAGCGAAGATGAGTAGCCGACCAAAATGAGCGTTTGTTGTTGATGTCACACCGCGCCTAAATAGCCGAAACACAAGAGGACACGGAAATCTCACTCAAATTGTCGAACTCAAATTCGAATGGTAGTACAGAGGTTGAGTGTTGGGGTTTGGCAAGTGGAAATGGTGGTGGATGGGGTGGATGGTGGACTGCAGAACTGCAGTTTCGGCAGAGGAAGCCGGATGATCCGGGCCAGGAGCCGGATGATCCGGGCGAGTCCGGATGATCCGGGACTTGGTCCGGATGATCCGGGCAGGTCAACCACGCACGGGAACAGCTCGAGAAGAACTCGAAAATGGGGGGGAATTTGACGATTTCGGGGATTTTGGATGGATTTCGAGGGGGAGAAGGTGGGGAAACACAAGATCCACGAGTTACACACCGAATCCATGGATCAAAATCAACAAAACATCATCAAAACCAACAAATCACAAAAACATTTGGGTGGTATTTTTGTGGGGATTTTCGGATTTTAGGACGAAAACAACAAAATCAAGCTAGAAAACACGGGGTAGGGGCTCCAAAAACGTGATCAACCTGGTTCATGATACCATATGATGTAGGGTGGAACCCTAATTCGTCGATCTTTCACGTTTGGAGGGATCCTCACGGAAACACGAAGAACACGCGGAAGCACGAGGGAAACACGGGAAAGCGAGGAAATCACTCAACCAACAAGGAATCGATCACACAAGTGCTAGATCAACATACACACATGAGATCCACAAGATACATAGTCAACTAGGGTAAGGATACAACGGAACCGTTCATATTTCAAGAGGAGGCCTTGATGTTCTTCCCTAGATAGGGGCCTTGAATCCACGAGGGGGATCTTCCCTAGATAGGGGCCTTGAATCCGCTGAGGGATCTTCTCCTAGACGGAGGTCCTGATCTCCGAGGAGAAGTAACCGAGTGGATGAGCAAAGGCTCTCACACAAATATGAGCTAATCCAATGCTAAGTCTCAAAGTGAGGAGAGGGGGTCCTATATATAGAGTTTGGGGCGAAGGGGTACATGGGCTCAGCCCAACACGCGCACACAGGCGCTGGCCGGATGATCCGGACGGGGGTCCGGATGATCCGGGTGGAGGTCCGGATGAGCCGGAGGGTCGGCTGGTGGTCGCTTAGGGTCGGATGTCCGGCTGGTGGTCCGGACGTCCAGGCGGGGTCCGGATGATCCGGGCCGGGGTCCGGATGATCCGGCTTCGGGAGGGAGCTTCTGTTGCCTTCGGTGGAGTTAGCCGGATCGTCCGGACCGGGGTCCGGATCATCCGGGCTCTGTCCGGATCGTCCGGGCCTCCGTCCGGATTGTGCGGCCTCTCTGGTCCTTGTTGCTTTCTCCTCTCCGTCTTCATGCATGTCTTCCGCTTCCGGTCCTCCTTGCTTCCTAGCCTCTTCATGGTTGACTCCTTGGTACCTGAGTATGCATAGACTTTCCGTTTGAGGTAGCAACCATGTCTCATGTGAATCGAAGGAGAGTTGTGATAGGAGTGATGTCACCTCGGTTTCGAGAGCTCTTGCACGTGCTCGAGTCATAGGTCCTTGTGGGGTTGGATGTGTCGATGTAGAGTCCATGGGGATGATGGAAGGATGCTCCGCATCAGGTAAGAAGAACTTCAAGAAGGACGACAAAGATGTTGTCGCGCCCGGTAAGCCTGTTGCCGGGAAGAAGTCAAAGAATGGACCCAAGCACGAGGTCGAGTGCTTTTATTGCAAGGGAAGGGTCACCGAAGCGGAACTGCCCCAAATACTTAGCGGATAAGAAGGCGGCAACACCAAAGGTATATTTGATATACATGTAATTGATGTGTACTTTACCGATTACTCGTAGTAACTCTGGGTATTTGATACGGTGTCGTTGCTCATATTTGTAACTCACGGCGGGAGCTGCGGAATAAGCGGAGGCGGCAAAGGGCGAGGTGACGATGCGATCGGGAATGGTTCTAGAGTCGATGTGATCGCCGTCGACACGCTGCCTCTACATTTACCCACGGATTAGTTTTGAACCTTAATAATTGTTAATTAGTGCCAAGTTTGAGCATGAACATTGTATCGGATCTCGTTTAATCGAGATGGCTACTCATTTAAGTCGAGAATAATGGTTGTTCGATTTATATGAGAGATATGTTTTATGGTCATGCTCCGATGGTCAATGGTTTATTCTTAATGAATCTCGGCGTAATATTACACATGTTCATAGTGTGGATGCCAAAAGATGTAAAGTTGATAACGATAGTCCCACATACTTGTGGCATCGCCGCCTTGGTCACATTGGTGTCAAGCGCATGAAGAAGCTCCATCTTGATGGACTTTTAGAGTCTCTTGATTATGAATCGTTTGACACATGCGAACCATGCCTCTTGGGCAAAATGACCAAGACTCCGTTCTCCGGAACAATGGAGCGAGCAACCACTTGTTGAAAATCATACATACCGATGTGTGCGGTCCAATGAGCGTTGAGGATCGCGGAGGATATCGTTATGTTCTCACTCTCACTGATGACTTAAGTAGATATGGGTATGTCTACTTAATGAAACACAAGTCTGAGACCTTTGAAAAGTTCAAGGAATTTCAGAATGAGGTGGAGAATCAACGTGACCGAAAGATAAAGTTCCTCTGATCGGATCGTGGAGGAGAATACTTAAGTCACGAATTTGGTACACACTTAACGAAATGTGGAATCGTTTCACAACTCACGCCGCTGGAACACCTCGGTAAACGGTGTGTCGAGCGTCGTGTCGCACTCTATTGGATATGGTGCGGTCCATGATGTCTCTTACCGATTTACGCTATCATTTTGGGGATACGCTCTAGAGACAGCTACATTCACTTTAAATAGGGCACCGTCTAAATCCGTTGAGGCGACACCGTATGAATTATGGTTTGGGAAGAAACCTAAGCTATCGTTTCTAAAAGTTTGGGGATGCGATGCTTATGTCAAGAAACTTCAACTGAAAAGCTCGAACCCAAGTCGGAAAAATGCGTATTCATAGGATACCCTAAGGAAAGCGTCGGGTATACCTTCTACTTAAGATCCGAAGGCAAGATTTTTGTTGCCAGAGCGGATGCTTTACGGAAAAGAGTTTCTCTTGAAAGAAGTAAGTGGGAGGAAAGTAGAACTTCGATGAAGTACTACCTCTCGAGCGGGAAAGTGGTGCAGCGCGAGAAACCGTTCTGTGATGCCCACACCAACTAAAGAGGAAAACAATGATGATGATCAAGGTACTTGGATCAAGTTGCTCTTGAACCCGAGGTCCACAAGGACACGTTCCGCACTGAGTGGCCGTCACGGAAATCATGTTGTTAGACAACGGTGAACCTTGAACTATGAAGAAGCGATGGCGGGCCGGATTCCAACAAATGGCTTGAAGCCATGAAATCCGAGATAGAATCCATGTATGAAAACAAAGTATGGACTTTGACAGACTTGCCGATGATCGTGACGATAGAAAACAAATGGATTTTTAAGAAGAAGGCGGTAGCGGATGGTAATGTTACCATCTATAAAGCTCGACTTGTCGCTAAGGGTTATCGACAAGTTCAAGGAATTGACTATGACGAGACATTCTCTCCGTAGCGAAGCTGAAGTCCGTCCGAATCATGTTAGCAATTGTGCATACTATGATTATGAGATATGGCGGATGGACGTCAAAACGACATTCCTTAACGGACATCTTAAGGAAGAGCTGTATATGATGCAGCGGAAGGTTTTGTCGATCCTAAGAACGCTAACAAAGTATGCAAGCTCCAGCGATCCATTTATGGGCTGGTGCAAGCATCTCGGAGTTGGAACATTCGCTTTGATGAGATGATCAAAGCGTTTGGGTTATATGAGACTTATGGAGAAGCTGCGTTTACAAGAAAGTGAGTGGGAGCTCTGTAGCATTTCTCCTATTATATGTAGATGACATACTCTTGATGGGAAATGATACAAAACTTCGGACAGCATTAAGGCCTACTTGAATAAGTGTTTTTCAATGAAGGACCTTGGAGAAGCTGCTTATATATTAGGCATCAAGATCTATAGAGATAGATCCGGGCGCCTCATAGGTCTTTCACAAAGCACATACCTAGATAAGATTTTGAAGAGGTTCAAAATGGATCAGTCCAAGAAAGGGTTCTTGCCTATGTTACAAGGTGTGAGATTGAGCTCAGCTCGATCACCGACCACGGCAAAAGATAAAGAAGAGATGAGTGTCATCCCTATGCTTCAGCCATAGGATCTATTATGTATGCCATCTGTGTACGGACCGATGTAAACCTTGCCGTAAGTTTGGTAGCAAGATACCAAACTAATCCCGACAAGGAACAACTGGACAGCGTCAAGAATATCCTCTAGTACCGAAAAGGACGAAGGACATGTTTTCGTTTATGGAGGAGCGAAGAGCTCATCGTAAAGGGTTACGTCGGCGCTAGCCGACTCAGATCTGGATGACTCTAAGTCACAAACCGGATCGTGTATATGTTGAATGGTGGAAGCGATGCTGGTGCAGGTGCAAGCGAGTGTCGTGGCGGGATCTCGTGTGAAGCGAGTACATGGCAGCCTCGGAGGCAGCGCATGAAGCGATTTGGGTGAAGGAGTTCATCACCGACCTAGGAGTCATACCCAATGCGTCGGGGCGATCAAACTCTTCGTGACAACTTGGAGCTATTGCTTCGCCAAGGAGCCAGGTTTCACAAGAAGACCGAGCACATCAAGCGTCATTTCAACTCCATCCGTGAAAATGTTCAAGATGGAGACATAGATATTTGCAAAGTACATACAGATATGAAGGTCGCAGATCCGTTGACTAAACCTCTCTCGCGAGGAAAACATGATCAACAACAGAACTCTATGGGTGGTCGATTCATCACAATGTAACTAGATTGGTGACTCTAGTGCAAGTGGGAGACTGTTGGAAATATGCCCTAGAGGCAATAATAAAAGTATTATTATATTTCATTGTTCATGATAATTGTCTTTTGTTCATGCTATAACTGTATTATCCGGAAATCTTAATACACGTGTGAACACATAGACCATAATATGTCCCTAGTGAGCCTCTAGTTGACTAGCTCGTTGTGATCAATAGATAGTCATGGTTTCCTGACTATGGACATTGGATGTCATTGATAACGGGATCACCTCATTAGGAGAATGATGTGATGGACAAGACCCAAGCCTAAGCATAGCAAAAAGATCGTGTAGTTCGTTTGCTAGAGCTTTGCCAATGCCAAGTATCTCTTCCTTCGACCATGAGATCGTGTAACTCCCGGATACCGTAGGAGTGCCTTGGGTGTATCAAACGTCACAACGTAACTGGGTGACTATAAAGGTGCATTACATGTATCTCCGAAAGTGTCATTGGGTTGACACGGATCGAGGATGGGATTTGTCACTCCGTATGGCGGAGAGGTATCTCTGGGCCCACTCGGTAATGCATCATCATAATGAGCTCAAGGTGACCAAGGTGTTGTACGGGATCATGCATTCTGATGCGAGTAAAGTGACTTGCGATGCGAGGCTGAACAAGGTATTGGGATACCGACGATCGAGTCTCGGGTAAGTAACGTACCGATTGACAAAGGGAATTGTATACAGGGTTTTGATCGAATCCTCGACATCGTGGTTCAACCGATGAAATCATCGAGGAACATGTGGGAGCCAACATGGGTATACAGATCCCGCTGTTGGTTATTGCCCGAGAGTCGTCTCGGTCATGTCTGCATGTCTCCCGAACCCGTAGGGTCTACACACTTAAGGTTCGGTGACGCTAGGGTTATAAGGAAGACTAGTATGTGACTACCGAATGTTGTTGAGTCTCGGATGAGATCCGGATGTCACAAGGAGTTCGGAATGGTCCGGAGGTGAAGTTTTATATATGGGAAGTTGTCATACGGACACCGGAAAGTTTGGGGTCTATCGGTAATGTCTGGGACCATCGGAAGGGTTCGGGGTCCACCGGGAGGGCCACCCCTCGGGAGGGCCACATGGGCATAAGGGAGGAGCCAGCCCTGGAGGCTGGGCGCACCCCCACCTTGGGCCCATGCGCCTAGGGTTGGGGGAACACAGGGGGCGCCCTGCTTGGGGGCAAGCCTCCCCCTTGCCGCCGCCCCCCTCTAGATCTCATCTAGAGGGGCCGCCCCCTGCCCTTCCCTATAAATAGAGGGGTGGGAGGAGGGCTGCTGTACCCATCTCTAGGCGCAGCCCTCCCTCCCAACACCTCTCCTCCTCCGCAAGCGCTTGGCGAAGCCACAGCGAGATCTTCTTGCACCAACACCACCACGCCGTCGTCTTTGCCGTTGGGCGAGCTTCCTCAACCTCTCCTTCCCCTTGCTGGATCAAGAAGGAGGAGGCGTCTCCCATCCCGTGCGTGTGTTGAGCGGAGGTGTTGTCCTTGACACTTGGACATCGGTGATTTGAATCACGTCGAGTACGACTCCATCATCACCATCACCTTGCAAGCTTTCATACGCGATCTACAAGTGGTATGTAGATGCAAACTCTCTCCCATGACTCGTTGCTTAGATGAACTCATAGATGGATCTTGGTGAAACCGTAGGAAATTTTTTAATTTTCTGCAACGTTCCCCAACAGATGGTCAGCAAGACCACTAGTTTCAAGAAAATGGGCAAAGGGAAGAAGAAGGGAACTTCAAAAGAGCGGCAAGCAAGTTGCTGCTCAAGAGAAGAAACCCAAGTCCGGACCTAAGCACAGGCGAAGTGCTTCTCTGCAAGCGGTAGTCCTTTGAAGCGGAACTGCCCCAAGTATTTGGCGGATAAGAAGGATGGCAAAGTGAACAAAGGTATATGTGATATACATGTTATTGATGTGTACCTAACTAGAGCTCGTAGTAGCTTTGGGTATTTGATCTTGGTTACATCGCTAATATTTGCAACTCGAAGCAGGGACTACGGAATAAGCGAAGCATGGCGAAGGGCGAGGTGACGATGCGGCGTGGGAAGCGGTTCCAAAGTCGATGTGATCGCGGTCGGCACGCTACCTCTACATCTACCTTGGGATTAGTTTTAGACCTGAATAATTGTTATTTGGTGCGGCGTTGAGCATGAACATTATATCTGAATCTTGTTTAATGCGAGGCGGTTATTCATTTAAATCAGAGAATAATGGTTGTTCTATTTATATGAGTAATATCTTTTATGGTCATGCACCCTTGAAGAGTGGTCTATTTTTATCGAATCTCAATAGTAGTGATACACATATTCATAATGTTGAAGCCAAAAGATCAGAGTTGATAATGATTGTGCAACTTATTTGTGTACTTGCCGTTTAGGTCATATCGGTGTAAACGCATGAAGAAACTCCATCTTGATGGACTTACGGAATCACTTGATTATGAATCACTTGGTACTTGCGAACCGTGCCTCATGGGCAAGATGACTAAAACACCGTTCTCGGTACTATGGAGAGAGCAACAGATTTGTTGGAAATCATACATCTGAGATGTATGTGGTCCGATGAATGTTGAGGCTCGTGGCGGATATCGTTATTTTCTCACCTTCACAGATGATTTGAGAAGATATGGGTATATCTACTTAATGAAGCACAAGTCTGAAACATTTGAAAGGTTCAAAGAATTTGAGTGAAGTGGAAAATCATCGTAACAAGAAAATAAAGTTTCTACGATCGATCGTGGAGGAGAATATTTGAGTTCTGAGTTTGGTTTACATTTGAAACAATGCGGAATAGTTTCGCAACTCACGCCACCGGAACACCACAGCGAAATGGTGTGTCGAGCGTAAATGTCGTACTTTACTTGATATGGTGCGATCTATGATGTCTCTTACCGATTTACCGCTATCGTTTTGGGGTTATGCTTTAGAGGCGACTGCATTCACGTTAAATAGGGCACCATCAAAATCCGTTGAGGCGACACCTTATGAGCTGTGGTTTGGCAAGAAACCAAAGTTGTCGTTTCTTAAAGTTTGGGGCTGCGATGCTTATGTGAAGAAACTTCAACCAGATAAGCTCGAACCCAAATCGAGAAATGTGTCATAGGATACCCAAAAGAGGCATTGGGTACACCTTCTATCACAGATCCGAAGGCAAGACATTATTTGCTAAGAATGGATCCTTTCTAGAGAAGGAGTTTCTCTCGAAAGAAGTGAGTGGGAGGAAAGTAGAACTTGATGAGATAAGCGTATCTACTCCCTTATTGGAAAGTAGTTCATCACAAGAACCGGTTCTGTGACGACTACACCAATTAGTGAGGAAGCTAATGATATTGATCATGAAACTTGGATCAAGTTTCTCTTGAACAACGTGGGTCTACCGAGTAAGATCGCACTGAGTGATGCGATAATCCTATTCGGAAGTCATGTTACTTGACCATGATGAGCGTCACGAACTATGAGGAAGCGATGATGAGCCCAGATTCCGCAAAATGGCTAGAGGCCATGAAATCGAGATGGGATCCATGTATGAAAACAAAGTATGGACTTTGGTTGACTTGCCGATGATCGGCAAGCCATTGAGAATAAATGGATCTTTAAGAAGAAGACCGACTGATGGTAATGTAGCGTCTATAAAGCTCGACTTGTTGCGAAAGGTTTTCGACAAGTTCAAGGGGTTGACTACGATGAGACTTTCTCACCCGTGGCGATGCTTAAGTCTGTCCGAATCATGTTAGCTATTGCTGCATTTCATGATTATGAAATTTGGCAAATGGATGTCAAGACTGCATTCTTGAATGGATTTCTAGAAGAAGAGTTGTATATGATGCAGCGAAAGGTTTTGTTGATCCAAAAGGTGCTAACAAAGTATGCAAGCTCCAGCGTTCCATTTATGGACTGGTGCAAGCATCTCGAGTTGGAATAAGCGCTTTGATAGTGTGATCAAAGCATATGGTTTTATCTGAGACTTTTGGAGAAGCTTTGTATTTACAAGAAAGTGAGTGGGAGCTCTGTAGCATTTCTAGCTTTATATGTAGATGACATATTATTAATTGGAAATGATATAGAATTACCGGATAGCATAAAGGGATACTTGAATAAAAGTTTTTCAATGAAAGACCTCGGTGAAGCTGCTTACATATTGGGCATCAAGATCTATAGAGATAGATCAAGACACTTAATAGGACTTTCACAAAGCACATACCTTGACAAAATTTTGAAAAAGTTCAAAATGGATCAGGCAAAGAAAGATTTCTTGCTGTGCTACAAGGTGTGAAGTTGAGTCAAACTCAATGCCCGACCACAAGCAGAAGATAGAGAAAATGAAAAATGTTCCCAATGCTTCAGCCATAGGCTCTATCATATATGCAATCTTGTGTACCAGACACGACGTATGCTTAGCAATAAGCTTGGCAGGAAGGTACCAAAGTAATCGAGTGGATCATGGACAGCGGTCAAGAACATCTGAAATACGAAAAGGACTAAGGATATGTTTCTCGTATATGGAGGTGACAAAGAGCTAGTCGTAAATGGTTACGTCGATGCAAGCTTTGACACTGATCCGGACGATTCTAAATCGCAAACCGGATACGTGTTTTTATTAAATGGTGGAGCTGTAAGTTGGTGCAGTTCTAAACAAAGCGTCGTGGCGGGATCTACATGTGAAGCGGAGTACATAGCTGCTTCTGAAGCAGCGAATGAATGAGTCTGGATGAAGGAGTTCATTTCTGATCTAGGTGTCATGCCTAGTGCATCGGGACCAATGAAAATCTTCTGTGACAATACTTGTGCAATTGCCTTGGCAAAGGAATCCAGATTTCACAAGAGGACCAAGCACATCAAGAGACGCTTCAATTCCATTCGGGACCAAGTCCAAGTGGGAGACATAGAGATTTGCAAGATACATACGGATCTGAATGTTGCAGACCCGTTGACTAAGCCTCTCTCACGAGCAAAACATGATCAGCACCAAGACTCCATGGGTGTTAGAATCATTACTATGTAATCTAGATTATTGACTCTAGTGCAAGTGGGAGACTGAAGGAAATATTCCCTAGAGGCAATAATAAAGTTATTATTTATTTCCTCATATCATTATAAATGTTTATTATTCATGCTAGAATTGTATTAACTGGAAACATAATACATGTGTGAATACATAGACAAAACTATAGTCACTAGTATGCCTCTACTTGACTAGCTCATTAATCAAAGATGGTTATGTTTCCTAACCATAGAGATGTGTTGTCATTTGATTAGTGGGATCACATCATTAAGAGAATGATGTGATTTACATGACCCATTCCGTTAGCCTAGCACTTGATCGTTTAGTATACTGCTATTGCTTTCTTCATGACTTATACAAAGTTCATGCAACTATGAGATTGTGCAACTCCAGTTTACCGGAAGAACACTTTGTGTGCTACCAAACGTCACAACGTAACTGGGTGATTATAAAGGTGCTCTAAAGGTGTTTCCGAAGGTACATGTTTGGTTGGCATAATTCGACATTAGGTTTTGTCACTCCGATTGTCGGAGAGGTATCTCTGGGCCCTCTTGGTAATACTCATCACCTAAGCCTTGCAAGCATGTAACTAATGAGTTAGTTATGAGATGATGTATTACGGAGCGAGTAAAGAGACTTGCCCGATGCGAGATTGAACTAGGTATTGGATACCAAGCGATCAAATCTCGGGCAAGTAACATACCGATGACAAAGGGAACAACGTATGTTGTTATGCGGTTTGACCGATAAAGATCTTCGTAGAATATGTAGGAACCAATATGGGCATCCAGGTCCCGCTATTGGTTATTGAACGAGAATGGTTCTAGGTCATGTCTACATAGTTCTCTAACCCGTAGGGTCCGCACGCTTAACGTTACGATGACAGTTTTATTATGAGTTTATAAGTTTTGATGTACCGAAGTTTGTTCGGAGTCTCGGATGTGATCACGGACATGACGAGGAGTATCAAAATGGTCAAGACATAAAGATTGATATATTGGACGACTATATTCGGACACGGAAAAGTTCGGGTGATTTGGAGAAAATCGAGTCTTGGGGGTTACGGAACCCCGGAAAGTATTGGGCCTATGGGCCTTAGGGGAAAGGAGAGAGGCGGCCAGCATGGGCCGCGCACCCTCCCCTTCTGGTCCGAATTGGACTAGGAGGGGGGGCGGCGCCCTTTCCTTCCCCCTCTCCCCTTCCTTCCCCCTCCTAGTAGGAGTAGGAAAGGAGGAGTCCTACTCCTACTAGGAGGAGGATTCCTCCTCCTTAGCGCGCCAAAGGCCGGCCGCCTCCCCTTGCTCCTTTATATACGAGGCGGGGGCACCCCATAGACACACAAGTTGATCTACGGATCGTTCCTTAGCCGTGTCGGTGCCCCCTCCACCATATTCCATCTCGGTCATATCGTCGCGGAGTTTAGGCGAAGCCCTGCGCGATAGAACATCATCATCGCCACCACGCCGTCGTCTTGTGGAACTCATCTCCGGAGCTCGATTGGATCGGAGGCGGAGATCGTCATCGAGCTGAGCGTGTCTTTGAACTCGGAGGCTCCGTCGTTCGGTGCTTGGATCGGTCAGATCGTGAAGACGTACGACTACATCAACCGCGTTGTGCTAACGCTTCCACTTACGGTCTAGGAGGGTACATGGACGAACACTCTCCCCTCTCGTTGCTATGCCATCACCATGATCTTGCGTGTGCGTAGGAATTTTTTTGAAATTACTACGTTCCCCAACAGCAACTCCACTCATCAGGCGCTCCACGCGACTTATAGGAGGCCTCTCCTCTCTGGCTCTCTGCTTACCTGTACATCAGCTGTTGCAATACGAAATAAATGAAATATTAATCAACATGGAAACAAACTATCTAGAAATCAAGTTACAACACAAAAATGTTTGTAACTTTTTTAAATATTCTAAAAGAGTAACGATAAAATGTCGAGGTATTTTCGTGAAGATCCCTTGATAGGGTATCCAGCCAGAGAGTAGATTGGATAGTAACAGGGATATAATTTACCCATGTTCGAGCCCCCTAGAAGAGGTAATACCTTGTTCTTGCTCATGTATATTGATTGTACAATGGTTACAAAGATCGAGAGATTAAGCAAAGCTCTAGGGTTTTGTTGTGTCTATTCAACTAGCCTGGCTTTTGCTTATATGTGTATCGGGGTCTAGGGTTACATGTTCTAACTCAGTTAGGAGGAGTCGTCTGGACACTTGCCACCTTGTCTTGAACTCAAATCCTTCCACGCCCATCACGTTGTAGGACCATGGGCCGACTTGATTGGCCCATGACATGACTAACCTAGGGGGGGAGGGGGGCAGGATGGCTTCCAGTAGCGTAAAGCACCGATGAGCCGTAACACCATCATAGGAGGTTATGTGAACATGTAAAATATTAAATTAAAATCATACTCATTCACGAGGTAAGGAAAAAAGTTATGCCTGGACATTGATATTGTATTTTTTTCACTATTCATTATTGAATTGTTTTTCGTACCTCCTAGCTGAATTTTATTTACACTTGAAATTTTGGATGTTCATATATGGAACATCAGCTCTTCAACATGTTCTATTTTGGTTTCATAATGTGTAGAAACTTCAAAACACAATTAGCACTTGGGGGGTGTTTGTTTGCAGGGACTTTTTTGTGTAGGGACTAGAAAAAGTCTCTCTTAGAGACTTTTTTACCAAACGGGAGGGACTTTTTAGGGACTAAAATAGGCATTTGGGACTAAATGAAGAAGACTCTCAAGGAGAGTCTTTTTTGGGACTTTTTGGGACTTTTCCAACAATGCCCCTTCATGCATCCATTGGCCCGCCACCCCATGGTGTTGTTTGATTGTTATGTTTTATATACTAGGGGCAACATGGTCATTTAATAACCTCTAGGAAGGGACTAGGGACTTTTTAGTCTTTGGAAACAAACAGGAAGGGACTTTTTAGGGACTAGGGACTTTTTAGTTGAGACTAGAAAAAGTCTTAGGACTTATGAACCAAACAGGGCCTTGGTTTTCACTGGTTTCTACTGGATATTTAATAGGACTTATTTATATTGAAGTATATACCATCGCACATCTTATTATTTTCCCTCTAGCTAGTCACTATTTCGATTGGCACCTTCTTCCACGACCGACACAAAGGGAGTAATTCAACCAAATTATGAGTGAAAAGCACATTTAGACATATTTTATAAAGCATAGTGTTGATATTCCAGTACACATTTGTTTAATGTACACGAATCCAAATTTTAACCGCCTGGGGAGTACGTTGTGCACCGGCCGAGGCAAACACAAAAGGGACAGAAGCATGACACCAAATGGGGCGTGTACTATGTGGGACAGAAACCAACAGTTTGAAGCGGTGCAGTACACAATGCCACAAGTCCCTAGCTAAACTAAACACATCCAAATCAGGGAAAAGACATTCCATGGAAAAGTACAAATGATTCAGCATCAGCTAGCAAACTAAACAAGACACAATATCTCTCTGCTTTTCACAGCCCTTGAGTTTGCTGTCAGTGCATTTTATAATCAGGGCTAACACCATTTCATTTCCCCACAAAGATGCTGATCCTTTGCAACACACACACACACACACACTCTCTGTTTCAGTTTGAAACGATATAAAAATGATGCTGCAGGTACAGGTACTGATGGGATAGTTAATATACTACTGCTGAGATTACCGGTGAGATTTGAAAGCAAGCATGCATGCTGATCTTGGACTAGTCCACAGTCTGTAGTACTACTAATGTTGATACTTGATAGTGTCTCTCCCTGCCTCTTTTGTCTGTCCCTACCACCACAAGGTACCACTGCTGCCCACATTATGATGTCCAATGCTGGCCGTTGAGATCTACATTCAAAACTCCAATTGCATGCAGGGATCTAGCATGTGCATGAGCAAATTGTGTCGACATCGATTCTAGGCGATGGTACCCCAACATCATCAATCCGATACTTTTATGGTGTTTTTGAAGCTGCAGTTTGAGTTCTTGGATCATCAATCCGATACTTTTATGATATTTATCTTCTTCCTCCAAATCTCTCTTATCTCTCCTGAGAAACATCAGGCTCTCTGTCGGGTCAACTGATTAATAGGCGTAGAGCTAAACACTGGTAAGATGATCCGTGCACGATCACACTAGTGCAGAATCGGGCAATAGCACCGGTCGTAAGGCCCTGTAGTGCCGGTTACATAACCGGCACTAAATTGTGGTCACTAAAGGTCCCCCCCTTTAGTACCGGTTCAAGACGAACCGGTGCTAAAAAGGGCAACCACACGGCACGAGCCAGCTCGGGGCACGAGCCCTTTAGTACCGGTTGGTAAGACCAACCGGTACTATAAGGTTTGGGGTTTTTTTAGTTTTATGATTTCTTTTTCATTTAATTTTGTGTTTCCATTTTAATTCTTTTTCGTTTGCTGCTATTTTACGATACTACACATTGTACACGTCATGCATATATATATCATCAATGTCTCACAAACCACCATATTAATTAATTCACGCATACACACATGTATAGCTATATACAATTTCTCCTACATATGCATGTTGCCTTGAGCCGATGGCATTAGCCTAATTGGTGCCTTGAACACGATGACAATTGGAAGTGGTTTTCATGGGGCGGTGGCGGGTAATAGAATTCTCCTTGGTTTATGACACGGTCGAGCAAAAACCCGCTATTTCCTCTTGAAGTGCTTCTCGCGCTCTGTTTCTATGAGCTTCTCCGCACCTCTTTGAACTGTTAAGAAGGAGATCAATATGCATGTGTATTAGTTGTGTGACTAGATATCGATAATGGTGTAAAAATTGTGAATAGTGTTACGACAAGCTTACCCATTCTTGTCTTTGAGATCTCCTCCTTTGGACACCATCATGCGAATGTTCTCGTAAGCGCAGAATGCACACAGATCAGTCCCTGCGCTTGCTTGGGGCCTTTACGAGAATGGAATTTGATTAGATAAAAATTAATCAAGCATGATAATTAAAGAGATGGCAGCTAGCTAGCTAGCTAGTACTATAATTGCTTACCTTGGGTGAAACCATTGAAGCTTTTGTTTCCATTACGGGCGTGTGGCGATGAACCTTCCAAGCCCTGCCCGCCGACAAAGAAAATGAATAAAGGGGTTATTAAATAGTTCATATCATGAAATGACGAACTAAATAAGCCGAGATATATAGTTAATAATGATTGAAATTACCTGTTGACTATCCCATACAAGATGTTATAGTCAGTTTTTGCTGAGATTAGTGAGTCCAGTACTTCAACTGTTCCGGCGTCAACTTTAATGATACACAAGACCCAGTGAAATCTGCATGCACACACGTTAGGATGTCTTAATTAAGCGGGCATATGTAAGCAAAAACATGTAGCTAGCTAGTAGGCAAAAACAGAGAATTTGTAGTACAAGATAGTGTGACTCACTGGAAGTTGTAAGGAAGTAGTATATCTTCATTGTATTTGAGGCGCTTCAAGAACTCTAGCATGCTGTCCTCTACGTTCTTTTGCTGGCGTTGATTTATCTTCCATGCGTATTCATTAACGGTGTTTGGGTCAATGAACCCAATGCCAAAGCGTCCACCTTTTCTCATTTCATATATCTTCATCCTGCATAATACCACAGAAAAGAATATAGTGAGGATAATTACAGGTAATGATTGATCAAAAGGATCACTACAGCTAGTTTGCGACTTAAATTATAGAAAGAAATCACTTCTGAGACAATAGCTCGACGATAGATTTGTCGAGTGCGTCTTGATTGTATAACTGAAACAGTTCTAAATACTCAGCGGACACAGCTTTCTCATGGAAGTAATGCTCCTCCTTGACATTCACCATGAGGACAATCGATCTGAAATCTTGGTAATGTTCATGTACCATTGATGCAATTCATACATTCTCGTTGGGAGGTTCTTGACCTTATGCAGCGCGACCAAAGGTTGGCCCCGGACATATTTCCGTTTTATTTCATCCTCTCTAAGCAAAGGCATGGGCTCGATCTCGAGAGTTGTCCAACAGTGATGTTGAGAACTTCACTGCATTATATGCTCCTCCGTTATTACCACATTGCCCGCCTCGGAGCGTGCCTTGTTTGCCCACAATAATATTGGTAGCGTCTTTCATCACTGTTGTTGGCACAACAAGCGAGGGATCGATTCGCGCTGTTCTCCCAGTTGGGAATGGTTTTCCGCATTTTTTGGCTGCTGCTTCTTGTTTGCTCGATCCCGATGTAGACGTGCTCGCCTCCCTTTGTAGACGTGCTCGATTTAACTTCCTGATGTGGCGCTCATAGTCTGTGTTAACAGGCTTGGGAGCTGGTGGTTGAGCCATACGAATGAAGTGGTCAATCTATTCCTCAGGCACTTTCTCCCTTGGCGGCGGTGGCGGTTTTGGTGCAAAATGGGCTTCCACCTCGGCCTTCGATATGGCTGTGATTTCCTCCTCGGACCTGTAATAAGACCTCTGCGGAAGAGGCTTGAGGCTTGGACCATATTTATATCGCTTGCCTCCTTTGTACTTCTGTACTACCTCGACTTCGTGCGCCTCGCACCATAGCTGCGGGGTGTCTCTTCTGCGATTGCCGAGGCGGCGGAGGCGGCCGAGGCTGAGTTGGACGAGGAGGAGTGGCTGAGGTTGTGCCGGACTTGGAGGAGGTGGGCGTCTGACGCTGTGGCGGACTTGGAGGAGGAGGATTGTCGACACTTTGCGGGACTTGGAGGAGGAGGAGGGTGGCGACACTTTGCGGACTTGGTGGACTTGCGGGAGGCGGAGTCTGCTGACTCGGTGGCGGACTTCGACGCGGACTCGGCCGACGCGGTGTCGGTGGCCTTGAAGATGATGCAATCCTTTTTCCATAGGATGATCGATGTTTGGCCTCTCCGAGAGCGCTCGCCGTCACCTCCGGCAATGTCAAGTGTAGCCCGAATATGGTGGGTCCACCACCTCATCAACCAAGACACGAGCATAGCCCGCTGGAATCGGGTTGCAATGGAAGGTTGCCTCGGGGATTTGTAAAAGCAAAGCCGTCGCCACCTTCATGGATATGTTCTTCATTTTGACGTGTAGCTCGCGATTAGTGTTCTCCGTGATGTCATCCACGGGTATCTACCAACATTGCGTCGTCAGGGACGAACCCACGCTGCTTCTCGGCATGGATGGGCGGTGCTATCAATGCTGGATCATCTGCTAGCTGCTGCACTCTTTGAGACCCCTTTGATGGGTAAGTGAGTCGATATGCTCGTCTTTGCCGCTGGAATTTGACCGCCAATTCCGCTTGACTTGCTTCTAGGCCTTGAAGGCGTTCATAGTCCCGCTTCCTCTACTCCTCCTCCATATTCCTCTTCTTCTCCTCCGCAATCTTCTTTCTCGCACGGGTTACGTAGTCGGTGTTCCATTTAAAAACCCTCATACCACGGAATAGCGCCCTTGCCTCGTGTTCTTCCGGGTGTTCGAGATTTCTGTGGCACGCAGCGTAAACTCGTCGTTCTCTCTGTTGGGCTAGAACACCCCGATCGTGCCTCTTCTATTGCAACAAGTATCGCATCGTCGGCTCCTTCAGACTTGCACTCGTCGAAACATTGCTGTCTCGGGTCCAACTCCCCCATGTGCATAGAACCAAGTCGACCACGGGGAGGGCAGCTCTTAGTAGCCGGAGTGACACACGCATCCTCCATCCCTTTCTCGGACTTATCCCACTTAGGCATTGCCACCGCATAGCCACCGCCCCTGACTTATGGAACTTATCCTTTTTCGGCATTCTTCTTGTTTATTCTCGACCGTTCCTTAGCTAATTCTGAATCCTTGAATTTCACGAAATCGTCCCAATGATCACGTTGGTTCTCTAGTGTTCCCCGAATCTCGGAGTCTTCCTTCCTCCTTGACGTACTTCTTCCATTCACGATTCTTGAGGTTCTTGAATGCATTCGCCATCATCCTAAGAGCAGCCTCCTTGACTTTACGCACATACATACGTGAAATGATCGGTAGGGTGAAATGTTCCATGAGAGTATCCCAAAGCAGATCTTTTTGATTCTTGTCGACAAAAGTAACATCCGGGCGTGGCTTTGCTGGCTCTCTCCATTCTTGAAGTTTGATCGGGAGTTGGTCCTTCACAAGAACTCCGACCAGCGAACAAACTTGTCCGCAATCTTCTTAGGCGCTAATGGTTTGCCAGTAGGGCTGCATGCCTCGATATTGTACTTTACGCCCGACTTCAACTTTTTGTTCGGGCCTCGTTTCGTCATTTTTCTTGAAGATTTGCTCGATCCGGTTGGCTGAAAGAACAAAGATCGATTCGTTAATATATCTTCAAGTGATTTAAAACATGTGATGATCACGGATGCTCGCTTATATAAATATATATACCTCGCCGGTCTTTGTTGTTTCGGGATCAACATGTTCTTCGTCATCGTCATAATCGTAGTTCATGACTTCATCAATTTGGTCGTCGCGATCGAATATCATATCACGCTCTCGGTTTTGTTTAGAAATTGAGCCGTCATAATCTTCTTCATTCGATTATCATCGGCCCGCGTATCATATCGAACATGGTCTATTCTCCTCTCTGTCGGTATTATGCGCCATAGCTTTTGTTTAACTAATCCAAAAGAAATATAAAACAATTTAGTATTCAAATTACATCGTCTCGAATAATAGATATAATCTCGAATACATCGTCGAATAATAGATATAATCTCGAATACATCGTCTCGAATAATATATAATATTGAATAGTACATCACTGGCTATTAGCTAATAAAGATCGAATACTACAGAAGAATCTAGGACACTCGCGGTTCCTCCGGCGCGGGCGGTGGACACCCAAAGAGAAGGAACCCTCATAGGATCATAGCTGAAGTGAGATCCCCGAAGAAACTGCCACGTATTGGAGAACCTTCCGCCCTCTAACGCAACCATGTAGCGATGGACGTGCTCGTCCTCCTCCCTGACACGGCGACGTACCACCTCCGGCGGGGCCGGGTCCCTCCGCACCAAAACAGGCCCATGTGAACGCCACCAAACGAGATCAGGGTCGATGACGGGACCAGGGGCCGGGTTCCTCATCAAGCGCGCGCCCTCGAGCAGCATTCCAGTGCCAGCCGGCGGAGCCCAGTCCGGACATGGGTCGGCTGGGCGTCGTCATGCAGACGGTCGACGGCGAGGATGCGGGCCGGGCATCGTCGAGAACAAATACTAGCTATATGCCCGCAAAAAGTAACATTTTTTAGTGATTGGATTTTGATAACTAAAATTTCTAAAATTTCTATATAACACTAATTATGCTATCATTGCATATGTCAAAAATCTATATACTATTTCATACTAATTAAGCATCTAACACTAAAAACAGAAAACACAACTTCTATACATCCATTAAAAACTGAAAAACAACATTATATAAAAATTTCCATACTAATTAAACACTAATTATATCCATCTAACATGCATTCATACATATATAATAGTGAAAAAATAATAATCTAAATAATCTAAACTAATTAAACATACAAAATACGTATATACTAATATATACATGCATTAATTCATACATATGTATGTGTGTGTGTGTGTGTGTGTGTGTTCATCATGCATGCTTGTGTGTGTGTGTGTGTATGGGCTCGGGGAGGGGCGGCGCCCATGGTGGCCTTGAGGCGAGGAGAGGGTTAGAGGGGAGAGCTCACAATGGGCGACGGCGACGGCGAGGCGACGGCGAGGCGACAGGCGGGCGTGTGGCGGGCGTGCGCTGGGCGGCGCGGCGGCAGGGCGGGGACGGGACGGGCAGGCGGCGGCGGAGATGAGGCGGCAGCGGGACGGGCGGTAAGGGGACGGAGCGGCGACGGGACGGCGGCGGCGGCGGGACGGGGCGGTGATGGCGACGGAGGCAGCGGAAGCAGAGGAAAAGCAGAGGAGAATGAAATTTTCGTAAGTGTTATATATATAGAAGGCACCTTTAGTACCGGTTGGAGCCACCAACCGGTACTAAAACTATTTTCTTGCCAGCAGCGGAGAACCGCACCCCTTTTAGTACGGGTCGTGGCACCAACCGGTACTAAAGGGGGTCTTTAATACCGGTTGGAGCCACGACCCGGTACTAAAGGGGTCTGCGCTGCTCCAGCGGTGCGCAAGTTTAGTCCCACCTCGCTAGTCGAGGGGCTACCGCACTGGTTTATAAGCCCCAGTGCGGTAGCTCTCTCGAGCTCCTCTCCTAACCAGGCCTACTGGGCCTACCTGTCCTCTTTGCCCAGTGGGCCTACTAGGCATTTGCGGGCCTGCATCCTGGCCCAACAAAAGGTTGTGTTTCTAGTCGTATGCAGGCCGCTTTGGCCCAGTAGGCGGGCTTTTTTTTCTTAATTTTTTTTCGCTTTATTTATTTTTGTTTTATTTATTTTTGAGTTGTTTTTTGCTGTATTTAGAGTTTCTTTGTGAATAGTTTTTGCTTTAGGTACAAAAAATTGCAAACTTTCTGTTAGTGCCGACAGATTTCAAATTTGAATAGTTTAAATTTTGAATTATTTGAAATTTGTGCGAATCACTACTTTGTGAATAACTTAACTTTGAAAAAGTTTTTCTGTGATTCTTTTTCTTATGTTTAATAATAGTGTGTTTTATCATTATATTCAATTTAGTAATGCTTAGGTTATTTAAAAATGAAATGCCTTTGTAACAGTTCAGTTTTAAGTGGAAACCACGATACTTGAAAGAGATTGTCCATTTTGTACGAAGTGCATCCAGTTTTGCCGTAACCCTCTCTACTTTCTTGCACATGCTATTTGTATGAAATTACGATACCATGCCAACTTTCAACCTTTTACGAGTTCATTTGAAATGCTTTTCAATTTCAGGGTCATTTAATTTGGAAAAAAACAGTAAATGCATGAAAAGAATTTGTTTGCACATAAAACTTCTTCGCGTTTCAAAAGCCAAAACACATAACTACCCTAACTATTACAGAGATTCCCCTCTGGGTGTGAAACACAGAAGAAAGTGATGATAGTGAAGCCGATCACATCCCAGATCATTGGGTGTGAAACTTTTTCTTCGCGTGTGTCCCTTTGCGCCGTAACCATGGAAAATCTTCATCATTTAACGGGATGCTCGGGTCAATATTCACTGTGAATGGAGCAATTTCATCAAACTTTTCATAATCTTGACTTGTCATCTTGTCATCCACTCCACGATGTTTCTCTTCTAAGAAAGAACTATGTGCGCTTTGGCTCATCGTACGATGCATTCGCTTCCTTATATTTTCTTTTTCTTGGCTTGGTAGACATGTCCTTCACATAGAAAACCTATACCACATCATTGGCTAGGACGAATGGTTCGTATGCATACATAAGATTGTTGAGATCCTTGTTGTCATTCCGTCATCGGGTCTTCCGTTACCCGCCTCGTGTCATATTGACCCATTTGCACGAAACAAAGGGATCTTTAAACCACGTCGATAGTCAAGTTCCCATATGTCCTGTATATAACCATAATATGTTTCCTTTCCCGTCTTGGTTTATGCATCAAAGCGGACACCACTGTTTTGGTTGGTGCTCTTCTTATCTTGGGCGATCGTGTAAAATGTATTACCATTTATCTCGTACCTTTTGAAAGTCATTATATTCGAAGATGGTAGCGGGACAGCAAGTACAAGTCATCTTCAATAGAGGTGTCATGCATAGTGCGGTATGCGCAACCAGTGGCGAAACTCTGGTTTGTTCACATGTAATCCGGTCATCGAGACCGCTCCGGTGTTTGGAGCATAGCAAATTCTTGTGTTCATCCATATACGGAGCCACCAAGGCGGAATTCAGTAGAAGCTGTGTAGTGTGCTTCAAGTGAGAGAATGTCCGTCCATACATATTATTTGTTCCCCTCCTAGCGTGCCTTTTCCATCTAATCGCCCTTATGCGCGATTCAGAACACCAATCGGCTTAAGGTCAGGAATAAAGTCAATACAAAACTCAATGACCTCCTCATTTTGATGGCCCTTGGAGATGCTTCCTTACGGCCTAGCACGGTTATGAACATATTTCTTTAAGACTCCCATGAACCTCTCAAAGGGAACATATTGTGTAGAAATACTGGGACCCAAAGCGTTAATCTCTTCGCATAGGTGAACTAGGGCGTGCGTCATGATGTTGAAGAAGGATGGTGGGAACACCAACTCGGCCCGACAAGACATTGCACCAAATCATTACGTAACCTTGGTATGATTTTCGGATCGATTACCTTCGAGAGATTGCATTGAGAAATGCACATAGCTTCACAATGGCTAATCGAACGTTTTCCGATAGAAGCCCCATCAATGCAACCGGAAGCAGTTGCGTCATAATCACGTGGCAGTCATGAGACTTTAGGTTCTGGAATTTTTCTCTGTCATGTTTATTATTCCCTTTATATTCGACGAAAGGCCAGACGGTACCTTAATATTGAGCAGGCATTCAATGAAGATTTCCTTCTCTTCTTTGGTAAGAGCGTAGCTTGCATGACCCTGATGTATTCCGTCTTCTCCGTGCATACGTTGCTGGTCCTCCCGTGCCTCAGGTGTATCTTTTGTCTTCCCATACACGCCCAAGAAGCCAAGCAGGGTCACGCAAATATTCTTCGTCACGTGCATCACGTCGTTTGCGGAGCGGACCTCTAGGTCTTTCCAATATGGCAGGTCCCAAAATATAGATTTATTCTTCCACATGGGTGCGTGTCCGTCAGCGTCCTTCGGAACAGGTTGTCCGCGGGATACCCTTTCCAAATATCACCTTCAAATCCTTGACCATATCATGTACATCAGCACCGAGACGGTGGCGAGGCTTCGTCCGGTGATCTGCCTCACCTTTGCAATGCTTGCCTTTCTTTCTTACGGGATGCTGCTCGGAAGAAATCGGCGATGTCGGTACACATTCTTCTTACAACTATTCAAATATATCTTGTCGGTATCATCCAAGCAGTGTGTGCATCTGCAGTATCCCTTGTTTATGCGTCACGAAAGGTTCTTGAGAGCAGGCCAATCATTGATGGTCACGAACAACAACGCCTTTAGGTCAAATTCTTCCCCATGTGCTCATCCCACGACGTACACTGTTCCATTCCACAGTTGTAAGAGTTCTTCAACTAATGGCCTTAGGTACACATCAATGTCGTTGCCGGGTTGCTTAGGGCCTTGGATGAGCACTAGCATCATAATGAACTTCCGCTTCATGCACAACCAAGGAGGAAGGTTATACAAACATAGAGTCACGGGCAGTGCTATGGTTGCCGCTCTGCTCCCCAAAAGGATTAATGCCATCTGCGCTTAGACCAAACCATACGCTCCTTGCGTCATCTGCAAACTCCTTCCCGTACTTTCTTTTGATTTTTCTCCACTGCGACCCGTGAGCGGGTACTCTTAACTTTCCATCTTTCTTACGGTCTTCTCTGTGCCATCGCATCGCCTTGGCATGCTCTTTGTTTTGAAACAAACGTTTCAACCGTGGTCTTATAGGAGAAGACCACATCACCTTGGCGAGAATCTTCTTCTGGGCGCTCGCCCTCGACATCACCATGCTCATCGCGGCTGATCTTATAGCACAATGCACCACGTAGCGGGCAAGCGTTCAAATCCTCGTACTCACCACGGTAGAGGATGCAATCATTAGGGCATGCATGTATCTTCTGCACCTCTAACCCTAGAGGGTAGACAGCCTTCTTTGCTTCGTACGTACTCTCGGGCAATTCGTTGTCCTTTGGAAGCATATCCTTTATCATTACCAGCAACTTTCCAAATCCCTTGTCGGATACACCATTCTCGCCTTCCATTGCAGCAATTCGATGTGGTGCCCAGCTTTTCTTGTCACCCACGCAATTGGGTACAACAATTGTTTGTGATCCTCTAACATGCCTTTGCAACTTCTTCTTCTCCAAATCACTTGCGCGATTTCTCTTTGCATCGGCAATGGCCCGACCTAGATAATCAGCGGGCTCATCGATGCCTCTTCTTGACTTCTTCCTGCATTGCCGGCTCAGCTTCTTCCCGCATTACCGGCTCAGCTTCTTCCCCCATTGTTGTATCATCGTATTCAGGGAACCCATGGCCAGGATAGTTGTCGTCGTCCTCTTCTTCTTCATTGTCTTCCATCATAACACCTCTTTCTCCGTGCTTGGTCCAAACATTATAGTGGGGCATGAAACCGGACTCAAAGAGATGGACGTGAATGGTTCTTGACGTAGAGTAATTGCGACCATTCTTACAGCCAGCACATGGACAAGGCATAAAACCATCCGCCCGCTTGTTTGCCTCAGCCACAAGCGAGAAAAGTATGCTGCGCCCTCAACGGCTGGGGAGAGCATCGGTCATCGTACATCCATTGCCGGCTCATCTTCATTACACAACACCGAATAGACCAAATTAATACAAGTTCATACATAAAGTTCATACAACACTTAAATGCAACAAACAAATAACTCTCTAGCTAAAGCATTTAAATGCAACAACAAATGCGATCAAGATCGCAACTAAGGTAACAATTGATCCAACAGCATAATGATACCAAGCCTCACTATCGATGGCATATTTTCTAATCTTTCTAATCTTCAAGCGCATTTTCTCCATCTTGATCTTGTGATCATCGACGACATTGGCAACATGCAACTCCAATTCCATCTTCTCCCCATCAATTCTTTTCAATTTTTCTTTGAAGTACTCATTTTCTGTTTCAACTAAATTTAACCTCTCGACAATAGGGTCGGTTGGAATTTCCGGTTCACATACCTCCTAGATAAAAATATCTATGTCAACTTGATGGGCATAATTTGTCATAAACACGAAATGCAACAAATAGTTTTAAAAGACAATATACCACATTCGAATCATAACAAGGACGAGGGCCGACGGGGTCGGATATCAAAACCATGGCACTATGTATAACAAACAACGTACGGGTAAGATAATTATTATACGAGTAACTATATATCCAAATCACACAAACATCAATTTTTATATAAAATTTCATGAACAAGAGGCTCACCACAAGGTGGTGCGGCGCCGGACAGTCTGGGCGATCGGCAGTGGTTCTGACAGAGATTTAGAAGGCACTAAGTAAACCACACCTACATATGCAAACTAAGTGTTATTTTTGACCTCAAATTGCATATAAATCAAATACTAGCACATATATATATATATCCTCACAAATTACTAAACTCACAAATTAATAACTATATAAAGCATTGCAAGAGCTAATCTAGCAATGAGAGATGAAAGGACAAAGTTGCTAACCTTTGTGATCATTTGAATGGATGGGGGCCTTCAAATCTTGACAAATTTTGGGCAAAATGTGTGATGAGCTCGAGAGGAAGAGGGAAGAACAGAGAGGAGAGGAAAGGGGAAGAACAGAGCGAGCTCGGTGGACGAAGGGTTTATGTAGGGCGACCTTTAGTACCGGTTCGTGCCAAGAACCGGTACTAAAGGTCTTGGAGGGGCCCAGATCGACAACATCCTGCCACCACTCTCATTAGTACCGGTTCGTGGCGCGAACCGGTGCTAAAGGTTAGCCACTTAAACGGTACTAACGAGAGCGGCCCGGCTAGCCGTTGGAACCGCACTAATGTATACATTTGTGCGGCTAAAATCTAAACCGGCACTAATGTGCTTCACGTTTGACCCTTTTTCTACTAGTGGTGAGTAAGTATCAAAGAAGTCTTCACCTTCTTTACGGTATAACCCTTAGCCACAAGCCGTGCCTTATACTTTTCAATCGTACCATCAGGTCTAAGCTTCTTCTTGAACACCCACTTACATCCTCTGGTTTGCACCCATAAGGACGGTCGGTGATCTCCCGAGTCCCGTTAGCTAAGATGGAATCCATCTCGCTTCTGAACAGCTTCCTTCGAAGAGTCGACATCGGAGATGCATAGGCTTCTGAAATAGTCTGGGCGTGTCATCCACAAGGTACACAATGAAATCATCACCAAAGGACTTTGCAGTCCCTCTCTCTTACTCCTTACGGGAGTTTCATTGTCACCCTCAACAGGATTCTCAACGTGTTCCATCGCAATGGTGGGTTCAGGAATTACAAGTGAGTTCCTCACTAGATGGAATAGGTATCTCCTGATTTGATGAACTTGACATATCCTTCATAGGTAAGATGTCCTCAAAGAAAGTTGCATCATTAGACTCCATAATCGTACCAACATGCATGTTGGATACCTCAGATTTTATTATCAAAAATCTATAGCCAATGCTATGAAAAGCATAGCCCGGAAGAACACAATCCACGGTTTTAGTCCAAGCTTGCGCTTCTTGGGAATTGGTATATTGACTTTCGCCAAACAACCCCAAGAACGTAGGTAAGAGAGTTTCAACCTTTTCCTTTCCCATTCCTCAAATGGAGTCATGGTCTTATGCTTTGTGGGAACTCGGTTAGGACATGACACGCGGTCATTAGCGCCTCCCCCCACCATTCCTTGGAAAGACCCGATGTGTCTAACATGGCGTTAACAAAATCAGGAAGAGTTCGGTTCTTTCTTTCGCCACCGCATTAGGCGAGGTGAGTAGGGAGGCGTCCTCTCATGGATTATACCATGTTCCGTACAAAACATATCAAATTCATTGGACAAATACTCTCCACCATGATCGGACCTAAGCCGTTTAATTTTTCGATCAAGTTGGTTCTCTGCCTCAGCTTTATAGTTTTTGAAGAAAGTTAAAGCCTCATCTTTTGATTTCAGAAGATACACATAACAATATCCAGTGGAGTCATCAATCAACGTCATGAAGTATCTCTTTCCACCTTTTGTCAACACGCCATTCATCTCACAGAGATCAGAATGTATAAGCTCTAGTGGCGCCAAGTCTCTTGCCTTTGCAGTCTTATGGGACTTGCGAGGTTGTTTAGCTTGCACACATACTTGGCACTTAGAGCCTTTGACGGAGAGATTTTGAATTAAATTCATATTGGCTAGCGCGTCATGCAACCAAAGTTAATATGACAAAGTCGTGCATGCCAAATATCTGACTCATTATTGTGGCAAACATTATTAATAACTTTAGTGCAAATATCTAACAAAGATAGGCGGAACAAGCCTCCGCACTCATAGCCTTTTACAACAAATTGCCTATAATCAGGTTTTTGGATTGTTGAAAATATGAGCAAATTACTACGAGAATTAATCCGAATTAACAGAAGATAAATCATGACTACAGTAGCAGAGATTGAACTAATCATGCGAACTAGCATAGTAGATGAATAGATCACATCTAGGGCACATACTAGAAACATGAATTCTACCACAATCTCGAACAGGAAAGATAGAATCACGTACGGTGCAGCGGGAGCAGCACCGCTGGCGTTGACGTTGTCGCCCATGTCGTCGAGGATGAGGTTGCTACAGAAGAATCTAGGACACTCGCGGTTCCTCCGGCGCGGGCGGTGGACACCCAAAGAGAAGGAACCCTCACAGGATCATAGCTGAAGTGAGATCCCCGAAGAAACTGCCACGTATTGGAGAACCTTCCGCCCTCTAACGCAACCATGTAGCGATGGACGTGCTCGTCCTCCTCCCTGAAACGGCGACGTACCACCTCCGGCGGGGCCGGGTCCCTTCGCACCAAAACAGGCCCATGCGAACGCCACCAAAGCGAGATCGTGGTCGACAGCGGGACCGGGGCGGGTTCCTCATCAAGCGGCGCGCCTCGAACAGCAGTTCCAGTGCCAGCCGGCGGAGCCAGATCCGGACATGGGTCGGCTGGGCGTCGTCGCAGACGGGTCGACGGCGAGATCGGGCAGGCATCGTCGAGAACAAATACTAGCTATATGCCCGCAAAAAGTAACATTTTTTAGTGATTGGATTTTGATAACTAAAATTTCTAACATTTCTGTATAACACTAATTATGCTATCATTGCATATGTCAAAATCTATATACTATTTCATACTAATTAAGCATCTAACACTAAAACAGAAAACACAACTTCTATACATCCATTAAAAACTGAAAAACAACATTATATAAAAATTTCCATACTAATTAAACACTAATTATATCCATCTAACATGCATTCATACATATATAATAGTGAAAAATAATAATCTAAATAATCTAAACTAATTAAACATACAAAATACGTATATACTAATATATACATGCATTAATTCATACATATGTATGTGTGTGTGTGTGTGTGTGTTCATCATGCATGCTTGTGTGTGTGTGTGTATGGGCTCGGGGAGGGGCGGCGCCCATGGTGGCCTTGGGGGCAGGGAGAGGGTTAGAGGGGAGAGCTCACAGTGGGCGGCGGCAATGCAGGCGGCGGCGGCGAGGCGACAACCGAGCGGTGTGGGCAGGCGTGACGCTGGGCGGCGGCGCAGGGACGGCGCGACGGGGGGCAGGCAGGCGACGAGATGAGGGCGGCAACGGGGCAGCAGCGGCAACGGGACAGAGCGGCGGCGGACGGGCGGCGGAGCGAAGACGAAGCGGCGGCGACGGGGCGGAGGCGGTGGGCGACGGAGACAGCGGAAGCAGAGGAAGAAAGCAGAGGAGAATGAAATTTTCGTAAGTGTTATATATATAGAAGGCACCTTTAGTACGGTTGGAGCCACCAACCGGTACTAAAACTATTTTCTTGAGCCAGCGGCGGAACCGCACCCCTTTAATCTCGGGTCGTGGCACCAACCGGTACTAAAGGGGGTCTTTAGTACCGGTTGGAGCCACGACCCGGTACTAAAGGGGGTGCGCTGGCTCCAGGCGGTGCGCAAGTTTAGTCCCACCTCGCTACTCGAGGGGCTACCGCACTGGTTTATAAGCCCCAGTGCGGTAGCTCTCTCGAGCTCCTCTCCTAACCAGGCCTACTGGGCCTACCTGTCCTCTTTGCCCAGTGGGCCTACTAGGCATTTGCGGGCCTGCATCCTGGCCCAACAAAAGGTTGTGTTTCTAGTCGTATGCAGGCCGCTTTGGCCCAGTAGGCGGGCTTTTTTTTCTTAATTTTTTTTCGCTTTATTGATTTTTGTTTTATTTATTTTTGAGTTGTTTTTTGCTGTATTTAGAGTTTCTTTGTGAATAGTTTTTGCTTTAGGTACAAAAAATTGCAAACTTTCTGTTAGTGCCGACAGATTTCAAATTTGAATAGTTTAAATTTTGAATTATTTGAAATTTGTGCGAATCACTACTTTGTGAATAACTTAACTTTGAAAAAAGTTTTTTCTGTGATTCTTTTTTCTTATGTTTAATATTAGTGTGTTTTATCATTATATTCAATTTAGTAATGCTTAGGTTATTTAAAAAATGAAATGCCTTTGTAACAGTTCAGTTTTTAATGGAAACCACGATACTTGAAAGAGATTGTCCATTTTGTACACGAAGTGCATCCAGTTTTTGCCGTAACCCTCTCTAGTTTCTTGCACATGCTATTTGTATGAAATTACGATACCATGCCAACTTTCAACCTTTTCTGAGTTCATTTGAAATGCTTTTCAATTTCAGGGTCATTTAGCTGGAAAAAAAACAGTAAATGCATGAAAAGAATTTGTTTGCACATAAAACTTCTTCGCGTTTCAAAAGCCAAAACACATAACTACCCTAACTATTACAGAGATTCCCCTCTGGGTGTGAAACACAGAAGAAAGTGATGATAGTGAAGCCGATCACATCCCAGATCTTTGGGTGTGAAACTTTTTCTTCGCGTGTGTCCCTTTGCGCCGTAACCATGGAAAATCTTCATCATTTAACGAGATGCTCGGGTCAATATTCACTGTGAATGGAGCAATTTCATCAAACTTTTCATAATCTTCTGACTTGTCTGTCTTGTCATCCACTCCCACGATGTTTCTCTTCTAAGAAAGAACTATGTGCCGCTTTGGCTCATCGTACGATGCATTCGCTTCCTTATATTTTCTTTTTCTTGGCTTGGTAGACATGTCCTTCACATAGAAAACCTGTACCACATCATTGGCTAGGACGAATGGTTAGTATGCATACGCAAGATTGTTGAGATCCACTGTTGTCATTCCGTACTGCGGGTCTTCCGTTACCCCGCCTCGTGTCATATTGACCCATTTGCACCGAAACAAAGGGACCTTTAAACCACGTCGATAGTCAAGTTCCCATATGTCCTGTATATAACCATAATATGTTTCCTTTCCCGTCTTGGTTTATGCATCAAAGCGGACACCACTGTTTTGGTTGGTGCTCTTCTTATCTTGGGCGATCGTGTAAAATGTATTACCATTTATCTCGTACCTTTTGAAAGTCATTATATTCGAAGATGGTAACTGGGACAGCAAGTACAAGTCATCTTCAATAGAGGTGTCATGCATAGTGCGTATGCGCAACCGGTGGCGAAACTCTGGTTTGTTCACGTGTAATCCGGTCATCGAGACCGCTCCGGGTGTTTGGAGCATAGCAAATTCTTGTGTTCATCCATATCGGAGCCACCAAGGCGGAATTCAGTAGAAGCTGTAGTGTGCTTGGTGAGAGAATGTCCGTCCATACATATTATTTGTTCCCCTCCTAGCGTGCCTTTTCCATCTAGTCCGCCCTTATGCGCGATTCAGAACACCAATCGGCTTAAGGTCGGGAATAAAGTCAATACAAAACTCAATGACCTCCTCATTTTGATGGCCCTTGGAGATGCTTCCTTACGGCCTAGCACGGTTATGAACATATTTCTTTAAGACTCCCATGAACCTCTCAAAGGGAACATATTGTGTAGAAATACAGGACCCAAAATGTTAATCTCTTCGCATAGGTGAACTAGGGCGTGCGTCATGATGTTGAAGAAGGATGGTGGGAACACCAACTCGAAGCCGACAAGACATTGCACCAAATCATTCTCGTAACCTTGGTATGATTTCGGATCGATTACCTTACGAGAGATTGCATTGAGAAATGCACATAGCTTCACAATGGCTAATCGAGCGTTTTCGGTAGAAGCCCCTCAATGCAACCGGAAGCGATTGCGTCATAATCACGTGGCGATCATGAGACTTTAGGTTCTGGAATTTTTCTCTGTCATGTTTATTATTCCCTTTATATTCGACGAAAGGCCAGACGGTACCTTAATATTGAGCAGGCATTCAATGAAGATTTCCTTCTCTTCTTTGGTAAGAGCGTAGCTTGCATGACCCTGATGTATTCCGTCTTCTTCGTGCATACGTTGCTGGTCCTCCCGTGCCTTAGGTGTATCTTTTGTCTTCCCATACACGCCCAAGAAGCCAAGCAGGGTCACGCAAAGATTCTTCGTCACGTGCATCACGTCGATTGCGGAGCGGACCTCTAGGTCTTTCCAATATGGCTGGTCCCAAAATATAGATTTCTTCTTCCACATAGGTGCGTGTCCGTCAGCGTCCTTCGGAACAGGTTGTCCGCCAGGACCCTTTCCAAATATCACCTTCAAATCCTTGACCATTTCATGTACATCAGCACCAGTACGGTGGCGAGGCTTCGTCCGGTGATCTGCCTCACCTTTGAAATGCTTGCCTTTCTTTCTTACGGGATGCTGCTCGGAAGAAATCGGCGATGTCTGTGTACACATTCTTCTTACAACTATTCAAATATATCTTGTCGGTATCATCCAAGCAGTGTGTGCATCTGCAGTATCCCTTGTTTATGCATCACGAAAGGTTCTTGAGAGCAGGCCAATCATTGATGGTCACGAACAGCAACGCCTTTAGGTCAAATTCTTCCCCATGTGCTCATCCCGCGACGTACACTGTTCCATTCCACAGTTGTAAGAGTTCTTCAACTAATGGCCTTAGGTACACATCAATGTCGTTGCCGGGTTGCTTAGGGCCTTGGATGAGCACTAGCATCATAATGAACTTCCGCTTCATGCACAACCAAGGAGGAAGGTTATACAAACATAGAGTCACGGGCCAGGTGCTATGGTTGCCGCTCTGCTCCCCAAAAGGATTAATGCCATCTGCGCTTAGACCAAACCATACGCTCCTTGCGTCATCTGCAAACTCCTTCCCGTACTTTCTTTTGATTTTTCTCCACTGCGACCCGTGAGCGGGTACTCTTAACTTTCCATCTTTCTTACGGTCTTCTCTGTGCCATCGCATCGCCTTGGCATGCTCTTTGTTTTGAAACAAACGTTTCAACCGTGGTCTTATAGGAGAAGACCACATCACCTTGGCAGGAATCTTCTTCCTGGGGCGCTCGCCCTCGACATCACCATGCTCATCGCGGCTGATCTTATAGCACAATGCACCACGTACCGGGCAAGCGTTCAAATCCTCGTACTCACCACGGTAGAGGATGCAATCATTAGGGCATGCATGTATCTTCTGCACCTCTAACCCTAGAGGGTAGACAGCCTTCTTTGCTTCGTACGTACTCTCGGGCAATTCGTTGTCCTTTGGAAGCATATCCTTTATCATTACCAGCAACTTTCCAAATCCCTTGTCGGATACACCATTCTCGCCTTCCATTGCAGCAATTCGATGTGGTGCCCAGCTTTTCTTGTCACCTCACGCAATTGGGTACAACAATTGTTTGTGATCCTCTAACATGCATCGCAACTTCTTCTTCTCCAAATCACTTGCGCGAGTTTCTCTTTGCATCGGCAATGGCCCGACCTAGATAATCAACGGGCTCATCGATGCCTCTTCTTCACTTCTTCTGCATTGCCGGCTCAGCTTCTTCCGCATTACCGGCTCAGCTTCTTCCCCATTGTTGTATCATCGTATTCAGGGAACCCATGGCGGGATAGTTGTCGTCGTCCTCTTCTTCTTCATTGTCTTCCATCATAACACCTCTTTCTCCGTGCTTGGTCCAAACATTATAGTGAGGCATGAAACCGGACTCAAAGAGATGGGCGTGAATGGTTCTTGGCGTAGAGTAATTGCGACCATTCTTACAGCCAAACACATGGACAAGGCATAAAACCATCCGCCCGCTTGTTTGCCTCAGCCACAAGCGAGAAAAGTATGCGCCCTCAACGAACTGGGAGAGCATCGGTCATCGTACATCCATTGCGGCTCATCTTCATTACACAACACCGAATAGACCAAATTAATACAAGTTCATACATAAAGTTCATACAACACTTAAATGCAACAAACAAATAACTCTCTAGCTAAAGCATTTAAATGCAACAACAAATGCGATCAAGATCGCAACTAAGGTAACAATTGATCCAACAGCATAATGATACCAAGCCTCACTATCGATGGCATATTTTCTAATCTTTCTAATCTTCAAGCGCATTTTCTCCATCTTGATCTTGTGATCATCGACGACATTGGCAACATGCAACTCCAATTCCATCTTCTCCCCCTCAATTCTTTTCAATTTTTCTTTCAAGTACTCATTTTCTGTTTCAACTAAATTTAACCTCTCGACAATAGGGTCGGTTGGAATTTCCGGTTCACATACCTCCTAGATAAAAATATCTATGTCAACTTGATGGGCATAATTTGTCATAAACACGAAATGCAACAAATAGTTTTAAAAGAGAATATACCACATCCGAATCATAACAAGGACGAGGGCCGACGGGGTTGGATATCAAAACCATGGCACTATTTATAACAAACAACGTACGGGTAAGATAATTATTATACGAGTAACTATATATCCAAATCACACAAACATCAATTTTTTATATAAAATTTCATGAACAAGAGGCTCACCACAAGGTGGTGCCGCGCCGGGACAGAAAGAGGCGATCGGCAGTGAATTCTGAGAGATTTAGAAGGCACTAAGTAAACCACACCTACATATGCAAACTAAGTGTTATTTTTGACCTCAAATTGCATATAAATCAAATACTAGCACATATATATATTTCCTCACAAATTACTAAACTCACAAATTAATAACTATATAAAGCATTGCAAGAGCTAATCTAGCAATGAGAGATGAAAGGACAAAGTTGCTAACCTTTGTGATCATTTGAATGGATGGGGGCCTTCAAATCTTGACAAATTTTGGGCAAAATGTGTGATGAGCTCGAGAGGAAGAGGGGAAGAACAGAGAGGAGAGGGGAAAGGGGAAGAACAGAGCGAGCTCAGGTGGACGAAGGGTTTATGTAGGACGACCTTTAGTACCGGTTCGTGCCAAGAACCGGTACTAAAGGTGCTGGAGGGGGCCCAGACTGACAACATCCTGCCACCACTCTCATTAGTACCGGTTCGTGGCACGAACCGGTGCTAAAGGTTAGCCAAGAAACGGTACTAACGAGAGCGGCCCGGCTAGCCGTTGGAACCGGCACTAATGTATACATTTGTGCCGGCTAAAATACAAACCGGCACTAATGTGCTTCACGTTTGACCCTTTTTCTACTAGTGGTGAGTAAGTATCAAAGAAGTCTTCACCTTCTTTCTGGGTATAACCCTTAGCCACAAGCCGTGCCTTGTACTTTTCAATCGTACCATCAGGTCTAAGCTTCTTCTTGAACACCCACTTACATCCTACAGGTTTGCACCCATAAGGACGGTCAGTGATCTCCCAGGTCCCGTTAGCTAAGATGGAATCCATCTCGCTACGAACAGCTTCCTTCCAGTAGTCAGCATCAGGAGATGCATAGGCTTCTGAAATAGTCCTGGGCGTGTCATCCACAAGGTACACAATGAAATCATCACCAAAGGACTTTGCAGTCCTCTCTCTCTTACTCCTTACAGGAGTTTCATTTTCACCCTCAACAGGATTCTCAACGTGTTCCATCGCAATGGTGGGTTCAGGAATTACAGTGAGTTCCTCACTAGATGGAATAGGTATCTCCTGATTTGATAAACTTGACATATCCTTCATAGGTAAGATGTCCTCAAAGAAAGTTGCATCATTAGACTCCATAATCGTACCAACATGAATGTTGGATACCTCAGATTTTATTATCAAAAATCTATAGCCAATGCTATGAAAAGCATAGCCCAGAAGAACACAATCCACGGTTTTTGGTCCAAGCTTGCGCTTCTTGGGAATTGGTATATTGACTTTCGCCAAACAACCCCAAGAACGTAGGTAAGAGAGTTTCAACCTTTTCCTTTCCCATTCCTCAAATGGAGTCATGGTCTTATGCTTTGTGGGAACTCGGTTAGGACATGACACGCGGTCATTAGCGCCTCCCCCCACCATTCCTTGGAAAGACCCGATGTGTCTAACATGGCGTTAACAAAATCAGTAAGAGTTCGGTTCTTTCTTTCGGCCACCGCATTAGACTGAGGTGAGTAGGGAGGCGTCCTCTCATGGATTATACCATGTTCCGTACAAAACATATCAAATTCATTGGACAAATACTCTCCACCATGATCGGACCTAAGCCGTTTAATTTTTCGATCAAGTTGGTTCTCTGCCTCAGCTTTATAGTTTTTGAAGAAAGTTAAAGCCTCATCTTTTGATTTCAGAAGATACACATAACAATATCCAGTGGAGTCATCAATCAACGTCATGAAGTATCTCTTTCCACCTTTTGTCAACACGCCATTCATCTCACAGAGATCAGAATGTATAAGCTCTAGTGGCGCCAAGTCTCTTGCCTTTGCAGTCTTATGGGACTTGCGAGGTTGTTTAGCTTGCACACATACTTGGCACTTAGAGCCTTTGACAGTAGAGATTTTCGGAATTAAATTCATATTGGCTAGCCGTGTCATGCAACCAAAGTTAATATGACAAAGTCGTGCATGCCAAATATCTGACTCATTATTGTGGCAAACATTATTAATAACTTTAGTGCAAATATCTCACAAAGATAGGCGGAACAAGCCTCCGCACTCATAGCCTTTTCCAACAAATTGCCTATAATCAGGTTTTTGGATTGTTGAAAATATGAGCAAATTACTACGAGAATTAATCCAAATTAACAGAAGATAAATCATGACTACAGTAGCAGAGATTGAACTAATCATGCGAACTAGCATAGTAGATGAATAGATCACATCTAGGGCACATACTAGAAACATGAATTCTACCACAATCTCGAGCAGGAAAGATAGAATCACGTCACGGTGCAGCGGGGAGCAGCATCACCTGGCGTCAACGTTATCGCCCATGTCGTCGAGGATGAGGTTGCCGAGGTCGGGAAAAAGTCGTCGTTCAGCGAAGTCGTCGCTGCCGCGATCGCTGAAAGTGCGCTCCCGAAAACCTGATCGCCCTCTCCCGTGCAGGATCACGAGGCGGAGTTACGAGGCTTCTTGTCCCTTCTCCCAGTGCACGTCGGAAGGAGGGATGGAGAAGACTTGCTTGGCGGCGCAATGATCTGGAGCGGTGGTGAGAAACCATACGAAGCGGCGGCCGCTAGGGTAGACATCTGCCTGACTATATAGTGCGGGCCGGGTAGGTAGTAATTAACGCGTCCGTTAATTATTAATTAATGACTCATTAATTTTTCCCGAGCAGCAAAAATATAGACAACGTGCATAGCTCTGTCCTCGGCTCGGCTCAATCCCGCAACCCGCTGCGCGGCGCATAGTGGCGAGGCGAGGCGAGGCGAGGCGAGGCGAGGCGTGGCGTGGCGTGGCGAGCGAGGAGGAGGAGCGCGCGTGTAGGTCTCCTCTTCTCATGCTCATACAAGTGGTAGGAGAGCTCACCTTATAAAGAGGTGCAACTCTCTCTCAACTTATGAGGTGGGACTAAATTTTAGCCTCACTCACTCCACTCACATGTGTGCATGAATGGGCCAAGAGAATTTCAGAATTTTATTTGGGCTTTGGGCCAAAAGCCCACTAGCAAATTCCAACAAAAACATCACCTATTGTGATTTTGCTTCTACTCCCTCCGTTCCCAAATATAAGTCTTTTCAGAGATTTCAACAAGTGACTACATACGATGCAAAATGAGTGAATCTACACTCTAAACTATGGCCCTGTTTGGATACCTAGGTTAGAGTTAGTTTTGGTTAGTTGAGGCTCAAATAACCCAAAAGTATCCAAACATGGTGGGTTACTTTGGGTTAGTTGGATCTAACCCACCCCAAAAAACTAGCCCACACTAGAGGAGCTTATTTGGGTTAGTTCTCTTGGGCCCACTAAAAAATTAGTAAAAAAAGTTACCCCTCCCATCCAAACATGGTCTAAAGTAGTCAAATGATTGAAAAAGAATATTTATTGTCAATCTAACCCTATCATCCAAACAACTTTTTGGTTAGAGTTAGTTTAGGGTTGGTTCAAGGTTAGAATCTAACTCTAACCTCTAACTGAGTTAGAGTATCCAAACAGGGCCTATGTCTACATATATCTGTATGTTGTAATCCATTTAAAATGTCTAAAGAGACTTATACTCAAGAATGAAACGAAAATGACACGGTAAATGATACTACTAGTAAGTGTACGTTACCGTGTGAAAGGTTTTTCGCAAAAAATATACCCCAATATTACTGTGCTGTGAAAGTGACAATTGATAAAGAAGAGTTCCAGTAGTGGTCACGGCGGCAGCATGCAGCCACCACTGTGTGCATCATGTCAGGAAGATTCGGGCAGTGTATCGCTTTCAGTGCGGCCATTTGCTCAAAACGTCGCCATGATTCCCTATCCGCTGGTATTCACCTCGTTAAATTCGTGTGTGAAAGGAGCTTTCAATGATACGATTTTTACATTGTGCATGTCATGAACTATTAATCTTGTCAATATTTAAAGGCGGTTTTAACAAATGCATTAGGCCCTATATAGATGGAAGGAGGGAGTAGTTATTATACCGTCTGCCGAGACTGACTGGCGTGCATATGGCATATGCTCGCATCGCATCGACATGGGGATTAATTACCGCATTGACTATTGGAGGAGTACTACACTGTGGGAGGATTTTATCTTGGTAAATAATAAGAAATGCATGTATCAGTGGACGGCTTGCATCCCTGGACCATGGTCATGCAAGGATGGAGATGTACGTACTAATTTCTCCGTTTCTAAATGTAAGTCTTTTTAGATATTTCACTATGAACTACGTACGGAGCAAAATTAGTGCATCTATATACTAAAATATGTCTATATACATCCGTATGTAATTTATAATGAAATCTCTAGAAAGACTTATATTTAGGAACGGAGGGAGTACATGTGAGCCCCATTTCATAGTTCGTCCCTCCGTCCGTCGTGCCGTCATCTTCCTCAGAAATGCAAAGTGCTTTCATCAAGAAAGAAAAAAGAGATGCAAATGCATAATATGCAGTGTAGTTGCTTCCCTCCTTTCCGACTCCCAAAGCGAGCCTTATGGGAGTGTCCGAAAGAGGTTCAGATAAAGAACACAAACATGGACTGTCATCAAAACACTTTCCTTGTCCAACTTTTGGTAGTGGTACTGATTTTCACTCACATGCATGCACGTTTTGTCCGATTTTGCTATTTGTTGGTCGCTTGAAATTGCAAATCGCGTTAGTCAATTTCTGCAAAGCGCCGAGGCTGAAGATAGCACGCCACAAGGAGCGGAGCGAGGCACGTGAGGATGCGGGTGAAGCGAAGCAATCTGGAGCCGGGAACAACGCGACATTGACCCCCTAGGTGGAGGGAAGTCGGAAATTTGATGGGTTCGGGTGCATTGGGGAGGTCGTCGGTGATTGGATCGTTCGAGGTTTAGAGGCAGGCCAAGAGCAGCGGTTCAAGGAAGAGATGACGGCAAACTAGCGTGTGGCGGGTTTTTTGTTTCGAAACGGAGGCAAAAGATTTGCCTCATCCATTAAATAAGAGGATAATAGAGTTTGATGTTTTTACAAGCGCCCCTGCAAAACGGCATGGCAATTACTCTCGTCCAACAATACGCCCTAGTTTCTTAGCACCTGTCGTAACCCATAGTTTTGCCTCGAGCATGATATTTTGGAGCAGGATAGGCGGCGGCGCACTCTTTTTGCGAAACACACGCGCGTTTCTCTCGTTCCAAATAGTCCAAGAGACGAGCATGGTGAGGAAGGCCATCGCTCGTCTATTGGGGTTTCGCATGTCGGTCCTTCTATCCCACCATCGCATGAGGGAATCCTCAAGGTGCCAATTGGAGGTGTCCATGTGCACAAGACCAAACTTGTCGATGACCAATCGCCAGAGCCTAATGGAGAAGCGGCACTTGACGAAGAGGTGGATGCCCGATTCTTGCTCACGTTTGCAAAGCGGACAAAGCCCACAGTTATCCCAACCACGTCGCTCCAACCGGTCGGCGGTCCAGTTCCGGTCTTGCAAGGTTAACCAGGCGAAGAATTTAACCTTAGGGGGGGGGAAGCTCTCCAAACCATTTCGATGACCCTTGGTTTTCAATCGCAAGAAAATTTCGATGACCCTCGGAACCTATGAATTTTTCGAAATGATGGAAATTTTGTCGAATTTTTTCCTTGCCGCATGACGGTCGGAGGAAGAATCTGGAGCGTGGGCCGTTGGACTTCGATCCAGCGTACTGTTCAGATAGAAGGAAGGAAGATCAACAGACAGTTTGCTATTTTTTAAGTTTGTTATACACGTTCAGTAGGGATAGGAAATAGGATGAGCGGACAAGCTGATGCTAGATCGAGGGGCGTCTAAACAAACAGCACGTGGGGCCCACTTTAGAAAAAACGGTACTGTAATGAAGAGAGTAACAGTCCAGCATAGGTGCGTGCTTGCGTGCATCGGGTGCCGGGGCTCCGGGAGGTGCAGCGGCAGGAAGGATCACCATCAGCCTGCTGCATCGTAACAACTTTCTCCTGTTACATTGTCTTCTCCGGCCTGCAAACAACCGCCCAGACCCCCAAGCTCGATGCCCATCAGGCCATCACCCATCCACTTCACCCCCATGCCCCAATGCACCATCACTAGAATCTATCTCTAACACTTCGAGTTTCTCGCTCTCTGTCTAGTCTAAACCCATCTGCAGCTGTTGTTTTTCTCTGTTCTGCAGTCGAATTTTCCTCATATTAGTCTGAAATCCAGGGGCGGTCCAGGTTTCCCGGTCTCACTCACTATCCTGTACTACAGTACTGGTAGGCGTACCCTTACATATGGGAGACGCATAGAAGGCCTCATTACGGAATTTAATGTAAGTATATTATTATTATTATTATTACTATGTAAATCATCTGATTATATGAGCTTATTAGAGCATCTATACTTCTACAGTCAGACTCTCAAAACTACTCCTCAGTCGTCCGCAGACGCCCCCAGTCAGTGTCCGGACAGAAGAAAGAAGGAAAAAAGTGATCCGACCAGACCCCCCCCCACCCCCTTATCATCCCTATACGCCAGGGATGTCCGCAAACACTCGAATTCACATCAAATATGGAGAGGATGAGGGTACACGGACACACCCAAACCTCCTAAAACACTTTTGGGACAATCTGGAACACTTCCGGTCTCCCATTCTTATTTATCTCCTAATTCTCCTGCAAACCTTTAGTCGTTAAACATGTGACCCTACAGGTTGGGAAATATATGGACATGACCCAGAACACCTTTCGGTCAATAATTAACTATGGGATCTGGACACACTTTGACAATTCCGACACATTCACGAAGATCTTTATCAAATGAACCTCTTTTAGCTAATACAATTCCCCTTGCTCCATATTACATTACAAAACTCGGGGTGAGTCGGTATCCCCGTGATCAACCCTTTGAGCACTTCTCGTTTTCGTAGTATGGTATCACTGTGATCACAATCACTGTGTCTGCCAGACGATGATGGATACCGTAATACCAACTAAGCTCAAAGCGTATCTCTCCGTCGCCGGAAGAGCAAATCTATGTGTTCAAATATCAAGCATTGTGACATAGTTTTTCGGTATACCCGCAAGTTACCTTTATGATCACCTAATTATGGTGTGATGTTTGAAAAGACAAAACTAACCATTCAATATGCAGTATACAGCATTCTCAGGGTCTATGGATGCGAGTAAATGTTAAGACTTTATATAAAAATACCAAAAACAATTTTGATGTTGTGATCTCATTGTATTTTATAAGTTGGGTCTATCCAACACCATTATTCTCATTATTGTTGGCGTCCTTATCACATTGACAATGTCCATGATCATCAACAATACATAAGCTAGTTCTAGAGGCGAGAGTGGCCCTCTTTATGGGGTTTATGTTTTCACAAATGCAACTGAGTTTTCCGCCGAATCTTATGCTGAAGAACCATTGCAATTATAGCACAAAAATATAAACTTAACTATGAACATGTAAATAGAAAAAAATTTGCTTGATTATTGCTTGTAGGATACATTTCCAACAAGAAAAAATGTTCTAAAAAAAGTAGCTAGCATTTAAAAATATTCATGCGTTTCATAAGAATGTTTGTGACAATTGACAAAAATAATACAATGTAAAAATGCTGTTTGTGTAATTAAAAAGAATGTTTCATAACATTCAAAAAATATATTTGTGGCAGTTAAGAAAAGAGGCGTTTCAAAAATATGCCGGCGACTATTTTCAATAATGTGTGTACAATGTGAAAAAAAATCGAGTAGTTTAAAAATAGAGTTCGGGCAAACTGAAAAAGTTCAACGCCTGATATAGAAATGTTTAACATGTATTGAGAAAAAATAAATAAAAAACACGTATTTGAAAAAGTGTACATCATGCATTTAAAAGATGGTAAACATGTGCCAAAATAGTTCCACATTTATACGAAAAAATGTACAATGTGTATTTAAAAAAGTAGACATGTGTTGAAAAGAAATGAAAGAAAAAAAGATGAAACAGATTTTACAATGAAAATTGAAAACCAGAGGCAAAATCAAGTAAAACCGACACAGAACATACAAGGAAAAAACCGCATGTAAGCTTCTATACCGAACAATACCTGTCATAGAAGCTTACTAAAACCGGCTCCCAGCAACCCATATTGGGCTTGTGCCATGACAAGTGGCTAAGGCTAGTCATAGTGGGAGTAACTTAGATAGTAACATAGCGCATTTCAAGACAAAGTTGCTTATTTTTCATGATTTAATGAGGAGAGAGATGTTTAGAGTAACATAATATGTTACTGTAACATAGCACTTTCCGAGAAAAATGAGTATACAAGCTAATAAATGAAGAAATTTATGACACTACTATCAAGTTACTTTGCACTGTGAAGGTAGTAACTTAGACTAGTGCCATATGCATGACACTAGTATAAGTTACTCCCCACTATAACCAGCCCAATACTAGGTGCTCAACTGAAAGCATCCACATGTAATGTTATGCAAGAGGTAGTTACAATGCACAGGAGTTTAGGTGAGGTGTTAAACGGATTATAAGAGTTTATAGCAATTAAAATCCCAATGTGTTTAACTTGTTGTAGTTAAATATTTATTCATTCGATTATTATTTTGTTTCCTTCAAAAAATATTACTTCCTCTGTATCGAAAATAAATGCCTCAACTCTAGTAGTATAACATTGTAGGGAGTATTTAACAGGTAAACTCTTCGCATTGTTTGCTTCCTAGTACGTAGGATTTTTGCGTACATAAATACACGTGCGTGCCGTAATGCTAAAAGAGTAACTGCTTCTGTTGGATGCAGCCGGCCAGCCTGCAGGCTGCGTGCAGCGCTGCCTCCCGTTCATCACATTAACGCCCCATCAATCAATTCGATTCATGTTCGTTGGCATTCTACAGTTGAAATTTCAGGGTACGAACGAGAATTTATTCTTGGGGACGCGCGAGAATTTAGCAGACTGTCGCAGTCCCCGTCCCCGGTGCCCGTCTATTCCGAAGCAGTGGGCTGGGCTCCATCGTCTCATACGGTCCAGATTCACTCCGTTCCATTTGATCTGATCCTTTGACGGGCCAGGCGGCCATTTGAATAACTAAAATTCGTATCCGGCAATGGCAATGATGAGCAACTGGATATGGATGGGGAAAGGGAGTAGAGTAGTAACCTACCCTGATAAGGGTTTCGTGAACGGCGCTGCAACAGCCGACGCCGCCAGGAATATTTGGTCCCTTCACCTCCGACTGCCATCTTGGCTCTCCGAGGTGGAGGGCCTCGCATCTTCAAGATTTTCATGTTTTTTGTCAACGTCTAGCGATTTTTCGTATTTTGTGAGAATAAAAGTATCCTCGTTGTTGTGGCGTTGTCATGAGGTTAGAGAGCTTTTTGTCCTCGCAGATCCAATTATTCGGATCTGATGAGTTTATGTTGGTGTGGCAAGCTTTTTTTGTTGCTTTGTCAACCTCTTGCTCATGTAACTGCCTCCCGGGTCGCGAGCGAGGACTCCGGAGACCGCCGCTGCCGCACTTCTAGAGGCCTCCAACCCTGCTACTCTCCCTCGCTGTCGCCGGAGGAGGCCGTCGGGCTAAGCTCGCGGTGGACGGCGGCGGCGAAGACATGCGCCTATTCTCCATTGTGTGTCCAACCCCCACATCAGATCCAAGGTTCTGGAAGCGCCATGGCCGCTAGCCTTCGAGTCCTCGATTCCTTGATCTGCCAACGACTTGGCCACTATTTGCGTCCATCCGGGGATGCATGGGTCTGCTGCATGGCATGTTTGGATCGCCTCAGCTTCCCTACCAGATCCCGGCCTGCCGGCCGACCCCAAAAGGATCAGACGTGGGTGATGCAGCTAAGCGGGCTGGGTGGTTACCACTCTGGTCTTCGGCGGCGGCCCCGATGCGGGTTGTGGTGCCACCGAAAAGTCTTCGCGAGGGTTTCTCTCTCCAGATCCGGTGGTTGTCTTGGTGGTGAGATGCAACCTATGAACGACGACTTGACGCAGAGGATATGGTTATGCATCAGCGATGACTAACCCAGCGCATGTAGCTGCTTGGATGGCGGAAAAGTGGTGGTGACAACACATGATCGACTTCGACGATGGTGCTTTCTTGAGTACCCGGTCTCGAGCTCTGCAGTGAAAACCTTGGTTTGGCCGGAGTTGGTCATACCTGCCAATTGTGATGTTTTTGCGTCGTTATCTTGATGAAGGCATTGCTCGGATATGCTCGCACTAGTTCTTCAGGGTGAAAACCTAGATTCCGGCCTTTGGTGGCTAGATCCGGTAACGGTGGCGCTTGAGTGTCACTTCCTTTCTGAAGGCGTTGCTGTTGAAGAACCTCTTTGTCCTCGTGGTGTCATGAGATGTTTGGTGTGCATACGGTCATTGTTGTAGTTTGTCGATCGCGGATTTTATAGTTTCGGGGTTTTTCTTTTTCCTTGCTGGGAATAGCTTTGTTCTTATATGACTTTGCTATTTGCCGGTGTTTTTTTGTGTGCTTTGGTATTGGTTGTGTGCATCCTAAATATGCATAGGCTGGGTGTATTCTGTTTGTATCTACTTGATGCTTCATTTTGAGTCAATAAAATCCACCCTTTGTCGAAAAATTTGTGGAGATGAAATCTTTCATAGACACAATGATGAAGATATCATGATTCGATGACCCACACTTCTACAAGATCATCCCCGGCTCAAGTACGTTCATCGGTCAAGGCTTCCCATCTTTTTGGATGGGGGGCTCAATATGCTTTCAAAAGACATTATTGGTAATGTTCGTGTGGTTGAAAGAGACAAAATTGTTGCTTCAGTCCAATTGTAGCTTCTTTACCAAAGTGTTTGGAGTTTTTCTTCTGGCAGAGATTGATACCGCGAAGAAGCTAGGTGTTTCTAAGAGATTTTATTGTAATTCTTAGTTTTAGGAATTACTCTGTATTTTCTTGGATGTTAGATCCAAAATCAATGTGTCTGTAATTGTTATGAGTATGAATAAAATTACAGGTGTTCTTTAAAAAAAATGGATGGGGAGCGTATAGCTCGACCGACCACTCGACCAGCGTCGTGAGCTACTGGATCGCTCAGGTGCTCAGGTCCCTACGTGCAGTGGTTCGTCCTCCGTCGTTCTCGCTGCCTGTCGCCGCCGGCCGGCGTCTCCTCCGCGACATGGGAGCAGGCGAGCAGCCGGGCGGGCCACATTGCGCTTGCCAGAGACACGTACACGAGGTACTGGCCTTCCGGACGGGACCTGTGGCACTGCGCGGGAATGCATGCATGCATGCATGCATGCTGCATTTTACTGGTACTACAGCATGCCAACGTCATGCATGATGCATCTATCCGCACCGACACACGCCCACTGCGTCCGCTGTGCTCCTACAGACAAATTACGTTGTACGTACAACGGGTTGTACATGAGTGTGACCGGCCTGGCCCATTTACTTCCATTCATTCACCTCGCTGTACATCCATCGCTCGACCGCGCGCATCTTCGCTGAGGTGTACGCAGCTGTGAGTGGGCCCCAGAAACAGCAACGTGACATGCCAGATCAGTCGTGACGTCGACCGTCACTTCCCGTGTACAAGCGTACCGCACAAAAATGAGCTCCACCTCTTTATTCACCTTCTTCCACCGTTCGTCACCGCAAGCCACATGCCGCCGTTGCCCTCACAAGATCATCTGTGCATGTACTGGAGCAGAGCGGAGCCAACGGGTGGGTCATGGCGCAGCTAGAATTTTGGGGAGTTATGATTAAGGTATTTTGCAGTTTTATTGCTCAATTTCGGCTCTATCTGTGTGATGTTGGTTTCCTTTCGATGTGTGTGTGTGTGTGCGCAAACTATTCGCACGTTTGCTAGTTGACATCCGCCAGAAAAAAGCCAACCGCGTCACTCAGTTTCTGGAGAAGAAGATGAGGCATCGCTAATAAAGAGACATGGCCGACATGGTTGGTTGTGCATCTCGGGCGAGGCTGAGTAAGGATTGAACCAGCGATGGAGTCACCATGGCCAGCCACGACTTTGCCAGCTAGGGCCTCGCTAGGACCTTGGCATAGACGGGATGATGCGACCTCAATGCGGAGGACAGATGGAGGCACACATGATCGGAAGGAAGCAGTGAGAAGCCTAGAGGAGGAGGATGAAGAATGGCCCTTGAAACTTTTATCCAACTGTCCAGATAAATTCAATAAGAGCTCAAAATAATTGCATCCAGAAAGTGCCACACGTGTGGCACAAACACATGGCAACTCCGAACGTTATTTTTGATGGCAAGTTTAGTGACGCGAGGATGACAACTTTAATTGTCAAGCAAGGCGACATCTTGTAAGATGGCACGATTAAAAAGAATGGTTTTGCTTTTTCTTTTCGGATCACAATTTTAGTTGTAAAAAAACGTCAGGTCCGGAGTGCTTCGTGCCACATGTGTGACACTTATCATTTGAAAAAATAATTTCAGCCGCCCGTGGATAATAGTTTCAAAAAAAGTTGTCTCAAATGTTCCTGGCTCGGCCAATTCATTGGAGCCGCCCATCCCATATAACCCGCGAGGAGCGCGATGCATGTGAGCAGGTACGTCGCAGATAGCGTTCTTGTGGGCATGGGAGGCCGGCCAGGTCGAAAAGGGAGGTAGGAAGGTAACCAGGAATGGAAGGGCAGGCACATGCATGCATGCATGGCGCTCCTCAGAAGATCACGAGCAAGTGCAGGCACGTCGTTTGCATGAACGGCTAGCTAGCTAGGTAGCTAGGCCGGTACTCCGTCCATCGCTTCATCCATCATCGTTGGTCGCCTCTCTCTCTCTCTCTCTCTCTCTCTCTCTCTCTCTCACACACACACACACACACACACACACAACAAGCTCACACCCATGCATCGCGTGGAAGGGGACGAAGGCTAGAGATAGAAACAAAAGGTAGAGGCGCATTTAGCTCAGAACAGAAGGCCAACAAGCATGCATGTGCATGCATTCAGCCACGTCTATCACAAGTCAATAGCTCCATTTTTTGTCTACGTAGACTTTATTGCCTATATCTCCTTTTTCAAGTTCAAAAGAACACGACCAAAGCTAGCGAGAATCGGAATCGTCGGTACGACGGTACCAGTGCACGACACGCGCGCACGCACCGGGTGGGATCGACATCGTCGTCGTGTACGCGCATGCGTCCACGCAGCCACGTAGTACCACGTACAGTTGCTGTCTTTCTGACAAAATAACCGCTATTTTGGTGACAAAGCCTATATGTGTGCGTGCATGCATGCATGCACGTACAAGGACACGAATGGACGGCGTAGATAAGGGCACGTACGGCGAGTAACACATGCGTACGGCCGCGGTCATGCATATAAACGTACCTACGACTACAACGTGTACACGTAGGCCACACTTTGTAGTTTGAAGTTTGAATGTTCGCGCCAGGTTCGCTGGCTCTCTGATGATTGATGAGTGGATTGCTGGTGGGCCGGCCGCGCACGTACAGCCCGTGAGTCTCATGTCGCCGCCTCGCCGGAGTTATGATCATGTGCACTCTACGTACTCACACGCGGACTCAAAAAAAAAAAAGTACTCACACGCCGGCCGCAGACTCCACCTGGCTAGCTAGCAGCTACCCCTCTCCAAAACACACCTTGATTTTTCTACCTCCTCGGTCGTCACATCATCACTGATAACAATGTGGCCGGCTGCCAATTATCAAGCTGTCCGTATTTGTGCTGCTTTAATGGCATTTTCATGTTTCTCGCAAAAAAAAAGGCATTTTCATGTCTTCCGTCACAAGCCACTACTTTCTACGGTGTTCATCCTTCATGTCGTCCTGCCTCCAACCCCATTCCCCATGGTGGTGCACTTGCCAACAGCCCGATAAAACATGCCGGAAAGTGTTGTTGTGTCAAGTCGAGATTGTGTGGGTGTCCGTTCGTGTGGGGTGGCTTTCGAAGGGAAGGTTATGCCACCATTACCGTCCAACTGGAGGCACACGATACAGCCTCCCCCTGTCAGCCCCCGCGTCGTCCTCCCCCTAGGGCGACTCGGGCGGAGCCAGAAACCTAGCCGCCGCCGCGCAAACTCCATCCTCCTCTCTCCGCCGCCGTCGGATGACGTCGCCGGGCTAAGCCCGGGGGCCGACGGCGGTGGCGGAGGATCTCCTCTCTCGCGCGTCTCCGGGGTGGGACGGACCCCAAGGCGTGTGGTGGCGCGATCGATCTGGGATCTGCGGCGCGGCGGATGGCTGCAGGCGGCGGAGGCCGCCCGTCCTCGGACGGCGACGGCTCGGCGCGGGCGGAGGCTGGCTGCTGGCGCTACTGGATGGCCCTTGATCGTCGGCGGCGGCTGCGGCGGCGGCGGCCGGCTTTGGCTGTGATGCGTGCATCTTGCCTTCAGATCGGCGGGCGGCGTGGAGGCTGGTGGTCTCGTCGGCGGCACCTCCGATCAGATCTGTTCTGACTGGTGCAACCGGCGGTGGTAGTCATCTCTTCCATCAAAGGTGGTCGGCCTGAGGCTGGGTGTTCGGATCTCGGGATCCGTCATCTCGCCCCAGTTGCGAGTCGGGGAGACGTAGTTGCCGGTGAAAACCGAGCTGACGACGGGCGATGGCGGTGTTCCACGTCGTTACCTTGATGAAGGCATCGTCATGTGACTACCGTCGACCCACTCGTATTGCTCCGGGGGAAACCCTAGGATCTGGTTTCCAGATCGGACGATGACGGCACTGCGGTGTCGTTTCTCTCTTGGGAGCATCGTTTTGTGGAGCAGCGCTAGAAGTCAGAGGCAGGAGGTGGAGCGGCTTCGTCTTGTACGGAGCTTCGGTGGAGATGTCAAGTCATGCCTGACCGACAGGTGCTACGCTTAGTCATGCCTGGTCGGCAGGTGCTACGCACGACAGATCCACCAAGAGCTTCAAGCTGTGTCGGCTCGTGGTACTTGGCAGCATGGCGCTGAGGTGTATCGGTGGCGAACGCGACGTGTTCAGCTTTTTGCGCGCAGGGAGGAGGTGCCGTTGGGCGCCGTGGTGGCGTCGACGATAGCTGGACCGAGCAAGATTTATGCATCAGTATAGTTCTGAAGATGGAGCGGTGGCAGTTGGCGGCGGCGGCCTCTGAGAGCACGCCGAACCATGTGTGCCCTGACACGGCAAGTGGCTAGGTTGGGGTCTCAGGTCTTAGATGTTAGGCTTGGCTGCGATGTCTGTTTGGTATTGGGCCCAGGCTATCTGCGCCCCTTCATCAACTGGATAGGTGTAGCGCTTAGACAACGGCTTTAGTCTCACTGTTGTATGACTTTGTAAGGTCTTGTGAGAATAATTAATAAAGTGCCCGTATGCATCGCCCAGATGGAGAGGCTGTGGGTCATCCTCCGTTTCTAAAAAAATCATTACCGTCCAACCCACATTTCCGTCCTCTTTATCTTTGTACCATAGTGACCACAAGTCGTCGGATTCGCCTCCTTTTTGAGATGGTTGTGCGTATCACAATGATGCCGAGGCTGGGGGTTTAACCTCCTTCTCAAAATAAGAGGGAAAAACAAGTTCTCGGATTCACCTCCACCGGATTAAGTGGTGCCGACTTATGTTCAACTAGTTTCTTTCAATGTAGAAAAGCATTATACTCATTCTAAAGTACAAGAGCATGAAGCATAACAAGCACAAGACAACAACAAAAAAGAAACACGACTTTTAAGTCATCAAAAAGCCCACATACGTGATCAGATGACAAACTTAAACAAATACAACATCTAGAGGTACAAGAAAGCCAGTACCATGCCCCGCCCTTCTCGTTTTTCCTTCGATAAAGGAGGCTTTTATTATCTCTAAATATAGCATCAAGCGGATACAAAACATTATGAGTAACACTCGGACTCTGCAGAATCAGGATGCACACAGCCAAACACCAAAATTCTGACAATAGGAAAAGAAACAAAACCGACAAATCAACAACAGTAGAGTCTTATTGACATAACTAGGATGCCCTGGCCTTATCTATGAAGTCGCAATCTCGTAACACAATCTTTCTCCATCTTCCAATAGGGTACTACACATTCGACATGGCTCCAAGTGTCACCGGACCATGGCCGGATGCTCATCTAAGGGCTAAGACTAGCATTGATACTTGCTTCGCAAAGGGGCTCTATAATTGCAGAGAATGAGCCTCGATCCTCGCCAACCCTATCGCACCATTGCATCCGAAAAAGGTTCCCTAACCCCTCATGTCCAGGCTCAATGGTGCCAAACCGAATGCGGCATGTCAATAGGGCACACACAACAAAAAAGGAGCACTCAAACAATAAGGGGAAAGCGCTCGCTCAGGCCAACTCCAACGCACGACCCCAAATGAACGTCTGTTTTGTTCGAATTTCGTTTGTTTGGGTCTGGCAATGGGGCCGCGCCCGACGGTTTTCCTGTATGTGTCGGTCGTGCACCCAACACGCGGCCGCATCACGTCCAGCTAGAGGCCCTATGACTATGCAAACCAAATAGACTAAATAACCAAATAAATTAAACCTTTCAAATAGTTTTACAAAACAAATAGTTGCACATCCAAATAAAAACACGATCAAATAGTTTTACAACCCAATCAAAATTATCTTGAATAGATGGAATAAATGAACCAATAAATCTACTGGTTGCCAATGTGAGTCCACATGTGCTCAACCAAGTCATCTTGCAACTGCATATGAGTGTGCCAATCACGCATCTCATGATCAAATTGGGCGAACAGTTCAAAGACTACCGATTGTTGGTGCTCGGGCTCAATATTTCCACCCTGAAAATCAAACCCTTAGTCATAGATGTTGTCATCATGCTCACCTTCCACGATCATCTTGTGCATGATCACACAAGCAGTCATCACCTACCAAAGTTTATGGGTGTTCCATGTTAGTACAAGGCTTTCGATACCCCATCGAGATTCAAGCACAGAAAATTCATGCTCCACACATCCTTCCTAACACTCTCTTGCATTTGGAAAAATCACCTTCTCTTCTCTCCTTGTGGATTGGGTATTGTCTTCACAAGAATTGACCACCGAGAATAGATACCATCAGCTAGATAGTATCCCTTATTGTAACGGTGGCCATTGATCTCAAAGTTGATCTTTGGCGAGTGGCCTTCTACAAGCCTTGCGAACACTAGAGAAATGCCAAAGCATGTTGATATCATTGTGAGAACCGGGCATGCCGAAGAAAGAATGTCATACCCACAGATCTTGTGAAACCACCACTTGTAGTATAACAGTGGCACATTTCACGTGCCCCTTGTACTGCCTCTGCCAAACAAATGGATAGTTCTTCCACCTCTAGTGCATACAATATATACTACCAGAAAGCCCCTCTTGGCATTGATCGCCAACAACCTCTCTGTATCAGCGGCAGTTGGCTCTCTCAGGTACTCAGGGCCAAACGCAACCACCATGGCCTTCCAGAAACTGTACAATGATAAGAGGCATGTCGACTCACTCATAGGCACGTACTCATCCACAAGATCGCCTGGAATTTCATACGCAAGCATGCATATAGCCACGGTGCATTTCTGATAAGAGGAGAAGACAAGCTTTGCCAAGGGCATTCTCTTTGCAGTCAAAATATGGGTCATATGCTACCACTCCCTCCCGAATACCATTGAACACAACCCCCGCCATATGGAAGCGGCGGTGGAATTGATGTGGTTTGAGGAGCATGGTATTCTCAAAGTAATCAGCATAAAGAAGGGTGTGGCCGCTCTCCCTATTGTGGTTCAAGGCCGGAGCATGACCTGTGATTGATCCCCTAAACCGAGGGCGCTGCCTAGCAATGTGGTCACTGACGACCAATGCAGCCACCAATAGGTCTCCGTCATCTGAGGACGGATCATACGATGTACAAATGAAATTATGAAAGAAATACTCATCCCCACTATCCAAGGTACCTTGTGAGCAAAGTGTCGAACACCTTGCGGGCTTGGTGGAGACGCGGGCGAGAAGGCACCTCGAGCTCCCCTCACAGGCTGCGGGCAAGGTTGAAGTTGCCGGGTGCCGCCCTATGGCTATGCACCGCCTGCCGGAAGGTGATGGGGTCGATGGGCGTCGGCGGCGGCTGTAGCTTCACTCACACCTGGTGCAGCACGAAAGAGCCACGAATGCCGGCAAAAACGTCCTCCGAAACGCGGGCGTGGTCCGGCTATGGCATTGGCATGGTGGTGGTTTGGGGACGGCCTGGCTGGAAAGCAAGGAAAGGCGGCCGGAAGATGGCCGTCAACGGGCGGCAGCGGCGATGCCAGGGGCGAAGGGAGGGCGAGGGGAAGAGAAAGAGGAAAAGGGCGTATGTGCCACTGACAGGCGGGCCATGGTAGGACAAGGGTGCACGTCCCGCCCGTCTGCGCGCTGTCCATCTCGATGTAAACGTTTGTCCGTTTACTATCGCGTGTTGGGCCGCATTTTGTGTATGTTTAGCCTCCGATGAATGGGGCCGGAGTATTTAGGTCGTGCGTTGAAGTTTTGCCTCACCCCGCCGAACCTCAACGACGATAGCTCGGACAGTACCATCGCCGCTACCAGATGGTTCGGCACGCCGCAACACCCCTCATAGCACCACTGATAGCCAGCAAGTAAATAAAAACACTACTCTGCGGTCTCACTACCTGTATGCAGTATAAATTAAGTGATGGGTCGATGGATCGGCCAAAATCGTACGGCATGTGCGGATGCATCCACCCACTTGGTCGCATGCATTTCAATTTTCAAACCACGCAGCCCGATTCAAATCCCCAACGTATACCTGACACAAACAAATCTACTACTATCCCCGGCTACACGGACGGACGGATCTGATCTACCCACATTGATTAATCTGCCGCCAGCACAGTCGCTAGTACTACTACTACTAGTTCCAATAATTAATCACCCACACTGTACGCACTCGTTGTTCTTCATTTTCTTTTCCGTTCGATGCGAACAAACCAATAACAGGGTGAAAAAGATGGTAAAAAAATTACATCCGTGCTACTACAATTGTTACTGTGGAGGAAGGGATAGGGAAGAAGATGAGCGATTCCAGTGGTGGTCACGGCGGCAGCATGCAGCCACCAGTGGGCATCATGTCAGGAAGATTCGGACTGGGCATCAATTTCAGTGCGGCCAATGAGGGCTCAAAACGTCACCATGATTCCCTATCCGCTGCTACTGGTAATCACCTCGGTAACGCGGATTAGCAGCAATTAGTTACCGCAGTAGTTAAACCGCCGGCCGAGACCGACTGGCGTGCATATGGCATATGCTTGCATCGCATCGACATGGGGATTAATTACCGCATTGACTATGGAAGGAGTACTACACTGTGGGAGGATTTAACCGTTTTTTTTAAATGAGAGGTAATTAGGGAGATGTGCATGGATGAGTGGCCAGCATGGAAAATTGGAGATGCATGCACCATTCCGTTTGGCTTGCCCGTCGGTTGGTTTCATCGTCCGGTCGTCCGTCGTGCCGTCGTCGTCCTACTTAGAAATCCAAAATGCTTTCAAGAAAGAAAGAGAAAGGAGATGCAGTCATGCAGTCATGCAGATGCAAATACATGCGCCACGTACGTACGTAGGAGTACATTGTATATGTAGGGGTTATAGATGATTCCCTGCTTTCCGAGACCCGGAGCGAGCCTTGTGGGGTTGTCGGAAAGAGTTCAGGTAAAGAAACAAACTTGGACTATCATCATAACCCCTTTCCTTCTCTCTTGCTGCATGCCTGCCCAACTTTTGGCACTAGTAATTTTCATTCACATGCATGCATGCATGGGCCGGTGGAAGTACACTGACCTTCTTCTCTTTTTAATTATATACACTTCCTCCGTCCCCAAATATAAAATGTCATACTACTCTTTTTTTTAATTGAATGTATATAGACATATTTTAATTGTTTACTTATTACCGTCCGTATGTAATTCATATTGAAATATTCAAAACATATTATATTTGTCAATGGATTAGGGGGGTACAAGTTAACTGAAGGTCACACATGCAAGCACCTACCGGGATAACCTAGATTAACCATGCATGCATACATATGTACAACACGATCGCCTGGCAATCACTGCACGCCACGTAGCAAGAGATTTACTGAATATATAAGGTTGATAAGTTCGTTTCGCTATTATTTTTGGCTACTTAAAGTAAAGGAAAACTTTGCCTTTCACAAAAACGAAAACAAAAAAGGTTTGTGGAATTAGAGCATCTAAAACCGGACTCCTCAAATGCTTCACATATGTCCGGACAAATGGCCTTGTCAGTGAACCATCACAAAATCGTGACCTAACCATAAGCCTCATACTGGCTCTATACGTCCAGGATGACCCTCACCTCTCATATCCATCCCATATCGAGGGCGGATATCGGGAGGACCGGACGCGCCCGGGAGCATCTGCCACATAGCATCCGGTCCATATGCTGGTCCATCCTGACCGCACATATATTGGTCGCCATCTGTATCATGGACCAAATCCTAGAAAATCCAGTCAACTCCACACCACACCTCTCCACTTCGTCCCAAGCTCCATTCCGGTCATCTCGAGCCTTCTCCAGTATGACTGGCAACAGATCCGACTCCGAGATGTCCTGACCTGTCGACTGGGACATCATCCCATGTGGCCACGAGGAGGAGATGGCCATTCTCATGGCTCTCCGCAGTTCATAGGAGGAGTCCACGCGACCTTGATCGGACTCGATCCGGCGCGAATCAATTGCGTCCGTGCAAAGGGCACCTGGATCCACTGAGCTTGATGGCCGGAGGAGCGTGACCGCTGCTTGCCTCGCCAGACGTTGTGCCGTCGGTTTGCCACCCCAACATCGGACGGCGACGCAACATCTTCGTTGGCGCGTCTTTCCCATGGCGTCGGGCTTCGAGTCGAAGATAAACGGCGGCATGCATCACATCCCGTCGAGTGTTATGAAGCGGAGTGCCCGCCGTGAAAGCGTCACGAAGGCGGAGTCGCATGTTGCTGCGGTGCCGCTAGGGTGACCGGTACCCCCTAATGTCGCAACCGCGTCGTAGAGGTTTGGGCTCCGACCACGAGGGGTTTATCATGGATCTCGCCTCGACCAACATCAACGTCCACGCCACAGGCTCCGACGAGTAAGAGTATGGCATGGGAAATGATGGTGCCTCGGTGTCCCATGTGGGGCGGTCCGTGTCCCATGTCCCACTCTTCCTCGGCGGTGACCGAACCTTCACTTTGCGGGTTTCACGGCCATCGGGCATGGGCACCGAAAAGAACAACAAGGACGGGTGCCGACGAAGATTAGACTAGATTTTATGTTGCATGTAGTTGTGTGACACTGAGATTTTTTTGTTAACGGGCCTGGTATTGGATTGTGGAACAGGACATCGAAGGGTGATCGGTCACGTCCGGATGAGCATGCGGATGTTTAGGATGTTTAGAGGACAGATTTGCTAAATAATGCTGCAGAAGTGAAGGTAGTGATGCTGATGTGCCGCCACACCGTTACATGTGTTGGCAGGACGGACAAGTTGACAGATCAAGTGGTGTGTTTAAACAAAATGCCCACGGGGCCCACGGAGCAGGAGACCCATTTTTTGAAGGGAGTACCTAGAACTCATCTAGATGAGATATAATTTGGTCTCATTTACTTTGAAAAAGAAGAACAGATACAACTCACGTCAGCACACACGAATCTTATAGCATCACATTCAATGGCTATAAAAGGTGGATGAGACCAAATTATATCTCACCTAGATGAGTTCTAGCAAAACTGTTTTTTGAAAAACAAACGGCATAGCAATGCAGAGAGTGACAGTCCAGCATTGGCGTGCATGAGGGGTGTGGCATGGCAGCAGGAAGGATCGCCATCACCCTCACTGCATGATAACAACTTTCTCCTGTTACTTACACTGTCTTCTCCGGCCGGCCAGCAAACAACCACACATCCACCTCAACCCCGTCCCCCAATGCACCACCACCAGAATCCATCTCCAACAATCAACTCTAATCCCGTCTGCAGCAGCTGCTGCTGTGCTCTGCTCTGAGAACGATTTCACCTCCCGCCGCTCTGAAATCCCGGGCCTCCGGGTTTCCCGGCCGGCCTCACTCGCTCTCCCTCCTGTACTACTAGCAGCAGCCAGCCAGCAGCATCACTCTCTCCCGTGGCTCGCCTTAACTACCGCCTGACAGGCATCGCCCTCTCCAGCTCCGTCTCAAAGTTTCAAACTACACTCTGTTCCTTCCCACCACCAGCAGCGCCAAGCAAAGCAACAGCTCGTTGCACTCTTTCCATCCATCAATCAAAGCTAGATCGGGAGGAATGAAGTGGTACTCGCGGAGCCGGTCCGTGCCGGCCACGCCCAGGGGCCTCCCCGCCGACGCCATCGCCGGCGGCAATCCCGGCCCCGGCTGCATGTCCATGGTGCACTACCTCATCTTCGCCCCCGGCGCCGGCTGCGTCGGCCGCCCTCCCTCCAACGACGGTTCCTCCGCTGCCGCCACCGCCGTCGTTTCCAGCTCCCACAAGCTCAGCTCCTCCTCTCCCGCCTCCCACCAGAAAGGTACGCTGATTACACCGATTGTAATTGCAACTGAGTGGCAGAGAGGGGAGTGGTTTCACTTGACATATCCGATTGCAAATGCAGGGCTGGAGGCGCCGAGGAACAGCCTGGAGCTGGATGCCGAGCAGCTGCGGGACATCCAGATCGGCGTGCAGGTCGAGCCGGCCTTCGACGCGCTGGCGGTGGCCGGGAGGCGGAGCACCGGCAGCAGGGCCACCGCGCCGCCGTCCGAGGCCGGCACGCCGCGCACGCCCAGCCTCGTCGCGCGCCTCATGGGCATCGACGGCCTCCCCGACGACGCCTGCTCCCCGTCGCCGGGCCTCAAGAAGGGCACCAGCAATCCCAGGGCGGCTGCGGCGGCCGTCAAGGAGAAGAAGAAGCGGGTCATCCCGGAGTCCATGAACCGGCAGCCGCTGCGGAGCCTCAGCTGCAACGTCGGCGCCGGCGACGCCAGGTCGCTCCCGGACACGCCGCGGGCCTCCGCCTCGTCGGCCAGGACGGCCTCCGCGTGGGACGTGGTGGACCGCCCGCGGCTGTCGTTGCAGGTGCTCAAGGAGAACGTGCTCGACAGGGCGGCGCAGTACATGTCCATGCCCACCTCGCCGACGTCGGCCAAGAAGAAGAAGGATAGGAGGGACGGGGACGCCATGGGGCACCGCCGGAGGGACGCCAAGGAGCACGCGCGCGAGATCGTCAGGCAAGCCAAGGAGACCGTCACCAACCGCAAGTCCGGCGGCAAGCAGAAGCCGACGGCGGCGAGCGCGGGCAGCAACGGCAAGGAGAACGCGATTCCATTTGCGGTGGAGGACAAGAAGATGGTGGTGGTCCAAGCTCCAGCACCGGCAGCTTCCATCGTCACACCGACCGCGCCGCCGACGCCGCAGGCGAAGGCACAAGCCGATCAGCAGCAGCCACACGCCCCGAGGCTCCCACCGCCCCCGCCGCCGATGCGCGCGAAGCCAACGCGGCCACCTCCTCCGCCACCGCCACCGGATCATCCAATTCCAGCCACGTCGACCAGAGCGGCGCCGCTATCGCCGCAGGCCGTCCAGTGCAAGCGACCGCCGGACGGGTGCGAGCGCTTCGCGACGCGGGTCAAGAAGCCGCCAGCCGAGACAACGATTGAAAAGGCGGCACCACCGTCGTCTCCCTCCGCAGTCGCAGGAGCCACCGCGCCGGCGGCGAGCTCGCACGCGCGCGTCGTCGATCAGCACCACCGCCGAAGATTACTTCCTCTCGCTGTGGCGTCCACATCGTCATCGTCGTCGTCGCTGGAGGACGACCCTGAATACGGCTACCTGCGGACGGTGCTGGAGCGCGGCGGGTTCATGCGCGCAGTGCCGCCGCCGAGCCGGCCGTTCAAGGGCCATTCCATGTCATCCCCGGTGGACCCGATCGTGTTCCACCTCCTGGAGTTAGACCTCCCCGCGGACTACTCCGACGACCGCCGCCAAGGCCCGCTCCGGCACCGGTGGAACCGGAAGCTCCTCTTCCACCTCACCCAAGAAATCCTCGCCGACCTCCTCCACCTCGACGACCACAGCGCCTCCTCCGCAACAAGACCGCACGGGCCGGCTCTGCTATCCAAGTTATGGAGCACGGTGAAGGCGTTCCCGGCGGCGGACTGCAGGGTGGTGGGCGACATCGACGCGCTGGTGGCACTGGACCTGGACTCGGCGAGCGTGCGCGGGCTGGCGCGGCACCCGGCGGTGGCGGAGGAGGCCGGCGACGTGGCGGAGGACGTGGCGGAGCTGGTCCTGGACGCGCTCCTCAGGGAATCTCTCCCACCGTCCTGGTCGTGGTCGCCGGCACGTGCGCCGAGGTAGCTAGCCGTTGGGGCAGGCGTGACGCCGGGTGACGTCGCCGGATCCCAACGGAATCAGCGGGGGACGGGCGGGCGCTGACACCCATGCGGCGGGCGGGCGTACGCTCCGCGGCAGGGCGGCCGTACCAACCGACCGCCGCTGTGGCTCCCTCAGATCACTGTTCGACGGCCGCGATGACGACGGGTGGCTCCGCCTTGGTGTGCGTGCGCATGGGTTTTACTACTCCTGGTAGTACTACTAGCTCTGCATGAGTTACCATAGTTACTTTTTTTTTTTCTATCTCTTTTTAATTTGAGATTTGAGATGTAAATAATGAACCATCGATCTCATCTTGTAATTTCGATCAACAGCATGATGATACATTCCCTTCTCCCATTTTCCTTCTGTACGAAACCTCGCCGACATTGGCCACCCACACTTGCGCGTCGACGAACCGAAAATCGTTGTGTCAAGAATGTTTATCTCGCATGGAATGAGCTGAGTATGCTCAAATGAAGATTTCATGTTGATCCAAGAACTCAAACTGCAGCTTCAAAAACACCATAAAAGTATCGGATTGATGATGTTGGAGTACCATCGCCTAGGATCGATGTCGACACAATTTGCTGATGCATATGCTAGATCCCTGCATGCATGCAATTGGAGTTTTGAATGTAGATCTCAGCGGCCAGCATTGGACATCATAATGTGGGCAGCAGTGGTACCTTGTGCTGGTAGGGACAGACAAAAGAGGCAGGGAGTATCAAGTAGGAGTATCAACATTAGTAGTACTAGTACAGACTGTGGACTAGTCCTGGATCAGCATGCATGCTTGCTTTCAAATCTCACCGGTAATCTCAGCAGTAGTATATTAACTATCCCATCAGTACCTGTACCTGCAGCATCATTTTAATATCGTTTCAAACTGAAACGGAGAGAGAGTGTGTGTGTGTATGATGCAAAGGATCAGCATCTTTGTGGGGAAATGGAGTTAGCCCGGATTATATAATGTGCAGACAGCAAACTCAAGGGCTGTGAAAAGCAGAGAGATATTGTTTCTTGCTTGGTTTGCTAGCTGATGCTGAATCATTTGTACTTTTCCATGGAATGTCTTTTCCCTGATTTGGATGGTTTAGTTTAGCTAGGGACTTGTGGCAATGTGTACTGCACCGCTTCAAACTGTTTGTTTCTGTCCCACATAGTACACGCCCCATTTGGTGTCATGCTTCTGTCTCTCTTGTGTTTGCCTCGGCCGGTGCACAGCGTACACCCCAGGCAGTTAAAATTTGGATTCGTGTACATTAAACAGATGTGTACTGGAATATCTGCAGTATGCTTTATAAAATATGTCTAAATGTGCTTTTCTCTCATAATTTGGTTGAATTACTCCCTTTGTGTCGGTCGAGGAAGAAGGTGCCAATCGAAATAGTGACTAGCTAGAGGGAAAATAATAAGATGTGCGATAGTATATACTTCAATATAAATAAGTCCTATTAAAAATCCAGTGGAAACCAGTGAAAACTAAGTGCTAATTGTGTTTTGAAGTTTCTACACATTATGAAACAAAAATAGAACATGTTGAAGAGCTGATATTCCATATATGAACATCCAAAATTTCAAGTGTAAATAAAATTCAGCTAGGAGGTACGAAAAACAATTCAATAATGAATAGTGAAAAAAATACAATATCAATGTCCAGGCATAACTTTTTTCTTTACCTCGTAAATGAGTATGATTTTAATTTAACATTTTACATGTTCACATAACCTCCTATGATGGTGTTACAGCTCATCGGTGCTTTACGTTACTGGAAGCCATCCTGCCCCCCCACCCCTAGGTTAGTCATGTCATGGGCCAATCAAGTCGGCCCATGGTCCTACAACGTGATGGGCGCGGAAGGATTGGAGTTCAAGACAAGGTGGCAAGTGTCCGGACGACTCCTCCTAACTGTGTTAGAACGTGTAACCCTATACCCCGATACACATATAAGCAAAAGCCAGGCTAGTTGAATAGACACAACAAAACCCTAGAGCTTTGCTTAATCTGTCGATCCTTGTAACCATTGTACAATCAATATACATGAGCAAGAATAGGGTATTACCTCTTCTACAGGGGCTCGAACCTGGGTAAATTATATCCCTGTTACTATCCAATCTACTCTCTGGCTGGATACCCTATCAAGGGATCTGCCTGAAAATACCTCGACATTTTATCATTACTCTTTTAGAATATTTCAAAAGTTACAAATGTTTTTGTATTGTAACTTGATTTCTAGATAGTTTCTCAGCCATCTGTTTCCATGTTGATTAATATCTCATTTATTTCGTATTGCAGCAGCTGATGTACAGGTAAGCAGAGAGCCAGAGAGGAGAGGCCTCCTATAAGTCACGTGGAGCGCCTGACGAGAGGAGTTGCTTCCATACGAAAGCCTAGAAAGCGATGCCGAGACGGGAGGGGAGGGGGGGAGGCAAGATGTTCCCGCCAATTGTCCTGACTCGGCAAACTAGGGAGGGCCGTGAGATGTGGCGAAGCTAGCACAAAAGGGTTTGGGGGATACCGTGAGAGCGAGGTGGGGCTCACCGAGGAGCCGCATGGAGCCAATTCCTCTTTGGAATAAAATTGCCTCATTATTCCCAATACTCCATATTTTACCGACTACTTGTTCAAATGTGTTAATGTTGTATGCATGTATGTAAATTAAACACATAGTTAAACAATGCCTCTCGTCAATTGGCCGCCATTGGTTTAATTTCTATGATTTGAAACATAATAATATGATTATAGTCATATTTTTAAATAGCGGGATATGCCAAATAGCGGCGGTCCTCAAAATCAACTGTCCCAGGGCTATAGCGAGTCGGCTATTTTTTGCAACTATATCGAAAAATTGTACATGAATACCATTTAGCAGCATCCTGCTCAAACAGTTATAGCATGGCCATGGCCTGCTTTTTTAAAATTTGATTACACCGTCTTGCTGACTGAGACTTTATTAAGTCTTAGTCGACGTTATATCCGTAAAATCTCACATTAAGATTCGTGTAAAATTTTCTTTTCAGGTTTTTCATTTTCTCTTTTGCATGTTAGATGTCATTTGGCTGGGACTTGATTAAATCCCAGTCGACTTAGACCTAGCCGCACCCATGATTATTTTACATATATATACGCCAGCTGCATACTCGGAGTAATTGTACCACCGGCCCATACATGCATCATGCATGCATGTGAGTAAAAATTATTACACCCTTCTAAAAGTTGGGCAGGCATGCTGTTAGAGAGAAGGAAAGAGGTTATGATGATAGTCCAAGTTTGTCTCTTTACCCGAACTCTTTGGGACACCCCATAAGGCTCGCTTTGGGAGTCGGAAAGGAGGGAATCATCTCCCCGGCCTATACATGTACGTACGTGCCACATCTCCTTTTTCTTTCATGAAAGCACTCTTCATTTCGTAGGAAGAAGACGACGGCACGACGGACGGCCGGACGACATACCACAAAAGGCCAAGCCCAACGAAATGGCGCTCACATGTACACGTACACGGTACACCTCATCTCCCATGCATGCACGCATGCTGTCCACTCATCCATTTTTTTACCAAGATTAAATCCTTCAAAAACCCTGCCATAGTTAATGCGGTAATTAATCCCCATGCCATGCGATGCGGGCATATGCCACATGCGCGCCAGTGGTCGGTCTCGACAGAAGGTTTAATTAGCGGAGACGAAGCCAGTAATTAACTGCTGCTACCGAGGTGATTATTACTACACCAGCGGATATGGCATCATGGTGACGTTTTGAGCCCCCATTGGTCGCACCGAATTGATGCAATGTCCGAATCTTCCTGACATGATGCACCCAGCCCAAGCCCCCAGTGGATGCATGCTGCCGCCGTGACCACTCACTACAGCAGGAATTAATCCCTTCTCTTCTTTCTTATCCTCTTTACAGTTATTCACAATTTACCATCATCTCTCTCTTTTTTTTTCATTTTTGAAAAGATTTCACAGTTGCAAGATTCGCAATGAGCGATGTTTTGCTCACATCGGTCGCAAAGGAAAAGAAGAACAGAAGAGTACCGACGCGCCGTTTTCATCTAACCACATATATAATCCGCCGCTGGTACAGTCGCTATCAATCAATGTGGCTAAGATTAGATTAGAGATCCGTCCGTCCGTCCGTCCCGGAGATTGTAGATTTGCTTGTGTCAGGTATGCGTCGGGATTTGAATTGGAGTGCGTGATTTGAAAATCGAAATGCATGCGGCCAGTGGATGCGTCTTCACATGGGGTACGATTTTGGCTGATCCAATTGGCCCATTACTTAATTTTTAGGAGGAGTGGTGAGACCGCACAGGCGTAGTATATCGATCGACCGAGCGGGTGAATGCATATATTGTTTTGTTCTTCACTCCAGCAACTACGTGCTCGTCTATTCGGATACCCCCGTCGATCCTTTAATCATCCCGGGAAAGCCAATGGAGCTAGGCTCGAAGAATTCAAACTTGGAAGCGAGGCGTGGCGTACGTACATTTACATGCGTGGTCGCAGCCGTACGCATGTGTTAGCTTCGTACACGTACCGGGCGTGTCCCCGTCCACGACTCCCGGACCCACGCATAGACGACGCCCGTGCGTTCGTCAATGCATACGTTGCGTTATCGCGTGGATGCTTTGCCACCAAATATTTTTAGATCAGGGAAGACAGCAACCGCCCTCACGTGGATGCATGCGTGTGTTCGTGCACTCATAGGCAAGGTACAAATGTTTTTCGATTCTCGCTTTGTTCGTTTTTTTGAAATTTGAACAGGGACTAGGTAGGCCCGTACGTGCGAGAGAAAATGCAACGTCGACGGAACGGATTGAACCCCGGCAATTAATAGTGCGCTGACCGCGACTCGTGATAGACGGCCGGGCCGGGTCGGTCGATGCGGAGGGACAAGCCGAAACGACTCGTAATTGTACGCCGTGGCTGCCTGGATTGGTACCAGCTACTGCGGCGGCCGACGTCTTTTTGAGCTAGCCACACTTGGGTAGGCCTTTCGTTCCGAGCTACTCCCTTCCTTTTCTTTCTCTCTCTCTCTCTCTCTCTCTCCCTCGACTTGAACCAATTTCGGCCGATGCATGTACGTGACGGCTAGGCTAGAAACGTGGCCACCCGTGAGCTGAAGAAGGACGACGAAGCGATGGATGGATGGAGGACCGGCCGTGCCTGCGCTGCTCGTGAAGTTTTGAGGAGCGCCATGCATGCATGTGCCTGGGCTTCCATTCCTGGTTAGCTTCCTCCGTTCCTTTTCGACCTGGCCCTGGCCGGCCTCCCATGCAAGTCATGACATCGTTGGCATGCTGCCAGTGCCACACCAATGGTACGCTACTCTACGTAGTACCTGCGCACGTCATTGGCATGCATACATCCGGCCCGAGTCAACTAGCTAGGAACTCCTGCTAGCTAGGGCACCAACATACTCCTACCGCATTGCAGCTGAAACACCTGGACCAAGCACGGCAACGCACATCTACATCTACATCAGGCTTATCTACGTACGAACGACGCCGGCAGCATCGGTTGACACACAAGGAGAGGATCCATCAGACACAGACAGACGGAGGAAGGTGGCGAGAGAAGTGGAGTTCATTTTCATTTATTTGCGGGAAAACAACGAGCTGGACGAAGACCGAGGAAGACGGCCGGGTGTACATGCTCGACGTTACCACTGATCCGCCGCATGTCACCGTTTTATTTTTGGGGGCCCACGCATGAGTGGGCATTGCATTAGCGGAGATACGCACGGTCGATCCACCGACGGATGTACAGCAAGGTGAATGAATGGAAGTAATGGACCTGCCCCGCCGGGGCCGGGCCGGTAAATCATGATTCGTCTGTACGACACGCACTAGGACGAGCAGTGTGTGTGAGCCTGTGAGGATAGATAGATAGAAGGTGCATGGCATTGGGCATTGGCATGCAGCCGTAGTAAAATGCATGCATGCAGCACTGGTCCCGGACTCCCGGCCAGTCCTGCCTAGGACGTGTACCTCTCTCTGACAAGCGCAATGTGGCCGGGCTAGGGGGTAGGGGGCTACCCCATGTCGGGGAAGCCGGCCGGCCAAACAGCGAAAACGACGGAGGAGAAACCCACGTAGTACGTACGGACCGGGCCGATCGAGCGAGCCATACCATACTCCTCATCCACTTGACTTGATCATCATGCCGAATACGAATTCAAAATGTCCACCTCCATCGCCAGAGGATGCAATCGGATGGAGCCCCGGCCCTACCCCCTACGTAACGCAGGACGGGGAGGCCGATTTCTTCAGACTTGAGAGCAGAGAACAGAGTGAGATTATGGTACTAGTACGAGCATTGGGTGATGGGGTTGAGGTGGACGGGTGATGGACATCATCGAGCTTTTGGTCTGGGTGACTTGTTTGCTGGCCAGAGAAGACAGTGTAACAGGAGAAAGTTGTTAGCATGCAGTGAGGCTGATGGCGATCCTTCCTGCTAGCAGCACCGCGTCCTCATGCACGCACCAATGCTGGACTGTCACTCTCCGCGTTACTATACCGTTTGTTTTTCAAAATAGTGGGGCCTGCGTCCACATGCTGTTTGTTTAAACACCGCTTGATCTTGTATCAACCTGTCCGAGTGCGGCGTTTCGGTGCTCAGGCTCATCTCCACCTGATCAGAAAAAAAATCAAAACAAATACTAGAATTTTTTAAAAAAAATCAAATTTCATGTGTGGTAGATAAATTGATGCTTGAGGTCCGCTCAAATTTTCATATCATTTGGACATACGAGCGGCTCTCGGCAAAAAAAAAAAAGAATAAAAAAAATCGGGTCAGAACAGTTTATGAACAGTAAACTTTTTTACAGACCATAAATTTGTCTTTTTTGCCGAAAGCTGCTCAAATGTTCAAATGAGTTGAAAATTTGAGCGGGCCTCACGCATCAGTTTATCTATCACACAAAATTTTTTGGAATTTTTTCAATTTTTCTAGCATTTATTTAGATTTTTTTTGTCAGTGTGGATGCAGCTGAGCCGGGCTTAGAAGTGGGTTATCGCAACTTGTCCATCCTATTTATACTGAACATATGTATATCAGGATCACTCACTCGTTTCAAAATGTCTAATTGAATCTACACTAGTACAGTATATTACCCCAGCTTCGCGTGGTTAAAATGAAGAATGACATAGTGTAACTCTGATGCACTGTTCTTTTTTTTCTTTACCGTGAATCAGCGTACAGAGAAACAAATACAAGGAAAGGGTAGTGATGATAGTCCAAGTTTGTTTCTTTATCTGAACTCTTTCATGCACTCCCTTCGCTCTGGGATTTTTCATTTGCATCTCATTTCACTTTCTCGAAAGCAGTTTGCATTTCCGAGGAAGAAGTTGACGGCACGGAAGATCGGACGATGAAACTGCCAAGGGACAAGCCAAACCCAATGGGTCACACAGGTGTACATGTACTCCATGCTGTTCACTCATCCATCCTCTTACCAAGATTCGAATGCTATGGTTTTCTATAATGAAAATCGGATCGGGGGAGCCCTTCTTTTATAAAGAAAAGAAAAGAAAATCCTCTTACCAAGATTAAATTCTCCCACAGTGTAGTACTTCCACCATAATTAATGCGGTAATTAATCCCCATGTCGATGCGATGCGGGCATATGCCGTATGCACGCCAGTCGGTCTCGACAGGCGGTTTAACTAACCAGGTTTGCTATTTCACATCTAGATGTAATATACTATCTCACATCTAAATCTAGAACCGTTGATCGTTGTTTGTCTTTAAAGTTCGCGCAACGTGATTGTCTCCTTCGCACGCTCGTTCGCATCCTGTTGTCGTACGCCGCAGCCACTATCCACGTCCACGCGAGTGGGTGGGCTGTTCTTATTTCGTTTTTTGGGCCACGTGCCAAGTCACGGGCTGCGGTTTGGTTGTTGGGCTTTTGTACTGGAATTCAAAGAGACTGAGTTGCCAATTGCTGGCCGTTCTAACCAGACTTGGTTCCGATACGTGATCAAGCTGATGTTTTTGTCTGGTTTTTTTTTTGAGCAAATGATGTTTTGTGTGTTGTGGTGGAAAGCTTTGCTAAACTGTTTTAAGCAGTGCCCTCATCCCGAGATCGATGGATGTTTTTTTAGTAAGAAGAGAAAGAAGTTTGTCTTACTGTAGCCTTTTTCCAGCAATGATGTAATTAGCCATATCAAAACTTTTAGCAGGGGCAATGTTATAGTTGTACAATATAAATGCACTTTTTTTACAACGTTGATGTACTGACTAATTTTTTGTGCATCACCATAGGATAAAACTTTTTTTTGAATATTCCATAGGATAAAATTTTGCTATAAGATTTTTTTTGTTTTTCATTAGTTTTTATTACTTTTGTTTTTTTGTTTTTCCTTTTTATGGTCTTTTGAAATCCATGATTTTTAAAATTTTATAAGTATTCTTTAAATCCGCCGCTTGATTTAGTTATCGTAATTTTTGTGCAAGCACTCTACCTTCCGCCTCGCTTGTTGTTGCTTGTTATATTGTGTATCCTATTGTTGGCCTAGGCCTGTTCGGTTCTGCTTTTGTCATCCCTCGACTCGTAACTGGGGTCTAACTTTTTTTGTCCCAATTGCAAGTTCAGCCTCGAGTCGCAACTAGGACCCGATCATTTTTCGTCTCAGTTGCAAGTCCACCCTCAAGTCGCAACTGGGACCCGATCATTTGTTGTCCTGGTTGCAAGTCCACCCGCGACTCGCAATTGGGACCGGATCATTTTTTGTCCCAGTTGCAAGTCCGCCCTCGACTCGCAACTGGGACTCGGCCATTTTTTGTCCCAGTTGCAAGTCCGCCCTCGACTCGCAACTGGGACCCGACCATTTTTTGTCCCAGTTGCAAGTCAGCCCTCGACTCGCAACTGGGACCCGACCATTTTTTGTCTTGCAAGTCCGCTCTCAAGTTGCAACTGGGACCCGGCCATTTTTTTTCCTAGTTGCAAGTCCACCCTCGACTCGCAATTGAGACCCGACCATTTTTTGTCCCAGTTGCAAGTCCGCCCTTGACTCAAGAATCGGGATCGACCATTTTTTCTCCCATTGCAAGTCCTCCTCGACTTCATAGCTGGGCCCGGACGTTTTTGACACTACAGTAGAGTCAAAAAACGTCTTACATCATGGGACGGAGGGAGTAGATGTTAGCACTAGCGATCAGTTTTTTTTTTCATAAAAAGTTAGTGATCAGTTTTTTTGTATGGGTAGCTAGTGACCAGGTTTTTTTTTGGGAGGAGCTAGTGACCAAATTTGCATTAGGGCTGGCCACATAGGCGGACGCATGACGAGCTGGTTTTTAGTTGAGTTCCACTCTACAAACAACACTTTCTGGCAGATAGGAGCCCGACATGCCATCAAGCCGTTGATGCATGGGATGAAAGGTGCAGCCATGCATTCAAAACAGCATCGTGCACATACTGGGCGAGGAAAGATCGTACACACTAGTTTCAGTTTTAGTTTTGGGCTTTAACAAATTAAAATCAAACAAATAGGACAAAAAATAAAAAATAAGGTGACGCTGACATCATACTTAGATGTGAGATATTATCTCACATCTAGATGTGATATAGACGGACCCTTAACTAACTACTGCGGTAATTAATTGCTGCTAATCCACGTTACCGAGGTGATTACCAGGAGCGGATAGGGAATCACGGGGACGTTTTGAGCCCCCATTGGACGCGCTGAAATTGATGCACTGCCCGAATCTTCCTGACATGATGCTCCCAGCCCAAGCCCCCAGTGGTGGCTGCATGCTGCCGCCGTGACCACCGCAGGATTAATCCTCATCTTCTTCCTTATCCATTTCACAGTAATAACTGTACATTTTACTATCTCGTTCTTTTTTCATTATTCAAAAAGATTCTGGTTGTAAAATCTCAATGGGTGCCAGTTTTGTTTCCATCGATCGCAGAGGAAATGAGAAACAAAAAACAAAATGCATGCAACAAGTGTCGGTGAATTAGTTACAGTATATTCGAACTACTAGGGGTACTACCGGCTGTGCTGGCGGCAGATTAATCAATGTTGGTAGATTAGATCTATCGGTCCGTCCGGGGCCGTGTAGGGCAACTTGTTTGTGTCAGGTATACGTTAGGGATTTGAATCGGGGAGCGTGGTCTGAGAATCGAAATGCATGCGGCCACCGGATGCGTCTGCACATGGGGTACGGTTTTGGTGCGTCCATTGGCCGATTACTTAATCTTGTGCGTGGTCACAGCTGAGACCACAGGGTATATCGAACGGATGCGTATGCGCCAATGCTTTACTATAGCTACTACTACTATCACGTGTTCTATTACTCCCTCCGTTCCATAATGTAAAACGTTTTTTAACACTACACTAGTAACAAAAAACGACTTACATTATGAGACGGAGGGAGTACTTGCTAAATATCTGTATGGTCGAGTGGTGTTGTGTCGCGCGTGGGCGTGTGGCGGCGGCGATGCTGTGCCCATGTCCGAGCTGTGGCATCGGCATTGAGGTTTGGTCAAAGTTTGACTAGCTTTGTAGGAAGTAGAGATGATTGAAGAAATAAAGGAAAGGAAGACCAGAAAATTGAAGAAATGACAAAGATTAGAGCAGAGGAAAGAGATAACTATGGTAAGAAATCTGATTTGGTACTTGCTGATGCTTCTTTATTGCATATAAGTTCCTTGGTTGGAATTGATTTGGGTTGCTCAATAGAGATGATTGATAAAAACCTAGAGATTATTAATAATATGGAGATAGCTAGAAGAGAGCTATACCTTCAAAATATAAAAAAGGAGAATAGTGGCAGGAGAGAAGAGGATTATAAGGAGGAAGGAGATAATGGAAAAGATGTCCCAGTATATATAAATACTGGAGATATAGATATAGAGGGACTTTGTTCAGATTTTGAACATTCTGATGCTGATATTGAGGAACAACAAATTAAGAAACTGAGAGGGGTGCTCTCAGGAGAAAAAAGTGGTAAAAAAAGCTCACCAGCATTGGACTGTGTGAAGCAAACTGTTGGAATTGGGGTCCTTCATAGAAGAAGAAAAGGAAGGAGGAGTGGAGATTTTATTGATTCTTAATTAGGATAAATTTGACAAACGATGAGAGGTTTTTTTTTGAAATGTAAGGGGTATTGGACAAGACCAAAAGAAGAGATACATTAGAGAAATGATTCTAGATCAGAAGCTAGACTTTATTGGGCTCCGTGAGACCATAAAGCAAAACTTCACAAGAAATGAGCTACACAATTTGTGTGGGGGGAAGAACTACCAATGGAGTTGGAACCCTCCTAGAGGTATGTCTGGAGGGATCTTGGTGGGGATTAATAAAGATATGTTTGATATTGAGGCCATTAAAAAGGACAATATTTTTTGAGAATGTTAGTTTTTGACAAGAATATTAAAATGCACTGGAACCTGGTAACTGTTTATGGGGATGCACAGAAGGAAGGGAAAGCCAGCTTCCTTGCTGAATTGGCAAGATTATATCATGATAACCCTCTACCTTGCTTGGTTGGGGGAGATTTTAACATTATTAGAAATGGGAAGGAAAAAACAAACCTATGCTTAATGAGCAATGGCCCTTTGTGTTTAATGCTATAATTGAACAAGCAGGGCTGAGGGAACTGCCTCTAAATGGGAGGAAATATACTTGGGCTAATAATCAGGAAGATCCTACTTTCGAAAAGTTGGATAGGGTGTTGATCTGCCCAGCTTGGGAGGAGAAATATCCACTAACCATATTACAAGCTTTTGCTAGAGAAATCTCTGATCATACCCCCTTGTTCTTAGATACAGGGGTGGCACCTAAACATAAATATGCTTTCAGATATGAAAATGCTTGGTTGTTGAGGGAGGGTTTCAGAGAGTTGGTGTATAACACTTGGAATGAGAGATATTTTGGGGACATTTTGGATAGATGGAAATTAAGACTAAGAAAATTGAGGAAGAAATCTAAAGGTTGGAACATAGACATGGATGCTTGGTATAGGAAAATAAAATTGGATATAATAAGGGAGCTTGATGATTTAGACAAGAGAGCTGAGATTATGGGTTTAAGTGCTGTGGATAGAACTGAACAGAAGGAGCTTAGAGCTCAACTGAAAAGAGTAATGTTACAAGAGGAAATGAAATGGTTGCAGAGGTATAAAGATACAGAAATTGAAGATGGGGATGGAAACACTAGGTATTATCATGCTAAGGTGAATGGGAGGAGAAGGAAAAATAAAATTGTCTCCCTGGAACAGGAGGAAGGGGTTATAGAGGGGGATGACATGCTAATGGATTATATAACCAAATTTTACAAAGAATTATTTGGACATTCTGAAGAGTCTAATATTTCTTTGAGAGAGATGGAAATGGACAAAATTGGTACACGGGATAAAGAGGAACTTTTGGCACCCTTTTCCCTAAATGAAATACATCAGGTTGTGTTTGGGATGAAAAGAAATAAAAGCCCATGCCCTGATGGGTTCCCTGCTGTTTTTTATCAAGACTTTTGGGAAGTGGTTAAGTGGGATCTGAAAGCCCTAGTGGACGGTTTTGCAAAAGGGGAAATCAATATCGCCAGACTCAATTATGGCATAATCACTTTGGTCCCAAAAATCAATGATGCTAAACAAATTCAGAAGTTTAGACCTATTTGTCTTTTAAATTTGAGTTTTAAAATCATTACTAAAGTACTGATGAATAGGCTGGCTAGATGTGTGGCCCCTGTGATCTCCAGAACCCAAACTGCCTTTATTAAGGGCAGATATATAATGGAGGGGGTGGTAATTTTGCATGAGGCCTTGAATTCCTTCCACAAGAATAAAGAAGATGCCCTAATATTCAAAGTAGATTTTGAGAAGGCATATGATAAAATAAAATGGCCCTTTGTGATTCAAATGTTAAAAATGAAAGGATTTGCTGATAAATGGTGTGACTGGGTAATGTAAACTATGAGAGAGGGCACGTTGGAGTTAGAGTAAATGATGAAATTGGTCTATATTTTAAAACTTTTAAAGGTTTAAGGCAAGGAGATGCTATGCCACCTTTACTGTTTGACATAGCTGCTCATGCCTTAGCCATTCTAATGAATAATGCTCTGAAGCATTATCTGGTTAAGGGGGTGTTAAGTAAAGGAGAAGGCAAGGGGATTAATATGCTACAATATGCTGATGACACTATATTCTTGATCAAAGATGAGGTGGAAAGTGTGAAAAAACTTAAATTCATTCTAGGGACTTTTGAGCAAATGTCTGGGCTCAAAATCAATATCCATAAAAGTGAATTATTGTTGTTTGGCAAGGCCAAAGAGAAAAAACTGATATATCAAGAAATTTTGACATGTAAAATGGGGAGTCTACCCATTAGATACCTAGGAATGCCTGTGTCAGAAACTAGAATCAGGAAAACACATTGGGATTGTGTGACTGATAAAATTGAAAAGAGGTGTGGATGTTGGCAAGGGAAGTTGATGGGCTCCATTGCTGGCAGAATCACTCTGGTGCAAGCATGCCTGACCAATATACCCTTATTCATGATGTCCTTTTATGTTGTGCCTAAAGGGGTTATAAAGAAAGCAGATTTTTTTTCAGGGCCAGGCTGGTCTGGCAAGAAGATGAGAATGTTAAAAAATATCACCTAGTGAAATGGAAAGAGTGTTGTTTACCCAAGGAGGTAGGTGGTTTAGGGATACTGAATCTTGAAATAATGAATATTGCACTCTTTGCTAAGTGGTTTTGGAAAATGGAAACTGAAGAAGGTCTTTGGCAGAATATATTGGATGAAAAATACAGAAAAGGTGGTTGTTTAGCACTAGTCAGCAAGAGGCCTGGGGACACCCAGTTCTGGGCTAACTTGTTGAAAATTTAGGAGATCTTTTACAAATTTGTTAAGAAGAAGGTGGGAAATGGGAGAAACACTAGGTTCTGGGAAGATTCCTGGGTTGATGATAAACCTTTAAGAGATGCATATCCTAGATTGTATGATATAAGTTTTGACCACAATATTACTGTGGAAGAGGCCATACAAAAAGGGTGGCATGGGTTCAAATTTAGAAGAACCTTGTATGGGGAGACTCTGGGGCTATGGAATTGCCTCAAAAAGAGATGTGAAGAAATACCAATGCAGGGAGGGGCAGATAAAGTACTCTGGACCCTCACTGCTGACCATAGGTTTCCTGTAGGGTCCCTTTATAGAAAATTGGTCACTGTAGGGGTGAAATTCCCTCAAAAATATCTATGGAAAATTAGGTGCCTGCAAAACTGAAAGTGTTTCTATGGTTAGTCAACAAAAAAAGTATCCTAACTAGGGATGTGTTGCTGAAAAAGGGATGGAAGGGGGGAAAAGAATGTGTTCTTTGTGGAAAAGATGAATCGATTAATCATCTATTTTTTTCTTGTCCTGATGCTTCATTGATGTGGAGTTTGGTTAGATGTGTATGTGGATTTAAAACTGTTCCACTAAATGTGAAAGACTGTTTTGGGGATTGGATTAGGAAATTTAATAAAGAAGATAAGAAATGGGTTCTGGTTGGGGTTTCAGCCTTGTTTTGGGCAATTTGGAAAAGCAAGAATGCGATTATATTTGAAAAGAAAAGGATAAATGATCCTTTCTATATTATCAAAATGATGTGCAGGTGGTTAACTGACTGGTCCATTCTGCAGATAAAGGAGCCGTCAAAAAAATGCTGGAGCTGGGAGCAAGGGTGCTAGAACGGGCAGCAAGTGAGGTGTTCACAGCCAAGCAGGGGTAGAAGATCAATGTAGCGAGGCTGGAATGAAGAAAACTCTTGCTGCGGTGACCATGATGTTGTTGTTCTTCTAGTTGCTGCTGGTTCCTTCAGCTCCATGGTTGCTTTTGATGTAATAATGATCGGTTTAGGAATTTGGATTGTGTCGTCAAATGTGAACTTGTTTTGGGTCCTGACGCGGTTTGGTTGGCCTGTGTTGGCCTTCTGGGATGTTGCCATGTCTTTTTGGTAGCTTTTTAGTCCTTTCTTAGTAGGCTGAACTTGGTTGTGAACTTTGGTGGTTTTCAGTAATGAAAATCAGAAGGGGCAAGCCCTTTGTCGTGGTTCTAAGACTGACAGTAGAATGGGGGGTAGGTATGGAGAGGCAAGATCCTAGCTATGGAGTAGTTGTATACGCAAGTGATTTACGAGTTCAGGCCCTTCTCGGAGGAAGTAACAGCCCTACGTCTCGGAGCTCGGAGGCGGTCGACTGGATTATATGTGTATGAGTTACAGGGGTGCAAACCCTTCTGCCAGTGGAGGGGGTTGGCTTATATAGTGTCTGCCAGGACCCAGCCAACCCACGTAGCAGAGGGTTTAAGTATATTAAGGCCTGGCGTTATGGGTAACGCCTTACATAAAGTGTCATCATGGACATAAAGACTACTTAATTACAGACCGTTTGGATACAGAGTGGCTCTTGATTTCCTGGTGGTCGAGTGAATCTTCATGGTCGAGTGTCTTCGAGTCCGTCGAGTGGAATCCTTCTTGGTCGACTGGAAGGCAGCTTCTTCGAAAGACGTCCTTGGGGAGGGTACCTTGGACAGGTTCATGACCCTCCCCTAGGTACATGACTTCATCATTAGCCCCCGAATGGATCGAGGTTTGAGTGAGGAAGGAGTTGATAATCTTTCCGACCTGTTTTTGTGTTCTGAGTATGTCTCATTCTGGATCAATGACTTCTTAGAGATGGCATCAACTTTTTTTTCAGTCGCCTTGATCCATTCTTTTCCTCTGTCGAGTGAACTTTTGAACTTGGTGAATTTCCGAGCGACGGATCGTAGGAAATCCACCGTCTGACAAGTTGCTCTGCCGTTGACGGATTTTGCGGGATCCGAATTTTTGGGAAGCGCGCGAAGTGGAGAAGACCGCGGTACTCGGACGGGATAGGGCAGAGGCACCTCGTTCTCCGCGCCGCCTTTTTTGCCACGTATCGCTCGCGCGACTGTTGCGGCATTTGACAGGATTGCCTGGGCCTACCGGCCAGCCACTCGGAAGTGACCTTACATAAGGCATCGGACGGGGGTTTTTGAACAGTGCATCCCCATTCTCCTCTCCCCCTTCCTCCACCTCGCCTGCTGCGCCCGTTTTTACCTCCGCTCACCTGCTCTTCGCGCGCCTCACCGGCGATGATGGTGAAGGAGAAGATGGCAGCCTTGGAGCAAGCGAAGAAGGCGACGGCGATGGGGAAAGCGAAGGGGAGAGTGACCAGTCGGGGCGGATCTTCGTTGCGGTCCCGCCTGCCGCAAGGCTGGGTCCAAGGAGACTGGATCCGCTCGACCATCACCCAAAGGGATCTCGACGATCTAGCCAATGAGGGACTGATCTCCCATGGGTCAGCAAGGCTTTCGGGGACGGAGTGGCAACCGCAGCCACAGGAGGGTGAGTGTGTCCTCTTAGCCACCCACGTAGGTCGCGGATTCTCTGTGCCACCGAATCTTTTCTTCCGAGGGTTTCTGAACTTCTTTGGGGCACAACTCCATCACTTCACTCCCAATTCTATTGCTTATCTCGCCGCTTTCGTGTCCCTGTGCGAAAACTTCCTGGGTTGTCGGCCGCACTGGGGTCTCTTTAAGCACATATTCACTTGCCGTTCTCAGACAGTGAAAAAGGCCAGTCCGAATGACGAGAGGACCAAAGTAATCCAGATATGTGGGGGTCTTGGGGTCCAAATGAGGAGTAAGAGTGCCTTTCCAGCCATGACCCTTCCTGAGTCGGTTAGAGGGTGGAAGTCGACTGGTTCTCTTGCCAGAGGCAGTCGACGCCAGGCGATCGGTGGTCTCCTCCGTTCTCTATGGACCGAGTGAACAAACCATCTTCCATGAAAGTACTCCCGGAGGAAAAGGCTCAAGTTAAAATGTTGATGGAGTGTGTAGTTCAACTCATTCGTGATGGGGTCACTGGCATGGATCTTTTGGAGGTTTTTCTTTGACGGCGCATTCGGCCACTCCAGTACCGAGGCCACCTGATGTGGTTGTACTCTGGTACCGAGGACACCACTCGGGTCCACCCAGAGGAGGTCGACGACGCCACACTGGAGAGGTGGATGTCTGCCATCACGGGGAACAAAGATAACCCTCGTGGGGCTAGGAGGATCCCACCACTCGACCAGTCTTATGAACCAGACACGGTATGACCACTTATTCCCGGTTGTGATCCTGTTTCATTCATTTTGTTTCACTGCAAATCGGTCGATTAACCTTTGTCTTGTTTTTTTTGCCAGGCCCCACTGAGTTGTATTCGATGCCCAATGGGGCGTAGGCACCAACTTAGGAGGAGGAAGGAAGTGGAGGCAAAAGCCTGGAGGAGTGGGATTCGGATGGTGATGTCGATGATGAAGATGACGACTCTGATGAGGAAGAAGAGGAGGAGGCGGAGGAAGTTGCACCTCCCCGTTCTGAAAGACGCTCGAAGCTTGTCCATGACCCTGCAGTTGAGCGCGCTAAGGAGGTTGCGCCTGTCGTGCAGTCGACCAAGCGTCCTCGGATGACTTCTCCGGTGCCGACTGAGAAAGCGTCGAAGCAATCTCGAGTGGCATTGTTGAAGCCGACAAAGGCCTTGCCGAAGATGAAGATGGTGATCCCCACTATCTCAGGGTAATGGCGTAACTTGAGTTTTCTTGTTTCACATGGATGTATTCTTGATCGATTCGTGAGCTGACCGACTGATTTCTGGAACTGCAGTGCTGCTACTTCTGATACCTCAAACAGACCTGAAGATCACGAAATGGAGGATGTTGTCACTTCCAACCCTGGTATGGCCTTTGTGTCTTCGTTTTCAGTCGGTAGGATCTTCATTTTAAACTTTGAATCTTTTCTGCAGCTCCAACTAACATCATCATTGACCTTCCTGATGATGATGACGAGGAACCACTGAGGCAGAGGAGTAATAGGAAAGCGTCTGCTGGCAAGGTAGCCCAGGTCGTGTCAGCACCCGAGACGTTGATTGTGGAGGGGGACAACGTCACTCGGCCTACCGTATCCTTTGCGGTGCCGCTGATGAGTGCACGCCCTTCATCGTCGAGTGCTGATCAGCCTTCACTTTTCTCGACCCACCACGTCCCAGAAGACCAAGCAAGCGCTGCTAAAGAAGCCATACGCCAGGCGGGGGTCATGATGGACCAAGTGAAGGCGATCCGAGACACCAGTCAAGCGGCTTATGACGCCAGTTCAGCTCTTCAGAGTAATGTCCAGGTTAGTCAATCACCGCCTGTTCTGTTAGGATATGATACCTGAAAACTTTTCTTTCTGAAAATCTTAGAATCTGTCGTACACCCACTGGGTGCGGCGATTGAAATCCTGGATTGGTGGGGGCATGCTGAGTGCACCCACTGGGTGTAGTCCCCAAGGCTATGGTGGACTGCTGGCAGTCGACCATAGTCTTTATGTCTTAAGCTTTTTCTTTACTCGATCAGGTCGAATGGAATCATAGACCGGTGGGGGCACGCTGAGTGCACCCACTGGGTGCAGTCCCCGAGACTGTGGTCGACTGCTGGCAGTCGACTATAGTCTGAAGAACACCACTCTTTTTTTTATGGCTATCTGCTGGTGGTTAGCCTTTCTGTCTTTTTTGGTCGACTGATCGACTCTAGCTGATAAAACTAGTGGGGGCACGCTAAGTGCACCCACTGGGTGTAGTCCCCGAGACTACAGTCGAATGTTTACATTCGGCTGTAGTCTTAGAGATACTATGATTTTTCCTTAGTCACTCGGACGTGACCTATCTTGGACGTCTATTGATTGGTCCTTCGAAGAAATCTTGCGAGCTTGTAGCCCGTTATACTGAGTTTGAGAAGAAGCATATCCAGCTTGAACTTGATTTGAAGCTTGTCCAGGAGAACTTTACGAAGGCGAAGGAGGAGGCAAAAGGTATGTTTGGTGAGAACCTTGACGACTGCTTTTGTCTCTTGTCCATTTCTGAGTCTGATCTCATTGTGATTTCTGAGATAGGTGAGGGATTCTCTGAAGAAAAGGACCTTGACCTTCTTTGAGGCCTAAAGCAGCTTCAGAGAAGACCAAGCTCATGAGAGGAAAAGCTGGGTTCAATCAGCAAACTTGAAGAGGAGAATACCAATCTGAAAGCTGCTCTTGATGCGGCCAACAAGGAGGTCAGTCGACTGAAGAATGACAAGATTGCTTTGAGTGACAAGGCCAACGAGTTGGTGGGAAAGAAGAATGATCTAGAGGCTTATCTAGGAAGACTCGCCAAGTAGCTATTCCTCATGCTCGAAGGTAATCCTTTGTATCAAAGATGCATTTTAACTATGATCTCGCCATCAAACTGCTGTCTTGACTTTGGGGTTGTGCTTGCAGAGTTCTGCCAGAACTTTGAGGAGGAGACTGGTCGACTGGAGACAAGCCTGGATCCCATCAACTCTCCTGTGAAGGACGAAGCCGCCATGAATGTGCTCCGACTCGAGTCTTGCATCGCTGCCATTGTCGACTATCTTGCAAGGCTGAAGGTTGCAACTTCTCGCATCGACACAACACTCTGGCCAGGAGAAACACTTCAGAATGACCTTGAGTCTCTGATGACTCGACTGAACAAAGTTCCAAGTCGAGTGCAAGGATGGAAGAAGTCTTCTGCCAGGTGCGGTGCAGATGTTGCTCTACCTCTGGTCCGTGTTCACTGCAAGGATGCGCGAGAGGACAAACTGGCAGCCCTCAAGGTGGCCAATACCAAGAAGCATGACTTTCGGTCCTTCATGGAGACCTTCATTGCTGCTGCCACTCGGATCGCAGATGGAATCGACTTGGACGAGTTTGTTGTGCCTTCCAGCCCTCCACAGGAGGGGTAAAAAACTTCTATGCTTGATGCTTTAAATTTGCCTCGGTATGCCGAGTGGTTTTTGTAACCGATGAACTTTAACGGGCTTAGCGCCTGAGCACTTCTGGTTCCGTAAGACGTTATTTGAACTTGGATTCGACGTTGAATATGTTTGCATCTGGTTGAGGTGTCTTTTGCAGGCTAAGATGAAGCACATATTGCAATCGACTTGTACTTCATCACTTGTTAGGCGAGCACTGGGCTGCGTCTAAGCCCCCGAGTGGGAGGTTTCTTCTCCATTCGGTAAGGTTTTCAGATACTTAGGCGAGCGCTGGGCTGCAGCTAAGCCCCCGAGTGAGAGGTCTGCTCTCCACTCGGTAGGATTTTCAGATACTTAGGCGAGCACTGGGCTGCATCTAAGCCCTCGAGTGGGAGGTCTGCGCTCCACTCGGTAGGATTTTCAAAAACTTAGGCGAGCGCTGGGCTGCAGCTAAGCCCCCAAGTGGGAGGTCTACTCTCCACTCGGTAGGATTTTCAGATACTTAGGCGAGCACTGGGCTGCAGCTAATCCCCCGAGTGGGAGGTCTGTTCTCCACTCGGTAGGATTTTCAGATACTTAGGCGAGCACTGGGCTGCAACTAAGCCCCCGAGTGGGAGGTCTGCTCTCCACTCGGTAGGATTTTCAACAACTTAGGCGAGCGCTGGGCTGCAGCTAAGCCCCCGAGTGGGAGGTCTGCTCTCCACTCAGTAGGATTTTCAAAAACTTAGGCGAGCGCTGGGCTGTAGCTAAGCCCCCGAGTGAGAGGTCTGCTCTCCACTCGGTAGGATTTCTATGGCTTACCTCTGAAGAAGAAGACATCAATCGACCTGTACCTCATCCTTGCAGAGTGTACATTATACTTGTGGCGTAGCTCGGAACAGGAGGGTAGCAGTCGACCTGCACCTTGCCTTCCTTGCGGAGCGCATGTTATACTTGTACTTAGGTGAGTGATATGATGCAGCTAAGCCCTCGAGTGGGAGGCTGGCTCACCACTCGGCAGGATTTCGTTGAAACTTAGGCGAGTACTTGGGCTGCAGCTAAGCCTCCGAGTGGGAGACTGGCTCACCACTCGGTAGGATTTTATTGAACTTAGGCGAGTACTTGGACTGCAGCTAAGCCTCCGAGTGGGAGACTGGCTCACCACTCGGTAGGATTTTATTTAACTTAGGCGAGTACTTGGACTGCAGCTAAGCCTCCGAGTGGGAGGCTGGCTCACCACTCGGTAGGATTTTTATTTAAACTTAGGCGAAACGGATTCGCAGCTAAGCCTCCGAGTGTGAGGCTGGCTCACCACTCGGTAGGATTTTTACAAACTTAGGCGAAATGGATTCGCAGCTAAGCCACCCCCTGGGGGGATCTTTGAGTAAACAAAAGTAACAACAATCATTGGGAAAATCATAATACTATTGTCTTTGAAAAATGAACTACAGAAGTACTTTTATTACATTTCCGAGTGCATACTTAAGTGTAAAAGGGGCGGAGCAGCTCCGGGTTCCAAGCTCGGGGCTCGTCGATCTGGTGCTCGACATTGTAAAGATGGTACGCTCCATTGTGGAGAACCTTGGTGACGATGAAGGGACCTTCCCAAGAAGGAGCTAGCTTGTGTGGCTTCTGCTGATCCACTAGGAGAACCAAATCTCCTTCCTGGAAGGCTCGACTCCTCACGTTTTTGGCATGGAAGCGACGCAAGTCCTGCTGATAAATGGTCGATCGGATAAAGGCCATCTCCCTTTCTTCTTCTAGAAGGTCGACTGCGTCTTGCCAGGCTTGCTCTGCTTCCGCTTCGGTGTAGAGTTCGACTCGGGGTGCGTTGTGAAGCAGATCACTCGTCAAGACCGCTTCTGCTCCGTAGACCAAGAAGAACGGAGTTCTCCCAATCGACCGGTTAGGTGTGGTCCTTAATCCCCAAAGTACTGACGGAAGTTCGTCGACCCATGCACCAGCAGCGTGCTTGAGGTCGCGCATCAATCGGGGTTTCAATCCTTTGAGAATCAAGCCATTTGCTCATTCTGCCTGCCCATTCGACTGGGGGTGAGCAACTGAAGCATAGTCGACTCGAGTGCCCTGAGATGTGCAGAAGACTCTAAATTCCTCGGAATCGAAGTTCGACCCATTGTCGGTGATGATACTGTGTGGAACTCCATATCTGAATATCAACTCCCGAATGAAGCTGACAGCTGTGCCGGCATCAAGATTCTTGATGGGTTTAGCCTCAATCCACTTGGTGAACTTGTCGACCGCTACCAGCACATGGGTGAAGCCGCTTCCGCCTGTTCTCAGTGGTCCAACCATATCCAATCCCCAAACAGCGAAAGGCCAGACGAGTGGAATGGTATTCAAGGCTGAAGCGGGCTTGTGTGACATGTTGGAGTAGAACTGACATCCTTCACACTTGTCGATTATCTCCTTTGCCATTTCATTCGCTCTTGGCCAGTAAAATCCCGCTCGGTATGCTTTGGCCACAATGGTCCGAGAGGACGCATGATGGCCACAGGTCCCCGAGTGGATATCGTCAAGGATTATCCAACCTTCTTCTGGCATTATACAATTCTGACCAACTCCAGTCGCGCTTTCTCTGTACAACTGTCCCCTTATCACGGTAAAGGCCTTAGATCGGCGGACGATCTGTCGAGCCTCTTCTTCATCCTCCGGGAGCTCTTTCCTTAAGATATATGCGATATACGGCATTCTCCAATCGGGAGTGATCACCAACGCTTCCATGATTAAGTCGACCACTACTGGAACTTCAACCTCAGTCGGATCTGTGATGCTTTTAGGCTGCGGAGCTTCTTCGGTAAAAGGATCTTCTTTAACTGATGGAGTATGGATATGCTCCAAGAACACATCACTGGGAATGGCTTCTCTCTTGGAACCTATCTTCACCAAATCATCAGCCGCTTGATTCTTCAGTCGGGGTATATGATGGAGCTCTAACCCTTCGAACTTCTTTTCAAGCTTTCTCACTGTGTTGCAGTATCCTGTCATGGCTGGACTTCTAACATCCCACTCCTTCATCACCTGATTGACCATAAGGCGACAGACGCCGAGTGAAATGGCCATGCGCAACCCATATAAAAGTGCTTCGTATTCTGCTTCATTATTGGAGGAATCAAAGTGGATCTGGAGCACATATCTGAGCTTATCTCCTCGGGGGGAAACCAAAACTACCCCAGCACCGGAACCATTTAACATCTTAGAGCCATCAAAGAACATGGTCCAATGCTCCGAGTGAACTTGAGTCGGCTGTTGTTGTTCAATCCACTCGGCAAGGAAATATGCCATTGCTTGGGACTTAATGGCTTTCTTTGCCTCAAACTTGATATCAAGGGGAAGGAGTTCAATCGCCCATTTCGCCACTCCACCAGTTGCATCACTGTTGTTTAGAATCTCTGACAGTGGGGCGTCGCTGACGACTGTAATGGAATGATCAGAGAAATAATGAGCAACCTTCTTTGTGGTCATGTAAATCCCATACGAGCCGATAATGAGGATATCTTTGCTTTGATGGGGTCAAAACTTGGAAAGATAATACACTGGCGCTGAACTTTGAAGGCTTTCCTTCTTCTTCCCGCCGACCGTAAATCTCAGATCGACGACTTGTCCTGTGGCTGCAATGTAAAGCAACAGAGGCTCTTTGCTGATTGGAGCAGCAAGCACCGGCTGGGTGGAGAGTGGAGCTTTTAGCTCGGCAAACACTGCATCAGCTTCTGGACTCCACTCGAACTTGTCTGACTTCTTCATCAGTCGGTAAAGAGGCAATGCCTTTTCACCGAGGCGAGAGATGAATCGACTTAGTGCGGCCAAGCATCCAGTAAGCTTCTAGACATCGTGCACGCGCACAGGGCGTTTCATTCGGAGTATAGCGCCAACTTTCTCTGGATTAGCGTCGATTCCTCGCTCGGAAATGAGAAAACCGAGTAACTTTCCACCAGGAACTCCGAATGTGCACTTTGATGGATTGTGCTTGATATCATATCTCCTGAGATTGGCAAATGTTTCAGCGAGGTCAGTCAGCAGGTCGGAACCCTTCCGTGACTTGACCACAATATCATCCATGTATGCTTCCATGTTCCGACTGATTTGAGTGAGTAAACACTTCTGAATCATCCTCATAAACGTGGCTCCGGCATTCTTGAGGCCGAATGGCATGGTGACATAACAGAAGCACCCGAATGGAGTGATGAAAGCTGTTTTTATCTCGTCGGGTCCATACAGACGGATCTGATGGTACCCTGAATAAGCGTCTAAAAAGACAATCTCTCACATCCCGCAGTCGAATCGACTATTTGATTGATGCGAGGGAGAGGAAAATGATCTTTCGGGCAGGATATGTTTGAAATCAATGCACATGCAAAGTGACTTGTCCTTCTTGGGAACCATGACAACATTGGCGAGCCACTCGGAGTGGTAAATCTGTCGGATAAACTCTACTGCCAGAAGCCGAGCCACCTCCTCGCCAATGGCCTTTCTCTTCTGGACGACGGACCGTCGAAGGTGTTCTTTGACAGGTTTTGCCTTTGGGTCGACTTCAGAAGCGATGCTCAGCCAGCCCACAGGAACACGGCATGTCGTGAGCTTCCATGCAAAGATGTCCAGTTCTCACGGAGGAACCGGATGGCGCTTCTTCCTATTTAGAGTCGAGTGTGGTGGAAATATGAGTCGAAGCAGCCTTGGGGTCGGTCGGGTGAATGTGAGCAGGCTTCGTCTCACCGACGATGGAATCTTGACTCGTGGCGGGCTTCTTGGCCCGCAATAAATCACTCGGATCTGCATTTTTTATATTCTTCAGCTCCACCATCGTTATCGGGAATCGGCAATCTTTGAGCCCTTAAAGCACTCTTCACCTTTTTCCGATTGGCGGTGATGGTGATCACACCCTTGGGGCCGAGCATCTTGGTTTGAGGTATCGTAACATGGTCGAGCCATGAAACGTGCATAACCTGGCCTGCCCAAAATAGCATGATAAGCACTCTGGAAATCCACAACTTCAAATGTCAGCTTCTCTTTGCGGAAATGCTTCGAATCGCCGAAAACCACATCTAGAGCTATTTGGTCGAGTGACTCAGCCTTCTTTCCAGGAATGACTCCATGGAAACTCATGTTGCTGGAACTGAGTCTGGACATCGAAATGCCCATTCCTTTCAGCGTCTCCGCATACAATATATTCAATCCACTGCCACCATCCATCAGCACCTTAGTCAGTCGAGTGCCTTCGACGACCGGGTCGACCACCAAAGCTTACCTCCCAGGGGTGGCTATGTGTGTCGGATATCAGACTGGTCGATTGTAATGGCGGTCTGAGACCATTTTAGATAACTTGGTGTTGCCGGAGCGACCATATTGACCTCACGGTTGATAACTTTCAATCGACTTTTGCTCTCTACATCAGCAAAAATCATCAGGGTGGAGTTGACATGGGGATACCCTTCATCACTGTCCTCTTTGTCCTCTGCCTTGTCCGACTCCTTTTCCTTATCCTTGGGTTGTTTCCCTTGAAACTGTTGGATTAAGAGCCGGCACTGGCGAGTGGTATGCTTTGGGTATATGAAGTTACCCTCTTCGTCTTTCTTCATGTGGATGTGACATGGCAGATCCATCACGTTGTTTCCTTCCTTATCTTTTACCTTCTTGGGGTTCCAGGATCCTTTGGGCTTCCCTTTGAATTTGCCCTGAGTCACGGCCAGGGCCTCTCCAGGAGCAGCTGGCTCGGCTTTCCGCTTCTTCTTCCGACTGAAGTTCCCTTTTTCCGACTGACTCGGCTTGTATTTGCCACTCCGGAGTCGATCCTCTTCTTCACCGTTGGGGTATTTGGTGGCAATCTCCATCATTCGACTCAGGGTCATATCTCCTGTCCGACAAAACTTCAAACTTAACTCTTTGTTCTTAATGCCATCCTTGAAGGCACAGACTGCTTGATGATCAGACACGTTCTCCACCGTATGATGCAAAGTGATCCAACTCTGTATGTAATCTCTCAAGGTCTCATTCGACTTTTGCAAGCAGACCTGCAGCTCTGTCAGTCCTGCTGGTTGCTTGCAAGTTCCCTCAAATGTCTTGACGAACACTCGGGCAAGATCTTCCCATGTGTAAATGCTGCTAGGACCCAACTGATTCAACCAGGCTCTGGTTGAACCCTCCAACATGAGTGGTAGGTGTTTCATAGCCACCTCATCATTGCCACCGCCAATCTACACAGCCACTCGGTAGTCCTCGAGCCAAGTTTCAGGCTTGGACTCACCAGTGAACTTACTCACCCCAGTCGCCAACCTGAAGTTGGGAGGGATTACCGCGGCTCTAATGGCTCTGCTGAAACATTCCGGTCCAGAAACATGGACTCGGCTGCTGGTGGGCGCATCCCTGTTGTGGCCTTCTCGATGAGCTCGGTTCCGGTCGACCAAGCCTTGCACGATGATGGATCGCGCGTCAAAACCTGGTTCCACAGGGTCGAGCGGACTCTCCGCCCAACAACTTTGTCTTGGCCTTTGTCATCTTGCTGCCGAGGGGCGTAAGACCCACCTCTTGGGGGAGGAGTGGGCACTCGACGCCGATCATCGCGATCGAATCGGTCATCATACTGATCACGTCGACCCCGACGTCCCTCACGCCGCGGAGGCAATCTTGGGCTATGAGCTGACTAGACTGTATTCGCAGCGACGGATCGACTGTGAATCCTATTGCGTGACTGTGACACAGCTGAATTCAGATCTCCTGCTGCCCGAAGCAAATCTCGGATTTGCATCAAGCCTCTACCAGCCTCCGACTGAGAAGGCTGAATTGACTCTGCTATACGGGCTGCAGCCGCTAGATTCTGAATCGGGGTTCGATATACCTGAGTTGGTTGCGGAAAGAGTTGACATCGACTGGAGTCGGGTACTCGTTGCCGCGCGCGTTTGTCGAGTGCTCGCTGGAGGTTCTCCAGTCGAGTGCGCTCAGCCAAGTTGGCCAAACGCGCATCCTCCAAGGCACGAGCCTTGGGGGTTTCTCCTACGATGGGAGTATGCAAAGCATCCATGTTCCGGCGGCGAAGATTTTCCCTTTGCAGAGAAGTGAGTGGATCGGGTTGATATTCCTCGTGGTCCTGAGCTGGGTCGCCTCCGCCGTCCACCCTGTCAGTGCGGGGGAAGCCGGGAGGGCTACGAGGCCCATTGACCATCAGGACCTCCGCCGCTGGATCATCTTTGTCGCTTTTCGGATGCGATCTCTGACGGTCGGCCGATCGAGCGAGCCGTAGAGAGGTTCGTCGGGCTCGATTGCCGCGACTTGGGTGGTGGCCGATTGACGAGCCACTACGTGTCTCACCCACCGCTGAAGCCTCGACCGGCCAGAGCGCTTGCGCTGGCGGGATGGGGAGGGTGGGCGACACAAAGTCGACCGATCTGAGCCGGCGGTTGCCGCAGCGGGACGCCGCGACGCATGCACGAAATGGGTCGCCCATGGACGGAAGAAGCGTCAATGTCGAGTGGAGCCTCCTGGAGCCAAGCGGAGTCGTCGGCGATGAACGTGAGCGCGCCGAGACGGATCTCGCGGCCTTCGACCAAAGCTCCACCAGAAACCATGATGAAGGCGATCGGAACAATTGCAACTTCTCCAATAAGTCGCTAAGACACCGGCCCCATGGTGGGCGCCAACTGTCGTGGTTCTAAGACTTACAGTAGAATGAGGGGTAGGTATGGATAGGCAAGATCCTAGCTATGGAGTAGTTGTATACGCAAGTGATTTACGAGTTCAGACCCTTCTCGGAGGAAGTAACAGCCCTACATCTCGGAGCCCGAAGGCGGTCGACTGGATTATTTGCGTATGAGTTACAGGGGTGCGAACCCTTCTACCAGTGGAGGGGGGGTGGCTTATATAGTGTCTGCCAGGACCCGGCCAGTCCACGTAGCGGAGGGTTTAAAGTACATTAAGGCCTGGCGTTACGGTTAACGCCTTACATAAAGTGTCATCATGGCCACAAAGACTACTTAATTACAGACCGTTTGAATACAGAGTGGCTCTTGATTTCCTGGTGGTCGAGTGAGTCTTCATGGTCGAGTGTCTTCAAGTCCGTCGAGTGGAATTCTTCTTGGTCGACTGGAAGGCAGCTTCTTCTAAAGATGTCCTTGGGGAGGGTACCTTGGACAGGTTCATGACCCTCCCCTAGGTACATGACTTCATCACCCTTCTGTTGGAAATATGCCCTAGAGGCAATAATAAAAGGTTATTATTATATTTCCTTATTCATGAAATTGTCTTTATTCATCCTATAACTGTATTATACAGAAATCGTAATACACGTGTGAATACAAAGACCATAATATGTCCCTAGTAAGCCTCTAGTTGACTAGCTCGTTGATCAACAGATAGTCATGGTTTCCTGGCTATGGACATTGGATGTCGTTGATAACGGGATCACATCATTAGGAGAATGATGTGATGGACAAGACCCAATCCTAAGCATAGCAAAAGATCGTGTAGTTCGTTTGCTAGAGCTTTTCCAATGTCAAGTATCCTTTCGTTAGACCATGAGATCGTGTAACTCCTGGATACCGTAGGAGTGCTTTGGGTGTACCAAAGCGCCACAACGTGAATCGGGTGACTATAAAGGTGCACTACAGGTATCTCCAAAAGTGTCTGTTGGGTTGACACGGATCGAGACTGGGATTTGTCACTCCGTATGACGGAGAGGTATCTCTGGGCCCACTCGGTAATGCATCATCATAATGAGCTCAAAGTGACCAAGTGTTTGGTCACGGTATCATGCATTACGGTACGAAAAAAGTGACTTGCCAGTAATGAGACTGAACGAGGTATTGGGATACCGACGATCGAGTCTCGGGAAAGTAACGTACCGATTGACAAAGGGAATTGTATACGGGGTTGATCGAATCCTCGACATCGTGGTTCATCCGATGACATCATCGAGGAGCATGTAGGAGCCAATGTAGAGAGAATATTTGGTGCAACTCATTGTATTCCATGGAGTAGGTTACATTATATACACAGGATGTCTTGCATGACAAGGAAACTAATCCTACCATATCTCTAGGAGTTAGCTATACAAGGCTAGAGAAGATAAGATTAGAAATACAAGATATGTCACGTTCAACACCCCCCTGCAGTCGAAGCGTCGGCGTCGGCGATGCAAAGACTGGAACGAAACTCCTGGAATGCAGCGGTTGGAAGCCCCTTGGTCATAATGTCGGCAAACTGCTGGGTGGTCGGTACATGAAGAACACGGTTGACCTAACGGACCTTCTGCGACGAAGTGAACATCAAGTTCAATGTGCTTTGTGCGCTTGTGCTGCACTGGGTTGGCATAAGATAGGTAGCGAAACATTATCACGATAAACCACCGTGGCTTCGGGATGGAAACCGAAGTTCACCAAATAACTGACGGAGCCAACATGTCTCGGCAACAACATTGGCAACAGCACGATACTCGGCCTTGGCACTCGAGCGGGAGACGGTGGGCTGCCGCTTGGAGGACCAAGATATGAGAGAGTCACCGAAGAAGACACAATATCCCGATGTGGACCGTCGAGTGTCAGGACAGCCAGCCCAATCCGCATCAGTGTAAGCAAGCAGCTCGGTGGAGGTAGAAGCACGAAGACGAAGACCAAAAGTTGGTGTGCCACGAATATACCGAAGAATGCACTTAACCAAGGACCAGTGAACATCACGGGGCGAGTGCATATGCAAGCAAACCTGCTGGACTGCAAACTGAATGTCCGGTGCGGTGGCGTGAGATCTTCAAGAGCACCAACAATCTGCGGTATAGAGCGGCATCGGTAGCAGTTGACCAGGTATGTAGCGAAGAGCTTCAGCTTGGCCTCGGCAGAGTGGCGGCGAGCTTGCGGTCGATCATACCAAAGACGATCCGGAGATCAAGTGCATACTGTCCTTGATGAAGAAAGAATCCGGAGGCATCACGTCGCACATTAATGCCGAGGAAGAAGTGCAAAGCGCCCAAGTCCTTCAGCTGAAACTCAGAACCAAGACGTCTGATGACGTCGTGAAGTATGTCCGCACGAGAGGCGGTGATGACAATGTCGTCAACATACAAGAGAAGCATGGCGACATGATCAGCTCGATGAAGTACAAAAAGTGACGTGTCCGAGGTGGTGCTGCGAAAACCAAGGGCAGTGAGAAATGCTGCAATGCGGTGATACCAAGCACGAGGCGCTGCTTGGACCATAGAGAGACCGTGAGTAAGCAAACATCATCGGGCGAGTGGGATCAACAAAACCGGTGGGCTCCGACATAGAACACGTTCCTGGAGATGACCATAAAGAAATGCGTTGTTGATGTCGAGCTGATGAACAGGCCAATGACGAGAAGCAGCGAGCTGAAGAACGACGCGTATCGTGGCGGGTTTGACAACCGGAGAAAATGTCTCCGAGAAATCAACACCGGCACGTTGCGCAAAGCCACGAACAACCCAGCGGGCCTTGTACCTGTCCAATGAACCATCCGGAAGAAACTTGTGTCGAAATACCCACTTGCCAGTAATGTTAGCACCAGGGGGACGGGGAACCAACGTCCAGGTCCGGTTGGCGACGAGGGCATCATACTCAGAGCGCATGGCGGCAAGCCAATGCGGGTCGCTCAACGCAGAGCGCACCGAGCACGGCACGGGGGAGACGACCGTGACACTGAGGTTGTGATAGCGAGGGTTCGGTTGCCGGATCCCGTCCTTGGCGCGTGTCACCATGGAATGATGAGGCGGCGGGGGTGGTGGCCGAGGCCGCCATCGAGGCGGAGCCACAGCCTCGGGGGAAGGGACCGCCGAGGAGGACGGTGGGACCGCGGCCAAGGCGGCGGGTGATGAAGATGACGAGGCCGCAGGTGGCGATGACGAAACTGCGGGCAAGGCCGCAGGTGGCAGCGTCGGTGACGGCGACTGAGCCATCGGTGAAGCCGCAGGTGGCTGTACCAACAGCGGCGACGGGGCCGCGGACGAGGTCGCGGGTGACCGTGAAGACGACGGCGATGAGGCCACGGACGAACCCGCGGCTGGCTGGGTGACCACAGGTGGCGAGGAGGCCGCAGCGTGCATGGGTGGTGCCAACCGAGGCAAAACCGGCTCCTCCTGAGCCGGCAAGGGAGACCCCGCCGAGGGGCCTGAGGGGCCCGCCAAAGAAGAGGGCAGGCGCGGCGATGGGAGCGCAAGAGCTCCCCGAGACCGCCGAGGGGGAGCGTCCACGGTCGGGGCTGCTGTCGATGAAACCTGCTCAAAGGGAAAAACATCTTCATCAAAGTAAACATGCCGTGAGACGAACACGCGACGAGAGACCGGGTCGTAGCAGCGAAAGCCTTTGGTGTTGGGTTGATAGCCGATAAAGACACAAGCAAGAGAGCGGGGTGCGAGCTTGTGTGGTGCCGTGGCGTTGATATTGGGATAACACAAGCAACCAAAGACGTGAAGATCATCATATGATGGAGGAGACCCGAACAGAAGATGGTGAGGGGTATAGTTCCAGCGTGGTTTACACGGCCGGAGGTTGAGAAGGAGAGTGGCGGTGGCGAGTGCGTCAGGCCAAAAGCGAGGTGGCATGTGTGCGTAAAAGAGCAAGGCACGGACACTCTCATTGAGGGTGCGGAGAACACGTTCGGCACGGCCGTTTTGTTGAGACGTGTATGGACAAGTTAAGCGAAAGATGGTGCCATGCGTGGATAGAAGATGGCGAACGGCGAGATTATCAAATTCTTTTCCGTTATCGGTTTGAAGGAGAGCAATGGTGCGATGAAAGTGGGTGGTGACATAGGCATAGAATGAGTGAAGGGTGGAGGCAACGTCGGATTTGTGGCGTAACGGAAAAGTCCAAGTGAAGTGTGAGAAATCATCTAAAATCACAAGGTAATATGATAAACCCGAATTGTTAGGCACGGGGGATGTCCAAACATCACAATGAATAACATCAAAGGGAAAAGTTGCAATTGATGAAGAGGAAGAAAACGGTAGACGAACGTGTTTTCCTATGCGGCAAGCATGACAAGTGTGAGCCGCTGATTTATTACATGAAAAGGAAAAAGTGCTCAAAATTTTATGAAGAGCGTCGGTGCCGGGATGACCGAGACGAGCATGCCAAAGTGAGACGTCAGCATGGAGAGCAACCGGGCCACTGCTAGTAGAAGTGCCGCATGGGTAGAGATCATCGGGAGAGTCACATCGGTGCAGAACCCTCCGGAAGCGAGCATCCTTAACAGAAAAACCGAGAGCGTCAAACTCAACAGTGACAGGATTTTCACGAGTAAGAGTTTTAATTGAACAAAGATTTTTAATTAAGGATGGTGAAACAAGCACATTATTAAGAGTTAGAGAAGAAGAAGATAACGGAAGAGATGATGAACCATGGTGAGTGATGGGAAGAGAGCTACCATCACCAACCATGATCCGGGAGGAGAAAGGATAGGGAGTGGAACGGGATAAGATACCGGGGTTGGAGGCCATGTGGGCAGCGGCGCCGGTGTCCATGTACCAATCGCCACCTCCGTTGTAGGCGCTCGGCGAGGGGGCAGCATGAAGAGCGGAGAGGAGCGCCGGGTCATAGACCGGAAAGGCGCCGCCATATACATCAGAACCCGGCGCGCCACCGTATGCAGAGGAACCTCCATAGGCCGACGAGCCACCGTAGGCGGCGGCAGCGCCATGAGCAGCGGGGACCGGTGCGGTTAGCAGCGCCTGAGGGGTGCTCGGCCGTGGCCCGAGGATGCTCGAGGCTGGGGGGCGGGGGACGGGCATGGAGTAGGCATGCACTACTCCGGTCCATGGGTTATACCCCGAGAGCCAAGGCGGAGGAGGTGCGGCCGCCGCGGGCGCAGGAGGGCGCGACGTCGTGTTGGAGTTGCGGCCCCGGCCCCCGCGACCCTTCTGCTTGCGGCCGTTGGAAGGCGCAGGCGCGGGTGGCGGGGCAGGAGCGGGAGCGCGCGGCCCCGGCTGGGTTGGAGTAGAGTCGTGGCCGGCGGCGAGGGCGACGTGAAGAGCGGCGTGGGTCGCCTACCGAGCGTTGTGACAGAGACGCTTTTCCTCCATGCGGAGGTAGGTGACCGCCTTCGCGTACGTCGGTGTGATGAGGGAGAGGTTGGCGGCGGACTGGCCAAGGTCGGGGTGGAGGCCGCGGAGGAGGTTGGTGAGGAGGACCGAGTCATCAATGGTCATGCCGACGTCACGTAGCTCATCGGCGAGGACCTTCAGCCGCGTGCAGTACTTGTCGATCGAAAGATCGTTTTGCTGCATAGTGAAGAACTCCCCTTGGAGAAAAACGCGGCGCTGCAGTTGATTGTCGAGGAAGAGATCACACAAGCGCGTCCACATGGCATACGACGATGGATCGCGGGCGTTCACCATGTTGAAGAGACTGCCGGAGATGGTGAGGAAGAGCCACTTGACGATGCGGGCATCCACCGCGAGCCACTCGTCGTCGTCCTTCATGTAGCGGTAGTCAACGCTCCCGTCAACGTGCTCGATGAGACGCTAAGAGCGGAACAGTAGCGCGAAGTACGTGCGCCATGCATTGTAGGCCGGCGAGTCGAGGTCGAGGATGACAGGGACGTGGTCCTTGATGTGGATCTCGTTGAGGCGATCGGAGGTGAACGTGGCACCGGAGAAAGAGCCGGCGTCGGAAGCAGCGATCTTGGCCATGGAGACAGCGGGTGGTTAGGGTTTTGGATGAGAGGAGGAGGGCGGCGGTGGTAGAAGGAGGAGGGTAGGAGCGGCGGCGGCCCTTAGGGTTTCGGGAAGGGGGTAGTGGCGGCAGAATGAGGAGGAGAAGCGGTGGCGGCGTCGGCTACGGGAGAAGTGGCGTCGGCGGCGGCAGCTGGATAGATGGGAAGGAGGCGGCGGCGGTGGCTACGGAGGGGTAGCGACAGCGGCGGCAGGGGGAGTTGTTCGCGGTGGCGTCTAGGGCTAGGCGCGGCGGCAGAGAGGTGCGGAAGCAACAGAAGATCGCAGTAAAACTGATACCATGTAGAGAGAATATTTGATGCAACTCATTGTATTCCATGGAGTAGGTTACATTATATACACAGGATGTCTTGCGTGACAAGGAAACTAATCCTACCATATCTCTAGGAGTTAGCTATACAAGGCTAGAGAAGATAAGATTAGAAATACAAGATATGTCATGTTCAACAGCCAACATGGGTATCCAGATCCCGCTGTTGGTTATTGATGGGAGAGCCGTCTCGGTCATGTCTGCGTGTCCCCGAACCCGTAGGGTCTACACACTTAAGGTTCGGTGACGCTAGGGTTATTAGAAGACTTGTATGTGATTACCGAATGTTGTTCGGAGTCCCGGATGAGATCCCGGATGTCACGAGGAGTTCCTAAATAGTCCGGAGGTGAAGATTTATATATAGGAAGTGCTGTTTCGGCCATCGGGAAAGTTTCGGGGTCATCCGGTATTGTACCGGGACCACCGGAAGGGCCCCGGGGGTCCACTGGGTGGGGCCACCCATCCCGGAGGGCCCCGTGGGCTGAAGTGGGGAGGGGACTAGCCCCTGGTGGGCTGCTGCGCCCCCCTGGGCCCTCCTCTGCGCCTAGGGTTGGGAACCCTAGGGGAGGGGGCGCCTCCACTTGCCTTGGGGAGGACTCCACCCCCCTTGGCCGCCGCCCCCTAGAGATCCCATCTCTGGGGCGGCCACTCTGGGGCCTATATAAGGAGGGGGAGGGAGGCAGCCGCACCCTTGAGTCTTGGCGCCTCCTCCCCTGCTACACCTCTTCCTCCTCCCGCGGTTGCTTGGCGAAGCCCTGCCGGAGTACTGCTTCTCCACCACCACCACGCCGTCGTGCTGCTACTGGAGTCTTCTTCCTCAACCTCTCTGAGGGAGTCCTGGACTAGGGGGTGTCCGGACGGCCGGACTATCAATATCCGCCGGACTCCCATACTACGAAGATAGAAGATTGAAGACTCTGGCTCGTGTCCGGAAGGTACTTTCCTTGGCGTGGAAGGCAAGCTTGGCGATACGGATATGTAGATCTCCTACCATTGTAACCGACTCTGTGTAACCCTAGCCTCTCCGGTGTCTATATAAACCGGAGGGCCTTAGTCCGTAGGACGAACATTACATCTAAACAATCATACCATAGGCTAGCTTCTAGGGTTTAGCCTCCTTGATCTCGTGGTAGATCTACTCTTGTACTACCCATATCATCAATATTAATCAAGCGGGGCGTAGGGTTTTACCTCCATCGAGAGGGCCGAACACAGGTAAAAACATTGTGTCCCTCTTCTCTTGTTACCATCCGCCTAGACGCACAGTTCGGGACCCCTACCCGAGATCCGCCGGTTTGACACCGACATTGGTGCTTTCACCGAGAGTTCCTCTGTGTCGCCCCGATAGGCTCGATGGCATCTTCAACCATCAACGCTGTCCGGTGAGACTTTTCTCCTCGGACAGATCTTCGTGATTCGGCGGCTTTGCTGCGGGCAATTCTCTTGGCCATCCGAGCAGATCGAAGCTACGCCCTGGCCGTCAGTCGATTCGAAGCTTGAACTTCATGGCGATGACCGCGGAGACTTGATCTTCGACGGACTCGAGCCACGACCAAGCGCCGCCAAGACCGTGTGACGATGGGCATTATCTAGCTCTGCCGCCGGACAGTGCTTTGGAGGCTGCACTCAGATCCGCTCCGGCCACTAGCCCGGAGCCGATTGCCCATGTCGAGGGCCGGTGGATAGACGCCGCCCGGGGGACTTAAACATCCACGGTGATGGAGCCGAATACCAATCCTGTCCCCTGCGAAACTCGTGATCCCGAGGCGCCGGACTCCTCGCCGGACTCCGAGCCTCCCGCGCCCCTGCCAATTAAACCGGATTGGGCGCCGGTTATGGAATTCACCGCTGCGGACATCTTCCAGCACTCGCCTTTTGGCGATATCCTGAATTCTCTGAAGCATCTCTCGCTATTAGGAGAATCCTAGCCGGACTATGGCCAGGACGGTTGGAGTTCGGACGACGAAGAAATTCAGAGCCCACCCACCACCCACTTTGTAGCCACTGTCGAGGATCTAACCGACATGCTAGACTAAGACTCCGATGACATCGACGCTATGGACGACGATGCCGGAGACGAACAGACCCAATACCACGTGGCAATGGAAGGCCACCTCGTCATACGACGTCTACATGGTGGATACCCCAAAAGAAGGGGATGGAGAAAAAGCAGCAGAGGAAGATTCTCTAAAGAAGCAGCCCAAACGCCGGCGTCAGCGGCGCCGCTCTAAATCCCGCCGCAACAAGAATGGAGATTCCGGCACGGGAGATAATAACACTCCGGAGAGTGCCGAAGACGATTCCCTCTGCAAGACTCAGCGCAGAGGACGCAGGCAAGCCCTCACGGCATGGCGGCGGCGAAGGGGTTGAGGATGATAACTATATGCCTCCCTCCAAGACGGCAAGCCTCAACGATGATGAATTCGTCATACCCGAGGATCCCGTCGAACAAGAGCGCTTCAGCGCAGGCTCATAGCCACGGCAAATAGCCTAAAGAAAAAGCAGCGATAGCCCAAGCTGATCAAGATCTCGCTAGCCGATCGATGGACCGAGGTCCTCGCGTCAAGAGTATAAACTCGAACTCCCCTCCAAAAGTTACCCAAGACGCAAGCTGCTCCCCCGATTAGAGGAGGAAGCATACATACCTTCATCACCAGCGCACGACATGGCTGACCGACCACCCCGTGGCCGCGACAGAGAGGCATTCAGCCCCCACCAAGACCGTACTCGACATCGATCCAAGAGCACGGCCAAAAGGAACGTGCCGGACTTGCGAGACATATTGAGGACAAAGCAAGACAATCCAGATCCATCTATGGATCACGTGGGCGCCACCACCCACGACGAATACCGTCGCGCCCGGACATAACGCCGCCGGGCGAACATAGCGCATAGCGCCCTCGAGCTGCGCCGCGATATTGCTCAATATAGGGCGCCGACACCCATTATGCTTCATCGACGAAGTAATGGATCATCGATCCCGAAGGGTTCAAACCCGAATATCGAATCTTACGATGGTACAACAGACCCGCGGTGTGGATCAAGATTATCTTCTCCACATCCATATGGCTCGCGCGACGATCTCCACGCCATCAAATATCTCCCACAAGCTTAAAGGACCAGCTCGGCATTGGCTTAACAGCCTCGCCCGCAGAGTCAATTGGTGTTAGGAAGACCTCGAGGCCGCATTCCTTGATAACTTCCAAGGTACATATGTGCGACCACCAGACGCCAATGACCTAAGCCACATTATTCAGCAGCTGACGAATCAGCCGGATAATTCGACACGGTTCTTGACGAAGAAAAATCAAATCGCCGATCGTCCGGATGCGGAGGCCCTTGCAGCCTTCAAACATAACATCCGGGACGAATGGCTAGCCCGCACAGGGCAGGAGAAGCGAAATCCATGGCAGCCCTCACATCGTTAATGACCCGCTTTTGCGGGAGAGGACAGTAGCTAGCCCGCAGCAACAATCTCCGCAAAAATTCTGGCAAGACGGACACTAAGGACAACCACGGCAGGTCACGTCGAATCAAAACAAATGCCGATTAACGGCGACGACAAAGAGGATACGGCGGTCAATGCCGGATTCCGAGGCTCCAAACCCGTCAACCGAAGAAGCCATTTAAAAGAACAACTCCGGTCCGTCAATCTGGACCGAATACTCGACCGCCATGCCGATACATGGCACCCCGACAAAACCGATAATCACACCAATAGAGATTGTTGGGTGTTCAAGCGGTGACAAGTTAATTGCGAACACAATGACAAGGGCTAAATAGTGACAACGAGGAAGAGACCCGCCGCCGAACAATAGAGGATGAAGGGTTTCCCCGCAAGCGCGGACGGTGAATATGATTTACGCAACCCATATACCCAAGAGGGAGAGGAAACGCGACCACGGACGCCTATGCGATGGAGCAGTTGCCCTCAAGTTCAATCCATGGTCCTCCAGATGATCACTTTCGACGACGAGACCATCCGACCAGCATACGCCATGGCGGATTTGCCGCATTGGTCTTAGACCCAATCGCCGATGGATTTCACCTCACAAGAGTCCCGATGGGCGGCGCAGAGCTTTGAACCTGCTTTATCGGGACACAAGGCGTAAAATGGGCATAGACCCATCCAGATTAAACCTACTAAAACAACCTTTAAAGGTGTCATCCCGAGTGGAAGCCAACTATACAGCTCGATCACACCGAAGTGGTCTTGGATCCCGGATAATTTCGAAGCGAAGAGTTAATCTTCGATATAGTCCCGCTCCATAGCGGCTATCATGCCTGCTTTCGGACGAACGCGCTTGCCAAATTCAACGCGGTGCGATTATGCATACCTAAAACTCAAGATGCCAGGCCCTCGTGGAGTCATTACGGTCAATGGGAATACGGAACGCCCTCCGAACGGAGGAACATACACTGACTCTCGCGCGAATACTGAGCAGCCTTCACGGCATTCTCTAGTCCGCAATTAAAAGCGGATACATTAAAGCGCCGAGCAACACCAACCAAGACCACCTGGCGCGATCAAAGCATCGCCAGAGCAATGCGGCCCCAACCCCGCCAGCAAGATGATCACTAGAATAACACTCGCGTACATCATTACGCTTTGGAGATACCATGGGCGCAGGGAGGGCTTAACCACAAGGACCAAAGAGTGCGGCTCGACCACACAAGGGGCTCATCGCGACGCCCCTTGGCTTTGTTTTTATCTTTTCTTCTTTTGCATACAGGACTCCATTAACGAAGCCCCGTCCGACGGCGAACTTGCGAACTCACGATCTGTGATCGAGGGATTAAAGAAGGCTGCATTTAACACTCGTGTGGTCTCCATTACGAGCATTAAATTCGATTACGTACACCAAGTCTGCAGCTTATCCTCGGAGGGGACATGTTAATTTAGTCCGAATCCCTTGCTTACCGCAGAGATTTGTATCATCCGCTTTATTAGCGGACCTTCTTTCATAAATAACGCAACACTTCCTTCTTGCAAGTACATTACCTTTTCATTGCAATTGCGTTATCTTTTACATATGTTCATTATATGACATCTTGCACCAGATACTTTGGCACGGCCGAATACACCAGGGCTTCGTTCCCCATATTATGGTGTGATTAAGTCCGAACACTTTCACAAGTGCGGCACCCGAACTTATAGCATTATATGAATCAGCTCGAATCATGTCTTGGGTCAATAGTTGGGTTTGCCGGCTCCCATGTTTTGGTACCTTACGCCGTTCCGTCGGCTAAGGTAGCACTGGGAGAACCATCGCGATTGCGCCCGGTTGAGCCGGGTTAACGCCTCTGGAGAAAGCTAAACCGACCGGCATGATAAGGCGAGAGATGGTCGCTGTTCGAGAGGTCCTTCGGGTCCCTAAAGACTCATGCCGCCGAGCGAAGTTCGGATGATGTCCGACGAAGGCGTGGATAGCGCCCGGATTCGGTCTTCGAATACCGGGGCTTCACGAAATTTAAAATTATAGAACTCTATGGCTAAGTGAGAGTGTTCAAGCATTATAAGTCCGGTTGTCTTGTTCGTCGTGTTGAGCGCCTCCCTAGATGGACCAAAAAATGGGAACAAGAGTGCTCAAGTTTACCACGAACACCCCAAAGACTCGTGGCTTGGGGGCTGAAGCCAACGACTTGCCATCTCTCGATTTAACAAACGGCCGCATGAAGGTAATATTTTAAATTCAACAAGCGTTGTTCATGGCGCATATAAACGAAGTTTTCAGCGCACAGGATAAAAACACAAAAAGTTCACTTAAAGATTACATTAAGGGGGCACTCATCTGCAATATCGCAGGCTCCCTTTAGGACAACTTTATAATATCGCCCGGCGCGGCGATGCTCCTTGCCCGCGGTGGCAGATCCGTGAGAAGCTTCTCGATCCGGTTTGCCCCATTGCACCTTTATGCGGGCAAGGGCTCGACGAGCGCCTTCAATGCAAAGCGGAGCGCTTGATTACATCCACCGGGCATGCATCCACCAGCCGCCGCGACTAGGCCAAAGTAGCTGCTGTGCATGGCCTCGCCCGAAGCCACGACGGGGTGTGAGGCCCTTCATGGCCTCCTCACCGCTTTAGGAGTTCGACCATTTGCTTCACCTGGTCGCTTGGGGGCACCGGATGGCCGGCCTCAAAGATACCGAGACCAGAAGACCTTCTCCATTGAGCTCCCCTCCTCGCCACGATAGAATGCGGCGGCATCAGACGCACTACGCGGCAGATCTGCAAATGCCCCTTGAGAGCTCCAAATTCGGGTAAGTATCCGGTAATTTACATTAACATGCTTGCTCTGCATGAAAAACGCCTTACCCGCCGCTATCTTCTTCATGTCCTCTATCTCCTGATGGGCCTTCCGGCCTCGGCCTTGGCGGACTTGGCACTTTCGAGACGAGGCAAGCTCGGACTCGAGTCTTGAGTCACGCCCAAACTCTCATGCTTTTCCATGAGAGCCCGGAGCTCTTGCCGGACTTCCGCCACCAGTGCCGCTTGCTTCTCTCCCTCAGCCCGTTCTGTGGCCGCATTGCGTTCGGCCACGGACACGACATCCTTCAGGGCTGCCACCTCGTTAGTGGCCCCTGCATTACATATATTATCCTTATTAATCTTGTTTGCAACCAAAACCCTTTCTCAGAAGGTACTTATTTAAAGTTGTGTTATTCACCTTCTTTTCCTTGAGCTACCTCTTGGCATGGCCGAGCTCTTGCTCCGATCGCTCAAGGTCCTTCTTTCGCCTCGACCTCCGCCAAGCACGCGGCAGAGGTCAACAATGCAACCTGCGAACCCATATTGACATATTTCTTTTAGCAACCTGCGTATATCTTGTTAGATCCTTAGTCCGCTTTTCTTTCCGAACATCGAACTAAGCATCAGGCTACTCTTGTCTATGCGGTATTACATTACATTATTTTAAACTTCTTACCTCAAAGCCTGTTAGAAGGTTGTTGCGAGCTGGTCAGCCCGCCCTTGGCGAAGCTGGACCTTCTCAATCACCGCACTCATGAGAGTGCGGTGTTCTTCATCGATGGAAGCGCTTTAAGCGCCCAAGAGTTATCCGGCGCCTCAAAGTTGGGACGGAGGCCGCCGGCGCCACGTCCTGCCCTTCTTTCGAAGGGGCCGCTTGCCGGACTCTGGAACCGCTGCGGGTTCCGAGGTGGAGTCCGGCACGAAGTCCGGGGGGCTGCCTGACGGCACGTCCGGAGCCTCCTCCTGGTGGGTCCCTCTGTGGGATTCCGCCTCGTCGTCCTCATCGACGCGTAGGGTAGAGGCAGTCGGGATGGAATTTACATCCGACGGCGCCAAAGACCCGCTCATCGAGTCAGGAAGATCGTCCACGGCCGGACTACGGGTAGAATGCGGCGTTAGAAGGACACTACATGGCATACAATGTACGGCATATAAATGATCTGAATACTTACGATCCTGCCGGACGCCTGGCCCTCGGAGGCCACTCTTCCTTGCCAACATTGATGTTGGCGAAACTGTCCGGGGGGATAGTTCTCCCCCTCTTGGACCCTTGGTCGCCCGATAGAGAGGCCTTCCTCTTCTCTCTCCTCCTCCGGAGAGAGTACTCCTCCTCCTCCTCGCCGCCTTCGGGAGGAGTCCTCGTCGTCGTCGGATGCTTCGACACGGAACTCTTTCGAGTCCCGTGGCCACCTTCTTGGCCTTCTTGTCCGGCACCACGTCACGGTGCCGAACCAGCAGCCTTGCTAAGCGGGCATCCATTGGTTCTTCGGCATGGGAGCCGGGCTGATAAGCAGCTTGGCCTTCTCCATCCAAATTCTGCCAAAGGAAGAGGCAGATTAAAACCTCGCTAGAGTCAATCGAACTACTATAAGTGTCCCGTAATGGGGTCGAATCACTTACCTCATCACGGAGGCTGCGAGCTGAATCCGCGGTCTTGGTCGCGGATGCGGGGCTTGGCGCTTTGAGCAGCACCTCCGTGTGCCTTCGTATGTTGTATCAAGAGCCCGCCAACGTCTGGTGTTTCCGGATTAAACTCCCACAGATTAATTGCCGTTCTTGGCACGGAGAATCACGGAGGAGCATGACTGACCACGCTGACGAGCCGGAGCCTATTGCTCACCGGCTTCTTGATGCAGGCTCAAGTCCCGCCACCTCCACGGATCACCCCACTGCAAGCCCTTCTCTTTCTAGGAGGTGAGCTGCGTGGGGATTCCAGATCTAAATTCGGGGGCCGCCGCCCATGTAGGCTCGCGCGGCTCGGTGATGTAGAACCACCCTGATTGCCATCCCTTGACGGAGTCCACGAAGGTCCCTTCTAGCCAAGGGACGTTGGGAAGCTTGCCTAACATGGCGCCTCCGCATTCCGCTTGTGTCCCCTTCACAACCTTCGGCTTGACATTGAAGGTCTTAAGCCACAGGCCGAAGTGGGGCCGGATGCAGAGAAAGGCCTCGCACACGACGATAAACGCCGAGATGTTGAGGACAAAGTTCGGCGCCAGATCGTGGAAATCCAGGCCGTAGTAAAACATGAGCCCCCGGACGAATGGATGGAGCGGAAAGCCCAGTCCATGGAGGAAGTGGGGAAGGAAGAAGACCCTCTCATGAGGCCCTGGGGTAGGGATGAGCTGCCCCGCGTCGGGCAGCCGATGCGCGATGTCGCTCGAAAGGTATCCGCGTCGCGCAGCTTGGTGATGTCCTCCTCCTTGGCGGTGGAGGCCATCCATTTGCCTCCCCTCCGGACATATTCGGAGAAGGGTTGAGGTGAGATGTGCGAGCTTAGGCGTTGGAGCTTGAGTTCGCGAGGACGGATAAGCAAAGGAGGAAGAAGGCGAGGTGAGAAGGTAAATCGTTATCCCTTATATATAGGCGACGAAACTATGCGTCCCTCACCGCCCGGTAAAACTCGCTTATCTCCCAAGCGCCACCATCAATGGCGCGGTTGGGTTACCCACGCACGTATTGATGAGAATCCCGAATAAGGGGAACACGATCTCCGCTCGACGGGACGCATAAGAAACCGCTTCGCTAAAACGTCCGAGGTGGTATAGTAATTCAACAAAAGGCTTGGTGGCGGTGTGATGTCGCCGCCTAATACGCCGCCAGATTGAGTCGATTGCATATGTTTTATTCTCTCTCGCTTAGAATGTGGAATTTATTTTGCGAGCGGACACTATCCTCGGTGTTCATTATCCTCTCCGGATTATTCAAGGAGGAACCCGCCTTGCAATGCCGAACATTATGCACGCCGGACTTATCGTCATTGAAGACTGGTTCAGGGCTACCGAGGAGTCTGGACTAGGGGTGTCCGGACGGCGGACTATCAATATCCGCCGGACTCCCATACTACGAAGATAGAAGATTGAAGACTCCGGCTCGTGTCCGGAAGGTACTTTCCTTCGCGTGGAAGGCAAGCTTGGCGATACGGATATGTAGATCTCCTACCATTGTAACCGACTCTGTGTAACCCTAGCCTCTCCGGTGTCTATATAAACCGGAGGGCCTTAGTCCATAGGACGAACATTACATCTAAACAATCATACCATAGGCTAGCTTCTAGGGTTTAGCCTCCTTGATCTCGTGGTAGATCTACTCTTGTACTACCCATATCATCAATATTAATCAAGCAGGATGTAGGGTTTTACCTCCATCGAGAGGGCCCGAACCTGGGTAAAAACATTGTGTCCCTCGTCTCTTGTTACCATCCGCCTAGACGCACAGTTAGAGACCCCCTACCCGAGATCCGCCGGTTTTGACACCGACACTCTCCTTCCCCCTTGCTGGATCAAGAAGGTGGAGACGTCATCCGCTCCGTACGTGTGTTGAACGCGGAGGTGCTGTCCGTTCAGCACTTGGTCATCGGTGATTTGGATCACGGCGAGTACGACTCCATCATCCCCGTTCTCTTGAATGCTTCCGCTCGCGATCTACAAGGGTTTGTAGATGCACTCCTATCACTCGTTGCTTAGATGAACTCATAGATGGATCTTGGTGAAACCGTAGGAAAATTTTTAATTTTCTGCAACGTTCCCCAACAGTGGTATCAGAGCTAGGTCTATGCGTAGTTCTCTATTGCACGAGTAGAACACAATTTTGTTGTGGGCGTAGATGTTGTCAACTATCTTGCCGCTACTAGTCTTATTTTGCTTCAGCGGTATTGTGGGATGAAGCGGCCCGGACCGACCTTACACGTACGCTTACGTGAGACAGGTTCCACCGACTGACATGCACTAGTTGCATAAGGTGGCTAGCGGGTGTCTGTCTCTCCCACTTTAGTTGGAGCGGATTCGACGAAAAGGGTCCTTATGAAGGGTAAATAGAAGTTGACAAATCACGTTGTGGCTTTAACGTAGGTAAGAAAATGTTCTTGGTAGATCACCTATAGAAGCCACGTAAAAACTTGCAACAACAATTAGAGGACGTCTAACTTGTTTTTGCAGCAAGTGTCTTGTGATGTGATATGGATAAAAGTTGTGATGAATGATGAATGATATATTGTGATGTATGAGATCATGTTCTTGTAATAGGAATCATGACTTGCATGTCGATGAGTATGACAACCGGCAGGAGCCATAGGAGTTGTCTTTATTTTTGTATGACCTGCGTGTCATTGAAGAACGCCATGTAAATTACTTTACTTTATTGCTAAACGCGTTAGCCATAGAAGTAGAAGTAGTCGTTGGCGTGATAACTTCATGAAGACACGATGATGGAGATCATGGTGTCGTGCCGGTGCCGAAGATGATCATGGAGCCCCAAAGATGGAAATCAAAGGAAGCTATATAATATTGGTCGTATCATGTCACTACTACATAATTGCGTGTGATGTTTATTATGTTTATGCATCTTGTTTACTTAGAACGACGGTAGTAAATAAGATGATCCCTTACAACAATTTCAAGAAGTGTTCTCCCCTAACTATGCGCCATTGCTAAAGTTCATCGTTTCGAAGCACCACGTGATGATCGGGTGTGATAGATTCTTACGTTCACATACAACGGGTGTAAGACAGTTTTACACATGCAAAACACTTAGGGTTAACTTGACGAGCCTAGCATGTACAGACATGGCCTCGGAACACAGAGACCGAAAGGTCGAACATGAGTCGTATGGAAGATACGATCAACATGGAGATGTTCACTAATGATGACTAGTCCGTCTCACGTGATGATCGGACACGGCCTAGTCGACTCGGATCGTGTAACACTTAGATGACTAGAGGGATGTCTAATCTGAGTGGCAGTTCATTAAAATAATTTGATTAGATGAACTTAATTATCATGAACTTAGTCTAAAACCTTTGCAAATATGTCTTGTAGATCAAATGGCCAACGCCATGTCAACATGAACTTCAACGCGGTCCTAGAGAAAACCAAGCTGAAAGATGATGGCAGCAACTATACGGATCGGGTCCGAACCCGAGGATCATCCTCATAGCTGCCAAGAAAGCATATGTCCTAGATGGACCGCTAGGTGAAGCACCCATCGAAGAACCAAGACGTTATGAACGCTTGGCGATCACGCGTCGATGATTACTCCCTCGCTCGGGCGGCATCCTTTACAGCTTAGAACCGGGGCTCCAAAAGCATTTTGAGCAACAAGGAGCATATGAGATGTTCGAGGAGCTGAAAATGGTTTTCCAAGCTCATGCCCGGGTCGAGAGATAGTCTCCGACAAGTTCTATAGTTGTAAGATGGAGGAAAATAGCTCTGTCAGTGAGCACATACTCAAAATGTCTAGGTTGCACAACCGCCTGTCCTAGCTGGACATTAACCTCCCGGACGAGGCGGTCATTGACAGAATCCTTTAGTCGCTCCCACCGAGCTATAAGAGCTTTGTGATGAACTACAATATGCAGGGGATGGTGAAAACTATTCCTGAAGTATTTTCAATGCTGAATTCGGCAGAGGTAGAAATCAAGAAAGAACATGAAGTGTTGATGGTCAATAAAACCACCAAGTTCAAGAAGGGCAAGGGTAAGAAGAACTTCAAGAAGGACGCCAAGGATGTTGCCGCGCCTAGTAAACCAGTTGCCAGGAAGAAGTCAAGCAATGGACCCAAGCCTGAGACTGAGTGCTTTTATTGCAAAGGAAGGGTCATCGAAGCGGAACTCGCCCCAAATACTTAGCGGACAAGAAGGCCGCAACACTAAAGGTATATTTGATATACATGTAATTGATGTGTACCTTACCAAGACTGTAGTAACTCCCGGTATTTGATACCGTGCCGTTGCTCATATTTGTAACTCATAGCGGGAGCTGCGGAATAAGCGGAGGCTGGCGAAGGACGAGGTGACGATGCGCGTCGAGAATGGTTCCAAGGTCAATGTGATCGCCGTCCGCACGCTACCTCTACATTTACCTCACGGGTTAGTTTTAAACCTTAATAATTGTTATTTAGTGCCAAGTTTGAGCATGAACATTGTATCCGGATCTCGCTTGATACGAGATGGCTACTCATTTAAATCTGAGAATAATGGTTGTTCTATTTATATGAGAGATATGTTTTATGGTCATGCCCCGATGGTCAACGGTTTATTCTTAATGAATCTCGAGCGTAATATTACACATATTCATAGTGTGAATACCAAAAGATGTAAAGTTGATAACGATAGTCCCACATACTTGTGGCACTGCCGCCTTGGTCACATTGGTGTCAAGCGCATGAAGAAGCTCCATGCTGATGGAATTTTAGAGTCTCTCGATTATGAATCATTTGACACATGCGAACCATGCCTCATGGGCAAAATGACCAAGACTCCGTTCTCCGGAACAATGGAGCGAGCAACCAACTTATTGGAAATCATACATACCGATGTGTGCGGTCAAATGAGCGTTGAGGCTCGCGGAGGATATTGTTATGTTCTCACTCTCACTGATGACTTGAGTCGATATGGGTATGTCTACTTAATGAAACACAAGTCTGAGACCTTTGAAAAGTTCAAGGAATTTCAGAATGAGGTAGAGAATCTACGTGACCAAAAGATAAAGTTCCAACGATCAGATCGTGGAGGAGAATATTTAAGTCACGAATTTGGTACACACTTAGGGAAATGTGGAATCGTTTCACAACTCACGCCGCCTGGAACACCTCAGCGTAACGGTGTGTCCGAACATCGTAATCGCACTCTATTGGATATGGTGCGGTCTATGATGTCTCTTACTGATTTACCGCTATCATTTTGGGGATACGCTCTAGAGACAACTACATTCACTCTAAATGGGGCACCGTTTAAATCCATTGAGACGACACCGTATGAATTATGGTTTGGGAAGAAACCTAAGCTGCCGTTTCTAAAAGTTTGGGGATGCGATGCTTATGTCAAGAAACTTCAACCTGAAAAGCTTGAACCCAAGTCGGAAAAATGCGTCTTCATAGGATACCCAAAGGAAACCATTGGGTATACCTTCTACTTAAGATTCGAGGGCAAGATCTTTGTTGCCAAGAACGGATCCATTCTGGAAAAAGAGTTTCTCTCGAAAGAAGTAAGTGGGAGGAAAGTAGAACTCGATGAAGTACTACCTCTTGAACAGGAAAATAGTGCAGCTCAGGAAAATGTTCCTGTGATGCCTACACCGACCGGAGAGGAAAATAATGATGATGATCAAGGTACTTCAGATCAAGTTGCTACTGAACTTCGTAGGTCCACAAGGACACGTTCCGCACCAGAGTGGTACGGCAACCCTGTCCTGGAAATCATGTTGTTAGACAACGGTGAACCTTCGAACCATGAAGAAGCGATGGCGGGCCCAGATTCCAACAAATGGCTTGAAGCCATGCGATCCGAGATAGAATCCATGTATGAAAACAAAGTATGTACTTTGACAGACTTGCCCGATGATCGGCGAGCGATAGAAAACAAATGGATTTTTAAGAAGAAGACGGACGCGGATGGAAATGTTACCATCTATAAAGCTCGACTTGTCGCTAAGGGTTATCGACAAGTTCAAGGGGTTGACTACGATGAGACATTCTCTCCCGTAGCGAAGCTGAAGTCCGTCCGAATCATGTTAGCAATTGCCGCATACTATGATTATGAGATATGGCGATGGACGCCAAAACGGCATTCCTTAACGGACATCTTAAGGAAGAACTGTATATGATGCAGCGGAAGGTTTTGTCGATCATAAAGATGCTAACAAAGTATGCAAGCTCCAATGATCCATTTATGGGCTGGTGCAAGCATCTTGAGTTGGAACATTCGCTTTGATGAGATGATCAAAGCGTTTAGTTTATCTTGAGACTTATGGAGAAGCCTGCATTTACAAGAAAGTGAGTGGGAGCTCAGAGCATTTCTCATATTATATGTAGATGACATACGCTTGATGGGAAATGATATAGAACTTTTGGACAGCATTAAGGCCTACTTGAATAAGTGTTTTTCAATGAAGGACCTTGGAGAAGCTGCTTACATATTAGGCATCAAGATCTATAGGGATAGATCGAGACGCCTCATAGGTCTTTCACAAAGCACATACATTGATAAGATTTTGAAGAAGTTCAAAATGGATCAGTCCAAGAAAGGGTTCTTGCTCATGTTGCAAGGTGTGAGATTGAGCTCGGCTCAATGCCCCACCACGACAAAAGATAAAGAAGAGATGAGTGTCATCCCTATGCTTCAAAGAATAGAATCTATTATGTATGCCATGTTGTGTACTGCACCCTATGTAAACCTTGCCGTAAGTTTGGTAGGAAGGTACCAAAGTAATCCCGCAAGGAACACTGACAACGGTCAAGAATATCCTGAAGTACCGAAAAGGACAAAGGACATGTTTTCGTTTATGGAGGTGACGAAGAGCTCGTCAGAAGGGTTACGCCGATGCTAGCTTCGACATAGATCTGTATGACTCTAAGTCACAAACCGGATACGTGTATATGTTGAATGGTGGAGCAAGATGGTGGTGCATTTGCAAGCGAGCGTCGTGGCGGGATCTACATGTGAAGCGGAGTACATGGCAGCCTCGGAGCCAGCGCATGAAGCAATTTGGGTGAAGGAGTTCACCACCGACCTAGGAGTCATACCAATGCGTCGGGGCCGATCAAACTATTCTGTGACAACACTGGAGCTATTGCCCTTGCCAAGGAGCCCGGGTTTCACAAGAAGACCAGGAACATCAAGCGTCGTTTCAACTCCATCCGTGAAAATGTTCAAGATGGAGACGTAGATATTTCCAAAGTACATACGGATCTGAATGTCACAGATCCGTTGACTAAACCTCTCTCATGAGCAAAACATGATCAACACCGTAACTCTATGGGTGTTCGATTCATCACAATGTAACTAGATTATTGACTCTCATCGCAAGTGGGAGACTATCGGAAATATACCCTAGAGGCAATAATAAAAGGTTATTATTATATTTCCTTATTCATGATAATTGTCTTTATTCATGCTATAATCGTATTATCCGAAATCGTAATACACATGTGAATACATAGACCATAATATGTCCCTAGTAAGCCTCTAGTTGACTAGCTCGTTGATCAACAGATAGTCATGGTTTCTGGCTATGGACATTGGATGTCGTTGATAACGGGATCACATCATTAGGAGAATGATGTGATGGACAAGACCCAATCCTAAGCGTAGCACAAGATCGTGTAGTTCGTTTGCTAGAGCTTTTCCAATGTCAAGTATCCTTTCCTTAGACCATGAGATCGTGTAACTCTCGGATACCGTAGGAGTGCTTTGGGTGTACCAAACGCCACAACGAATCGGGTGACTATAAAGGTGCACTACGGTATCTCCGAAAGTGTCTTGGGTTGACACGGATCGAGACTGGGATTTGTCACTCCGTATGACAGAGAGGTATCTCTGGGCCCACTCGGTAATGCATCATCATAATGAGATCAAAGTGACCAAGTGTTTGGTCACGGGATCATGCATTACGGTACGAGTAAATAGACTTGCCGGTAACGAGACTGAACGAGGTATTGAGATACCGACGATCGAGTCTCGGGCAACTAACGTACCGATTGACAAAGGGAATTGTATACGGGGTTGATCGAATCCACGACATCGTGGTTCATCCGATGACATCATCGAGGAGCATGTAGGATCCAACATGGGTATCCAGATCCCGCTGTTGGTTATTGATCGGAGAGCCGTCTCGGTCATGTCTGCGTGTCTCCCGAACCCATAGGGTCTACACACTTAAGGTTCGGTGACGCTAGGGTTATTAGGAAGACTTGTATGTTATTACCTAATGTTGTTCGGAGTCCCGGATGAGATCCAGGACGTCACGAGGAGTTCCAGAATAGTCCGGAGGTGAAGATTTATATATAGGAAGTGCTGTTTCGGCCATCGGGAAAGTTTTGGGGTCATCCAGATTGTCTGGGACCACGGAAGGGTCCCGGGTTCCACCGGTGGGGCCACCCATCTGGAGGGCCCGTGGGCTGAAGTGGGAGGGACTAGCCTGGTGGGCTGGTGCGCCCCTGGCCCCCTCTCGTGCCTAGGGTTGGGAACCCTTGGGGGGCGCCCACTTGCCTTGGGGCACTCCACCCCCTTGGCCGCCGCCCCTAGAGATCCCATCTCTAGGGGGCGGCCACTGGGGCCTATATAAGGGAGGGAGGAGGCGGCCGCACCTTGAGTCTTGGCGCCCCTCCCCCGCTACACCTCTTCCTCCTCCCATGGTTGCTTGGCGAAGCCCCGCCGAGTATCGCTTCTCCACCACCACCACGCCGTCAGCTGCTGCTGAGTCTTCTTCCTCAACCTCTCCTTCCCCTTGCTGGATCAAGAAGGAGGAGACGCCATCCGCTCCGTCACGTGTGTTGAACGCGAGGTGTCAGTCTGCTCAAGACTTGGTCATCGGTGATTTGGATCACGGCGAGTACGACTCCAGCATCCCCGTTCTCTTGAACGCTTCCGCTCGCGATCTACATGGGTATGTAGATGCACTCCTATCACTCGTTGCTTAGATGAATTCATAGATGGATCTTGGTGAAACTGTAGGAAAATTTTTAATTTTCTGCAACGTTCCCCAACACCTTCTTTGATAAAAAAAGCTTTATAGGAAAACATATCAACATTCACACTATGAAATCAATATTATTAGATGCATGATGAAATTAATTTTCATAGCATATAACTTTTGTATTGTAGATGTTGATATTTCTTTTTAATGAAGTTAGTCAAACTTTACAAATTTTGACTTTGACCAAATCTTATATCCAGACTAAAAAGAAACGGAGGGAGTACAATGGCGAAGCTAGGGGTGGTCGGGTGGGCCACAGCCCACCCTGAGATTGGGCCATCCTGGGTTGCAAGGCTTAAAAAAATTGTAAAATAATAATATTTCTCTACTCCTAGAAAAAAAGCTGAGTCGGTGATGATGGTGTGTCTTCATCCTTCATTTACAATGGTTCGATTTACATCCAACGCATCTGAGACAAACTATGTTAGTTTTGCAAAAAGACCCCCGCACTCCATTCCTTGTTTGTAGCTAACCCCTGCCTCTCACCTCATCTAGCCATCTCATGAAAAAATAAGAAGGATCTGGAGAGGTCGCTACTCTTGGTGTCGCCGCCAATGCCTCTCATGCATTCTCTTAGGCCGTATTGCCGACCACCCCCACGAGCCCCTCCTCCTTGCCATCTCCTCTGCCCCTGAGTTAGAGTCATGGTTGTCTAGAAAAAATAAACAAAATCGATAATCAAAAAATATATTTTGAAGATCATTATTTGCAAAGCACAATAAGTGTTATTTCTTCATGAAGTTTTGGATTCCTGTTGAACACTTGAAAGCTTTTGTTTGCAAAAGATATTTTTTCATCTATTTTTCCTACATTTACTATTCACATGGGTGCTTGTAAGCTCTAGAGAAGAATGAATATCCGAAGAAATCTATCGATATTTGCTAAACATGAGATGACCCGGATCAATGTATTTTGGTGTTGCATGCAACGCACAGGCATCTTACTAGTATATGACTAGTTTCCACTTCTCACGGTGGGGTGTGTGCGCGCGCGTGTGTTTATGTGTGTGTGTGAGAGAGAGAGACTCCGCGTCTAAGGTTTGCTCTTCCCTTGTTTTTCATGTCAACGAAAGTCCTAGCCCTCTGATGAGCATTGGCCGAATAATCAGTGTCAATCTGAGCTAAGGAGAGTGAGCACTGGAGCAGGGCCCCTCTTTCGGGATGGAGGAGGGTGTTATGATTTCCAAGCATCATCCTAGAGCAGACAAGGGATGATCCCCATGAAGGTAATATTCTCATACCTCTCGATGTTGTATTTGCTTCTTATCTAGCATATAAAAAATACAAAAGTGCTGAAAAAACTATCTAGCATCTAGCACTTTTTTTGTTTTTTGAGTTGATGATCAGGGCCGTCGACAAGGGTGGCCAAGGTGGGTGACCGCACAGGGCCCCCAAAAACTAGGGCCCCAGTTCGTACTAATCTAACGCTAATTAAATTCTTAAAAAAATTTATAACACTAATTATGTGGCACGTCCCGCATGATGAGCAATTTATTTCCTTTTCTACACACGATCCCGCGGTCTACTTTGATGATCTGTGCATGGGATTCCTTTTTCATCTCAAGCCAGCAGTTTTTCCGGGCGCAACTGCCTAATCCATACACCGTTTTACTTCCGGATCTGTTGGCTGGCATGCAATTGCATGCATGAAGATTAGGGAGGAAAGGAAATCATCAGGGAGGAAAGGAGATCCCCCATCCGTGGGGACTTTTTTTACTGTAGACTTCAAATGGAAAGAATGCGCTAGCAAATTAGGAAATCAAAGAATAAACCAAATAGATTTACTATTTTGAAATTCCATCAAGTATGATTTCTAAATTTGGCTTTCACATTCGTTGTTCCTATCACACAAATGCACAACCTTAATTATATAGTACAAGCAAGCGGGAGCAAGCGCGGATCATAGAGTAAGATCATCTTGGATGACATCGGAATTAGTCAGCCATATGACAAACCTTTTTTATTTCGCACCGGGCCCTCAAATTCCTGAGGACGGCCCTGTTGATGATGATGTGACTACTGAGAAGCTAGGTAGTTTCTGCGGCCGGCGTGTGAGTACGTAGAGTGCATATGATCATAACTTCGGGCGACATCGCACTCACGGGCTGTACGTGCGCCGCCGTCCCACCAGCAATCCAGTCACATTAATCATCAGAGAGCCAGCGAATCAGGGGCGAGCATTCAAACTTCAAAGTGTGGCGTACACATGTTGTAGTATGTACGTACCGTACGTACGTATATTTATATATGCTTCGTCGCAGCCGGATGTATGTGCTACTCGCCTACTCGTAGTACGTACAGTACTGTGCGTGTCCGTGTCTACGCACACATCCACGCTTTGTCGCAAAATATTTTTGTAGGAGTACGTGGCGGCGTGGATATGGATGCATGCGCGCAGACAAGAAGGCACGTACATATGGATGCATGCATGCGCATGGATATGGATATGGATGCATGCACGCAGACAGTATGGTACATGACCCCATCCAGTCAGTGTGTCGTGCACTCGTACGTACATACGTGCACGGTGTGCATTCACGTGCGTGCATGTCAGAATGTGTACATATTCCGATTCTCGCTTTTTGTTTTTGTTTTCTTTTGAACTTTATAGCTACTGTAGGTAGGAACAGGTTAGGCAACAAAGTCGGCCTCCATGCGACAGAAAAGGAACAGGAAGAAAGAGCCCGGCGTGCAGTTGTGCGCTGGCCGCGACTCGTGATGGACGCCGACGGGACGGTTGACGCGGCGGAGGGACTCGCCGAAGCGACGTGGGTGCCTGCTGGATTGCTACCTCACTGCAGCAATGGTACGCTATAATTGTTACCGTGTTGTGTGTGTGTGTGTGTGTGTGTGTGTGTGTGTGTGTGTGTGTGTGTGTGTGTGTGTGTGTGTGTGTGAGAGAGAGAGAGAGAGAGAGAGAGAGGATGAAGAGGAATGCGTAGCACACAGCATGACAATGGCAGCAGTACGCACACGACCGACGGGGAGTGCGGTGCGACTCGTGAAATGGACCACGGACGAAACGGAAGGACGGATGGAGTACGTGCATCGGCCTAGCTAGGAGACCCGACCCGTACATGAAAACGACGATCGACATGAATTCCTGCATGTGACTTTTCGAGCAAGGCCATGCATGCCATGCCATGCCTTCCACTACGTTCCCGGCTAACTTCCGCTCTTCCTTTTCGACCAGGCCTCCCATGTACGACTGAGTAATCATTGATACGCTTCCAGCGCCCCTCTGTACGTATGCACCTGCAAGCAATGCTCACATGCATCCTGCAGCCGGCCGGGCGCGAGTCAACTGGCCTGGTGCTCCTCCAAGCTTGAACGAGTACGAGGCTGCTACGGCGGCGGCATCGATCATACAGACGTGAATTTGTGCGATGAGAAAGCAAGCATCGGCGCGCGGGGCCTGGGCGCATGCATACCACACCAAGAAGCGATGGTATGGTGGATGTCACAGATGATGTGTTGCCGAAGATGCGTGTACATCAAGGTGAATGAATGGAAATAATGGGACTGGCCAGTCAGTCAGGACGACCGATGCACTCAGAAAGAGAGAGAGACACTGCATGCAGTGGGTAGATGCATGGCGTATTCGGCGCAGTGAAATGCGGCATGCATTCGCGCGCAGTGCTGGACCCGCCGGCAGGCACGTACGCGTACGTCTCTCCGACAAGCACAACGTGGCTCGGCTGCCCCCCGCTCCGGTGTCGGGGAGGGCGGCTAGCTGGCCGGCGGCGACAGGCGAGCGAGAACGACGCAGGAGAAACCCGTGTACTGACCGGACCGTCGGACCGATCGAGGGAGCTACACGCACAGGACCTAATACGAATTCAAATATCCACACGTACTACTCCTCCGTTCCTAAATATTTGTTTTTTTTAATGATTTTAAATGGACTCCATATACAGATGTATATAGACATATTTTAGAGTTTAGATTCACTCATTTTGCTTCGTATGTAGTCATTTGTTAAATCTCTAGAAAGACAAATATTTCAAAACGGAGAGAGTAGGTACGTGGGGCCGTCGCTCTTGCTTGCATGCATGCATGCATCCGTGCCAGATGGACCATGGAGACAGTAAGTACACCGTACGTACTCCTGTGCTACGTTGCAGCCTTGCAGGTCTGGCTAAGCTCGGGAGTACGTACGTTGCACTAGTAAGGAGTAGTCTGATGAGATTCGCGAACTCATCCAGTCACTAGTCACTAGGGAGACCGGAACCGTAGCAGCCTGCGCGTACCTATATTCTCGCGCGAGCGGCACGAATCGGACGCACTGCATGCACTGAATTGCAAAGTGCCAAACCAACATCAATCGAATTGAATTGAGTTGATGGCGTGCGTGTTAACGTTGTGACTTGTGAGCGGCAGGCACGCAGCGCCGCAGCCGGCCAAACAGAAGCCATCACTGATCTATCTTCAGGATCAGAGCCTCATTCACTCGCCTGCCTATCTATTGCCCACATACGTACTATTCCTAGTACAAGTACTAGTACTATACGTTTACGTCTGGTCACCTTGTACGCCTGCCTGCCTGCCGGTTGCATGCCGCCGGTGCCGTACTAGCACTTGTGTTTGTCACTTTTTTTTGAGACAACCGCGCGAAACTTTATTAACCCGTCACAATGTTTACAGGGACGAAGGAAAAATCTCCTGGGTGACCTAACCAAACATGACGGCCTAACCCAAGAGTAAGAGAATATTTCGCTAGGTTGTGAGCTTCAAAATTTGAGCTCCTAAATTCATGAACTATAACACATGAAATACAAGAAGAAGATCTAATTGATACTTCCTTCAAAATTGCTCCATAAGAAGCACGGCTGTATCCTTTCATGTCATCGATCACCACCTTGCAATCCGAAGCAATATGGGCACGTCGAATATATAGATCATCTGCAAGTGCCAACGCCTCCCTTATCGCCAATGCTTCTAGTGTGGGGGGATCATCAATGTGACTGAAAACCATCGGCGATGCCCCCAAAAAGACACCGTTCTGATCCCTGTAGATTGCTGCCGCTGACCCGTGCCTCCCTCTTCTTGAAACTGCTCCATCAACATTAAATTTTGCACTTCCCATTACTGGTGGCTGCCAAGAGGATGCACGAACCGGTTGGTGTCCCTTCTTGTGTTGGTTTCTCCCTTTTATGAACTCCAAATCTGAGATAAAGCTTCGTATAAATGCATCAGTTGCTTGTGGGGACTTATATATGTCCTCGTGAGTAGCCTTTCTTCTAGCTCCCCATATCGCCCAAGCCGTCACCACCACTCGGATGAATTCTTTCTCATCCAGACTTTCATGCAATGCAAAAAACCAATCTTTGGCACTCTCTTGCTGGTGTTCAATGAGCTTCTCGACCAACTCTTCGGGTGCCAAGGCCCACACACTCCTAGCCAGCACACAGCTAAGGAGCGCATGCCTCCATGTATCCTTCGCTCCGCACAGCGGACACGAGTCCGTATCGGCCATATGACGATGATGCAAAACCTCACCACTGGGCATAGAGTGTCTAGCAAGGCGCCAAAGAAACATTCGAAGTTTGGAAGGAACTTGTATATGCCACAGACGCCCATACCTTTTCCTCCCCGCCCATGGACGATCCTCATTGCCGTGCCACCAGTTGTCCCTGTTCGCTCGCTCGAGGATCATCGATAAGCCGGTGACAGTGAACACCCTGTACTTTCTTCATGCCATGCCCAGAAGTCCGGCAGCCTCCTAGTGCAAACAGGAATTTTAAGGATCTCCTCGGCGTCAAAAGGAGTAAAAATAGTACGAATCAACCCTTCCTTCCACTGCGCCGAGGTATTATCTAGGAGTTCTACTACCTTTTCTGGAGGATTAGGAACTAATGACACCAAAGGCCTCTTGAAACTATCCCAGGGGATCCAATTATTTCTCCATATGTGAGTAGTGTCTCCATCACCAATCCTTCGAACTATTCCTTGAGCTAAAATATCTCTCCCATCAAGAATTGCACGCCAAATCTGTCATGGCCGTGAGCCCAATTCTGCATCCAACAAATTGCAATGTGGAAAGTAGACAACCTTTAGTATTTGCGCACTCAAAGAGGATTCTTCTGTCAAGACTCTCCATGCTTGGCGGGCAAGGAGTGCTAGGTTGAAAATCTCCATATCTCGAAAACCTAGGCCTCCCAGCTGCTTCGGTTGGATCATAGTGTCCCAAGCAACCCAGCTGGGTTTTCTTTTTCCTTCTTTACTGCCCCACCAAAACTGTCGTATGATTGATGTTATATTTTCACATAAACCCCGTGGCAAACGGAAACAAGACATAGAATATACGGGTATAGCCTGAGCGACTGATTTGATCAAGACCTCTTTCCCTGCTGCCGACAGTAACTTCTCCATCCATCCTTTGATCTTCTCCCACACCCGATCTCACAGGTATTTAAAGGTACCGTTTTTGGACTGGCCAACATCTGTTGGCATGCCAAGATACCGCTCATTCAGAGACTCATTATGGACATGTAAAGTGTTTTTGATCTCTGTCCTCAAAGGAGTCGGGCAACCTGGGCTGAAGAAGATTGATGATTTGTCATTATTTATACGCTGTCCTGAAGCATTGCAATAGATCTCCAATAGGTTTGACACTGCAACCGAACCCTCCACACTAGCCTTAAAAAGCAGCAGGCTGTCATCTGCAAACAAAAGGTACACTAGTAGAAAAAGGGTCAAACGTGAAGCACATTAGTGCCGGTTTGTATTAGAGCCGGCACAAATGTATACATTAGTGCCGGTTCCAACGGCTAGCCGGGCCTCTCTCATTAGTACCGGTTCGTGGCTAACCTTTAGCACCGGTTCGTGCCACGAACCGGTACTAATGAGAGTGGTGGCAGGATGTTGTCAGTCTGGGCCCCTCCGGCATTTTAGTACCGGTTCTTGGCACGAACCGGTACTAAAGGTAAATCACATAAACCCTTCGCCCACCCGAGCTCGCTCTGTTCTGCCCCTCTTCCTCTCGAGCTCATCACACATTTTGCCCAAAATTTGTCAAGATTTGAAGGCCCCCATCCATTCAAATGATCACAAAGGTTAGCAACTTTGTCCTTTCATCTCTCATTGCTAGATTAGTTCTTGCAATGCTTTATATAGTTATTAATTTGTGAGTTTAGTAATTTGGGAGGAAATATATATATGTGCTAGTATTTGATTTATATGCAATTTGAGGTCAAACATAACACTTAGTTTGCATATGTAGGTGTGGTTTACTTAGTGCCTTCCAAATCTCCGTCGTAACCACCGTCGATCGCCTCAAGACCGTCCGTCGCCGGCACCACCTTGTGGTGAGCCTCTTGTTCATGAAATTTTATATAAAAATTGATGTCTGTGTGATTTGGATATATAGTTACTCGTATAATAATTATCTTACCCGACGTTGTTTGTTATACATAGTGCCATGGTTTTGATATCCGCCCCGTCGGCCCTCGTCCTTGTTATGATTCGGATGTGGTATATTCTCTTTTAAAACTATTTGTTGCATTTCGTGTTTATGACAAATTATGCCCATCAAGTTGACATAGATATTTTTATCTAGGAGGTATGTGAACCGGAAATTCCAACCGACCCTATTGTCGAGAGGTTAAATTTAGTTGAAAGAGAAAACGAGTACTTGAAAGAAAAATTGAAAAGAATTGAGGGGGAGAAGATGGAATTGGAGTTGCATGTTGCCGATGTCGTCGATGATCACAAGATCAAGATGGAGAAAATGCGCTTGAAGATTAGAAAGATTAGAAAATATGCCATCGATAGTGAGGCTTGGTATCATTATGCTGTTGGATGAATTGTTACCTTAGTTGGGATCTTGATCGCATTTGTTGTTGCATTTAAATGCTTTAGGTAGAGAGTTATTTGTTTGTTGCATTTAAGTGTTGTATGAACTTGTATTAATTTGGTCTATTCGGTGTTGTGTAATGAAGATGAGCCGGCAATGGATGTACGATGACCGATGCTCTCCCCAGTTCGTTGAGGGCGTGCATACTTTTCTCGCTATGGCCGAGGCAAACAAGCGGGCGGATGGTTTTATGCCTTGTCCATGTGCTGGCTATAAGAATGGTCGCAATTACTCTACATCAAGAACCATTCACGTCCACCTGTTTGAGTCTGTTTCATGCCCCACTATTATGTTTGGACCAAGCACGAAGAAAGAGGGGTTATGATGGAAGACAATGAAGAAGAAGAGGACGACGACAGCTATCCTGGCCATGGGTTCCCTGAATACGATGATACAACAATGGGGAAGAAGCTGAGCCGGTAATGCGGAAGAAGCTGAGCCGCAATGCGGGAAGAAGTGAAGAAGAGGCATCGATGAGCCCGTTGATGATCTAGGTCGGGCCATTGCCGATGCAAAGAGAAATTGCGCAAGTGATTTGGAGAAGAAGTTGTAGCGCATGTTAGAGGATCACAAAAAATTGTTGTACCCGAATTGCGTAGGTGACAAGAAAAAGCTGGGGACCACACTGGAATTGCTGCAATGGAAGGCGAGAATGGTGTATCCGACAAGGGATTTGGAAAGTTCTTTGGTAATGATAAAGGATATGCTTCCAAAGGACAATGAATTGCCCGAGAGTACGTGACTGTTAAAGAAGGCTGTCGCCTCTAGGGTTAGAGGTGCGAAGATACATGCATGCCCTAATGATTGCATCGTCACCGCGGTGAGTACGAGGATTTGAACGCTTGCCGGTATGTGGTGCATTGCGCTATAAGATCAGCCGCGATGAGCATGGTGATGTTGAGGCGGCGCCCAGAAGAAGATTCTGCCAAGGTGATGTGGTATTCTCCTATAATACCACGGTTGAAACGCTTGTTCCAAAACAAAGAGCATGCCAAGGCGCGATGGCACGTAGAAGACCGTAAGAAAGACGGAAAGTTGAGAGTACCCACCGACGGGTCGAGTGGAGAAAAATCGAAAGAAAGTACGGGAAGGAGTTTGCGATGACGCAAGGAGCATATGGTTTGGTCTAAGCGCAGATGGCATTAATCCTTTTGGGGAGCAGAGCAGCAACCATAGCACCGGCACGTGACTCTATGTTTGTATAACCTTCCTCCTTGGTTGTGCATGAAGCGGAAGTTCATTATGATGCCGGTGCTCATCCAAGGCCCTAAGCAAGCCGGCAACGACATTGATGTGTACCTAAGGCCATTAGTTGAAGAACTCTTACAACTGTGGAATGGAATAGGTGTACGTCGTGGGATGAGCACATGGGGAAGAATTTGACCTAAAGGCGTTTCATTCGTGACCATCAATGATTGGCCTGCTCTCAAGAACCTTCGGATAGACAAACAAGGGATACCGCGGATGCACACACTGTTTGGATGATACCGACAAGATATATTTGAATAGTTGTAAGAAGAATGTGTACCAGGACATCGCCGATTTCTTCCGAAAGCGGGCATCCCGTGAAGAAAGGAAGGCAAGCATTTCAAAGGTGAGGCGGATCACCGGATGAAGCCTCGCCACCGTACTGGCGCTGATGTACATGATATGGTCAAGGATTTGAAGGTGATATTTGGAAAGGATCCTGGCGGACAACCTGTTTCAAGGACGCCGCGACGCGCACCCATGTGGAAGAAGAAATCTATATTTTGGGACCTGCCATATTGGAAAGACCTAGAGGTCCGCTCCGCAATCGACGTGATGCACGTGATGAAGAATCTTTGCGTGACCCTGCTTGGCTTCTTGGGCATGTATGGGAAGACAAAAGATACACCTGAGGCACGGGAGGACCAGCAACGTATGCACGGAGGAGACGGCATACATCAGTGTCATGCAAGCTACGCTCTTACCAAAGAAGAGAAGGAAATCTTCTTTGAATGCCCGCCGAGATTAAGGTACCGTCGGCTTCGTCGAATATAAAGGGAATAATAAACATGGCGAGAAAAAGTTCCGAACCTAAAGTCTCATGATCGCCACGTGATTATGACGCAATCGCTTCGGAAAACGCTCGATTAGCCATTGTGAAGCTATGTGCATTTCTCAATGCAATCTCTCGAAGGTAATCGATCCGAAATCATACCAAGGTTCTGTAATGATTTGGTGCAATGTCTTGTCAGTTTCGAGTTGGTGTTCCCACCATCCTTCTTCAACATCATTGACGCACGTCCTAGTTCACCTATGCGAAGAGATTAACGTTTTGGGTCTTGTATTTCTACACAATATGTTCCCTTTGAGAAGTTCATAGGAGTCTTAAAGAAATATGTTCATAACCGTGCTAGGCCAGAAGGAAGCATCTCCAAGGGCCATCAAAATGAGGAGGTCATTGAGTTTTGTATTGACTTTATTCCTGACCTTAAGACGATTGGTGTTCCTGAATCGCGACATAAGGGCAGACTGGATGGAAAAGGCACGCTAGGAGGGAAACAAATAATATGTATGGACGGACATTCTCTCTTTGAAGCACACTACACGCTTCTACTGAATTCCACCTTGGTGGCTCCGTATATGGATGAACACAAGAATTTGCTACGCCCAAACACCCGGAGCGGTCGATGACTAGATTACACGTGAACAAACCAGAGTTTCGCCACTGGTTGCGAACACGCACCATGCATGACACCTCTATTGAAGATGACCTGTACTTGCGTCCCCGTTACCATCTTGAATATAATGACTTTCAAAGGGTACGAGATAAATGGTAATACATTTTACACGATCGCCCAAGATAAGAAGAGCACCAACCAAAACAGTGGTGTCCGCTTTGATGCGTAAACCAAGACGGAAAGGAAACATATTATGGTTATATACGGGACATATGGGAACTTGACTATCGACGTGGTTTAAAGGTCCCTTTGTTTGGTGCAAATGGGTCAATATGACACGAGGCGGGTAACGGAAGACCCGCGAGACGGAATGACAACAAGGATCTCAACAATCTTGCGTATGCGAGACGAACCATTCGTCCTAGCCAATGATGTGGCACAGGTTTTCTATGTGAAGGACATGTCTACCAAGCCAAGAAAAAGAAAAAATAAGGAAGCGAATGCATCGTACGATGAGCCAAAGCGGCACATAGTTCTTTCTGGGAAGAGAAACATCGTGGGAGTGGATGACAAGACAGACAAGTCAGAAGATTATGAAAAGTTTGATGAAATTGCTCCATTCACAGTGAATATTGACCCGAGCATCCCGTTAAATGATGAAGATTTTCCATGGTTACGGCGCAAAGGGACACACGCCAAGAAAAAGTTTCACACCCAAAGATCTGGGATGTGATCGGCTTCACTATCTTCACTTTCTTCTGTGTTTCACAACCAGGAGGGAATGTCTATAATAGTTAGGGTAGTTATGAGTTTTGGCATTTGAAACGCGAAGAAATTTTATGTGCAAACAAATTCTTTTCATGCATTTACTGATTTTTTTTACAGCTAAATGACCCTGAAATTGAAAATCATTTCAAATGAACTCAGAAAAGGTTGAAAGTTGGCATGGTATCATTATTTCATACAAATAGCATGTGCAAGAAAGTAGAGAGGGTTACGGCAAAAACTGGATGCACTTCGTGTACAAAATGGACAATCTCTTTCGATGTATCAGGGTTTCCGACAAAAACTGAACTGTTACAAAGGCATTTCATTTTTTAAATAACCTAAGCATTACTAAATTGAATATAATGATAAAACACACTAATATTAAACATAAGAAAAAAGAATCACTGAAAATACTTTTTTCAAAGTTAAGTTATTCACAAACTAGTGATTCACACAAATTTCAAATAATTCAAAATTTAAACTATTCAAATTTGAAATCTACGGCACTAACAGAAAGTTTGTAATTTTTGTACCTAAAGCAAAAATATTCACAAAGAAACTCTAAATACAGCAAAAACAACTCAAAATAAATAAAACAAAAATAAATAAAGCGGAAAAAATTAATAAAAAAAGCCGCCTCATCGGGCCAAAGCGGCCTGCATACGACTAGCGACACAACCTTTTGTTGGGCAGAATGCAGGCCAAAAGGCCCAGAGGGCCCACCGGGCGAAGAGGATGTAGGCCCAGAGGGCTGGTTAGGAGAGGAGCTCGAGAGAGCTACCTGACTGGGCTTATAAACCGGTCACGGTAGCCCTCGACTAGCGAGGTGGGACTAAACTTGCAAGACCGCACTGCTTGCGCACCCCCTTTAGTACCGGTCGTGGCACAAACCGGTACTAAAGGGGGGTTTTAGTACGGTTTGTGCCACCACCCGGTACTAAAGGGGTCGCTTCCGCCGCTTGCTGGTTAAAACAGCCTTTAGTACAGGTTGGTGGCTCCAATCGGTACTAAAGGTGCCTCTATATATACAACACGTCCAAAATTTCGTTTTCCTCTCGCATTCGTTCCTCTGTTTCCGTCTCCGTCGCCGCCGCCGCCGCCTCGATCGTCTCGCCGCCGCCCCCGTCCCCGCCGCCGCTTCGCCCCCGTCGCCGCCTCGTCTCCCGCCGCCTGCCTGCCCGTCCGTCGTCGCCGCCGTCCTGTCGCCCGCCCGCCGCCGTCGCCTCGCCGTCGCCGTCGCCCGCTATGAGCTCTCCCCCTCTAACCCATCTCCCTCGCCCCCGGCCACCATGGGCGCCGCCCCTCCCCGAGCCCATACACACACACACAAGCATGCATGAACACACACACACACACAAGCATGTATGTTTAATTAGTTTAGATTATTTAGTGTTTAATTAGTATATACGTATTTTGTATGTTTAATTGATTATTTAGATTATTATTTTTTCACTTTTATATATGTATGAATGCATGTTAGATGGATATAATTAGTGTTTAATTAGTATGGAATTTTTTTATATCATGTTGTTTTTCAGTTTTTTAATGGATGTATAGAAGTTGTGTTTTCTGTTTTTAGTGTTAGATGCTTAATTAGTATGAAATAGTATATAGATTTTTCACATATGCAATGATAGCATAATTAGTGTTATATAGAAATTAATATTAGAAATTTTAGTTATCAAAATCCAATCATTAAAAAATGTTACTTTTTGCGGGCATATAGCTAGTATTTGTTCTCGACGATGCCCGGCCCGCATCCTCGCCGTCGACCCGTCATGACGACGCCCAGCCGACCCATGTCCGGACTGGCTCACTGGCTAGCACTGGAGGTGCTGCTTGAGGGGCGCCGCTGATGAGGAACCCGCCTCGGGTCCCGTCGTCGACCCCGATCTCGTTTGTTGGCGTCAGCAGGTGGGCGATTTGATGCGGAGGGACCGGCACCGCCGGAGGTGGTACGTCGCCGTGTCGAGGAGGAGGACGAGCACGCCCATCGCTACATGGTTGCGTTAGAGGCGGCAGTTCTCCAATACCGGCGCTTTCTTGGGATCTCACTTCACTATGATCCCGTGAGGGTTCCTTCTCTTTGGGTGTCCAACGCCGCGCCGCATGAACCGCGAGTGTCCTAGATTCTTCGTAGTATTCGATCTTTATTAGCTACCTAGCCGCTGATGTACTATTCAATATTATATATTATTCGAGACGATGTATTCGAGATTATATCTATTATTCTAGACGATGTATTCGAGATTATATCTATTATTCGAGATGATGTAATTTGAATACTAAATTGTTTTATATTTCTTTTGGATTAGTTAAATAAAAGCTATGGCAGACAATACCGACAGAGAGGGAGAGCAGACCATGTTCGATATGATACGTGGGCCAGATGATGATCAGAATGAAGAAGATTATGACGGCTCCGAATTTCTAAACAACACCGGAGAGGGTGATATGATATTCTATCGCGACGACCGAATTGATGAAGTCATGAACTACGATTATGACGATGACGAAGAACATGTTGATCCTGAAACAACAAAGACCGGCGAGGTATATATATTTATATAAGCAGCATCCGTGATCATCACATGTTTTAAATGACTTGAAGATATATTAACGAATCGATCTTTGTTCTTTCAGCCATCCGGATCGAGCAAATCTTCAGGCAAAATGACGAAACGAGGCCCGAACAAAAAGTTAAAGCAGGGCGTAAAGTACAATATCGAGGCATGCAGCCCTACTGGCGAACCATTAGCGACACCGGCGGCCAATGAAGACGGCAACAGCCACGACACCGACGGGCGCGACAGGAGCGCGCGGGAGGAGTTTTTTATTTTCTTATTATGTTAATTATGAAACTGGGCCTTTTAAGTGGCCGTTGAAACTGGGCCCTTTTGTGGCTGACCCATATATATGTTTTACGTTTTTTTAATGCGTTTATTTTTTTTAGTTATTTCATTATTATTTTTATTCCCGTCCACCCCGGACACGATTTGGGGTGCGGCCGCGCGGTGGGCGCACGCACGACCCAATAGACACAGCCAGACACGGGCGAACCCATCGGCGCCCCAAAAGGACAAATTCGGTCCAATCCGGACGTCCGTTTGGGGTCGCGCGGTGGAGTTGGCCTAAAGAGGTGGTTGCAGGCTGGTGTCAGGCTGGGGCCCCACCAACACCTTTAGTCCAGGTTCGTGGCACGAACCGGGACTAGAGATGCGTCTTTAGTCCCGGTTCGTGTAACCAATCAGGACTAAAGATGCCTCTACACTAGTAGAAAAGGGGGAAATGGTCTAGGCCGGGCAAGCCCATTAGTCCCGGTTCAAATCAGAACCGGGACCAATGGGGGCATTGGACCCGGTTCGTGAGCCTCGGGGGCCGGCCGGGCCACGTGGGCCATTGGTCCCGGTTTGTCTGGACCTTTTGGTCTCGGTTGGTGGAACGAACCGGGACCAATCGGCCTCACTCCTGGCCCACCACCATTGGTCCCGGCTGGAGGCATGAACCGGGACCAAAGGCTGACCTTTAGTCCCGGTTCATGCCACCAACCGGGACTAAAGGGTTGGTCCTCATTGCGGCCAGAGTTTAGTCCCACCTCGCCAACCGAAGGGGGCTCCGACCGGTTTATAAGCCCCTCCCTCTCTGCCTTGTTGAGCTCCTCTGAAAATGAAAATAGATGTCCTTATACAGGGAATTTAACCTAAATTCATACTGAATTTCTCTGAAGTTAGTAGAAATTTATTATGAATTTAGGTTGAATTTTCTCTATAAGCGCATCTATGCTCATTCTGAGTAGTTTTTATATAGTTTTTTTATTTTCTGCTATATTTATTTTTTCTTTTTATTTCGAGTTGTAATAAGTCATTAAAATAAGCATCTATGCTCATTTTTAGTAAAGTTAATCACAACTATTTTTCTTCTATTTATTTCTGAATTGTAATAAGTCATTAAAAATAAGCATCTATGCTCATTTTTTAGTAAAGTTAATCACAACTATTTTTTCTCTTATGCTCATTTCTGAGTAGTTTTTATATAGTTTTGTTTCTTTTCTGCTATATTTATTTTTTTCTTTTTATTTCTGAGTTGTAATAAGTCATTAAAAATAAGCATCTATGCTCATTTTTTAGTAAAGTTAATCACAACTATTTTTTTCTTCTATTTATTTCTGAATTGTAATAAGTCATTAAAAACAAGCATCTATGCTCATTTTTTTAGTAAAGTTAATCACAACTATTTTTTCTCTTATGCTCATTTCTGATTAGTTTTTTATATAGTTTTGTTTCTTTTTTGCTATATTTATTTTTTTTATTTTTATTTCTGAGTTGTAATAAGTCATTAAAAAAAAAAAGAGGTGCAATGCTCGTTAATTATCTTCAAGCCTTTCAGAATAGTGTAAACTACACTGCACACAGCATCGTGCAGTCTACCCTAATCCTCAAGGCTTGAAGCTAAGCAACGTGCAGGTGAGCATTGAGCCTCTTCTTCATCGTCTCTGCACTCAGGGCTTATAAACCGCCATGAAAGTGCCTCTCGCTATGGCGAGGTGGGACTAAATAAAACAGCTGCAGAAGAGGTGCATTGGCGGTTGGTGGCACCAACGGTACCAATCCGCTCTTTGGTCGGTTGGTGGCACCAACCGACAATCTCTCTTTGTCGGTTGGAGCCACCAACGGGACCAAAGGTCTTTGTTTCCGCCCTTTGGGCTGCCGAAAAAGAGCCTTTGGTCCCGGTTGGTGGCTCCAACCGACTAAAAGACATTGTCGATTGGTGCCACCAACCGACCAAAGCTTTGCTATAAAAGTAGCACCGCCGCCCGCCCGACTTGATCGACTCCACTCGACGCATGCGCCGCCCCGCCGCCACCTTGCCGCCGCCGCCGCCTTGCCTTCGTCGCCCTTTCCATCGCCGCTTCGCCGTCGCCGCCGCCTCTTCGCCTCTAACGTCGCCGCCCGGCTCAGGCCGACTCGACGCCGTCGCCCTGTCGCCGCACAAGACCTCGCCGTCATTGCCGCCGCTTGCCGCGCACCTCGCCGTCGCCGGCCGTGAGCAACTTTTTTTTATTTTTGTTAGATTTTTTTTAGATTTTTTTGTAGTTCATAGATTTTTTTTGTTAGATTAGATTTGTAGTAATTTAGATATGTAGTTCATATTGTGTAATTTAGATTGTGTAATTAATTTGTTCATATTATGTTAGATTTTTCTGTTAATTAATTTTTTTCAGATTAGATGTATAGTAATTTAGATATGTAGTTCATATTGTGTAATTTAGATTGTGTAATTAATTTGTTCATACTATGTTAGATTTTTTCTCTTAATAGATTTTTTCATTAGATTAGATGTGTAGTAATTTAGATATGTAGTTAATATTGTGTAATTTGGATTGTGTAATTAATTTGTTCATATTATGTTAGATTTTTTTTCTGTTAATAGATTTTTTGTTAGATTAGATGTGTAGTAATTAAGATATGTAGTTCATATTGTGTTATTTAGATTGTGTAATTAATTTGTTCATTTTTAGTAAGTACTATTTTATTTTATTTATAGTAAGTGCTTCATATATATATATAGTTGAACTAGCTAGTTGATTTAATAAACTAATTTATTTTACTATATATAGAAGTAGTTTGTTTTTAGTAAGTACTAATTTATTTATTTATAGTAAGTGCTTAGTAGTTGAACTAGATAGTTGATTTAATTAATAAAACTACTTTATTTAACTATATACAGAAGTAGTTCCCGCATCGACGTCGGCGATGCCTATACCGCATCCTCGTCGTCGTCGACTCGGCGGTGGAGGCCTGCTTTATCAGGGCCATGTTCGGGACGTAGGTTGGTGAGAAGGCAGCTCGTTGTTGACCCGATCCTTGTTTGGTGGCGGTCGCGTGGGCCAGTGACGGTGCCGAGGCTTTCGGACACCGAGGAGGTGGTACGTCACCGTGTCAGCGAGGAGGACGAGCACGTCCGTCGCTACATGATTGCATTGGAGGGCAGGTTCGACAATACCTGGCAGGTTCTTCAGGGATCTCACTGGAGCTATGATCCTGTGATGGTTCCTTATCTTTGGGTGTCCACCGCCCGCGTCGATACCCGTCGGGCGCTACGGTTCTAGTTTTATTAGTGATGCTATATTAGTGACAATATTCGACGATGTACGGACACCATTGGTCCCGATTTGGTTTTGCTTATTGAATGCTCATATTGGATAAGTTCTCCTTCATTCCCGTGTGCTAGACAATTTGGTGTAACAATGCACTCGGGAATGAAAGGAGGAGCTACGTACATCACCGATAGTCAACCCGTGATTAATAATCTAGTTTAATATTTGAATTATGAACATAGGCCGGAAATGTCGTACTCAGACGCGAAAACCGCCCGGGGAGGCGGCCGGTGCCACGACGACCGAGGTATGTGCGACAGGTTCATTGAGCTGGACGAAGATCGGCGCTTCAGCATTAAGCTTGAGGAGACCTTCGATGTTCATACGGTACACAGCGACGACAATAGGTTTTTTTTCGTAATTAAGCATGACTTCAACTATTTTAACGTGTATTTTTCATCTTTTCCAATTCGACTAGCTTATCCCATGCTTTGCAAGACGCTATGTCTTGGAGAGGATGGGTTTTGAAGACCATGAAAGTTTCGAAACCAAAAAAATTATCCTAAGTACCCATCATGGTGTGGATTTTCAAGTAAAGTTGTACAATGCTTAGAGTGTAACCCATTTTGGTTGCAAAAATTAGGAAGCACTTTGCAAGATGTATGGTCTTGATGAGGGTATGCTTGTCACCATGGATCTTGATGATCCTACAATCGAGCAAGAGAGACCTTCGATTTGGGTCCTTGTGGATACAACTCCAATTCTTCCCTCATGTGAGCTTAACATAGTTATTAAGTAATTTATATTGTTTATTTCAAAATAGTTGACAACTTATTTCCATTGACAACTATTTTTCATTCTTCAAAGAATGTGCGGAAGATGGTAGACAGAACCTACTACACCGTAGGCTCCGAATTAACTTATCAGGAGAAAAATCATCTGGTCGCATTTTGTACTGATATTGAGAATTACAATATCTACAATCAAACTCCTCAACATTATGGTCAATACGTGCCACTAGTGCACGTGTTGAACTACGGTAACTACCATGGAGATACCCTGGTAAGATTATTTTTTACTATTACAACATCCGTGCATCTTTTTGCACAGTTCTAAAACTAGTACATCATTGCTAACTACGAAGTTATTACTATGTTTTTCAACAGATGATCCCGAATGATTGTGTGCCTCATCTGATGTATACGCACAGTACCCTTCATGTTTTGAACATACAACCAGGTCTTTCTACGAATCTCAACAGTCCATACCGGGTTTCTAAAAGAAGTGAAGACATGACAATCAAAAAATGGAAAAAAAATGTATGGACAGTCGTAAGGAGCTTCTTGGAAGCAAAAAGCAGCGAAGGGCAAGAATTGGAGACAGGATGATCGCCATTCTTCATAATGGAAAGTCAGGGTCTATATTGTTTTATGCTATTTTACCTTAAGGGTGTTTAGGTCCTACATGATACTGATGATCATGTGCTAAGAACAATTATGTAGGGTTGAGTTCGATGACTATGAGGATGATGATCGTATGACTTATTATTAATAACGAGTAGAAGTTGTATGATGATGCATGATTAGTAGGACTTGTTATTATATATGATGATGTATGATGCGAGCATGCATGAGTTGTTATATCAGCGGGTGAAATGAACATAGCAGCAGCATTGATAAACCAAGGACGAAGATATAAGAGAGGACACTTCTCTCTATTAGCTAGCTAATAACAACCTAAAAATAACCCCCAAAACCCCTAAAGCAGCCACTTTTCTAAAAAAACATGGACTTTTGGTCCCGGTTGGTGCCACCAACCGGGACCAAAGGCCCCCCTGACTGGGCTCGGCGGACCGGCCACGTGGAGGCACATCTGTCCCGGTTCGTGTTTGAACCGGGACTAAAGGGTGAAGGTATTAGTAACGACCCATTAGTCCCGGTTCATGAACCGGGACTAAAGGCCCTTACGAACCAGGACTAATAAGTGTTTTTCTACTAGTGCTATATAAACCCTTCATTGAGCCTGAGCCCATCTGCCTCTGTTTTCCCCTTTCATTCCTTCCTCCCCTCTGTTTGCATGCGAGTAGAGTGCGCATGACAGTGACCATAAACTCCGGGCGACGTCAGGGCTGTCCGTGCGTGCACACCCGGTCCACCAGCCATCAATCCATTATAATCATCAGTTCCAGCAACAGAGCCATAAGGGCATCTCCAGCCGCGCCCCCAACAGGCCCTCCCCAGGCGATTTTGTCGCGCCGGTACCAAAAAGGCCCAACACGCCCCAAAGAGTTTTTTCACGGCTTGGGCTAAAATCGCGCCAGCGGACCAAAGCCAAACCCGCTACTGGAGGCGCTTGGGGAGCCGGCGCAAGGGAAAAAGGCGCGTGGGCCCGCCCTGGAGGCGACCCTAGGGCCCTTTCCCGCCGTTTCTTGACGCTTTTCCCTCGCATCTCTCCCGCTCGCTCGCCTTCCTCCCTCCATTCTCTCCCTTTCTCCAGCGTTGAGGATCAGGTACGCACGCCGTTCGCCCGCATATCTTCGTCCCCTACGCCCGCCACCCGCCAACTGTTCGTCCCTCCGTGCAGCTGCTGCATATGTTCGCCATGTATCGGGGCGACAACCAAGACGCCGACTTCAAGCACCTCCACGTCTACAAGCGCATTGACAAGTGCGAGAAGTGGGCGGAAGTCCGGCGTGCCCTCGACAAGGCCAAGGAGACTTACAAGCCGGACGCGACGACTCCGGGCGCGTCAGAGGGGCGGCCGGACGGCCACAAATTGGCAAAGAAGGGGAAAAACGCCGACGCTGCAACCGCGCTGAAAGTCAGGAGTCCATCGAGCATTGCCTCACCGACGCCAGCCCGCCGCCCCACGCGAAGAGAAGACCGAGGCGCAGTGGGCATCGCTAATGAAGAACAACGCCATCAAGCTCGACCGCTCCGGACGAACGCCGCCAAGAAGAGGAACATCGACATGGCTTTTCCGATGGGCGGGCGGACATGCTACTGAAAGCAACGGCGAAGCTCAAGGCGTGGTACCGTGCGCAGCTGCCTCATCTCGAACAAGCCGCCGACGGCAACGCCGACGACGCCCACGACGCCTATGACCAGACGGACACTAAGCCCGACCGACGCTTACATCGCCGCCAAGCGGTGCTGGTTGCTACCGACGCAGCTCAAAGACCGGCAGCCCGACACCGCCGAGCTCGCGCACGCCGACTCCGCCAACGCCTGGAACGAACCCCGCCGAGTGAACCGACCCCGCCAATTACGGCGGCGCTCTGTTTTTTGTAACGCCAGGCTACGGCCGATCACCGGATTTGCGGCGTCTTTTGAGAGCGGGAACGACCAAATTTGAATTTCTCTCATCCTGGGGCCAGCACGCCCCCAGGCCGCTCTATTTAGGCGCCCTCGGGGCCGAACGGCTGGAGATGCCCTAAGCGCGAACAATTCAAACTTCAACGTGTGGCGTACACGTTGTAGTACGTACATATGTATGCCTGGTCGCAGCCGTAAGCATGCGTTACATGTCGTACGTACATTACATTACCATGCGTGTTTATATGTGTAGGACGTCCGTGCATGCGTTCGCCTACACATGCATGCAAGGTGCAAAGCACACCCGTACGCTTTGTAAGTTGTAACCATATATTTTAGTTAGGAAAGACAGAAACCGTACGTGCGTGGTACGTGGCTGCATGCGCGCACGCACATGAAGCTGTGGGTCCCACCCGGAGCGTGCGCGTGTGTCGTGCACTCGTACCGTCGTACACATACATATCACTACGTGCATGCATGTGCTCGTGCATATGTTCTGATTCTATCTAGCTTTGTTCGTTTTCTTTTGAACTTTAAAGAGGAGCTAGCTAGCTGGGCAACAAAGTCGGCAGGCAGTCGTGCGCTGACCGCGACTCGTGATAGACGTGGCTGCATGCTAGCTAGGCTGGATTGCCACTGCACACCAACTGAAACCACACAAAGTGTGTGTGTGTGTGTGTGTGTGTGTGTGTGTGTGTGTGTGTGTGTGTGTGTGTGAGAGAGAGAGAGAGAGAGAGAGAGAGAGTAGTACTGGCTAGCTAGCTGCCGGCCGTTCATGCAAACGACGTGCCTGCACTGCTCGTGAACTTTTGAGCAGCGCCATGCATTCCATTCCTGGTTAACTTCCTACCCTCCTTTTCCACCTTCACATTCGCAGACAACAAGGCTAGCTAGGCTAGGGCTAGGACGTACCTGAGCACATGCACCGCTCGCAGGGATGGCGACTCCAATGCATTGGCGGATCGAAGGAACATTTGTGTCCTGAATATGCTTTGAAGCTAAATTGTTTTGAGCTCCCATAAAATTTACCTGGACCGATCGATGAAATTCAAGGGCCGTCATTGGTTTTCCTCCTCTGGCCTTCTTCCTCCCCCATTCCGACGTTGTGCCCCCGCCTCTTCTCCGGCGGCGTCGTCGCCCCGTCCCCGTCTCTACTCTCTAGTGAGTTCCTGGCGTGCCCTTTTCAACAACGCCACGACTAGCCATGGTGAACTTGTTTCTGGCTGGGCGCGGTCCAAACTCGGCCTCTCTTGGGATGTCGCAACTCCCTATCTCTGTGTCGACGACGCTTCGCCTCCTTCTCCAGGAATTGATTGGCGCAGTTTGTATTTTTAGGTGACTGCTGATTAGCAAGCGTGGGAACAGTCTGCACCTCTGGTGTACGACACACAAAAAGAACGTAACATCACACAGGTAAGGCAGAAATGAGCCACACAGAAAAAGAACATCATACAGATAGTGCAAAATTGAGCAACAAAATCACAAAATACCGTAATCATCTCCCTCGAAAATTCTGGGTGGGCATGACTCCGCCCTGCTCCAATGCATGTACTGATGAGATGACCTTGTCAGGGTGTGCCTTCGGCGTCAAACGGTGGAAGATGGTGAAGAGTTGGAGTTCATTTGTGCGGTACGCTTGGTCATGCATGCATGAAGGAGCGAACCATGCAGTTCCTTTGTAGGGGTAGCACTACACGGGAAGTGATGGTCGACGTCACAGCTGATCTGGCGCATGTCACATTGTTGTTTGTGGAGCCGACACAGCATGCATACACATCTCGGTCGAGCGATGGATGTACAGCATGGTGAATGAATGGAAATAAATGGACCTGGCCGGTCACTCACGTACAACCTGTGTTGTACATGATTTGTCGGTAGGAGCACAGTGGACTGACGCATTTAGAACAGTGGGTGTGCGTCTGTGTGGAGTAGATGCATGGCATTGGCATTGGCATGCAGTAGTGAAATGCAGCATGCATGCAATACCACTGGTCCCTGAAGGCCGGAACGTGTACGTGTCTGTGTCTCTGACAAGCGCAATGTTGCTCGGCTGCTCCCATGTCCCTATCGAAGGGAGGCCGGCCGGCGGCGACAAGCGAGCGAAAACGACGGAGGACCGATCGAGTAGCTCACGAGGCTGGTCGAGTGGCCGGTCGAGCTATGCTCCGCACATATCCACTTGATCATCGATCATTGCCGGATACGAATTCAATTTCAAATGTCCACCCGGCCCGCCAAATGATCGGATCAAATGGAACGGTGTGAATCACGATCGTACGTGCACCGGAGGCCGGAACAGTTTGCTAAATTCTCGCGCGTTCCCCAGAATCAATTCTCGTTCGTACTCTGAGGTCTGAACTGCAGAGAGCCAAGCAACATCAATTGAATTTTTTTTTTTGCGGGTAGTTAATGTGATGAGCGGCAGACAGCGCTGCAGGCTTTGCCGGCCTCATCCAGCAGAAGCAGTTAAACGTGTTTAGCAGTACGACATGTGTATTTATGCATGCCTGCCGGTTGCATTGCAGGCCGCTGGTTCAATTGGTGCTTCTCGACTGCCGTCCGAGCCGGCTTCATTCGCCCTTTCCATTTTGTTTTAGATTTTAAAAATTTGTGCATTTTGTACGTTGATTTAGTAATAATAATATTCGTGAAGTTGAAAAAAGATTGGTGAATTTTGAAAGAAAATCTAGACTGTAAAGTTTTTATAAATATAAAAATTTCTTAATTTAAAAAATATTAAGATGTGATGAAATTTGCACATATTTAAAAATATTTTCAATTTTGAAAATTTTATGAGATATTAAAGATATTCATGGATTAGAATTATTCCAGAAAGTTTCAAAGGTTCATATATTTTTAATAATATTTTTTATTCAATGAATAAACAAAAAAATAAAACTAAAAATAAAAACCGACCAAGTAAACCTTAAAAATACAGAGAAAATGAAAAACCGAAAGGAAGCTTCCGCTAACCAAAACGTAGTAGGCTCCTTAGATGGGCTAACCCATTACAGGGAACGTTGGAGTGGGACTGCGTGCAACGTAGCACTATTTGGCGCCTAGATATCCCCCCGTCATTTTTCTTGAGTGAACTGATTTTTCACGTAGTTCGCAAGGTGTGATCGGTGTAAGGTCACCCTTAGCATGTCCTCCTACCTAGCAGTTTTTCGATCAACACAAGTGAGATGATCATCGACCCACGGCCGGTGACACTTGGAGCTCCTGGCGGCAACAGGATGGTGTTACTCCTAGATAAGGAGAGGGCATGATACCAGCTTTCTTGCACCTCCCGATGTTGTATTTGCTTCATGTATGTTATCTGATCGTAGATCTGTGCTTTTTATGACTTAAACTTGCGCTTCTTTTTCTTTTTTTCTCTTCTCGTGTGCTTGCTATGCTCGATGCTTTGTAAGTTGTTTACCAATAACCTTTTACGTTAAATTGGTTAACAATACTTTCAAGATTGAAAGAAACTAGTTGAATAGGAAGTCGCACCGCCCAATCTGGTGGAGGTGAATCCGATGGCTTGTGGTCACTAGAGTCTAGAAGATAGAAGATGAGAGAGGGAGTTGGGGCAGGGCCCGCTCTGGTGTATGGCCAGAGGGGCAGCAGCCTAGGGCCCAGGTCTTGGGGTGTGGGGCATAATCTGGTAGAGTCCTGCTATGCACACGATAGAAATCGCATGATCCACGCACGATGTTGAAATATAGCCGCACATCCAGAAACAAGCATAGCAGTGGACACCCAGCCATCTCTCCGCTAGGGATTCCTGGCCGTCGGATCCTTCCTTTGATGCATTCTGGACAGTAGGATCTCGCCTCAGGATGACCTCGACCGTCGGATCAAGCCCGGATCACTGCTACAATGAATAGTAGCCTCCATTCGATTTTTCTTACTGACTTTTCTTACTCCAGAATTACTTTGCTGCCTTGCTGACGTGTGGGGTCACTCGCTGGTGGGCCGCGCCGGTCAGCGACTGTGGCTAGGAGTGTGAACTGTGCATCGCGTAGCCTCCGTCAGCGGGCAAATATCCCGTGCCACCGCCGATAATACCGAGCCCCGCCGAGGGCAGTTTCGTCATTTCATGTGTCCGGGCCCGTGACGTGTCCGGCGCCGGTTGGCTGGAAAGTGGATGGGGTGAGGGCGCCTATCTCCCTTCCTCCCGATCCTCACTCCTCCCCCCTCTCTTCCTCCTGTCGCCCCATGGCGCCGCCGCCCCTGCCTCCTCACCTCCCGTGGCCCGCCCTCCCCGTCGCGTCTCTTCTCTCCATCGCCAGTCGCGGAAGCCGCTGCGCTCCTCTTCCTCCCTAGCCGCACCGCGCGGGAGGGCAAGAAGTTGACCCGAGGTCACCCGCCTCCGATCCGACGTGCGAGGCGCCCAGAGGCTACCTCCGGTCAAATCCGGCCGCCTCCCGCGCCGTCATCGTCCAGCACGAGCTCGTTCTCCTCCAAGCGTCCCGTGCGAGACGAACCAGCCAGATCCACCGCATCCATCCCTGCTCGTCGGCAGCAGGTGGGGATCCGCCTCGTCCAGCACAACACGAGTAGGGACGGGAAGGGAGCGAGGCGACCGCGAGGTGTCTTTCGCTCTCACCCGTTCTCTCCTTGCGCATCCTATCCCCGTCCTCACGCTGCCGCCTCCGTCCCTGTCGCCCCTTCTCTAGAGGCGGCGGCTGGCGCTGGCGTCCATGAAGGAAGGAAGGAGGAGCAGGCTCGATTGGAAACACTATAGCTCCAATTCCTCCGCTCGTCTCTTCCTCCCTCCCTCTCCTCTCTTCTCACATCTCCCAAATCGGAAAGAGGACCAAATACGATTCTTTGTACGAATCGACCGGTGGCGGGAACACACCGAGCACAAGAGGTGGCGTCATAGCTCCCTCTTCTTTGATGGGCATCCGTTCCAGCTCCAATCCCAACAGGTAACATCCCCTTTCTGTCCTACAGTTCTCCTCATGATTAGCACTGCAAAATTCCCGATCTTTGAATGTATGCCGCACGCTGATTAGATTTGTTGTTTTTTCTCTCCATGGAATTCTACGGAACTGCTTATTATTCATCCATCTCTGCTTATGTTAGTTCCTGGTACATGAAATGCATTCTTCTCGCACAATTTTACTGATTGTCTCTCTGATAAATGGGAGAAAATTGTTGTCTGAAATGCATTTTGTTGTGAGTTTCCATGACTTCATAGCATGGACCTTCCAATTAGAACAGTTCGAGTCTCAACCCCAAATTGATTTTTTAAAAAAATTGTGTTTACGAATGTATCTCTTTGGAATTTGCACGGCTGTTCACTCCAAAAAGTGCAGTTACGCAATATCTGACCGATTGTGCCTTGGGCGCAAGCGGCGCAACCGACCTCTGATTCAGGCATCAAAGTCCTGAAATTTTATGGTGTAGCGCACATATACCTACACGCATCCACAACAAACACGCGCTAGAGATTTTCAGAGCGATGGTAGCCTCATGTAGAGCCGACAGATTAGTCTACCACTGGTTGTGCAGGCATCCGTGTAGTAGGGATAAATATGGCACATTGTGTAATTATGTTGATCATGGGTAAGTGGCAATGCATTATAATGTAGTCATTGGAGTTCTCTTTTGGGCTTTTATTTAACTTTTGATGTACAATGTTTACAACTACCCAAAAAATTAAGCTATGTGTGACGTGATTCATAACTAAGCATGGTCTAATGTTTTCAGGGCAATGACAGGGACCATTCCATTTGAAGAGGCTCACGCTGCCCGGATTTCGTTAAGCAAGCCATCTATGTCCAAAAGTTGAGGACCGTTTGGAGAAGAGGCCACCCAGGTAACCTTATCCAAGCTCAAACACTAATTTAATCACTATTTAGTTGCCGTACTCGCATTCCTAGATGGATCTTTTGAGATTCCACAACTTTGATATTCTTACTTGGGATCATTTGATATGTGCCGTTGAAAATAACAGAATTGATCGTTCCTAGATGAATTCTTAGCTGATTTCATTGGGCTTCTCCCTTTACGCCAATATGAAATATATTAGCTGCAGTATATAGTCTAGGTTCATTTTAATGCGACTAAATGAGATACAAATACTACCTGCTTATACCACTCGAGTATCCACCGTTAGGACGTTATGTTCCCTGCGACCACAACATAACCTTTTTGACTTATTAGCCTTGTGTCTTGATTAGTATGTCCTAATATCTCTGACTACAGAATAATGACAATATGACATTTGTTAGTCATTTATTCTGCACTGCAACAGGTGTAATTTTGGTGTTATATATGCAGGTTGTTCATTTCTTGGTTCATCCACTTGTGTTTATCAAAAGCAATATGTTTATGTCTATAGGATTTCTCGTGGAATCGTTTGATTCGGTCAAGACGTTCAAAGCAAATATTACTGAAGTGTTCCTTGTGTCGGCAGATTCCGGCAAATGGTCAAAGGTATATCTTCAGTGAATGGCAGCACTAATGGTACTTTTGGAATATCAGAACATGGTCAAATTTGCATGATCTTAAAAATATTTACATTTTGATATTTGTTATATTTGCATGTCACACAAAGATTTAGATTAAAAATATCTAATATTTCCATCTACTCCCTCCGTCCGAAAATACTTGTCATCAAAATGAACAAAAATGGATGTATCTAGAACTAAAATACATCTAGATACATCCCTTTTTATTCATTTTGATGACAAGTATTTCCGGATGGAGGGAGTATGTTTTTTTGTAGTGGAATTTTGTAGTTATTCTCTTGATCTGATTTTGTGTCTTGCTGCGTGCAATACTTGATTCTATATTTCCTTTGCTTTCTTGGTTGGCTTTGCAGACCAGGACACACATTCTGGAGATATCCTTGGCCATCAGGTGGTCCATCACCTATGTATGTAACTTCATTGAGATCATGCATGCGTCTTATAAGTTAGGGATTACAGTTCTTCAGACTACTTCTATTATCGCTGTTTCTATTAGAATAACTGAGAATGTGGTGCAGGGTTGCAGGTACATTTCAGAATAAGAGGGCGAGATTTGGGAGGCTTGGAGGAGACCATAGAGCAGCAATGTTGAGGTGGAGGGAGCCAGGATTGCCATTATCAATAGGATGAGTACCATCTATGGGCATAGTACTGTAAGTTGCAACCCAGAACCAAAATTCTTACATGGATTCGTGGACTGTGCGTACATAGGGTAGTACTTTTGATATTAATGGACTAATTGCTCCTCTCTTGGGTGGTCTATGTGGGCTTGCCCCCCTGTCTGGAGGTGAATTCAGCATTTGACAAACTTGACGTGTGTGCTTCCATAATCGATAGTCCTGAATACTAATATAGATGTTCTGCTTTATATTAAATATTGATGGTTTTTATTTAACCATATTCTACTTTGTACTGTACTTTGATGATTTGCATTGGATTACATGCTTCCCTGATAAATACCAGATGCTGGATTATTGAATCACTACTTTAGATATGCGCTTTGTGCCGGCTATGTTGAGCACTATGTGCCATTTTGTGGTAATGACTACATATGTCATGTTTGCCATACTTTTGGTATATATATGATGCCTTGCCCTTTGGCAATGCCGTGTTTTTCGTGTAAATTTTTTGTACTGGTCTAATCCATTCTGAGCAATACTTTAATTCCCTTTGGTAACAGAGAATGTTTTCTTTAAGCTCTTGATAAATCTTTGTATTGTTTGTGATATATAGTCAACACATTTATTCTGAGTGGTTATTTTAATTTCCTTTGGACGTACTAAAGGTTTTGTTATATTGAAGTTTTAGGCGTTCGGTCACCATGTTGAGCCAGGCAACGCGCGCCAAGGGGCGCTTCTGATCTAGTGCATATGAATGAACAAGGCATCGGCCATTGGATTCACCCGTCGTGCAAGGGTCGTGCACAAGTATCGTGCGTGGAGTAGTTCCAAATCTGATATGCATGTATATATATAGCCCAGTAAAAAAGATAGAGCACCGTAGAAAGGAGTGGCTAATGGCTAGTGATAGAAAAGAGAAAAATGCCATCAAAGCAGCAGAAATTCAGACTGCTTGACAATTGGCGGCCGGTTACATTTGTCATCAGTGATGATGTGACGAGTGGGAAGGTAGCAAAATCAAGGTGTCTTTCGAGAGGGGTAGCACCGTAGCAGCTAGCTAGCCAGGTAATTTCGCAAAAAAAAAAAAAAAGAGGCTAGCTAACCAGGTAGAGTCCCCGGCCGGCGTCTGAGTACGTAAAGTGCACATGACGACCAAAATAACTCCGGGCGACATCACACTCACGGGCGGTACGTGCGCGCCCCGGTCCACTTGCACCAATCAATTAATCATCAGAGCCGCCAGCGAGTGAGCTCTGGGCGCGAACAATTCAAACTTCAAGTGTGGCGTGTTCGTACGTACGTATGCACGCGTGGTCGCAGCCGACCCGTCGTGCGTGCCATTCGTCGGTGCGTGTCTATATATGCGACGTCCATGCATATGTGTTCGCCTGTGTACATGCATGTAATGCACACATATACGCCTAGTCACTACGTGCATGCATATGCTTGTGCATATCCTCCGATTCTATCTATCTTTGTTCGTTTTCTTTTCAACTTTTAAAATGAGCTAGCTAAGCGACAAAGTTGGCCTCCCTGCGATGATAAAAGGAACATATGCTCCTAACCGGCTGGTTGTACGCTGACCGCGACTCGTGATAGACGTGGCTGTATGCATGCTAGCTAGCCCGGATTGCTACTGCACTGGACGGCTTTTTGAGGAGAGGACGTGCGTGCGTGCGTGCGTGCGTGCGTGCGTGCGTGCGTGCGTGCGTGCGTGCGTGCGTGCGTGCGTGCGTGCGTGCGTGCGTGCGTGCGTGCGTGCGTGCGTGCGGCGCGTGCGTGCGTGCGTGCGTGCGCGTGCGTGCGTGCGCGCGTGCGTGCGTGCGTGCGTGCGTGCGTGCGCGCGTGCGCGCGCGCGCGTGCGCGCGCGCGTGCGTGCGTGCGCGCGCGTGCGCGCGTGCGTGCGTGCGTGCGTGCGCGTGCGTGCGTGCGTGCGTGCGCGGCGTGCGCGCGCGTGCGTGCGTGCGTGCGCGTGCGCGCGTGCGTGCGCGCGTGCGTGCGTGCGTGCGCGTGCGGCGGCGTCGCGTGCGTATGCGTGCGTGCGTGCGTGCGTGCGTGCGTGCGTGCGTGCGTGCGTGCGTGCGTGCGTGCGTGCGTGCGTGCGTGCGTGCGTGCGTGCGTGCGTGCGTGCGTGCGTGCGTGCGTGCGTGCGTGCGTGCGTGCGCGCGTGCGTGCGTGCGTGCGTGCGTGCGCGCGTGCGTGCGTGCGTGCGCGCGCGTGCGTGCGTGCGCGCGTGCGGCGCGTGCGTGCGCGGCGTGCGTGCGGTGCGTGCGCGGCGTGCGTGCGTGCGCGCGCGGCGTGCGTGCGCGCGCGCGCGCGTGCGCGCGGCGCGTGCGCGCGCGTGCGTGCGTGCGCGGCGCGGCGTGCGCGGTATGCGCGCGTGCGCGGCGCGGCGCGGCGGCGTGCGGCGGCGCGCGCGCGGCGCGCGCGCGCGTGCGCGGCGCGGCGGCGTGCGGCGGCGGCGCGTGCGGCGTGCGGCGCGCGCGTGCGGCGCGCGCGGCGCGCGCGCGCGTGCGCGGCGCGGCGGCGGCGGCGTATGCGCGCGGCGGCGGCGCGGCGTGCGTATGCGTGCGCGGCGTGAGAGAGAGAGAGAGAGAGAGAGAGAGAGAGAGAGAGAGACGTGGCATCTCGTGAACTGAACAACGACAGACGAAGGGATGGAAGGAGTATCTGCCTGGCTAGCGGGCCGTTCATATTCATGCGAACGACGTGCCGAACTGCTCCTGAACTCTGAGAAGCGCCATCATGTGCCTGGGTTTCCATTCCTGGTTAACTTCCTCCCTTCCCTTTCGACCTGGCCGGCCTGCCAATGCATGAACCGGCAAATGCTGACAGCAACGATAGCTAGGCTAAGACGTACCTGCGCACATGCCCCGCTCACGGGTCATATGGGATGGGCGACTTCGATGCATTGGAAGAGGCAGGAACATTTGGAACCCGTCGCCTGAAATTGCTTTGAAGCTTAGAACATTTGAGCTTCCACCGAATTTACCTCGACCGTCCGGTCGAAATTCAAGGACCGCCCTTTGTCTTCCCTTCTCTAGCCTTTCTTCCTTCTTATTACTAGCACCGTCCCAAATACTTGTCTTAAATTTGTCTAGATACAAATGTGTATAACACTAAAACATATTTAGATAAATCCGTATTTAGACAAATTTAAGACAAGTAATTTAGGGTGGACGGAGTACTTCTGACGACGTCACATTGTCCCCGTCTCTAGTGAGAGGTCCTAGTGGGCTCCTATCGACAACACCGCTACTAGCCATGGTGACTTTTTCTCCATCTGGGCGCGGTCCTTACTCGGCATCATCTGGGATGTCGCAACTAGCTACGTCGTGCACTGTCTCTATATCTACGGCGCCTCGCCTTCTTCTCCGGGAATGGACTGATGAGTTTTCAGGCGGGCGCTCATTGCAAACGCGGGAAGAATTTGGAGGTCGGGTTACCACCACCCCCAAAAAAAACCACGAATTTGCTATTTCTCAGGTGCTTGAATTTTTTTAAAGCATCAATCACTTTTTGTTAGTTCTTCCTGAGCTCACTGGAGAAGGAAAGACCTGGCTGGAAAAGAAGTAGCCCCACTATCTATTTTAAGGGGAAGCCATGACCCATTCTCTATCTTAGGGATGGGGGTGCAGGGGATCGCCGGAGTTGTGTGGCGGGGGTTAGAGGGATGGCCGGGGCGACAACCACTATGGCGGGAGGGGGTCGAGGCGAGGCGAGGCGCGGTTAAGCTGGATTCGCCAATGTACTTGCGAGGTAGAAGAAGGTGAAGGTAGAAGATGAACGGTACCTAATCTATTTTTTGCCGTTGGATAAAGATCGGGCGACCCAGAATGGAAGTGACTGATGCATTTTTTTTCCAGATGCCTGATCCATAGACGGTCCCAAGAAACCAACATCACACAGATAGTAGGAAACTGATCTGACGCGTGTCACGGTGTCGTTCTTGGGACCCGCACGACGTTGGATGCATACACATCATGAAAGATGCGCGTGGTCGAGCGATGGATGTACAGCAAGGTGAATGAATGGAAATTGTGGACCTGGCTGGCCACTCATGTACAACCTGCTGTACATGATCCGTCTGTAGTGGGTGTGTGTCGGTGTAGATAAATGCATGGCATTGGCATTGGCATGCAGTAGTACTACGTAAAATGCAGCATGCATGCACGCGGTCGATTGCAGTACTACGTACTGCTCCCGTCCGGAAGGCCAGTACCTCGTGTACGTGCATCTGACAAGCGCAATGTGGCTTGACTGCTCCTGGGTCGTCGGCCGGCGACAAGCATTGACGTATACGAATTTCAATTATTCAAATGTCCATCAAGCATACATACATAAATACTCTCTCCATTCGGAAATAACTGTCGGAGAAATGATGAAAATGGATGTATCTAAAATAAAAATGCGTCTAGATAAAACCCATTTCTTTGGAGGGAGGGAGGGAGTACAAAATGTCCACTGCTTTGGAGGTAGTCAGGCGCCGTAGACCGGAAGTCCGGAACAGCTTGCTACATTCTCGCGCGCCCGCAGAATAGTTCTCGTTCGTAGTACGTACGTACTCCACTCTGATCGAGCTGCCCAGTGCCAACGAACATCGGTTCAATTGAATTTTTTTTTGAACGTTGGCAGTAAAGCTGCCAAATTCATTGATCAGAAGAAGCGTTACAAGAACCCTCCGAGGAGGAAAGCACAGCAAAGGCTAGTGCAAAAAGAAAAGAAAGAAAAAAGGCCGGCACCACCACAAACCCAAACTCCACCGACAAGCCATGTACACCATCGGAAACCATCGCTGGACCTCCAAGAGGACGCCTCCAAGGAGGGAGTGATATCGAGGACAACACCGTCCCCCGATCTGGACTAGCCAAATCTTAGGTTTTCACCCGGAGATCACAGGCCAAAACGAGCTCACCGCGGTATCTTCAAGGAGGAAGACGACATCCGCAGACGCCGTTACCGTCAAGATCGACGTAAAAAGGCAGACTTTCATCCGGCCGAGTCTTCCACCAACAAACAGGATCCGAGGCCAATCGAGCTGCCTCAAGAAAAAGGCCATGCACACACAACCGGGACGAGCTTGTCACCGCCGACTGTGAAAATTGCGAACAAGAGCCAACTGGCTGGGCCGCCGCCACAAGCAGTTCGGGCGCCAAACCAGATCCGGCCATCCTCAACCTCCGTGCGCAGATCTGGGTGAGGAACCGCACCGCAGCCGCATGTGAAGAGCCGAATTAGAACCGGAGTCGCCGGCAAGACCGCCCAAGGCCGTGATCGGATGGACACCAAAACAAACTAACAGCGTCCGCACCGCCGCGCAAGGACAGGACCAGCCGAGCCGGAGTTGGTGTGCTTGAGAACCTCCTCTGCGCTACAGAGCCGCTGTACGGCGCCGCTACTCCAGGAGATGGGCGTGAACATGCTTGAAGGAGAGCCAACCCGATCCGCCGACCCCACCGCACCGCCACCACCTACTCAACCCGCAACGAGATCCGGCGATCACATCACCGTGCGAGGCGAGCACCTCCACAGACGCTAAACGCGCCAGATCTGCGCGCGGGCTGCCCGGCCACCAAGCGCCACGCCCGAACTTCGTGCCTTCGGCGCGCATGCATGCCGCACGCGCCGCGCAAAGACGCGACGCCACGCCGCCGCAGACGTCGCACCATCGCGCGCCACCGCGCTGTCCGCGCTTCATCGCGCCAGCGCCGGTGCGTCGCGCCTCCGGCGCAGACACCACGCCCGCGCCCCGGCGCCGATTCGCATGAAGCCGCGCTAACGCCTCCCGTGGCGGCGACCCGCCGCCCGACCTCGCGAGAGGAAAAACCCGCCGCCCGCCGCCCATGCTGGCTTTGCCGACGGCGCTTGCGGCGGCGGAATGGGGATCTGGGAGGGAGGCTGGTGTGGCGGCTAGGGTTTCGCCCGGGCCGCCCGCGGGGAGGGCGACACGAGCGAGAGACTCCCGTAGCACAAAATATCATCCGGTTCAATTGAATTGATGGCGCGTTAATGTGATGGTGTGGCAGACAGCGCCGCAGAAGCAATCAAGGCACTCACGTCATTCATTTTTCTGTGCGCGTGTACAGTACGACACGTGTATTTATGTATGCCTGCCGGTTGCACTGCAAGCCGCCGGTGCAATGCAATCGGTGCTTCTCGCCTGCGGTCCCTCCGAGCCAGCAGCGGGCGGGGCCACCGACGTCGCCGGCCGCCGTCATGGGCTGTCGGTGGACCAGTATATGGTCTAGTTTTTAGGTGATCTTGGTGGCACTCTGTTACATGTGGCTATGGGGATTACTATTTGGCACGGGCTAGTGAGGTGCCGCAGAGAGCAACTAATTAACGAGCGCTCTTTTTGGAAGCCTCGTAATGATCAGCGTCATTTGGTGCGCTTTCAGCAATTCGCCACGTGTCGTGCTCTGGGCGCTCCCTCCGGATTTTTGTTTTATTTTTCCGCACGTATTTTTGGCATTTTAAACCGTTTTTTCCGGGTTTTTTCGACATTTTGGTTTTCCACCGGCCTTTTCTAGCTTTCCGACCAAACAAAAAAAATTCGAAAAAAAAAATTGCGCAAAAAAAACGCATTTTCTTTTTTTTCTTTCGCGAGAGTTACGGTTTTGTTTCGGCGAGAGGCACGGTTGTGCTTTCGTGAGAGGCACGGCCGTGCCTCTTGAAAACGGAAAAAAATGCGTTTTCTGTTTCTTTTTTCCTTTCCCGAGAGGCACGGTTTTGCTTCCGTGAGAGGCACGGTTGTGCTTTCGCGAGAGGCACGGTTGTGATTTCGTCAGAGGCACGGGCGTGCCTCTTTCGGAAAGGGAAAAACCCGTGCTCCCGGTTGGGTTTTTTCGTCCGGTTTTTTTCTTTCGGTTTTTCTTCATGAAGAAAAAATTTCGTCAAAACCTATCAACATTGAATCTAGTATGGAAGATCTCAACGCGAGGAATCCAACGGCGAAAGTGGTTCGAGATTTGGACGAACGGTTTAAGAGATAAAACATTTTGAATAAACGGATCTACGAAAAAAGGGAAAACTCCCAGGTTGCGGCAAGTGGCGCACATGGAGCGTGCCTCTTTTCGCAACCAGGGAAATTGGAATGATCTTCGCAACGAGTACACCTTAACTAGTGATTTCGGGTACCGCGTACTTCCCAAACGCTGATTATTTGAATGGCTGGCCCATTCTTCCTGCTTTCATCCAATCCGGTGTTGCGAAGGTTCTAGGACCTTCCCTGTTTTTTTAATATAATGTTTCTTCTTTTTTTTTCGTTTTTCTTTCAACTTTAATTTTATTTTTTGGTTTTAATTTTCTTGTCTGATTTTTATATTCCATTTTTACTCTTTGTTTTTAATATTTGTGAAATATGTTAAATTCGTGAACTTTTTGTAAAATCTTGAACATTTTCTTAAATTCGTGAATAATCTTTTGTTCATTAGATTCAAAAGCTGTTCAACAATGTAAAAAAATATATTCATCGAAATCAACTTTGTTCATTGAATCTAAAATTATCCATCAAACTCAAAAAGCTCATCCTAATAAAAAATATATATCAAATTCGCAAATTGTTCATTTTGTTTTGAAAAAATGTTCAACAAATTGAAATTTGTTCATTGAATTGAGAAAAAATGTTCATTGAACGTAAAATTTGTTCATCCATTTTTCAAAAGACAATCTTCTTGAATAAAACTTTATTCTTCAAATTTTGAATTAGCGAACATTTTTATGAAATTTATGAAGATTTTTTAGTTCACAAACATTTTTTCAATATGTATATATATTAGTTGATATCATGAACATTTGTTTTAACCATGAACATGTTATCATTTCTGTAACATTTTCCCAAAATTTATTTACTTTCCTTCAATGTTAAACTTTTTTATATTCCTATTTTTTAGAGAAAAAGAAAAAACATAAAATACCGAATAAATAACATGGGGGCACCCAACCTCCCTTATGGGCCGGCCCATGAGGGGCACGCGGGAGGGGAGTGAGTGCGCGCTGGCATGCGGTAGCAACTGACTGAGGTGGGCTCGTTCGTGAGCCTCCCCAAAGGTCACTTGGGGTGTGCTAAGAGCGCGCCACTTGGCGTTCTTAGCCACCGCCATGTGTCACGTTGTGGGTGCTTTCTCCAGATTTGATTTTTTCACACACGTTTCTGGTTTTTTAGATGGGTTTTTTTCGTCTTTTCGGTTTTTCGCCAGTCTTTCTTTGTTTTTTGACAAAAAATATTTTAAAAAAATGTATGCGTTCGCTTTTTCTTCTTGGATTTTGCGAGAGGCACGATTTTGCTTCTACGAGTGGAGCGGCCATGCCTCTCGGAAATAGGGGGGATGCATTGTTTTTGCTTCAGCGAGAGGCCGTGCCTCCCGAAAACGGGAAAAACGTGTTTTTTCCTTCCACGAGAGTCATGGTTTTGCTTCAGCGAGAGGCCGTGCCTCCCGTAAATGGGGAAAACGTGTTTTTTCCTTCTGCGAGAGTCGTGGTTTTGCTTCCGCAAGATACACGTTCGTGCCTCTTAAAAACGGCTTTTCGGAAAGGGGAAAAAACTTTCTCTCAAAGTGGTTTAGTCATCCTTTTTTGTTAAAAAAAGATTGTCAAAATCTATCGACATGGTATATAATTTTAAAGATCTCGACGCGAGAAATCCAAAGGTGAAATCGGATCGAGATTTGGAAGCACGATTTAAGAGATAAAATGTTTTTGAATAAATGGGATCTACGAAAAAAGAGAAAACTCCCAACTTGCGACAAGTGACGCGCATGCAGTGCGCCACTTGTCTTAACCTGGGGAGGTTGAAGTGATCTATGAAAGGAGTACTCCTCAATTAGTGAATTCGCTGGCATATTGACCGATAGAAAGTCCCAAGTGGCTATTGGTCAGAACAAGGCTTCTCCGCACTAGGCCCCGCTTGAATAACCCCGCCTGGTTAATTAGGGATGGGCCTCACCTTGCAGGCACTGCTATACCTAGGTTAAAGCGAGAACCTTCCGACTCGCTGAAGCGCGGTGCTGTCACGCGAGCGTATGGGCGGGCCCAGTACGCGTCAGGTCACTGCTCCTTCTTTTCATTTTATTTTCAAGGTTTTTCTATCGTCTTTTTCTTTTAGTTTTCACTTTTACTTATACTTCTAAATAGTATAAATATTATATTTAAAAACTTTACATAAACCATTTGAAACAAATGTTAAACAAACAATTTAAAAACATTAAATGTACATAGAGAAAATGTTTCTAATGTATACAAAATATATGATGTGTTTGAAAAAAATGTTAAACAAGTATTTAAAAAATGTTAGTCAATGATTTTAAAAATGTTAAATGTGTGTAAAAAAGGTTGACCATGTATTAAAAAATGTTAATCATGCATTTCAAAAAGAAGTTAAATGTGTATACAAATATTAATCTAGTATTTGAAAAAACTGTAAAATGTGTATAGACAGAATATTGACCATATATTAAAAAAATGTTTGTCAAGCATTTGAAAAAGATTAAATGTATGTACAAAAATGTGTGTACAAAAATGAAAACCTGAGAGAAAACTAAAGAAAAACCAATGAAAAACAAGTAGAAAAAGAAAGAAAAACCGAAGAAAATTGAAGCTTCTAAAACTCAAAAAAGAAGCGAAGAAAACCAAAGAAAAACCCCAGTAAGAAGAGAAAGAAACAAAGAGATACCGGTGACAAAAAACCGTGAAAAATTGGGTCTGTTTCTTTAACAAGGTCATGACCTAGTATTTTAACACGAACCGGACGGTAGCAGCGCTGCTCTGCGATATCTGCTTGAAGAAAATTGTAAGTATGCATGAATGAGACAACCCTCAACTATAGACGCTTCAGGCAAGACCGTAAGAAGCCTTGCTATGAGCGAGATATATCTTTTTTTGTCACCTTGCTCGGCGATATCTGCTTGAAGAAAAACTCTTTGTAGCAAGAGCTCCTAACCAGCGCCTTAAGCGCCAGTTAAACCAACTAGTGCCCATCTGCGGGCGTGCTGGGCCGGCCCAGCTACGCCTGGTTTCACGTGGACCTTTCATGGGTTGTCAGGTGGCACAGTTGACGTTCACCAGTTGACTTTTCAAAACAGTTTATTAAAAAAATAAAAAGAAAAATTGTGGATTTTAAAACAGTTCATAAATTCCAAAAATTTGTGTATATGAAAAAGTTCAATTTCTTTAGAAAATATCATGGACTCGGAAAAAATGTCGAGAGATGTTGAAATGTTCATGTAGTTGAAAAAGTTTTCTGTGTCAAAAAAAAGTTCATGGGTTTTTAAAAGAGTCCCGAAAATTGAAAAAAGGTTGTTATTTCTTTAAAAAAATTATTATACATTTGAAAAGGAGTTGATAGGTTTTGAATTAAATTTCTAATTTTCCAAAAGTTCACAAAAACTGAAAGCAATTCGTAAATTTGAAAAATTTCACAACATTAGTTTTTTCAAGAATTTGGGAAAATATGAAAGGAAGAACATGAACAAAAAGAAAAAACCAAGCAGAACCCACACCGTGAAACGAATTAAAAATCATCCAGATAAAAACCGTCTGAACGTTCACATTTTACATTGTAGCTGCCTCTTGTTTGACTTTTCTTTGTAGACACATCACCAATCGCTACATCGGATGCTTTTGAGCCACCCGTTTTCACTCATACAACCCATCTAATAATCAGGTCGTCGGCGAGCTAAGAGCAAAGGTTTTGTACGATGTTTTTAAACAGTAATTATTTTTTAGCCAAGTATTAGAATCAAATATGATTTCAACTTTAACAATATCTTATGTTTCCAAGAATTAGCATGTACGAAGCCCAATTTATTCTAGAAAGTTATGTGTGTTATAACAAAACATAAAATGGCAACTCACGCTGATTAAAATGAAAAACGGATTTATTATTTTTTAAAAATTAAATGGAAGAGAAGCCGAGAATTTTCAAAGATGCCAATACCTAAAAATATACAGATTCCACCAAATTACGCCTTTCTAGGATGACAAAAATTGTTGTAATTTCATTATATTTCATGTTTTAATTTTAAATGAAAATAAGTGAGAAGTAGGCGATAATAATCTCATGATATTTTCTCTGTAAAAAAGTGAGAATTTCATGATACTCATTTGAAGATACTAAGATAATTAGAACTAATGTATCAGAAAAAGGACACTAATTGCTGCAAGACATCAATATTAACCACAAAAGTTGAAAAAAGGAACTCTATGCATGAAAAAAAATTAAACCCAGAATCCACTTGCGATGGCTCCTCGCCTGCCTGATCATGTGGCGGTCGTGCCAGATCATTGTCCAGCGCATGGACGAAAGAGAAACCTTGATCTAGGGTGGGATGGCACCGATGACGAGGAATCCATTGGCTACATCCGAGTGATTTGGTGGACAAAGGCTACATCGGCTACCTGCATAGAGATATCACGTTTTGCCGATGCAGGATGTGACCACACATTTCCATAATCCTCGCCATTACTGAAGAAATCCTGAGCTACTGGCTCAGAGGTGAACACATTGCGCCGGATCTGAAGGCAGCCTGTTGCCGCTTGGCCCGATCCCAAATTTGCCGGTCAGGATTATTCCTCGGCGTATCACCGATCCCCGGGAAGAACACCCTTGACGTAGCAATCGTCAGGGTGTCTTGGGTGTTGCGGTAACAGTAATGCATCATCGATCCTCACCATCGTCATGGTAGCAACAGTATCCCATCGACGTATCTAGCTAGGAGACTGAGTGATACAGAGGAAGCCGGGGAAGGGAGGTTGGAGGAGAATGAGAGGAAAGAGAGATAAGTTGGGAGTGGCCAATACGAATCACATAGTACCACATGCCTCGCTTGTAATCAATGCCTAAGGAGGGACCACGGGACCTCATGTGTTGAATACAAAAGCTTGTTCCCATCTGTATCATGAGTACCACTTTTTTTGGACCCGAATATGGCATTGACATTCGATCTAGGTTGGAGGGTCGAGCTAACGTCCTCGTCCCATCACGAAACGCCCCTCGATAAACTAGTCTTTGGGCTAATCAAAACACCAAACATAATAAGAAAAAAAGAAATTGGGCCTACTAGCACGACCAACAAAGCAACGGGCCCATCTAGGTGCTAAACATGTAAAAATGTAGAAAACGATTTAAAAAATAGTGAATAATCTTAATAATAAAAGATCCACAAAATATGTAGAAATTCATATTTGTATTAAAAAATTGCTAACCAAAATTATATAAAAATGCCATGGATTAGCCGATATAATTGTGATGTTATACTTGTTAAAACTACCGCGCACAAAAGGTACCTATAGAAAGAAAAAAAATGCAATGATAGAGAACAAACTAGCAATTTTTTCATGATCTACATTTAAAAAGTGAACAAAAGCACCTAGAAAAAATACAAAATGAATTTTCATTTCGCATTACTTATGAAAAAACAAAACTGCCTACAATTTGCCATTGATGTAAAAATATATGAAAGATTACCGATGCTACATACAAACAATACTACATGGTCTACATAACCAAAAAAATGCCACGATATACATAATTAAAAATTACAATGGTACCTAGAAATGAACTACCATGATTGCCAGGATATAAAATAAAAAATTGCCATGGTATAGATGATATAAGTGCCATGTTACCTACAAAAAAAACTACCATGGTGTACCTAATAAATTTTGTCATGGTGTAAAATAACAATAAAAAATTATTGACCATGGCCAACTAATAAATTTTCCATATTACAAAGAATACAATTTTAATGTTCCAACTATAAATTTTCCATGGTCTAAAAATACAATTTGCTATGGTAAAAACTAAAGTTCCTTGGTCAATTTTTTTACTATGGTGGAAAAATATAAATCTGCCATGGTAAATAATATACCATGGATTGTCCGGTAAATTTTCTTTGATCCAAAAATTGCCATGTTTCGTACAGTAAATTGCCATGGTTCTAAAGTTTTGCCACAACAACTTTTTTGGGTAATTTTTAATGGGCACATGGAAAAAAGATACGGTTGTGTTTCTTTTAGAAAGACAACAAATATAGGAATTTGCCATCAAGATATGGCAAGTTTGAAAGAATGTTGTTCTCTAAAAAAATGCCATGCTTTGGAAAATTGTTAAATGGTCACATCAAAAATTTAGGAGATTCGTTCTTTAAACAAAAAGGATGGCAAAAGTTTATACAAAATTGTAATGGACACGTGGAAAAAATTAGTTTTTTGTTCTCTAAAAAGATGGCAACTTTTGGAAAAAAAATTAATGGGCACACTATTTTTTTAATTGTAAATAAGGATAGCAAAATTAGGAATTTTCCATGTTAGATTTGATAAACCCAAGAGGCTAAAACTGACATAGTCTATAGACTACATTTTCCATAGGCACATGGCAAAATTGCCAATGTACAAAAAATATAATAACAATTACCATGTTATGCAAAAATGAAACTTTCCACAACGCATAAAGCAGATTTGCTGACTTATGAAAACAAAATTTAAAATGAGGCAAAATTGCAATATTATACACTTGCAGTTGCAGGATAGGGCAACACGGATAAAGGGGGTAGTTGCCATGTTCTAATTAATAAACTGCCATGGTTTAATTTTTTTACATGCTACCTAAGTTTAAATCGCCAAGGTCTTATTAATATAATTGACATGCTCTAAATAAAATAAAATAAATGACATAGTACCTACAATAAAACCATCATGGTCTAATTAATAAAAATGCCATGCTCTAGTTAGTAATTGAATAGTAATTTCCATGTGAATAGTAATTGAAAATGTTGTAAAAAGGAACTGAAAACTTTGTGTATAATAAAACTAATTGGCCATGTGAATAGTTTTAAAGAAGCAAACTTAAATTTTTCAAGGCATAAATATAGCTACATGCAAAAGAACAACATATTATTCTTTGATGCAAATACACTACTTGATGTGATGTTGAAAAACTACATCATGGTGACACCCTAGTTTGTTTAGATTTGCCATCAAGGTAGATAAAAAAAGGTTCCGGGTTCTATTAAAGTTGCCATGATTTTTACTCTAAAAAATGCCACCCCAATACAAATGTGTCATGATTATGAGACCATGTTTCAATTTGTAAGAAACTGCCATCATTTCAATCTAATGATTTCCGAATACTTATGTGATGCAACCATGCTACATGGCACATGGCACATGGCAAAATGTCCATGATATGGATCTATTTTGGCATTAAAATTGTCAAGGACAAAAACATACGAAAAATCAACAAATTCCCATGTTGTGTTTCACAGGCCTACAATATCCACTGCATTTTTAATTACCCGCCATTGTCCACTGGATTTTCATGGCAAATCCACTACATAAATTGCCATGGCTACAAAATCCACTGTCCCCCTGCATTTCCAGCCGAATGAAAACCGTTATGGGGGAGGAATCGAGCAGAAACCTCACCAGCATATATGATGACGTCAGAGTCGACGACAGCGCCCGTGTTTTCGAACCGGCTCATGTCCTAGGTCCCCCGTACACCCTGCCTCGATTGTTGGGACCTCGACGCTGCCAAAGACTTAGCCTTGGTGGCGGCGGCCGGGGCAGAGGCAGGACCGGCTACCACCATAGCAGAGGCAATGGCGCTGACCTGTTAGACGCAATGGGGGAGGAATCCTCCTACGTCAGCTTGGGTTGCGTCTCAACGGGGGCCTCCCCCGGCAGCTCAGAAGCGGTGGTGGGTATGGAGGCACAATAACAGCACGCAGGACATGGCGAGGAAACTACCACGTTGCCCAGAGCCTTTCATCATTCCGCAAGACAGAGGCCCATCATCATGGTGCGGAGACCGAGAAGGACGCCGCAGAGTAGACACCCTCGTTGCGGGAACGGCCGACAGGTGGATCGGTGCGGCGGCGGCGGGAGCACAAATGGCGAATTCGTGGGTAACCTCAAGCCAGTTCGTCGGGAACTTGTCAAATCCACGGGTTGGCTGCCGAGTTCACTGAAAGCTGTTCGGAGGAATCTCAAAGTCTGGCGTGGCTGTCAGATTGCTTTTAGATGCGTGCAGTGTGGTCCGATGGCTAAAACATCGTTCAGTCGGAAGTGCTAAATTCGGATGTCAAACTTTTAGCCTTTCCCTTTTTTTTTATGGAAAAGGAGGACCAGACTCTGGCCTCTACACAGTACTCATGCACACATCCATAGTACAACTTTAAATAAAAGTCTGTATTATCAATTGTATATCAACCACGTATGTCCCTGGGAAAATATTTGGAGCGTTTTTACTACATACATCCCGATCGTGTAAGTAACTGTAGGTTGAGACATGTTTCTCGGGCTCCTATGAGCCAAGAATACCACGTCCACCTTCAAGTATCTGACTTGTCTGCCATCCAGAACAAATTAGCAGTACGCTCAGCTGTCGTAGGTGCGGCACTCGTCGGTCTCGGGGTTCTCCTTGCAGTAGTTCTCCAGCGGGTCGGAGTCCTTGAGCTTGTCCCGGGCGTGGCTGGCGGCGGCGCTGAGCTCCTCCACCTCGTCCCACGCCGCCGCGCACTCCCCGCTGGCGGCGTCCTCCGAGCACGTCTCCTGGGCCTCCTTGATGCTGTCCGACATCTTGTCGGAGATGCCCGACGGCGTGGCCGGCCCGCCCGCCCTGCAGGAGAGGGCACCGCCGCGGCGGTATGCCGTCGGGAAGGTGACGCGGGCGGCGGCCACCTGAGGCCTGGCGAGGACGTCGCCCCTGGCCGTGGGCGCGAAGGTAGACAGGCTCACGTTGGTGAGCGCGGACGCCATTGCAGGGTGTGGTGGATCGACGGAGATTTTATGTGGTTCGGCTGTAACAAGTTGCTGCGTTTGATGCGGTAGGTTTGTATTTATAGCTCTGCTTGGGTGCTTGGGGAAGGAAGCTTTTAGGTGCACTCGTTTCCTATCACGTTTGGGCGTTTGGGAGTGGAAGCTTTTACGTGCACCCGTTTCCTATCACGTTTGGGCCAATCGTTCTGAGCCACGTCGATCGTCTCATTGGAGATATTTTTCAGGCAAGCAACTGGAGCGTGGGAGGAAGATCTTTTCTACTTGTCGACGATTGGCAAGATGAGGAAGTGAGTGATTTTCATTTTGACACGAAAAACCTGTATTTGTGAACGCGTTGTTGGATTTATGTTGGTGAGAAAACCCGTGTTGGACACGAAATGTATACGAGGTTCATGTTGTGCCAGAGAACAATGGTTTGTACAGATGCGAATTGGATGTGGTTTGAAAAATATCTGAGATATGTCTGGTGTATCTCCTACATCTGGTATCGGTAAGCCCTCGAATGATACTTAAAAAATATGCTATGGAGCAGAGGTCCCAAGATGTAGGACCATGTCACTGGAAAAATTTCAAGTCAGTTGGTATTTCAAGATGTAGGACCAAGCGAGTGCCAAAGAAAACCTTCTATCTAGGTGGAATTTTGAATGCCCAAAGCATTTTGGCGTTGGGACGAGCTAGTCCCGTATCAGCTTATCGTATACCCCATCCGTTCCAAAATAAGTGACTCAACTTTATACTTGTTAGTATAAAGTTGAGTCACTTATTTTGGGATGGATTTTATCGAAAAAACTTATTTTGGGACGGAGAGTTAGTATAAAATTAAGTCACTTATTTTGGGAGTAGTACCAAGCAGACCAACAAGATATTTTTCTACTTTCTGTTTCCGCTTGGCAAGATGATCGATGAACTTGAGTGGTTTTCATTTTGTCCCCAAAAACTGTCTTTAGCACATGTTCTTGGGTGCATGTTGGCGTGAAATTCCGTGTTGGATACTAAATATATAGCGCCGGACAACAATGGTTTCCACAAATGCGAATTGGAGGTGGTCTGAAAAATATCTGAGATATATACAATTATTAACCCGGCTGATTGCTAGTGAGTGGGTGCTCCTTGTTTTTACATGCATGGTAATCAGTCAATTGTTTTTTCAGAAATGGCCATCATGGGCTTTATTATTGATGATCAATAGTTACATCGTCCGAGTTCGTCGACTAACTTCCCGAACAGGAAACTATGATGCTTATCGCCCCAAGTACAAGAAGTTTTATTGTGAGAACTGAAGTTAGCTAGCTCATGAGCCACCACATTTGCTTCCCTTCAACAATGCATGAATTTCACTGCCCCAGTCATGATTGATGTGTCCACACAATCCGCACAAATAACCACTGCGGCATTCCGCCAGCTTGCCTGCCCCGTTCACAAGTTAATAACCTCCATCAAGTCGGATTCCGCCAGTAATCTTTCTAAAACAAGTGGATACACAAAAATGGAGTCCCTCCTTCATCGCTAGAGCTTCCATTCTTGCTGCATCTGCTGCGTTGGGGTAGAAAACACATTGTGCTGCTAAACTATCCAAATGCGTCTCCCAGGATCACGCCTGTGGCTCCCGCCCCATCATCCTCATGGAAAGAGGCATCAAAATTAAGTTTTATGAACCTTACTGCATGTTTTCATGTTTACCTATTCTCATGTTCCATGGGGAAGGCGTTCAACCCTTGAAGCATTTTCTGTAATGGCAAGAATAGAACAAGCCTAGCGGCCACAGGGTGGAATGCACTCAGCTCGAGTAGTTTGTCGCTGAAGCCACCGTACGTAGGCACCAAGCAGCCACAACTATAACTTCCGAAACACTCACACATCGAAACCATGGCATCAACTGCGTCGGTCCCTTGAGGAGAGATTCCAGCATTGCTGATTTCGAGCGTTCCACCACAATACACTAAATTTATAGTCTCGAAAATCCCTAGTATGCACTATAAATCAAATGCTCGATTGCATGTGAACAGAAGGTGTTGAATGCCCTCATGCCCTTGTTGGCAAACAAGCATTGATCATCCATACCTATGTGCCTATCAGCAATGATCACGTTATGTGGGAGGATGTCGTGGAGAGCTCTCCAACAAAAGCTTTGCATTTTGCATGGTATTTTCATCTTTCATAGAGCACTCTAGAGAGGGTTGTTCATAGATGGGCATGGCGCATGCATATTGATGGCACGAACATGTTGGTGTTTCTGTTCCATGTGATACATCGTACGTACTAAGAAGACACCAAGCTTGGGAAAGTGCCACGAGATGAAGTCATCGAAGGCACATAGTTCAATGAAATTTGTATGATCCTTAATGCATGCACCAAGAAAAAGATGAATCGGACCAGGGCCTCGTCCCATAGGCCGGTCGAAAGATCAAAAAGCTCCTCAATCTTGGAGATAAAAACTTGTCAGTGAGACATGATGATCATTCTGCTCGGGCTTGAATGGGTCCAAGGACCGGTCTAGATGTTTATGTTGTGTCCATTCCCTAATCTCCAAACATGATTGTTCTTAACAGTTTGAATCCCAACCACCAAACTCTGCCAAGTAAGTGAGGATACCTTCTTGGGACCAACCCGAAGGATATCTCCATCCGGACAGTACTTTGCACAAAGTACCTTTGGACACAGGGAGTCTGTGGTACTGTCACAATGCATGATACTTGCTTCGCTAATATAGCTAAGTTGAACTAGTGAAGATCGTGGAATCTCATAACTTCCAACTTTTCTGGTATAGATAATTTCCATCTAGCAATCAAATGCATTGTACTTTCTCCTCATTATCACCCCACCAAAATTCAACAATGATGTTCATGATGTCATTGCAAATTCCTTCTGGAAGTTGGAATACTCACATCGCAAGTCCCTCATTCAGTCCATCAAAATTCTTCATACATGCTAGCAGACCGCCAGGCGCCATCATCACCTTCCACTCGGACATCAATATAGTTTGTGTGTGAGAACAAGAGAGATAACTTCATTCCCTTTCTCCGGAATAAAGCAACTCTACCTTTCCTTCCATCACTAGGGTTAACTATCACAAAAATGTTTTTGAGATGATGATGTAAAAAATATGGTGGATAGCCATCCAGGTGAGTCTTCGAGAAAAACAATACCTTGGGATTGTGTCTCCATTGGACACTCGACATAGCTAAAACTACCGAGGCGTTCCCTAGGCCCCAACAGTTCTAGGATAGGGCTCTTATTGTTCCCAGTGCTACTCCTCGAAGGACCCCGCAGTTTCTGAGAGTGTAGTTGAAATTGAGATACCACTTTCTATCTTATGCCTCTTAGATGCCTCATTATTATTCCTTATATCATCCTCATTAGCACCTGCACTAAGGTTTCCGTATATCTTCAAGTCTGTGAGCATCGGGACTATGGGAGTCAGATCCCACATAGCCGGGTCAATGTCATCAACCTCCTCTAGAGCCTGTCACTTCTTGGCATTCTCATTCGCCTTGGCACAACCCTAGGCTTCACATGGGTGCTTTTTGTGCCATCAAGTTCCCTTGTAACATTGTTCTGATCACCCTGGTTTGTCTTGGAGTGGGTATGCTCCTAGTGTAATTAGCAATCAAAGAACTCACCATGCCCTCATCCTCTGCCTGCATCATCACAACATCCACTACAACCTCTAGCATCGAATCCTCTGCCCCTTAAGAAGGCTCTTCAACTCTAGCATGTTTCACGACCAGCCTTAAGCCATGGCCCCATTTTGAGGTCCTTTGTCTCATACTCATTTGTTCCACATCCAGAGTGTGAGTGCCCGCTTTGTCCACCTGCCTAGCAAAATCATGGAATCTTTTCATACTCCGGTTGAAAAAATTATGTTCCCTCCACAAATAATAGTAACAATTTCGTAAGGGGTTCGGATAAATTAGGCTTAACACGAGCCCACATATGATTTCCAATTCCCCTCAACTCAATTACCACCTTATCCAACTTACCAATGTGCCTACCAAGGTTTTCCTCATAGCCTTTGATTGGTAACCATCTAGGAGCATGTGGATTTGCGCCCATATTGTTATGAAATTCAGTTCAGTTGAGGTACGTGTGACTAGACCATCATATAATTTTATGATCACAATTAATCCTCTAAAGTGCCACGGACCTCCTTCGGACACCTTCAACCAACCTGCCAAGCATAAACACTGGACGGTGAACAAGTTCTCCTCTAGAGTATGAAACTTGACCTCCTGAATGTTGCTCCATTCAATCCTCATGTGTCAGTAGAAGGCCGACTGGGTGAAGTAATTTGAGGTGTGAACTTCGGTCGGAACCATCCACTTTGTCCCTTCTTTTGACCACATCTTCAGTTTCCTCAAAGATAACATCATCATACTCTTCTTTGTCAATCCCCATATTCTATCGCATGTCATCCAAGTTCTCATCGAAACCTCTTCAACCTCCACTAGTTTACTGGCCGCACTTGATTTAGTCGGCACCCGGGGAGCCTAAAACCCTAGAAACCGATCTACCCTCGAAGGCGATGACACCCACCAATGTCGGGTGAGCGGACTAGCCGCCCCCTTGCTTTAGCCCAAGCGAGCGAGATCGACAGGGAGGAAGGACAACAATGATTTTCTATTGGTGGACTCTCGTCGGAGGAATTCCCAGTCGAAGGACAGGGAAACATGATTTGTGAGACCTAGGGGGGGGGGGGGTGGCAACGAAAATTGGTCAAAGATTGAACACTCGCATACTCAAACTAGGCTTGGGTTTTCTCTATAATCCTTTTCTAACTATATAGACCATTATCTTTTTCTTCTTTTTTGAATACCCTGCTCAATTACCTACTCGAAGTAGCAGTAGCACACACACATAGCATCGATCACAAATGTTACATCAAACCAAGCTTTGTCTGATTGTTGTTCTATCATCTACCACACCTACATGGGAATCAAGGGCATTAGTGGCTTACCCCGGAAGAAAGCCTCTAGGTCCCCCATCATGAGGTCGGAAATGTCGGAGCCAGACTCCTCGGTGGAGGCGGCATTATGCACGGTGAGCACCATGTTATCCTTGGGGAACAGCTCCACCGGCACCTCAGGCTCCCTCTCAAAGACATTGTGGCCTGCGCTCGCTACCTACCCTCCCTTTAATGCACCGACCGGCGCCACCTTGCCCTTGTTCGCTCCCCGAGCAACGTTCACTACAATGCCGGCTTCTCCTAGCGCATTCGGTACTTCCTTGTCGACAATATTTCGTGTTTGTTCATTAATGGCGCCAATGAGCAAGTCAAAGTCGAGAGCCAGGCTGGTAACCCCGGGGAAGTATTTTTTTCCGGGACAGTGGCCTCGTCCTTTGATCTTCTGGATTGGTAGGAGATTGTGCAGCCAAATACCTCGAGCCGCTTTGCGATCAATGAACCAATGTTGCCCAAACCGATGATGCCGCCCGCTCTTGCCACCAAGCTGGTAGGTATAACATCGGAGTTGATGCTGACATTGGTATTAGTTTGAGATACTAAATTGTAGGAGTATGTCTGCAAAGAACAGGCCTAGGGGGGAAGTTGGCCAGGACTTAGGAACAGTGAGTGAATGATGACCACGCGCACGATGTACCCAGACTACAGATCACTCTACCGTTGTTCTCCTTGAGCAATGAACCAGAAGCAATTTGCAAAACTCATCCTACAATTTTTTCTGAAATGGCACAGTTTCGCTGCGAAGGGGCAGAAGCAGAACCACGCATGGTTCCGAATCTGTTGCTTGAGTAGCAACCACCTAACCTTCATCCTTTGCTTGATCATCAAAAGTCCATCATTCATCCCCAATTTGTCTGTACATATTTCTCAGCGAGAAAATCCTCGCCCTCAGAGAGTCACGGCGCTCTTTTGTCAGTTGAGTCTTGTACCAGGTTAAAGGAACATTGAAATCCCATAAGGGCAACGAGCTCATTTGCTTTTATCACCACCTGACCTGGGAGGTGTTCCTTGCTTTTATCCCACCACATGGATGTTGTTAAATTTTAAATTTCATCACAATTTTGTGCCAAATTTCACGGGCATGCATGGTGTACATGGCTCCAATCTATATATCTGTGGGCTGCTACACACCTGGTCTGGAGCGAATAAGGTGTGATGTTCATGTTTCAGCAATATGGGATTTGCATGCATGATCGTAATCAGCCAAAGATTGAGCAGTCACAGTACTTTATAGACCAAGACCTTGGTTCTCTCCACCATCCTTTTGTAATTACAGGCCACATTTCCTCTTCTTAAATGCCCCTTGCTACATCTAAGAACAACCACTAAAAATGCCGGCGCGCCCCCTGCTTACTCCGAGGACGAGCGGTAAATATATCTACGTGTCACATGTAACATCAATCACAAATGTCATATGAAACCTGACTTGGTGTGATGTGTTGTTCTATCATCTACAGCGTTTGCTCGGGGATCACCGGCATGAGCAACGGCTTACCTTGGAAGAATGCCTCCAAGTTCCCGATCATGAGGTCCGAAAGTTCAGAGGCTGACTCCACAGTGAAGGCGGCGTTATGCGCTGTGAGCACCACATTTTCCATGGAGAATAGCTCCGATGGCACCTCAGGCTCCATCTCAAAGACATCGAGGCCCGCGCCCGCTATCCCCCCTCCCTTGAGTGCGTAGATGAGCGCTGCCTCATCAACGTTCCCTCCACGCGCAATGTTCACGATGACGCCATCTTTCCCTAGCGCCTCCAGGACTTCCTTGTTAACAATGTGCCGTGTCTGATCATTGAGAGCGCACGCGACAACGAGCACGTCGGATTCGAGAGCGAGGTTGATGACACTGGGGAAATATTTGTAAGAGATGGTTGCTGAATCCTTGGCCCTTCTGGAGTGATAGGAGATGGTGCAGCCGAATGCATGGAGCCGCCTCGCGATCGATGTACCGATGCTCCCCAAACCGATGATGCCTACTCGCTTGCCACTGAGCTGGTGCACCATCGGAATAAGTATTGACATCAGTTTCAGTTCGAGATAAAACATATGTATGCAAAGGACAGAACTTGGGGGAATCAATGTGACATAGTGCCCAGTGTCCAGACTCCAGACTGGAGATTTTTTGTTTTTTTTTACTGTAAGAGATTTTCAGTTTTGCAAACAGAGAATACTCTGAATTCTAGCAATGAACCAGAAGCATTTTGCAAAACTAAATCATACAGTTTATGGCAAGATGTGGATTCAAATCTTGGCAGTTTAACCAAACAGTCAAAATTTGTTGACAGGGACCAAAAATTGTTGTGCTTTTCGGATCAAAAATAGGAAAGACTTCAGAAATTATCTGCTTGGTAGTATTTCAGTAGAGAAGGAAACGACGGACCTTGGAGCCAAGCGGGTAGTCCCCGCGCGCCGGCCACAGCCCGCCCCGGACGAACCGGTCGGCCGCTGAGACGCGCCGGAGCACGTCGACGAGGAGCCCGACGGCGTGATCCGCCACGTCAGTGGAGAATGTCTCACCGGCGCCGGCCACGGCGACGCCCCGGCGCGCGCACTCGGCGAGGTCGACGTGGTCCAGGCCGGCGGCGGTGGTCACGACGCAGCGGAGGCACGGGGCCGCGTCGAGGAAGGCGGCGTCGACTTGGATGGCGCCTCCGCCGACGACGATGGCCGCCCGCGGGGGCTCACCGGCCCCCCGGGCGGCCGCGAACGCGGCGAGGAACGCCGGGAGCGGAGCGCCCGAATCGTAGAGGCTGTGGACGGGGTAGCGCGCGCGCAGCGCGGCGGCGAGGCCGTCGTCGGCGCGGCGAAGGTAGAGGACCGACGGCTTCCCGCCGGTGGCAGGCGCCCGCGCCGCGGCGACGACGGTGGATGCCATCGGCCGTTGCTTCGAGGGGAATTTTGCTGATCCAGAGCTGAACTGATTCTTGTGGCCTGCGACTAGGATAACATAACATGTGTGACATGTCCTAAGTGGCCTGCCACTTGAATGAACTGATCTTTGTTTTTCTGAAAGTTTGAGTCTTTGCTATTTCGGGCCAGTTCTTTTGGGCGATTCTCCCATAATCGCCCCTTCCCCCAGCTTCTTCCAGAATTATCACTTCATATTTTTTTACAATCCTAACTAATTAGACCTTAACTAGATAGGATTGTAAAAAAAAAAATGAAGTGGCGATTCCGGAAGAAGCTGAGGAGGGGGGCGATTCTGGAAGAACCGCCCAAAAGAACTAGGCCTTCATTTGCCATTGAAATTTGAATCTTTGCTATTTCTCTCACCGAGTGATTCTTGTTTTAATGTTTTGGGAGATTGGCAAAATATGTTTGTAGCCAACCAATTCATGGCCACATTTTTCACTTACAAAAGTATTGGCTAGCCAATTTTTGAAATCCAAGTAATCATGTTCATAATCGCGGCACGTTTTCGTCTCATTTTTATTTTTAGATCGCCAAGCACATTTTCATCCCCGACACACAAGAAATGATCTTTAATGAAGCCTAAAAAGATAACGGTAGCAAAAATTCTCTCACTTTTGATTTATCAATGAAGTGGTTATATGTACGTAGATGTCGATAAAAAATATTCAAGTACAATTGAGATTTATGAATGAATTTTTCTATCCATTGCCTACTGGCAAAGTCTAAAGTTTAGGCCGCCAACTCCCGATCCGGAATTTTAGGATCGCCCCCGCGTCGCTCCCCGAAGGGGTGACTCGGGCTGACCCTAGCGCCCCTACCCCTTAGATCCTACTCCCCCGCCGCCACCGGAGGACACCACCGGTCTAAGACCGTGAGGATGACAGTGGTGGCGGGGCCTCATCCTCCTCACGGGAGTTATGGCGGCGGGGGCCCCATCCTTTCTTGCATTGTAGGATCTCCTGCAGGAGCTTCATAGCGGCCCTAGACGGCTTGGTTCATCCGGCAGAGATGTGCACCAGGGCGGCGGCCCCGGATTTCTCCTACAACCATGGTTGCTGCTGTGGCCGCGAGGGTGGCATGACGTCTCGTTCGGGGGGGGGGGGGGGGTGGGCTCGGTGCGGCTCAGGTACTCATCTCCGCATGGTGTGCGTGGAAATAGTGGTGCCCGCTAAGATCTCCGGCCTGCCTTTGGGAGCCGCCGTGTGGCACGGGCCTTGGGTTCTTTTTGCTCTAAGATGGTGTTCCGCCGGTTGCCGACCCTCATGGATCTGCATTGACGAGTTTTAGAATGCTCCGCTGGAGATCTTCATTGGGTGCTTGACACATGTATATTACCGGATCGGATGGGAATCGGTCATGTGCACCCCGAGTGGCTTCAAGAGGGTGTGACACGAAGCTTCATTGTCTGTTGGCATTATGGGACATGTCAGTATTTCAAATTTCATGGTGAAGACAGTGATGGAGAACGTCATGGTAGCTGATGAGGCCTTGTAATGGCAGATCGAGTCTTCGTGCCACTGAGAAATTTGTTTGGTGATTCGTGACTCGTGGCAGTGACAGCACATGTAGAGTACAGAGTCTTATCTTTCAGGGTGAAAGCCCAAGGTCTGACCTTAATTGATTATGCCTGATAGTGACCTTATTGAAGGCATTATTTAAAGACCACGGATCTTCTCCAAGGTGAAAACCTAAGATTTAGGATCGGGCGATGATGGTGTTTTTGCAATGTTTCCTTCTTAAAGGCATCGTTTTTGGTGGATTGGGACTTCTGGTGTTGTCTAGGCGGTCGTTCATGCTGCAACTACAAGGAATTGGTCGCTGTGGCAGGATTTTCTTTTCTTCTTCTTCTTCTTATTGTCTTTTGGTTGTGTGCATCTGTGATGTCTTTTTTTTTGTGAGTAAACTTCTGATCTATTCATCAATTGTCAAGGTAGTACAAAGAACACTAGAAGTAAAATTTACATCCAGGTCCGAAGACCACCTAGCGACGACTACAAGCACTAGAGCGAGCCGAAGGTGCGCCGCCGTCATCGCCCCTCCCTCGTTGGAGCTGGGCAAACATTGTTGTAGTAAACAGTCGGGAAGTCGTCGTGCTAAGGCCCCATAGAACCAGCACCAGAACAACAACCGTCGCCGATGAAGAGAAGCATAGACGGAAGGATCCAACCTGCAGACATACAAACGTAGAGGAACGAAGACTGGATCCAGTTGGATCCACCGAAGACAAACGCCGACCGGATCCCACGAGATCTGTTGGAGACAAACCTCCACACGCCTTCCGACGATGTTTGAAACATCACCGGACGGGGGCTAGGCGGGGATGACCTTATTCCCCTTTCAAGAAGTCGTCGCCGCCTCTTCTTCTTGAACATGGCACAAACCCTAACAAGACTCAAAAAAGCATCTAAAAACGGAGCCCTCCCGCCGGCAAGGGCCCGGATCCATCATGCCTCCATGATCCAAGGACCATAGGAGATGAGGCGGACCGGCGGCGCCGGCGAGAGGCAAGGAAACCCTAGACGGGAGTTTTGCACGTGGGTAGGAGCGAAGGGTTATTGCCACGTGAGGATCCATTGCCTCCTTCGGATCCTCGTGCATCTGTAATGTCTTTATAACACTGCGTTATTGCAGAAGTGGGTGTAATTGGTATCTCCGCAATATTAATATATTTTATTTGTTGGAAAAGTAAAAGTTTTGGTTGCCCTACTCCAATAATATATGTCTTCCAAGCGTTCAAAGCGTCTAAATTTGACGCCATTTTCCACCCAAACTATTCTGGTGATGGCTTCATACTTTTTTTGTGAGTAGGCTTCCTACACATGATGACCTAGTTACAAAAAAAGAAACTGAAAACCATCGTCAATGAGAGCAATCGAATAAAATTGTGTAATATTTTTATAGAAAAAACACATGAACAATCTAGTAATATTACTAACGATGCTACAAAACTTAGAAATTCATAGCAAACAGAAATATTCAAGAAAAATATGCAACTGAACAAAACAAGAAGGCGTTCATTATTTCTACTCCCTCCGTCCCAAAATAAGTGTCTTGAGCTTAGTACAACTTTGTACGAGAGCTAGTACAAAGTTGAGACACTTATTTTGGGACGGAGAGAGTACTTTTTTTCTCCAGAATTTACTATTTTAGGCACTACTTTTTTCCAACAGTTTATCTTGGAATGTTCCTAATTTAGAAATTCATTTTACCTAAATGTGTTCATGTTTTATTTAATATTCATTTAAGATTTTTTAATAAATAGTTAGTTTCCTATTTTTCATTTATTTCGCCATAATTTGTCTCGTAAAGATATCTTTGAATTATTTACTTCTGTAAACAACATAACTTATACAAAACTTTGAGTACTATTTAAAATTTGTGTTGCTTTTAATTTTCTCTTGTGTGATACCATTCTCTTCTCATCACTAAACTACTTTTAGTGTCATAGGAGAAACATCTAAATGGCTTTGATACATGATAGTCTAAGTATTTTCACTATAGGAGGAGATAGTACCAATATTTGAGGTACCTAAAATACACCTTGTTTCAAAAGAAAGAGAAAACACTAATACACCTTTTGTCCTTATAAAAATCAAGTGAAATAAAAAAATACAAAACAGTATATACTGACAAATGAGTGACGATTCTTAGTGATTTTCTTGTAAGTTTAGAGTTCAGAAAATATTCAAAAAAAAGTTTGGCGTTCAGAATAGACAATACATTTAACCCTCATACCCACTCCGGTTCCATAGTCATCTGTTACCTAGTCAACTTCATGGTGGCGCCCCGGTAGCAATGCCACATTTTTTCACATATTTTCTTATAATTAATGTATTGGAGAAAATTGGTCGCATTCGCGTGATTATTATTTTTAAGTTCTCAATATGTAGCACTCTATGCACAGATGATTTTTTTTGTGTGCAAACTCTATTTTAACTACAAAGGTATAAAATCCTACCGATAACTATACCTGGCCATCCTGGCCGGGCCGGGCCTAACCAAGCCCGACGCGAAAAACCCAGGCCCAGGCCCGGCCTGAAGTTTGGAGTTCAATTTTAAATTTCATCACAAATTTCACGGGCATGCATGATGGACATGGCTCCACAATCAAAATGTATGTGTGCTGCTACGTACATGTACACTTGAGAGATGCAGCAGCTACTGGAGCGAACCAGACGTGATGTTCAGCAGTCGAGTACTTCACATTCTTATAGACCAAGACCTTGGCTTTCTCCATCATCCTTTTGTAATTTACGGACCATGCACATTTCTTCTTCTTAAATACCCCTTACTACATTCTAAGAACAACCACTAAAAATGCCGGTGCCGGTGCATATATCTACTTGTCACGTGTAACACCGATCACAAATGTCATATGAAACCTCACTTGGTCTGATCTCTTGTTCTATCATCTACGGCATTTGCTTGGGAAACACGGGCGTGAGCAATGGCTTACCTTGGAAGAACGCCTCAAGGTTCCCGATCATGAGGTCCGAAAGGTCAGAGGCCGACTCCACCGTGAAGACGGCCTCATGCGCTGTGAGCACCACATTTTCCATGGAGAGTAGCTCTGCCGGCACCTCAGGCTCCTTCTCAAAGACATCGAGGCCCGCGCCCGCTATCCCCCCTCCCTTGAGTGCACGGATCAGCGCCGCCTCATCGACGTTCCCTCCGCGCGCAATGTTCACAATGACGCCGTCTTTCCCTAGCGCCTCCAGGACTTCCTTGTTGACAATGTGCCGTGTCTGATCGTTGAGAGCGCACGCGACGATGAGCACGTCGGATTCGAGAGCGAGGCTGAGGACACTGGGGAAATATTTGTAAGAGATGGTAGCTGAATCCTTCGCCCTTCTGGAGTGATAGGAGATGGTGCAGCCGAATGCCTGGAGCCGCCTCGCGATCGATGAACCGATGCTCCCCAAACCGATGATGCCTACTCGCTTGCCACTGAGCTGGTGCATCATTGGAATAAATATTGACATCAGTTTCTGTTTGAGATAAAAACATATGTATGCAAAGAACAGAGCTTGGGAAATCAATGTGAGGTACTCTGAATCCCTACTCTTGTTCTCGTTGAGGTTGAGCAATGAACCAGAAGCAATTTGCAAAACTAATGACAGGATGTGGATTCAAATCTTGGCAGTTCAATCAAATACTCTAGTTGACAAGGACCAAAATTTGTTGTGATTTTCAGATGAATACAAAATTTATTGTGATTTCCGGATCAAGAAAAGTAAAGACTTCAGAAAGAATGTGTCTGCTGCTATTTCAGTAGAGAAGGAAACCACGGACCTTGGAGCCAAGCGGGTAGTCCCCGCGGGCCGGCCACATCCCGCGCCGGACGAACCGGTCGGCCGCCGAGACGCGCCGGAGCACGTCGACGAGGAGCCCGACGGCGTGATCCGCCACGTCAGTGGAGAATGTCTCACCGGCGCCGGCCACGGCGACGCCCCGGCGCGCGCACTCGGCGAGGTCGATGTGGTCCAGGCCGGCGGCGGTGGTCACGACGCAGCGGAGGCACGGGGCCGCGTCGAGGAAGGCGGCGTCGACTTGGATGGCGCCTCCGCCGACGACGACGGCGGCCCGCGGGGGCTCACCGGCCCCCCGGGCGGCCGCGGCCGCGGCGAGGAACGCCAGGAGCGGAGCGCCCGAGTCGTAAAGGCTGTGGACGCGGTAGCGCGCGCGCAGCGCGGCGGCGAGGCCGTCCTCGGCGCGGCGAAGGTAGAGGACCGAGGGCTTCCCGCCGGTGGCAGGCGCCCGCGCCGCGGCGCCGACGGTGGATGCCATCGGCCGTTGCCCCGAGGGGAATTTTGCTCATCCAGAGCTGAGCCGATTGTTGTAGCCCGCGACTTGGATAACTAGTGTCAGCGTGTCAGTCGTTTTTTTTCTGGGGGTAGCTTTTTGAGGGGTTTGGCTCCTCTGGAGTCGAACTACTATACCACGCGTGCTGTAGACGTCACATCGGCCGTCAATTCTCATCTGACCGCTTTCATTTTTTCTACATACGAGCTAAAAGCCCCCAGAGTCCTACAACTTGCACTGAATGTGATGGTTTAGTCCTACAACTTGCAAATTGATCCTACCCAGTCCCACAACTTGCACCAAATGTGCAAATCTAGTCCTGACGAATAAAAGAGCGCCATGTGGACGTGTGGGTGCACACCCGGTCAGCGCCTGGCATTTTGCAAAGACCCCCCTGGCGTTGATGTGAATCAACCGCGACTACCAGCAGCAGAGCACTGAATTTATTAAGCGCATTTATTACGCCGAGAGGAACTCCCGTGGCCTATCGCAACTCATTCTTCTCCATCTTTGTCTCGTCGGGCTTTCGGCGGCCGTTCTTGACGTCAAGAACAATGGTCGCCTCACGAGTCAGTCCGACGGTCGATCCGCCTCCATCGGCTCATCTTGTCCGTCGCCATCGGTCTTTCCTCCAGTTATGGTGAGCTCCTCTTCTCTGCACCTCCTCTGCCCTGTTCCGTTTCTTGATTTTGCCGGGCGTAGTACGGCCTCGTACGGCGGATCCGTGCGATTTGGAAAGCTGATTCAAGCTTGTTAGTTGTTTCGATCTTGCAAATTGGCAATCTTATCATGGGTTATGAGCGATGCATTTACTCTAGGGTTATGAGCTAGGGTTTACTCTTCCTCGTCATGGGTTTGGTGAAGAAGGTGAAGAAGATGGGGTTTTGGCATTAAGCTAGGGTTATGAGATATGTTTTATTTCTTGTGTGAGATTGGCATGTTGTGTTCTATACATTCACTTACCATGTCAATCTGAATGTGTTCAGTTAAGTTTTACTGAATTTTTAATTGAATTTGTGCAGTTCATGTAAAGTTAACTGAAATTTGCACACGTTCAGTTAAGTTAACTGCATTTTAAGCGAACTTGGCGGTTCATGTTCGATTAATCGAATTTTAACTGAATATCTCTCTTTTGGTATGCGTTTGTGACTCAGCAATGGGACAGAGTGTTCACACTCTTTTCTTTACACTGGAGCTGCAACATGGTGGTCTTTTCTGTGGATCTATCAGTGCCCCAGAGTATTATAACTCTTCTTTGGAGGTCCTTGACTATGTTGATGCTTGCACATTTTCATATGCAATCTTAGAAGAACACCTGAAATGGTTGGGATATCCTACTAATGAGCACATTATTTACTGGTGTTTACCTGAGAAAACACTTTCAGATGGCTTGGTGAGGATTAAGGGTGATGGGGATTTGCAACATCTTATCACAGCTAGTGCTCAGCACAAAGTTCTTGCAATTATGGTTGACCATGCAGACTTCATCAACAATTTGAGAGAAAATTTGATATTGAAGCTGCCATCTGTTGCAAGCCCTGTCAGAATGGCCAACTCAATTGTTGGTGCAAGAAGTGCAGCATCTGGTCACAGCATTATATCAGTGAATGTTGATGATCCAATTTCAGAGGTTGCAGTTGATGGGACAGAAGAAGATGATGTTCTGACAGATTTGCTTAATTCTGTTGCTGACCCAAATTTATGACATATTGTGCAGAGCCATACCTGTTTAATGGTGCAGAGCAAGAACTCCTTAATGCTGCAGAGCCAGACCAGCTTAATGCTGCAGATACAAATGTGATGGTTCTTTGGTGCGAGCCAAATTTGCGATCTGAAAATGTTGTCTTTGTCGATTCAGACTTGATGATGATGATTATGACATAGATGATGGAGATGATGATCTTTATGAAGACAACATTGACTTTGATGTTGATGAAGAGGCTGAGCAAGAGGAGGTAGAGGTTGAGCCTGAATATGTACTTGAAGATGAAGATCTCAACCTCTCCACTGAAGCACAAGACCAACTGAAGTACAAATTCAAAGCTTTCGATTCGAAGGTGGACATGAAATCCCTTGTATTTAAATTAGGTATGGTATTTGCTGATGTGGGTTGAGTTGAGGAAAGTTCTCAAGGCCTATTCAATAAGGAACAGAGTGCAGATAAAAAAGCTGAAGAATGACAAGATCAGACTGGAGGCAGTTTGTCAGGGTGGTGGTTGCCCATGGGTGCTTAAGGCTGGAAATGACAACAGATGGAGGTTTTGTCATCAAGAAATACAATGGATTGCATAAGTGCGGAAGAAGTGGAAGTTAAAGGATATGACAGACAAAATTCTGTGCAATTTTTTCATTGATGAGTTCAGAGATGACGGAAGATGTCCATTGGAACATTTTCAAGGAAAATAACAAAGGAATTCAATGTTACTCCTAATAGATGGAAGCTTGCTAGGGCTAGGAAGAAAGCACTTAAGGAGATACATGGTGATGAGGAAGAGCACTTCAGCAGGCTATGGGATTATGCGCATGAGCTAAGGAGCAAAAACCCTGGGTCTACATTCCTGCTAACAACTACACTTGTCAAAGATACAAAATTTCCAATGGGCAGAAAATGTTTGAAAACATTATATTGGTCATATGATGCTTGTAAGAGAGGATGGCTAAAGGGTTGCAGGCCTATTCTCTTTATTGATGGTTGTCACATGAAAACAAGGTTTAAAGGAGTGCTCCTTAGTCTTTGAGGAATTGATCCTAATGATCGTGCATTTTTCCCATTGCAATGGGCTGGGTGGAAGTAGAATGCAAAGGTTCATGGGAGTGGTTTTTGACCACTTTAAAAGATGATCTAAACATTACAAACACATCTCCTTTCACAATTATGAGTGACAGGCAGAAAGGGTTAATAAATGTTGTGCACAAGGTTTGGCCAGATTGAGAACACAGGTTTTGTGTGAGGCATATTTACCAAAATTTTAATGAGAAGCACAAAGGAGAGGTACTGAAGCAAGATCTGTGGGCCATTGCAAGATCACCAAACAAGGTGAAGTGGAGAGAGAACTGTCGGAAAATGGATGATCCGCCAAGCTGCCTTCCTTTGGGTGAGAGGCTTGAGCCAAACACATGGTGCAAGGCATTCTTCAGGGAATTTCCCAAATGTGACATTATGCTGAAAAACAACTCTGAAGTATTTAACAGCTACATTCTTGATGGCAGAGAGATGGCTGTGCTTAGTATGCTTGAATATATCTTCTACAAGATCATGCACAGGCTAGTGAGTAAACAAAGGGAACACTACAAGAAATATGTCAACTAGTGACCTTCTGTCAGTGACCCTGGAAGAATTGGTCATAGATCTATGACCATTTCAGACCAATTGGTCAAAAGTTGTTAGGGGGGCTCCAAACCCTAAACAATAACGACCATTTTGGTCAGAAAGGTCGCAATTTCCTTACACGAAATGGTCGTAAAGCAAATAGCACAGGTCCACAGCCTTATTTCTAGCTGATCATGACCAATATAGATGGTCATAACCTTGTAAATTGTGGTGGGTTGCTATGACTAGGCGCCACCTCATCAGTTTTGCCTATGTGTCATGTCCATGTGGCAGTTTTTGCCCTAGGTTGTGAAGCAACCTATATTTCTGTCATTCCCAAAATTCCCACAAAAATCTCATAAATTCTTTGGGTCATATCTTCGTCAAATATGTAAAAAACCTTCTGAGGGAGTCCTGGACTAGGGGGTGTCCGGATAGCCGGACTATCATCGCCCGCCGGACTCCAAGACTACGAAGATACAAGATTGAAGACTCCGTCCCGTGTCCGGATGGGACTTTCCTTGGCGTGGAAGGCAAGCTTGGCGATACGGATATGTAGATCTCCTACCATTGTAACCGACTGTGTAACCCTAGCCTCCCCGGTGTCTATATAAACCGGAGGGCTTTAGTCCGTAGGACATAACATACATTACTACAATCATACCATAGGCTAGCTTTAGGGTTTAGCCTCCTTGATCTCGTGGTAGATCCACTCTTGTACTACCCATATCATCAATATTAATCAAGCAAGGCGAGGGTTTTACCTCCATCGAGAGGGCCCGAACACAGGTAAAACATCATGTCCCTCGTCTCCTGTTACCATCCGCCTAGGCGCACAGTTCGGGACCCCTACCGAGATCGGCCGGTTTTGACACCGACATTGGTGCTTTCATTGAGAGTTCCTCTGTGTCGTCACCGATAGGCCCGATGGCATATTCGACCAATGACGCTGTCGGTGAGACTTTTCTCCCGGACAGATCTTCATATTCGGCGGCCAGCTGCGGGCTAATTCGCAGCCATCTGGAGCGGATCGAAGCTTCGCCCGGCCGTCAGTCGATTCGAAGCCTAAACTTCACGGCCGATGTCGCGAGACTTGATCTTCGACGGACCCGAGCCATAGCCAAGCGCGCTGCACTGTTGCGATGGGCATGATCCAGCTCTGCCGCCGAACAGTGCCTTGGTGGCCGCACACGAATCCGCTCCGGCCACTAGTCCGGAGCCGATTGCGGATAGAGGATCGGTGGATAGACACCGCCTCGGGGCTTCAACTTCCACGGCGATGGGCGAACACCGATCTTGTCCTCGCCAAAACTCATGATTCCGAGGTGCGGACTCCTTGCGGACTCCGAACCTCCGCGCGCCTACCAACCAAATCGGATTGGGCGCGGTTATGGAATTCACCGCCACGGACATCTTCAATACTCGCCTTTTGGCGACATCTTGAATTCACTAAAGCATCTCTCGTTATCGGAGAGCCTGGCGGACTATGGCGGGATGGTTGAGATCGGACGACGAAGAAATTGAGCCCACCCACCACCCACTTTGTAGCCACCGTCGACGATCTAACCGACATGCTAGACTACGACTCCGAAGACATTGACGCTATGGACGACGATGCCGGAGACGAACAGGAACCAGCGCCTACAGGGCACTGGAAGACCACCTCGTCATATGACATATACATGGTGGATACCCCAAAAGATGGGGACGGCGAAGAAACAGCGGAGATAGATTCTTTAAAGAAACAGCCCAAGCGCCGGCGTCAGCGGCGCTGCTCTAAATCCCGCCACAGCAAGAATGGAGATTCCGGCACAGGAGATAATAATACCCCAGAAAGTGCCGAAGACAACCCCCTCCAGCAAGACTCAGCGCAGGAGGATGCAGAAGCAAGCCCTCAGGAGAGGGCGGCGGACGAAGAGGTTGAGGATTACAACTATATGCCTCCCTCCGAAGACGAGTCAAGCCTCAACGATGACGAATTCGTCGTGCCCGAGGATCCCGTCAAACAAGAGCGTTTTAAACGCAGGCGTATCGCCATGGCAAACAGCCTAAAGAAAAAGCAGCAGCAGCTTCAAGCTGATCAAGACCTGCTGGCCGATCGATGGACCGAGGTCCTCGCGTCAAGAGTATAAACTCAACGCCCTCAAAAGCTATCCAAGACGCAAGCTGCTCCCCGATTAGAGGAGGAAGCATACATACCTCCATTGCGCCAAGACGATCGGTGACCGACCACCCCATGATGTCGTGGACAGAGAGGCATCCAGGCCCCAGCCAAGACCGTACCCGGCATCGCTCCAAAAGTACTGAAGCCAGAACGCGCGGACTTGCGAGATATATTGGAGGACAAAGCAAGGCAATCCAGATCCATCTACGGATCACATGGGCGCCCACGACCCATGCGAATACCGTCGTGCGGATATAATAACCCGGCGGGCGAACACGGCGACGGCGCTCCCTCGAGCTGCGTCGTGATATTGCTCAATCTGAGGCGCCAGACACCCACTATGCTTCAGCGGCGAAGTAATGGATCATCAAATCCTGAAGGGTTTAAACCCGTAAACATTGAATCCTACGATGGCACAACAGACCCAGCGGTTTGGATAGAAGATTATCTTCTCCACATCCATATGGCCCGCGGCGACGATCTCCACGCCATCAAGTATCTCCCACTCAAGCTTAAAGGACCAGCTCGGCATTGGCTTAACAGCTTGCCCGTAGAGTCAATTGGGTGTTGGGAAGACCTGGAGGCCGCATTCCTTGACAACTTCCAAGGCACGTATGTGCGACCACCGACGCCGATGACCTAAGCCACATCATTCAGCAGCAGACGAATCGGCGGACAATTACGGACACGGTTCTTCACGAAGAAAAATCAAATCGTCGATTGTCCGGATCAGAGGCCCTTGCAGCCTTCAAGCATAACCTCCATGACGAATGGCTAGCCGGCACTGGGCCAGAAAAGCGAAATCTATGGCAGCCCTCACATCATTAATGACCCGCTTCTCGCTGGAGAGGATAGCTGGCTAGCCCGCGATAACAATCTCCGCAAAAATTCGGCGGTCCGGACACTAAGGACAACAACGGCAGTCACGTCGAAACAAAAACAAACGCCGCGTGCGGCGATGACAAGGAGGATCTGACGATCAACGCCGGATTCAAGGCTCTAAACCGGTCAGCGGAAGAAGCCATTCAAAAGAACCACCCGGTCCGTCAATTTGGACCGAATACTCGACCGCTTATGCGGATACATGGCACCTGAAAAACCAGCCAATCACACTAATAGAGATTGCTGGGTGTTCAAACAGGCAGGCAAGTTAATTGCCGAAAACAATGACAAGGGGCTAAACAGCGATGACGAGGAGGAGACCCGACCGCTGAACAGTAGAGGACAGAAGGGTTTTCCCCCACAAGTGCGGACGGTGAACATGATTTACGCAACCCATATACCCAAAAGGGAGAGGAATCGCGCACTAAGGTGTTGGGGAACGTAGTAATTTCAAAAAATTTCCTACGCACATGCAAGATCATGGTGATGGTATAGCAACGAGAGGGGAGAGTGTTCGTCCACGTACCCTCGTAGACCGTAAGCGGAAGCGTTATGACAACGCGGTTGATGTAGTCGTACGTCTTCACGATCCGACCGATCCAAGCACCGAACGTACGGCACCTCCGAGTTCAGCACACGTTCAGCTCGATGACGATCTCCGGCCTCCGATCCAGCCGAGCTCCGGAGATGAGTTCCGTCAGCACGACGGCGTGGTGACGATGATGATGTTCTACGGCGCAAGGCTTCGCCTAAACTCATGACGATATGACCGAGGTGAAATATGGTGGAAGGGGGCACCGCACACGGCTAAGCAACGATCCGTAGATCAACTTGTGTGTCTATGGGGTGCCCCTGCCCGTATATAAAGGAGGGAGGGAGGAGGAGGCCGGCCCTAGGAGGAGGCGCGCCAAGGAGTCCTACTCCCACCGGGAGTAGGATTCCTTCTTTCCTAGTCCAACTAGGTCAAGGGGAAAGAAGGAAGTGGAGAAGGAAGGAAGAGGGGCCGCGCCCCAAACCCTTTGTCCAATTCGGACTGTGCTTGGGAGGGGCGCGCGCCTCCGCCTGGCTCCTTCCCACTAAAGCCCATTAAGGCCCAATACTCTTCCCCGTATTCCCGTAACTCCCGGTACTCGAAAAATACCGAATCACTCGGAACCTTTCCGAACTCGAATATAGTCGTCCAATATATCGATCTTTACGTCTCGACCATTTCGAGACTCCTCGTCATGTCCCCGATCTCATCCGGGACTCCGAACTCCTTCGGTACATCAAAACTCATAAACTCATAATATAACTGTCATCGAAACCTTAAGCGTGCAGACCCTACGGGTTCGAGAACTATGTAGACATGACCTAGAACTATTCTCCGGTCAATAACCAATAGCGGGACCTGGATGCCCATATTGGTTCCTACATATTCTACGAAGATCTTTATCGGTCAAACCGCATAACAACATACTTTGCTCCCTTTGTCATCGGTATGTTACTTGCCCGAGATTTGATCGTCGGTATCAATACCTAGTTCAATCTCGTTACCGCAAGTCTCTTTACTCGCTCAGAATCGTCATCTCATAACTAACTCATTAGTTACATGCTTGCAAGGCTTAGGTGATGAGTATTACCGAGAGGGCCAGAGATACCTCTCCGACAATCGGAGTGATGTAACCTAATCTCGAAATATGCCAACTTAACATGTACCTTGAAACACCTGAGAGCACCTTTATAATCACCCGATTCACGTTGTGACGTTTGGTAGTACCCAAAGTGTTCCTCCGTAAGCGGAGTTGCATAATCTCATAGTTACGAGGAACATGTATAAGTTATGAAGAAAGCAATAGCAACATACTAAGCGATCAAGTGCTAAGCTAACGAGAATGGGTCAAGTCAATCACATCATTCTCCTAATGATGTGATCCGTTAATCAAATGACAACTCTTTTGTCCATGGCTAGGAAACATAACCATCTCGATAAGCGAGCTAGTCAAGTAGAGGCATACTAGTGACACTATGTTTGTCTATGTATTCACACATGTATTATGTTTTCGGTTAATACAATTCTAGCATGAATAATAAACATTTATCATGAAATAAGGAAATAAATAATAACTTTATTATTGCCTCTAGGGCATATTTCCTTCACTCTCCCACTTGCACTCGAGTCAATAATCTAGTTCACATCGTCATGTGATTTAACACCAATATTCATATCTGTATATGATTAACACCCATAGTTCACATCATCATGTGACCAACACCCAAAGGGTTTACTAGAGTCAATAATCTAGTTCACATCGCTATGTGATTAACACCCAAAGAGTACTAAGGTGTGATCATGTTTTGCTCGTGAGAGAAGCTTAGTCAGCGGGTCTGCATCACATTGAGCCGTATGTATTTTGCAAATATTCTATGTCTACAATGCTCGCACGGAGCTACTCTAGCTAATCGTTCCCACTTTCAATATGTATCAGATTGAGACTTGAGTCATCTGGATCGGTGTAAAAATTTGCCTTGATGTAACTTTTACAACAAACTCTTTTATCACCTCCATAATCGAGAAACATCTCCTTAGTCCTTACTAAGGATATTCTTGACCAATGTCCGATGATCTACTCCTAGATCACTATTGTACTCCTTGCCAAATTGAGCAAGGTATACAATAGGTGCAGTACATAGCATAACATACTTTATAGAACCTATGGTGAGGCATAGGGAATGACTTTTCATTCTCTTTCTATTTTCTGCTTTGTGGTGGGATTTGAGTCTTACTCAATTTCATACCTTTGCAACACGAGCAAGAACTCTTTCTTTGACTGTTCCATTTTGAACTATTTCAAAATCTTGCCAAGGTATGTACTCATTGAAAATCTTATCAAGCGTCTTGATCTATCTCAATAGATCTTGATGCTCAATATGTAAGTAGCTTTTCTTGAGGTCTTTTCTTTTAAAGAACTCCTTTAAAACACTCCTTTATGCTTTGCGAAAAATTCTACATCATTTACGATCAACAATATGTCACTCACATATACTAATCGGAAAAGGTGTAGTGCTCCCACTCACTTTATTGTAAATACATGCTTCATCGTAAGTCCATATAAGACTATATGCTTTGATCAACTTATCAAAGCGTATATTCCAACTCGAGATGCTTGCACCAGTCCATAGATGGATCATTGGAGCTTGCACATTTTGTTAGCACCTTTAGGATTGACAAAACCTTCTAGTTGCATCATATACAACTCTTCTTTAATAAATCCATTAAGGAATGCAGTTTTGACATCCATTTGCCGATTTCATAAAATGTGGCAATTGCTAACATGATTGAACAGACTTAAGCATCGATACGAGTGAGAAAATCTCATCGTATTCAACACCTTTGAACTTTGTTGAAAACCTTTTGCAACAAGTCGAGCTTAGTGGATAGTAACACTACTATCAGTGTCCGTCTTCCTCTTGAAGATCCATTTATTTAACATGGCTTGCTGATCATCGAGCAAGTCACTCAAAGTCCATACTTTGTTCTCATACATGGATTATATCTCAGATTTTATGGCCTCGAACCATTTTGCGGAATTTGGGCTCATCATCGCTTCCTCATAGTTCGTAGGTTTATCATGGTCTAATAACATGACTTTCAGAACAGGATTACCATACCACTCTGGTGCGGACCGTACTCTGAAAAACCTACGAGGTTCTGTAGTAACTTGATTTGAAGTTTCATGATCATCATCATTAGCTTCCTCACTAATTGATGTAGGAATCGCTGGTACTGATTTCTGTGATGAACTACTTTCCAATTCGGGAGAAGGTACACATTACCTTATTAAGCTCTACTGTCCTCCCACTCACTTCTTTCGAGAGAAGCTCCTTCTCTAGAAAGGATCCATTTTTAGCAACGAATGTTTTGCCTTCGGATCTGTGATAGAAGGATTACCCAATAATTTCCTTTGGGTATTCTATGAAGACGCACTTCTCCGATTTGGGTTTGAGCTTATCAGGTTGAAAAACTTTTTCATATAAGCATCGCAACTCCAAACTTTAAGAAACGACAACTTAGGTTTACTGCTAAACCACGGTGTCGTTTCAACGGATTTAGATGGTGCCCCTTTAACGTGAATGTAGCTGTCTCTAATGCATAACCCCAAAATGATAGTGGTAAACTGATAAGAGACATCATAGATCGCACCATATCAAATAAAGTGCAGTTACGACGTTTGGACACACCCTAACGATGTGGTGTTCCAGGTGGCGTGAGCTGTGAAACTATTCCACATTGTTTTAATTGAAGACCAAACTCGTAACTCAAATATTTGTCTCTGTGATCAGATCGCAGAAAATTTATTTTCTTGTTACGATGATTTTTCCACTTCACTCTGAAATTCATTGAACCTTTCAACTATTTTAGACTTATGTTTCATCAAGAAGATATACCCATATCTGCTCAAATCATCTTGTGAAGGTCAGAAAATAATGATACTTGCCACGAGCCTTCATACTCATTGGTCTGCATACATCAGTATGTATTATTTCCAATAAGTCGGTAGTTCGTTCCATTGTTCCGAAGAACGGAGTTTTAGTCATCTTGCCCAAAAGGCACGGTTCGCAAGCATCAAATGATTCATAACCAAGTGATTCCGAAAATCCATATTTATGAAGTTTCTTCATGCGCTTTACACCGATATGACCCAAACGGCAGTGCCACAAATAAGTTGCACTATCATTATTAACTTTGCATCTTTTGGCCTCAATATTATGAATATGTGTATCACTACGATCGAGATCCAACAAACCATTTTCGTTGAGTGCGTATGACCATAGAAGGTTTTATTCATGTAAGCAGAACAATAATTGTTCTCTAACTTAAATGAATAACCGTATTGCAATAAACATGATCAAATCATATTCATGCTCAACACAAACATCAAATAACATTTATTTAGGTTCAACACTAATCCCGAAAGTATAGGGAGTGTGCGATGATGATCATATCAATCTTGGAACTACTTCCAACACTCATCGTCACTTTCCTTCAACTAGTCTCTGTTTATACGTAACTCCTGTTTGAGTTACTAATCTTAGCAACCGAACAAGTATCAAATACTCGGGGCTACTCTAAACACTAGTAAAGCACACATCAATAACTGTATATCAAATATACACTTGTTCACTTTGCCATCCTTCTTATCCACCAAATATTTAGGGCATTTCCGCTTCGGTGACCATTTTCTTTGCGGTGTAAGTAAGCTTTCGGTTTCAGGCTTTGGTCTAGCTTGGAGCTTCTTCGCGGGAGTGACAACTTGCTTGTCTTTCCACTTGAAGTTCCCTTTCTTTCCCTTTGCCCTTTTTTTGAAACTAGTGGTCTTGTAAATCATCAACACTTGATGCTCTTTCTTGATTTCTACCTTCGTCTATTTCAACATCACGAAGAGCTCGGGAATCGTTTTCGTCATCCCTTGCATACTATAGTTCATCACGAAGTTCTATTAACTTGGTGATGGTGACTAGAGAATTCTGTCAATCACTATCTTATCTGGAAGAATAACTTGTTGGGGAACGTAGTAATTTCAAAAATTTTCCTACGCACACGCAAGATCATGGTGATGCATAGCAACGAGAGGGGAGAGTGTTGTCTACGCCCTCGTGAACCGAAGCGGAAGCGATCTGGCGTAGAGGAAGTAGTCGACGTTCTCCTCGCGATCCGACCGATCCCGCGCTGTTACTCCGGCGCCCGAGTTCTTGACACACGTACAGCTCGATGGCGTCCCTCGTACTCCGATCCAGCCGAGTGTCGAGGGAGAGTTCCAAGCCGACGGCGTGGTGACGATCTTGATGTTCTATCGCGCAGGCTTCGCCTAAGCCAGCGACGATATGACCGAGGTGGAATATGGTGGAGGGGGCACCGCACACGGCTAAGGAGCGATCCGTAGATCAAACTTGTGTGTTATAGGGTGCCCCCCTGCCCCCGTATATAAAGGAGGGAGGGGGGTGCGGCCGGCCCAAGGGAGGCGTTGCGGAGGAGTCCTACTCCCAGGGAGTAGGACTCCCCTTCCTAGTTGGAGTAGGATTGGGGAGGGGAAGAGAGAAGGGGGGGCGCCGCCCTCCTCTCCTTGTCCTATTCAGACTAGGGGGGAGGGCGGCGGCCCCCCGGCCGGCCCTTCCTCTTCTCCCTCGTGGCCCATTAAGGCCCAATAGCCTCGGGAGGTTCCAGTAACCCCGGTTTTCAATAAAATCCCGATTTCACCGGAACCATTCGAACTCAAATATAGGCTTCCAATATATCAATCTTTATGTCTCGGCCATTTCGAGACTCCTCGTCATGTCCGTGATCACATCAGGGACTCGAACTTCTTGGTACATCAAAATACATAAACTCATAATATAAGCATCATCGAAACCTTAAGCGTGCGGACCCTACGGTTCGAGAACAATGTAGACATGACCGAGACACGTCTCGGTCAATAACCAATAGCGGGACCTGGATGCCCATATTGGTTCCTACATATTCTCGAAGATCTTTATCGGTCGGACCGCATAACAACATCGTTGTTCCTTTGTCATCGGTATGTTACTTGCCCGAGATTCGATCGTCGGTATCCAATACCTAGTTCAATCTCGTTATCGCAAGTCTCTTTACTCGCTCGTAATACATCATCTCACAGCTAACTCATTAGTTGTAATGCTTGCAAGGCTTAAGTGATGTGTATTACCGAGAAGGCCGAGAGATACCTCTCCGACAATCGGAGTGACAAAACCTAATCTCGAAATCGCCAACCCAACATCGCCTTTGGAGACACTGTAGTACTCCTTTATAATCACCCGATTCGTTGTGACGTTTGGTAGTACCAAAGTGTTCCTCCGTAAACGGAGTTGCATAATCTCATAGTTATAGGAACATGTATAAGTCATGGATAAAAGCAATAGCAACATACTAAGCGATCGTGTGCTAAGCTAATGGAATGGGTCATGTCAATCAGATCATTCAACTAATGATGTGACCTTGTTAATCAAATAACAACTCTTTGTTCATTGTTAGGAAACATAACCATCTTTGATTAACAAGCTAGTCAAGTAGAGGCATACTAGTGACACTCTGTTTGTCTATATATTCACACATGTATTATGTTTCCGGTTAATACAATTCTAGCATGAATAATAAACATTTATCATGATATAAGGAAATAAATAATAACTTTATTATTGCCTCTAGGGCATATTTCCTTGATCTCCAACTTGCACTAGAGTCAATAATCTAGATCACATCACCATGTGATTAACATCGATAGTTCACATCATCATGTGATTAACACCCATAGTTCACATCGCCATGTGACCAACACCCAAAGGGTTTACTAGATTCAGATAATCTAGTTCACATTGCTATATGATTAATACCCAAAGAGTACTAAAGTGTGATCATGTTTTGCTTGTGAGAGAGTCTTAGTCAACGGGTCTTTCACATTCAGATCCGTTATGTATTTTGCAATTTTTCTATGTCTACAATGCTCTTGCAAGCTACTCTAGCTAATTGCTCCCACTTTCAATATGTATCTAGATCGAGACTTAGAGTCATCGGATCGGTGTCAAAACTTGCATCGGCGTAACCCTTTACTTACGAACCTTTTGTCACTTCCATAATCGAGAAACATATCCTTATTCCACTAAGGATAATTTTGACCGCTGTCGATGATCTACTCCTAGATCATTATTGTACTCCTTGCCAAACTCGGTGCAGGGTATACAATAGATCTGGAACACAGCATGGCATACTTTATAGAACCTATGGCCAAGGCATAGGGAATGACTTTCTTTCTCTTTCTATCTTCTCGCCGTGGTCGGGTTTTGAGTCTTACTCAATTTCACACCTTGTGTCTGAGCAAGAACTCTTTCTTTGACTGTTCCATTTTGAACTACTTCAAAATCTTGTCAAGGTATGTACTCATTGAAAAAAACTTATCAAGCGTCTTGATCTATCTCTATAGATCTTGATGCTCAATATGTAAGCAGCTTCACCGAGGTCTTTCTTTGAAAAACTCCTTTTAAACACTCCTTCATGCTTTGCAGAATAATTCTACATTATTTCCGATCTACAATATGTCATTCACATATACTTATCAGAAATGTTGTAGTGCTCCCACTCACTTTCTAGTAAATACAGGCTTCACTGCAAGTCTGTATAAACTATATGCTTTGATCAACTTATCAAAGCGTATATTCCAACTCGAGATGCTTGCACCAGTCCATAGATGCACATTTTGTTAACACCTTTAGGATCGACAAAACCTCTTGGTTGCATCACATACAACTCTTCTTTAATAACTCCATTAAGGAATGCAGTTTTGTTTATCCATTTGCCGATTTCATAAAATGCGGCAATTGCTAACATGATTCGGACAGACTTTTAAGCATCGTCTGAGTGAGAAAATCTTATTGTATTCAACATCTTGAACTTTGTCAAAACCTTTTTCGACAAGTCTAGCTTTGTAGATAGTAACACTACTATCGCGTCCGTCTTCCTCTTGAAAATCCATTTAATCTCAATGGCTTGCCGATCATCGGGCAAGTCAACCAAAGTCCATACTTTGTTCTCATATATGGATCCCATCTCGATTTCATGGCCTCAAACCATTTCGCGGAATCTGGGCTCACCATCGCTTCTTCATAGTTCGTAAGTTCATCATGGTCTAGTAACATGACTTCCGAACAGGATTACCGTACTACTCAGTGCGGATCTCACTCTGGTTTACCTACGAGATTCGGTAGTAACTTGATCTGAAGTTACATGATCATCATCATTAGCTTCCTCACTAATTGGTGTAGTAGTCACAAGAACAGATTTACGTGATGAACTACTTTCAATAAGGGAGAAGGTACAATTACCTTATCAAGTTTTCTACTTTCCTCCCACTCACTTCTTTCGAGAGAAACTCCTTCTCTAGAAAGGATCCATCTTAAGCAACGAATATCTTGCCTTTGGATCTGTGATAGAAGGTGTACCCAACAATTTCCTTTGGGTATTCTATGAAGACACACTTCTCTGATTTGGGTTCGAGCTTATCAGGATGAAACTTTTCACATAAGCATCGCAACTCCAAACTTTAAGAAACGACAACTTGGGTTTCTTGCTAAACCACAGTTCATATAGTGTCGTCTCAACGGATTTAGATGGTGCCCAATTTAACGTGAATGCAGCTGTCTCTAATGCATGATCCCAAAATGATATTGGTAAATCAGTAAGAAACATCATAGATTGCACTATATCCAATAAAGTGCGGTTACGATGTTTGGACACACCATAACATTGTGGTGTTCCAGGTGGCGTGAGCTGTGAAACTATTCCACATTGTTTTAATTGAAGACCAAACTCGTAACTTAAATATTTGTCCCCGCGATCAAATCGTAGAAACCTTATTTTCTTGTCACGATGATTTTTCCACTTCACTATGAAATTCTTTGAATCCTTTCAACTATTTCAGACTTATGTTTCATCAAGTAGATATACCCATATCTGCTCAAATCATCTGTGAAGGTCGAAAATAACGATACCGCCATAAGCCTTAACACTCATTGGATCGCATACATCGGTATGTATTATTTCCAATAAGTCGGTTGCTCGCTCCATTGTTCGGAGAAGCGGAGTCTTAGTCATCTTGCCCATGAGGCATGGTTCGCAAGCATCAAGTGATTCATAATCAAGTGATTCCAAAATCCCATCAGCATGGAGTTTCTTCATGCGCTTTACACCATTATGACCTAAGCGGCGAGTGCCACAAATAAGTTGCACTATCATTATTAACTTTGCATCTTTTGGTTTCAATATTATGAATATGTGTATCACCATGATCGAGATCCAATGAACCATTTTCATTGGGTGTGTAACCATATAAGGTTTTATTCATGTAAGCAGAATAACAATTTATTCTATAACTTTAAATGAATAACCGTACGCAATAAACATGATCAATTCATATTCATGCTCAACGCAAACACCAAATAACATTTATTTAGGTTCAACACTAATCCCGAAAGTATAGGGAGTGTGCGATGATGATCATATCAATCTTGAAACTACTTTCAACACACATCGTCACTACACCCTTAACTAGTTTACATTTATTCGCAACTCCGTTTGAGTTACTACTCTTAGCAACCGAACCAGTACCAAATACCGAGGGGTTGCTATAAACACTAGTAAAGTACATATCAATAACATGTATATCAAATATACTTTTGTTTACTTTGCCATCCTTCTTATCCGCCAAATACTTGGGGCAGTTCCGCTTCGATGACCATCTTCTTGCGGTAGAAGCACTTTCGGTTTTGAGCTTAGGTCCAGACTTGGGTTTCTTCTCTGAGCGACAACTTGCTTGCTTTTGTTCTTCTTGAAGTTCCTTCTTCTTCCCTTTGCCTTTCTTCTGAAACTAGTGATCTTGTTAACCATCAACACTTGATGTTCTTTCTTGATTTCTACCTTCGTTGATTTCAACATCACGAAGAACTCGGGAATCATTTTCATCATCCCTTGCATACTATAGTTCATCACGAAGTTCTACTAACTTGGTGATGGTGACTAGAGAATTCATCAATCACTATCTTATCGGAAGATTAACTCCCACTTGATTCAAGCAATTGAAGTACCCGGACAATTTGAGCACATGCTCACTAGTTGAGCGATTCTCCTCCATCTTTTAGCTATAGAACTTGTTGAAGACTTCATATCTCTCAACTCGGGTATTTGCTTGAAATATTAACTTCAACTCTGGAACATCTCATATGGTCCATGACGTTCAAAACGTCTTTGAAGTCCCGATTCTAAGCTGTTAAGCATGGTGCACTAAACTATCAAGTAGTCATCATATTGAGCTAGCCAAGCGTTCATAACGTTTGCATCCGCTCCTGCAATAGGTCGTCACCTAGCGGTGCATTAAGGACATAATTCTTACGTGCAGCAATGAGGATAAACCTCCGATCACGGATCGAATCCGCATCATTGCTACTAACATTTTCAACACAATTTTCTCTAGGAACATATCAAAAACAAACATATGAAAGCAACAACGCAAGCTATTGATCTACAACATAATTTGCAAAATACTACCGGGACTAAGTTCATGATAAATTTAAGTTCAATTAATCATATTACTTAAGAACTCCCACTTAGCAGACATCTCTCTAGTCATCTAAGTGATCACGTGATCCAAATCAACTAAACCATAACCGATCATCACGTGAAATGGAGTAGTTTTCAATGGTGAACATCTTATGTTGATCATATCTACTATATGATTCACGCTCGACCTTTCGGTCTCCGTGTTCGAGGCCATATCTGCATATGCTAGGCTCGTCAAGTATAACTCGAGTATTCGTGTGCAAAACTGGCTTGCACCCATTGTAGATGGACGAGAGCTTATCACACCCGATCATCACGTGGTGTGCGGGCACGACGAACTTTGGCAACGGTGCATACTCGGGAGAACACTTCTTGATAATTATTAGTGAGAGATCATCTTAAAATGCTACCGTCAATCAAAGCAAGATAAGATGCATAAAGGATAAACATCACATGCAATCAATATAAGTGATATGATATGGCCATCATCATCTTGTGCTTGTGATCTCCATCTCGAAGCACCGTCGTGATTCACCATCGTCACCGCGCGACACCTTGATCTCCATCGTAGCATCGTTGTCGTTTCGCCATCTATTGCTTCTCGACTATCGCTACCGCTTAGTGATAAAGTAAAGCAATTACATGGCGTTGCATTTCATACAATAAAGCGACAACCATATGGCTCCTGCCGTTGCCGATAACCGGTTACAAAACATGATCATCTCATACAATAAAATATAGCATCACGTCTTGACCATATCACATCACAACATGCCCTGCAAAAACAAGTTAGGCGTCCTCTATTTTGTTGTTGCAAATTTTACGTGGCTGCTACGGGCTTAAGCAAGAAACAATCTCACCCACGCATCAAAACCACAGCGATATTTCGTCAAATAGACTCCGTTTTAACCTTCTCAAGGACGGGCGTAGCCATACTCGGTTCAACTAAAGTGAGAGAGACAGACACCCGCCAATCACCTTTAAGCAACGAGTGCTCGTGGCGGTGAAACCAGTCTCGCGTAAGCGTCACGCGTAATGTCGGTCCGGGCGCTTCATCTCACAATACCGCTGAACCAAAGTATGACATGCTGGTAGGTAGTATGACTTGTATCGCCCACAACTCACTTGTGTTCTACTCGTGCAAAACATCAAACCATAAAACCTAGGCTCGGATGCCTTTGTTGGGGAGCGTAGTAATTTCAAAAATTTCCTACGCACATGCAAGATCATGGTGATGCATAGCAACGAGAGGGAGAGTGTTGTCTACCCTCGTGAGACCAAGCGAAGCGATCTGGCGTAGAGGAAGTAGTCGACGTTCTCCTCGCGATCCGACCGATCCGGCGCCATTACTCCGACGCCCCGAGTTCTTGACACACGTACAGCTCGATGGCGTCCCTCGTACTCGATCCAGCCGAGTGTCGAGGAGAGTTCCGTCAAGACGACGGCGTGGTGACGATCTTGATGTTCTACGGTAGCAGGCTTCGCCTAAGCTTGCGACGATATGACCGAGGTGGAATATGGTGGAGGGGGCACCGCACACGGCTAAGGAACGATCCGTAGATCAAACTTGTGTGTTCTAGGGTGCCCCCTGCCCCGTATATAAAGGAGGGAGGGGGAGGCGGCCGGCCCAAGGGAGGGGCGGAGGAGTCCTACTCCCACCGAGTAGGACTCCCCCCTTCCTAGTTGGAGTAGGATTTGGGGAGGGGAAGAGAGAGGGGGGCCGCCCCCTCTCCTGTCCTATTCGGACTAGGGGGGGGGCGCGGCCACCCCCGGCCGGCCCTTCCTCTTCTCCCTCGTGGCCCATTAAGGCCCAATAGCCTCCGGGAGGTTCGGTAACCCCGGTTTCCGGTAAAATCGATTTCACCGGAACCATTCCGAACTCCAAATATAGGCTTCCAATATATCAATCTTTATGTCTCGACCATTTCGAGACTCCTCGTCATGTCCGTGATCACATCCGGGACTCGAACTTCTTGGTACATCAAAATACATAAACTCATAATATAAGCATCATCGAAACCTTAAGCGTGCGGACCCTACGGTTCGAGAACAATGTAGACATGACCGAGACACGTCTCGGTCAATAACCAATAGCGGGACCTGGATGCCCATATTGGTTCCTACATATTCTACGAAGATCTTTATCGGTCGGACCGCATAACAACATCGTTGTTCCCTTTGTCATCGGTATGTTACTTGCCCGAGATTCGATCGTCGGTATCCAATACCTAGTTCAATCTAGTTACCGCAAGTCTCTTTACTCGCTCGTAATACATCATCTCACAGCTAACTCATTAGTTGTAATGCTTGCAAGGCTTCGTGATGTGTATTACCGAGAGGGCCCAGAGATACCTCTCCGACAATCGGAGTGACAAAACCTAATCTCAAATCGCCAACCCAACATCGCCTTTGGAGACACCTGTAGTACTCCTTTATAATCACCCAATTACGTTGTGACGTTTGGTAGTACCCAAAGTGTTCCTCCGGTAAACGGGAGTTGCATAATCTCATAGTTATAGGAACATGTATAAGTCATGGATAAAAGCAGTAGCAACATACTAAGCGATCGTGTGCTAAGCTAATGGAATGGGTCATGTCAATCAGATCATTCAACTAATGATGTGACCTTGTTAATCAAATAACAACTCTTTGTTCATGGTTAGGAAACATAACCATCTTTGATTAACAAGCTAGTCAAGTAGAGGCATACTAGTGACACTCTGTTTGTCTATATATTCACACATGTATTATGTTTCCGGTTAATACAATTCTAGCATGAATAATAAACATTTATCATGATATAAGGAAATAAATAATAACTTTATTATTGCCTCTAGGGCATATTTCCTTCATAACTCCCACTTGATTCAAGCGATTGTAGTACCCAGACAATCTGAGCACATGCTCACTAGTTGAGCGATTCTCCTCCATCTTTTAGCTATAGAACTTGTTGGAGACTTCATATCTCTCAACTCGGGTATTTGCTTGAAATATTAACTTCAATTCCTGGAACATCTCATATGGTCCATGGCGTTCAAAACATCTTTGAAGTCCCGATTCTAAGCCATAAAGCATGGTGCACAAAACTATCAAGTAGTCATCATATTGAGCTAGCCAAACGTTCATAATGTCTGCATCCGCTCCTGCAATAGGTCCATCACCTAGCGGTGCATTAAGGACATAATTCTTTCGTGCAGCAATGAGGATAAACCTCGGATCACGGATCCAATCCGCATCATTGCTACTAACATCTTTCAACATAATTTTCTCTAGGAACATATCAAAATAAACATATGAAAGCAACAACGCAAGCTATTGATCTACAACATAATTTGCAAAATACTACGGGACTAAGTTCATGATAAATTTAAGTTCAATTAATCATATTACTTAAGAACCGCCACTAGAGCAGACATCTCTCTAGTCATCTAAGTGATCACGTGATCCAAATCAACTAAACCATGTCCGATCATCACGTGAGATGGAGTAGTTTCAATGGTGAACATCACTATGTTGATCATATCTACTATATGATTCACGCTCGACCTTTCGGTCTCCGTGTTCGAGGCCATATCTGTATATGCTAGGCTCGTCAAGTTTAACTGAGTATTCGCGTGTGCAACTGTTTTGCACCCGTTGTATTTGAACGTAGAGCCTATCACACCCGATCATCACGTGGTGTCTCAAAGACGAAGAACTTTCATAGCGGTGCATACTCAGGGAGAACACTTCTTGATAATTAGTGAGAGATCATCTTAAAATGCTACCGTCAATCAAAGCAAGATAAGATGCATAAAGGATAAACATCACATGCAATCAATATAAGTGATATGATATGGCCATCATCATCTTGTGCTTGTGATCTCCATCTTTGAAGCACCGTCGTGATCACCATCGTCACCGGCGCGACACCTTGATCTCCATCGTAGCATCGTTGTCGTTACGCCATCTATTGCTTCTACGACTATCGCTACCGCTTAGTGATAAAGTAAAGCAATTACATGCGTTGCATTTCATACAATAAGCGACAACCATATGGCTCCTGCCGATTGCCGATAACCGGTTACAAAACATGATCATCTCATACAATAAAATATAGCATCACATCTTGACCATATCACATCACAACATGCCCTGCAAAAACAAGTTAGGCGTCCTCTACTTTGTTGTTGCAAATTTTACGTGGCTGCTACGGGCTTAGCAAGAACCGTTCTTACCTACGCATCAAAACCACAATGATAGTTTGTCAAATAGACTCGTTTTAACCTTCACAAGGACCGGCGTAGCCACACTCAGTTCAACTAAAGTTGGAGAAACAGACACCGCTAGTCACTGTGTGCAAAGCACGGCGGTAAAACCAGTCTCGCGTAAGCGTCTGGCGTAATGTTGGTCCGGCCGCTTCATCCAACAATACCGCTGAACCAAAGTATGACATCTTTGGTAGGCGTTATGACTTATATCGTCCACAACTCACTTGTGTTCTACTCGTGCATATAACATCAAGCGCATAAAACCTAGGCTTGGATGCCATTGTTGGGGAGCGAGTAATTTCAAAAAATTCCTACGCACATGCAAGATCATGGTGATGGTATAGCAACGAGAGGAGAGTGTTCCACGTACCCTCGTGAACCGAAGCGGAGCGTTATGACAACGCGATTGATGTAGTCGTGCGTCTTCACGATCCGACCGATCCAAGCACCGAGCGTCACGGCACCTCCGAGTTCAGCACACGTTCAGCTCGATGGCGATCTCCGGCCTCCGATCCAGCCGAGCTCGGAGATGAGTTCCGTCTACCACGACGGCGTGGTGGCGATGATGATGTTCTACGCGCGAGGCTTCGCCTAAACTCCATGACGATATGACCGAGGTGGAATATGGTGGAAGGGGCACCGCACACGGCTAAGCAACGATCCGTAGATCAACTTGTGTGTCTATGGGGTGCCCCTGCCCTGTATATAAAGGAGGGAGGGAGGAGGAGGCCGGCCCTAGGAGGAGGGCGCGCCAGGGAGTCCTACTCCCACCGGAGTAGGATTCCTTCTTTCCTAGTCCAACTAGGTCAAGGGGAAAGAAGGGAAGTGGAGAAGGAAGGAAGAGGGGGCGCCCCAAACCCTTTGTCCAACCGGACTGGGCTTGGGAGGGCGCGCGCCTCCTCGGCTCCTTCCCACTAAAGCCCATTAAGGCCCAATATTCTTCCCCGTATTCCCGTAACTCCCGGCACTCCAAAAATACCGAATCACCGGAACCGTTCGAACTCCGAATATAGTCGTCCAATATATCGATCTTTACGTCTCGACCATTTCGAGACTCCTCGTCATGTCCCCGATCTCATCCGGGACTCCGAACTCCTTCGGTACATCAAAACTCATAAACTCATAATATAACATCATCGAAACCTTAAGCGTGCGGACCCTACGGGTTCGAGAACTATGTAGACATGACCTAGAACTATTCTCGGTCAATAACCAATAGCGGGACCTGGATGCCCATATTGGCTCCTACATATTCTCTGAAGATCTTTATCGGTCAAACCGCATAACAACATACGTTGTTCCTTTGTCATCGGTATGTTACTTGCCCGAGATTCGATCGTCGGTATCAATACCTAGTTCAATCTCGTCACCGCAAGTCTCTTTACTCGTTTTGTAATGCATCATCCGTAACCAACTCATTGGTTACATTGCTTGCAAGGCTTATAATGATGTGCATTACCGAGAGGGCCCAGAGATACCTCTCCGAGCAATCGGAGTGATGTAACCTAATCTCGAAATCGCCAACTCAACATGTACCTTCGGAGACACCTGTAGTACTCCTTTATAATCACCCGATTCGTTGTGACGTTTAGTAGTACCCAAAGTGTTCCTCCGTAAACGGAGTTGCATAATCTCATAGTTACAGGAACATGTATAAGTTATGAAGAAAGCAATAGCAACATACTAAACGATCAAGTGCTAAGCTAACAGAATGGGTCAAGTCAATCACATCATTCTCCTAATGATGTGATCCCGTTAATCAAATGACAACTCTTTTGTCCATGGCTAGGAAACATAACCATCTCTGATAAACGAGCTAGTCAAGTAGAGGCATACTAGTGACACTATGTTTGTCTATGTATTCACACATGTATTATGTTTTCGGTTAATACAATTCTAGCATGAATAATAAACATTTATCATGAAATAAGGAAATAAATAATAACTTTATTATTGCCTCTAGGGCATATTTCCTTCATAAGGGACGTCTATGCGATGGAGCCAGTCGCCCCGAAGTTCAATCCATGGTCCTCTTGTCCGATTACTTTCGATAGAAGAGACCATCCGACCAGCATACACCATGGCGGATTCGCCGCATTGGTTTTAGTCCCAATCGTCGATGGATTTCACCTCACGAGAGTCCTGATGGACGGCGGTAGTAGCCTGAACCTGCTTTATCAGGATACAGTGCGCAAAATGGGCATAGACCCCTCAAGGATTAAACCTACAAAGACAACCTTCAAAGGTGTCATACCGGTGTGGAAGCCAATCAGACAGCTCGGTAACACTGGAAGTGGTCTTCGGATCCCCGGACAATTTCCAAAGTGAGGAGTTAATCTTCGACATCGTCCTGTTTTGCAGCGGCTATCACGCTCTGCTCGGACGAACCGCATTTGCAAAATTCAACGCGGTGCCGCATTATGCATACCTCAAGCTCAAGATGCCAGGCCCTCGTGGAGTCATCACGGTCAACGGAATACGGGCGCTCCCTCCGAACGGAGGAACATCTGATGGCTCTCGCGGCGAAGTCTGAGCAGCTTCTTAAAGCAATTCTCGAGTCCGGCCATTAAGCGGCGGATACTGCAAAACGCTACCAAGCAAAACCAACCAAGACCGCTGGCGCGATCGAACCGCAGAGTAATGCGGCCCCGACCCCGCCAACGCATGATCGCAAGAATAACACTCCGCGTACATCATTACGCTTTGGAGATACCATGGGCGCAGGGGAAGGGGCACGATCGCAATGGACCCAGAGTGCGGTTCGACCACACCAGGGGCTCACAAGTGTGCCCCCCTTTTTTTATTATTATTTTCCTTCTTTGTGTACACAGGACTCCGGTAACCAGAGGCCCGGTCCGGCGGCGAACCTGCCGAACTCACGATGCAACAGTCAGGGACGAAAGAAGGCTGCGACGAACACTCAGGTGGTCTCAATTACGAGCATTAAATTCGATTATATACACCAAGTCCGCAGCTCACCCCTGGAGGGGGACATGTTTACTTAGTCCAAAATCCCTTGCTTACCGCACTATTTGTATCAGTCCGCACTCATAGCAGACTTCCTTTAATAAATAATGCAGCACTTTTTCAACTGCAATTACGTCACTTTATATATATATGTTCATTACATGACATCTCGCACCCGTATATTTTGGTACGGCCGAATACACCAGGGGCTTGTGTTCCCGCATTATGGTGTGATAAGTCCAAACACTTTCACAAGTCGGCACCCGAACTTATAGCATTATATGAATCGGCTCGAATCATGTCTTGGGTCAATAGTTGGGTTTGCGGCTCCCACGTTTTGGTGCCTTACGTTCCATTCAGCCGGCTAAGGTGGACTGGAGAACCACTGCGATTGCGCCCGGTTGAGCAGGCGGCGCCTCGATGAGAAAGCTAAAACTGACCGGCATGATAAGGCGAGAGACCGGTCGCTGTTCGAGAGGTTTTTCGGGTCATAAAGACTCACGCTGCTTGAGCGAAGTTCGGACAATGTCCGGCGAAGGCGTGGATAGCGCCCGGGTTGACCTTCCGAATACCAAGGCTTCACCAAAATTAAAATTATAGAATTCTATGGCTAAGTGAGAGTGTTCAAGCATTATAAGACCGGTTGCCTTGTTCGCTGTGTTGAGCGCCTCCCTAGATGGACCCAAAAATGGGAACAAGAGCGCTTAAGGTTATCCCGAACACCCCAGCACTCCTGGCTTGGGGGCTGAAGCCAACGACTTGCCATCTCTCAGATTTTTACACGGCCGCACAGAAGGTAATATTTTAAATTAAACAAGCGTTGCTTAATGTGCACATGAACAAAGTCTCAGCGCAAAGGATAATACATAGCGAGTCTACTCAAAGATTACATTTCGGGGGCACTCGTCCGCAATATCGCGGGCTCCCTTCAGGACAGTTTTATAATATATTTCAGGCGTACGATACTCCTTGCCCGGTGGCGGTGGGTCCGTGAGAAGCTTCTCCGCATCCAACCTGCCCTAGTGCACCTTTGTGCAGGCAAGGGCCCGACGAGCACCTTCAATACAGGCGGAGCGCTTTATGACCTCCACCTAGGGGCATGCATCCACCAGCCGCCGCACGAGGCCAAAGTAGCTCCCAGGCATGGCCTGTTCGAGCCTGATCGGACTATAAGGCCCTTCATGGCCTCCTCGGCTACCTTGTGGAGTTCGACCATTTGCTTCACTGGTCGCTTAGAAAGGGGCCGGGTGTCCGCCTCAGCATCTTGAGACCGAAGACTTTTTCCGTCGAGCTCCCTCCTCGCCATGATAGAATCGGCGGCATCGGACGACTACGCGTAGATCCGCAAACGCCTCGAGAGCTCGAATGCGGGTAAGTGTCGGTATTTTACATTAACATGCTTGCTTTGCATGAAAAATGCCTTACCCGCCGCTATCTTCTTTACATCTTCAACCTCCTGAAGGGCCTTATGGGCCTCGGCCTTGGCGGACTTGGCACTTTCGAGAGCCGAGGCAAGCTCGGACTCTCGAGTCTTGGAGTCACGCTCCAAACTCTCATGCTTCTCCATGAGAGCCTGGAGCTCTTGCCGTACTTCCGCCACCCATGCCTCCTGCTTCTCTCGCTCTTCCCGCTCCGCGGCCGCACTGCGTTCGGCCACGGACACAGCCTCCTTCAGGGCTGCCACCTCGTTCGTGGCACCTGCAATACCCATATTATCCTTGTTAATTTTATTGCAACCTAAATCCTTTTCTGTAAGGTAACTATTCAAAGTGGTGTGACTCACCTTCTTTGTCCTCAAGCTGCTTCTTGGCATGGCCGAGCTCTTGCTCGGACCGCTCGAGATCCTTTTTCAACACATCGACCTCCGCCGATAGTGCGACGGAGGTCAGCAACGCAGCCTGCAAACCCATATTGACATATTTTAAGCAACCCTGCGTATATCTTGTTCGATCCTCAGTCCGGCTTTTCTTTCCGAACACCGAACTGAGCATCAGGGGCTACTGTCTATGCGGTATTACATTACATAATTTTAACTTCTTACCTCAAATCCTGTTAGATGGCTACTGCAGGCTTCGGTCAGCCCGCTTTTGGCAAGCTGAACCTTTTGAATCACCGCACTCATGATAATGGGGTGTTCTTCCTCGATGGAAGTGCCTTTAAGCGCCTCCAACAAGTTATCCGGCGCCTTCGATTGGACGGAGGCCGCCGGTGTCACGGTCTTGCCCTTCTTTCGAAGGGGCCGCTTGCCGGACTCTGGAACCACTGCGGGTTCCGATGTAGAGTCGGCGCAAAGTCCGGAGGCTGCGACGGCGCCCCGAGCCTCCTCTTGATGGGTCCCTCTGGGATCCCACCTCGGCGTCCTCGTCGGTAGCGTGGGGTAGAGGCAATCGGAAGTGAATCCACATCCGACGGGCCAACGACCCTTCGATGAATCGGGAGATCGTCATCGGCGGACTACGGACGAGAATGCGGCATTAAGGACACTACGGGACACGAAAGAAATTGCGTATAAAGGATCCGGATACTTACGATCTTGCCGGACGCCTGGCCCTTGGAGGCCACTCATCCTCGCCAACGGTGGTGTTGGCGAACTGTCCGGGGATAGTCCTCCCCTCTTGGACCCTTGGCCTCCCCTGTTGGGAAGCCTTCCTCTTCTTCTCTCCTCCTCCGGGAGAGAGTCCTCCTCCTCGTCGTCTTCGGGGGAGGAGTCCGCCTCGTCGTCGGACGCCTAATTGCGGGAACTCTTTTGAGTCCCCGCGGCCACCTTCTTGGCCTTCTTCTCCGGCACCACGTGTGGTGCTGGAACCAGCAGCCCTGCTAAACGGGCGTTCTCAGGGTCCTCTGGCATGGGAGCCGAGCTGATAACCTGCTTGGCCTTCTCCATCCATTCCTGTCAAAGGAAAATAGAGATTGAAACCCTCTTAGAATCGGTTTAATTACCACAAGTGTCCCGTAACGGGGTTGAATCACTTACCTCGTCAGCTGGATGCTGCGAGCGAAACCCGCGATCTTCCATCGCGGATGCGGGGGCTTTGGCGCCCTTAAACAACACCCTCCAGGCGCCTTCGTATGTCGTATCGAAGAGCCCGCTTAGCGCCTGGTGCTGTTCCGGATTGAACTCCCATAGATTGAATGCCCGTTCTTGGCATGGGAGGATCCGGCAGATGAGCATGACTTGGACCACGTCGACGAGCCTGAGCTTACCGCTCACCAGCTTCTGGATGCAGGCTCGGAGTCCCGTCAGCTCCTTCGGATTGCCCCACAACAAGCCCTTCTCTTTCCAGGAGGTGAGCTGCGTGGGGACGCCAGATCTAAACTCGGGGGCCGCCCCCCATGTGGGCTTGCGCGGCTCGGTGATGTAGAACTACCCCGATTGCCACCCCTTGACGGAGTCCACGAAGGCCCCTTCGAGTTAAAGGGCGTTGGGCAACTTGCCCAACATGGCGCCTCCGCACTCGCTATGCGTGCCCTTCACAACCTTCGCAGCGTTGAAGGTCTTGAGCCACGAGCCAAAGTGGGGCGGATGCAGAGGAAGGCCTCGCACACCCACGATAAACGCCGAGATGTTGAGGATGAAGTTGGCGCCGGATCGTGGAAATCCAGGCCGTAGTAAAACATGATCCCCGGACAAATGGGTGCAGTGGAAAGCCCAGTCCGCGGAGGAAGTGGGGGAGGAAGACGACCCTCTCATGGGGCCCAGGGGTAGGGATGAGCTGCCCCTCGTTGGGCAGCCGATGCGCGATATCGCTGGAAAGGTATCCGGCACTGCGCAGTTTGGTGATGTGCTCCTCCTTAACGGTGGAGGCCAACCATTTGCCTCCCGCTCCGGACATATTCGGAGAAGGTTGGGGCGAGATGCGCGAGCTTGGGCGTTGGAGCTTGAGTATGCGGAGATGTATAAGCAAAGGAGGAAGAAGGCATAGGTGAGAAGGTAAATCCTTATCCCTTATATATAGGCGGACGAAAACTATGCGTCCCCGCCAGCCTGATAAAACTCGCTTATCTCCCAAGCGCCACCATCAATGGCGCGGTTGGGTTACCCACGTCCATATTGATGAGAATCCCGGAATAAGGGGAACACGATCTCCGCTCGACAAGGCGTATTGCTGAAACCGCCGCTAAGCGTGCGGAGGTGGTATAGTAAAAAACGATTCAAACGAAGGCTTGGTAGCGGTGTGCTGTCACGCCGCATAATACGTCAGCAGATTGGACTGGTGTACATTTTATTCTCTCTACGGTGGAATGTGGAATTTATTTTGCGAGCGGACACTATCACGGTGTTCATGATCTTCTCTGGATTATACAAGGAGAACCCCCCTTGCAATGCCGAACATTAGCGCTACCGGACTTATCGTCATTGAAGCCTGGTTCAGGGGCTCTTGAGGAGTCTGGACTAGGGGTGTCCGGACAGCGGACTATCATCGTCCGCGGACTCCAAGACTACGAAGATACAAGATTGAAGACTCCGTCCCGTGTCCGGATGGGACTTTCCTTGGCGTGGAAGGCAAGCTTGGCGATCGGATATGTAGATCTCCTACCATTGTAACCGACTCTGTGTAACCCTAGCCTCCCCGGTGTCTATATAAACCGGAGGGCTTTAGTCCGTAGGACATAACATACATTACAACAATCATACCATAGGCTATCTTTAGGGTTTAGCCTCCTTGATCTCGTGGTAGATCCACTCTTGTACTACCCATATCATCAATATTAATCAAGCGGGACGTAGGGTTTTACCTCCATCGAGAGGGCCGAACACAGGTAAAACATCGTGTCCCTCGTCTCCTGTTACCATCCGCCTAGACGCACAGTTCGGGACCCCCTACCCGAGATCCGCCGGTTTTGACACCGACACCTTCCTTGCCTAGTTCAAAAATAATTCAAAAATATTTATTTTCCTATTCTGTTCAGAAAAACACTTTGTGAAGGAAGTACCACTTTGGCATGTCCAAATGGTATCCATTTTCTATGGTGCTTTCCTATGCCCAAATAATCATCCTCCACCAAATGCCAGCTCAATCCATTCATTATTTTGAGCCCAGCTTCAACATTCGTATTTATGTCCAGTGTGGTACTTTGCAAAGCAAGTACCCCCTAGGCTCCTCCTTTTGAGCTGAAAATTTGTGAAGACGGTCTTCTTAGTAACTGATCATCCTCAGCCAAAACTCACGCCCATTGGCCATGTGCATTTCCCGTACCGCTAATCAAACACTTGGCTGCTTATTCATGTTTGAGCATCGATCGGTCTCCTCGTGAGAATCTTATGTTGTGATTTTCTTCCTAGCACCTACCTGGGGAGTGCCCAACCCACTAGACATTCCTAGGCCTCCCAGAACACATGGAAACACCATGGTCACGCGGTGACCACGCGGCGGGCATGCGAGTTTACGCGCTCTAGAGTTGGGGCCCTGGGCCACCGTCCAAACCTCGACGTATCGCCACCAAACCATGTATTTATGATTAAATAGATACTTATGTACCTAGAAATGATTTTTGGAAAAAATAAATAGCAAACTATGAGGCAGCTGCAGTTCAAATTTGACCCGCTTCCCTCTTGAATCCATGGAATTTGTCTTTTCACCAGAGGTGGATCAAAACTTTGACACCCAACCATTTTATCAATTGTGCATTAAATATGGCCTAGTATTTTATAAAATTGATTTGGTCCAATTTTGCAATAAATATATGGTAGGTCCTTCACAAAAAAACCTCATTTCGGGCACTCAAAAAATGGAAAATGAATTTTTCGTGCAAAAAAAATGAAAACTCCCTTAGGCAACATTGTTTGCCATTCCAAGATGCACTCTTGTGCACAATATGAGATCATTTGAACAAACTATGCCATGAATGTGGCCATAAGATTGATCATTTGGCTTGAAAGCCATGAATCTTCACACTTGATAGCTCGTTTCTGAGAACACTTTTTAAAAATAACTGTGGTATTGTAAGTTTATAATTTTTGCTGGTAACTTGGCCACAGATAATGACACAATGCGAAGGTTTTCCAATTTTTTGAATTTTATTGAATTTTTTATGCTCGTTTCAAAATGCGGTCAAAACGGCGGGCATTACCGTTCCTAGCTAGTGGTTGAATCTTGGAAATTTTTTGGTGTTTCTATGATTAAATAGATACTTATGTACCTATAAATGATTTTTGGAAAAAATAAAGAGCAAACTATGAGGCAGCTACACTTCAAATTTGACCCACTTCCTGCTGAATCGGCGGGAATTTGTCTTTTTCACCAGAGGTGGATCAAAACTTTTGACACCCAACCATTTTGTCAATTGTGCATTAAATATGGCCTAGTATTTTATAAAATTGATTTGGTCCAATTTTGCAATAAATATATGGTAGGTCCTTCACAAAAAACCTCATTTGGGGCACTCGAAAAATGGAAAATGAATTTTTCGTCCAAAGATAATGAAAACTCCCTTAGGCAACATTGTTTGGAACTCTAAGATGCACCTGTTTACACAATATGAGATCATTTGAACAAACTATGCCATGAATGTGGACATAAGATTGATCATTTGGCTTGATAGCTCGTTTCTAAGAACATTTTTTTAAAATAATTATCGTAGTGCACGTTTATTATTTTTCCTGGTAACTTGGTCATATATAATGACGCAATGCGAAGGTATTCCAATTTTTTGAATTTTTTTGAATTTGTTATTCCCGTTTCAAAATGCGGTCAAAACGATGGGCATGACCGTTCCTAGCTAGTGGTTGAATCTTGGAATTTTTTCGGTGTTTCTCTGATTAAATAGATACTTATGTACCTATAAATGATTTTTGGAAAAAATAAAGAGCAAACTATGAGGCAACTGCAGTTCAAATTTGACCCGCTTCCTATTGAATCGGCATGAATTTGTCTTTTTCACGAGAGGTGAGTAAAACCTTTTGACACCCAACCGTTTGGTCAATTATACATTAAATATGGACTAATATTTTATAAAAATGATTTAGTGCCATTTTGCAAAAAATGCATGGTAGTTCCTTCACAAAAAACACATTTTGGTCACTCAGAAAATGAAAAATGAAATTTCGGTAGTTAGGCATTGAATCTTACAAACATTTCAGAGTATCTCTGATGAAATACTTTAGTATCTATAAATTATTTTTGGAAAAATTAAATAGGTACTTTAGTACCTATTAATGTGAAAAAAGTAGAAGAAAACAAAATGTAAACATAATTTGTTTTACTTTATTCTCATTGGTGGAACTAGCTCTCACCCGGATCGATGACGTGGCGGCCATCCATCCATCCATCCAACCCCTTGCCCTAAAAAAATCTATCCATCCCCTGCCCTCGTCTCCCACCCACCCACCCACCCCGACCCCTTCCCTCCCCTCGCCGCCATCCCGCCCTCCCGCATCGCGCCGCCATCCACATCCATCCCCTGGCCGCTCTCCCCCGTTCCAAGCACTTGACGGCATCGGCCCGGCCCCCAAAACCCCTGCGGGCGGCCACTGCATCCCTCCATTGTTCGCCGTTGCCGCTGCCGCGCGATGCACTTGGGGATCTGCTTCGTGCGACCCCAAGCGGCCCTTCTCCTCCTTGCCCTCCCCCGCCTCCCCCCGCCACCGCACATGAAGAAGGCCAAGCTCCCCACCGTCTCCTCCTCCGCCGGTCACACCACTCGTCCCCTCCTCTCTCTCTCCCCTGAAGACCCCAGCGCTCCCCGCAGCAAACCCCAGCGCTCCCCAATCCAGATCCCTCTCCTCCCCTCGCCGCTACCCACCCCTCCCCCGCCGCCACCCACCTCCAACACCTGTTGGGGAACGTTGCAGAAAATTAAAATTTTTCCTACGGTTTCACCAAGATCCATCTATGAGTTCATCTAAGCAACGAGTCAAGGGAGTGAGTTTGCATCTACATACCACTTGTAGATCACGTGCGGAAGCTTGCAAGGGGATGGTGATGATGGAGTCGTACTCGACGTGATTCAGATCACCGATGTCCAAGTGCTGAACGGACAGCACCTCCGCGTTCAACACACGACGGGACGGAGACGTCTCCTCCTTCTTGATCCAGCAAATGGGGAGGAGAGGTTGATGATGATCCAAGAAGACGACGGCGTGGTGGTGGATGCAGCAGAACTCAAGCGAGGCTTCGCCAAGCGTCTGGGAGGAGGGCGAGGTGTAGCAAGGGGAGGGAGGCGCCAAGGCAATGGGTGCGGCTGCCCTCCCCCCTGCCCTCCTTTATATAGGACCCCAGGGGGGGCGCCGGCCCTGGGAGATCCAATCTCCCAAGGGGGCGGCGGCCAAGGGGGGAGGAGTGCCCCCCAAGGCATGTGGTGCGCCCCCCCACCATAGGGTTTCAACCCTAGGCGCAGGGGGTGGGCCTAGGGGGGTGCACCAGCCCACTATGGGCTGGCTCCCCTCCCACGTCAGCCCATGGGGCCCTCCGGGATGGGTGGCCCCACCCGATGGATCCCCAGGACCCTTCCGGTGGTCCCGGTACAATACCGGGTGACCCCGAAACTTTCCCGATGGCCGAAATACCACTTCCTATATATTATTCTTTACCTCCGGACCATTCCGAAACTCCTCGTGACGTCCGGGATCTCATCCGGGACTCGAACAACATTTCGGTATGCTGCATACTCATATTCATACAACCCTAGCGTCACCGAACCTTAAGTGTGTAGACCCTACGGGTTCGGAGACACGCAGACATGACCGAGACGACTCTCGGGCAATAACCAACAGCGGATCTGGATACCCATGTTGGCTCCGCATGCTCCTCGATGATTTCATCGGTTGAACCACGATGTCGAGGATTCGATCAAATCCGTATACAATTCCTTTGTCAATCGATGCGTTACTTACCCGAGACTCGATCGTCGGTATCCCAATACCTTGTTCGGTCTCGTTACCGCAAGTCACTTTACTCGCATCAGTAATGCATGATCCGTGGCCAACACCTTGGTCACCTTGAGCTCATTATGATGATGCATTACCGAGTGGGCCCAGAGATACCTCTCCGTCATACGGAGTGACAAATCCGATCTCGATCCGTGTCAACCCGCAGACACTTTCGGAGATACCGTAGTGCACCTTTATAGTCACCCGATACGTTGTGACGTTTGATACACCAAGGCACTCCTACGGTATCCGGAGTTACACGATCTCATGGTCGAAGGAAGAGATACTTGACATTGGCAAAGCTCTAGCAAACGAACTACATGATCTTTGTGCTATGCTTAGGATTGGGTCTTGTCCATCACATCATTCTCCTAATGATGTGATCCCGTTATCAACGACATCCAATGTCCATAGTCAGAAACCATGACTATCTGTTGATCAACGAGCTAGTCAACTAGAGGCTCACTAGGGACATATTGTGGTCTATGTGTTCACACGTGTATTACTTTCCGGATAATACAGTTATAGCATGAACAAAAGACAATTATCATGAACAATGAAATATAATAATACTTTTATTATTGCCTCTAGGGCATATTTCCAACAGTCTCCCACTTGCACTAGAGTCACCAATCTAGTTACATTGTGATGAATCGAACACCCATAGAGTTCTGGTGTTGATCATGTTTTGCTCGCGAGAGAGGTTTAGTCAACGGATCTGCGACATTCAGATCCGTATGTACTTTGCAAATTTCTATGTCTCCATCTTGAACATTTTCACGGATGGAGTTGAAACGACGCTTGATGTGCCTTGTCTTCTTGTGAAACACAGGCTCCTTGGCAAGGGCAATAGCTCGGTGTTGTCACGAAGAGTTTGATCGGCCCCGACGCATTGGGTATGACTCTAGGTCGGTGATGAACTCCTTCACCCAAATCGCTTCATGCGCTGCCTCCGAGGCTGCCATGTACTCCGCTTCACACGTAGATCCCGCCACGACGCTTTCGCTTGCGGTTGCACCAGCCATTGCTCCACCATTCAACATATACACGTATCCGGTTTGTGACTTAGAGTCATCCAGATCTAAGTCGAAGCTAGCGTCGACGTAACCCTTACTGACGAGCTCTTCGTCTCCTCCATAAACGAGAAACATGTCCTTTGTCCTTTTCAGGTACTTCAGGATATTCTTGACCGCTGTCGGTGTTCCTTGCGGGATTACTTTGGTATCTTTCTACCAAACTTACGGCAAGGTTTACATCAGGTCTGGTACACAGCATGGCATACATAATAGATCCTATGGCTGAAGCATAGGGGATGACACTCATCTCTTCTTTATCTTTTGCCATGGTCGGCGACTGAGCCGAGCTCAATCTCACACCTTGTAACATAGGCAAGAACCCTTTCTTGGACTGATCCATTTTGAACCTTTTCAAAATCTTATCAAGGTATGTGCTTTGTGAAAGACCTATGAGGCGTCTTGATCTATCTCTATAGATCTTGATGCCTAATATATAAGCAGCTTCTCCAAGGTCCTTCATTGAAAAACACTTATTCAAGTAGGCCTTAATGTTGTCCAGAAGTTTTATATCATTTCCCATCAAGAGTATGTCATCTACATATAATATGAGAAATGCTCTGAGCTCCCACTCACATTCTTGTAAACACAGGCTTCTCCATAAGTCGCATAAACCCAAACGCTTTGATCATCTCATCAAAGCGAATGTTCCAACTCCGAGATGCTTGCACCAGTCCATAAATGGATCATTTGGAGCTTGCATACTTTGTTAGCGTTCTTAGGATCGACAAAACTTTCCGGCTGCATCATATACAGCTCTTCCTTAAGATGTCCGTTAAGGAATGCCGTTTTGGCGTCCATCGCCATATCTCATAATCATAGTATGGGGCAATTGCTAACATGATTCGAGGGACTTCAGCTTCGCCACGGAGAGAATGTCTCGTCAGTAGTCAATCCCTTGAACTTGTCGATAACCCTTAGCGACAAGTCGAGCCTTATAAATGGTAACATTACCATCCGCGTCTGTCTTCTTCTTAAAAATCCATTTGTTTTCTATCGCTCACGATCATCGGGCAAGTCTGTCAAATTCCATACTTTGTTTTCATACATGGATTCTATCTCGGATTTCATGGCTTCAAGCCATTTGTTGGAATCTGGGCCGCCATCGCTTCTTCATAGTTCGAAGGTTCACCGTTGTCTAACAACATGATTTCCGGGACAGGGTTGCTGTACCACTGCAGTGCGGAGCGTGTCCTTGTGGACCCACGAGTTCAGTACCAACTTGATCCAAGTACCTTGATCATCATCATTGTTTTCCTCTTGGTTGGTGTGGGCATCACAGAACATTTTCTGAGCTGCACCACTTTCCCGTTCGAGAGGTAGTACTTCATCGAAGTTCTACTTTCCTCCCACTTACTTCTTTCGAGAGAAACTCTTTTTCCAGAAAGCATCCGTTCTTGGCAACAAAGATCTTGCCCTCGGATCTTAAGTAGAAGGTATACCCGACAGTTTCCTTAGGGTATCCTATGAAGACGCATTTTTCCGACTTGGGTTCGAGCTTTTCAGTTTGAAGTTTCTTGACATAAGCATCGCATCCCCAAACTTTAAGAAACGACAGCTTAGGTTGCTTCCCAAACCATAATTAATACGGTGTCGTCTCAACGGATTTAGACGGTGCCCTATTTAAAGTGAATGTAGCTGTCTCTAGAGCGTATCCCCAAAATGACAGCGGTAAATCGGTAAGAGACATCATAGACCGCACCATATCCAATAGAGTGCGATTCGACGTTCGGACACACCGTTCTACCGAGGTGTTCAGGGCGTGAGTTGTGAAACGATTCCACATTTCCTTAAGTGTGTACCAAATTCGTGACTTAAGTATTCTCCTCCACGATCTGATCGTAGGAACTTTATCTTTCGGTCACATTGATTCTCCACCTCATTCTGAAATTCCTTGAACCATTCAAAGGTTTCAGACTTGTGTTTCATTAAGTTGACATACCCATATCTACTCAAGTCATCAGTGAGAGTGAGAACATAACGATATCCTCCGCGAGCCTCAACGCTCATTGGACCGCACACATCGGTATGTATGATTTCCAACAAGTTGGTTGCTCGCTCCATTGTTCCGGAGAACGGAGTCTTGGTCATTTTGCCCATGAGGCATGGTTCGCATGTGTCAAACGATTCATAATCAAGAGACTCTAAAAGTCCATCAGCATGGAGCTTCTTCATGCGCTTGACACCAATGTGACCAAGGCGGCAGTGCCACAAGTATGTGGGACTATCGTTATCAACTTTACTTCTTTTGGCATCCACACTATGAACATGTGTAATATTACGCCGAGATTCATTAAGAATAAACCATTGACCATCGGAGCATGACCATAAAACATATCTCTCATATAAATCGAACAACCATTATTCTCGGACTTAAATGAGTAGCCATCTCGTATTAAACGAGATCCGGATACAATGTTCATTCTCAAACTTGGCACTAAATAACAATTATTAAGGTTCAAAACTAATCCCGTGGGTAAATGTAGAGGCAGCGTGCGACGGCGATCACATCGACTCTGGAACCATTCCCGACGCAAGATCGTCACCTTGTCCTTCGCCGGTCTCCGTTTATTCCGCAGCTCTGCTGTGAGTTACAAATATGAGCAATGGCACGGTATCAAATACCGGGAGTTACTACGAGTAATGGTAAGGTACACATCAATTACATGTATATCAAATATACCTTTGGTGTTGCCAGCCCTCTTATCCGCTAAGTATTTGGGGCAGTTCCGCCCAAATGACCCTTCCCTTGCAATAAAAGCACTCGGTCTCGTGCTTGGATCCATTCTTTGACTTCTTCCCGTAATGGCGGCTTGCAGGGGCGGCAACATCTTTGCCGTCCTTCTTGAAGTTCTTCTTGCCCTTGCCCTTCTTGAACTTAGTGGTCTTATTGACCATCAACACTTGATGTTCTTTCTTGATTTCAGCCTCTGCTGACTTGAGATCGAGAACACTTCAGAATGGTCTTCACCATCCCGCATGTTGTAGTTCATCACAAAGCTCTTGTAGCTTGGTGGGAGCGATCGAGGATTCTGTCAATAACCGCCTCATCCGGGAGGTTAATGTTCATTTGGGTCATACGGTTGTGCAACCTGGACATCTTGAGGATGTGCTCACCTTGTAACTGTTTTCCTCCATCTTACAACTGTAGAACTTGTCGGAGACATCATATCTCTCGACCCGGGCATGAGCTTGGAAAACTAGTTTTAGCTCTTCGAACATCTCATATGCTCCATGATGCTCAAAACGCTTTTGGAGCCCCGGTTCTAAGCTGTAAAGCATGCCGCACTGAACGAGGGAGTAATCATCAGCACGATCTTGCCAAGCGTTCATAACGTCTTGGTTCTCTGGGACGGGAGCGTCACCTAGCGGTCCTACGACATATTGCTTCCTGACAGCTATGAGGATGATCCTCGTGTTAGGACCCGATCCGTATAGTTGCTGCCATCATCTTTCAGCTTGGTTTTCTCTAGGAGCGCGTTGAAGTTCATGTTGACATGGCGTTGGCCATTTGATCAACAAGACATATTTGCAAAGGTTTTAGACTAAGTTCATGATAATTAAGTTCATCTAATCAAATTATGAACTCCCACTCAGATTAGACATCCTCGGTCATCTAAGTGTTACACGATCCGAGTCGACTAGCCCGTGTCCGATCATCACGTGAGACGGACTAGTCATCGTCGGTGAACATCTTCATGTTGATCGTATCTTCCATACGACTCGTGTTCGACCTTTCGGTCTCCGTGTTCCGAGGCCATGTGCGTACATGCTAGGCTCGTCAAGTTAACCCTAAGTGTTTTCTTTGTGTAAAACTGTCTTACACCCGTTGTATGTGAGCGTAAGAATCCATCACACCCGATCATCACGTGGTGCTTAGAAGCAACGAACTGTAGCAACGGTGCACAGTTAGGGGAGAACACTTCTTGAAATTGTTTTAAGGGATCATCTTATTTACTACCGTCGTCCTAAGTAAACAAGATGCATAAACATAATAAACATCACATGCAATTATATAGTTGTGACATGATATGGCCAATATCATATAGCTCCATTGATCTCCATCTTCGGGGCTCCATGATCATCTTGTCACCGGCTTGACACCATGATCTCCATCATCATGATCTCCATCATCATGTCTTCATGAAGTTGTCACGCCAATGACTACTTCTACTTCTATAGCTAACGCGTTTAGCAATAAAGTAAAGTAGTTTACATAGCGTTCTTCAATGACACGCAGGTCATACAAAAAATAAAGACAACTCCTATGGCTCCTGCCGGTTGTCATACTCATCGACATGCAAGTCGTGAATCCTATTACAAGAACATGATCTCATACATCACAATCCATCATTCATCACAACTTCTGGCCATATCACATCACATGATCAATCGCTGCAAAAACAAGTTAGACGTCCTCTAATTGTTGTTGCATCTTTTACGTGGCTGCAATTGGATTCTAGCAAGAACGTTTTCTTACCTACGAATAACCACAACGTGATTTTGTCAACTTCTATTTACCCTTCATAAGGACCCTTTTCATCGATTCCGCTCCAACTAAAGTGGGAGAGCAGACACCGCCACCACCTTATGCAACTAGTGCATGTCAATCGGTGGAACCGGTCTCACGTAAGCGTACGTGTAAGTTTGGTCCGGGCCGCTTCATCCCACAATACCGCTGAAGCAAGAAAAGACTAGTAGTGGCAAGCAAGTTTACAAGATCGACGCCCACAACAAAATTGTGTTCTACTCGTGCATTAGAGAACTACGCATAGACCTAGCTCTGATACCACTGTTGGGGAACATTGCAGAAAATTAAAATTTTTCCTACGGTTTCACCAAGATCCATCTATGAGTTCATCTAAGCAACGAGTCAAGGGAGTGAGTTTGCATCTACATACCACTTGTAGATCACGTGCGGAAGCTTGCAAGGGGATGGTGATGATGGAGTCGTACTCGGCGTGATTCAGATCACCGATGTCCAAGTCTTTGAGCGGACAGCACCTCGCGTTCAACACACGTGCGGGACGGAGATGTCTCCTCCTTCTTGATCCAGCAAGGGGAAGGAGAGGTTGATGATGATCCAAAGAAGAGACGACGGCGTGGTGGTGGATGCGCAGAACTCAAGTGGCTTCGCCAAGCGCCTACGGGAGGAGGGCGAGGTGTAGCAGGGGAGGAGGCGCCAAGGCAATGGGTGCGGCTGCCTCCCCTGCCCTCCTTATATAGGACCTGTGGGGCGCCGCCCTGGGAGATCCAATCTCCCAAGGGGCGGCCAGGGGGAGGAGTGCCCCCAAGGCATGTGGTGCGCCCACCCTAGGGTTTCAACCCTAGGCACAGAGGTGGGCCTGAGGCGCACCAGCCCTTGTGGGCTGGCTCCCTCCCACGTCAGCCCATGGGGCCCTCCGGATGGGTGGCCCCACCGGTGGACCCCGGGACCCTTCCGGTGGTCGGTACAATCTACCGGTGACCGAAACTTTCCGATGGCGAAATACAACTTCCTATATATTATTCTTTACCTCCGGACCATTCCAAACTCCTCGTGACATCAGGGATCTCATCCGGACTCGAACAACATTCGGTATGCTGCATACTCATATTCATACAACCCTAGCGTCACCGAACCTTAAGTGTGTAGACCCTACGGGTTCGGGAGACACACAGACATGACCGAGACGACTCTCGGGCAATAACAAACAGCGGGATCTGGATACCCATGTTGGCTCCCGCATGCTCCTCGATGATTTCATCGGTTGAACCACGATGTCGAGGATTCGATCAAATCCCGTATACAATTCCCTTTGTCAATCGGTACGTTACTTACCCGAGACTCGATCGTCGGTATCCCAATACCTTGTTCAGTCTCGTTACCGGCAAGTCACTTTACTCATACCGTAATGCATGATCCCGTGGCCAACACCTTGGTCACCTTGAGCTCATTATGATGATGCATTACCGAGTGGGCCCAGAGATACCTCTCCGTCATACGGAGTGACAAATCCCAGTCTCGATCCGTGTCAACCCGCAGACACTTTCGGAGATACCGTAGTGCACCTTTATAGTCACCCGATTCGTTGTGACGTTTGATACACCCAAGGCACTCCTACGGTATCCGGAGTTACACGATCTCATGGTCGAAGGAAGAGACACTTGACATTGGCAAAGCTCTAGCAAAGCGAACTACACGATCTTTGTGCTATGCTTAGGATTGGGTCTTGTCCATCACATCATTCTCCTAATGATGTGATCCCGTTATCAACGACATCCAATGTCCATAGTCAGAAACCATGACTATCTGCTGATCACTGTGAGCTAGTCAACTAGAGGCTCACTAGGGACATATTGTGGTCTATGTGTTCACATGTGTATTACGATTTCCGGATAATACAGTTATTGCATGAACAAAAGACAATTATCATGAACAATGAAATATAATAATACTTTTATTATTGCCTCTAGGGCATATTTCCAACAACACCCACCCCTCCCCTCGCTGCCACCCACCTCTGCCACACCTCCACTCCCCACCTCAGATCCTCTCCCTACTCCCAAATCCAACTTGCCACCGGAGAATGAGGAGGTCGCGGCCAGGATCTTCGAGACGCGGTGGTCGTTGATGCAGGGTCATGACGCGGGGCCGGCCATGGAGGCGGTGGTCGTTGACGCGGTGTCCAAGCTGCTGAAGGCCGGCATCGCGCTGTCCGAGATCTCCTCTGCTCCCTGGGCTGGTGAGTCGCCAGATCTCCTCTGCTCTTGTTTGATTCGCTTGAGATTTCGCTGGGCGTTATGCATATGCGTGACCCTCCCTATTCGATGTGTGTCTGCGGTTAGGTGATGTCCTCGAAGGTGAAGACGGGCTGAGATGGTAGGCTGCTAGTTGCCTCGGCCCCGAAGATGAAGGTGGAGGAGAGCGGGCATGGGTGAGATGGCCTCTCGCAGCATGTCCGACCGCCCCTACTCCCCTGACGAGCGCATGCTGCAGCTCCTAGGCGAGGTATGCACCTCCCTCTGTCCTTTCCCCTCCCCTTCCCCTACTGCTGCTGCTCTTCCCGGTCTCACTCCTCATCTTGTCTCTTGTGCAGGGTACACGAACTCCACTTCTTCCACCAGCCACCCTCCCCTCTGCTTACTGTGTGTGCTTAATGGTGTGTGGAACGTCGACAGATCCTTGCCACGCTGCCAATTGGGTTCGACGTGTTCCTGGTCCACCTGGCCACCATCCCCATCACCAGCACCGGCATCAACCTGGCGAGGAGCCTCGGGGCGGCCATCCTGCATCAAACACAGCCTGCATATGCCCCGCTGGTATAGGCAATTAAAATCCTTGCTGTTTTCATGCTGTTCTTAGCTCTGTACTTTCCAGTTGTGCAGATTTTAGGACTTGTTGGGTGACTTTAGATGCTGGGAAGTGGGATCCTGAATGCACTTTGTGTTTTCTATCAGTTAGATATTCAGATTGCACATACAAATGTGCAATTGCACACAAATGTCTGCAGATTTGCACATAGCACAAATCTTCAGAGATTTGAGCATACTCCTACCAAATCTTGTACTATATGGCATATCATTAATGTAGGTTTAATATAGTTCTAGAAGATTTAGGCAAGTAGTAGTATATCTTATCTAACTGAACTGGGTGCTCTCTTTTATATATGGAATGATATCAATGTCGGTTCAATTGGGTTATCTGTAGATTTTGGTACTGGAAATGCAACAATATCCAGGCAATTTTAGTTCTTGTTGCAGTCCAGCAGGTATTGCTTGTCGTTGGACACTGTTAATTAAGAGAGAGCGGTGTATGCTCTTTGATTATTTCTCTAGTGATTGCCTGAAGCATCTATCTTCCCATCTTTCGGAGTGGAGAAACTCTGTCATTTCATATACGATCTGAATGAAATGTTTAGGACTTGTGGAAGTGGATTTCTCTGATACTGTATACTGTACTAAAGAAACAACATATGCGCTCCAGAAACGTACTACATTCTTCTCTGCTCCATGTTCCCATTTAAGCTAAACATAGATGCACATAGTTGCCTAATTTAAATTTCAACAATGGTTTGTTGTGTATGCTTACCTGGTGCCATGCTTCTTTCATGTAGCTGATAGTAACTTGCAAAAAAAGTGATTCCCAAGGATGATTAATTCTGCTTGCCTGCTTCAAAGTTTTCAAATAACTAGTTAATTAGTAGCATGGAGACTGGATTATTATTTAGTCAACATTCTTGAGTAGTTTGCTTATAAAGTTTCCTAGTTATTCAGAACCAACTGCAATGACATGTGTGCCTCTTTCTTTAAATGTCAGGCTGACATGGAAAAGGCTATGGAACAAGGGGTACCAGAAGGTGGAGAACCAAAGAATGTTGCTGCTGTTGTTGCTAACATTCTCACTAAAGAATGTCCCTCCAGCACATTCCTTCAAAATGTTGGCCTTGAGTCGAGCTCCAAGAAGAAGTTCAACAGATCTGCAGCTGCTTTGGATGCTCATGTACAAGAACTAGAGTACAGGCTTGAGAAGGAGAGGCGAGTCGTTGAGTTGATGCGAGAGGAGCTTGTTGAGGTCAAGAAGAAATCAGAGGAGACCGAAGTTGCACGCGCCGCAGAGTACCAGTTGTTACTGCAAAGAGTTGAGGCCACTAATGCTAGATTTTCGCGTCTCATGGATCTGTTCGAAGGTAAAATAGTTTAGTACGGCGTGGTTGACGTTGGCTTTGGGACTTTTGATGTTGAGTTTTTTCGACCTGGGGTTGATTAGTTTCTTTGACTGGACATGTGAACCACAATATGGACCAGAGATTGGCTGTGGTTTGATGAGGTTGTGTTTTGGTTGGTGCATCTTAATCTTATGAACATGGTGTCTCGATACTAAGCTCTTGGCTATGTTATTTTGGTTGGTGCATCTTATGAACTTGTGGTGTAATGATCTTTGTTGGGCCTAAGTTAATGAAATCTTGGAGAATTGTATTGGTTGACTGCCAAACTGTGCAATGATTTTTTCTGAGCTACTGTTGGTTATTGGCTGGACCGAAAATACTAAATTATATGAGTGGGCTGGCTCGTCTCAAGGCCCAATATAGATTTTTTTTGATAGAAAAAGATTCATATTTTTTTGTTGGTTAGAGAGAAGGGCTGGCCCAATTAATGATAGATTGAATAAATGGACTGCACATTGCCTGAGCCCAAGAACTAACATTAAAAGGCCGTGGCCCAAAAATAAATGTAAAAATGGGCTAAATTATTGGGCTCAGCCCATTAAAACAACTGATTTGGACTGATCCTACGTGGCATCCACGTCATCATTTTTACCACGTCAGCGCCACGTTGGTTCAGCCACATCAGATCCTACGTGGCCTAGGCTCATTAGTAATGACCATAATTTTGGTCAAAGATTTAACGACGAAAATTTTAGTCAAGGGCGGTCATGACTAAAATTCCAGAAAAGGTCACGTTTGTTTGTTCTTGACGGTCAACTGTTGACCTTCCGAATTTGGTCAAAAAAGGTCAATAAATGAAAGCAATGACGAATTAACAACCAAAATGGGGAGTCATAATTGACCGTATTTCTTGTAGTGGAAGCTATATAAAAGTGGGTAGGGCAGAGAATATGCCCAAAGATTCAGAAGAAATTGGATAAGAATACAGAGTTTGCTGCAAACTGCCATGTATCTAAAGCTGGCCAACAAATGTTCAAAGTACAGTCTGGTAACAATAGTTACACAGTTGATCTTGCTTTGCACACATGTGATTGCAGAAGATGGCAGTTGTCTGGAGTACCATGTGGTCATTGCATGTTGCAGAGAGGATTGATCCAGAGACAATGGTTCATGACTGCTATACAGTTCAGACATATCTCAAGGCATATGGATCCACTCCTGTTCCTCTTGTAGACCCAAAGCATTGGGAGAAACAGAATGGGTACAAGGTGCATCCACCAGTGTTTACTAAACAGTTGGGAAGACCCAAGAAGAATAGGAAGAAGGCACCAGAGGAGAAGATCAAGAATGGTGTTAGGGTTCTGAACAGAAAAGGTGTGACAATGCCTTTGCTCAACTGCGGCGAGAGCTGATCACATCGAAAAGGGCACTACAAATGGCAGGAAAGTCTCATTCAAGAGGGGATGGAGGTGGTTGATGAAAGCTATGATGACCCTACCTTTCTTCAGGTACATGCTAGTTAACTGAATTGAACTACATTTGTACTGTTTGTTGAACTTAACTACATAGCAACTTAATTGAAGGAAATATGCCCTAGAGGCAATAATAAAGTTATTATTTATTTCCTTATATCATGATAAATGTTTATTATTCATGCTAGAATTGTATTAACCGGAAACATAATACATGTGTGAATACATAGACAAACAGAGTGTCACTAGTATGCCTCTACTAGACTAGCTTGTTAATCAAAGATGGTTAAGTTTCCTAACCATAGATAAAGGAGTTGTCATTTGATTAACAAGGTCACATCATTAGTTGAATGATCTGATTGACATGACCCATTCCATTAGCTTAGCACCCGATCGTTTAGTATGTTGCTATTGCTTTTATCCATGACTTATACATGTTCCTATAACTATGAGATTATGCAACTCCGTTTACGGAGGAACACTTTGGTACTACCAAACGTCACAACGAATCGGGTGATTATAAAGGAGTACTACTGGTGTCTCCAAAGGCGGATGTTGGGTTGGCGTATTCGAGATTAGGATTTGTCACTCCGATTGTCGGAGAGGTATCTCTGGGCCCTCTCGGTAATGCACATCACTTAAGCCTTGCAAGCATTACAACTAATGAGTTAGCTGTGAGATGATGTATTACGGAACGAGTAAAGTGACTTGCCGTGCGAGATTGAACTAGGTATTGGATACCGACGATCGAATCTCGGGCAAGTAACATACCGATGACAAAGGGAACAACGTATGTTGTTATGCGGATCGACCGATAAAGATCTTCAGTAGAATATGTAGGAGCCAATATAGGCATCCAGGTCCCGCTATTGGTTATTGACCGAGACGTGTCTCGGTCATGTCTACATTGTTCTCGAACCGTAGGGTCCATGCACGCTTAAGGTTTCGATGGCGGTTATATTATGAGTTTGTGTATTTTGATGTACCGAAGGAGTTCGGAGTCCCGGATGTGATCACGGACATGACGAGGAGTCTCGAAATGGTCGAGACATAAAGATTGATATATTGGACGGCTATATTCGGACACCGGAAAGGTTCCGGAAGTTTCCGGAGAAAACCGGAGTGCCGGAAGGGTTACCGGAATCCCCCGGGGAAGTAATGGGCCCTACTGGGCCAAGAGGGGAGAGAGAGGGCTGCGCCAGAGGTGGCGCCCCATGGGGAGTCCGAATAGGACAAGGAGGGGCGCGCCCCCTTCCTCTCTCTCCTCTCCTTCCTTCCCCTTCCTCCTTCCTAGTTGGACTAGGAAGGGAGTCCTACTCCCACTAGGAGGAGGACTCCCCCTCCTGGCGCGCCTCCTAGGGCCGGCGGCCCTCCCCTTGCTCCTTTATATACGGGGTAGGGGCACCCTAGAACACACAAGTTGATCCTTGAGATCGTTCCTTAGCCGTGTGCGGTGCCCCTCCACCATATTCCACCTCGGTCATATCGTAGCGGTGCTTAGGCGAAGCCTGCATCGGTAGAACATCAAGATCGCCACCACGCCCGTCGTCTTGTGGAACTCTCTCCTCGAAGCTCTGCTGGATCGGAGCCCGAGGAGCTTCACCGAGCTGTACGTGTGTCAAGAACTCGGAGGCGCCGGAGTAACGGCGCTGAGATCGGTTGGATCGTGAGGAGAACGTACGACTACTTTCTCTACGTTGTGATCGCTTCGCCCGGTCTACAAGGGTGCGAGACAACACTCTCCCTCTCGTTGCTATGCATCACCATGATCTTGCGTGTGCGTAGGAATTTTTTGAAATTACTACGTTCCCCAACAAATGGCATCCGTGCCTAGGTTTTTATGGTTTGATGTTTTACATGAGTAGAACACAAGTGAGTTGTGGACGATACAAGTCATACCGCCTACCAAACATGTCATACTTTGGTTCAGCGGTATTGTGAGATGAAGCGGCCCGGACCGACATTACGCAGACGCTTACGCGAGACTGGTTTCACCGTTACGAGCACTCGTGCTTAAAGGTGATTGGCGGGTGTCTGCTCTCTCACTTTAGTTGAACCAAGTGTGGCTACGCCCGGTCCTTGAGAATGTTAAACGGAGTCTATTTGACGAAATATCGTTGTGGTTTTGATGCGAGGTGAGATTGGTTCTTGCTTAAGCCCGTAGCAGCCACGTAAAATTTGCAACAACAAAGTAGAGGACGTCTAACTTGTTTTTGCAGGGCATGTTGTGATGTGATATGGTCAAGGCGTGATGCTATATTTTATTGTATGAGATGATCATGTTTTGTAACCGAAGTTATCGGCAACCGGCTGGAGCCATATGGTTGTCGCTTTATTGTATGAAATGCAAACGCCCTGTAATTGCTTTACTTTATCACTAAGCGGTAGCGATAGTCGTAGAAGCAATAGATGGCGTGGCGACAACGATGCTACGATGGAGATCAAGGTGTCGCGCCGATGGCGATGGTGATCACGACGGTGCTTCGGAGATGGAGATCACAAGCACAAGATGATGATGGCCATATCATATCACTTATATTGATTGCATGTGATGTTTATCCTTTATGCATCTTATCTTGCTTTGATTGACGGTAGCATTTTAAGATGATCTCTCACTAAAATTATCAAGTAGTGTTCTCCCGAGTATGCACCGTTGCCAAAGTTAAATCGTCCGAGACACCACGTGATGATCGGGTGTGATAAGCTCTCGTCCATCTACAACGGATGCAAGCCAGTTTTGCACACGCAGAATACTCAGGTTATACTTGACGAGCCTAGCATATGCAGATATGGCCTCGAACACGGAGACCGAAAGGTCGGCGTGAATCATATAGTAGATATGATCAACATAAGATGTTCACCATTGAAAACTACTCCATCTCACGTGATGATCGGTTATGGTTTAGTTGATTTGGATCACGTGATCACTTAGATGACTAGAGATGTCTGTCTAAGTGGGAGTTCTAAAGTAATATGATTAATTGAACTTAAATTTATCATGAACTTAGTCCTGGTAGTATTTTGCAAATTATATTGTAGATCAATAGCTCGCGTTGTTGCTTTCATATGTTTATTTTGATATGTTCCTAGAGAAAATTGTGTTGAAAAATGTTAGTAGCAATGATGCGGATTGGATCCGTGATCTGAGGTTTATCCTCATTGCTACACAGAAGAATTATGTCCTTAATGCACCGCTAGGTGACAGACCTATTGCAGGAGCAGATGCAGACGTTATGAACATTTGGCTAGCTCAATATGATGACTACTTGATAGTTTTGTGCACCATGCCTTATGGCTTAGAATCGGGACTTCAAAGATGTTTTGAACATCATGGACCATGTGAGATGTTCCAGAGTTGAAGTTAATATTTCAAGCAAATACCGAGTTGAGAGATATAGCGTCTCCAACAAGTTCTATAGCTAAAAGATGGAGGAGAATCGCTCAACTAGTGAGCATGTGCTCAGATTGTCAGGTACTACAATCGCTTGAATCAAGTGGGAGTTAATCTTCCAGATAAGATAGTGATTGATGTAATTCTCTAGTCACCATCACCAAGTTAGTAGAACTTCGTGATGAACTATAGTATGCAAGGGATGATGAAAATGATTCCCAAGTTTTTCATGATGATGAAATCGATGAAGGTAGAAATCAAGAAAGAACATCAAGTGTTGATGGTTAACAAGACCACTAGTTTCAAGAAAAGGGCAAAGGGATAGAAGGGAACTTCAAGAAGAGCGGCAAGCAAGTTGTTGCTCAAGTGAAGAAGCCCAAGTCTGGACCTAAGCACGAGACTAAGTGCTTCTCTTGCAAAGGGACTGGTTCTTCGAAGCGCAGAACTACCCCAAGTATTTGGCGGATAAGAAGGATGGCAAAGTAAACAATGGTATATTTGATATACATGTTATTGATGTGTACTTTACTAGTGTTTATAGCAACCCCTCGGTATTTGGTACTGGTTCAGTTGCTAAGAGTAGTAACTCGAAACGGGAGTTGCAGAATAAACAGAGACTAGTTGAAGGGGAAGTGACGATGAGTGTTGGAAGTAGTTCCAAGATTGATATGATCATCATCACACACTCCCTATAATTTCGGGATTAGTGTTGAACCTAAATAAATGTTATTTGGTGTTTGCGTTGAGCATGAATATGATTTGATCATGTTTATTGCAATACGGTTATTCATTTAAGTAAAAGAATAAACTGTTGTTCTGTTTACATGAATAAAACCTTATATGGTTACACACCCAATGAAAATGGTTCATTGGATCTCGATCGTAGTGATACACATATTCATAATATTGAAACCAAAAGATGCAAAGTTAATAATGATAGTGCAACTTATTTGTGGTAATTGCCGTTTAGGTCATAATGGTGTAAAGCGCATGAAGAAACTCCATGCTGATGGGATTTTGGAATCACTTGATTATGAATCACTTGATGCTTGCGAACCATGCCTCATGGGCAAGATGACTAAAACTCCGTTCTACGGAACACAGGAGCGAGCAACTGACTTATTGGAAATAATACATACTGATGTATGCGATCCAATGAGTGTTAAGGCTCACAAGGGTATCGTTATTTTTAACCTTCACAGATGATTTGAGCAGATATGGGTATATCTACTTGATGAAACATAAGTGCGAAATAGTTGAAAGGTTCAAAGAATTTCAGAGTGAAGTGGAAAATCATCGTGACAAGAAAATAAGGTTTCTACGATCGATCGCGAAGACAAATATTTGAGTTCTGAGTTTGGTCTTCAATTAAAACAATGTGGAATAGTTTCACAAATTCATGCCACGGAACACCACATCATAATGGTGTGTCCGAACGTCATAACCGTACTTTATTGGATATAGTACAATCTATGATGTTTCTTACCGATTTACCAATATCGTTTTGGGATCATGCATTAGAGACAGCTGCATTCACGTTAAATAGGGCACCATCTAAATCCGTTAAGACGACACTATATGAACTGTGGTTTAGCAAGAAACCAAAGTTGTCGTTTTTAAAGTTTGGGGCTGCAATGCTTATGTGAAAAAATTTCATCCTGATAAGCTCAAACCCAAATCGGAGAAGTGCGTCTTCATAGAATACCCAAAGGAAATTGTTGGGTACACCTTCTATCACAGATCCGAAGGCAAGACATTTGTTGCTAAAAATGGATCCTTTCTAGAGAAGGAGTTTCTCTCGAAAGAAGTGAGTGGGAGGAAAGTAGAACTTGATGAGGTAATTGTACCTTCTCCCTTATTGGAAAGTAGTTTATCACAGAAACCGGTTTCTGCGACATCTACACCAAATAGTGAGGAAGTTGATGATGTTGATCATGAAACTTCAGATCAAGTTACTACAGAACCTCGTAGATCAACCAGAGTAAGATCTGCACCAGAGTGGTACGGCAATCCTGTTCTGGAAGTCATGCTACTAGATCATGATGAAACTACAAACTATGAAGAAGCGATGGTGAGCCCAGATTCCACAAAATGGCTTGAGGCCATGAAATCTGAGATGGGATCCATGTATGAAAACAAAGTGTGGACTTTGGTTGACTTGCCCGAGGGTCGGCAAGCAATAGAAAACAAGTGGATCTTCAAGAAGAAGACTGACGCTGACGGTGATGTTACTGTCTACAAAGCTCGACTCGTCGCAAAGGGTTTTCGACAAGTTCAAGGGATTGACTACGATGAGACCTTCTCACCCGTAGTGATGCTTAAGTCTGTCCGAATCATGTTAGCAATTGTCGCATTTTATGAAATCTGGCAAATGGATAAACAAAACTGCATTCCTTAATGGAGTTATATGTGATGCAACCAAGAGGTTTTGTCGATCCTAAAGGTGTTAACAAAATGTGCATCTATGGACTGGTGCAAGCATCTCGGAGTTGGAATATACGCTTTGATAAGTTGGTCAAAGCAGATAGTTTATACAGACTTGCAGTGAAGCCTGTATTTACAAGAAAGTGAGTGGGAGCTCTGTAGCATTTCTGATATTATATGTAGATGACATATTACTAATCGGAAATGATATAGAATTTCTGGATAGCATAAAGGGATACTTGAATAAGAGTTTTTCAATGAAAGACCTCGGTGAAGCTGCTTACATATTGGGCATCAAAATCTATAGAGATAGATCAAGACGCTTAATTGGACTTTCACAAAGCACATACCTTGACAAAATTTTGAAGAAGTTCAAAATGGATCAAGCAAAGAAAGGGTTCTTGCACGTGTTACAAGGTGTGAAGTTGAGTAAGACTCAATGCCCGACCACCGCAGAAGATAGAGAGAAAATGAAAGATGTTCCCTATGCCTAAGCCATAGGCTCTATCATGTATGCAATGCTGTGTACCAGACCTGATGTGTGCCTTGCTATAAGTTTAGCAGGGAGGTACCAAAGTAATCCAGAGTGGATCATGGACAGCGGTCAAGAACATCCTGAAATACGAAAAGGACTAAGGATATGTTTCTCGTATATGGAGGTGACAAAGAGCTCATCGTGGCAGTTACGTTGATGCAAATTTTGACACTGATCCGGACGATTCTAAATCGCAGACCGAATACGTATTTACACTAAACGGAGGAGCTATCAGTTGGTGCAGTTCTAAACAAAGCGTCGTAGCGGGATCTACATGTGAAGCGGATAGCAGCTTCGGAAGCAGCTAATGAAGGAGTCTGGATGAAGGAGTTCATATCCGATCTAGGTGTCATACCTAGTGCATCGGGTCCAATGAAAATCTTTTGTGACAATATTGGAGCAATTGCTTTAGCGAAAGAATCCAGATTTCACAAGAGAACCAAACACATCAAGAGACGCTTCAATTCCATCCGGGACTTGGTCCAGGTGGGAGACATAGAGATTTGCAAGATACATACGGATCTGAATGTAGCGAACCGTTGACTAAGCCTCTTCCACGAGCAAAACATGATCAGCACCAAGACTCCATGGGTGTTAGAATCATTACTATGTAATCTAGATTATTGACTCTAGTGCAAGTGGGAGATGAAGGAAATATGCCCTAGAGGCAATAATAAAGTTATTATTTATTTCCTTATATCATGATAAATGTTTATTATTCACGCTAGAATTGTATTAACGGAAACATAATACATGTGTGAATACATAGACAAACAGTGTCACTAGTATGCCTCTACTAGACTAGCTTGTTAATCAAAGATGGTTAAGTTTCCTAACCATAGACAAAGGAGTTGTCATTTGATTAACAAGGTCACATCATTAGTTAAATGATCGATTGACATGACCCATTCCATTAGCTTAGCACCGATCGTTTAGTATGTTGCTATTGCTTTTATCCATGACTTATACATGTTCCTATAACTATGAGATTATGCAACTCCGTTTACGGAGGAACACTTTGGTACTACCAAGCGCCTGGCGAATCGGGTGATTATAAAGGAGTACTACAGGTGTCTCCAAAGGCGGATGTTGGGTTGGCGTATTTGAGATTAGGATTTGTCACTCCGATTGTCGAGAGGTTTCTCTGGGCCCTCTCGGTAATGCACATCACTTAAGCCTTGCAAGCATTACAACTAATGAGTTAGCTGTGAGATGATGTATTACGGAACGAGTAAAGAGACTTGCGAAGCGAGATTGAACTAGGTATTGGATACCGACGATCGAATCTCGGGCAAGTAACATACCGATGACAAAGGGAACAACGTATGTTGTTATGCGGTCGACCGATAAAGATCTTCGTAGAATATGTAGGAGCCAATATGGGCATCCAGGTCCCGCTATTGGTTATTGACGGAGGCGTGTCTCGGTCATGTCTACATTGTTCTCGAACCGTAGGGTCCGCACGCTTAAGGTTTCGATGGCGGTTATATTATGAGTTTGTGTATTTTGATGTACCGAAGGAGTTCGAGTCCGGATGTGATCACGGACATGACGAGGAGTCTCGAAATGGTCGAGACATAAAGATTGATATATTGGACGGCTATATTCGGACACGGAAAGGTTCGGAAGTTTCGAGAAAACCGGAGTGCCGGAGGGTTACGGAACCCCGGGAAGTAATGAGCCTTGATGGGCCAAGAGGGAGAGAGAGGGCTGCGCCAGAGGTGGTGGCGCGCCCCATGGGGAGTCCGAATAGGACAAGGAGGCGGCCCCCTTCCCTCTCCCTCTCCTCTCCTTCCTTCCCCTTCCTCCTTCCTAGTTGGACTAGGAAAGGGAGTCCTACTCCCACTAGGAGGAGGACTCCCCCCCTGGCGCGCCTCCTAGGGCCGGCCGCCCCCCCCTTGCTCCTTTATATACGGGGGCAGGGGGGCACCCTAGAACACACAAGTTGATCCTTGAGATCGTTCCTTAGCCGTGTGCGGTGCCCCCCTCCACCATATTCCACCTCGGTCATATCGTAGCGGTGCTTAGGCGAAGCCCTGCGTCGGTAGAACATCAAGATCGTCACCACGCCGTCGTGCTGACGGAACTCTCTCTCCCCGAAGCTCTGCTGGATCGGAGCCCGAGGAGCGTCACCGAGCTGTACGTGTGTCAAGAACTCGGAGGCGCCGAAGTAACGGCGCTGGGATCGGTTGGATCATGAGGAGAACGTACGACTACTTCCTCTATGTTGTGATCGCTTCCGCTTCGGTCTACAAGGGTACGTAGACAACACTCTCCCCTCTCGTTGCTATGCATCACCATGATCTTGCGTGTGCGTAGGAATTTTTTTGAAATTACTACGTTCCCCAACATTAATGTGCTCAAATGAATATGTGCAGAACATTTTCCCAAACAATGTAGACCCTCTGTTGGATCCAATTGATTCACCAACAAGTATGGTTTTCACCATGGCTCAAAGGGAAATTGCTACAAGAGCTCCTCAAAGGGCATATGGCCCATTGCCACAACAGTCTGCCTTTGTTGGTGCTGCTGGTGCTACTATTCCTCAGCCAGTGGTCACCACAGAGATGCTCATTGGTAGGCAGACAAGGGCAAACACAATAGCTCAAAGAGAAGAAGGAAGAGCAAATAAAAGACAAAGAAATGCAAGCAGAGGAACAGGAGTAGATTCAGTTCCAGGCAGAGGCAGAGGTGCAGGTCCAGCTCCAGGCAGAGGCAGAGGTGCAGCTCCAGCTCCAGGCAGAGGCAGAGGTGCAGCTCCAAATGCAGGCAGAGGAAGAGGTGCTGCTCCAAATGTAGGCAGAGGAAGAGGTTCTGCTACAGCTACAGGGAGAGGAAGAGGTGTTGCTCTAATTGCAGGGATAGGAGGTGTTCCAGGTGAGAGGGCATGGTGGCTGTTGTTTGGAGATCAGATTGAGAGCCAAATACCTAATCTCAATGCACCTGCTGAAGATCTGAATGCAACTGCTCCCTGATTCCCTTGCTGTTGCAAGTGCCATTTTTTTGTAAAGGCCTAAAGTGATGTAACTTTAAGACTGGCCTGCTAAGTATCTCAAACAGTGGCATGAAGTGGCAAGATTTGCCTTCTTTTGGTGGCAAAACAGTGGCATTCATTGCCCTTTTTGTAACTTAACTAAACTTGCTCTATGAGCTAAATGAGCATTCTGTTAATGCCTAAATGTGCATTCTGTTGTAGTTAAATTAATTTGAATCTGCACAGTGATGCCTGAATGTGCATGCTGTTATCTGAATGTGCATAGTGATGTAGTTAAAAAAAGTTAAAAAAATATTCTTTTAGTTATCTGAATGTGCACAATGAGCTAGCTGTTCTGACTGTGCACAATGACTGTGCACTTAAAAAAAGTAAAAAAATGTTTGGCCTGGGGCTCGAACCCAGGACCTGGGGTTTATAACGCTGCGTGCAATGCCAGTGGGGTAGAGCTAGTGATTTGGTCTACTAGCAACTTGGGATGTACATATTGTTTTCTTTGTGGTCCTGCTAGTTAAGCGTGCGTTACGGCTTCTATCTGACGAATGAGGGTACCATAGCCACCTGTCGTTTTGGTTTCCTCTCTTTAAGACGTGGCAACCTACCGTTCTCCCTATCCACTCACCGCTCCCCCACACACTCTGCCAACCACCCAAAAAACTTCGCCACTCTCCTTCTCGACGACCATGCCACTGCCGCCGCCATGGACCAGAGTCTCGGATGGCAGAAAGCCATCGAAGAGCTGGTCGGCGACAACCCAGAGATTCGCGCGCAGTACAGAGAGATCGCGCGGTGGTTCCCAAGTGTTCGGATGATGACGATCCACGTGCGTGGTCTCGTCAAGGTGATGACAGAGGATGAGAAGCGTCGTGCCCTCCCCGGTGACATCCATGTTCCTCCGACGACCATCCTCCTCTGGGCAATGCGCGAGGTTCAGCGCTCCCCCGACCCCAGGCAGCGTGCCCGCTGGTGGATGTACCGCTCATCCACCATGGCACCGGCCCAGCCGGATGCAGAGCGCGTTGCGTCCAGGACCAAGCACTTCGACGACTTCGTGCTTGCCCTGCCGGCGCCCGTCAACGCCAACTACTGGGACCGTCAAGGTCCATCTATCCTCCTCGGGCCATACGACGACTCCGACGATGATTCATCTGACAAGGAGGTGCCGGAGGTGGTCGTGCTGTCAGACGATGAGCCGGAGGTGCAGATGGTTGCGCCGGTCGGGGCCGCCATGCAGGGTGGCCGCAACGTTCCCATTGAGGTGGACGACCTGTCAGATCTGCCTAAATCTGTTATCATCAAGCAGGAGGTTGAGGAGCAGGAGTTGGCGCCTGCTGTTCAGGAGGTTAAGAAGAAGAAGAGAGCAGCAGCTGTCGTGGAGGTGCGCCGATCCGAGCGCCTGAAGCTGCTTAAGAAGTGAAATATGATCCGAGCGCCTGAAGATACTGGGTCTGAAGATGGTGCTACTTAGGTATGTTGTTATATCACAGCATATAAGTTAGAAATATGATGCAGTTAGGTAGGTATGCTGATATATATGACAGCATATAAGTTAGTAAGATGGGCCTGTTAGCTAGGTATGCTGCTATATCATCACAGCATATAAGTTAAAAATCTTTTGGACATGCTATGGTTAGGTGTGAATTATGTGGTTTGGAAAGTGGACTAAATATGTATGCATGATGTTGGTATGCAACTGGAGTGCTCTGAATCTTGCAAATGTGTTGTCTTTGCGGTCTTTGTCTTTGCAAATGTTGCATCTGAGGTTGCTTTATTTGTTTCTTTCTGCATGTGGATCACTTACTATAAAAAGCATTCTGTACTTACATATGGTACATCATGCAGAAATTCAATTCAGCTAAGTTAGATTTAGTTTGGAAAAAAATTCCGGTTAACATGCAGTTCGGTTAAGTTAAATTCAAAGTGTTAGGTTAAAATGCAGTTAAATTCAGAGTGTTAGGTTCAAATGCAGTTCAAATTCCCTTTAGTTAGAATTCAATTAAGTTAAATTCAGATTAAGTTAAGTTACATTCAGTTTAGTTAAAATTATCAGTTAAAATTTGTACAATTGTGCACATTTCACTGAACTGAATAAAATTGAGTACAATTCATGACAATTTAGTTGAATTTCACTGAACACAATGTGGGCCTAATAATGGGCTTGTTTATTACTTTTGACACTAACATTTGACTCTAATATTGGGCCTACCTACCACCATAAATCTCGCCTACCTACCACCACCTTTTCTACTATATATAGCACCCCAAATTGCCACAAAAAGCCAAACCCAAACACAATCCCTTCTCCTCCCCGTAGCCGCCAGAGAAAACCCTAGCATAGATGGATCTTGGAGAGGTCATCGATGAGGAAGAACAGGCGCCAAGGGTAGCCAGGCGCAAAGAGGCAAGAAGGAGGGAGAGAAGGCACCTGGCTCAGCGGATCCTTGCAGCATGCAACCGCAAGGACATGGAGCGATTTTGAGGCGTTCCCCTGTGGCTCAAACCCTCACGATGATGATGTCATCCTTCGGGCAAGGAGGAGGGCCAATTTCCATCCGTTTCAGGTCACTAGGATGAGGTGGAGTAGGATTCTGTATCCAGATGATTGAGCTGTCATGCGATGCAGTATCTAGATCCTCTTTGCTATCTAGATTGATTTCTGTGGGCAGTGCTACCTTACTATCTATGAGATTCAGTGTATGCAATGTATGCAATGTGATTCAGTGTATGCAATGTATGCAGTAACTTAAAGAAATAATGGATCTACATTTATGTGCAAGCCCTGTCCAATGTATGAAACTTTCGGTTAACTGAACAAAGAACACTTAACTGAACCAAAAACAATACTCACTTCACTGAATCTAGATTGAGATAACTGAATAATAGTTCAGTTAAACAGAAAAGCAATTCAGTTAACTGGCAGAGCATATATAATCCAAATTCACTAAACTGTCACAACATTGATAACTCAAATTCAGATAACATACTGCATATTAGGTAATTGCAGCAAATAGTACAGTGCATCTGGATAAAGGGCATCATAGATAACCCAAATTAACTAAACAAGTCCACTGATAATCATTAACTAAATTCCATTACAACACCAATGAATCACTCACATTCATCTAGCAGGTCCCTAACCTTCCTTATCTTGCACTTGGTGTCCTCTTTATGCTGGAACAGATCACCAATCATATACTCTAGCTTTTTTATCTCTTTTTTTCAACTGATCCCTTTCTTCCTTCAATTTGTCCCTCTCTTGCTTCATCTCATCCCTCTCTTTCTCTGCCTTAGCCCTGACCACCTGATGAATGTTGGTCACTGATTTGTCAGCCATTCTCTTCTTCTCAAGTTCTATCTTTAGGTCAGACAGAGCTAGCCTTGTGTTGCCCAATTCAGTAATTGCCTGCTCTTTGTCAGCCACCATCTTAGCAAAATCAAGTTTGAAAAACCTCAGGTCTTTTTCCATCTGTTCCTTCTCTTTCACAACCCTAACATTTTCTTCAGCCTGAACAACAGCTTCCCTGATCCTGGTTGTGACCTCCTCTTCATACATGGCCCAGATCCTAGCTAGACTGGTCCTCAATTGTGGAGGCCACTCTGGGTCAACCCAACGAACACAGGGGCATTTAGGCCCAACCTAAATTTTAGGAGGAAATGCATAATTCAGTTACCTGAAGAAAATACAGTAACACTAAATCAAAATCCAGTTAACTGGACAAAACTAAGTAAAACTGAATCAAAATTCAGTTAACTCACTGAATCAAAATGCAGTTAACTAACAGCACATTCATGCCTATTTTCACACAGCCGTTTCAGCATTCCTATGCTGCTTAACAACTAAGTATTTAGACATATAAATAAGCTAAATGGCACAGAACAGAACTATGCACATGCAACAGAAATGGCACAACAGAGCAAGTTCAATATGTAAATAAATGGCCAAAGCATGTACAACCATGAACATGTACTACAGCACTACCATCTCAATCTACAACAAGGAACATGTATTAACCTTTTGTGCACAACCAAGAAATCTTCTTCCACTGTCAATAGACTCAAATGCAACAAGCTTCTCACACACTGCTTGGTGCTCACACCTATCAGGTAGATCTGCAGCAAGGCCTGCCCAATTGGTGCTCTCAATATTGCGAGGACCCTACAACCAAATCTGGTAAGAAATCCCATTTTGACTAACCCTAGATGCCAGATGAAGGTTGACAAGATCTCACCGGACTGGTGACCGAGTCGCCACCTGACGAGCACGAGCTGGATCCGGAATCACTCCATGAAACCATGGCCGCTTGCTTCCTTGGCGGCGGCAGCGGCCTGGACAGCGGCGACGAGCTGCGGCGACGAGCAGAGAGCAGAGCAATAAAAGAGAGAGAGAGTGTGTGAGCTGCGACTTGTCTGGATCGGGGGGACAGAACGTGTGGTGTACTTTAATTAATTCAGTTGTTTTCGTGGGTAGTGTGGGTTGATTCACATCAACGCCAGGGGGGTCTTTGCAAAATGCCATGCGCTGACCGGGTGTGCACCCACACATCCACATGGCGCTCTCTTATTCGTCAGGACTAGATTTGCACATTTGGTGCAAGTTGTGGGACTGGGTAGGGTCAATTTGCAAGTTGTAGGACTAAACCATCACATTCAGAGCAAGTTGTAGGACTCCTGGTGCTTTTAACTCTTAATTCTGAGCTTTGTTTTTCTGAAAGTTTGGGTCTGCTATTTCATCTGCCACTGAAATTTGAGCCTTCGCTATTTCTCTCACCGAGTGATCCTTGTTTTAAAGTTTTGAGAGATTGGCAAAATATGTTTGTAGCCAACCAGTTTTTTTACGGCAATTTGTAGCCAACCAATTGATGACCACATTTTCACTTACAAAAATACTGGTAGCCAATTCTTAATAACTAACTAATCATGTTTATAATCTCGGAATGTTTCGTCCCTGACACAGAAGAAATGATCTATAATGAAGCCTACAAAAATAACCATAGCAAAATTTATCCCACTTTTGATTTATCAAAGAAGTGAATATTATATGTACGTAAATGTTTATCAAAAAGATTCAAATACAATTGAGATTTATGAATGAAAAGAAAAATTGATTCCATGTCTACTGGCAAGCTCAAAGTTTTGGCTGGCCAACTCCAATGTCAGACATGTGTCTTTCAAGGGTTCAAAGCGTCTAGATTTGATGCCATTTTCCACCCAAACTATTCTGGTGATGACGTGGTGATGTCTTCCTACACATGTTTTTTTTTTGCGGGTAGGCTTCCTACACATAATGATATAGTTTTTTTGCAGGAAAAATTTCCGATCTATTTATCTTCAATCATGGCAGTACAACGAATACTAGAAATAAAAATTATATCCAGGTCCGTACAGCACCTTGAGACGACTACAAGCACTGAAGCGAGCCGAAGGCGCGCTGCCAGCCTGCCATCATCGCCCCTTCATCTCCGGAGTTGGGCACAATTTGTTGTAGTAGACAGTCTGAAAGTCGTCGTGCTAAGGCCCCGTAGGACCAGCGCAACAGAACAACAACCGCCGCAGATGAAGAATAACATAAATCAGAAGGATCCAACCCGAAACTGAAAACCATCATGAATGAGAACAATCGAGAAAAAGTGTGTAATACCTTTATAGAAAACTCATCAATAATACACTAAAATTACAAACAATGTTACAAAATTTAGAAATGCATAGCAAACATAAATTTTTTGAATGTTATAGCAAACATAAATATTCAAGAAAAAATTGAGTTATTTAGTTTTGCAAACAACATAATTGATACTGCTATTAAAATTTTGTATTGCTTTTAGCTTCCTCGTGTGTGATACCGTTGTCTTCTCGTCGTTGTAATTTTGAAGAAATTCGTTTAGCCATTGAATACACGCCGCTTTTCTCGTTGTTTCCTGTGTTCATGGTGGCGCCCCCTCTTTATCGCAACAGAAATGGCTTCAGTTCCTAACTGCAACTCCTGATCAACTACCTAACTACCCATCACGCCCTCTTATTGCGCGACATCGTACGATAGTAGCGACGCGGCGGGTGCTGGTGTTCTGCCGCCTCTCGCCAGCAGAGGCTCAATACGTAATCATCATCGGTGACAAAGTCCTAGTTTTCTTATAAATTTGGAAAATATGCTTAGCCGTTGCATCCCCGCCACTTTGCTCGTCATTTTCTATGTAAAATAATTGTTTTTTATATTAAACTTTTATACTTATTTTAAACTAAGTGTACCATATTACAGTTGAAATTAATATATTTTTAATTAGTTAGCCACATAAAATGTTTTCAAATAACATTTATATTATTTATTGGTACGCATCTGTAATGTATATAATTGAAAATTTTAATTTTACAAAATGAAAAAAATTATGATGTACCAAAACTTTTCTTTATTGCTAAGAGAATCTGCCATATTTATTTTTCTAATATTGCATAAATGATGTAGTGTATGCACATTTGCATATACATGCGTGTGTTCATATATCTTTTAATATTATATTGAATATTATGATAGAGATTTATAAATTATAGACACACTAACAAATATTTTTATAGCGATTTCTAGTGTATATTAGGCAGTCATATTCTTGGAAACTTCTAGGGCATTGAAAATGTGGCTTGCTTGTTAGGTTTAGTAATTCAAAAAACCAAAAATGTTTTTGATTATACTTTTACACATGATTTGATTACCTAACATGCTCGTCCAGATTCACTTGGTTTCGTTTGGTGCAAATGAGATGCCTACACGTTTATCAAATTAAAAATTATGCATTAGTTTAAACATTGAAATTTAGATATCATAATTTTCATTATGATACTAAGATATGCATCGTAAAGACAGACTAATGTATTTGAACTCAACTCCGCCAGTCAGATTGGTTTGCCTGAGCGTGGTATAACTTATCAGTATGTGATGTGAACCTATGCTTCCGCAAATTGAGGCTCTATTTTATCAATTTAATAATCTTTCAGATGTAATGTATATCTTTTTTTTAGATTTGATATAATGTATACTTGAATAGATCTTACTAATTTAAGTTTTAGTTGGGCCCCACCCCTCTTGGGACCCGGGGCGGTGGCCCCTTTTGCCTGGCCTACGGGCCGGCCGTGCGGAAATGGCGTCGGCTCCTAATTAACTGCAGCTCCAGATCAACTAACTCGCCGCCCTTCACGCCCTCTTCCTGCGCGAGAACGTACGATGGCAACGACGCGGCGTGTGCTAGTGCTCTGCCGCCTCTCGCCGGCCTCCCTCGCCGGCCTCGCCGCCCGCTTCAGCCTCCTCGACCGCCACGCCTCGCCGCTCTCGATGGAAGACTTCCTCGCCACCGCGGCTGCTGACGACGACCCGCCGCGCCTGGCCCTCGTCCCGGGCGTGGGCGTCCGCGTCGACGCGGCTTTCCTGGACGCCGTCCCGTCGCTGCGCTGCGTGGTCACCGTCAGTGCAGGCCTGAACCACGTCGACCTCCCCGAGTGCGCGCGCCGCGGCGTCGCCGTGGCCAACGCGGCCGGGGTCTACTCCTCCGACGTCGCCGACCACGCCGTCGGCCTGGTCATCGACGTGCTCCGGCGCGTATCGGCGGCCGACAGGTACGTGCGGCGGGGACTCTGGCCGGAGCGCGGCGACTTCCTTCCCCTCGGATCCAGTCTCCGCGGGAAGCGCGTGGGCATCGTTGGCCTCGGCAGCATCGGGTCGGCGGTCGCGAGGAGGCTCGAGGCCTTCGGCTGCGTCGTCTCCTACCACTCACGCCGACGGAAACACTACGTCTCCTACTGCTACCACCCCGCGGTGCGCGACCTCGCCGCGTGCTCCGACGTGCTCGTCGTCGCGTGCGCGCTGACGGCCGAGACCCGGCACGTCGTGGACAGGCGCGTGCTGGACGCGCTGGGGAGCGGCGGCGTGGTGGTGAATGTGGCGCGCGGCCCGAACGTGGACGAGGCGGAGCTGGTGAAGGCGCTCGCGGAGGGCAGGCTCGCCGGCGCCGGGCTGGACGTGTTCGAGGACGAGCCCGACGTGCCGGCTGAGCTGTTGGCCATGGACAACGTCGTGCTGACGCCTCACCGGGCCGCGTTCACCCCGGAGTCCATAGCCGACCTCGACCGCCTCGTCGTTGGCAACCTCGATGGCTTCTTCGCGGGCACACCGCTGCTTACGCCCGTCGTCGTCTCTGACTGAGCACAAAGAATGTCGATCGTGACCGACCGCCAGCTCTTCACGAAGAATAAAACTAGCATTGATTACTCCGTTGGATTTATCCTAACTGGTTAGACGCACAGCTCGAATCTTCAACTTGCTTCGATGCTCGTAGCTGTCGTTAGATGATCTGTGAATTTGAATGTAATTTTTATTATTTTCAGTGTTCATTGTACGTCATGATTGAAGATGATTCAATTATAAAATCAGTGTTAGGTAGGAGCGCTCTCGTATGCAGCCGATGTTTGCACGGCTACTGAGCTGACCTTGGAGGCCGTCCGCTGAATCAAAACATGGTCCCATGTTCGGCTAGTGAGCGTCGGCTGATAGTAGCTCCGGTTAGGTAGTCACATCAACATGCAGGAAAGCTGCAACCGACCCACTATCATTTCATCTGTAGATGCCCCCTTTTCATTATTCAACAGCCGTATATCATCCCGTATTACCTTGGTGGGACCCAAACAAGAAAGCCAGCGTTTGGCACATGAGACAGCCTTCAAAAAGATATGTTTCAGCCGGCAACAAAGTCAGCGGCCGGCACAGGAGCCGGCCTTCAGAATGGACAAGTTTTATCCGACAACAAAGACAACGGCCGACACACTAGCCAACCTTCAAAAGAGACAAGTTTTCTCGCCAGCAACAAAGCCAGCGCCGACACAGGAACCAGCCTTCAAAAAGGACCGCCATCGCGGCCGTCGACTCACCTAGATCATGCCGTCGCGGGCGAATATCTCCTTCTGCCGTGAACCAAGCCTTCCTCTCCGGTAACATGTTGTTCCTGTCGACGATCATGATCACTAGTGCCACCTCCTTGGCTTTTGTGTCGGCATTGGTGGCCTCGATCTCTAGCTTCTTGAGTTGAGCGGCCTCCTCGATGTCAAGCTTCCTCTTCTTCACGGCCTCATCCATGTCAAGCTTCTTTGTTTGAATATCTAGGTATATTTTCATTTGCTCCTCCTTCCCTTTGCTCTTCCTCTCCTCCCACATTTCCTTTTGGCTCATCATATCCTCGAAAGTTCCTTGCAAGGCTATAGAAGACGCATCACGCTTCTCGTCGAACTTCGAGCTTGTCTTGCCCCTCGGCCTCTTGAGCACGTCTCCCACATCAGCCTCGGCCGCCGCCTCCTTCTCTCCTCTCTTCTTCCGATGAGCATTGTATTGGTCCTTAAACTTGGGGCAATCTTTGATGAACACCCAACAATGTGTGGGAGTGAATGGCTTGTCTTTGTGTTGGGCCTTGAAAAGGCTTCCAAAAATTGGAATGCCTACACAATCAAACATGTGGCCAACATGAAAGGACATAGAATGCATGAAACTTAAATGGCATGCCAACATGAATGGAGGCATGATGGAAAAGAGAGGGGTTCATACCAAGTCACCAACGCCTAGGCCGCTCACGGGACATGCTTTCATGCTCTCAAGCGCGGCACAATATTTGTTGCATTCTTGTTGGATGAATCCTCGCCTCTTTTGGATTGCCGCAAGTGCTTGTGAATTGGTAGGGGACAAACTTTCTTTGCTCATGAAAGTTCTTGTGAACTCTTATCCAAAAGACCATTCCTTTTTGCTCGGCACCTTTGATTGGATCTTGGCTAATTTCCTTCCAACTCTCGCAAATCAAAGTGTCCTCAGCTTGGCTATAGGATCCTGTGCGAATGCTCTTCCTCCTCTTTTGTGCTTCGGCCTTTTGGATGAGCTCATCGATGAAACACAATGGCTCTGCGGAAATGTCGACCTCGTCTTCTTCATCTTCACAATACAAGTCATCATCTTCATGCCACAAGTTGCCATGGTCGTCCTCATCGGCATCATCATGGCGCCGAACAGAGAGTCATCATAGGTACCACGGACATCCTGGCTTTGGGTCGCGTCAGCATCAAAAGGTTGCTCTTGGCCGTCGACGTGGAACGCCTCATCACGACCCTCGAAGATGACGTTCTGCATGAACGAGGTGTAGTACGGGTCGTCGACCGTCGAAGTCTGCATCGGCGGTGGCATATCACAGAATAGCTTGTAGGCGCCGGCAATGTTAGCCGACTCGAATGACCGGGGTTGCTTTCTTTGCACGCCATCTTCACAATGGCCAATGCCACTGTACACTGGCGGGCGTAGTCGGTCGACCACCACACGGTTCAGCGATGGATAGAATCGCGTCTGCTCATGGCCGTGCGGCGGCGGGGCACGAAAATCTGGCATGTCGTGTGAGACGGACGAGCTAGGGGAATGGTATTGCGGCGGTCGATGAGCCGACGAGCCTGTGCTGGCCGCGGTCATGGTAGCGGTTGAGAGAATGGCCTGCGTGGGGCGGGCCATACCACCCATCATTAGGAGGGTGTGTGCCTTCGAGACGATGGAATCCTTGTCGTCGATCTCGGCCTGGTGCTGCATCGTATGCCGCAGGGCACACTCGGATGCGTACTGCACGGTGGCCTTCTTATCCTTTTCCACGGCTCGCCGATCCCTCCTCTTGGCCGATTCCTTGTCTAGCTTGCCGGCGGACGCTGGCGAGAGCTCCGAGTGCGGCTTCTTCATCACGGGCTTCTTCTTCTTCGCCACGGGCTTCTTCGCGACATGTGGTGGGTCACCAGGATTCGCGTCGTCGGCCATGGTGGACGGAGAGAGGGGGAAGGCTGGGGGTGTGGGAGAGTTGAGGGCGGGGCGCTGGAGGTTTTGGAGGGAAAGGAGGTAAAGTGGCCGGCTGTGCCACCGACGGGCGGGCTAGGGGAGGACAAGGACGCGCGTCCCGCCCATCCGCACGATGTCCGCTCAGCCGCAAACTCATCTCAAACTTGAGACGAGAATGGGTTGAAAGCCGACAGAAAACGGACGACAGTCTGTTTGCGGCCGCGCGTTAAGAGGTCTGCTTTGTCCGTTTACCGCAAACGGACGCGCGGACAGAATGGGGTCCCATGTTGGAGTTGGCCTTAGGACTTCCCTGGTCCGTGTGCATGCTGCCACCTGCCTAGCTATGGGCTATAGACTGTACAGCCCAGAGAATTATTCGAGTTTTTGGTAGTGCTATGGGCTATAGACTGTACGGTCTGTGTGCATGCACTGGCACTGAAACTCATAACTTAGCGAAGCATATTTTATCTCTCGGTGCTGGCCGCCATGTGTGGTTGCGGCACAAATTTACAATCCGTCCTTGTAAACATTGTGACGAATTAATAAAGCTTCGCAAGGTTGTCTCAAAAAAAATCTACTGCATCTGTGCCCTCCTTGGTGATTCAAATTTTGAAGGCCGCGTCCAGTTCGAGGGATCACAGGAGATGGTTGTGGCCTGTGGGAGTTTCAGTGTTTCGGGCTACTGACATTTTTCATTTCGTCTGCAGGCTAGCACACGGAAAGATTTGATTGCTGCAAAAATTAATTATCCCATTATAAATTGTCAGTGCAAAAGTTTGCATCGACAGATCCATAAGTATTTGCATGAACAAAATAGTACTTCATCCTAGCTCGCATCTCTTTTTTTATATCACTCGAATTTAGGTCACTCTGGTAACAAATTTATCATATAAATCTATACATTGGTCACATTTCTAAAATTATATTTATCTATACATTTTAAATTCCACAGAGACAAGCTTATGTCATTAAACATCCCAGTTATTAGTAAAACCCACACAATTGAGCCTTGAATTGGCATTGTATTGGATTATCATGCTCCCATTTGCCTCATCCACTTCTATCTATTTTAGGGTTTGTTAGACGGTCATGGAGTATCTGCTCCCCAGCTCAAATGCTCCCTTATGCACAGTAAAATAAAAAAAAAGATTAAAAAAATCTGAACTTTTTATGTTCTAAACTTTGGCAAATGATTTGTACGCTTGCATAATTTCAGCACGAAATGACATTCCTGGAAATCGTGGCAAAAGAAATTAAAAAAATCTATGTTAAAAATGCTAGTTTCGAAAATATTTTGAAGTGCTGATTTTTTTTTGCCACGCCTTTCACGAATGTCATTTTGTGCTGAAATGTTGCAAGCAAACAAAACATTTGTCAAAGATTCAGCGGCTCCTCCATAGACCGTAGGCCAAAAGAAGAAGGGAAAGCAGCTGCCAATCCAGGCCGTCCGCGAGCTCGCGTTATGGAGGAGCTCACCGATGGATCTGACCAGTTGCTGCTCCTCCTCCTGGGTCGTTCCCATGGTCGCGGCAGCACCTCAGTTCGTGTCAGTCGTCGCGGCACCAGGCAGAGGCAGGGGAGGAGTAGCTCGTGGTGGTGGTCATGGCGCCCACCGTCGGCCGGACTTCGAGCACGCCAGAACCAGCTGCATGTGGACGTGCGGTGTTGTTGCTTTCGGCACACTCGACCTCCTCGACAAAGCAACTCTAACGCGGCCATCCAAATGACCAAAGGGATACACGTTTTGTTCGTTTGGATCGGCCGAACGGATGAACGTGTGTGCTTTTTGTTTGGGTCCCTCGGTCCGCCGGTGTGCTCACCTATTCATTTTCTAACGTCCACAAAAGAACACAATGTTGAAAATATGGGACCAAAATAACCATAATTAAACATTAGAGACCTGTCAACCATCAGCCAAAGTTGACTTAAGCATTAATAAAACATTTAAAAAATAAAAACGTGCCCACACGCTGCCCTAAGCCTTGCCCTTGCCGCCGTCGCCGCCGGTGACGTCGATGATGTGTGGCGACGGCCCAGTTCAGAGGAATGGGCTCTCCCACGCCGCTAACAGCGCCTTGTCCCGAGTCTACTGCGGCAGCGACGGGCATGCTCCTCCTCCTGCTGCTCGCGGCGCTCCTCCTCCTCCTCCTCCTTGCGCGTCCACCGCATCTGATGCTCGTTGTGGGCCCGCTCCTCCGCTAGCCAATGCTGTTTCCAGCACTTCAGGTGGGCCACCTCGTCGCGTCAAAGTGGACGGGGGCGCGCTCACCCACTCGCGGAGGACGACGGGCCACGAGTACATCTCCTCGGGCCAAGCAGGCGGCTGTGGCGAGCGCTGACGCGAGGGCTCGGGCTCGGCATGGGGCTCGAGGACAGGCAGTGGTGACGCAGGGCGGGAGGAGGGGGGAGCGGCCTGCGCACCGAGTCCCCCACCGTCGACAGGGCGAGGGCCGCCTCCAGGTCCTCGTCGTGCCGGCTCTCCACCAGGGCACGCCGCGTCGTACCTCCAGCGCGGCCTGGTAGGCCGACTCCTCCTCCTTCTTTGGCTTGACCTCTGGCGGCGGCGAGGGGAAGGCGGGGTTGAGCGGGAACGCAGAAGGGGAAGGCGGGTTGTGCACTGAGTCCCACGCCGCCGACAGGGCGAGGGCCACCTCCAGGTCCTTGTCGCATCGGCTCTCCACCAGGGCACGTCGCGTCACACCTCTAGCGCGACCTGGTAGGCTGACTCCTCCTCCTTCTTCGGCTTGACATCTGGCGGCGGCGGGGGGATGGCGGGATTGAGCGGCACGCCGCGGCAACGCTCCTCCTTGTTCTCCAGTGCGAACGAGACCTCCTAGTTGGGCGAGTCTGGCGCGTACGCAAAGAGCTGTCGCTGCTCCGACATTAGTAGCTTGCGGCGCCTGTGCACCTCCTCGGCATGCTCGCGTGCCGACCGAGGCACCGCCGGCACCGGAATGCGGTGCGGGTCCAGATGCCAACCATGGGGTGGGTTGACATGTGGGTAGGCTAGCGGCTACCGGTACTCCGAGTGCCACCGCGCATGGTGCACCAAGATGTGCTGCCCCTCCCTTTGTCATGGCGGCCCGCCGTGTCGAGGAACCGGCGACGGCGGCGACGACGCGCGGGATGAGCTGGCGCCGAGGCAGAACTTCCCCTTGCCCTTGCTGAAGAATCCCATGGCGAGCTAGGGTTTGGCTGTCGCGGGTGGGCCAAGCTAGGCTACATGTGGGCGGTAGGAGGGAAGTGGATGAGGCCGCCCCCGCACGCTTGCATTAAAAAGGGGACGACCCGCAATTTCCACCCACTGCCAGGCGGATCTGAGGTAGGTGGTCGCGTCTAAAACAACCGCGAGTAGTGGTTGGGCGGCCGATATATGGGGCCGCGGCGTGCACACCACATCTGTTTTGTGTCCATGTGAACGCAAACATGATGCAAATTTGGGCCAGAATGCGTTGAGATGACACCGAGCTTAGAGCATCTACAACCGGACCTCTCAAACCCGCCTCAAACGCCCGGGCGGGCCACCTAGTCACTGACCGGTCACGATTTTTAGACCCAGACGGGCCTGTCAAATGGCCCTCAAACGCCCGGGTTGACCGGCACCCCCCATATCCAGCCCAAATATGGGGCGGATATGGGGGCGCCCGGGTGTGTCCCGGCATGCCTGCCACGTCGAACTGACGAAGGGGTCCCTGACGGAAACACCCTCAAACCTGATGATTCGACGCTCGTCCCCTCCGTCGAACCGGTGGTGCCGCGTGACACAGCTCCTATGGGCCGCGTAGCGCATTGCTCGGCTATTTAAGTCGACCGGCGGCACCGAAACCCTATCATCCATCCACATTTTTCTCCTCCTGTCCGCCGCCGCTGCCACTTTCCACTCCACCCGTCTGCCTAGTAGCCAGGCCCGCATGCCGCCGGGTGAGGTGCGAGCCCTTTCTGACGCCGGAGCGTTGGCTCGAGCTCCTTGAGCAGATCAGGGCTAGGCGCGAAGCCCCGATTGCCATAGGGCTACCTCCAGATGCAGTGGATCCGGAGGAGGAGGAGGAGGAGGTGGATAAGGAGGAGGACGAGGAGGAGGACTTTGAGGAGGAGGAGGAGGAGGAGGATGCAGGGGACGCAGGCGACGGGGATCTGCAGGCGGAGCAGCAGGCCATCCTCGATTCCCTTCGGTTGGAGTCGGCTGCGGAGGCAAGACGCAGTCGCCGGCGGGAGATGAAGGCGCAAGAGGCCGCGGAGGAGGCGGAGATGTTCGCCTGCATGGATGAGGTCGAGCAGGAGGAGGATGAGCCGGAGCCCTCCTACCCGCCCATCCAGCCGGCGCTCGGCACTGTCGTCGTGGACATCCCCGATAATGAAGAGTAGCTAGGGTAATACGTAGGATTCCTTTTGCATGCTTTGTATGGATTTAGGGAATGAAATATGAGAGAGGCGGATGCAAAGTGCCTAATTTAAAGCGTGTTCGGTCAGTGTTCGTGAACACGCCCGACGAGAACGCGTCCAGCCGCGTTCGCGGGCTTTGGCGGCCGGATTTGCGAAAGTCTGCCTGTAGATGCTCTTAGGTTTGAGTTAATTGCAAGACACTACCACACTTCAGCACGTTGTGACGAATCAGTACCACTAGTCATTTTTTTTGCCATGCAGTGCCAACTCTAAGCCTAAGTGTTGCAAAACGGTCTGACAGCTGTATAAACTCGTATTGACCACGTATCTGACCGACCGGGCCCATTTGTCAGGTGCCACGGTGGCCTACTCGCGCGCACCCGCTCGGTAACTTTCACATTTGTCTCGGTCGCTCCATGTAGCCTGGTCCGGTCGAACCCGTACGCACTCGACACTCCACTCTGTCCCTCTCCTCGCCGCATCGCCCTCGTCTCAGCAGCCGCCGCCGCTCGCCGCGCAGACCGCCGCGTCCGCCCCCGCCGCGCTATGGTCTTCGAGGATGAGAGAAGCGACGACTTGTCCAGCCTGCAGATCTCCTCCTCCGACGACGGGATGCATTATCAGGTCAGTGGTAGAGCTAGGGTTAGGGTTAGGTGATTGGGGATTTGGGGATTTCATGATCTGGTTTTCTGATTTGAGTATTTGCTCCCTGTAGATTCCTGCTAGCATTGAAGACCAAGACTACAATGGCTTGGAGACGGCACCAGAGGGGCTCTGCGTGGAGCATCGGTTGCCAACTGAGCGCCGTGTAGCTTTTGAATCATTTGAGACTGGCAGGAGGTTTCTAGTTTGTGCTCACTGTAAGTTTGATGCTCATATTTATATGTGCAGCAGCTTAGTTAGCGATGGAGAAGCTCATAGTTTAGTTAGATTTTAGTCTTTGAAGCTCATAGTTTAATTGAGGCGTTGGAGAAGCTCATAGTTTAATTGAGGCGGTATAGGTTATATGTGCAAGCAGCTTAGTTGGCGATGAGAAGCTCATAGTTTAATTGAGGCAGTATAGGTTGCAGTAGAAGTAGCATTGTTTGGTTGGCCACATGTATAGGTTGTACTTTTCTGTTGTTAGTTGATTTTTTAAAAGTGGTAATTCTTCAGAGAGTAACAATATAATTGTTTGCTATATTGCAGGAAGCTGTCAATTGTGGTTTCCTTGCTTGGGTTGACCCAGAGTGGCCTCCCACAATGCAAAATGCATTGTTGAAGCTTTGGGAAATGTTTGAAGACAGCAGGACTGCTAGGAGGAAGGATAACCTGGAAAGTTCACTTACTATCCACCACCTTAAAGAAGAGAAAAGGAATCTGGATGCCAACTATGACAAACTAGTTGAAGATGTCCATCAACTTCTCAATGCCCAGGAGGACAGGGTGTTGGATTTAAGTTATGTGCAGGCTAAGGAGAAGAAATCTGAGGCTGCCACTGCATCAGTTGTGGCTGCCATGAAGAATGAGTTGGAGAAGAAAGAAGCAGAGAACTTCAAGATGAAAGAGAAGTACAAAGTGTTGATGAACCTGGTAGAAGCTCAAGGCAGTGTCATTAGGAACCTGAAGATGAATCATTTGAAAGAGAAAGAAAAGCTAGCTGAAGGCAACAACAATTTAAAGATTCAGGTTGATGAGCTCACCCAGTCTGTGAAAAAACTCATAGAAGAGAATGTGCAGTTCAAGAAGGGACATAAGAATCTGATAAAACGCAGGGATGAGTTAAAGCTCCAGCTTGCTGTGCAGTTCAAGTCACTTGAGAAGAGCAAAGAGAAGTTGAAGTTGATCCATGACATCTTGAAGGAATGAGGTAGATGAAGATGATCTGGGTAGATGAGGCAGAGCATACCTATCATGATATAAGCTGGTTTGATAGAAGTCTTTGCTAATATTTTGTGAAGGGTGCTTTAGTTAAGTGTAATGTATGGATGTAGTAGTTGTAAACAATGTTGAACTCCACTATGCTACGGTCTTTAGCTAATGTTGTAAGAATCTAGTAATTATGGCTGTAAGAATATATGATCTATGGTTATTTAGCTAATGTTGTAAGAATCAATGATGAACTCCAGTATGTATGCTATGTTATTTAGCTAATGCCCAAATTATATCTCCTCTTGAACCTCTGGCCAAATGCTGAAAAAAATCGCACATTAAAGCAACAGAAACGATGATGTGGCCACTATCAAAAGGGATTGAACTGAGTGGTGGCCCTGGTTATTAAAGCAATGCACGGGGCAAACAGGAAACAGTTGAGTGAAACAGTTTGTGCATTTGGGGGAAAAACTAGGGTTACTCGACGGCAGAGGCGATTCCCGTGTGGGCCCGTGGCGGAGGCGATCTCGCAGGCGGCGGCGGCGGCGGAGTCAATGTCGATGTCGTGGTCTTCTGGTCGTTCTCAGGCTCCCAGCTTCCGTCGAGCCTCTGGAAGGAGAGGGGACGAATCGAGGTCGACGGTGCCCTACCGTGAGAGCCCGATGGCGTATGAGCCGGAGAAGCTCTGCTGGTGCAGGCCGCGTAGGAAGGCGCCAAGATGGATCTCATGGAGCCGCCAGAACCCAGGCAGGCGGTACTACGCCTGCATGGATGCCATGGTAAGTTCTCTGATTTCTGTTCATTAGATCTTCTCCCCCTATCAATCTTTGATTTCTGTTGGTACAGCATGGTGGTTGTGGCTTCCTTGAATGGCATGATGATCTTCTGCCTAAGTTTTTGAGTGATCTGATTAGAGATTTGCGAGATGAAGTGCGTAGGCTGAGAGGTGAATCAAGTCTTGGTGTGTTTGAAGATGACAGTGCAGTTGTGGCTCTGCCTGAAGCTCAAAGAGGAAGAGAGGTGGTGGCTTTGGAAGATCAGCTCAGGGAGAAAAATACAGAGCTAGATGCAGTGAAGGCCAAATATCAGAATGTTGTCTTTCTTTTTATTGTCTTTGTGGTAGGTTTGGTGACAGCCAAGATGCTGCTTCAGAGCTAGATGCTACTAGTGCTCAGGTTCATCCTTGTAAGTTAGTGTCAGGTTGATCCTTGTTAAAGAGAGATGCCAGTTAGGTTGATCTTTGCAACTAAGTGTCAGGTGTTGCAAGTTAGTGTCAGTTGTTACTAGTCAGTGTCTTTGTAAACAATATTTGGTATGTGGCCATTGTGACAGTATCATCTTAGTAATGAATTATGTGGCCACTGTGCATTGTGTTTCCTTGAGCATGGTTGTGCACTGTGTTGTGTTGTTTCACAGAAATCACATGCTTTCTTGACATAATATTGAGCTGTTCACAAGTGACAAATGAGCATTGAGTTGTTTCAGAAATGCCAAATGAACAACACAAAAAGAAAAGAGTTGTTCACAAAAGCAAATAGTTGTTCACAATTGCCAAATGCCAAACTTAGTTCACAACAGACTCAACTTAGCAATCCATTAGAACATACATCAGTTTTGTAGCACCACTCAGACTAAAGTAGCAACATTCATTCACTACTTGTTACCACTGGCAGTAAAGAATGACATCAAACGAGCATAATTCCCTGTAGGAGCACCAGAAGTAGAAGGACCAGAAGATGAAGCTCCTTCAGCAAATCTTGGGGCAGTGAAAGGCCTTGCAAATCTTACACTTGCACTGGCTGGCCCTGTAGCAGTTCTAGAAGCAGATCTTGCACTGGAGATCTTGCAGACGTAGTTCTTGCACTAGCAGAAGTAGTTCTTGCCTTTGGCGAAGTAGTTCTTGCGTATGCACATTCTTGGTGGCTCTTTGTGATCCCTGATGGAGTATCTTCATTCCTTGATCTTGCAGGTGCCTTGCAAACATGAAACATGATAGTTTAGGGTTTAGGTTTAGCACAAAAAACATAGTAGGAAAGAAGACTAAATAGCAAGCACAAAAAACATAGTAGGATTTACCACATGCTTGTTTTTCCTCAAAGCCAAATCTGGTCTCAACTGTTGCTTGCAGTTGGTGTACCTATGGCCTTGGAGCCCACAGTTGCTGCATGTTATAGTGGCCATTCTTGAACTATCCTTGGGTTTTGGAACCTCAAATTTGCCCTTTATTCTCTTCTCTTTCCTTCTTCCCTTCTTCACATGAAATTTGGGTGGCTCTATGTCTGGTCCACTTGTCCTTGTCCAATCATGTTCACCAGGAACTGGATATATCATTGGTTCATATGCAGCAAGGTAAAAGGTTTTTGAAGAATTTGCAGACATAGTCCTCTGGAAATCTTTTTGACTTATTAATTGCTGATATTGCATGGTTGCATGGTATGCCAGACAGGTCCCACTTTCTGCAGCCACATGTATAGATTTCCAAGTTTACAGCATGTGTTTGTTGCCCACTGGTCACTTGCCAAAGATTCACACCAGCTTGAATAGGTTTGCAGAATCCGGCCCTTTCCTTTTCCACCTCAAGCTTCTCAGCATAATGTGGTGTGATCTCCCACAAAGATGCCTTTCCCGTCTCTCTATTATTATGCCACCTCACCATCTGCTTGTCTTTGATACCATCAATCATAGTCCTAATAGGTTTTTTCCTAAAATCTAGGATGTACTTGTTGAACACCTCAGATAAAGTTGTTAACAACCAAGTCTCTTCTTGCGATTAGTGTCAAAAGCATGCCTAGCCCATGTGTGCTTAGGTATTCCACTTAGCCACTTCAAGCTTCCACACTCTCATTTTTAAGTCATTCATGGCAATGTGAAACTTGTGCTTGTTGTAAGCATAGTGGCATTATCCATGCATTTCTTAAGATCTTCCCCCTAAACCCAAAGATTCTCGAAATTTGCATAGAGGTGTCTAAGGCAAAATCTTTGATGACAGTTTGGAAAAACTTGGCTCACTGCATTTAGTAACCCCTGTTCACATAGCATCCTAGTCTTAGCTGAAGTACTATTACATCTTGAACATAACATGCTAATGCAGAAGAACAGAAAAGCAATAACATAACAGAAAGATGCATGCATACCTTCTGTCTATCAGACATGATAGTATAAGTCCCAAATTTGCCAACTTCTCCTCCTAGACATATTTTTAGTTGGTGTAGAAACCAACACCAGTTAGCTGTGTCCTCTTGTCCAACAACAGCAAATGCAAGTGGGAAAATATTGTTATTCCCATCTCTTCCAGTGGCAGCTAGGATTTGAGCACCAGTGGTGAGCTTAATAAAGCATCCATCAACACCTGTTGTTGGAACCAAAGAACAATTTAAACTTCTAGAAAGCATTACTAAACTATATATTTAAGTATAAAGAACTATAAAGCACCACTACATCCATTAAGAAAGAAATATATAGCATTACTAACCAATGAATGGTCTGCATCCATTGAGAAATCCCTCCCTTGCTCCATTTATGCAGAAGAACATAGCATGAAACCTTGGTCCTGGATGTGGTATTTTTGTTGTTGGTCTTGGAGTAACTGTTGCAACTATAACTCTACTACCAGGGTTTGTTTGCATGATGGTGCGAGCATAATCCCTAAGTCAGGATATGAATCTTGTGCTCTCCTAGCACAGCTTCTCAAACAAGGTTTTGGCCCTATAGGCCATGTGCCTTCGCACATCAACACCATACTTCTCATTGCAGTTGTCAATTAGTGTGTGTATCTTTGGTGGTTGGATCAGACTGAACAATGACTCAAAGGTCTTTGCAAGCCACTTGGCATCGATCCTTGATGACTCAAGTCTTTGGTAGAACAAGTGTGCTCCGGCCTCATCTTCTTAATAGCAAAGGTCTTCTCCTTTGATAACTGCAGCAACTATGCAAAAGCTGGCGGTGCTCTTGCTTACAACAGGCAATGATCCTTTGGTCTGAATTCCTGTGATACCTGAAGTCTCTGGCCTGTGTGATGTGCAAGCTCAACAAAGCACCTCTGAATTGCTGCTGATTCTTGAAGCACATGTACATACATAACTGCTGATGTGGTTGCTCAAGTTTGTCATTGTACCGATCCTTGGTTTCCTTTTCTTGGCCCTACTCTTCCTCCCTTTGGGTACAACAAAGGACATTGACTCATGTCCATCATCATCATCCTCAAACAGCAACCCATCATCTTCTTCATCTGATGAAGGAATGAAATCAGGTTGCACCTCCTCCAACACACTTGAATGTGTCCTAGTAGTAGGGCCTCTCCTAACTGAAGGAAATATGCCCTAGAGGCAATAATAAAGTTATTATTTATTTCCTCATATCATGATAAATGTTTATTATTCATGCTAGAATTGTATTAACCGGAAACATGATACATGTGTGAATACATAGACAAACATATAGTCACTAGTATGCCTCTACTTAACTAGCTCATTAATCAAAGATGGTCATGTTTCCTGACCATAGACATGTGTTGTCATTTGATTAGTGGGATCACAACATTAGAAGAATGATGTGATTGACATGACCCATTTTGTTAGCCTAGCACTTGATCGTTTAGTATACTGCTATCGCTTTCTTCATGACTTATACAAAGTTCCTGCAACTATGAGATTGTGCAACTCCCGTGTACCGGAAGAAAACTTTGTGTGCTACCAAACGTCACAACGTAACTGGGTGATTATAAAGGTGCTCTACAGGTGTTTTCGAAGGTTCATGTTGAGTTGGCATAATTCGAGATTAGGATTTGTCACTCCGATTGTCGGAGAGGTATCTCTGGGCCCTCTCGGTAATACTCATCACCTAAGCCTTGCAAGCATGTAACTAATGAGTTAGTTATGAGATGACGTATTACACAACGAGTAAAGAGACTTGCCGGTAACGAGATTGAACTAGGTATTGGATACCGACGATCAAATCTCGGGCAAGTAACATACCGATGACAAAGGGAACAACGTATGTTGTTGTGCGGTTTGACCGATAAAGATCTTCGTAGAATATGTAGGAACCAATATGGGCATCCAGGTCCCGCTATTGGTTATTGACCGAGACGTGTCTCGGTCATGTCTACATCGTTCTCGAACCGTAAGGTCCCACGCAACAAGGTTTCGATGACAATTATATTATGAGTTTATGTATTTTGATGTCTGAAGTTTGTTTGGAGTCCGGATATGATCACGGACATGACGAGGAGTCTCGAAATGGTCGAGACATAAAGATTGATATATTGGACGGATATATTTGGACACCGGAAAGGTTAGGAGAAGTTTGGAGCTCCGGAGGTTCTGGAACCCCGGGAGGTATATGGGCCTTATTGGGCCCATGTAGGAGGAAGGAGAAGGAGCAAGGAGGGGGGCGCGCCCCAAGCCCAATCCGGGTGGGAGGGGCCCGACCCCCCCTTTCCTTTCTCCTTCCCCTCTTCCTATTACTACTACTAGTACTACTTCCTAATACTAGTACTCTTTCCTTCCCTCCAAATAAGATAAGGAAAGAGAGGAAACCTACTTGGAGTAGGTTTCCCCCTCCTCATGGCGCGCCCCTAGGGCCGCCACCTCCTCCCTCCCTCCTTTATATACGAGGGTAGGGGGGCACCCTAAAACACACAAGTTGATCATTGATCGTTCCTTAGCCATGTGCGGTGCCCCCCTCCACGATATTACACCTCGATCATATTGTAGCGGTGCTTAGGCGAAGCCTGCGACAGAGAACATCAAGATCGTCACCACGCCGTCGTCGACGGAACTCCCCTCGGAGCCTCTCTTGGATTGGAGATCGAGGTGCGTCATCGAGCTGTACGCGTGTCAAGAACTCGGAGGTGTCGAGTAACGGTGCTTGGATCGGTTGAACCGGAGGACGTCCGACTACTTCCTCTACGTTGCGTCAACGCTTTCGCTTGATCTCACGAGAGTGCGTAGACAACACTCTCCCTCGTTGCTATATCATCACCATGATCTTGCGTGTGCGTAGGAATTTTTTGAAATTACTACGTTCCCCAACGATGGCATCCGAGCCTAGGTTTTATGGTTTGATGTTATTTGCATGAGTAGAACACAAGTGAGTTGTGGGCGATATAAGTCATCTTGCTTACCAAGCATGTCATACTTTGGTTCAGCGGTATTGTTGGATGAAGCGGCCGGACCGACATTACGCGACGCTTACGCGAGACTGGTTTTACCGCCGTGCTTTGCACACAGGTGACTAGCTGGTGTCTGTTTCTCCAACTTTAGTTGAACCGAGTGTGGCTACGCCCGGTCCTTGCGAAGGTTAAAACAGCATCAACTTGACAAACTATCGTTGTGGTTTTGATGCGTAGGTGAGATTGGTTCTTGCTTAAGCTCGTAGCAGCCACGTAAAATTTGCAACAACAAAGTAGAGGACGTCTAACTTGTTTTTGCAGGGCATGTTGTGATGTGATATGGTCAAGACGTGATGCTATATTTTATTGTATGAGATGATCATGTTTTGTAACCGAAGTTATCGGCAATGGCAGGAGCCATATGGTTGTCGCTTTATTGTATGAAATGCAACGCATACTGTAATTGCTTTACTTTATCACTAAGCGGTAGCGATAGTCGAGAAGCAATAGATGGCGAACGACAACGATGCTACGATGAAGATCAAGGTGTCGCGCCGGTGGCGATGGTGATCACGACGGCGCTTCGAGATGGAGATCACAAGCACAAGATGATGATGGCCATATCATATCACTTATATTGATTGCATGTGATGTTTATCCTTTATGCATCTTATCTTGCTTTGATTGACGGTAGCATTTTAAGATGATCTCTCACTAAAATTATCAAGTAGTGTTCTCCCGAGTATGCACCGTTGCCAAAGTTCGTCGTGCCGAGACACCACGTGATGATCGGGTGTGATAAGCTCTCGTCCATCTACAACGGGTGCAAGCCAGTTTTGCACACGCAGAATACTCAGGTTAAACTTGACGAGCCTAGCATATGCAGATATGGCCTCGGAACACGGAGACCGAAAGGTCGAGCGTGAATCATATATTAGATATGATCAACATGATGATGTTCACCATTGAAAACTACTCCATCTCACGTGATGATCGGTTATGGTTTAGTTGATTTGGATCACGTAATCACTTAGATGACTAGAGAGATGTCTGTCTAAGTGGGAGTTCTTAGATAATATGATTAATTGAACTTAAATTTATCATGAACTTAGTACCTGATAGTGTCTTGCTTGTCTATGTTTGTTTGTAGATAGATGGCTCGTGCTGTTGTTCCGTTGAATTTTAATGCGTTCCTTGAGAAAGCAAAGTTGAAAGATGATGGTAGCAATTACGGATTGGGTCCGTAACTCGAGGATTATCCTCATTGCTGCACGAGAAGAGTTAAATCTGGAAGCACCGCTGGGTGCCGAACTGCTCTTGATGCAACCGACGGCGTTAAGAACGTCTGGCGAGCAAAGCGATGACTACTCTATAGTTCGATGTGCCATGCTTTACGGCTTAGAACCGGGACTTCAACGACGTTTTGAGCGTCATGGAGCATATGAGATGTTCCAGAGTTGAAGTTAATATTTCAAGCAAATGCCGGATTGAGAGATATGAACTCTCCAATAAGTTCTATAGTTGCAAGATGGAGGAGAATAGTTACGTCGGTGAACATATACTCGGAATGTGCGGGTATAACAATCACTTGATTCAAGCGGGAGTTAATCTTCCGATGATAGTGTCATTGATGAATTCTTCAATCACTTCCACCAAGCTACAAGAGCTTTGTGATGAACTATAATATGCAAGGGATGAACAAGACTATTCGAGCTCTTCGCGATCTTTGAAAGCAGCGGAGGTAGAAATCAAGAAGGAGCATCAAGTGTTGATGGTCAACAAGACCACTAGTTTCAAGAAGAAGGGCAAAGGGAAGAAGAAGGAAACTTCAAAAGAGCGGCAAGCAAGTTGCTGCTCAAGAGAAGAAACCCAAGTCTGGACCTAAGCCTGGCGAGTGCTTCTACCGCAAGCGGTGGTCCTTTGGAAGCGGAACTGCCCCAAGTATTTGGCGGATAAGAAGGATGGCAAAGTGAACAAAGGTATATGTGATATACATGTTATTGATGTGTACCTAACTAGAGCTCGTAGTAGCACTGGTATTTGATCTTGGTTACATTGCTAATATTTGCAACTCAAAGCAGGGACTACGGAATAAGCGAGCATCGCCAGGGCGAGGTGACGATGCGCGTGGGAAAGCGGTTCCAAAGTCGATGTGATCGCCGTCGGCACGCTACCTCTACATCTACCATCGGGATTAGTTTTAGACCTAAATAATTGTTATTTGGTGCTGCGTTGAGCATGAACATTATATCTGGATCTTGTTTGATGCGAGACGGTTATTCATTTAAATCAGAGAATAATGGTTGTTCTATTTATATGAGTAATATCTTTTATGGTCATGCACCCTTGAAGAGTGGTCTATTTTATTGAATCTCGATAGTAGTGATACACATATTCATAATGTTGAAGCCAAAAGATGCAGAGTTGATAATGATAGTGCAACTTATTTGTGGCATTGCCGTTTAGGTCATATCGTGTAAAACGCATGAAGAAACTCCATCTTGATGGACTTCGGAATCACTTGATTATGAATCACTTGGTACTTGCGAACCGTGCCTCATGGGCAAGATGACTAAAACGCCGTTCTCGGTACTATGGAGAGAGCAACAGATTTGTTGGAAATCATACATCTGAGATGTATGTGGCCCGATGAATGTTGAGGCTCGTGGCGGATATCGTTATTTTCTCACCTTCACAGATGATTTGAGCAGATATGGGTATATCTACTTAATGAAGCACAAGTCGAAACATTTGAAAAGTTCAAAGAATTTCAGAGTGAAGTAGAAAATCATCGTAACAAGAAAATAAAGTTTCTACGATCTGATCGTGGAGGAGAATATTTGAGTTCTGAGTTTGGTTTACATTTGAAACAATGCGGAATAGTTTCGCAACTCACGCCACCTGGAACACCACAACGAAATGGTGTGTCCGAACGTTAATCGTACTTTACTTGATATGGTGCGATCTATGATGTCTCTTACCGATTTACCGCTATCGTTTTGGGGTTATGCTTTAGAGACGGCCGCATTCACGTTAAATAGGGCACCATCAAAATCCGTTGAGACGACGCCTTATGAACTATGGTTTGGCAAGAAACCAAAGTTGTCGTTTCTTAAAGTTTGGGGCTGTGATGCTTATGTGAAGAAACTTCAACGGATAAGCTCGAACCCAAATCGGAGAAATGTGTCTTCATAGGATACCCAAAGGAAACTGTTGGGTACACCTTCTATCACAGATCCGAAGGCAAAACATTTGTTGCTAAGAATGGATCCTTTCTAGAGAAAGAATTTCTCTCGAAAGAAGTGAGTGGGAGGAAAGTAGAACTTGATGAGATAATCAGTATCTACTCCTTGTTGGAAGGTAGTTCATCACGAGAACCGGTTCCCGTGACAACTACACCAACTAGTGAGGAAGCTAATGATATTGATCATGAAACTTGAGATCAAGTTTCTGCTGAACCTCGTAGGTCTACAGAGTAAGATCCGCACTGAGTGGTACGGTAATCCTGTTCGGAAGTCATGTTACTTGACCATGATGAACCTACGAACTATGAGGAAGCGATGATGAGCCCGGATTCCACAAAATGGCTGGAGGCCATGAAATCGAGATAGGATCCATGTATGAAAACAAAGTATGGACTTTGGTTGACTTGCCGATGATCGGCAAGCCATTGAGAATAAATGGATCTTTAAGAAGAAGACCGACGCTGATGGTAATGTTACTGTCTATAAAGCTCGACTTGTTGCGAAAGGTTTTCGAAAAGTTCAAGGGGTTGACTACGATGAGACTTTCTCACCCGTAGCGATGCTTAAGTCTGTCCGAATCATGTTGGCTATTGCTGCATTTCATGATTATGAAATTTGGCAAATGGATGTCAAGACTGCATTCTTGAATGGATTGCCGAAAGGTTTTGTTGATCCAAAAGGTGCTGACAAAGTGTGCAAGCTCCAACGTTCCATTTATGGACTGGTGCAAGCATCTCGGAGTTGGAATAAACGTTTTGATAGTGTGATCAAAGCATATGGTTTTATACAAACTTTTGAAGAAACCTGTATTTACAAGAAAGTGAGTGGGAGCTCTGTAGCATTTCTAGTTTTATATGTTCATGACATATTATTAATTGGAAATGATATAGAATTTCTAGATAGCATAAAGGGATACTTGAATAAGAGTTTTTCGATGAAAGACCTCGGAGAAGCTGCTTACATATTAGGCATCAAGATCTATAGAGATAGATCAAGACGCTTAATAGGACTTTCACAAAGCACATACCTTGACAAAATATTGAAAAAGTTCAATATGGATCGAGCAAAGAAAGGATTCTTGCACGTGCTACAAGGTGTGAAGTTGAGTCGAACTCAATGCCCGACCACGCAGAAGATAGAGAGAAAATGAAAATGTTCCTATGCTTCAGCCATAGGCTCTATCATGTATGCAATCTTGTGTACAGAGACTGGCGTATGCTTAGCAATATGCTTAGCAGGAAGGTACCAAAGTAATCCAGGAGTGGATCACTAGACAGCGGTCAAGAACATCCTGAAATACCTGAAAAGGAATAAGGATATGTTTCTCGTATATGGAGGTGACAAAGAGCTAGTCGTAAATGGTTACATCGATGCAAGCTTTGACACTGATCCGGACGATTCTAAATCGCAAACCGGATACGTGTTTTTATTAAACGGTGGAGCTGTAAGTTGGTGCAGTTCTAAACAAAGCGTCGTGGCGGGATCTACATGTGAAGCGGAGTACATAGCTGCTTCAAGCAGCAAATGAAGGAGTGCGGATGAAGGAGTTCATTTCCGATCTAGGTGTCATACCTAGTGCATCGGGACCAATGAAGATCTTCTGTGACAATACTGGTGCAATTGCCTTGGCAAAGGAATCCAGATTTCACAAAAGGAGCAAGCACATCAAGAGACGCTTCAATTCCATTCGGGACCAAGTCCAAGTGGGAGACATAGAGATTTGCAAGATACATACGGATCTGAATGTTGCAGACCCTTTGACTAAGCCTCTCTCACGAGCAAAACATGATCAGCACCAAGACTCCATGGGTGTTAGAGTCATTACTATGTAATCTAGATTATTGACTCTAGTGCAAGTGGGAGATTGAAGGAAATATGCCCTAGAGGCAATAATAAAGTTATTATTTATTTCCTCATATCATGATAAATGTTTATTATTCATGCTAGAATCATATTAACCGGAAACATGATACATGTGTGAATACATAGACAAACATATAGTCACTAGTATGCCTCTACTTAACTAGCTCATTAATCAAAGATGGTCATGTTTCCTGACCATAGACATGTGTTGTCATTTGATTAGTGGGATCACAACATTAGAAGAATGATGTGATTGACATGACGCATTTTGTTAGCCTAGCACTTGATCGTTTGGTATACCGCTATTGCTTTCTTCATGACTTATACAAAGTTCACGCAACTATGAGATTGTGCAACTCCGTGTACGGAAGAACACTTTGTGTGCTACCAAACGTCACAACGAATCGGGTGATTATAAAGGTGCTCTCTGGTGTTTAGAAGGTTCATGTTGAGTTGGCATAATTCGAGATTAGGATTTGTCACTCCGATTATCGGAGAGGTATCTCTGGGCCCTCTCGGTAATACTCATCACCTAAGCCTTGCAAGCATGTAACTAATGAGTTAGTTATGAGATGACGTATTATAGAACGAGTAAAGAGACTTGCCGGTAACGAGATTGAACTAGGTATTGGATACCGACGATCAAATCTCGGGCAAGTAACATACCGATGACAAAGGGAACAACGTATGTTGTTGTGCGGTTTGACCGATAAAGATCTTCGTAGAATATGTAGGAACCAATATGGGCATCCAGGTCCCGCTATTGGTTATTGACCAGAGACGTGTCTCAGTCATGTCTACATCGTTCTCGAACCGTAGGGTCCGCACGCTTAAGGTTTCGATGACAATTATATTATGAGTTTATGTATTTTGATGTACCGAAGTTTGTTCGGAGACCCGGATATGATCACGGACATGACGAGGAGTCTCGAAATGGTCGAGACATAAAGATTGATATATTGGACAGATATATTTGGACACCGGAAAGGTTCCGGAGAAGTTTGGAGCTCCGGGAGGTTACCGGAACCCCCCGGGAGGTATATGGGCCTTATTGGGCCCATGTAGGAGGAAGGGAGAAGGAGCAAGGGAGGGGGGCGCGCCCCCCCAAGCCCAATCCGAATTGGGGAGGGGGCGGCCCCTTCTTTCTCCTTCCCCTCTTCCTATTACTACTACTAGTACTACTTCCTAATACTAGTACTCTTTCCTTCCCCTTCAAATAAGATAAGGAAAGAGAGGAAACCTACTTGGAGTAGGTTTCCCCTCCTCATGGGCGCCCCCTAGGGCCGGCCACCTCCTCCCTCCCTCCTTTATATACGGGGTAGGGGGCACCCTAGAACACACAAGTTGATCATTGATCGTTCCTTAGCCGTGTGCGGTGCCCCTCCACGATATTACACCTCGATCATATTGTAGCGGTGCTTAGGCGAAGCCTGCGACGACAGAGAATATCAAGATCGTCACCACGCCGTCGTCTTGTGGAACTCCCCTCGAGCCTCTCTTGGATTGGAGATCGAGGTGCGTCATCGAGCTGACGCGTGTCAAGAACTCGGAGGTGCCGAGTAACGGTGCTTGGATCGGTTGAACCGGAGGACGTACGACTACTTCCTCTATGTTGCGTCAACGCTTCCGCTTCGGTCTACGAGGGTACGTAGACAACACTCTCCCCTCGTTGCTATATCATCACCATGATCTTGCGTGTGCGTAGGAAATTTTTTGAAATTACTACGTTCCCAACACTAACTGCCAGCTTCTTCCTCTTTTTTGGAGGTTTTTGCATTGGTGCTTCTTCTGTTACAACAACATTGACCTCATCCTCTTTCTCCTTTTCCTGCTCCTCCTCCTCCATCTCAAACAAGTCCTCAACCTCAGTGTCACCCTCATAATGTAATGGTTCCTCTTACGAATCCTCATCATCATCATCTTCATCGAATCTTCATCTTCAACTTCTTGCTCTGCTAGTCTATTCCCCTCAATTATCTCTGTGTCTTCAATTATCCTGTACTTCTCCATGCAGAAAGGATTGTTATCATTGTCATACGTAGCAGCCTCAGAGTCATCATTGTTATTATGTTCCTCCTCTAGCACTGCCTCTTCCTCCATTACAGCTTTGAGCTTCTCCTTACTTCAACTTATGCTCTTTTGTGTGCACTGACTATGAAAAACAACACCTTGTTGATCAACAGGAAGAACTGCAGGCTCACTAAGATCATACACAACAGGTGGTCTATACAATATAGTTGCTAAATTTTCTTCTCTCTCCTCCGAGACATTGTTGTAGTTTGATCTCACTAAATCTGCTTTCATCGACATACAAAAGGTCTTTGTTGCCCTCACTAGCAAATTCAGAACTAAACTATGCTCATGTTCCTTCTTAAGTTCTTTGCAGTTTGATGTTTGTGTCAATTAACTCTAACCCATGCTCTCTTTCCTCTCCTCTGCCTAAATTCTTCATGTGATACAGTTCATCGAGTAAGAATAACCTTGTGTGTGCATCGGTGCATATAAGTTCGAAATGTAACATCCGAATCGCATATCTTCCTATCCAGTTGTGTTGTGCATGAAAATGAAGACGAACATCCCAAACAGCATCATCAAACTACAATTGACAAAGACAAATTTATCTTGTCATGAGCAACACTACCCCTAGCCCCTTGTTTTGGAATTTCTGAAAGAAGAAGAATCGAGAAGAGAAGGACTTACAAAGACGCCGCCAGCAGCTCCTTTGGTCCACCGATGGCTCTTGGTAGGGTTGGCCACCCATATCTCGCCGGCTTCAACTTGTCCTCCATGGACGGTAGCTGGCTCTCTCATCGAAATCCTCGTCGTCTGCGCTAGAGTAGTAAGAAGCTGGAGCCGTCGGCGTCGTCCGACCTAAGTGGTCATCGGGCCGAGGCAGGAAGGTCCTCAGATACCCCATGTGCCGACGCCGCCGGAGTCGACGCCGCCATCGCCGAGAGGGGAGGAAGACGAGGCGGGAGATGGAAACTAGGGTTCGTCGCGTATGGGTTCGACGGACCGGACCAAGCTACTTAGTGCGACCGAAAGCGAGCTCAGACGAGCGACCGAAAGCGCGAGTCTTGAGTCGCGGGGCTTGTGGGTAGGCCACCGTGGCACGACAAATGGGCGATCGGTCGGATCGTGGTCAATCTGAGTTTATCGGCTATCGACCGTTTTGCAACACTTAGGCTTAGAGTTGGCACTGCATGGCAAAAAAAACGATGCCAGTGGTCGATTCGTCACAACGTCTTTGAAGTGCAGTAGTGTCTTGCAATTAACTCCTTAGGTTTGGGTCCGCGGTTAGGCGGGCACTTTGGTCCGTATCGGTTGGAGTTGTTCTTAGGAATAGCCATATTTGGTCCAGCAACCGATGTGTGCTGGTGGCTTTGTCTCCGTCCCTCCAAAGCAGCGATAGCGATACCATTCCTTCCTCCACGGAGCGATGGAAAACACGCCGCCGCCCGCCGACGAGAGGCCGCTGGTGCTCCTGGGGCAGCCGCTCTTCCCGGAGTTCGCCGCGGCGCTGGCCGGGCGCTTCCGGTTCGTCCTGGTCGCGGACGCCGACGCCGCGACCCTGGCCCAGGGGAGGGCGCTGCTCATCGGGCTCAACCCGGTCACGGACGACCACCTGGCGGCCCTCCCGGCGCTCGGGCTCGTGGCGGGCATCTCCGTGGGCATCAACCACGTCGACCTCGCCGCCTGCCGGCGCCGCGGGGTCGCCGTCACCAACGCAGGCGCCGCCTTCGCGGTCGACACCGCCGACTACGGCGTCGGGCTCGTCGTCGCCGTGCTCCGCCGGTTGGCCGCCGCCGAGGCCCACGTCCGGGCCGGCAGGTGGGCGGCCGACGGCGACTATCCTCTCACCACCAAGGTAGCTACTTCGTTAGTTGTCTAGTTCTTGGACACCACTGCTCTGGACGACTCTGTTTTTTAGTAGTAGTGCTCTGTTCTTCTTCCCTTTCGCTTGGCTCACTACCTACCTACCGAACCCACCGCCGATTGAGGAGATGCGGCCGCCGGCGCGAACCCAAGCCGATGCCTCCAAGCCGGTCGTGCTCCTGGCCGACCCCATCATCCCGGAGTTTGAGCTGGAGCTCTCAGCTCGCTACAGTCTCCTTCCTCTCGCTGATGTTGACGCGGACACGGCCGCCTCTGCGCGGGCGCTCCTTACAGTCGAGCTCCCGGCGGTAACTGCCGACCTCATGGGCGCGCTCCCAAAGCTGGAGCTCGTACTCGCCTCGTCCGTCGGCGTTGACCACGTCGATCTTGCCGCCTGCCGCCGCCGCGGGATTGCCGTCACCAACGCTGGGGGCGCGTTCTCTGACGACGCGGCCGACTACGCCGTCGGGCTTGTCATAGCCGCTCTCCGCCGCGTCGCCGCTGCAGACGCGTACGTCCGGCGCGGCAGCTGGCCGGCCGGCGGGGACTATCCCCTCGCCTTCAAGGTTAATTTTACCGGGGATCCCCATCAATCGCGGTAGCTAGAATTAGATGTTCTTGACCATCCCCGCAAAATTTATGCAATTGCAACTTTGCAACGCACCCAAATTATTCCAACAAGAAGAGAATTTTGATCAGCAGAGCCTTATGATGTAATCGATGGCAGGTGAGCGGCAAGCGGGTGGGGATCGTGGGGCTGGGCAACATCGGCTCCCGCGTCGCGCGGCGGCTCGCCGCCTTCGGCTGCGCCGTGTCCTACAACTCGAGGTCGCCCAAGCCGTCGGCGCCGTACGAGTTCGTCCCCACAGTGCGCGAGCTCGCCGCCGGCAGCGACGTGCTGGTGCTATCCTGCGCGCTGACGGAGGAGACGAAGCACGTGGTGAACCGGGAGGTGATGGAGGCGCTGGGGAAGGACGGCGTGCTGGTGAACGTCGGCCGCGGCGGCCTCGTGGACGAGCCGGAGCTGGTCAGGTGCCTGAAGGAGGGCGTCATCGGCGGGGCCGGCCTGGACGTGTTCGAGAACGAGCCGGACGTGCCGCCGGAGCTCTTCTCCATGGACAACGTCGTGCTGTCGGCGCACAGGGCCGTGGCCACGCCGGAGTCCATCCGCGGCACGATCGAGCTCGTCGCCGGCAACCTCGACGCCTTCTTTGCAGGGAAGCCATTGCTCAGCCCCGTGCAGCTCTGAAACAAGGACACCATCTGTCTGCGGTCTGATGTCTTCTGAATAAATTTGCAGAATTCGTTCATGTAGTATATGTAGTTCAGTGTAATTCAGTCTCTGAGTGAATAAATTCTGTGAGCAATCAGTCAGTAATTCAGGTTCATTAAGAGCAACTGAGCAAGTATTACTATTACATCACCATCATGTCAACTAGATGATGTTGCTGCGGACATAACGGTCCTAAATACTCTGTATAAACAATCTAGGATATTGAAAGAGAGCATATATTAGCCGATTTGAATTCGTGGTACTTCGTTCATCAAGTTGATTTACATTTTCAAAATATAATAATACAGTAGCACTATGATGTCACAAACAAAACAATAATTGGACAATTGACTAAAATATATACAACAACAATATGATGCCCAAACCAACACTTGGGCTGATAATGTGGCAATTGGTATCACCGGGAGATCACATTGTAACACCGAAACACACATGAACAAACGATTAGCCGCAACAAATTCTGATATTAATGAAGAGGGAACACGAAGGAAAAAAATGTGACAAATGGAAACCCAATGATGAAGCAAACACTTTAGCATAGCATGTTGATCATCAGAGACGACTCCTTAGCTACATCATGTATCGTCCTTCAATACTGAAGAGATGCCACATTAATAAGTAAAATTTCTGGGAAATTGTGTGATACTAATATACGATTACTCAAATCAGGTGATGAAAGACTTCTTAATATCTTATTATTTTAGCTCATGCAAACCTGATAGAAAAGAGCAGTTTGAATCCTTGAACCACAGAAGAATTTGAACGTAAACTCAAACAACCTGATAAAAGGTTTCATCTCCATAATATTCCTTTAGCTCAATCATCTGAAAGAAGATTGTTAACCACATTATTCGTTCGGGTAAGTGAATCATGTAATAAAATGTGAAGCATGAAGTAAAATGGCATCAAGAAAGAGAGTTCAATTGTACCTAAGCTCAGATATGCTGGGGACTTCTCTCCATATTATTCTTCAACTATACCAGGGCTGAATAGTAAAATAGCGGCTGCAAGGAAAGAAAAAAATTGCTCTTGGAACTCCCACAAAAAGTCTAACTAAAGCTTCAGCATGATAAAAAAAAAACTAAAACCGCAAACTGTATTGAAACGAGAATAACCAATCTGATACACGCTGGCAAAAACAAAGAGCAAGTGATAAGATACATAAGTAATATTCTGGAATATTTTATTCAGTGCTATCAACTATGAACTATCAAATACTCCCTTGTAAAGAAATATAAGAGTGTTTAGACATCCGGTGGCTAAGAGCATGGTTGAACCTGATTGTGTCAGCAGTTGTCTGTACTCTGTAGTAGTGTACTGAATGTGAAATGAGTTGATTACTTGTCCTCCTGAAAAATAATGCTGCGCAGTTGCCTATGGAAAACCATATGGTTACTTGCTGTGATTGTGAACATGAGCAACCGAGAGGAAACCTGCAAAAAATTATTGAATTTCAGAGCACCAATTCCTGTAATCATGTGACTATTAAATTTTCATTGGTGACTTAAAATGCAATTCATTTCTAAAGTTGCACTATTTTACGCTAGTTTTGCAGCGTATGGGAGAATGAAAGTTTTCTCTTATATATGCGCAAATTATCAAATATATTGTAACTGCCATATATAAGAAAATAGTTTGACAATAAGTATTTACGATTTGTTCATGTTAGGTGCAGTTCTATAAAATAAATTTCTTGCCATTTTTAGGATTAAACCACTTCCATAAGTCATTCTTCCATAGAAACAAATTTGTTCTTCTCTGTTGTTGTTCATGATCTGAATTTGTAATAAAAACTGAGGGTAGTTTTTTTTTGTTGCAAAAACTTGGTCGTTTTGTTATCCTTTCTACATTTTTTTATTCTTTTAGGGTAATAATACCAATGCCCTTAATCCATTCTTCCTCAAAATAAATGATGTTTATTTTTCCTTTTCCTTTTTGTTTGTCTCAAATAACACCACTTTCACAATTTGATCTTACATAATTTAAAATTTCTACTTTAAATAATAATTAGACTTTTGTTTTAGTTAATATTTAATATGTCTTTGCTTATTGGGAAAGAAGTAAATGACATGAAAAAACTTCTTGTTTTCTCACTTTTGCTAATGTTTCATCTTGTTTAGTCAAAGTTTTGATCGTTGGATTTTCTTTGTGTAAGCGTGGACTGTTTGTTGTCATCACGTGACTGCTTAATTTGTGTTAGGGACCTAAAATGGAGTATATTTTTAATTAATACACATAAATCACAATTATAATTTGCCTTATTTTACGCTTATTTCACACAACATGGAAGGGTGAAAGTTCTGTGTAATTTATGTGCAATTTATCAACATGTGCTAATTCCCATATCTAATAAAAAAGTTTGGCAATAAGTATATATAATGTGTTCATGTTAGACATAGTTGTATAATAAATTTTCCTTTAAATTTCTTCTTATTCATTTTAGGATTAAACTCTTCCCATAAGTCATTATTCCTTCGAAATAAATGTGTTCTTGTTTATTTTTGCTCATGGTATAAATCTGCACTAAAATCTAAATGTTATTTCCTTTTTGCTTTTGTCCATTTTAATTCTTTTTTCATTTACTTTCTTCTTTTAGCTAATACCAACGCCCCTAATTCGTTCTTCCTTAGAATAATGTTTATTTTACTTTCATTCTTTTTTTTGCTTTAGATAACACCGTTTTCATGATTCTATCTTTCTAAGATTGACTTTGATAATTATGTCTTCCTTAAAAAGAATTGTGTTCCATTTTATTTTTGTTTTGCTCATTTCTCGTTTGACGTATGATATAAACAAGTCTGCTTCGGATATGACCAGATATATGTCATACACACATATATTTCAGGTATTTTTGTAATTACAAAATATATTGTTTTATTGTCGAGAACAAAAACGAAAAATGTCAAATGGAGACAAAGCTACCTGGAAGCTGAATTTTGATTTTTTTACAAAATTCGTTATTTCTCTCAAATACACACATACATAGTGACATAACATACATGTGTCTAAATTTTCATTATGAAATACATTAAAATGGAGGTACAGAAAAAAAACTTGTGTGTTTTCAACACATGCACTGTTCATTTCTCAACTCCATGATTCATTTGTAAAGACCTACTTACTCTAACACAAACTTCTTAATCTACTTCGCAGGGTGGTGCCTGTGCCGTTTTTTTCTTCCAATCATAGCAGGCCAAGCCAACACTCACATAGGTTACATTAGACTATTTACGTCGATGTAGCAAAGCCCCCTCAACACATATGTTATTTCAGTCAATTTCAACACCTCGGTCAAGGCCCAGCGAGAATTAGTACTAGTATTATCTAAGCTCAAACCGATCAAAGCCCAACAAACAATTGCATGACTGGTCCAGCAAGCTACTACGAGCACTAGATATTTTCCTTTGTACATGACCACACATTATACATGGAAATCATATCATAGCCATTACAATGTATATGTTTTTCTTTGACACGTATATTACTCCATAGTTATAACGATAAATAGAGGGATATAGGAGGGACTTGAAACCATAATTCTTCTAGTAGTATATTTAAACAAATTCGTTGCAAGTCAATCTATTACATGAAAATTTACAAATAAAGAAATGCCCATTCAGAACAATCTAGAAATGAAAAAGGGAAAATCATAAAAATTACAATTGTTTATTGAATAATAAATCTCAATATAAGGAAGATAAAAATCATGGGAGTGGTATTACACTAAAAGAAGAATGCAAAAAAAAATGCACATAAAAATATAATGGAAAAGGGAATTATAGACATGGTGTTACCCCCCCCCCCCCAAAAAAAATGAATAAAACAGAAGAGAGAAGAACATGAGCAGTTCTAAGGAAGAAATAATCCTTGGTGTAGTGTTAACAGAAGAAATGAACAAAAAACAAAGAACAAATTTCTTTCTATGGAAGAATGAATTACAAGAGTGGCTTAACCATAAAAGAAACAACAAAAATTTAAAATATGTATACAATATGGCTAACATGAACAATCGTACATATTTATTGTCAAACTTTATTCCTATATGTGCGAATTAGAATATTTATTAAAAACTTCCGCTATTTGGTACTATGCAAGAACAAGGGTAAACTAGTGCAACTTTAATAGTCCCTCCGATCCATATTAATTGTTGCTGCCTTAGTACAACTTCGCACTAATGTTGTACTAAAGCATCAACAATTAATTTGAATCTGGAGGGAGTAATTAATTGTATTCAAGTCTATCTATAAAAAAATATGGTTCCATTTTAAGTTTATAGTAGAAATTTACAACATAGATATGTTGCCGCATGCACTAAGCATCAATAAACAAAGACACGATAAATTTAAAATAATGTCTATCAAAAAGTAGAACTAATTAAGAATATTTATGTTACCTCCAAAAAATAAAGAAAACAAAGAGAAAAAGTCAAAGCAAATGATGACTAAATTTGCAAGAAATTTCATAGAAGTTGCACCATTCCACAATATGCAAGAGTAAGTGTAACATTCTACGATTTAGAATTTAGGATGGACCCGTGACTCTGATTCTAAGGGTGGTAGCACCCCCGGCTCTGGGATGATCAAGGGATATTCGAGGAACCTAATCTTGTTTTTCTAGCCTCTTCGAATCTCGAGGACAAGATTCATTTTAAGGGTGGTAGATTTGTAACATTCACAAATTCTAAATTGGAATGTTATATAAATTAAATAATAATGATTTTTTATCTTTTTTGAACGTGAGTTGAATATAATAGTTTTTGAGATTTTAATCTTATTTTGAATAGAGAGGTAATAAAATGACTTGCCATAAATGACCATTAGAAATTTGGTTTGATATGAAAGTTTATTTGGATTTGAAATATCCAAACCATTTCCAACTTAAGAAGAAAATAAAAGAGATGATAATATGACCTCTTGAATATTAAATAATTTGGAAATGTTTTTAATAATTGTTCGGAGTTTAATTTTTTTACATTTAATAAACAATTTTTAGGGAATTATTATTTCTGCACAAATCGACTTTATGCACAAATTATTATTTTGGAAAAATATTTAGGCCAAAACAAAATATTCGCAAGCTCAATATGATTCTAAATACTTTTGTAAATTTTATGGTATTTTTATAAATTGATTTGGACTAGTTTTTGTGAAAAATTACTTCCCTGTAAAAATAAGAAACAAAAATCTGACTGAGCAGCCCAGCTCTCTCCCTGGGCCATGCGTGCGAGGCAGCACCACCGCAGTAGCAGACTGGCCCATTAGCCAGTGCTTTTTACCCTCTTCCTTTTTTCTATTGGGTCATCTCTCTTTTTTTCCTTTTCCCATGGACCTTGTCTCCTTTGGCTCATACGAACCAAAAATCTCTTCTCATGTATATGTTTGGATATGCTAAAAGAATGTATATGTTTGGTCCCTAGTTGTGTAGCCTTTGACCATCTTGTAGACTTCTAAACTATATATAGGAACCCAAGGGGCAGCCAAAATCATTCTATTCGGGCTAAATCAATTTTTGGTTTGGCTAGAATTATTTCTCGGGTGGAAATTCATCAAGTTGTCTTCACTTCGCGCTTTAAAGGTATCTTTGAGAATCTCATCTATCTAGCTTCTTTCGTAAGATGTATGGCTAAGTAGTTGAAGAAAAACCCCTAAAAAAGGGGGATCGTCAACACCAGCTCCACACAACATCAAAGCTAGTCCAGCTGACTCTAGCTTGCTGGTCCTAGCATACGCAAAGGAGAAAGAAAGAGTAAGTGAATATGCTGAACAAGGTGCCCCTAGCGCTCTTGGTAGCAGTCGTGCTTGCCTTGGCCGCGCACGCCGAGCAGTGTGGCGCGTACTGCAGTAATGGCTGCCAGAACGGCGCCTGTATCAGTAACACATACGAGCCATGTGGCAGATAGGCCCGCGGTACCCCTTGCATCCGCGAACGTATATCTCGCATTAAGCGAGTTGGAAAGGATCTCTCGCTGAAGGCCCTACAGTACTTGAGACGGCCCATTCATGTACAGTAAATAGAAAAGGAGAAGAGAAAATGGAGCGGGCAAGATTCGAACCATGTCGTCTCGTTTAGAGGCAGCACAGCTAACCAGTAGGCTTTGCCTTAGATTGGTTTTTTTTTTAGGGGTGATAAACAACTATATTCATCAAAAGCCACATGCAGTGGGATGCGGTTCTGGTTATAAGGAATGCCAAACCAGACGTGGCGACCAGGACCTCTAGAAAGCGAAAATTTCGCTAAACTATGTGCTTCATAATTCGCAGCACGACACCCAAAAGTAAATTTACATTGGAGATCAGCAGCTCTAAGATGAATCTCGCTGATTATTGCTCCATATCTTCCTCTAGCATTCTGGCCAATCTCTGCCACAACCTGTTTGCAGTCTAATGCAATGACGAAGTTGTGGATATTCAGGTCTTCTGCCAAGCACACCGCTTCATGGCATGCTATTGCTTCCAAAGACGCAGGGTCGGTGACACCCTCCAGAACCATCGCCGAGGCCCCAATGTAATTCCCCGCCTTGTCTCTGCATACTGCAGCAGCCGATCCTCCTCTTCTGGCGCGAACACCGGCGTCAACATGTATTTTGTAAGATCCAGGAGGTGGTCTCTTTGGGCTGTCGTGGGCGTCGGTTCGCATCGTAGATGATGCCTAGTTCTGTGATAAACCTGCTGATGAAGGAATGTGTCTGATGGGGGCTTTGGAAGATCGCCGCATGAATAGCTTTATGGCGTGCATGCCAGATCGACCACGCCGTGACCGCCAGACGGACAAACTTCTCGTGCGGCAGGCTCTCGATCAGAGTGAACAGCCAGTTTTCAGCATTAGGCTCTGTGGTGGCTATGATTTTATGCATTACTTCCTCATCTCCCAGCGCCCACACACTCCGCGATGCGGTGCACTCCAATAACGAATGTCGCCATGAGTCCTGTACCCCACAAAACACGCACAAGTAGGAATCTGCCATATGGCGATGCGCTCGTGCATCATTTGTTGGCAACGACTGCTTCGATAATCTCCACAAAATCATTCTGACCTTACCTGGGACTTCAGTATTCCATAATGATTTCCACGCTTCTTTCTCCGCCCCAGCATTGGACGGGCCTGCCGATCCCTCGAGCCACGCCTCTTTGCGCTGCCTGGTTGCAATGATCATCTTATAAGCTGATCTGACCGAAAAAGTGATGTGTTTTTCATAGTGCCAAGCCCAAAAGTGTGACATGTTTCGAGTGCATAGGGGAATTCCCAGTATGATTTCAGCATCCATCGGCATGAACGTGGTCTGCACCAGTTGCCTATTCCAAGATGCTGTAGCTGGAGTTATGAGTTCAGAAACCATTGTGGGCCGGTTTCGTGTTACACAGCCGTATGGCCAAAGCATTTCATCCCTTGGAAGCCAATTGTGTTCCCATATGTTGGTAGAGGCTCCATTACAAATGCGTTTGATTAGCCCTTGCTTGAGAATATCCTTGCCTTCCACAATTGCTCTCCATATTTGGCTAGGTCGGCCTCCTAGCTCAGCGTCAAGAATGTCGGTGGTTGGGTAATAGATGCTTTTCAGTACACAAGCGCATAGTGTATTCGGGTTCTGCAGCAATTGCCACGACTGCCTTGCCAACATAGCGAGGTTAAAAAGCTCAAAATCTTTGAATCCGAGCCCCCCCATATCTTTTGGTTGCGTCATAGCTTTCCAAGAGACCCAGTGTGGCTTCCGCTTCCCCTCCTTGCTACCCCACCAGAATTTCCTGATGAGCATGTTTAAATGTTCACACAATCCTCTTGGTAGCTTAAAACATGACACAGAGAAAACAGGCACTGCTTGGGCAACTGATTTTACTAACACTTCCTTGCCTGCCGATGACATGGTGTTGTATATCCATCCCCGAACCTTACTCCACAGCCGTTCCTTGAGATATTTAGAAGCACCGTTCTTAGAGCTCCCAACGTCAGACGACATTCCCAAGTACTTCTCATTTAGAGTTTCATTGGCGACATTTAGTATTTCCTTTATTTCCTGCCTCACCGAGTCTGGCACCCCTTTGCTAAAGAAATTTGATGATTTTGAGTAGTTAATCTGTTGCCCAGTTGCCTGACAATATGTATCCAGAACCTGGTACACCTCGTTAGCCCCCACACCATTTGCCTTGAAAAACAGCAGGCTGTCATCAACGAATAGGAGATGGTTCACCTGTGGCGCCGTAGGTGCTATCTGTATACCATGCAAATTGGATGACTCATTTTTGGATTTTAAGAGGCACGAAAGGTCCTCTGCTGCTAGCAAGAACAAGTATGGAGAAATTGGGTCCCCTTGTCTGATTCCTCGTGAAGGATTGAATTGGTGAAGCTTCTTCCCATTGAATAGGACTGAGAATTCAATTGTCGTTACCAGTCCCATAACTATATCAATCCACCTGGTTGTAAACCCCAGCTTGAGCATAATGGCCTTTAGATAAGGCCATTCAACCCTATCATATGCCTTCATCATATCCAGCTTGAGGGCACATGATTGATTTTTCTTCGCCTTATTTCTCTTCATAAAATGCGAGCACTCATAGGCCGTTATTATATTGTCTGTGATCAATCTTCCCGGCACAAAGGGAGACTGTTCTTCTGAGATGATATCTGGCAGAACCAATTTTAATCTATTGGATATTACCTTCGACGCAATTTTGTATAAAACATTGCACAAGCTAATTGGGCGAAACTGAGATAGGAGCGTTGGGTTTTTTACCTTCGGAATTAGCACCAACATTGTTTCATTAATGCATTTGGCAGATTCGGTTCCTTCTACAATTTTGAGAACAACCTGAATGACCTCCTCGGTGCACACCTCCCAATAATGCTGAAAAAATGTGTTGGGTAGCCATCCGGACCAGGAGCATTTGTGGGGAACATTTGAAACAGAGCTATTTTCACTTCGTTCTGGCTATATGGGGCATTGAGAAGCTCATTCATCTCCTGTGTTACCTTGGTTGGAACTGTCTCCAGGACCTGTTCCATGTTTTGAACGCCTTCCGACGTGTATAGCTACAGGTAGAAATCATTGGCCATTTGTTCCATCTCCTGAACATTTTCTGTCATCTGACCGTCTAGCTTTTGGAGTGCCTTTATCTGATTCTTCCTTCTCCGCCTGCTCGTCCTGAGATGAAAAAAGTACGTATTTTTATCTCCGTGGGTTAGCCACTCCACCCTTGCACACTGACGCCACAAAATCTCCTCCCAGTGATAGAGCTCAGTTAATCTATCCACTGTTATAATTTATGCATGCGTGGGCCCCATCCGGACAGGATCCGACCGCATCCTGTACCTGTCGTTTAAGGCACTGTATCTCTTGTCTTACGTTCCCGAAGTGGATTCGATCTCAGTTGGTCAAGTCATCCGACAGCGATGCTAATTTGTCCTTTATGGCCTGCACAGATTTTCCTGCAGTGCTGTGCCATGCATCCTCCACTACCGGCACCAATCCTGAGTCCCTCTCCCAGGCCATTTCATATTTAAATCAGCATGGGGCCCTTCTGCATGCATTCTCATGCACGTACCGGACGTAGAGAGGGATATGATCACTTGTTGTTGTTGTTGTTTTGTGCTCCAGAGTTGCTAAAGGGAAGGCTAAAGTCCACGCCGGATTTCCAACACCCCGGTCAAGCCTCACCCTTGTATATGTCCCTCCTGCTACTTTTTTCTTGAAAGTCCAGGGGTTGCCCATATACCCAATATCCGAGAGTCCACACATATAAAGGGCGTCTCTAAAAGCGTCCATTTGAGCCTGACTTCTATTCCCAACACCATCATGCTCGTGCGCGTACACTACCTCATTAAAATCACCAAGGACTAACCAGGGTACATCGCTTTCGCCTACGATGCCTTTCATCATGTCCCATGTCTTGTATCTTTGATTCACCTGAGCTTCTCCATATACAAATGTAACCCTCGTCCCAATATCGAATAGATCATTAATCATTGCATCAATGTGATACTGTGAATAACCAATAATCTCAAGTTTTATTTCTTCATTCCAAAAAACTCCTAGGCCACCACTACGGCCCAAACTACTTACAGAAAAACTCTTTTTGAAACCTAAAGAACCGGCCAGATTCTCAACTCTCGTACCCTCTATTTGAGTTTCTAGAATACAAAGTACAGAGGGGGCAAACTGCTTCATCATCTCGCGAAGCTCACGAACTGTCGCGGGATTGCCAGCACCGTGACAGTTCCAACAAAGGAGACTCATTGCGCTTGGCACGACCCCCCTTGGAGGGCCGCCACACGCGCATCGTTTTTGTTTATGACTGTGTTCTTCCCATTAGTTTTGTCAACTGTTGAGGAGGATACCTTGTTCCTTCTTGGCTCCTGTTTTGCCGAGGGGCTCAATGGATCTTCCGAGGGGGGCAACATCAGAAGCTTGTTTGTCCCATCTACTATGGCCGCTGGTTTCACAACTGATGCCATTGGGTCGTTTGCCGTAGCACCCCTCTTTCTGCTCCCATCCGCTTCCTCCATGTATATGTCCGAGTTCACTGAGGTATTCTGCTATTCATAACCGCGCCCCCTGCCTCTGCCAACGTTGCCTCTTCCTCGTCCACCTCTAGTGTTGTTACCCCCTTGTCCTCGTCCTTCTCCAGGACCTCTACCGGGCCCTCTGAACCATGCCGCTTTTAAATCTTTGAAAACCAGGGCCTTTGGAGGGTGGACTCCATCGCCACATTCCTTGAAAAGATGACCCAGAAGGCCACAAACAGAGCACCAATCAGGGAGTCGTTCGTATTTCACCCTAAAGATGAGTCACTGTAGGGTGTCCTTCTTCTTGACCACCGGAGAAACTGCGTTTTTGAGTGGTTTTGTGACGTCAATCCCGACCCGCACTTTGACAAAATTCCCCTCAAAATCATGTGAACTTGGCTCAGCATAGATGAACTCTCCAACTGTTGCAGACAAAGCCTTGATCTTGGAGAAGTATCCTTCTGGGAAGTCATGGATCTGAATCCACATATCAACTTTATTGAGCTCAATCGTCGACGACTTAGTGAAGCCATCGTACGGCACCAGCACCACTGCCTTCCCTTTGTAAGCCCACGGTCCTTCCTCCATTACGCGCTCCCAATTTCCCAGGCAGCCAAACTCCATCGTGTACAGGTTCTCCTCCAACGGCTTGATCTTGACTTCCTTTGCCAGGTCCCAAGCCACCCTCATATGGTTCTATAAAACCAGAATTGACTATAGCCTTTCTCAGTATGCACCCTAGCAATGATCATCCATCGAGTCGCCTCCTCTGGCAGTTCCTCATCTTCCATTACCACATCCTCAAGTTCATCTTCTTTCAGACCTAATTCTTCCATCATCGCCTCTAGGTCAGAGATGGGCAAACCCATTCCTGATCCCGAAGCAGATTCATCCATCGTACTCTTGCCCGAGAAAAGCTGTCCGCGGGCGGAAAACCCTAGCAATCCTCTAGCCCTCACCATAGACCAGCAGGGGGAGAGGAGGGGAGGGGAGTCCGGTTCTCTACGGTGATGAGGAGCAGAAGATCGCCGCCGCCTCCGAGAGGAGAGAAAACCCTAATGCGAGGGGACGGATCAATCTGAGTATTTTCTTTGCCTTAGATTGGTGACAGAGTAGTAAGGCTAGATTAGTGAAGTCCAGACGAGTCGAGGTTTTCACTGTTCTTCTCGTTTTTTCATTTTTTATTTTTTATTTCTTTTCTATTTTCTCATTCTTTTTCTGCAGTCTTATTTACTTTTACTTTTTGTTTATTTTTTCGTTTTCTTTGGTGGTTATTATTCTACATTTTTTGTATATGTCAACAACATTTTTCTAATACGTGTCTAACATTTTTCCAGTACAAAATAAAATTGTAATACATAGTCAATATTTTTTGTACACATTATTAACATTTTTGAATGCTTGATTACTATTTTTTTAAATACAAGATTAACATTTATTGAATACATGGCCAAGATTTTTAAATGCTTAATTAACAGTTTTCATTTAAAAGATTAACATTTTTTTCAATACATAGTCAACATTTTCTCTATACACATTTAATATTTTCCAAACGTTTGATTAACATTTTTCAAACACTTCTTCAACATTTTTTTAAATGCCTGATTAACATTTTTGTATACATGATTAAAAAATTTCATCATTTTTGAATACATGAACATTTTTTCTATACACATTCAACATTTGCCAAATGCTTGATTAGCATTTTTCAAATACTTGTTCAACATTTTTCAAATGCTTGTTTAACATTTTTATATACATGATCAATTTTTTATCATTTTTAAATACATGATTAACATTTTTTCTATATTTGTTCAACATTCTGTTTTCAAAATGCTTGATTAACATTTTTATGTACATGATCACATTTTCATCATTTGTTAATACAAGATCAACAATTTTTCTTTTTATATTAAAGATTTTTCCGAATGCTTGATTAACATCTTTCAAATACCCGTTCAACATTTTTTCAAATACTTCTTCAACAATTTTCAAATGGTTTTTCTAGTGTGTTTTTTGTAATATATGTATTTAGAATATTTTAAAGTATAAAAGGTGAAAAACAAAGCAAAAAACAAAAACAGGAAAATGCAGAAAAAGGGTTTGTGGCCTGCCGCGAGCGTTGGCCGGCGCATCTCTGTCGCCCCTTCAGCATGTCCGAAGGTGGACATGCTGAAGGCGAGAGATAGGGGTGCCCATTTGCATCAACTATGACTGTAGTTGTAGCCTGTATGGTTCCTGTGGCATCGGCTCGGAGCAATGCGGTGCAGGTTGCCAGAGTGCCAGGTCCTATAACTTCGTGGCCGGTACCATCACTAGCAACGGCACCGTCGGGATGACCTCTACCCTCTTAGGAGAGTAATGTTTCTATGCACGAGAGAGTGCTGCAACAATATGTAATTTGTGGTAGATCAATAATTGTCATGGTTTCCCGTTCCCTACATTTGTGGTGTCTCTCAATAATTGTCGAGCTTGCACTATTGCCATATGAGGTAGAAAATATAGCTGGTGCAGTGCATGATAATATTGTATGGATCGATCGAGAAATATGAGAGAGGATTTGTGGCACGTAAGTCTCAGGGCACCGAGTAACTCGTGCGAGCTTTTAGTTTTGGCTTCTGATTTTTAAACTTTGATATCTTTTGAATGAAAAGTCCAAATTAAGTTCCACCGGAAGAGGAGACCATTGCCGGAGTCATATTCATCAATCTTGCTACTTCCATGATGATGCGTGAGTAGTTACATCGGGATATATAGGTCCGTAGTAGTAGCTAGACGACTCTCTCTGTATTTGGATCTTCAATATCATGTTCACACGAGCTTCTCACATGATCTGGATCAATTCGATGTAATCGGTGGTGTGTTTATTGGGACATGATGAATTGTCACTTTATGAACAGATTGTTCATTGAAATCGATTGAATCTTTTGAGATTTTATTTGTTGTATCATTAGATAGTTTTGCATGCTCTTTGATCTATTAATCTTCATTGGCCATGTTCGATGTGTTTTTATTTTGACGGAGTGGTGCTTTGTAATGAATTCAATCTCGCGGTGCTCTAACCCAGTGACCATAAGGGCCAAGACATGTATTATATTGTTGTTACTAAGGATAAAATGACGGGGTTTTGTCATATTGATTGACTTCTTCATGTATACATTTTGTCATCTTACTTATCGCGATACTATGTTTTTTGCAAACTTAATACTTTGAGATGCACGCTGGATAGTGGTTTTGGGAAATACTTCCTATTTGCTACTTCACACTTCCTCTTGGGGGAATCCTAGTGAATCCTCAGAGTATTATCCAAAGACTTTTATTATGATAATTCTTCTATTACTGATTGTGTTTTCTGGTTGCAATCCATGATTAATTCACCAATGCCTATGATCATAATAAAGCTTTTACTAAACATATCAAAGAAGTGCTTATTAAAGCCAATGAAGAAAAGCTTGAACTTGAAGTTTCTATTCCTAGAAAATTAAATGATTGATTGGAACCTACCATTAATATTAAGACAACAGCTGTGGCAGGAGGGGTTTTGCGCCCGCCACTGGTAAGACAATAGCAGTGGAAGGTGGGGTTTTGCGCCCGCCACTAATGTGAGCCCAACTATAAGCCTTTTTCAGTAGTGTACGTTCCCGAAAATAAAGGAACAGAGATACCACTTCTCCTTTCCCCGACGCACGTTGAGAAGAAGAGTTCACACCATTTGAGTGTTATCCGCACGCGAGGGAATGGAGTGAGGGAGATGGATGGTTAATCTGAGGTATCGAGTTAGGACGTCTGCAGGTTTGTTATAGCCGGGTACTCAACCAATTAACACTAGTAATGGCCCCTATTCACTCATTTTAGCCGTTGCTGAAAACTACTTGAGTTGATACCAAATTAAGAAGCAAAATTGTGGAGGAGAGATTGTTTAGGTTTACCAACATAAAAGATGAAATATGTATCCAGGCGTATAACCGTATCCATGCAATATCTACACACGAATTCCGACACATTGTCTATCCATGTTTTGGAGTTATTCAAAAGTTGGAGAGCATTCCTGAAATTGATGGGTTGACAAAACAAGAGCAAAATAGAAGATTTGAGACCAAACTACCACTTGACCCATTGTCAAGCTAGCACTTGATAACAAACTACCAATTGACAATTCAACATTTGAGCACAAACTACTAACTGACAATTCATATACTCTGGAAATATCTATCTACTCCTAACCTTCACAGTCAGAAATTCAAGTTATTACTCCCAATATATTTGTTAGATTCATGAACACTCCAAAATCAGCATACAAGGTGCTATAGATACCTAACGACACCATGGACGATTATTCATGCACAAACGTATTATGAATAATGTGAAATGTTTGTTTGTACAAATTTAGATATATAGTTTCAATTTAGAAATATAAAATTATTTGGGATGACAAATATGGGACAATTTGTAACTTAACATAAACCATATTTTTAGTAGTTAATGCTACTAGTTGTACTAAAAGATAATTTTCTATATGATATATTGACCAATGTATAGAAACAAATTAATTATCTATCTAATATATAGAAAAATATACCAATAAAAGATAACTAGCTAAATGGCCAGTTGGCTTACGACCAGATAGAAGAGTTTAGTATAAATGATAGATGAGAACCACAATGATATTGTTGTTTTGATAAAGTTATAATTTCTATGAAGATCACCAACATAATAACTTAATCTCAAAGTTATACAATTGTTTTAAATTTCATGATGCATGGACCATGTGGTGAGGATAGCTTAAAATAACCGAATGAAAAGGTGATGAATCTTTCCCTAATTAATAATAAAGCACATATTGACTCCGCGGGTTCACCGTCACAATACACTTATTCCCGTGAATTTACGCTTTCAGTTTTTTCACCTATTATTTTCATCTGAGGTGGTACTATTTTACCTGCATATCTGTCTGCTGTTTTACTTAGTACGCTAATTTTTGTCTATATATATCGTCGCTCGTCACCAAGCCAACACGAGCGAACGAACCAGGCCATGTGTGCCCAGCACACCCAGCCCACTCTCGCGGCCCTGAGAGCGAAAATTACTAAACAAGGTTTTTATACTATAATAATAGTCCCACCTCGCTCCTTTGCATCCAACAACATCAACTTTTATACGTTGGCGGCCTCGCTGCATCAGAAGTCAACAAGTAACAAGTAAAGGACGGGAACATGACAAAGGAATAATCCCGCAAGTGGAAAAGGGAGGAAAATGCATAAACTCTCTACTAATAGAAGGTTCGGAAAAAATCCAATTGGATTAGCGCAATCGGCAGCGTCGACGATGTACAAATTTAGCTCAACCAGATATCTAAGAAAGAAATACTTAACTCAAGAAGGACACACTCCAATTACCCATCAAATTGCTTGATTCTTGTCATGCACACGATTGCCGGGTTTGGTTCTACATTTTCTTTTAAATTGGATTTGCATCTATTTGTGTTTTTGGTTGTACTCATACTAACTACACAGGTTATGACACACACACGGCGAAAACATATTTGTCTGGACACCCAAATAAAGTAAATTCATAAATTATCGCGAGGAGCTGCTGACCCAGATTTATACGAGTTCATAATAAATCATCAACATTAAAACATGGGCATCTACATGTCATGGCCACATAGTCTTTAGTTGTTCAATAAAGTTATTTTTCCGGATCAGGAAGAAGATGCCATGCTTGATATCCCTTAAGAGCCTGTGCATTCGGTTTTTTCGGTTTGATTCGGTTAGGTTTATACGGTTTTTGGTTTATACGGTTTTTATACTTCGGTTTATACGGTTTTATACATAGATACGGTTCGGTTTCGGTAATAACCGTTTGCTTTCGGTTTGGTTTCGGTAATAACCAAAATAACCAAAGTTGACGCGAATTTTTATTCAACACATGGTTTGGCCACATGGAAAAACAAATATAGTACTTGTCCAGTACAACCTGGTTACCTACTTGAAAAATTCTGAAACATTAGGAATTTATGTTCCAGTACAACAATCTAGTAGAAGACTACAAGTACAACTACAATCACTAATTTAGTACATGTCCAGTCAAACCACATAAAGAAATTCTCGAACAAAAACTTGTCCAGTACAAGCACAAGCAGAATTGCTCAACACAAATTCTGGAATAAAAACTTGTTCAGTTAGCATGATCCGAATCATCATTCTGAACTGTGAAGTGCGTCCATGCCTTTGAACTTTTGTTCTTTTTCTTGCTAACACGGTCAGGAGTAACATCAGGATTTGTTTCAGGTAAGTACGCTTGACCAGCAGCATAACCAGCACCAAGGTTGGCACTTTCGAACACCTGAAAAATTAAGTTGGGTAATTTCCATTTAGATCAGTGACCAACACACTAGTAGAAAAAGGGTCAAACGTGAAGCCCAATAGTGCCGGTTTGAATTTCAGCCGGCACTAATGTGGCCAATAGCACCGGTTCGTGGCGGCGATCAATAGCACCGGTTCGTGACGAACCTTTAGTACCGGTTCATGCCACGAACCGGTACTAAAGGTGATGTGTCAGCCTGCGGTCAGGCTATGGCCCCACCGTCATCATTTAGTGCCGGTTCGTACCACGAACCGGTACTAATGAGGTTACGGCAAGCTGTTTTTAGTCCCACCTCGCTCCCCTAACAAGCCTTTTACCACCTTAAATGTGTTATTTCTCAAACTATCACAAGCACTTGGTCTTCATTGAACTCTATGTGTAGAATTGTGGCCGCAATATGAGTCTTCATCGGTTTATAAATCGTTGATGACTCATATTGACAATTCAGATTGTACACACAAAGATCATTGATGATCAAAGTATTTTGATGTTATAAGATCATATTGACAGTTTAGATCAGTAAAGAAATATAAGATCATGATGTAAATGCTCTTATATTTTTTATGCTCAAGATGCACCATTCAAAGCGACGCCATCAACTTTCAACCATTTCGCCTTCATTTGCTATTTTTCATGCATTCAATGATTTGTTTTGAGAACTAAATGACCTGGAAATTGAAAAGCACTACAAATGAACTCTGAAAAAGTTGAAACTTGGCATGGTATCATCATTTCACCCACATAGATTGTTCAAAAAGGTAGAGAGGGTTACGGCAAAAACTGGATGCACTTCGTTTACAAACCGGACAATCTCTTTCAAGTATTCAGGTTTCGGCGAAATTAAACTCATCTGTTACAAAGACATTTCATTTTTTAAACTTATTACAACTCCGGACTTTTGTGCATTCAAGTATGCATCATTCAAAGCAACGCCATCAACTTTCAACCATTTCTGCCTTCATTTGATATTTTTCATGCATTTAATGATTTGTTTTGAGCTAAATGACCTAGAAATTGAAAAGCACTACAAATGAACTCTGAAAAAGTTGAAACCTGGCATGGTATCATCATTTCACCCACATAGATTGTTCAAAAAAGTAGAGAGGGTTACGGCAAAAACTGGATGCACTTCGTTTACAAACTGGACAATCTCTTTCAAGTATTCGGTTTCGACGAAATTAAACTCATCTGTTACAAAGACATTTCATTTTTTTAAACTTATTACAACTCCAGACTTTTTGTGCATTCAGTATGCATCATTCAAAGCGACGCCATCAACTTTCAACCATTTCTGCCTTCATTTGATATTTTTCATGCATTTAATGATTTGTTTTGAGCTAAATGACACTAATTACACCTTTAGTACCGGTTGGTGGCTCCAACCGGTACTAAAGGGTAAGCTGTTTTTTAGTCCCACCTCGCCAAGAGAGAGGGAGTAGGAGCGGTTTATAAGCCCTGGATGCAGAGACGATGAAGAAGAGGCTCAATGCTCACGTTGCTTAGCTTCAAGCCTTTAGGAATATGGTAGATTGTACGGAGCTACGCGCAGTGCAGTTTACACTATTCCAAAAGGCTTGAAGCAAATTAATGAGCATTGCACCTCTTTTTTATTTTTAATAACTTATTACAACTCCGGACTTCTTCTGTTATGGCAAAAGGAAGGAGGAGAAGAAGAAGAAGAGGAAGAAGAAGGAGAAGAGGGAGAAGAAGGAGGAGGAGGAGGAGAAGAAGAAGAAGAAGAAGAAGAAGAAGAAGAGGAGGAGGAGGAAGAAGGAGAAGAAGGAGAAGAGGAAGAAGAAGGAGAAGAAGAATAAGAAGAGGAAGAAGAAGGAGAAGAAGAAGAAGAAGAAGAAGAAGAAGGAAAAGGAGAAGGAGACACTACTAGGGAAAAGCCTAGCAGCAGCGCGGGTTTTGGGCCTATCAAGATGGCGTGGCGTAAGCGCCATCGATAAGGCGCCATCTGACTAATGCTTAGCAATATCAAGGCTTGACCCACGCCATCGCTAAATTGACTTAGTAGCAGCGGTTCTTTAGAACATCGCTATGTTAATTAGTAGTAGCGCTTCTCCTAACCCGCTACTACTATTATTTAGTAATTTATTTCTTTTCTATTTCATGTTGTATTCATACACCTTTACACAAGTTTTCATACAACAGGAATTTAGAGATTGTTTTACATCATAATGAGTTATTACATCATGGGGTGAAAGAACCGTGGACTAGTTTCAAGTGGATGTCCATCCACTTGAAACTAATCATGATTCTTTCACCTAATGATATAATAATATCATCATCATCATCATATCATTAACAACTTAGCATCATAATACATCATTGTCATATAACACCTCCTCAATATCATCGTTTTCGTCATTGACATCACATAACACCTCCTCAAGATCATCATTATCAACTCTAACACATTACCACATAATAAACATATTGTACCTCATAGGACCTATTACATTCGATTAAGACCTACTACATTTTCTAAGGTAAAATAACAAAAACAAGATAGCCCTGACTCTCCATTATGGAGAATGGAGATTAGCCTGTCTCCCATTCTTGCCTTTCACTGAATGTTACTTCCAAGAACCTCCTTGCGAATGTCCATACATTTCTTCCATTCTCGATGATCATGTGTTCACGGGTTTTAGAAACCGATATGCAGATGAGCTTCAGAGATTTACTCGGCAAGTATGTTCGAATCGAGAGCCGACCATGCGAGACATCGATGAGGCACACAATCCATCGGGAGTTTCGTTGAAAAACATAATAATAACTTCGTAGTTAGCAATGATGTACTAGTTTTAGAAGTATGCAAAAAATGCACGAATGTCGTAATAGTAAAAAATCTTACCAGGGTATCTCCAGAGAAATTATCGTTGTTCAACACATGCACTAGTGGCACGTATTCACTATAATTTGGAGGAGTTCGATAATAGGCATCGTAATTCTCAAAAGAGTACAAAATGCTATCAGATGATTTTTCTCCTTATACGTTAATTGGGTGCCTTCAGTGTAGTGGGTTTTATCTACCATCTTCCGCACAGTCTAGAAGGAGAAGAAGAAGAAGAAGAGGAAGAGGAAGAAGAAGAAGAAGAAGAAGTAGAAGGAGAAGGAGAAGGAGAAGAAGAATAAGAAGAGGAGGAGGAGGAAGAAGAAGAAGAAGAAGAAGAAGAAGAAGAAAATAAAGCAGAAAAGAAATAACTATATAAAAAAATTACTCAAAAATAAATAGAAGAAAATAAATAATGCAGAAAAGAAAAAAACTAATATAAAGCAAAAATATTCAAAAAAACTAAATACGACAAAAAAACTACTCAGAAATAAATAGAAGAAAAAAATAAAACAGAAAAGAAATAACTATATAAAAAAATTACTCAAAAATAAATAGAAGAAAATAAATAATGCAGAAAAGCAAAAAAATTTAAAAAAATGTTGGGGCGCTGCCCGGTGGACCTACAAGACCTAGGGTGTGCAAATGCAGGCCCAGAAGGTCCAGGAGGCTCACCGGGCAGCGCGCCATAGTTAGGCCTAGAAGCCTGCTATATAGAGGAGTTCGAAAGGGCAGCCGCGGCTGGGTTTATAAACCAGTGCGGCTGCCCTTCTTCAGCGAGTGGGACTAAACATAGCGCATCATGGTGGCATAAGACGGCTTTTAGTACCAGTTGGTGGCTCCAACCGGTACTAATCGTTGCCTTTAGTACCGGTTGGAGCCACCAACCGTACTAAAGGCCTCGTTCCGCCGCTTGGGCTGGCCAAAATTGGCCTTTAATCTTGGTTGGTGGCTCCAACCGGTACTAAAGGCTCCCTATATATATGGCACTTACGAAAAATCAGTTATCGTCGCCACTTCGTTCCACTTTTCTCGCGCGAGAGAGAGTCTCGCTCGATCTCGCCGACGCCGCCGTTGCGCGCCCTCGCCGACCCGCCGTGCCATCGCCTCGCCGCCCCGCCGCCGTCGTCGTCGTCGTCGCCGCCACGCCGCCGCCGTCGTCGTCGTTGCCGCCGCCCGCCGCCCGAATCTTGTCGCCATATCGCCGCCCGGCAATCTCGTCGCCGTCTCGCCGCCGCCGCCTAAATCTCGTCGCCGTCCCCGCCCCGCCGCCGTCGTCGCTGCCCCGCGCCACCCGTACGCGCCCTATATAAGTACACACGCATACACACACACACTACACACACACAGACACACACACACACATACACACACACTACATACACACACACATACACACACACGTATATACACACACACACATATTTTTTTACTTATTTTCTGTTTTCTATATATAATGTTTAGATGAATTAGAACTATCTAGTTTGTTTTAGAATGTTAATTAGAAATGTTATCATCGATGAAATAATATAATAACTTGTTTATTTTTAGTAAATATAATGCTTAGTTGAACTAGTTGAATTAATATATAGATCAACTAGTTTATTTTTAGAAGATGCTTAATTAGTTGAACTTGTGAATTAATATATAGAACTAGTTTATTTTAGAAAATGCTTAATTAGTTGAACTTGTTGAATTAATATATAGAACTAGTTTATTTTAATAAATGCTTAATTAGTTGAACTAGTTGAATTAATATAACTAGTTTATTTTTAGTAAATGCTTAGTTAAACTAGTTGAATTAATAGATTTTTCTGTTAATAGATTTTTTTTCTGTTAATAGATTTTTTTCTGTTAATAGATTTTTTGGTGATATTATTATTGAATATGCATGTTTGGTGATATTATTGTTAATAGATTTTTTGGTGATATTTAGATTGTGTAATTAATTTTGTTCATAGAATTTTAATGATTTTTTTATTCATAGTATTTAGAAAAAGGAAAAAAAGAAGAAGTAGTTTATATATAGTTGAACTAGCTAGTTGATTTAATAAACTAATTTATTTTACTATATATAGAAGTAGTTTGTTTTTAGTAAGTACTACTTATTTATTTATACTAAGTGCTTAGTAGTTGAACTAGATAGTTGACTTAATTAATAAAACTAAATTATGAACATTGACCGGAAATGTCGTACTCATCGGACGACGAAAACCGCCCGTGGGAGTGCGACTGGTGCCACGACGACCGAGGTATCTGCGACAGGTTCATTGAGCTGGACGAAGATCGGCGCTTCAAAGATTAATCTCGAGGAGACTGCGATGTTCATACGGATGCATAGCAGCGACAATAGTTTTTTCGTAATTGCACGACTTCAACTATTTTAACGTGTATTTTTTCATGTTTTCCAATTCGACTAGCTTATCCCATGCTTTGCAAGATGCTATGTCTTGGAGAGGATGGGTTTTGAAGACCATGAAAATTTCGAAACCAAAAAAATTATCCTAAGTACCGAACATGGTGTGGATTTTCAAGTAAAGCTGTACAATGCTCAGAGTGTAACCCATTTTGGTTGCAAAAATTGGGATGCATTTTGCAAGATGTATGGTCTTGATGAGGGTATGCTTGTCACCATGGATCTTGGTGATCCTACAATCGAGCAAGAGACACCTTCGATTTGGGTCCTTGTGGATACACCTCCAGTTCTTCCCTCATGTGAGCTAAACATAGTTATTAAGTAATTTATATTGTTTATTTCAAAATATAATGTTGACAACTTATCTCCATTGACAGCTTATTTTCATTCTTCAAAGAATGTGCGGAAGATGGTAGACAGAACGTACTACGCTGAAGGCTCCGAATTAACTTATCAGGAGAAAAATCATCTGGTCGGATTTTGTACTGATCTTGAGAATTACAATATCTACAATCAAACTCCTCAACATTATGGTCAATACGTGCCACTAGTGCACGTGTTGAACTCTGATAACTACCATGGAGATACCTGGTAAGATTATTTTTACTATTACAACATCCGTGCATCTTTTTGCACACTTCTAAAACTAGTACATCATTGCTAACTACAAAGTTATTATTATGTTTTTCAACAGATAATCCCGAATGATTGTGTGCCTCATCTGATGTATACGCGTGGTAGCTTTCATGTTTTGAACATACGACCAGGTCGTCCTACGAATCTCAACTGTCCATACCGGGTTTCTAAAAGAAGTGGAGACATAACAATCAAAGAATGAAAAAAAAATGTATGGACAGTCGTAAGGAGCTTCTTGGAAGCAATAAGCAGCGAAAGGCAAGAATTGGAGAAAGGATGATCGCCATTCTTCATAATGGAGAGTCAGGGTCTATATTGTTTTATGCTATTTTACCTTAAGGGTGTTTAGGTCCTACCTGATACTGATGATCATGTGCTAAGAACAATTATGTAGGGTTGGGTTCGATGACTATATATGAGGATAATGATCGTATGACGTATTATTAATAACGAGTAAAAATTGTATGATGATGCATGATTAGTAGGACTTGTTATTATATATATATGATGATGTAATGATGCAAAGCATGCATATGAGCATGTTATATCTGCGGGTGCAACGAACATAGCAGCAGCGTTGATAAACAAAGCATGCATGATGTATGATGCATAACGTGTACAATGTGTAGTATCGTAAAATACCAGCAAACGAAAAAGAATTAAAATGGAAACACAAAATTAAATGAAAGAAAAATCATAAAACTAAAAACCCACCAAACCTTATAGTACCGGTTGGTGTTACCAACCCAGTACTAAAGGGCTCTGAGCCCCGGTGGCTCGTGCACGTGGTTGCCCTTTAGCACCGGTTCGTCCTGAACCGGTACTAAAGGGGGGCCTTTAGTGACCACAATTTAGTGCCGGTTATGTAACCGGCACTAAAGGGCCTTACGAACCGGTGCTATTGCCCGGTTCTGCATTAGTGGTAGCAGAACCAACACTAGAAATTACTTGGAAACTAAATAGGAAACATATGTGATTTGTTCATGGTAATCTGAATGAAACGTTGTTGTTTTTTTTTGCTATGACAGCAATTCATCATGCTTTGTGGATGCCTGAGTCCTATTTGATATGGTTTGTATGGAATGCAATCTAGTTCCTTTTGCTACTTTCCACTGCCTATGATTTGTTGATGTTAGTCTGACGAATGAATGGTATTGTATCAGTCTGACGAATGTTTCACATGTTCAGCAGTTTGATTCTTTTGCCCTGAGTGTTTGTTTGCAATTAGCCAACTACCAAACCGGAAAGCTCTAGATCGAACCAAAGATGAAAGAAGGAAGTGGCGTACTGCTTACCCTTGTGCGTCGGCGGCGGCTTCTGTCTTGCTCCACGGAGGCGTGCGCCGGTGCGCTAGACGGCGCGAGGGAGGGCGGAGGTAAACGACGCGAAGGGGTAGAGGGCGGAGGTCGGAGGTCAGCGACGGAGGGCGGAAGCCTGCGGGGAGTGCCGGAGCAGATGGATGCGCGCCGGAGTCTGACCTAGAGCGCCGCCGCCATGCTCTGTTCTCCGCCTCCCTCTGTCCTCTCTGCTCTGCGTTTTTTTTTTTTGAGACAATCCTCTCTGCTCTGCGTGTGCGTGCGTGAGGGTGGGTGAGGCCGTGAGGAAACGAGGGTGAGGCCGTGGTGGACTAAGGTTGAGGAATAAAGGGAAGGGCCCGTGCGTGAGGTTGGGCTGGGCCTTTGAAATTTCTATGCTGCTGGGCTTCGGTTTTGTTCGGTTTAACCGAATTATTTCGGTTTTAAACCGAAAAAACCGAATTTGATATGGTTTGCTATTTTGCAAACTGAAACCATAACCAGAACCTGAAAAAACCGGAATTTTGGTTCGGTTTGGTTTTTTCGGTTCGGTTTTTGGTTTTCGGTTCGGTTTTGCACAGGGTACGGAGGAACGTGGCAACCAGCTTAAACATCATTTTAACCCAAACATTGATACTATGGAGAAATGGGAACAATTGGGATGCATATACGATACTTTTATTGTGTGGTGTGTTTTATTACTAGGTATCGATAGACTGAAATACAATGTTGTACTGAAGTCGTCGGACAAAAAACATGGTGTATACAACAATGCTCTTACTTTAATATCATTTTTTTCACTTTCTAAATTACTTCAAAGAAAAGCATGATTCTGATACTATGCCCAGCATAATTAAATTTATTTATACATAGCTACCTATGCTCTATTTATGATGCAAAAATTATATCAATTTTTAATCAACAACAGATTCATACAGTATACAAAACTCACGTGTAGGCAAGCAATCTGGATGGCAATCTCGAGTCACGGAAGCTAAGAAACAAAGAAGGGAAAGAGATAGAGAGCAGTATGCACGGGGCCAATGAAGAACTAAAAAAGCGTCATGAAGCATATCAACTAAAAAAATTAAAGATTCGCCTCAGTTGCAAAGAAAAATACATAAATGGCAGGAAGAAATATGCGAATATGGAGCCACCACAGAAGGTAAAAAGGTGTGACTGGAAAAGGCAGAAATACACAAATATGCAACCAGAACAAAAGAAAACTTACCTGCAATTTTTTTCAAAGAAAAGCTGGAATAGAGCAAATTACAGCTAACTGTGGGCGCAACACACTAAGCAAAGATCAGTTGCGATGGATAATTTTGCATATATCGCGACAAGACACAAGTTAGTACATTGGTCCATACGACAAGGACTTCACAGTAGCGCACACACACAACATTCCTGGACGCAGGGCAAAGTATGCAACATTTTTATTGTGTGATATCAGTAATTCAACACAAGTATTGTGTGTATGATATTTTTATTATCAGTATGATGGTTAATTAACTGATGAGATATGTGTTGTCACTATATATTAACGGTCCGATCTATAACATCATATTGAAGTCAGACAAAAAAACATCATGTGTGCTCTTACCCCAAAAATCCTTTGAATTAGTAACTGAACTCTTGAAGAATGTGCTTCAAAGTCGAGAAAAAAACGCACTCGGTGGAAGTCCTCTGTGCACCCTTCTCTTTCTAACCACTGTCCGTCCAATCCGTAGCAACGCACGAGCACGTTTCCTAGTAATCCAAAAATATTCACTATAGTACCCAATTCGCTCCTGACTTGCTGAAGTGATGCCATGGGCAGACCCACCTTAACGCTCCCCTATGCGGCGACCCTCCTATTGAAGTGAAGTGCTTCAAATCCTATGTGACACATTTTGCGTCAAATAATTGCCTATATGCACAAAGAGTGGTTGAGCAAATCAACCCGTTTCAAGAATATGAACAATCTTTGAAAGTTTTGGAAGATTCCTAAAACCGTCCTGGTTGCTGGTTCTTGTTTCGGTAACCTTCTGGAAGGTTCAGGATTTTTGGAACTTTTCTAGAAGGATCCTGACCGAGTTTTTCTTTTATTCTCTTTATTTTTTCTGGTTATTAACAAAATGTTCACAGTTTAAGAACATTTTTGAATTTTTTAAATGCTTTCATTTTCAAGAATTTTTGAAATTAAAAGATTCTTCACATATTCAAAAAAATTCGCGTTTTAAAGTAATAATTATAATTTAAAAAACATGCAGAAATTTAGTAAATTGTTCACATTTAGAAAATTGTTCATGTTTTCCTAAAAATATATTAAAAAAAAATCTAAAACAGTTTCCGTTTTTAAAAATTGTTCGTGTTCCGTAAAAAGTTTGAAATAATAAATGGCTGTTTTTTTGAATAACCGGTTCCTACAGTGTTTGAGTTGCCACAGCGGCCGGGTTGCCACAATGGCTCATCGGAGAAGAAAAACATAGCAACGCACCACTGTAATTGGGCTGACTGAGGTGCGTGACGCCCTTGCTTCTTGTCAACATTTTGAGGCACAGAGCGTTGGAGCTAAGAGCGATGCGTATTACTCTCTCCGTTCATAATATAAGATTTCATATATCTTGATGTATTAAGATCTCATATTGTGGGACATATATTATTCGACGGAGGGAGTAGTTCGCATGCTTTTGTATTTTTAGGGAAATGCCCATGCTTTTTCGGGGGCTTGTCATGGACTGTTACTTGGGCTGGACCCTCTTCACAGCCCAGAAAAATGTGGCATCTCCTGATTCCCCCGTTTAGCGGAACTGGTCCATTTGAGGCCCATCTGCAGCGTCATTTGTTGTTAGTTGTTCCCAACTGATCCATTCCGCATCGTCATTTCTGGAGCTTGCTTGCCGTAAACTGCTCAGGAATGAATATGACGCAGCAAATATCGGACAATATGAGCTTACTGAATATTGTATCATGAGTAGTACTCCCTCCGTTCGGAATTACTTGTCGCGAAAATGGATGTATCTAGATGTATTTTCGTTCTAGATACATCCATTTCCGAGACAAGTAATTCCGAACGGAGGGAGTACTTCAGTAATTGCGATTGTGATTCCGAAACTGGACCACCACGATGAGTTTCTTCTTTTGGGTATTCTTCTTTTTTTTTTCTTTTAAAAAGGAAGAGTTCTAGATTTGAGGCTAAGTACTCCCTCCGTCTAGTGTAAAAAATGATTTTACATTTTGGGACGAAAAGAGTAGTAATTAGCAACACGAAATCCCGGCGACTATGCACCAGCCACTCGATAGGCGGCAGCAAAATGGGATAATTCGCTGGGCTACATATATATGTTGCACCGAAGCAAGACGGTGTTGGGTAGAGGTCCGGAAAAAAATTCTATGAGACCAGGTCTCACGGGTTAGCAGGTGAGACCCATTCTGATGGATGACACTTGACATTCACAAATCACAAAGCATCTACCCTAACCCCACCTAAAATCAAGGGAGGGGGGGTGGGGGGAAGATTAGATGCTTTGTGATTTGTAAATGCCACGTGTCATGCATCAATGCGGGTCTCACCTGATTTATATGAGACCTGGTCTCATATAATTTTTTTTTCCGTAGAGGTCCATTCCATTGCTATCCCAGCGGCTTGCCAACACCTCATCACATCCTTCGCCTCGCAACCGAGACAACTCAACCCATACTTTGTGTACATATACGTGAGCTCACAGCCTAAACGCCCACTGAACTGCTAGGTCTCAAAGTCCCCGCCAGCTATCAAAAAGTTCCCGATTCAAGGACGATGAAGGTTTCCGTGCTGCTGATGGCCACCGTCGTCCTGCTGGCCATGGCTTTTCATGGCAAAGGCGACGGCGGGTGCATCCGGCGGGTCGGCGAGATCGAGACCCCGGTGCCCAGCTCCTGCCTCTGCTACGACAAGTGCGCCCGCAAGGGAGGAGACCAGCAGGCCGGGCTCACTGACGCGCAGTCCCAGAGCTGCTTCGTGGACTGCGTGCTCAGGGACGGCGGCTGGGTCTTGTGCGCTGACGACGGGGGAGGCGAGGCGGCCGCCACCGTCGCCCCCCAGCCCCCGAGGCTGGATGTAGTGCTGAGCAAGCACGTGAGGGTACTGGTGACGAGGCCCAAGGTGTGGAGGAGCCGAAAGGAGAAGGAGGAGACGGAGGAGGTGCTGGTCGTGGAGATGGGCTTCGGACCCGACGTCCACCAGATATCCTTCCTCCACGTGTGGCTGAACGTGCGCGAGGGCCAAGAGAAAACGCTATTCGAAAGCGCAGTGGTTGGGCCCCGGTACGCGGGCCATTACGTGGTGCACAGAGAGGACATCGTCGCCGGGCAAGACAAGGCGGCGCGCAAGTTCCCCATCGGCGGCAACCTGGAAGCCATTGGAGCCGACGGCGACAAGACGGTCATGGTGTCGATCGCTCCATATGTTTCCGCTGTGGGGAAGAAAGGGCCTTATTGGTACGAGCGGCAGACGTTATTTGTCCGCGCTGTCTACATTGTATACGAGCCTAAGCAGCATGTTACCCACCGTGATGGCACGAGCATGAGCGATCAGCTAGTCACCCGTTGGAATTGACCACGGACATGTTAATTGTCGGCAGGTTTGAGCTCTCGCTCCAGCTTCTATGTATACCCGTGTACCCCTGTAGTCCCTGATCCAGATCAAAAGCAATAAAATCGCAGGCACTGAATGCTCTTGTTGCAGCCAATCTCGCCTGCGTGCTGCGTGTGTGATTTTCACGTGTGCCCATCTACACGGGCGAAGCCAGGATTTGTGTGTGTGTGTGTGGGGGGGGGGGGGGGACCTAAGTAGATAAAAAGGATCCAGTGCAAAAGACAATTACAGAGAACAAGGTTGAGAAATTGCACATAAGCCTTAATAACAATTTCAGTACAAGAATTTGAAGCAACTGACTTAGAAGATAAATTAATCTTAATGATGTTTGGTAGCGTTTTTCCTCTATGGTTGAGGAATTTCAATTTTAGAAGTAGCCGACTTAAAAACAAATTAATTGTAATGGTGTTTGACAACATTTTGCCTCATAGTTGAATTTCAATTTCAGAATTAGCTATATTTTCTGTGTTCTGTTTAAGGTCGTCATAGAATTTTTTGAATCACAAATAGGACTCAAGATAATTTGCATCACAGTAATTTCGAGGACACGTACAAGGTATGATTTCTTGATAGCATATCAAATCAAAAAACAAAACAACTAAAATCTAATGTATAATTTCAACACTAATATGAGATGAGAACTGGAGAGATTAGTATAGATAGTGTGGTGTGTTAACCTGCTAGATCTTGGGGGAAGGAATGAAGTAGGTTTGCTTCGCTGAGTCGTCGTAGAAATCCGATCATGAGCGGCAAAGCAGGGAGATCAGAAGCAGATGGGCGGCACAGGTGGCAAGGGCACACGACGGCGGCGAAGCCTAATCTCACCCACGTAGAGCCTAATCATGGATGGAAGAACGCAGTTACGCAGCTTCTGGAGACGAGATCGGAGGCTACCTGCTAATCTGGCCGCTAGTGGGCTTTCACTATGGGCTTTTCCTTTTTCTTTAGCATATAAATTTGAGACAGGGGGGCCAAGTATACTTGTACGTGTGATTTCGTTGCTCACATACGCAGGTTCCCAGCGTATTGGTCGATGGTGGGGGGGGGGGGGGGGGAGGGGGGGGGGCTGGCCGTTAGGCCGAGCCGTCATGCCATGCCATCAAGTTGTGGGGCCCACATGTCGGAAACGTCATCTAATGGCCTTAACCAGTCGATTAGTGCTTTCTGCAATAAGATTATCAAAGACATGGTGTTTTTTGCAATGAAAATGAAAGGTGGTGGTTTTATGCAAACCTAGCCTTCAATGTAGTGATTTTTTGCAATTAACTCTATCAAATCAGATAACATTTGTGGAACCTCAGAAGCATGGACATCGAACTGACTAGAACAACTAGTCTACCACCATGAATTATCTTTGCCCTCCAGAACTTTTTTTGGCTTTGCCCTCATGAACTTGGACCACAAAATCTTCAAGTCAGTCTTGGGCCTATCCTGATCAATTTTGTATGAATACATTTGCAATGTAAGAAGCTTGTTGATCCATATCGACATGACCAAATCTTGAGAAACGAGATGGGTATGGAAGCACTGAGATGGGGACGAAAAAACAACAAAGTCGGGATGGGCAATCAAGAAATGACGTCGGTGGCCTGGGTGAAAAGGCGAGGGTAGCAGTAGTTCTGTCCATGCGAGATTGAGAGCGGGGGCAAGGGTAACATGGGATTGGGTGAGCTATTAATTTGTGAGTTCGAGTGCCTAAAAGTTTCATCATTTCAGTCGAATCCACCCTTATCTGCCCGAGACATGGATACTATGGCTGGCCATTTTTTCATCGGCTAAGAGCTCACTAGGACTATGCTAGAGGCTGGGACGACACAGTTGGCGACAACATCGTTGTCATAATAGTGACAGAGGGTTCATGGGTTCAGGTGGAGGGGGTACATGGGTGCTCGTCGGTGATGAACATGAGGCGTGGATCAGAGGGCTGACAGAAGGCGGTGGCGTACTGGTGGAGGATGTGGCTCGAGCAAGACATGTCGGTGAGGGGCAGTGCCGCTGGCTACGGGTGGCATGGGTCGACAGTTTGGGCGATAGTACTGGGGGAGGGGGGTGGGATGGTTGGGGTTTACAAGGATGGCCGGGGCGTGAGGCGGCGGACGGTAGTGCCGACGACTATACCCGAGCGGAGGGGGAGGGAAGAAGAAGTTGGTTAGAGGAGAAAAAAAGAACAACAGCAGTTAGATATCAATCTCGTGGTCCATGCAAAATTGACCAAAAGTCACAAAAATCAGGCGACTATTTAATAGTTGGTCCGACTAATTTTCACCGGTTACCGTGAAAAAAAAAATGCGTACTAGAAATATGATACAACTATTAAATAGTCAGACCAACTATTCTCCCCTAATAATAAAGCACGTAGTGTTTCTGGTCGTCCGTCACGTCCTTTTGCAGAAAAGCCCCTGTGTTTCTTTAGTATTCAACCCGCAGTCCTACTTTAATCGACTATATGAGAAAAACGTTTGTTTTGCAGAAACACCTGCGGTTTGGTACATTCACCGTGCACCCTTTTATAAAGTGGAATTGAGTTAATCGACTATATGAGAAAAACGTTTCGTTTTTGCGGGAAACACCTGCGGTTTGGTACATTCACCGTGCAGCCCTTTTATAAAGTGGAATTGAGTTAATCGACTATATGAGAAAAGCGTTTGCGTTTTGCAGGAAACACCTGCGGTTTGGTACATTCACCGTGCAGCCCTTTTATAAAGTGGAATTGAGAACTACTCCCCTCGATCTGAACAGTATGGCGTCGTCGCCGGCCGCCGGTCTTCTTCTCCGGCCATCGATCGCCCTGTTTTCCTTCCTCCTTTTCCACATTCGCTCCTAATTTTCTCCGCCGCCACTCGCAACCTCCTCAATCTCCACCCTCTTGCTCCAGTGCCATGCTTCTCTGATTTGGATGGCATCGATCCCGCCAATCCAAAATCCGTCGTCGTCGTGCCGAGGCCCGCCAATCCAAAATACGTTGTCGTCGTGCCGAGGCATGGTCGGGCGTCGACGCAGAGGAAGAGAAGAACCCAGCCGGGATATGGGTGGAGGACGTCAACCCTCTCCCGCAAACGACGACCACACCACACGAGCCTGCCCCTGGATCTCTCCGCGCCTCTTAGACCATGAGCGCCTCAATGGGGAGTTCTAGCTTGGCGGTGAATTGGAGTCGGAGCCCCCGGAGCCAACCTCATCTTCTCTAGACAATAGGAGATGTCTTCCCTCCCGACGCCTGTAGGAAACCCCGGCTCGCCACAGCCAGGATCTGGCCGACATGGGCTCGCAGCGTCGGATCCATCGATCCCGAATCTCGCCACTGCAGGACAGAAGGAAGAGATAATCAGTTCTGTGTGCGCTATTGCTGCTTATGGAGAACATAGAACAGAGACTTTTGGCCCAACCCCCGCTGCCTCGCTGATTCCACCTTGCCACTGGGCGTCCTTCGCCCAATCGACGACTTCTGTGGCTAAAACACCCAGCGGCTTCTCCTGGTGCGGACCGGGTGGAGATGTGAGGTCGCCAAGGAAAGATCAGGGGAGGGAGGAGCTACCCGTGCATCCATACCAGATCAGGCAGTCGACGCGCGCATCTGTGCCTGATCCGGGCGCCAAGGTTAAGGCTGGATGGAGGAGAATGCAGCGGTTGCTTGGCTGTGGCGGAGGGGAAGGGAGTACTGGCTGGTATCGTTGTGGAGTAATAGGAGGTCGAATCACGAGCAGAGGGAGGTATACGGAGCACGGGGCGACAACTTCGTCGTCTCGTGTTGGTGCGGCTAGAGCTCGGGTGGCCATCATGGCTGGGAGTGGAGCACGACCGAGTGTTGGTAGGAGGGAGCTGAGGAAGAATAGGAGCAGAGCTGGGTGTTGAGGTAGCAGAAGGGGGAAGATGGAGGCGGAGCAGCGCTGAGTGATGTGGAGGAATAGCGATGTGTGGACAAGAGAAGGGGCATCTTCTGGGCGGTGAGATGAGGAATTTCTGGGAATCGGTGCTGTTGCTACTGCTTTTTTTACGAACTGATGCTACTAGATGTTGTGCTGCATTGACTAGAAGCAGCTAGATGTTGCTCCGTGTGTTACCATTATTATAAAGAAAATTGTGCGGGTGAGCTCGGATAATGATTCCTTGGCTGTTGTTTCTCGTACTGACATAGTTTAATATGCATGCCTAATGTATCTCATAAATAAATCATCATTATATATATAGTAATTAAAATACATGTGAGTGGAATATTGAAAAAATATTTAATACTTAAGGGAGAAGATATTTCGCCCTCGGCGGGATAAAATGAAAGTGCGGAGTTGAAATAGGTCATGACAAATGTTGCTAGGGTACGTCCATAACCTTATTTCTGACGATTGCAAAAAATAGATTTAAAAAGTGTTGCATAATGACACATGGAGCAGGTTGTATTTATTTTTTCGTCCGGTGCAACGCACGGGCATTTGTGCTAGTCTCTACCTAATAATAAAGCGCCGTGGGTTTCTGTCGTCCGTCGCCTTCCGTTTTGCAGAAAAGTCCCCCTGTTTTTGAGAAATTAACCCGCACTCCCTTTTCAAGCTGTTATCTAAGAAAACGTTTCAGTTTTACAAAACGGACCCTATATTGTTTGGTATTCAACCCGCGAAACTGATTCTCATTAATTACATACTGCAAATACATGGGAGAGAACAATGAGGAGTGAAGAAAGATCCGCGGGCGAGTCTCTCAGATTCTCACGAGAATCAGCGGCAAAAAAAGAAACAACCCATCTGATGGGAAGGCAACGAAGAGAACCGAAGTCCTCGAGAAGGAGAGGGTGTTCCGACGGCCGCCGTTGACGCGGGCGTGATGCGGACAGGATCCAGCGGCGGCACTCCGGATCTGGTGGTCTGCAACAGCGTGGCGTGACGCAGACAGGATCCAGCGGCGGCACTCCGGATCTGGTGCTCTGCAACGGCGTGTCAGCGACTGGCTTCACATCGGCCTACAAGCATAGAACGAGATGAGTATCCGTGAAAGCACGGGATGAGAAAAGAGGGATGCAGATGCAGACCGGCGGTGGATGCTAGGCTGGATGTGTGGCGTAGTAGCCCGGAGGTGTGCCGCCGCTGGCCGAGGCGCTGGCGCGCGAGGATGAGCGGCGCGGGATCGGCCTGATCCGGAGCACGGGCAGCGAGTTAGATGATGTAAGGTGAATGGAGAGCAGAGGAGGAGGACCAGCGGCCTCGGTTCTTGAGGATAAGAAGAAGAAGCGGGGCTTGCTGTTGCTAATGCCTACCTCTCGCTGGTGGGTGGTGAATGAACGACTCGGGGGCGGTGCGTGGGTCCCATGAAGCACGTGGCAAGTTAAGTTGACGCGTGTGCTGCGAGTCGAGCCAGCGGGGCAAGTCACGGTGTGCGCTTGATGTCAAAGAAAAATCAGTTGGTTCGGACCAACACTATGAAAAGAAATTGCACTGAGTTCCGTTGGATGGCTATACGTGCTAGCACTGATTAAAAGAAATCGGATGGACACCTATTATTATTACTTGATGTTGTTTTCACATTATCAAATGATTAAGAGTGAATTAAATATTGGAAAGAAATATTTCTTAAGGAATAAGATATTTGAGGCTCACCTGTACTTGCTGACCAGAACTTTGAATGTCATCGATGTCGTTGGTGAGATAGAAAGGGATGAAGAGTAAAGAGAGTGCAACAACGATGCATCTTGCTCGCGTTCTGTTTCGCCCCTCACAATAGCTGGGATTGCGAGATATAGGACTTAATATATCATCTATTTCAAGCTGCTAAAGGTATGCGGATGATGTACAATTACCGTCGCACTGAAGGAATAAACGTTTAGATTTCTGTAATATTTTGACATAGGATATTGAATATCAACATTTTGTTACACATAATTCAACTTCTTTAGAGCGAGTTGAATTAGTGGGCTTTATTAGCAGATAAGAAGATTACGAGCTTTTGGAATACAATGGGATCTTCATAAAATGGATCCTTATGCGAATACCATACGAACTCTCAAATTTATTTTTTATCCGTTGCAACGCACGGGCATTTTTGCTAGTAAATAGTCATGAGACACTAGTGGCCTATATTGTTCAATGCCTCCGAGAAGAAGAATCAAGCTATTAATGTCCTGAAGATCATTCTTGGCCCAAGTCTTGAGCTTAGACATCAATAATTGAATTGGCATTGATTCTTCTAGAAATGTTATTCTCAGAAATATGACTGTTCCATGCAGCAGAGATCACTTGCTTAAAGCCTTCAAGATCCGTAAAAGAAATGCCAAATATGAAAACATGAGACTTTGGATGGCAATTTCTATCTTGAGTACATAAGGAACATGATCAGATGTAATTCGGGCTAGGTAGAAAGCCATAGCGTAGTACTGTTAAGATAGGTGATTGTCCAATACTGTGTGAAAAACCAATCTAGTTTTTCATGCAGGGGGCTGATTGCATATTATTCTATGTGAACTTCTTACCTTTCAGTGGCAACTCAAATAACCTAAATTACTGATTGCATCATAAAAAGCCAGCATATCATTTACTTTCTTCATAACTAGCTGCCACATCAGAAAATTCCTATGTGGCGATGTTAGACGCGGTCTGAAATATTGGCATTGGGACTGCCCTAATAAGAAGAAACAATATCCTTTCACGTTAATGACAAACCTTTGTGCCTTTTCATTTCCCCATTACATCTTCTAGCTAGGGATAAGAAATGTATGTCTAGTATGAACAAGCCTAGCCTTTCATGGCTAGCCCTTTCATGCCCCACAAGTACATGCGCGTTAGAAACGGCGGCAAGAAAATACAACCAACCACGTATTGTATCATTTAGAATATGGTTCTGTGCCATTTTGCTCGTCTTTACATGATCGGTGGTCCAGTCATCTGTGTATCACGATTGAAGAGCCATCCTTTCATTTTCTAGCTTGCTAACAAAGGAGCATAGTGAATCAAAAATAGAAAAAGAAAAAAAGCCATGTAGTAGATACAATCCAACATTGCACGCATGTGGCCACACATGGGATAATGTACCTGTCGCGTTTTGCCCAGCAAGTTAGGGTTCGTCGCAAAAGATCGGTGCTCTTTTTTGTTTTTCAATTTTTTTTTCTTTTCTTCCCTATCTTCTTCTTGTGAAGAAGAGAGAAACAACGGGGCATATATACATTATCTGCTCCCTACAAATACAAGCTTTGCAGGTAAGACGGCATAGCATCTATTATGGCTTCCGGTGCTCCGATGAAGAAGATAATTGCCATCGCCGGCATGATGCTGGCTACCTTGTTCATTGCGGGGGCCCAGCAAGAGAAGGGAGCCTGCATTGTGGAGACATCCGATGTTCCCGGTGCCTCGAATCCCTGCATCTGCTCCCAGAACTGTGCCTGTGCCGGCAAGTGCATCCGGAATGCCGGCGACGGCGCGGATGGCGTCCAGACCTGCTTCGTCGAGTGTGTGCTCAAGAATGGTTGCGGAGACTGCCCAGGACCCTGGACAAGACCCCTCCCGACCACCTTGTACAAGACCCTGAGGCTGAAGCTGACGAGGCCTAAGGCCTCGGAGACACCTCCAGAGAGGGAGACGCTTCGCGTGTTCTTCGACGTGGAACCCCGCGGCACGGACACGCCCGTGATTGAGGTGTACTTGAATATGCCCGAGGGAAAAAAGTTGAGTGACAAGTCCGAGCACCACCTGCATACCTTCCTTGCGAGGCCAGACCACAAGGCGGAGATCTGGGACATATGCGGAGCGCTTTTGCAAATTGGAGCGGGCGGCGATGAGACGGTTGAGGTGTCGTTCGTGCCAAAGGCCTGGGGAGAAAGGGTTACTATAACCAGTGTCAAGATCGAGTAGATGATTCTGGTGCAGGTCGTCCATATACTCTATATCTGTGACAGTCGTGGTGTGTGTCCTCCGTTTGTTTTGCTACCGTATTTGCACAAATAAAGAACAAATATATGTGTAACAGTGCAAAAATAAATTTCTATTCGTACTGCATATACTATTAATACTGATTTAATTAACAAAGAGGGCACATCTAGTCCTAGTTATTGCACATCTAAGTGACTCGATCAAACTAGAAAGATAAAAAAAGACAAAAAGAAAATGCATGCACGAATCTTTGCTTAAAATCAATGACACATGACTTAGATGCATGTGCAATACTTAGGGCATATCTAGATGTGCTTTAGCAAAACTGATTAACAAAACACACCGCTGCCAAAAAAAAGTCGCCCCCTCAGATCATGGATCCAAGGGGCTTGTTGTAGGCCATCCTTAACCGTGTGACGAGCGAAAGCAGAGGGCTTCACCAGCTTGAAGAGGTCAGGCGCGAAACGGTAGAGTAGGAGGCTCTGAAGATGGTTGTCGCCTCATCGGCACTTGGATCACAGTGCATCATTCAATGCCTTCAGATCATGGAGACCAAAGCCCCCATATTTGAGAGGGGTGCAGACATTAACCCAGGATAACCGACATTGTCCACCTTTGGCAAAATCTGATCCCTTGGTTCCTGAAAGCTGCTCTGTAGTCGTGCTACAAGATATGGGAATTGATCATTAGATCTAGTTAACCAATATTGTCGCCCTATCTATTTTCCTTTGTTACCTCTTTGAGTATATTCTAAGAGGAGCTAGTGTTTTTTGTTTGTACCTTCTAGAAAGAGATGGTAGACTCAGTGGGGCTTTGCAAGATTGGACAAGTGATTCACTCAACTCTGGGCCCTAGTGCCCTACTGCAATGCTTTCACTTGAAAGTAGTGTATGCAACATTCGAAAATTGCTATTGGAGCCCGAGCACATCTACTAGCCAGATGAACAATTTATTCAAAAATAATATTAAAAAAATCAAAACAATCTGAATTTTTTGGACATTAAGATGCTACTGTTCTAGACGCATGTAATTTCGTTCCATGATGACATCTGCTGTTCTCCGGACAGAAAGTTAACATTGCTCCAAACTATCTATTTTCGAAGCTTTTTCCAGCTCAACTGTTTTCTCTAGAGCTCTTCCAATGTGACACCGTCATGAAATTTCACATGCATTGAACACTTAAGCATCTTTAGTGACAAAATTTTCAGAATGTTTTGATTTTTCGGCTATTATTTTTTCAACTCAATATTCACAGCACGACTAGAAAGTATTGAGCAGTGTGTTCATTAGGTTTTCTAGTGCATAGAGAAATGTTCATTAGGTTTTTATCCAAATATATGGATTCCAAACAATACATTCCAGGACCAGAAATAATTATTAGTGTACTCCTGAAAAGAAAATATCAATGCTTCAGCTACCAACACTACAGGAAAAACAAAATAAGCCGAGTATAAAAAAGACACGGTGAAGCCCAATTTAACGAACAGTACGTCGAGTGTTACATTCGGTTTAGAGTACTCAGAACAAGCATCAGTACCACAAACACTGTATATCCAGGGAATTTTCGAAGCCTCATATTATCTACTTTTTGCACCGTGATTCACGCACATTGTTGTCACATCACATCCACACATGCATACTCGTTTGGATTTACCAACCGTGATACACGACGACTGGACCACCAATAAGCAATAATTTAGGTAGAGAGCATGATGCATGACCACCGTCCACGACAGGGCAACCAACAACCTCTCTCTCGCGGGAACATGCACGCACGTCAGCACAAGCAAGCACGAGAAGCACCTCGATCCTTTCATGCTGTCTTCTCCCCGTCTTCATGTGGTCACCCTAACGCTCTCACAATTCCATTCGTGGCTTGTTCACCAATGGGGCACTGGAGGAACACACAAGCATCATCTGCTCATGCTGCACATGTGTCATGCGTCTATGTGGTACTTTTGCAATTGTCTTTTTTTTCTCAAAGCGAGGGAGACGGGGTTAATTCGCAGATCTATAAATATATCACAGGTGCTCGGAGGAGACACATAAACATGACTATCTAGCATAGCACACCGAGGAACCTCGGCAATGGCTTCCGGTGCTCAAGCCGCGAAGATGGTGGCGCTGAGCATGGTGCTGGCCATCCTGCTCGCCACCACGGCCGACTCCAATCCCCAGCCGGACGGCACCTGCTCCGTGGAGTGCGCCTGCGCCGAGCAGTGCAGCCGCCAGTACCCTCGCCTCGACGACGACCCCCCTTTCAAGATCACTCCTGTCTGCACACACCGCACGGAGCACGAGCTCCACGCTCGCCTCTACCTGCACCATAGTTTTCAAGGGGAATATAGGAACCAACACAAAGTATTGAGCAGTGTGTTCCAAAATGAGTTTGGATCCTTGGTTATTAATGATTGGGTCATCACGGACGAACCTGGCCGTGACACCAAGGTTGTGGCTCACGCCAAGGGAATACATATCCAGGCTGGAATGGACACCGAAGACTACTATGTTTCTTTCAACATGGTGTTCGACGATGGCAGGTAAATGCATGTGTTGCTTCAAACTCATGTTTTTGTACGTGACCTCGCGTATCATGGTTACCATGCATTTTACATTTTACTATTTCTTCGAAATGGAGGCAAAACCCCGCCTCTATATTGGTTGGTGCACACAAGCATTTGAATTCTACATTCAAGCATGCTAATTTGTATGTCATGCAGGTTTAAAGGGTCCACGCTTCAAGTCATGGGAACCGTTGTCGCAGAAGGTGAATGGGCTATTCTGGGTGGAACAGGAGAATTTGCATTAGCTCGTGGAGTCATTTATAAAACCTACTCGAAATACATTAATCAAGTGGGTGATCTGATTGAACTTGACATTCATTGTCTTTACACTGCTATGGAAAGGTCTAAGGTATACAAATATTTCCTTTCAGATTACTTGCGAGTATACAATAAATAAATTGCTTGCGCAGTAATTAACAAGGTTTATCTTTCACCACTCTGCAGGGTACTTCTTGGGCATTAGAGGCATGAACAAACGATTCGAGTCTTGGAAGACCATCCATCCAATTCCTTCCTGAAGCATGTGCGCGCTTAGTGCGGGTCCATAAGCTTAGCATGTATCCGTCGGTGTCTATAAATTATTGCCAGCAATAAAAGATCTTGGTTTATCAAAACATTTTTAGTGTCAAGATTGGCAAACAAAATCCTTAGGTGATATATCTTACATGAAGTTGTACCGATGTGAGCTGATGTGCTAGTAGAATATCAGAGTTGTAGTCTTGTAGATGGACCGAGCTTGTTATCTGTTGGGCTCTCTTTGTTGCTGCGTTAGAGTAGCTCATGAAGGTTACCCTAAATTTTCGGTCCTTTACAAATTGTCTTTCACCAGTCGTTCATGGCAGCACCCATTATTTCTGTATATCTGAAATGGAGATAAAGATGGGATTTTTAGATGGTTATAGGGATTTCGTTCTGTCTGCTAGTTGAAGTATCAACCAACTTCCATTTTCTGAACAAGTAACATGAATACAGAGTCGACCATTTGGAGTATGGGGTGGCCATATATTATTATTTTCTCATTCACTGGACTTGGTGAAAGCACGGGGAACCTTCCAATATGTTTGACTTCCACTTTGTATCGCTTTCTTCTGTAAGTTTTAGTAGGACATATGCCCGCGCGTTTCAACGGAAGAAAAGACGCATCTCTACCCCAATAAACATGGTTCAACACCCCAAAGGTCAAAGTCCTCTATTTAAACAACACACCACGACATCTATGTCAACGTTTATCCCCTTTCGCGCCCTTGTCGACGATGGTTGCTGTGCCCACCTGATCCCAACTTGTACGAACGTGATCAATCCAAAGACGACGACTTAGCCGCCGCACGACACATTTGCCATTGAACCATACCAACGCAAGGATGTTTAGAACTGTAGAAAGCAATATGTTTTTTGAGGATCCTGTAGAAAGTAATATTGTCATGTAAACTTCTCCCTATCCCCCCCCCCCCCCTCCGCGATCTCCTCCTTCACTGTCCCACACTCTGCTGGAATCGGAGCAATTCCAACATTTCTCCCAAATCTGTCCCCTAATTCTCTTTGTCGGGGACTTCCTTACAAAGATTTTCCCTAAAATTTGCTGAACGCCAATAGCACTCTTAAATCTCTACCCCTATATTTTAACATTCTATATTTTTTAATACTATGAGACTAACAGATTCATATGTACATCATTGTAATATCCTCTGCATTTTCAGTTGAATGATCAAATTATTACTACAATGCAAAACTAATACATAAAACAAACAACTAAATGGAAATTTTACATTATTTTATATCCTATTAACATACAAAATAAACAATCAAACACATTTTAAGAAGCAGCATACACATCTAGAAACATAAACTATAAATAAAAAAAACATAAATTATAAACTGCTACGACCACTCAAATATAATCAGAAGACCACCCTCTCACTTCCTCTCTCTTTTCTCTCGCGAGACAACACGCAGAAACAACAATGTATACACAGAGCAGTAGCCTCATTTTCTCGAGCTTCCATATTACTACTACTGCTCCCTAAGAGCAACTTCAACCGGTAGACCCAAACGGACGCACGCTTTGTCTGTTTTTGTTCCTTTTGGTTCGGCCGTGCGAAAGTTGGTGTCCGTTTTTTCATTTGGGTTGGTGCATGCACCCAACGCTGGTCCAACACATTTTTTTGCGCGTGGACTTAATAAACAAAAACAAACACGTTCAAACTTAACATGTCATCCGACCCGGGGCCAGTGAGGTCTACCAACTCCGACGCCGGGCCAGCCCAGGGGAATGTCGCCTCCCAGGCCTGGGCTGCATCCTGCACCTGCTGCGCCGGTTGCACCGCCGGCTGGACTCCTTTGCCGCGGGCATGACGCTCCTCCTCTTCCTTACGACGCGCCTCCTCATCCTTCCATGCCCAGCAGGCACGACGCTCCTGCACCTTGCGCTCGGCCTACATCAGGCGCTCGCCATCTACCCACTCCTCCACGAGCGCGCGGGCTCTGTAATGCTCGAGGTCGCCGCCTCCTGCGTCGGCGGCTCAGCGCGACTGATCGACTCGCGCAGCCCACCAGTCCACACGCTCTGACAAGGGCTCCGTCGGCGGCGGCTCGGCCTTGGGTTCGGGGAGCCTCGGTGACGATGGCAGAATCATGCAGTCCCCGGTCGCAGACAGGGCGAGGGTCTCTGCTATACCTGGCCATATGTAAGGCCGAGCTGGACAATGCCCGACGAAGTAAACCAAGGCCTGGGCCCGGCCCGACCATCATGCCTAGAATCCAGGCCCAAGCCTGGCTCATCAATGTAAAAGCCCGCCAGGCACTAGTAGAAAACCACCCATTAGTCCCGGTTCGTAAGGGCCTTTAGTCCCGGTTCGGGAACCGGGACTAATGGGTCGTTACTAATACCTCAACCCATTAGTCCCGGTTCAAACACGAACCGGGACCAATGTGCCTCCACGTGGCCCTGTGCGCCGAGCCCAGTCAGGGGGCCTTTGGTCCCGGTTGGTGGCTCCAACCGGGACCAAAAGGCATCCATGTGTCGGCATTCCAGTGGCTGGATTTTTTTTGAAAGGAGGGGGTTGGGGTTTTGGGGGTTAATTTAGGTGTTTCGTATATTGTGTTAGCTAGCTAATTAATAAAGAGAAGTGTCCTCTCTTATGTCCGTGCTTGGTCGACGCTACATAGTATATATACATAAGTGATCGAGAGAACCATTCAGATGAAGTTAAGTCATGCATACCGAGAGAAGTGATCGATTGACCTCTCCTTCTCCGAGAGATTGGTCGAACAACAAGTTTTACTGGCTAGATACATGTACAATATATATAAGATCTCTTAATTACAAACCACTAGCATTTGAAATGAAGTCCCACATGGTATTCTCCGGCTTTACTGATGACGTGTTCAAGAAAGAATCCCGCCAATTCCTCTTGAATTGCTTTCATGCGATCTGGTGGTAGGAGTTCATCCCGCATCTGCCACGTCTAATTAATTTGAAGAAGTGGGTTAATTAATACATATATATGAATGAAACTCAACAGAAATGATGGTGTAATAAAATGAAATTGTGAATATTATTGCTTACGCACTTCATATTGTCTTCTAGAGTAGCCCCGCTTGTTTTTCAAAGTCGCGTTGTGGATGAACTCGCACACGTAGTATCCATAGAAATCATTCCCTTCCTCCTGCCACAAGCACTTTACGAGAAATAGAGGTCAATCAAACTGATAATGAAGCATTATATAAATGGCATTGATGAAAGTATAGCTATAGAATCAACGGGAGATGCGCGCCAGTAGTACTTACTTTCGGGTATACATATTGCAGCTTCTTCGGCAGTCCCGGAGCTTGTGCGGTGAACTGTTTCCAAACCCTGCAAGACAAAGAAAATAATAATTATTACTTGAGATATCAGGAAATGAACAAAAAGTTGCCGATATGGTGCGATAATGATCGATTGAACTTACTTGCTGAGCATTTCAGTCATGTCCGCATAGGTGCTGGGATCTTTCCGTCTGGAGTCTAAGACGGTTACTAGTCCACGCTCAAGCTTAATCTCCAGAAGAATATAGTGGTACCTGCACACACATGCATAACTCATCAGTTACATTAACCTCGCTCGAGTAATAAGGGAAACCGAATATGCACACGACAGTAACACTCACGGGCCGTTGTAAGGAAAGAGTATGGTATCTTTGTTTTGATTTTTGATTAACGATTGTAGCAAGTTGTCCTCGGCCTCTTCGACGTTCTTTTCAACCAGAAATACATCTATGATATTTGTGTTAATGAACCCAATATCATAGATTTCATTTTTTTTGCACTCGACGATCTTCAATCTACATAATATATTGAGGATAATTAATTATAAATACATGCAATGAAAGAGCCGAGCTATATATACAGACTAATGACAGAAATAGTACTTACAGGCAGTAGCAAAAGACCATTAATTTATCGAGGGCCTTTTGATTGAAGAACTCGAAGAACTCCTCAAATGGAATAGCCAACACATCATTTGAAATGAGGTCGTGCTCCTCTTTAATTTTCAGATACAAAGTGTTCGTCCCCTCAGACTCTCTGCAGGTTTTCATGTACCAACTATGGAATCTTCGCATCATTGTTATCAGAGACTTTTCATCTTTGACGAGAGGCTTCCCGTACTCGTATCTGAATAAGTCCACCTCCATGAAATCAGGAAGTACATCGTCAGGCAGGTAATCTTCAAGATTGCCATAACCGGCCACCGTCCCCGGAGGATTAGACACATTGAGCGGGGGGCACGATTGCTGTGCTTGTTCGCCGAGCTGGGCAATTTTTTTCCCCTTTGCTCGTTGTTCTTTTGACCTTTTATCACCGACAGTAGTTCCCGACCGCTTGACTTGGAGATATGTCATTCAGAATGCGCTCATAGTTGGTTCTCAGCGGAGACTTTGGTGGTTTCCTCAGGGCATCGAGAGTGCGCTTTGCTTTCACCGGATCTACCTTCTCCTCCGAAGGTGGATGTATCTTTGCTTTCACCCCTTCAAAGAACTCCTTCACTTGGGCCTGCACGATCGTATTGTTTTCCTCCTTGGTCCTCTCGTACGGTAACTTCTCTACAGGCTTTAGAGGTGGACCGTATCTGTATTGCCTCTCTCTCTTCTTGTGCTGCTAGACACCGGAGCAGACGGAGCGGCTGCGGCGTCTGTCTTCTTTCGTGCTTGCTTACGAGGCGGAGGAGAAGGACTACGACGCGTCGCAGCAGCCGGGGCGGCGGCGGGTCTCTTCCGCCCTTGCTGGCGAGGCGGAGAAGGAGGAGGCGGAGTGCCGCCACGCGCCGGAGAAGGTGGCGGAGTGCCGCCACGCGTGCCCTGATCGTCACTCGCCGGAGGAGGAGGCGGAGTGCCGCCACGCGTGCCCTGATCGTCACTCGCCGGAGGAGGAGGCGGTGGAGGAGGCGGAGTGCCCTGACTCGCCGGAGGAGGAGGCGGAGGCGGAGGCGCCCAGCCTGAAGGTCGATGAGCTCCTTCCGCCATAGGCATGGAGTCTTGAGAGCGAACCCAGCCTAGTCTCCCCTTCACCGGTAGGGTGCTCAAGCCGAGGTCCTCAAATCCTCCGTTATTTCATCCACCATCACCTTAGCAAATCCTTCCGAATCGTTTGGCGGTGATAAGTTGTGCGGGTCCACTAGGATAAACTTGGCCAACAGCCGCCTTGACCTTCAAATTCATGCATCGCGCCATAATGTGGCAATTTTGAGACTCCGTGATACCATCCACGGATAGCTGCCAGAGCCGTCAAGACATGCTCCGGCTGAAGCAGCTCGGTGGAAGCAACGCTGCTTCTCCGCCAGATGGCGGGTAGCCGGGGAAGCTTCGCATGTCGTTTGTTGCGATCTGCCGCTTCGTTCCTCTTCTCGATCCTCTAGCCCCATTACCCTTCCAAGCAGCGCTGCATTTGGTCTGCTCCGTTTCTTCCTCCTCTCATTGGTTTTGTAACCCCGCGTCCGGAAAACCAACCTTCCACGGAAGGGAGCTGGCGTGCCTCGTGTCCGTCCGTGGTGCTCGGGATTCCCAAGGGCCATTGTGAGCTCGTCCTTCTCCTGTTTGGAAGGAACGTCCCTCGCTGCGCTGCATCGATATAGTGTCGAAGGTTCTTGACTGGTGTTTGCAGTTGCTCGTCCGCCCATCGACACTCGCCTGTTATGAGGTCCAAGGTTTCGCCAGCCCGAAGAACCAAGTCCGCAACGGTGCAGCGGCGATTGTCTCGGTTCGATCCCTTTTCAAGCAGATCATGCTCAGCCTTGGACCACTTAGGCCGGGCTTTGAGGTAGCCACCTGACCCCGTGCGATGGTGAAGCGTCTTCTTCGCAGCATTTTTCTTGTTTGTCTCCGACATCTTCTTACTCTTTTCCGATGTCTTGTGGGCCACAAATGCGGGCCAGTGATCTTTGATCTTCTCATATTTGCCGATGAATTCTGGTGTCTCTTTTTTCTTGACAAACTGGTTCAGCTCTTTCCTCCACCTCCTCATTAGGCCTGCCATCTTCTTAAGAGCACAAGACTTGATTAATTGCTCTTTAACTGGCTTCTCCGGATCCTCCTCTGGCGGTAGGGTGAAATTTGCCTTCAGCTCAGTCCAAAGATCTTCTTTCTACATATCATTGACATAAGACACCTCAGCGTCTTCATCCTTAGCAGGCTTATACCATTGCTGGATGCTGATCGGGATCCTGTCCCTAACAAGAACCCCGCACTGAGCAGAAAATGCCTTGTTTGTCCGGATGGGTTCAATCGGTTCGCCGTCGGGCGCGATTTCTATGATCTCAAACTTTTCATCCGAGCTCAACTTTCTCTTCGGGCCTCGTCTCCTTACCGAAGTTGTGCTCGATCCGAAGGGCTAGAAATTATAAGGAAGAAAGACGATAGTAATTAATATGTGTACATATACCAAAACAATGGATGCATCAATTAACTTGTCAGCACGGGCTTAACTAATATATATATACCTGGCCGGACTCGGTTCGGTGACCGGAGCAGTCAGCACGGTCTCCTTCGTCTTGTACCTCCATTGTGTCACCGGAGCCATCATGAACATTGTCCTCCTCTTGTACCGGCATTAATGGGTCGAAGCCATCATAATCATAGCCCTCTTCTTCATCCAGCCGACCAACGGTGTCGATGAGAAATGACGCAACATCATCACTTCCATTTGCGATTATTTCCCCCAACATCGCTTCTGTTTCTTCGTCTCGGGAGTGCTCCATAGTTTCTGCAAATATTGACAACATGTCAATTATTATTCAAACATGGTACATAGTGGCAAACGTAGAACTAGCTAGCTAATCACAATAAGGAATCATGTTAGTGGCCTCGACGCTGCTTCTCTAGGGTTTGGGGTCGCCTCGACACAAAGCTTCAAGGGTTTGGGGTGGCCTCGACGATAACGCTCTTTTAACTTGATAAATTTGGGTGGCCTCGAGAGAGTTAATTTGTCGTGTAGGGCGCGGCGGGAGAATGCGTGAGGAGACCTGCAACATCATTTTCTCTCTAGGGTTTGGGTGTCCTCGAGAGTTTTGGTCGAGCGAGAGGGCCGAGGGGGGTGCTGCAGTTGTATCTAGAGGGGGTTATATCGACAACGACGCGATACATGGGAAAATAATGTTATCGGGGATGGGGTATCGGTACCACCCCCTCGTGTTGAAGTTTCTTCTTTCTCCTTTCCTTTATTTCTTCTTCTCCTCTTCTTTTTCTTCTTCTCCCTCGAGAAAGGAAAATAATTAAGAAAAAGGAAGAAAAGAGGAAGAAGGAAGAAGGAAGAAGAAGAAGAAGTAAAGAAAAAAAAAAAGAGAAGAAGAAAGGAATAGAGGAGAAGAAGAAAAAATAGAATTTCTTCTTTCTCCTCTATTCCTTTCTTCTTCTCCTTCTTTTTCTTCTTTTTCCTCTTCTTATTTATTTCTCCTCTTCTTCCTCTCCTCCTTTTCTCCTTTCTTCCTCTTCTTATTTTCCTTTTCCTCTCATTCTTTTAGTATTGCTTGTTTTAAAAAAATGTTCAAATAGAAAATTTGAAAAAAACAAAGGTTTTGCCTAATGCATTGTTCATATGAATATACAAACATTTGCATATTCTACAATAATTAATATCAACAAAAAATCTATGAACAGAAAAAAACCTAACTTTTCTAAAAATCTATCTTTTGCATATATGAAAACATTAATACACATATGAACAATAAATACATATATCAACAAAAACATAATCTGAACAATTTTGAACATTACATACACATAGCCACATACATACACATATACATTATATATATATATGAACAAAAAACTAAACTAATAAAAATGAAAAAAAAACAGAGCCGCATATATATATATAGCCACATACATACACACACACACACACACACACACACACACACACACACACATATATATATATATATATACATTGAACAAAAAATTAAACTAATAAAATGAAAAAAATAGAGCCGGTGCGTGTGGCGGCTCACAATGTGATGCTGCTGGGCGGGCGACGGCGACGGCGGGGCTCGGGCGCTGGGCGCTGGGCGGGCGACGGCGACGGGGAGCCTGGCATGGTACGACGGCGGGCTGGCTCGGGAGGACGGCGCTGGCTCGAGGAGGACGGGCTTGGCTCGGGGAGGCCAGCGGCGACGACGACGGGGCGGCGGGCGACGGCGACGGCGACAGGGGACGGCTGGCGGTGTCGGGCAACTGGCGGCGTCGATGTGCTCGGCGTCGTCGGGGCAATCAGTGGTGATGAACTCGCAAAACTGCGAAGTGCTACTTATATACAAAGAGCATTGGTCGGTTGGTGGCTCCAACCGGACTAATGTCGCTTAGTCCCGGTTGGTGCCACCAACCGACCAAAGGCCTTTTTTGGCAGCCCAAAGGGCGGAAGCATGACCTTTAGTCGGTTGGTGGCACCAACCGGGACCAATGCCCCTTTAGTCCCGCTTGGTGCCACCATCCGGGACCAAAGGCCTGTCGCTTTGCCGATCGGGGCCAAAGTTTAGTCCCACCTCGCTAGTTGAGAGGGGCGCAGATGGTTTATAAGCCCCACCGCCGCTCCCTCTTGAACTCTCTCTCACTGCAGGCTTATGGGCCTACTTTCTCTGCTTTGCTCGATGGGCCTTCGGGCCTTCAGGGCCTGAATCTCGCCCAAAGTAGGGATTCAAGTCGATTCAGCCGTGGGGGCCCAGTAGGGGGCACTTTTTTTTGTTTTTTGTTTTCTCTACTTATTGTTGCTATTTTTATTTTTTTTCCATTTTTTTTGTTTTGATTTCTGCATTAGTTATTTTCTTTTCTTTTTTGCTTTATTTTTTAATTCCTTTTGCTTTTAGTTTTAGGAAAATTATAAACTTTCTGTTAGTGCCATTACTTTCAAATTTGAAAACACTTTTTTTTTGTTTTCTTTCTTGCTTTATTTATTTTATTTTGTTTCTACTTACAACAAAATACTTATTGTTGTTTTTTTGTTTTGTTTTCTGCATTATTTATTTTCTTTTGTTTTTTGCTTTATTTTTTAATTCCTTTTGCTTTTAGTTTTAGGAAAAGTATAAACTTTCTGTTAGTGCCATTACTTTTCAAATTTGAAAACACTTTTTTTTGTTTTCTTTCTTGCTTTATTTATTTTATTTTGTTTCTACTTACAACAAAATACTTATTGTTGTTTTTTTGTTTTGTTTTCTGCATTATTTATTTTCTTTTGTTTTTTGCGTTATTTTTAATTCTTTTTGCTTTTAGTTTTAGGAAAATTATAAGTTTCCACTTTTTTTGTTTTTTTGTTTTCTTTCTTACTTTATTTATTTTATTTTGTTTCTACTTACAACAAAATACTTAATGTTGCTATTTTTAATTATTACGAGGGCCGAACCATAAGACATTAAAGCATTTCAAATGAACTCTGAAAAATTTGAAAGTTGGCAATGGTATCATAAATTGACCCACACATAGCATGTGCATGTACAAAACGAACAATGGTATCATACTCGGCAGTTACAAAGTTGGCATGGTACTCCCTCCGTTTTTATTTACTCTGCATATTAGAGTTGACTGAAGTCAAACTTCGTAAAGTTTGACCAAGTTTATAGAAAACAATATAGACATTTATCATAATAAATATATATGATGTGAAAGTACATTCAATAATAAATCTAATGTTGTTGATTTGTTATTCTATATCTTAATATTTTTGTTTATAAACTTGGTCAAAGTTTGTAAAGTTTGACTTCGACCAAAGCTAATATGCGAACTAAATAAAAACGGAGGGAGTATCATCATAATAGTTGCGGGAGAAAGTCTTCACTTTTTCTTCGCTTGTGTCATTTGCTTATTGCGCCGTAACCATGGATAATCTTCATCGTTTATCAGGATGCTGGGGTCAGCCTTGACTTTAAAGGGAGGAATTTCATGAAACTTTTCATAATCTTCAGACATGTCTGTCTTGTCCTCCACTCCCAGGATGTCCCTTTTTCCTGAAAGAACTATGTGGCGCTTTGGCTCATCGTATGATGTATTTGCTTCCTTATCTTTTCTCTTTCTCGGTCTGCTGGACATGTCCTTCACATAGATAACCTGTGCAGACTGTTCTTGTGTTCATCGACATACGGGGTCACCAAGGTAGAGTTCTGTAGAACTGTGTAGTGGGCTTGAGACCAAGAATATCCGTCCCTGCATATTATTGAGTCCTTTCCAAGCGTGCCTTTTCCAGCCAGTCTCCCCTCATACCGCGATTTAGGGAGACCTATCTTCTTAAGGCCAGGAATGAAGTCAACACAAAACCCAATGACATCCTCTGTTTGATGGCCCATGGAGATGCTTCCTTCTGGCCTAGCGCGGTTACGGACATATTTCTTTAGGACTCCCATGAACCTCTCAAAGGGGTACGTATTGTGTAGAAATACGGGGCCCAGAATGACAATCTCATCAACTAGATGAACTAGGACGTGCGTCATGATATTGAAGAAGGATGGTGGGAACACCAGCTCGAAACTGACAAGACATTGCACCACATCACTCCTTAGCCTTGGTATGATTTCTGGATCGATCGCCTTCTGAGATATTGCATTGAGGAATGCACATAGCTTCACAATGGCTAATCGGACGTTTTCCGGTTGAAGCCCCCTCAATGCAACTAGAAGTAGTTGCGTCATAATCACGTGGCAGTCATGAGACTTTAGGTTCTGAAACTTTTTCTCTGCCATATTTATTATTCCTTTTATATTCGACGAGAAGCCAGTCGGGACCTTCATACTAAGCAGGCATTCAAAGAAGATTTCCTTCTCTTCTTTGGTAAGAGCATAGCTGGCAGGACCTTCATCTTGCTTTGGAGGCATGCCGTCTTTTTCGTGCAAACGTTGCAGGTCCTCCGTGCCTCAGCTGTATCTTTTGTCTTCCCATACACGCCCAAGAAGCCTAGCAGGTTCACGCAAAGGTTCTTTGTCACGTGCATCACGTCGATCGAAGAGCGGACCTCTAGGTCTTTCCAATAGGGTAGGTCCCAAAATATAGATTTCTTCTTCCACATGGGTGCGTGTCCCCCAGTGTCACTCGGAACAGCTAGTCCGCCGGGACCCTTTCCAAAGATTACGTGTAAATCATTGACCATGGCAAGTACGTGATCACCGGTACGCATGGCGGGCTTCTTCCGGTGATCTGCCTCGCCTTTGAAATGCTTGCCTTTCTTTCGACATTGATGGTTGGTCGGAAGAAATCGACGATGGCCTGTACACATTCTTCCCGCAGCTTGCCGTATATACTATCGGTGTCAAGTAAACAATGCGTGCATGCGTGGTATCCCTTGTTTGTCTGTCCCGAAGGTTACCGAGAGCGGGCCAATCGTTGATGGTCACGAACAGCAACGCCTTTAGGTTAAATTCTCCTGTTTGTGCTCATCCCATGTACGCATTACCGCTTCCATTCCACAGCTATAAAAGTTCTTCAACTAATGGCCTTAGGTACACATCAATGTCATTGCCGGTTGCGTAGGGCCTTGGATGAGAACGGCATCATAATGAACTTCCGCTTCGTGCACATCCAAGGAGGAAGGTTATACATACATAGAGTCACGGGCCAGTGCTGTGATTGCTGCTCTGCTCCCGAAAGGATTAATGCCATCCGCGCTTAAAGCAAACCATACGTTCCTTGGCTCACTTGCAAACTCATCCCATACTTTCTCTCGATTTTTCTCCACTACGACCCGTGAGGGTGCTCTCAACTTCCGTCTTTCTTACGGTCCTCACTGTGCCATCGCATCAACTTGGCATGCTCTCCGTTTCGAACAGACGTTTCAACCGTGGTATTATAGGAGCATACCACATCACCTTCGCAGAACCCTCTTCTGGGGGCTCGCCGTCAACATCACCAGGTCATCTCGTCGATCTTATACCGTAATGCACGCGATACCGGCATGCGTTCAGATCCTTGTACGCACCGCGTAGAGGATGCAGTCATTAGGGCATGCATGTATCTTCTGCACCTCCAATCCTAGAGGGCATACGACCTTCTTTGCTGCGTATGTACTGTCGGGCAATTCGTTATCCTTTGGAAGCTTCTTCTTTAATATTTTAAGTAGCTTCTCAAATCCTTTGTCAGGCACATCATTCTCTGCCTTCCACTGCAGCAATTCCAGTACGGTACCGAGCTTTGTCTTGCCATCTTCGCAATTGGGGTACAACCCTTTTTTGTGGTCCTCTAGCATGCGATCGAACTTCAGTTTCTCCTTTTGACATTCGCATTGTGTCCTTGCATCGACAATGACCCAGCGGAGATCATCATCATCGGGCACATCGTCTGGTTCCTCTTGATCTTCAGCAGCTTCGCCCGTTGCAGCATCATCATGCACATCGTCTGGTTCCTCTTGATCTTCTGGAGCATCATCGTATTCAGGGGGCACATAGTTGTCATCGTACTCTTCTTCTTTGCCGACTTCCATCATAACCCCTATTTCTCTGTGCCTCGTCCAAACATTATAGTGTGGCATGAAACCCTTGTAAAGTAGGTGGTGGGGAGGATTTTCCGGTCAGAGTAAGACTTCGTATTCCCACATATAGGGCATGGACAACACATAAAACCATTCTGCTTGTTTGCGTCAGCCACTTCGAGAAAATTATGCACGCCCTTAATGTACTCGGAGGTGTGTCTTGAACCGTACATCCATTGCCGGTTCATCTGTGTGCATTATATATAATTAAGTGTGTCAAAAATCATTACAGAACATCATGAATAGATAATTAAGTGACCAAATTAATAGAAGTTCATCATCACATTAAAACCAAAGTACATACATAGTTCTCATCTAACAACATAAAGCTCTGCAGAGCATCTAAATTAATTAAACCATACACTGAAACTATGTAAAACATTTCAATGCAAAAACAAATGCGATCATAATCGCAACCAATGTAACAACTGATCCAACAACATAATGATACCAAGCCTCGGTATGAATGGCATATTTTCTAATCTTTCTAATCTTCAAGCGCATTGCATCCATCTTGATCTTGTGATCATCGACGACATCCGCAACATGCAACTCCAATATCATCTTCTCCTCCTCAATTTTCTAATTTTTTCCTTTAACAAATTGTTTTCTTCTTCAACTACATTTAACCTCTCGACAATAGGGTCGGTTGGAATTTCCGGTTCAACAACCTCCTAGATGAATAAAATCTATGTCACGTTGGTCGGCATAATTGTCATAAACAATAAATGAACCAATAGTTATGAAAAGATAATATATACCACATCCGAATCATAGATAGGACGAGGGCCGACGGGGGCGGATACCAAAACGATCGCACTATATAAGATGCAATAATAAAAGTAAGAAAATTATACAAGTATATATCGATCTAAACATACAAATAAGAATATTTTTCCTTTCAGAAAGAAGATAAGAACAAGAGGCTCACCACGGTGGTGCCGGCGATGAGATCGGTGCGGGTGATCGACGACGTTGAAGACGGGGACGGGGCGTGACGGACCGCTAAACCTAGACAAATATGGAGGAAAATGGAGCTTGGCGGTCGAGCTTGGAGAGGAGAAACCTTAAGTAGTGTGGCTCGGGCATTCCATCGAACACCTTGTGTGCATAGGAGGTGAGCTAGAGCACCACCAAGCCCTCTCCCCCTCGGCCAGAAAAAACAGAGCAGTGTGCTCTGCTCTTGCGCGAGGGGGGTATATATAGGCACCACCATTGGTTCCGGTTAGTCGCACGAACCAGGACTAAAGGTTTGCCTTCGGTCCCGGTTCATGCCACCAACTGGGACCAATTGTGGTGGGCCAGGAGTGCGGCCCATTGGTCCCGGTTCGCCCCACCAACCGGGACCAAAAGGTCCAGACGAACCGGGACCAATGGCCCACGTGGCCCGGCCGGCCCCCGGGGCTCACGAACCGGGTCAAATGCTCCCATTGGTTCCGGTTCTGGATTGAACCGGGACTAATGGGCTGGACCGGCCTGGACCATTGCCCCCTTTTCTACTAGTGAGGCCTCGGGCCTTAGGCCGGGCCTCTTCATTAAATCGCAAATATGATGGGCCCAGGCCCGGTCTGACATGACCTCCAGGCTCAATTTCTAGGCCTAGGACGGCCCGCGGGCAAGACCCGGACGGGTCGGGTCGGGCTTTTTCAGGCGGGGCTGGGTCGTGCCGTCCGGGCAGGGTTGCCCATGGCCAAGTATAGCCCCTGCCAGCCTCGCCTTGTAGGCAACCTCCTCCTCCTCCCTGCGTCAGGTCTCCTTGATGGAGCTCTGCATGGCTGATGCCAATGCGGCCTGATATGCCTCCTCCTCCTTCTCCTCCTCCTCCAGCTTGAAAGATGTACTTACTTAACATGCATGAATGTGCAGTGGACCTCTTGAGATCATTCGAAGCACGTAATAAGATGTAACGTGCGTGAATGTGTAGTGGAGGTACTTTTGGAGGGCCCAGAGAGAGTCTAGATATATGAACTTACACATTCATCGATCTAGCATGAGCACGAGATATTTCATTTCCACTTTTTCACATGATTAAGTTACTTACCACACTTTAATGCTTTGGAGAGTTACACTTGGTGAAGCTATGAACCCGGTCTAGTTTTTAGTATAAGAATCAGCCTCCAATAACTTTTACATGATGTTTCGCTTTCATTTTTGTTTCATTTCGAAAATACCTCCCGAGTCTAGTAGATAGTAGGGTCACTTAAACTCTTCCGTCAAATTTTCCACAGGGCGTTAGTAGTATTTTTGTGCGTATCTTAGCAATCAAATAGAACAAATTGATTTTGATATGAAGCACTTTTATTCATTACTTATACATGATCGTTCTAGGTGATAAGAGAACAAAAAGGGAAGTTTAAATTGCATTGAAAGAAACAAAATTTAAAATTACAAAGCTATAGAGGCAAGACGTGTTACAGATATTAGCATTTTTCAATAAATTTAATCCAGAGAATAACCATGAGCATGACATTAACATGATTAAACACATGCTGATATTTGATGACGCAAGCACATACTATGCTATCAGCATATACATCTATGTATATTGCTATATGGCTAAGACGGAAATAAATAGGAAAGGGATAAGCATGTTATACCCTGCAGTAGGCTAGGCTGCAGCGGTCTCCTTGGCGGCCCTCTTCTAGGCTTCAAGTTTCTCGGTGGCAAGTTGATACGCTTCGGTGGCCATGGCGGTGACGAAGGAGACGTACATGATCTGGAGAGGTGGGGTTCCAAAGGCATGCTCAACCGTCAATCGTGTACGCGATGGATGGGATGTGATCACCGGCGGCAGCAGCAGCAAACAGAATGACAGAGGGTAGTGCACGTGGAGGCAGAGCAGATGTGATTTGTTCTTCGTGGTGGCTAAAGTTGGCCAACGCCTCAGTTATATAGGCGCGGCTGGGTGGAGAGCCGTCGGTTTGATTCACATTCCCGCAAGGTGCGGCGTGCGTGGCGATGCATGTTGAGACAGGAGGAGGAGGAGGAGGAGCGCGCGGGATCCACTTCTCTTCTCAAGCTCCAACAACACCTGAAAGAGAATCCCTTATAAGAAGGTCCAACTCCTCTTCAACTAGTGGTATGAGACTAAACTTTGCACCATTTCCCGACACCTACATGAACCCTTAGAGATTTCATAAAATTATTGGATGGGCCAAAAGCCCATCCCATATTTCAAAAAGATGGCCATCTTATCTTATATATTATATTTACTAATTGGAAGCACCATACGAGACACCACGTTAATTCCAGGAGGTAATAAATTCCATCCGTCCAATTAATATATAATTCATTTGTAGCCATAGGATGAAACAAGAACCATGCTCCCCTTGATCTCTCTCTTCTGCGCTTGAAAAGAAAAAAAACTGCAAGAGACGTGCTCCCCTTGGTCTCCCTTCTTCGGTTGAAGAGAAAAAAATTTGCAGCCAAAAATAAGGTGCTAGAAGGCAGGTCGTGGTCTCCTCCTACATAAGCAAATAATTCTAGAAAACTACCTACGAATAACCATTAGTAGGTCCTACAAAATGTCTAGGATTGACAAACACGATACTGTTCACTCTTTTTGGCAGTCTGTACTTTTACAAAGGAGATTGCATCGGCCCAAGAGTCCATACGTGTTACACTAGAAAACGTGCAATGTAAGATCACCTAATAACAAATTATCCTGGCAAAAAAAGATCACCTAACAATTTTTTTCTAGAAACGTAGCGATGAAGTTACCATGTATGCATGACACAACTAGGTAAGTTTGTTGAGCGTACATGCATCTAGGTATGTGAACTATTTTTCCAGTGTTCTAAAAAACTATTTTTTCCCATCCCAAAATTACCACACACACAATCACAATGCATATATCTGTGGATTATAGAAATAGTGCATGTACTTATATCACACTTACATATATACTCCCGAATTTGTATGTGACATGCATAGTATTTAAGAAAATATTTAAAACTCAGTTTCAAATATGTTTTTAAATAATGTAAAAAACACATGTACTAAAAAAATACCTAAAATATTGTTTAAAATATTAAAATTACTAAACTGTGCACGTACATCAGAAATCTGTTGATTTTAGAAGTGAGGGCAAGTAGATTAAGTGTCATATTTAAGATATTTATGGATAAATGCACAAAAATGGAGATCGATTAATTATGAAAAAATGTAATTTATTAGTAGCACATAGAATAAGTGGTATAATTATATTGTTTTTCAGGTTTATGAATGTATTGTTTTATTGGAACCATTCCTCAAATTTATGGCACTAACTTTCACAAATATCAGGTGGATGCACATCACTAATTATTTATATCCAACCTCTATAGTTAGTTTGTTTCCACTAATTGTACAGATATTCATATCTCCTTGAAATTTAATAGCTGGATTATTTACTTTCATGTGGTATAATTGGATTTGACATTTAAAGTTTAACACAAACTTATTGTCCACCTACGAAATCTGAATCTTCAAACATATTATATGAGCCATAATTTGAGATATTTTTCAAAATTAAGCGATAACTTATCTTTGATGTTGCCTTTTCTTTGTGATTGCCTTCTTCTTAATTTAATTAGGTTGACGTGTAGGAGCCAAACTTTTTAACTATCTAGATATACAAATATAATATAAGTTTATTTCATACCCACAATTATGATGATAGTATGACAGTATGTGTGCGTGTGGTTATATTATATTAATCATTCTCTTGGACCTAACCTAAATACTATACTTTTCTGCCTAATCATGTCATTTTTATAGAAATGTCAATACGGGTAATATACATACTCCCCCATTTTATTCCAATTTGTAAAAATATTCAAATATCTAGCCCGTGTCGGTGCACGGGTTGACGACTAGTACCTACATAACCAGGAATGGCGTTCCTTTTATAAAGTCACCTAACCAAGCACGCTAGTGCCCTCTTTGATTTGCTTCCTCAAAGCGGCTATCCGCATGAAGTGACGCCTGCTATGACAACTGCCCAATGGACGATGCGCCGAATATATTCATGCGTCTGACCACATCATTCCAAAGTCCTTGTGAAGTCGCCGAGGCTATGTCGTGGCTCTTACGGTGCACTGAGATCCAGAATGTTTGAGCCCAATTTATTTACAATCCTATCTAATTAGTAACTAGATAGAATTGTAAAACAAATGGGCCCAAAGATTCTGGAAGAAGCTGGGTAGGGGTCGGATTCTGGGAGAATCCTTAGATTCTGGCAAAAGAACTGGGCCTGAGATGGATAACGACATCCATGTCTCCCACATCCCTCGCACCTTTTCCACCCCACATGTCACTAGTGGGCCCTGCAAACTGCTCTCATATCTCTTCCTTATCTCTTTCTTCCAGTCAACGTGACACATCTTCTTTTCCCCTAAATAAAACACAGTCCAGGCTGCTCCGGCGAGTGACCAACTCCACCTCCCCTCACGGGTTTTTTTGATTTTTTGCCACCACTTACTTTGTATTTTGATAATTTGCCACTCTTTACATTGTAATTGATCTATTGCCACTCTTTACTTTGCACTTTAATCTTTTCCCATTTTTCACACAAAAACAATACTTGCAAATGATGGGCGCTATGATCTCCGCTGCTAGGCTTGCAGGTGGCATCAGGGAGGAGGCCATCTGCATGGAGCACTAGATCAGGCAATGTATATGGGCCACACATGCATTAGAGAAAACTGCCCAATGGCGTCTGTTCTAGGGCTCTATTAACAGATGGTAGTGCTCCCAAAGATGTTTGGATTTGTTGTTTGATTTATGGATGGATTGAAAGTTCTCCGTATTTGTTTTTCATGCTCAGGTCGAACCTCTACACAATCACGAGGCAAAATTTGGACCTTGAAGAACAGGATCGTTGTATTTTTTTCTTCGTCTTTAACTTTGAAGTGAACAAAAAACATATATGTGTAGGCCATGGACATACTATTGTTCCCGTATTGTGTATTATTTTTAGGTAAACTGAGCTAATAATGTACTTTTACTCGATGCATTGACATAATCTTATCTTGGGTTAGTAAATGCCAATGGCCAGCGCTAACTGAATTTTTTTATTGGTTTTGCAGGCCAAAATAAGGGTGGGAGGTGCTTAGCTACACATGTCGCAACAAGCATTTTTCATTATTAGTTTTGTTTCAAATATGTATGAAATAGCATTGATTGGAAGTATATCAACAGTCTAGGATTTAGATAAAATAATGAGCTTTCGAAAGTCTTTTAATCATGCACTGACATATTTTTTTCTTGATTAGTGAATGCTAATGCTAACTGAATTTTTTTAAGTTATTTTTTGCTGGTAAGGCTAGGGAGGTACTTTTGCTACACATGTCAAAACAAGAATTTTTCAGAAAATTGAGGAAGTTATTGTTGCACTATTTTCCTGGTATTCATGTTTCCTAATGTTAATATGATCTAGGGGATATATTCATGTCGCAACTAGGAGTGTTACATAAAATTTGCTACAATAGGAGTATAAATAACATGCTTGATAGAGAATTGTGCAAGCCAGGTTTACTGTGTTTTATTGTTCTTCATCAGTTGGAGACATAGTCTGCAACGATGGAATATTAAGTATACAAGCTATAAGGAATTATGTAAGTTAATTTGGGAGGTGTAAGGGGGCGACTATAGTGGCAATGTGCAGGACTGTTGTCCATGAAGGGCCTTGGTTGTACATGTCCACGAGTCAGCAGCTAGGTGCTATTTCTTTTTCATCACTGTGCACAATATTTGTCTTCAAAACTGTTTCTCATCTATTTACCTTCCTTCCAAGCATACTTTTTTAAACGTTGCTCTATACAAACACAAACTGAGTTTTAAATTGTCATATATTGTCACATTTAATATTGTAGGCATAGAATAAGGGAACAATTCAAATATTTCCATCGGCGTAGGAACCTCCTTAGATTTAATTTTATGAACTCAAGTAGTCATTATTATGGTTTTTTCACTGCTGATATACTCTTCAATTTGTATTTTGGAACAGGATGTATGGAATCGACATACACCTTGGCTGGGATTTCCTTATATGTGAGCAAGTGCAAATAACTTATCAAAATGTTTTGATAAATACACAACGGAATAACACTGTCTTAGATGTTTTGATAAATTCACAACCAAACATAAGATGGACATACATGGAAACTAAATACACATAGAATTTTGCAATCTACAATGAGAATTTTGAGTAACAAATCATAGAGATTAACAAAATGGTTCAGACAAACAACTAAATGAGATAGAAGAAATACTTTAATAGGCATTTAAGCCACGTACATATAGGTGCTAATGGCCACGTACATATGTGTGCTAATGTAGTGACAAATTTGAAATAAAAACAGTTAGTCCTATGATAAATAGCTTACAAAAATAACAATATTAAAGATAGCCCATGCCAAATCTAATTGTGATGGCAGAAAAAATATCAGAAAAAGAAGCTAAGTGAGAAATGGCAATGGTTAAAAACAACAAACCAAATATCAAGTGTATTAAGTCATTTTAGTAGTGTAGAATAGTACTGACATTTAAAAAAGGAATAGTACCAACATGGTCAAATATATGGTATTACAAGAATCGCTGAAAATTACATTTCAGAAATTTTTGAAAAATATACAACGAAATAACATTGTCTTAAATGTTTTGCTAAATACACAACCAAATATAAGATGGACACGCATGGAAGCATCTCGAATCATGGCAGCTAATAGCCTAACACAATGTTTAGGAACATGCAAAATATTTTAATTTTTGGTTCTCACTTAAATTATGTAAAATTCACAAAAACTAATATTGGCAAGATAGAAAAAATGAACAAGGAGGAAAGGCAAAAAAATACTACACATAGTGTATGCCATCTTCTTTTCACATAGTGCTAATGTGTTCATGACTTAAATGAAGTAACAATTTGAGCAGGAGGGTTTAATCGGCTAAGAAATAACGAAAATAAGTTATTAAATGGTGTTTTTATGCAATGTTTATAATCTTCTTAAATGTTTACTCATATTCGACCAAGATACAATAACAAACCCGAGAAAAATACAAACATCACAACTAATCAAATCTAGCCGCGCAAATGCGCGGGTCACCCCGCTAGTTATTTAGAAAACATCATCACGTCACTTTATTGGTGTATGGCGACCTTCTCTATAAGTCTGTTGTGCACCACTCCCCTCCCACCTTTCACTAACCATACTACTAAGGATGCCCCTAGTCGAAAGTTGTTTCCATAAGAATAACATGTGCGAGGACCATTGAGAATCCTCGCCATCACTCAAAGGCCATCTTGGTCATCCTAGCAAGATGGTCCCAGCCAAGAAAGCTCGAAAATGAGGTTGAAGCATCTCACAAGAAAGATCACATTTACAAAGTCAAACAATAAAGATCTCATCTCAAAGTTAAACTCTGAGGACCTCACTCTCCGGCAATGGAAAGCCATGGGAACCAACATCGTTGACGCATGAGAACTATGTCAGCATATGCCAAATAGCCAGCCAAACACATTGACGACCAGGCAACTCTAATTTGCCAACAAGCCCTGCAGAAGAAATTACTATCGTCGCACCGACCATGTTCAGCGCGCCAAGGATCCAAACTATGCTACGCCAAATCAGCATCCTAACTAGTTAGCAAATCGTGTGACGTGTGTGAATGTCTTTATTAGTCTATATTTCATTTAAGTCCAAAGGATTTGATCGTCCCAATCCAATCTCCCATCTTCTTATTCCATTTTTTTCTATTCCTAGAGATTCCAATGAGATTTCTATTCTTCCATCAAGAGGAGATAGTTATAGATAAAGCTAAAAAAACTGTTGACATAGAATCCAATCAAAATAGAGAAAACTAGGAGCACCACCAGCCAAACCGTCATTTTTTTAAAGTAAAGATTGTGGCAATGTCTATCAGAGAATCACAAGATTGTTCCAAGGATAAGCCAAAACTTGAATAAAATGCATAAAAACATTAACTTGGCAATATGGGCCTAAATTGAGCAAGTGATTCCCTTATACAAATACAAAGCAATCATACTTAAGAAAGCATATCAAACAATGGGACACATGATTGCATAGTATTCATTAGATGTAGATCATTGCACAAAACTCTACATATACAAAAATAACTTCCCCAAGCCCCAAGGTTAGACCTTTGCAAGAACTAGTCTCAAGAAAATTATGAAACGAGAAAGTAAAGTTTATTAAAGGAGAGTGTGCAAAGTGGTTACTTCCCCAAGCTTAAATATAAGCAAAGGTAATAAGTCTTCTTACCGATGAGGTGCAAATAACCTTTCCTTTAATGGATATGGACGTACGCTTCGTCAAATATTTTTGATATCGTCTGGTAAAACCAGGCACTTGTAGCTGAAGATTTTGTTGAATCAAAGTGAAGGAGTGATTTTGTTGAATCAAAGTGAAGGAGTGATTTGTGTGGATTTGCATATGGTTGGACCATACCGTACATGTCACTACACTTGGTCCAAAACTCGGTGAAAAGAAACACAAGTTAAAAAGAACACGGCTCGGTTCAACCGGGCAAAAGAAATAAAAGATAACATGAAGAACTAGAAAGTTTATTGGTTTAGAGGCTTCAAAGGTGAATAATATATATTAGAGTGCAAATGGATGGTTACAATATAACCCAGTAACCTTGGCTTAGAGAAATAAACAAAATGAGTATTTTCTGACCTTCGTACGAGCACTCGCATGACTGCTTGTGGTCGCACGGTCCGCCATCTTTTACTCTGCCGTGGCACCCAACATGAAAAATGAGCACTCATATGAGTGCTGACGCTCGTACCAAACGCCATCTTGCACTCTGGATCTTTAGCTACTATTGCTCGAGAGACCACACGGCCGTGCATACAAGCGCGTGACACACTGTCGTTGGCTTTGTTGCCTTTGAATATTTTTTGTGGCGCCTCCCTCGCTCAATACGACCGCGCATACGACCATGAGCAGTCGTATAAGATGTTGTCTTTTGCCCTGTTTGGTCTGGAACTTCCTTTTCTTCGAAAATTCCTATGGGGTTAGCTCCAACACTTGTACTAGGCATATATTAAGAAGATCCAACTGGGCAATTGTACCACATATAAAATTTTCACCAGACAAAAACTTTCACCTAGTGACGACTTAAACCAAACCAACTTTAATAGCAATTCATGCAAAGTGCCAAAGCAAAAAATACGAATGCAACGATACTGAAAAGACTCTAAACTAATAAAGACTCCTACTTACTTCTTGGCTACCTCCCGATAGCGCTTTCTTTAGAGCCATATAGCTAGACTTTGATGCTGCATAAATCCACCCGGATCCCAAGGGATATCAATCCGGTGTAGACGGATTTGCCTCCAACCACTTTTTGGAGCACCTCATAGCAAAGTGTGATCGAAGCCGTACCCTCTTGTGGTGCATCGGCATCATATATGTGAAGAGTTCCTCGCCCCCAAGCGGGAACTGATGCACAAAGCTAGGTATACATGTCTCCTTGTTATTCTGCAAGGTCATGCTTAGAGACTTAAGATTAAATTTAGATTAAATTTAACGATAGTACCTTCGATATCATTGCAAGGGAACACTTCATAAAATTCTTCTTGTGGTAGTTCAATACTCCCTATAGGTTTCCCCAACATAAGGAACTGTCCAAAAAAGAATAGCTGGACATTGGCATTGATAAATCAAGAGTATATTCTTCCTCCAGTTCAACATTAGAGCTAACATGATATTTATCATCCTCAACTCGAGGGTGACATTTGGGCATGGGATGTTTGTTAGCATCAAATTCATTCAAAGTAGAGTTATCATTATACTCTTGTTCCTGTATATTGGAGGGTTCTTTTGTCGTGAACTCCTCTTCTTCTTCAAACTGATGCGCTTGAAAATACTCGTATATGGAGTACATTTTATCGTACATCCATTCTATTATGGCATCATTATTGTGGGCCCTAGCAACGCCTTGAACCCCGGCAAATAGTATACCTGCACTTTTAGTTACTACATACCATAGGGATTCCTCGGTGACATCTGTCTTATTATTGCTATAATTTGCTATAACTTGATCATAAGCATTTTGCACTGAAATACAATGCGCTAGCGAGAACCACAACATGAGAAACGAGTTTGATGCAAAGAACACATCATACCTGCATATTTGTCTATGAATAAATGTAGTTCTTTAATAACCATTGGAAGTTATATCTTTTCCAAGAGTTGCTTCATCAAAGAACATGTAAAGAGTGTGCAAAAAGTTACTCTGGTGGGTAGAAGATAAGGGTGGGTTATCAGTCCGTTCCTCCTCTTCATTTTCCTTGGTGTTCCCTTCCTCTAGGCACACTTCATCCAAGATATATGGTTATTTGGCATCCCCATTTGTTTGCTGCAAGTTAGTTTGGAAAACATTTAATTCATGTTCATTTACCCTTTCTTGCAGCATGTCATCGATATAGGGGGCTGTTTGCTCATCAGGAAGTTCATCCTTTTCTTTATAATTTTGTGAATCCTACAAAAGGTTAGTTTCTCCCATGGCGGCCGCGATCCGCTCCGGTCCATTCTTCACTAATACATTGTCTCAAAAATTCTCTAGGCAAAAGAAATGAATAGGATTCACCTTCTCGTGAATGATGTCTAGCAAAATGCACTTCACCCTTTTATTTCTTATTCAACAAAGAATTTCACTGGCACCAACAAGAAGCACTAGTTGTATGATTTCCAAACTAGCATGACATTTATCACTGCTATTATAAGTTGCTAGTACTGGATTGATATTATAGTCACATTGGTAGTTTAGGTGCTCTTTGGATTGACATTCTTCACATGATAGAGGGTATGCAGTATATATCATTGATGAATAGTTATTCACCAATTTCAACCATTCTTTTATCTTAGCTACTTTTTCTTTTGCTTCTTTTTTTATGATAGCCAATCGCTTGTTATTTTCATAGATGATATTTTAGTGCTGCAAAGTATCTTCAATGAGTATATTAGAAGACATGATTAGTACTTCTTTTTGCTTCTTTGATTTAAGAGAAAAACTTAAAGATAAATAACAACTAACAAATAAACTATGTGTGGGTGGGAAGGGCACATGGCTATTGCTTTTAGTACATCTTTTTGCTTCTTTGATTCAACCGAGTGCTTTTGCTCCCTGGCAACGGCGCCAGAAATCTTGGTGACCTGCAAGGGCACATGGCTATTGCAATTGATGGTAAGTAGAGTATGTCGATCCCACACGGAGCGATGGTTTCATTAACTACCAACCCCACAACTACGTCGTCACACACGTGACTATGTTCACACCCAGAACGTTATCTGGAAATATTCTATTCGTCGGTTGCTAACGGAACGATAATAAGGGTGGTTTTTTCTAAATAACTAAGCAAAGGTAGAAACTTAAATAAAACAGAGAATAAAATAAGGGGGTGAGGCTTGAGTCAAGGGCATTCTCGAGGTGTTCAGAATCATTACTACCCAAACGTCCTATAAATACTCAATCCACTTTTCATGTAGTTATTTGTGGGTGGAGTCTGGTACAGAACACATTCTATTTGAAGTACACTTCATGCCACGCACGCCACAACCACCCCCCAGCGGGTCATGGAAACAAATAGTAAGGGCTTCCCCGTGGACGTGGCCATGCGGTCTCCGTTATTCCCATATCGAATTGGTAGAGATGGGATAGTAGAGGCTACTACTATCACTTTTTCTCCTCCACTTCCCTAGATTGGCCTGTCACTTGCTTTCTCTGCTCTCTACTTCATCCAATAGTAATATCCTTGTGACCAAAATTGGCAAATGTTGGATGGTCCACTTCACCCAACATCACGAAGAACATTACCAATAAGTGAAAAGGTTATCCCATATCGTGCAAAATTATTCAGCGCTAGTATACAAACTAGAATTGATCATATTCCCCAAGAACTAGTAATTCAATTAAACATGTAAATGGAGTACATAGAGGATTGAGACAAGTTACAAGCCAATATGATGTTGGAGATGGAGAGGACCATGGTGGCGGCAGCGATGGAGAGGGCACCGGCCCTCAGGCCGGCACCGGGTGTTGAGAGCGCCTCCTCTCCTCTTTCTTCTTGTCTTGATCCTCTCTCTATGGTGGAGTTTCCGCCATGGAGGTGTGGCAGCGGCTGATGGAACTTGTGGAGGATGGAGATACTATGTGGCGGTGGCTAGGGTTGGAGGCCTTAATATAGGGGTCCTTCTCAGGTCTCCTTTGTTGATCTAGCCGCCTCCCTTTCATCCAAGGGCTCAAGGGGAGCCAAATCCACGTCCCAAACAAGCCTTGGTCGTCAAGGATCTCGTAGGAAAAAATAGGGATGAAATCAGAGAAAAATTCAGGAAGTTCTGGCCAATTTTCGTGGCTGTCTGGAGCTCAAACGACCGCTCAAACGGGTAGTTTTGGTCGTATGAAAGGCCGTCTTTCACTCTTGACTTCGGGAGCTGCTTCATGTTTTGGTCGCCATTTCTTCATATGAACTTTGATTTTGACGGTATTTGGCTCATTGGATTGCTAGAGAAAAGCCCGAGGCGTTTGTTGCCTTGGGTCTTCATTTTGGACACTTTAAAAAATGTCAAATCATCAAACTCTCTAAAGGGCCTTGATTTGGTGCCTGGAACTTCTCCGGTTTGACCCCTGGCTTAATTATTTTGATGTCCCAAGTCCATGAACATGTCAACCCACCTACAGCGACCACAAAACAAAAGAAAACTAGTAAAAACTTAATAAAAATAAAAAGTGTGCAATGAACTTGGTAAAATAAGAAAATACCGAAAACTATGCATGGGAGACATGAATAAGTGCTAGATGGATATGATATGAGGGATTTGGCACTAGAATATACTTTAAAAAGTATGCATAAAATCCACTCATCAGTAGCTATCCTAAAAGATAACCACATTGTTTGCATTAGCCATTACAAACTAAGATCAGTAGATCTACGAAATATACCACCAACATCTTTAGCGTCTTTGTGTTCCATGGCCTGTTGTATACATTGGCCTAATATATACTTAGTCTCCATGCAGCCACCTTACTCCTTCAGGATGGACTTGATCATATGAAGCTTCTCCTTGCTACTATGCCCACCTTTAAGCAATTCAGCAATCACACTCTCAAGGTTCTTCTTCTCCTCTTGAAGAACATCCCTATCCTCCTTGACCTCCTTCATGGCCTTCCAAGTGTTCCTGATGATATCTGCCTGAGAAGTCAGGATGCACCTCTACTCCTTCGTTAGCCCCACCTTCTCCATCTTCAGGTCCATCTTGCACTGCTCCTCTTAACTCCGTAAGCTTTGTCTTGACATCTTCAACATGATGTGTTGTATTCTGATGTTCCATATGCCACACCTTTCCATCTTGCCAATCAAAAAGCTGGCCAAGTTCATCAACCAGCTCACTGAATTGCTTGTCAGGAATTCATTCTGCTTCTCCAGTTTGGCAATTTTTTTGTCATAAGCATGTCTATCCATCACCCTGCCACAGTTCTGGTCAGGAAACATCGCCCACAGTTTTGTCAAGCACATTTGAAGTATGATAGCCCAGGGACCATCAACCCACTGAATCACTCCACAGTCCATACCTCCCTGCAAATTCAGTTTCTAGAAGTAATTGTGATTCAATTTAAACTACCAAATTCATTTCAAACTATGATTCAACTGACAATAGCAATTCAGTGCACAGTATCAAATTCAGTTAACACTAACAAATTACTATTGTAGCAATTTAGTTAAAAGCATCAAATTTAGTTATCGGATTAGATTCATTTAACAGTAGCACATGTAGTTAACAACATTGATTCAATTAACAGTAGCAATTCATTAAATAGTAGCACATTCATTTAGCAGTAGGGATGCTGTTTTCACTATCAAATTACTGTAACAGTATGAATTAATAGTAATAATTTGGTTAACAATACTGATTTAGTTCACAGTAAAATGTTCAGTTAACAATACAAGGTTCAATTAACAGTAATACGTCAAGTAACAGAGCTGGTTAAGTTAACAATAATACTTCAATTAACAGTAGTGATTTAGTTAACACAAGCACATTCAACTACAAAGCACATTCAGTAAAAAAAGCAGCTCATCAATTATTACCTGCTTAGCACAACCATAGAATCTTCTACCCATGTTTATGCCATTGAATGCAACACATTTGTTGCCCCTAAATTGGTGAAGTTTGCATTTGATCTCTGGACCAGTCACTATGCCATAGAAGGAAGCATCAATAGTTGTATCAGGATTCTCCTGCATTGAAAAGAAGCCTTAGGCACAGACTAGAGGCAGAGAAGGGAGGATCTAAAATGTCACACTCTGCTAGTCGTAATTGTCAAACCATAACCGCAACCGGTGTAATACATATCCATACTTCCACGTCCATGCCGGTTTAGGTTTTCTCCTCCTCCTCGCTGTTATCTTCTAGATAGATGCCATTGTGGTGGCGGCGCAGAGGGGAGCGAGAGTGAGCGAGAGGAGAGAATGGGCAAGCCAGTGTTTCCTTTAGGGTAACGGGCCGACCGGATCGGTCGGTAAGACCGTTAACGTTCATTAGTTCCGCGCCGTCGCCGCTATCGGCTCGCGAGTGATTGGCCATGTGAAAACATGCTCATATTTTGCTTCACCGTTTTTTGCCAGCGTCAAAATTTTGGTTGGTGCAAAGTGCCATGTTTTGGAAAGTGGTGGTTTTCCGAGAGCTATGATGCTAAAGTGGTAGTTTTATGCATTTTACTCAACTGGGCCCACCACATCACACCTCCAATGTGTCCACTGAGCACTTGGTACAAAGAACCCAACCCCGACCATCGAGCCTACATGGTTTTCTTACCGTTGAGAGATCCCAGGTAATCCACCACGCCGAGCGTGCCATGCTGTCCAAGGGGTCGGCCTTGACAATGTGTCTGCACGAGCAGTCTCGTCACTAGCAACCACCACGTGGGTTTTTCCCGGTGGTGGTGATGGGTAGTGGGAGGGTGATGACGGTTCTAGGGCTCGTGAGAACCGGGCTGGAGTATTCAATTACCAATACATTTGAAAATGCTGTATAAGGAGAACTAGTTGAGTTGCTTTACTTGTTTGTTTTGTTTATGTTCTGCATTTAACAGGAGCATGATAAGAAATGCCAATGTTTCATCTACCAAGGGGCCATATCGTAACAAAATTGCACAAGTACCATTTCCACGAAAACTCTATTATTAGGGAGTTCAATGCCCCATATTAATTACTTTTCAAACTTTCATTCACACACATTGTTGTCACACCACATCCATGCATACTCCACCTTGTTCGGATTCAAGAAGCATTCCCGACGACTGGACCACCAAACAATATTCTAGCTACAGTGCGTGATACATGACCACCACACGCGCATGCATGTTGTACGTCTCCAGCTAACATCAAAAGCTCCTTGATCCAACCATGATGTCCTACCCATCTTCTAGTGGCCATCCTAACACTCTGACAGGCTTGCTACCGTTCAAGTCTTCTTCACTGATGGGGCATCAGAGGAACACAGAAGCCTCATCTGCTGATGATGGATATGTTTCATGGTTTGAGGTGTATTTTTGTAATTTTTATTTCAAAGAACGGAAAAGGTAGTTAATTCACAGATATATCAATACCATTACAATGAATGCATGTAGGGCTCCCTGTATGAGACAAGTACCATCACATGACGGGCTGGCGTGTATCATGCTATCCCTTGTTGTGTAGTCTGGATTGGTAATATACAAGAGGACAACCAATATGAATATTGTGGAATAATTAGGGTGGATCATGAACTGACAGGCCGGAGATAGTTCCTACAGGTTCAAGAGAGATAGTGTCGTGCATCACGCCATCCCTTGTTTTATAGTACAATATTCCTGACAAAAAAGTATGAAATATGTTGTGCCTATGTGAGAAAACAACAAAATAGAAAGATAAGGACAATGATTGATATGTGTAACACCCTCCGTGAAATATTGATCATCAGAGTGTTATAGCTTACAAAAATAATAATCCCGTGTATGAGATAAAGTACCTGTAAAATAATTTTAGTTAACAAACATAAGTACTTTGCGATATGTGAAAAAAATGCACTCGTTCAAATTCTGTCTACCGCTAGCTTAGCTCCTCTCTTTTTTCAATAGGCAATCATATTCTTTTTGCATAAAATTTACATACATATTTTGAGCCCTTTAAATATATGTAAAGATAATATAATTTTTAAAGTTATAAATAATTTCATTAATGGTTTAACATGTAACTACAAGACCAGAACAGCAAGAAATAGTGTACAAAATCATACGGCTTAAAAGTTTCAAGCATTATTAAGGTTTATCAACTCTCTCTCTCTCTCTCTCTCTCTCTCTCTCTCTCTCTGTGTGTGTGTGTGTGTGTGTGTGTGTGTGTGTGTGTGTGTGTGTGTGCGTGTGTGTGTGTGACCTGCAGGTCATGCAGGTCCACCAAGCACCAGACCCACCTAGATCAAGCCATGCTATCTTGTTTTCTGATCGAAATACTGTATGGGAGACACATATAGTACGAATGTGAGCATTAGAATTTGAATCCCCAGTGGCTATGTTGACCTCCACGTCTTCTTTAGCTCTTGTTCTATTCCTTGAGGTCAGCCTGCCACATGAGGTACGTTGGTGTTTTCCTTCCTTGGATTTAAACAGCTGCACCTGACATGGCACCGAGCTAAATTCAACCTCCCCGGTGGCAGGGCCTGCCCCTCCTCCAACTGCACAAGGCCTACGCATGTCGCAAAGAACCATATTGGATTTTCCAAACCGCTTCTAGACATCTGTTCATGTGGCTGTCGTGCAGATATGCAATTTCCCTCATCGAAATCCTAGGAATGCAAAAAATATCTCAAATATTGCAGGCGGCTCGAAAAAACCATGGGTGCACCATGCTTTGCAGATACCACTTTCCTCGTTCGCCATTCGTCATTGTAGGAAGAACAAGGCCGATGGTGGCTACCTCAAGTCTCCTGCATTTTCGCGCCGTTCGGGAGGTTCATGGTTCGGCAATAGGCCATCGGTGGCACATATTTTTGCAAATGACCTATCACATCCTCAAATTAATTATACCTCCGAAGCCGGACGAGCAGCCCTCGACTTAAAAGTCCAGATGCGAGTTGCAAATAAGCGGTCCTCATTGGCAAGACTCGACATAAAACCCTAAATGAATGTGAATAGTCATATTGAAATCTACTGCTTTAGCTAGCGAAACAAAAAAACACGTAATGTTCATCTAATAATGCTTGAATTATACAATGAAACGATGCTTCGCCGAACACCAAAGTGTGAGCTTTTGGCAAAGTTTATGGACCGTCACTGCACCGTCAACAATTGACGGACTTGCCACATGGCTTGCAGACTCGGTCGGTGGCTAAATGGCTAACCATGGACTGCAAGGTTTTCCGACAGAGTTTCTCTGCTACATCTTCCGGATAAGCAAAGTGTGGTCTGTAATATATACGTGGATAGTTGTCCATTATATGATTTCCATATTTCTTTTCGTACATGGTCATCTATGTGTCACATCATGTCAAACTATCTCATGCTTTCTATATTTCATGTATGGTCATATAAGTACACGACAACATGCATTGCTGGTGCAAGAGGACACCAAGAAGCGTGAATCACGTACGATTTAGTCTCTTCTAGCACCCTGCCGAAAGGACAAAAAAGTGTAGTAAATCATCAATCTTGTTTAAAATCATTTGCTTGCCTGATGAAAACTGTCCTTGAATTAAGAAAATTCAAGGGCGTGAAATTTAACGATTTGAAGGAAATAACTATAGTTGGGTCGGCCCTGTCACTACCATCCTGGGGTCCGGTGCGGCTTTACCGGCCAACCCTCTAGCGGAGGCGATGCTGGAGAGGCGGCGGGGGCTGGCTGCTGGGCAGCGGCTAGGGTTTCCCCCAAGTCGCCCAAGAAGGGCGACGTGGGGGTTGGAAGCGCGGGGTCAGCTCCACATATATAAAGCATGAGGATGCCAATTAATTACAGCTTCAAACTCCAATTATTTTACGTTCTCGTTTACATGATTTACACATAATACCAGACGCAACAATTATGTTGATTCACAGCTAAGGTCCAGTAAAAATTGAGGATAACTTATGTCCAACCTTCAGTTTTCCATTCTTTTATTCCTCAAACAGCAAAAGAAAGTTACTATATATGAATCTAGTTTATCGTGCACAAGAGTCATCGTCTGACTAACTTTGGGCATAAATGAGAGGTAGGTTAATCCATTCAAATTATTCCTGTTTGTGCACAAAACATCTTACTGTACTCCGCATATTAGATTTCTGTCAAGTCAAACTCTACAAAGTTTGACCAAATTTATGTTAAAAAATATTAGCATCTACAATATCAAATATATACACCATGAAACTATATTTTATAATGAATATGACAATATTGATTTGATATTGTCAATGTTGGTAATTCTTTTTATAAGTTTGGTCCAAATAGAGATACTTTAACTTCACACAAACTTATATGCAAATTAAAAAGGACAGGAGGGAGTATAGCAGAAGTGGTGTGGACACTGGATAAGTAGTCAACAGCTAATTAGTTGATTAATTAAATACCATAAGAATAGGCAGAGTAAGCTAATGTCCAAATTGGGAAGATAAAAAAACTATCCACTAATTGCATGTGAACACCTACTCATGGCTTAAGCTCATGCACATCCACATCGGTAGGTGCATGTGTGTGGCAGGGAATGAACGAAGGCACTCGCATTTTTCCCTCCTTTTGTGCAACGGGATGCTAACAAGAGTAGAGAAAAGGCGGGGCATGCATACATTCATTGGCTCTCTATAAATACCAAAGGCCTGGAGCAACACATGCATCAACAGCACACAGCTTCATAAGCCAACACACACAAAATAGTCTCCTTTCTAGAGCTAGCTAGCATCAATGGCTTCTGGTGCTCAGAAGAAGATGGTTGCGGTCGGCATGATGCTGGCCATCCTGTTCATCGCTGTAGCTAATGCAGAACCAGCGCCTGCAGAAACTTGCATCGACAAGACCGAAAAAGTTGGTCTTGTCACTGACTGCATCTGCTCCAAGAACTGTGCTTGTGCAGGAAAGTGCATCTTAGAAGGCGGCGATGGTGGCGAAATCCAGAAGTGCTTTGTCGAATGCGTGCTGAAAAACGACTGCAACTGCAATGCTAAGCACCACAGCGCCGCAGCCCCTCAGTAAGGGGACTCCTGATTGGAGCTTCTTCAGCCATGCTATGAGGTCTGCGTCCACAAATCAACAGTCAACATTTGAGTAAATTTGTCATCGTGACTAATAATGTTTTATACTAAATAAACCTCTTATACCTACGTTCTTGGCATGCGCTTATTGCTTGGAGCGTATGTATGTTGAGAATTGGTTTTCCGGTCACAGCTCATATATATGCTGCCAGTCACATGTACGATGACTGCCACATGTATTGCTGGAAACTGAATATGTATGTGTATTTGTCTGTTTCGTCATTTGGGTCATTGTAAAAATAAGTTGTACACTGGCGCATGACAACAAGTGTATTTGGCTACTATAATATTATTAATGATATGATGTCTTGTTTAAACTGACGTCACTGCAGCTTCTATATATTGGTTCTCGATCTATCTTCTCTTGTGTACTAGTGCACCAACCTATCCATATTAGAGGCTGTATTGTGAGGTGGGTGGTGAGTTGTGCACCGGTTCAAAGATTCTCTTGTTTCCTAGCTGTACTTTGCAGAATGTTCAGGATTATGAATATTTATGGCGGCAACTTCTCAAAATTATCATAACGATGGTTGCGTTTATTGGTGGCTCGATTCCTGTATGAGATATGGATCATGTAATGGAACGACTAGTGAATCACGCCCCCTCTTGTTGTGTAGTCATGACTGAGGATATATATTCAAGGGAACAACAAATACAAAGGCTGAGGAAAGATATGCAATGGATCATGTAATGACTGGATGAATCACGCCCCCTCTTGTTGTGTAGTCGTATGATTGACGATATCTATATACAAGGGAACAACAAATACGACGGCTGAGGAAACATATGCAATGGACCTTGTAATGAAGATAGTAGCGACCATTTTTCGACAGAGGGAAAATGAGCCATGTATCAACTATATTGATTGTTTGTATTCTTTGCGAAAAGTTTGGTGTTAAACTCGGTACCAGGCAAGGCACCTGAGTGCAAGAAACCTACTTTCATTATTTCTAGTTTTAAGCATAAAATAACTAACAAAAAGAAAAAAGCAAACCATCCACGTATTTTAGTAAGTTCGGACATTATCTATTATACTATTAATAATCTGATTTCCTTATTAAGATTCTGGGAAGATATCAAGGATGACTTGAAAGAGCCATTTGATGCCTTCTAGGAAAGTTAGACATTGAAAGTCTTACCCATGGGATCATATCATGGATTCCTAAAATACATGATACTGAAAAAATTCAAAAGCATAGGCTCGTGTATTTGCTTAATATTAATTGAAAATACTGATAAAAGTGTTAGCAAAGACCCATCACGTGACTCCATTCAGTAAAGACCCATTGTGCGACTCCATGGGGAGCACCTCTAGGCAGCCCGTGCACCATGCACAACCCCCAACTTGCTCGATCCAGCTGTACGAACCATCTGCCACTGCATTACCGAGCCCAGATCCACGCACGATGTCCACCCCGGCAACCCACACGAAGGTGGAGATCAGCGCCCGCAACAGTGAAGCCTCACACCTGTCGGGCTCTGCTGCCACCACAAAGTCTCACTGTGGCAACATAATAGACCACAGAGCAATAGATGACTAGATCCACCACCGCTATGACTTCCCTTCACTACCTTTGTAGCCCGACCACAACCGGCGTAGCCCCAAATTCGGCCCACCACTGCACACCTGCAACTAGTCCACTGAGCATCGGTTGCCAAGCACGAAACCCAGACCATCGAGCCTACGTGGATGCCTCACCATAGAGAGATCCAAGGCCGGCCCGCATGCCGAGTGTGCCATTGACATTGTGTATGTGCGATACATTCCTACCGATGGCAACCACTACGCGGGCTTTGTCTGGTGGCAACGAGGGGTAGTGGGGGTAGGGTGGCGGTGGCGCTAGGCGCGTGAGAAATGGAGTGCAGTATTCAATGCCCCAAACCATTGGAAGTGTTGTAGAAGTGGTGCTAACTGAGTTGAGTTACTTGTTTATTTTGTTAACGGTGAGGTAGCATGGTGTTAACTCCAGCAGTAGTGGTCGAAGGGCGTGGAGCAAGTTCGACGAGATCGGGGAGGCCCAATGGCTAACCACCTAGGGTCTCAACGAGGCAGAGATTGAGTTCCACGAGGGACAGGAGGCGTTCGAGGGAAGAGAAAAAAGCACCACCGCATGGCTCAAGGCGACCAAGGAGAGGTACCAGCTCGCCTACACTTTCGACCGCTCCTCGACCGAGTACAACCTCAACGTCAAGCCCTAGACTAGTTTAGATTTAGGTTTATCTACTATGTTTTAAGTTTGTGTGTTCGAATGTGTGATGAACTCCGGTGAACTATGGTGCCGTGAAGTTTAGTTTAAATTATCGAGTATCATATATTGGATATGTTCTGCCGTGCCTTCCGTGGTACCGCAAATTCATTTTACAGGATCCCTTAGATGAAATTTAAGGTAGTGCGTTTTACAGGATCTGCTAGAGATGCTCTTAGGACTAAAAAGTGTAGTAAATCATCCATCTCGTTTAAAATCATTTGCTGGCCTAATGAAAACTCTTCTTTTATTAAGAAAATTCAAGAGAATGAAATTGAACTATTTTAAGGAAATAATGATACATGGTCTCATTGAAAGTATGAGTTACATCTATACATATTTGAAATTTGTAGGTCCTTATATGGACCGTTCATTTGATGCTTTCTTTGGAGACAGTACATCATAAGTAACAGTAATTAGTAAAAAAATGTTTCCTTTATGCCCGACATATATGAGGCATGAGCATGCCAATTAATTACAGCTTCAAGTTCCAACTGTTTTATGTTTTCTTTAACATGAGTTACCTGTAATACCGGCCACACCAGCTTTGTTCATACTGTGGTAAGGTAAAACCAAAAATTAAAATGGTATTTTGTATGAAGATGCACCTTTAAAATAGTGGAAAACTTATCACCAACCTCTGTTTTCCATCCTTTTATCTTTGAATTGGAAGAGAATGTTATTGCGAATCTACTTTGTCCTGCACACAAGAGTCATGGTGTGAATCACTTTGTGCACAAAAGAGAGATAGGTTAATCCATTCAAAATATTTATGTTGCTACAAAAAATTTCTTACTGTACGGTCCATGTTGACATGTCCAAGTACAACGTATAGCAGAATTTGTGTAGAAAAACGTGTGTGTATATAATCCATTACGTGTATTAGCAGGGTATGGTGGCAAGGACACTGGATAAGAAGTGAAAAGGTAATTAGGTGACTAATTAAAGGCCATAAGAATAAGCATACTAAGTTAATGTCCAAATTGAAAAGATAAAAATGTATCCGCTAGCCAGTTAGTTTCGTTTTTCTACTATGGGCTAATTGCATATGAACATCTAGTAGTATTCACACTTGTTAGCAGCCAGTGAAAGCCTCACAGCCATCGGGCTCCACAACCAGCACGATAGAGTCTCACTGCTAGAGCATAATACATTGCATATCCATAGAGTTTCGAGCCCAGCACCACGAGGACTTCCCATCACCACCTTATTCATCCAACCAATCCTGCACATGCCCAAATTGGGTTCCACCCCATCATGCCTGCACTAGTCCACTAAGCACCGAGCCTGACCAGCGAGCCTCGATGACCACCCACCGCAAGGAGATCTGAGGCTGGACACCATGTTGAGTGTGCCTTATCTCCATTACTAGGGAAAAACTTATACACCGAACTTTAGCAGTAGCCCGGGAGAGAACAAACACTACGGCTATGTGTCTTAGCAGTAGCGCGTGTCGCACGCGCTATTGCTAAGTAAGAGCTGTGGCGCCTTATTAGTAGCACGGTTACCCGCGCTACTAGTGGGCATTAAACCGCGCTACTACTAGGGTTTTTCCTAGTAGTGCTCCTAGGGGCTGGCTGTGACACTTTGTCCGTGTGAGATAGTCCTGCTGCCGGTGACCACCGCACGGCCTTTGCCCGATGGCGGCAAGGGGAAATCAGGGGGAGGGTGGCGGCGATGCTAGGGCTTGTGATCAACCACTGAAGTATTCAATGCCCATAACCTTTGAAGAAGTTGTATAAGCAGTGCTAATTGAACATGAGTTACATGTTGCTTTCGTTTATGTTCAACATGAAGGATGTGCTTAATGGGAGCATGATAAGAAATCCTAATGTTTAAGCTACCATATTGGAACAAAATTGAACAAGCACCAATACGACAGAAACTCTAACATCAAGGAGTTTTCAAAGCCCCACTACTAGGAAAAGGGCTATAGATAGGATTGATTCTAATGGCGCACTGTGAAGGCAGTGCGCCACTACTATATACTAATGGCGCACCTGTTCCTGATACGCCATTAGTGTGGAAGACACTAATGGCGCACCGTGGACAGGGTGCACCACTAGTATGAATTTTTTTTTCCATTTTCCCATACATACTAATGGCGCATCAGGTCTACAATGCGCCATTACTATATATAACTACTAATGGCGCACCAAGCAGGCAGTGCGCCATTACTGTAAATTTTGTTTTATTCTTTTTTTTGCAAAACTACTAATGGCGCACCATCCGCTGGTGCGCCATTAGTAACCAGGGTTACTAATGGCGCATCAGCAGACGGTGCGCCATTAGTAACCTGGGACCAACAAGATATTTTGGACAGCCCACACCTACCCACTCACTTTCCGCACTTCATTCCATCCACCTCCTTCTCCAAGATTTCGGCCATCTCCTCCTCCTCACCTCATTTCCACCATAGATTCAACAAAATTAAGTGGTGAAATTACCTTTTTTTGATATGTAAGTAAGGGAAAGCTATCTTCATGATATAGATCTACTTTTTTTCTCCCTAGCTCGCTCCAACAACGTGCACATGCACTTTTTGTGGCCTAGCTAGATCTATGTATGTTTGTGGTGTTGCATATATGTTTGTGTTTGAAGGTACCGGTATTTGAGATATGCGATAGTTGCCAATATTTTGCGGAATGTTTTGATTCATTTCCGTTTTCAAGAGAATTTTGGCACTATGCATTCTTTTGGTCCTATTTTTAGGGAAGGTCATGCCAAATTTTTCTTGGTTCTAACATATCGTTTTGTTTCTACCCTCGAGCGACCATGGTCCGCATGATGACCGAAGGCATCGTGAATAGGTTTTTGAGCTCCGCGAAGGCCGAGATGCTTCAAAAGAACGAGACGGAGATAAGATGTCCATGTCGAAGATGCAAGCTGAAGAGCCTTATTGCGGACCCAGATTCCGGGTAGGTGCGGGACCACGTGCTCTTGCATGGTTTCATGGATGGCTATCGGTGGCAAGGTGATGAAGATGACTATCAAGTCGTCCATGGCCGGGGCCGGGCAAGAAATGAGGAAGGGCAACAAGACAAGTACCACCGCAGCGAGGGCGGGCGAGAAGATGAAGAATCTCCAGGACATGATCACGACGGTGATGCTGTACACAGTCATCATGTAGAAGATGTCGTACATGATGATGAGGAAGATCAAGACGAAGGGCATGATCATGAAGATGAAGATGCCGGAGCAGACGACGATGGAGGCTGGGTGCAGGACCCTCATATTCAAGAGCTGCTTCTCAAGCGGACGGATAACGCAAGAGCTGCCGCCGAGAGAAAGCCAAGCTGGATCAAGCGGAGATAGACGCGTTACTCCATTGTATGAAGGATGCAGGCCCGAGGATACCCGCTGAAAGTAACGCCATGGCTCGAGATGAAGGTAAAACACAAAATGACCGACGATGCTTCGACGAGAACATGTCATTTCGCACGAACGCCTTCCCAAGGGGAACAAGTGCCCCACCAGTTTCGAGGAGGCGAAGAAAATCGTGTGTCCTCTGGATTTACTGCACGTGAAATACCATGTGTGCATGAACAATTGCATCATTTATCGGGACGAGCACGCGGAGTCTACCATATGTCCGGTGTCGGCGTCACTCGATACAAGAAGAGGAAGAAAGCTCCTCGAAAATCGGTGTGGTACTTTCCAATCACTCCTCGTCTCGCAGCGGTATCTCGCGGACCCTAAGGTAGCAAAGCTCCTGCGTTGGCACGCGGATAGGGAGGAGAAGAAGCGAAGATGACGCAAATGATCCGGAGATAGATAAAAAGACAAGATGCTGAGTCACCCTAAGGATGCGAGCGGTGGCAAGCGTTGAACTTTGAAGACCGAATTTGGGAAGGATCCAAGGAACATCGTGGCCGGGCGCGAGCACCGATGGAGCCAATCCGTTTGGCAGCCGTGAGAAGCACACATAGCACTGGCCTGTGTTTGTGTGGATGTACAACCTTCCCCCCTGGTTGTGCATGAAGAGGAAGTACATTCACATGAGTATGCTAATTGAAGGGCCGAAACAACCAGGAAACGACATCAATCTGTATCTGGGGCTGCTGAAGGAGGAGCTAGACATGCTGTGGAAAACGCCAGCCAATACGTGGGACGCCGCAGAGAAAGAATATTTCCCTATGAGAGCCGCATTACTCACGACGGTGCACGACTATCTCGGTTACGGATATCTCGCGGGGCAGGTAGTCCACGGATTTTCTGGATGCGTAAGGTGCATGGATGACACAACGTATCGCCAGCTAGATAGAGATCCCGGTCTTGAAAACCGTGTTCATGGGACATCAAGGTGGCTTCGCGACGATGACCCGTGGAGGAAACGCAAGGATCTGTTCGATGGTGAAACCGAACTCAAAACGCCTGTACGAGGAGCGGCGAGGAAATAGACAAGCTGTTGAAAAATTGGAAAGACTGCCCACTGCCGGGAAAGATGTGAAAGGCGCCAGAGCCGCTGCTGAAGGTATGGAAAACGAGGTCTACAGGAGTCTCAGAAGTCTCTCGGAAGTCGATTGGCGTGCGGCAACTCAGAAGTCTACAGGAAGAGATCGTGGTGATACTACGCGAGCTTGAGATGTACTTCCCGCCCGCATTCTTCGACGTTATGGTGCATCTGCTGGTCCATATAGTGGAGGATATCATCCAACTCGGTCCGACGTTCCTGCACAGCATGATGCCGTTCGAAAGGATGAATGGTGTCATCAAAGGATACGTTCGCAACATGTCACGTCCAGAGGGAAGCATAGCGGGGCTTTCGATCAAGAGTGCATCTCCCATCGCACGAATTATCTAGGCATCGAGAACCCCGCTGGTCCGCCGTCAACAGCACCTCGGCAGGCTCGCTGGATGGGGTCACCATGAGGGTCGCCACAAATGCATGTCAACTTCGAGGGTCGACTCGCCGACTTTGAAAGAGCAAACCTAGTCGCGCTACAACACATAGACGTGGTCGATCCTTGGGTGGTAGAGCACAAAACCTTTATTAAGAAGACGACAATGACCGAGGCCAACAGAGGACGGACGGAGATATACTCAAAGAGCACAACTCATGTTTCACGCGTTGGTTCAAGCGAAGCTTCGTCTGTACTTTTACGTGAGGATTCTTCCGCTGAAGAACAACTCATATTCGCTTTGTCACAGGCGCGAGCACAACCTCGATGACCTATGAGGCGTACGATATCAACGGCTACACATTCTACACCGAGGACAAGGACATGAAGAGCGATGGTTATCAGAACTCCGGGGTAACGATGGAATCCTACACCGGTAACGACAAGGACAGATACTACGGAAGGATCGAGGAGATCTGGGAGCTGAGCTACGCTGGAGAGAAGGTCCCGATGTTCCGTGTCAGATGGGCCAAAAACGTCATAAAAGAAGACCGGTATTTCACCACCATGGTTATACCCGAAGCCAAATCCAAGACCGCGGGCGCAAACGTCACCGCGAAAAAATGAGCCATGGGTACTGGCTTCCCAAGTGGACCAATGCTTCTTCATTACCGACCCGCCAAAGCCCAGTCGTGTTGTCGTGAGGAGAGGCAAAAGGAAGATCATCGGAACGGATGGAGTAGCCAATGAGCAAGACTTCGACAAGTATGGCGACCCGAAGATCGAACATGACGATGACGATGAAGTAGCAGCACACACCACAAGAAGAAGCAGGACCACCCTACCTAAAGGACGTCCGTTCCACAGAAGAACTCCGTTTGCGAAAAAGAAGGGCAAGAAGATTGTGAACAGATAGCTAGCTAAGAGCGATTGTATTTAAATCGTAGTCTTCATTTCTCGATTGTATTTCATGGGCACTTTTTGATATCATGAATATTTTAAATTTCATGGGCACTTTTGAATTCATGAGGACACTTGATCTCGATTCCCCTCCATCTCGATCTCGATCCTCCATCTCGATCGCACCAAGACCTCCCCGCTAGCTCCACCCATCGCAACCTCCCCGCTCCACCGCCGAGCACCCGGCCCCCAAGACCAAGACTTTTTGAACATATTTTTAATTTTGTTTTACTATTTTTATAAAAATATTACACTGTTATAATTTAAACAAGTTTGAACATATTTAAACACAAATAAATATAAAAAACAGCATTTAAAATGCATAAAAAATATTACTGTTATGATTTAAACAAGTTTGAACATATTTAAACACAAATAAATATAAAAAACACCATTTAAAATGCATAAAAAAATATTGGGGATCCTGGGAATCAAACCCAGGACCTCCTGGTGTGTGTGCTGCGTGCTGACCAGTCAAAGCTAGTGGGTGGGTTCATTATAGATAGGGTTGGGCTGTAGATATGGCTCTTGGGCTAGATTGAAACAAAATTCTAATGGCGCACTGGTGGTGCGCCATTAGAATAGTCATACTTATGGCGCATGAGGGGTGGTGCGCCATTAGAAAGCTTCCCCAACACTAAATCCCAATCTCTAATCTCCCCGCCTCATCGATCTCACCCGCTGCCCCGTGTTCGCCGTCCCCTCACCCCCTCGCCTCCTTCGCCATTCCCGAGCCGAGCGCCGCCCCACGCCGTCCCGAGCCGAGTGCCTCGACGTCCTCCCGCCTAAGCGCCTCCTCCCCACGGCCCCGCTGCGCCTCGACGTGCCCGCCAAGGCCAGAGGACCGCCACCGCTCGACGCCCTCGATGCAAGGGCTGCCTGCCAGAGGACCGCCACCGCCGACGCTTGGTCGCGCCGCCTCGACTAGCTCCGGCTGCCCTGAGTCGCCTCGACCTCCCAAGTGAGCACCGAGCCACTTCCCCTCTTCCCCTCTTTATTTCCTTCGATGTGTTCTAGGGTTGGGGTTGGAGAAATTTGGACAAGGAAAGGGGTTGGAGAATTAAGTAGCTAGGGTTGTCCAAATGTTCAAATCTCTGAGCTTGCATTTAGATGCATTTTAGAGGATACTAGTCTCAACTAAGCATCCGCCTAGAGATTCTTTCTTTAAGTAGCTAGGCTCAATTAGTGAATTTTCTAGTGAGTTTGGATTCATGCAACAATATGAAACATTAATTACTATTCTTTTCGCCACTAATGATAGATGTAACATGTAAGAAGTCCATAATTGATTAATGGATCTGTTAGTTTGATAGTTTTTTTAGTGTTGCACCTTTTCCTTCTACAACTTGCAGATGTGCACACAGTTTTTTGTGTTCAGTTTAGGAGTTGGTCCTTGCGAAGCATAAATAAAACTTAACTTGCTATGCTTAGCTGCTCTATTGTCTGAATCGTGACACTTTGCCAGCTGAAACTTGCCTATCACACTGTCGCTGTATTGATCAACTAAAAACACAAATATTTGTAGTTTTTGCCTGTCATAATGCAACTAAGCATACTAGTATCAACTAAGCATACTAGTTTTTTGTAGTGAGACAGTAAGATAGTGAGACAGTAAGAAGGAAGCTTCCCAGATTATGTAGAAAGAAAATACTTGGTTTGACAGCAAGTACCATGACATGAATCAAAAAACATATATGGTGGGAAAAATAAAATGGCAAAAACCTGGGAGGTTCTGGTTTGTTGTATCTCCACCAGTTTGGGTTGGTGAATGTGGATGATTTTTTTATCCTGTGAACTCATTGTACTGCTACAAGAATTTGGTATCATCATGGTGTAATTTTGTTAACATTCTGGTTTTGTTAGATAGTGGCTACACTAATCTAGAGTGATACAATTTTCCTTCACATTTGGTATCATCATGTTCAGTGTATACAGTTATAACATCATGTGGAATTTTTAAGTCTGTTTACAGCTCTAGTACACTTCTCTTACACTTACTGAGGACTTGTATTTGCTATTGTTGTGTTGTTGTTCCTATACTATAATTGCTTCAGCGCACACTACCATGACTTAATGTTTACAATAGCTGTTTTCTTTGTGTCCAATAGTCAGCGTATATTTTTCTTCAGAGGTAACTAGTCAAATGTTCAAGTGTGTATGTCGAACTTGAATGTTGCAATGCTGTTTTCTTCAGAGGCTACTGTCAAAAACTTTAGCTACTGTCTTGCAAAGATGATGATCATCTTGCTAGTTTGCTGGGTTTTGTCTCCCACCATTGTGTCGTGATGAATTTGCAGTACCCGAGAGGCCCTTGAGTTTGCGGAATGTCGATTAACTTCCGCTCCGGCAAATTGGTACTCCATATGTCCTATTTTCAGCAAAGGTCATGCTGAAATTTTCCGTGAATTTTAGCATGACTTTGCTAAAAATAGGACATATGGGGTACTTATGACTAATGCATGGGCCGGGCTATCTTAGTACTTAGTTAAGTAGGATCAACTGCCCTGCCATTCTTGCTGCATTAAATCATAGGTGGCAATAGAGCCAAGTGATTAGGCCCAACTTAGAATTATCCTTAGCATCGATAAACCCTAGATGATAAACCCAACATAGGTGGCAATAGAGCCAAGTGATTAGGCCCAACCTAGGGTGCCTCGGCATCGATAAACCCTAAATGATGAAAACTTAACTTGGCTGCCCGGATGCCTCGGTGTCGATGAGAACCTAAATGATGAAAGCTTAGGCTTTTAGGGTGCCTCGGTGTCGACAAACCCTAAATCATGAGACCATGATCTTGTTCCTTGACAATAACCATCTTTTGACCAAACTTTTTCCTATTTAGAGAGAAACATGGCCCACAACGATGAGGCCGGTGGTTCGGGCGGCAAGCAATTCAGGAGCTGTCCCAAGAGATGAAGGAACAACCTCACCGCTATGATGACGCTTGCGGAAGACACCGATCCTGATTACACAACCCCTAGTGGCGCGGGTATGACACCACCGATGGTGCCGCCGAGGATGCCACCACCGATGATGGCGGCGCACACACAGATGGTGGCGGCGCACACACGATGGCAGCCAACCGAATAAGCAAAGGAAGGACCGGCGCTCAATGCGCTCCGCACCGTCAAGGAGGAATTACTCAAGTGGACTCCGACGGAATCCAACGGAGCCCAAACATATAGTCAAGGGCAGCGGTTCAGCTCGGGTGCATTCTCCGGAACACCGTCTCGATCAACACCGAGAACCTTAGGCATAAGGACCGAGGGAATTTGCGCAGCCTCCTCTTCACGAAGCTGCACGAACGATACAAGTTCCCTGCCGAATTTGAAAACACACGCCTCTCTGGGAATAGAGTGAACAATGCCGCCCTCACGAAGATGAGCACGGCCCTGTCTACTTGGAGAAGCGCGGTGAAGAGAATGATTGATAAAGGTGATACACTACTAGGAAAAGGGCTATAGATAGGATTGACTCTAATGGCGCACCGTGGAGGCAGTGCGCCACTACTATATACTAATGGCGCACCTGTTCCTGATACGCCATTAGAGTGGAAGACACAAATGGCGCACCGTGGACAGTGCGCCACTAGTATGATTTTTTTTCCATTTCCCCATACATACTAATGGCGCATGAGGTCTACAATGCGCCATTACTATATATAACTTCTAATGGCGCACCAATCAGGCTGTGCGCCATTACTGTAAATTTTGTTTTATTCTTTTTTTTGCAAAACTACTAATGGCACACCCTCTGCTGATGCGCCAATAGTAACCAGGGTTACTAATGGCGCATCAGCAGAGGGTGCGCCATTAGTAACCTGGGACCAACAAGATATTTTGGACAGCCCACACCTACCCACTCACTTTCCCCACTTCATTCCATCCACCTCCTTCTCCAAGATTTCGGCCATCTCCTCCTCCTCACCTCATTTCCACCATAGATTCAACAAAATTAAGTGGTGAAATTACCTTTTTTGATAGGTAAGTAAGGGAAAGCTATCTTCATGATATAGATCTACTTTTTTTTCTCCCTAGCTCGCTCCAACAACGTGCACATGCACTTTTTGTGGCCTAGCTAGATCTATGTATGTTTGTGGTGTTGCAAGTGTTTGTGGTGTTGCGTATATGTTTGTGTTTGAAGGTACCGGTATTTGAAATATGCGATAGTTGCCAATATTTTGCCGGAATGTTTTGATTCATTTCCGTTTCGGCGAGAATTTTGGCACTATGCATTCTTTTTGGTCCTATTTTTAGGGAAGGTCATGCCAAATTTTTTCTTGGTTCTAACATATCGTTTTGCTCTACCCCGCAGGCGACCATGGTCCGCATGATGACTAAAAGCATCGTGAATAGGTTTTTGAGCTCCGCGATGGCCGAGATGCTTCAAAAGAACGAGACGGAGATAAGATGTCCATGTCGAAGATGCAAGCTGAAGAGCCTTATTGCGGACCCGGATTCCGGGTAGGTGCGGGACCACGTGCTCTTGCGTGGTTTCATGGATGGCTATCGGTGGCAAGGTGATGAAGATGACTATCAATTCGTCCATGGCCGGGGCCGGGCAAGAAATGAGGAAGGGCAACAAGACAAGTACCACATGGCGAGGGCGGCGAGAAGACGAAGAATCTCGAGGACATGATCACGACGGTGATCTGTATACGATCATCATGTAGAAGATGTCGTACATGATGATGAGGAAGATCAAGACGAAGGGCATGATCATGAAGATGAAGATGCCGGAGCAGACGACGATGGAGGCTGGGTGCAGGACCCTCATATTCAAGAGCTGCTTCTCAAGCGGACGGATAATGCAAGAGCTGCCGCCCGAGAGAAAGCCAAGCTGGATCAACTGGAGATAGACGCGGTTACTCCATTGTATGAAGGATGCAGGCCCGAGGATACCCGCCTGAAAGTAACGCTCATGGCTCGAGATGAAGGTAAAACACAAAATGACCGACGATGCTTCGACGAGAACATGTCATTTCGCACGAACGTCTTCCCAAGGGGAACAAGTGCCCGACCAGTTTCGAGGAGGCGAAGAAAATCGTGTGTCCTCTGGATTTACCGCGACGTGAAATACCATGTGTGCATGAACAATTGCATCATTTATCGGGACGAGCATGCAGAGTCTACCATATGTCCGTGTCGGCGCCACTCGATACAAGAAGAGGAAGAAAGCTCCTCGAAAATCGGTGTGGTACTTTTCGATCACTCCTCGCTCGCAGCGGTATTTCACGGACCCTAAGGTAGCAAAGCTCCTGCGCTGGCACGCGGATAGGGAGGAGAAGAAGCGAGAAGATGGCGCAAATGATCCGGAGATAGATAAAAAGACAAGATGCTGAGTCACCCTAAGGATGCGAGCGGTGGCAAGCGTTGAACTTCAAGACCGAATTTGGGAAGGATCCAAGGAACATCGTGGCCGGGCGCGAGCACCGATGGAGTCAATTCGTTTGGCAGCCGAGAAGCACACATAGCACCTGGCCTGTGTTTGTGTGGATGTACAACCTTCCCCTGGTTGTGCATGAAGAGGAAGTACATTCACATGAGTATGCTAATTGAAGGGCCAAACAACCAGGAAACGACATCAATCATGATCTGGGGCTCTTTGAAGGAGGAGCTAGACACGCTGTGGAAAACGCCACCAATACGTGGGACGCCGCAGAAAGAATATTTCCCTATGAGAGCCGTGACCGCTCACGACGGTGCACGACTATCTCGATTACGGATATCTCGCGGGGCAGGTAGTCCACGGATTTTCGGATGCGTAAGGTGCATGGATGACACAACGACGCCAGCTAGATAGAGATCCCGGTCTTGAAAACCGTGTTCATGGAACATCGAAGGTGGCTTCGCGACGATGACCCGTGGAGGAAACGCAAGGATCTCTTCGATGGTGAAACCGAACTCAAAACGCCTGTACGAGGAGCGGCGAGGAAATAGACAAGCTGTTGAAAAATTGGAAAGACCGCCCACCGCGGGAAAGATGCGAAGGCGCCAGAGCCGCTGCTGAAGGTATGGAAAACGAGGTCTATTTTTCGGGACTTGCCGATCGAAGATCCACCGTGTGCCTCACAGCCTTGATGTCATGCATATCACGAAGAACGTGTGCGAGAGTCGCTTGGTACCGCTCAACATGCCGAGAGGACCAAAGATGGGCGAAAGCAAGGGCGACTTGAAATCAATGGGCATCAGGCAGGAGCTTCACGCTAATGATGATGATGATGATGACGATGAGGCGAAGCAGGACACGGAAAGTCGTCGCAAAGGCAAACAGGCCAACAAGACCGGAAATGACTACCCTCCCGCGTGCTTCACTCTAAGTCAGGAGGAGATCGAGCAGTTTTTCACCTGCCTCCTAGGAGTAAAACTTCCTTACGGTTATGCGGGAAGATAAGCGGATACCTAGACCCAGTGAAGCGAAGTTCAGCGGATGAAGTCTCACGGTATCACGCGGCTGATGACGAGATACTTCCGGTTGCAATCTGTGGGATCATGGACGCGCACGTCCGTGAAACGCTATTTGGCCTGTGCAACTTTTTCGACGCTATCTCTCGGAAGTCGATTGGCGGCGGCAACTCGAAGGCTACAGGAAGAGATCGTGGTGATACTACGCGAGCTTGAGATGTACTTCCGCCCGCATTCTTCGACGTTATGGTGCATCTGCTGGTCCATATAGTGGAGGATATCATCCAACTCGGGCCGACGTTCCTGCACAAAGATGATGCCGCTCGAAAGGATGAATGGTGTCATCAAAGGATACGTTCGCAACATGTCACGCCTAGAGGGAAGCATAGCCGGGGCTTTTTCGATCAAGAGTGCATCTCCCATCGCACGAATTATCTAGGCATCGAGAACCCCGTTGGTCTGCCCGTCAACAGGCACCTCGGCAGGCTCGCTGGATGGGGTCACCATGAGGGTCGCCGCGAAATGCATGTCAACTTCGAGGGTCGACTCGCCGACTTTGAAAGAGCAAACCTAGTCGCGCTACAACACATAGACGTGGTCGATCCTTGGGTGGTAGAGCACAAAACCTTTATTAAGAAGACGTACAATGACCGAGGCCAACAGAGGACGGACGGAGATATACTCAAAGAGCACAACTCATGTTTCACGCGTTGGTTCAAGCAGAAGCTTCTGTCGTACCCTTTACGTGAGGATTCTTCCGCGGAAGAACAACTCATATTCGCCTTGTCATAGGGCGCCGAGCACAACCTGATGACCTATGAGGCGTACGATATCAACGGCTACACATTCTACACCGAGGACAAGGACATGAAGAGCGATGGTTATCAGAACTTCGGGGTAACGATGGAATCCTACACCGGTAACGACAAGGACAGATACTACGGAAGGATTGAGGAGATCGGGAGCTGAGCTACTGTTGGAGAGAAGGTCCCGATGTTCCGTGTCGATGGGCCAAAACGTCATAAAAGAAGACCGTATTTCACCACCATGGTTATACCCGGCCAAATCCAAGATCATGGGCATAAACGTCACCACGAAAAATGAGCCATGGGTACTGGCTTCCCAAGTGGACCAATGCTTCTTCATTACCGACCCGCCAAAGCCCAGTCGTGTTGTCGTGAGGAGAGGCAAAAGGAAGATCATCGGAACGGATGGAGTAGCCAATGAGCAAGACTTCGACAAGTATGGCGACCCGAAGATCGAACATGACGACGACGATGAAGTAGCAGCACACACCACAAGAAGAAGCAGGACCACCCTACCTAAAGGACGTCCGCTCCACGTAAGAACTCCGTTTGTAAAAAGAAGGGCAAGAAGATTGTGAACAGATAGCTAGCTAAGAGCGATTGTATTTAAATCGTAGTCTTCATTTCTCGATTGTATTTCATGGGCACTTTTGATATCATGAATATTTTTAAATTTCATGGGCACTTTTTGAATTCATGAGGACACTTGATCTCGATTCCCCTCCATCTCGATCTCGATCCTCCATCTCGATCGACTCAAGCACCTCCCCCGCTAGCTCCACCCATCGCAACCTCCCCGCTCCACACGGGAGGACTGCCCGCCCCCCAAGACCAAGACTTTTGAACATATTTTAATTTTTTTACTATTTTTATAAAAAATATTACACTGTTATAATTTAAACAAGTTTGAACATATTTAAACACAAATAAATATAAAAAACAGCATTTAAAATGCATAAAAAATATTACTGTTATGATTTAAACAAGTTTGAACATATTTAAACACAAATAAATATAAAAACACCATTTAAAATGCATAAAAAAATATTGGGGATCCTGGGAATCAAACCTAGGACCTCCTGGTGTGTGTGCTGCGTGCTGACCAGTCGGGCTAGTGGGTGGGTTCTGTTGTAGATAGGGTTGGGCTGTAGATATGGATACTAGGCTAGGTTAAAACAAAATTCTAATGGCGCACCGAGGGATTGTGCGCCATTAGAATAGTTGTACTTATGGCGCACCTGAGTGTGGTGCGCCATTAGAAAGCTTCCCTCCCTCCACCTATTCCCTCCGCCTCTCTCCTCCCTCGCCAGATCCCCACTGACCTAACCGTCGCCGCCGCCCGCCTTGACCCACGACGCCCGCCCCCCACTGAACTCCACCCCGCCCCGCCCCCCCCCCGCCTTGCCAGGCCCCCCCCTGCCGGACTCCACCCCTCGCCCCCACCCTGACGGACTCCACCCACCCGCCCCACCCCCCACTGCCGACCCCCCTGCCCACCCTGCGGACTCCACCCCGCCCCCCACCCCGCGCCCCACCCCGCCGCCCGACCCTCAATGTCCTTGCCTTCCTCCTCGTCGTCGGCGCCGAGCAAGCAACGCAGCACCGACGCCCCGACCATCCTCCTCCCTTCCCCTCCTCCTCCTCCCTTGCCCCTCACTTGCGCCAGGCTGACGGCCCCTTCTTCTCATCTCGCAGGCAAGGTCTCTGGCGCTTCATTTACACCGACGCCTCACCGTCGATCCCGCCACTCGTCAACCCCAGCCCTGCACGAGCTCGCCATCGCCTTCCTCTCAAGTGAGATGCACCGTTCCCCTCCTCCTTTTCGTTAATCGACCATTTTCAGGTTTACGCTCGTTAATCAAAAAGTTTAGATTCGTAAACATTGTTGGACTGATAGGAAGTTTGTTGAGCAGAGCAATCTACACCTGTAATTTCTACTGTTATGTCTTGGTCCTTTTCATTTTGTCATGGCATTCTTGAGGTGCTGATGTGTCCGAGGGCATGAACCATGATCAGGATATTTGAGTAGTACTGTCAACAGTAATAACTTTTACATGTTTGCATTACTTCCAAGAGTAACAACAGGTGCTTAGGACACCTTTAGGAGATTTCTCTGTTTCTGCTTGCTGCATTTGACAAGATCATGTTCTTTTAGATCAAAAGTTCATAGTATCATTAGTTGAATCTGCAGATTTATTTTCTCTCTGAAAACACTGACCTCCCTTTTCAGTTCAAAAGAAAAGATTACAGTGAACAATGATCCAATTGGTATCACACTTGTTTTAGTAAGTGTATAAAAAGGATATCATCAAACAAATCCTATAGTTATTGTCTCTGTTCATGCTTATCTCTGCACAAATAGTTGTTGCAACGGGCTATTGGAACTTTCGATGCTCAAAACTTGCTTCCATGCTTTGCTTCAGATAGCACACAGACAAGATACTACTCCATATACTACTAATAGTACTACTGTATTTCATTTCAAAGTTCAAAATGCTGGTACTGAGATTTTCATTTCCAATGAGTGATGTTTTTCCTAGCAGCAGAAAAATAGTAGTAGCCATGTACTAGGAGTGCATTTTTATTCTAGGGTGATGGATAGATCTAGTGAGTACTGCATTTCAGTTAACTGTTATGGACAATTGTCAATTTTTGTAATGATGATGGAACATTATAAAGCATTAATTGTACTCCAAGTGTATATGAAGGATGATGATCATCTTGCTAGTTTGTTGGGTTTTGTCTCCGACCATTGTGTCGTGATGAATTTGCAGTACCCGAGAGGCCCTTGAGTTTGCGGAATGTCGATTAACTTCCGTTCAGCAAATTGGTACTCCATATGTCCTATTTTCAGCAAAGGTCATGCTGAAATTTTCCGTGAATTTTAGCATGACTTTGCTAAAAATAGGACATATGGGGTACTTGCGACTAATGCATGGGCCGGGCTATCTTAGTACTTAGTTAAGTAGGATCAATTGCCCTGCCATTCTTGCTGCATTAAATCATAGGTGGCAATAGAGCCAAGTGATTAGGCCCAACTTAGAATTATCCTTAGCATCGATAAACCCTAGATGATAAACCCAACATAGGTGGCAATAGAGCCAAGTGATTAGGCCCAACCTGGGTGCCTCGGCATCGATAAACCCTAAATGATGAAAACTTAACTTGGCTGCCCCGGATGCCTCGGTGTCGATGAGAACCTAAATGATGAAAGCTTAGGCTTTTAGGGTGCCTCGGTGTCGACAAACCCTAAATCATGAGACCATGATCTTGTTCCTTGACAATAACCATCTTTTGACCAAACTTTTTCCTATCTAGAGAGAAACATGGCCCACAACGATGAGGCCGGTGGTTCGGGCGGCAAGCAATTCAGGAGCTGTCCCAAGAGATGGAGGAACAACCTCACCGCTATGATGACGCCGCGGAAGACACCGATCCTGATTACACAACCCCTAGTGGCGCTGGGATGACACCACCGATGGTGCCGCTGAGGATGCCACCACCGATGATGGCGACGCACACACAGATGGTGGCGGCGCACACATGATGGCAGCCAACCGAAGAAGCAAAGGAAGGACCGGCGCCAATGCGCTCCGCACCGTCAAGGAGGAATTCACTCAAGTGGACTCGACGGAATCCAACGGAGCCCAAACATATAGTCAAGGGTACGCGGTTCAGCTCGGGTGCATTCTCCGAACACCGCCTCGATCAACACCGAGAACCTTAGGCATAAGGACCGAGGGAATTTGCGCAGCCTCCTCTTCACGGTTGCACGAACGATACAAGTTCCTGCCGAATTTGAAAACACACGCCTCTCGGGAATAGAGTGAACAATGCCGCCCTCACGAAGATGAGCACGGCCCTGTCTTCTTGGAGAAGCGCGGTGAAGAGAATGATTGATAAAGGTGATAGTTATGACAAGATCAAGGCGCTATATCATTTGATGAGCGAAGATGAGTACAAGGAGTTCAAGATCAAGCGCCAGAGCCCCGCAAGCTCCGAATCAAGTCAGTGGGGGAAAGAAATGCGGGAGTTGAACTTAGGGGAACACAAACTCGGTCCCGGCGGTTATAGAGTGGCGGAGCCTATATGGGACAAGGAGGACGCGGAGCGTGCCGAGCAAGGCCTACCGCCCTGCTTCGAGAAATACAGCGGTGACAAGCAGACCAGGAACTATGTCAGGGCCCGGTACAAGGAGGGACCGATAACAAAGGAGCTTACCACGGATCCAAGACCAGGCGCTTGAGCTTGTTCTCGTAAGGAAAACACCCCCGTAATTAGCTCCATATGGTTGCACTCTAATTAATCCCCAATATTTCTAAATGTCTCATGTTCCTTTCGCAGGACAATGAAAGCGATGGCTGGGTCGTCTAAGAGCTCCCCTTTCGACACCCCTTGAAATAGGGCGTTGAACGTAATGAAAAAGAAGGATAAGCTCGATAAGCCGACGTCAGCTGGTCGTGTGGCCGGCAAAGGCTTGTCCACAAAATGGGGGTCATACTATGCTGCTGGTGTGCGGAAGAAGAAAAAGGCCAGCTCGGAAAGCCAGACGCGCGAGGTTGAAGCACTGAAGGCACAAGTGGCGCGGATTCCGGAGCTTGTCCAAGAGCAAGTGGAACAACAGCTGGGAACGGCTCGAAGCCATGGTGCCTACGTTGATTCATGGGCTGACGACGTGGATTGCGGGCGGCCAAAGGGCCTCCCGGTTCCCAGCTTCACGGCAAGAAGAACTTCGCCTGACAAGGGCGGCGGCACCATTGGTGTCTCCGGTGGCGGCGCCATTGGTGTCTCGGCGGCGGCACCATTGGTGTCTCCGCGGCGGCGCCATTGGTGTCTCTGGTGGAGGCGGTATTCGTGTCTCCGCACCGCACGGTATTGAGCTTAATGCACCGGGTGTACGCCGACCGCACTCGCCAAAGAAGCGCCCCTCCGTCGATTGTACGCCGCCGTTGGCGGTGCTCGACATTAGCCGAGCTCGACGGCATCACGGTAACTAAGCCTCTCGGCCGATGACTTCATCTCTTGCCTTTGATCGGGCATCCTCGACGCCTACACATGTTTTCGCAGGGCACCGCCGACGTTCCTTGCACTCTTCTGCACTTCGTGGGCGCCGAGTTGGTCGATGTCGCCAAGGGCAAAATCGTTCAACCGGGCAACCCCATGTTCCACGGTAATCCGATGCCAACCACAATGTATAGGGTTGAAGTGGTCCGGGTGCTGCCAGGCTGCGACGAGCTGTTACCTCCGATTCGACCCGCTGGGGCCGACGAAGAAGATGAGATGACCCTCGGCACCTGCGTAAACTGGCCCCTGCTATGGCCGAAGAGCCAGATTCGTTTGGGGGCAGGGGACACCACCCCACAGACAAGACCGCCAGTCGTGCCGGCGCCAAGCCATGGCAAGAACGCAGCAACGCTACTGGACCTACCGGACATCCCTATGGCACAGGATCCGGACAGCCCTATGGCACAGGATCCGGACGGCGACGACAACGACGACGGTACATTTACCAAAGTTGACAAGTACTTTGCCGAACATGGGTACGCTGACGAGTTCTGCGGGCCTCTTTCTCAAGAACCCAGCCAAGACCACCGCGATCTAGCTGGTACGGCGGAGAAATCCAATTGCAACAAGCGTCGTCTGGCGTTCAGTTCTCAGGACACGCCTCCAGCTCCCGTCTTCACCGAGCCTCAGATAGCTGAGGCGCGAAATATTATCAGCCCACTACTAGGAAAAGGCATGCTAGTGGCGCACTGGTTTTGCCTTCTAATGGCGCATGGCTGGTGCGCCACTGGCATCACGCCATTAGAATTTTTTTAATGGCGCACCACCAAGGCGCCATTAGAATTGAGATTCTAATGGCGCATGTGAAGTGCGCCATTAGTACTGCTCACGGTGCGCCACTATAATCTGCTATACTTACAGCTCAGCACATTGTAGTGCGCCATTAGTAACAACTTTTTTAATTCTTTTCTTAATCTCAGGTTACTATTTCACATATGAGATATTCAACACATATATATATACAACAAGCATCCATATAGCAATCATATCCAACACACAAGTTTCATCATATATACATACATAGCCAACACATAGTTCCGTCTGTTACAAAAGTTTCACATTGTTCATCCAACACCGTTATCCATCAATTCACAAAAGTTTCACATTGATACAAAATAAAAACACAAATGGAAAAGAAGCACCCCATCCAAGCAAGCTTCCGTCAATTAAATCAAATCTGCAAAATGATAAACAAGAAGTTAGAAGAAGAAAAGAAGAAGACTAGAAGAATACTAGAAGAGGAAGAACACTAGAAGAAGAATAAGAAGAGTTTTGGAAAAGAAAAGAATAAGAAGAAGACTATAAGCTTATTATGTAAACTTGATCATTTTGTGCTAACATAAGTTATTTTGGAGCTAACCTATAGGAAACTAAGCATATAAGGTCTAAGTTAGTATATTAGAGCCAACTTAGGTAAAATGAAGCTAACCTATGTCATTTTGGAAAAGAAGAAGATTAAGAAAAGACTATAAGCTTATTATGTAAACTTGATCATTTTGTGCTAACATAACTTATTTTGGAGCTAACCTATAGGAAACTAAGCATATAAGCTCTAAGTTAGTATATTAGAGCCAACTTAGGTAAAATGAAGCTAACCTATAGGAAACTAAGCATATTAGAGATAACATAGGTAACTAAGTATATATATATATCATTTTGGATAGCTAACCTATAGGAGATCTGACATACCTGACAAAGTAGGCAGTTCTTCTCCTTCTTCTCCTTCATCTCCCTGATGCGCCTAGAGCGGCGAGGCGGTGGAGGCGAGTGGAGGTAGTGGGATGTAGTCTTCACCACAATTGGCGTGGTCATGTCGCCCAGCTGTGGGATCGCTGGCGCCACCACCGGTGCGTGGTCATTGTCAGGCACCACCACCATCGCGAGGCCACCTTCAGGCACGACCATCGCTAGGTCATCCTCAGCCACCTCCATCTCTTGCCCATGGTCAGCCACCACCATCTCTTGCCCTTGGTCAGCCACCACCAGCGCTAGGTCATCCTCACCGATGCCCATCATCATGATGTAGCTCCTCATCCTCACTCTGCTCCTCTTCTCCGCACTCCAGTCCGGATCATCCTTCTTGTTGTCTATCTTTGGTGCAGAATCGCTGCTGCTTCGCCACTGCCAGAATCGCTGCTTGCTTTCGCACAACCATAGTCGCTGCTGCTTTGGCTGTAGCTTGATGTCGCTGCTGCTGCTCCTACCTGTCCAAAATGCAACAATGACCGTTAACAATCGATGTGAGACAAAGCCAAATGTAGAGGAATAAGAAGAGGCGAACGCATCGGTATCATCATCGGCAGATCGCATGCACACATAGTCTTGTTGTACACCTTCACGATGAGCATGTTGGCGTCGTCGTCGTACTCAAGACAAAGAAGTACCCCAGCTGCAGGTCGAGGCACGGTAGAAGTTCTCCCACCCACGAGACAAGTACATGTGGCCCTTCTTGATCGCCAACCGCACATCCCATCGCCTACTGAAACCCGCTGCCGCCTGTCGCAGCTTCACATTATTGGCGGATCTTCACCCATCAGCATGTTCATAAACCTGTCGGGCAGCCTCTGCAGTTTGGGAAAATAAGTGATGTAGCAAACAACAGATATCATAATGAGATGGGTGAAGGGAGATCTCTCATTTTATATACCAGCGTCATGGATCCAACTCAAGCCTCAAGTATGATAGTGAAGAACTCGAAGCATCCAACTCAGATCATGTGTCGCAGATCGGCGGTGGCTGCTTCCCGCCATCTCTGATAAGCAGCAGAAGAGACCAATTAGTACCCTTACAACAGATCATAAAACATGCATTAGTCGCAAGTACCCCATATGTCCTATTTTTAGCAAAGTCATGCTAAAATTCACGGAAAATTTCAGCATGACCTTTGCTGAAAATAGGACATATGGAGTACCCGAATTTGCCGGAACGGAAGTTAATCGACATTCCGGCAAACTCAAGGGCCTCTCGGGTGGACAAGGCAAAAAAAGGCCTCCATCATAGCATGGAAAATACATTGGCATGTTTTTGCTTATAAAAAGCTAACAAGTGTAAGTCAAAACAATATACCACCAAGTGAACCACCACAACATCTAAAAGCTAACAATTGTTTTTGCTTATAAAAAAGACCAATGGCACATAATGCATCCAGAAGCACAATTCCTAGTGATTTCCTGCTTGAGGCAATCTGCTTTCAACCGGGGTGCACAATCTTCAACATGAGTCGGACCATGATAACCGTTATTTTGCTTATTTCTCAAGCTGAAGTTGAGATCGAACATCACATGAAGTGCAGATTCCTTGAAATGGTAATGATAAATATAGTTCCAAAATATGCAACACATAAGCAGAATTGTATTATGTTTCAATACTTAGCAAGAGTTATAATGCAATATTTCTTTCAGTTTATCAGTGCAAGTATATCATTCCACAAGCTTCAGAGAAGAGCAAGCAGGAGTACACTACTGCACAATTTAACTGAATTTTTTTACTCCAATAATATTGGTACACTTGCTACTGTAATGGAATACCTGATCTTTGATTCAAGTAATAGTGTATGATGGATTTGATTATTCAGACTTAAGTTTCTTCAAGTGATGTCACTAGTTTCAGTTAACTGGAGTACTACAGCAAATGGAGTACTACAGCTCCTGCACCTGCTTCTGATATGTTTGTCTTGATAAGGAAGATTACGTTTCCATGTATAGTTCTAAAGGACTACCAGAACACAAAGGCACCTTCTTCCATGTATAGTTCTAATGTGCATTTTATTTTCTACTTGTAGCCTTGTAATCTTAATTTAAAAAAATATAACAGGGGGTGAGGGGCTTTGCCCTACTGCGCAACTCAAAACAAATGAACTGAATCGCATGAACATAAGGCATAAGATAAATTTATCCCCATGGAAATAGAAAACATTTTGAAAAAATCACCAATTGCGCAGACCATTACAGTTGTATCAACATCACAAGTAAACAACAATTTGTTTTCGTATTTTGAGCTTTGGACAGAGTTCTAATACATGGATAAAAAGTGGTATACTAATCAGCCAGCTTAACTGGCAGGATTTTCCCAATTTTTTGACAGAGCAGACACGAACACTAAAACAGTAGAGTGGCATTTATCTATGATCAACAGATCCGCCAAAGAGCATAACAAATTTCTATATACATTTAACATAATCGATCATTCGAACTTGATTCTAAGGATTTGAGTTCAATTCGAAGGTCGCATGGACAATTCACAGAGGAGAGGGGGGCGGAGGAGCAGAGACGGGTACCTAATCTGATCCTGGTCGCTCGCCGGCGTCGGGGCGTCGAGGCGGCGTCGGGGCGTCGGGGCGGCGTCGAGGCGGTGGGGCAGCGTGGGCGGCGGGCAGCAAGCGCTGGGCGGCGAGGCGGCGGGCAGCGCCGAGGCGACGGGCAGCAAGGCTGGGCGGCGCGAGACGGCGGGCAGCAAGGCTGGGCGGCAAGCGAGGCGGCGGGCAGCAAGGCTGGGCGGCGCCGAGGCGGCGGGCAGCAGCGCCGGGAAGGGGATCGAGGGCGAGGGCGAGGGAGAGAGAGGGGATCGAGGGCGAGGGAGAGAGGTGGGCCGCCGGGGAGGACTATGGATGGATGGAGGCACAATACTAATGGCGCACCAACCCTCGGTGCGCCATAAGTACATCCACACTAATGGCGCACCTCACCTTGGTGCGCCATTAGTATTTTTTTTCTGCTCGAGCCAACAGGTTATATTCCACCTGAACTGATCCACATCAAGTCCCCTCTACTAGCTCGACTGGTCAGCAGCCAGTTCTCACACCAGGAGGTCTTAGGTTCGACTCCCAGGATCCCCAATATTTTTTTATGCATTTTAAATGGTGTTTTTTATATTTATTTGTGTTTAAATATGTTCAAACTTGTTTAAATCATAAAAGTAATATTTTTTATGCATTTTAAATGCTGTTTTTTATATTTATTTGTGTTTATCAAACTTGTTTAAATTATAACAGTGTAATATTTTTTATAAAAATAGTAAAAAAAAATTAAAAATATGTTCAAAATGTGCGGGTTCTTGCTGGGGCGGGCAGTGCTCGGCGGTGGAGCGGGGAGGTTGCGATGGGTAGAGCTAGCGGGGAGGTGTGGGTGCGATCAAGATGGAGGGGATCGAGATCGAGATGGGGGATCGAGATCGAGATGGGGGGGATACAGTAATATGCATTTTAAATATGTTCAAACTTGTGTTTAAATATGTTCAAACTTGTTTAAATCATAACAGTAATATTTTTTATGCATTTTAAATGCTGTTTTTTATATTTATTTGTGTTTATCAAACTTGTTTAAATTATAACAGTGTAATATTTTTTATAAAAATAGTAAAAAAATAAAAATATGTTCAAAATGTGCGGTGTGCTGGGGGCCGGGCAGTGCTCGGCGGTGGAGCGGGGAGGTTGCGATGGGTGGAGCTAGCGGGGAGGGTGCGGGTGCGATCGAGATGGAGGGGATCGAGATCGAGATGGAGGGGATCGAGATCGAGATGGAGGGGGATACAGTAATGGCGCACATCCTATCCGGTGCGCCATTAGAAGTTATATATAGTAATGGCGCATTGTTTGCCTCATGCGCCATTAGTATGTATGGGAAAATGAAAAAAAAAGAAATTCATACTAATGGCGCACGCTGTCCGCCGTGCGCCATTAGTGTCTTCCACTCTAATGGCGTATCAGGAACAAGTGCGCCATTAGTATATAGTAGTGGCGCACTGCATCCACGGTGCGCCATTAGAATCAATCCTATCTATAGCCCTTTTCCTAGTAGTGGCCCCAACACGCTGAAGAAGGCGGTCTGTGAGCAGAACTCGGTCCCATTACAGGAGATCAAGAAGAAGGGCCGGAAACGAAAGACTAACAAGGGCGCCGGTGCGAGCCAGCCGGCACCGAGTTCGATCCGTGCTCAGGACGGGCCACCTTCACCTAAGGATATCTCGAGGAGGGTGCATGTGGCGGGTAGGGCGATGCTACCGCCAAATATGCTGAATGCTGCAACCGGTGCTATGCGGAGTCTGCACGACAGTGTTCCGATTTTGGAGAAGCGGCGTCTCAGAGAGAAGGATGTGGCATACCCGGTTTTCGTGGCCAAGGTGCCAGAGACCAAGGGCTTTGTGGATGGCGACATCGGGGTATGATCGCCCCGCGGTTTGATGACATCTTTGCTATGTTTAACCTTCATCCGCTGCACTACACCTTCGTTCGGCTGTTTTCGCCGAGCATGCGGATGCGGATCATTAGAGACAATACCCGGACATCGTGATAGTCGACCCCTTCTACATGCGTGCGAGCACTTGAGCAGCGCTGGGACCGCCAAGTTGCGAGTTCACACCTCAAGGCGCTATTCGCAAACGCAGATAAGGATAACTTCCTTGTGCCTTACTTTCCGAGTAAGTCATCCCTTAACCGCCCGTAACATATGATTTCTTAGATTTCGATCGTTTTTTTTCTAACATTCCATGTTCGTGCAGTGACACACATTGCGACTCATCCTCTTAAGCCCGAAATATTCCATGGCCACGATTTCGACCCGAACCGTAACTCCATGATAGACTACACAAATGTGAAGAAAGTTCTTGATGATGTTCTCCCGCCACGCCAAATCTGGAGGCACCTTCACCAGACAGTTCGTAAGCACGGCAAGCACATCTTCTCACAATACGAAGTTCTGCTGCGCTAAGCAGTCACCGGGCGGTCGAAGGATGCCTACTACGCCTCCATCACATGCGGGCGATCGTAAGGGACCATCATCACCTTCGCTACCAGATAATCTCAAAGATTGGGCGCGAGCTTGTCGGCAGTCCAGACGCAGACCTCGCACAAGAATTCTTTTGCATCCGATCGGAGTTTGCGGACATCATCCATCAAGATGTCCTTCATACGTCGGGGCAGTTCTTCCTCAGAAATCAACCGTCCAACAGTGAGATAGATGGAATGCTACAAATGCAGGGTGACAACGACCGCGATTTCATGACCATCGCGACAGACGGCGGCTTCATCCACGCTCCTGTCCGATGAGTCGAGTCGAAAGTAGTGATGTGTAGTTCTGAAACATTGATTGGCTCATGTTGTAATTAAACTTTAATGAATTCGTATGTCTCTTTGGTTTGGACGGTTGTTCAACTTAGATGTAATCGATGCTATTTATTAGTAGGACCATGAATCGTGCTATTAATGTCTTGCTTTTCTCTTCCGATCCTTTTGTTGCATACTTACACATTGCTTATGTATTGTCTGTTGTTTGGCTTGTGCATAGAGATGCCGTCGTATGTCGTGTACAAGGGTAAGGTTCCCGGAGTCTACGATGACTGGGAGGAGTGTCGGAGACAGGTTCACCGTTTCAGCGGTAACAGTTACAAAGGGTACACCACTAGGGCGGAGGCCGAATCTAGATACGCCCGCTATCTAGTAGGAGAGAGGAGGGAGCGTTGGAGAAACCGGATGAAGACCAGTTTGATCGCGATGATGCTCATCGTGATGACCACAGCTCTCTTCTATGTGATGGTAGTTTAGATGATCGATATCGACTTGTAATGTGAAGGCAAACTCGATACTCGCGGTCTTGAGACTTGTAATGTTTTATCTTTGTCCGGTCTTTTGAATCCGGAGACTAATATGATGAATTGTATTCGGAGACTAATCTTCTATTGTATTTGATGAATCTGATGTTGCTGTGTGCTGCTGTCTATATTCTATGCAATAATATATTTTGTAACCTGTGCAAAAATCAGAAAAGCAAAAAAATAAAACCTAATATTCATACTAATGGCGCACCACACAAGACACTAATGGCGCACTGTGATCATCACACTAATGGCGCATTAGCTGCTGGTGCGCCATTAGAATGCCAAAGCACATTTGTACATATGGCCCGGGAGGCATTCTAATGGCGCATCGCAGCTATACTAATGGCGCGATTACGTGGTGCGCCATTAGAACACCAGATACTAATGGCGCACCAGTAGTGCGCCATTAGAATTTAATTCTAATGGCGTGATGCCAGTGGCGCACCGGTAGTGCGCCATTAGAAGGCAAAACTAGTGCGCCACTAGCGGGCCTTTTCCTAGTAGTGCCCCATAATACTGACTTTTCGAACTGTGATTCACACACATAGTTGTCACACCACATCCCTGCATAATCACCATCTTGTTTGGATTTAAAAAGTGTGATACATGACACTTGACAACCAAGCAATATTCTAGCTATGGAGCGTAAAAAATGAGCACCCCTAATGCATGCATAATAAACGTCTCTAGCCAGCACCAGAAGCTTCTTGATCCTACCGTGCTATCCTATCCATCTTTTTGTGGCCATCCTATCACTCTGACATACCTCGTGGCTTGGCCACTGATGGGGCACTGGAGGTACACACAAGCCTCATCTGCTGATGATGGATATGTTTAGGAGTTTTAGGTGGTACTTCTATTATTGTTTCTTTTGAAGCTTGAAAAATGGATTTTATTTGCAGATCTATAAATCCCATTACATTTAATGCATGTAGGGCTCTCTGTATGAGAGAAGTATCATAAAATGATGGGGCCAGTGTGTATCACGCTCTCTTTTGTTGTGTAGTCCGATGATAGAGTACATTTGACGAGATCGGGGAGGCCCTTTGGCTGACCAACAAGGGTCTCCGTGAGGCGGAGATCGAGTTCCATGAGGCGAAGGAGGTGTTCGAAGCAAGAGAAGAAGGTGCTGCCGCATGGCTCGAGGCGGCCAGGGAGTGCTACCACCACACCTACACTTTGGACAACTCCGCGACTGAGTACAACCTCAACATCAAGCCCTAGACTAGTTTAGATTTAGTTTTATCTACTATGTTTTAAGTTTGTGTGTTCGAATGTGTGATGAACTCCGGTGAACTATCGTCTCAGGAAGTTGAAGTTTAGATTATGCAGTATCATATATTGGATCTGTTCTGCCATGCCTTCCGCGGTACCGTAAATTCATTTACAGGAGCCCTTAGATGAAATTTGTGGTAGCGCGTTTTACAGGATCTGCTAGAGATGCTCTTAGGACTAAAAAGTGTAGTAAATCATCCATCTTGTTTAAAATCATTTGCTGGCCTGATGAAAACTCTCCTTTTATTAAGAAAATTCAAGAGAATGAAATAGAACTATTTGAAGGAAATAACGGTACATGGTCTCATAGAAAGTATGAGTTACTTCTATATATATTTGAAATTTGTAGGTCTTTATATAGACCGTTCATTTGATGATTTCTTTGGAGATAGTACATCATTAGTTACTGTAATTAGTAAAAAAAAGTTTTCCTTTAAGCTCAACATATATAAGGCATGAGATTGACAATTAATTACAGCTTCAAGTTCCAACTTTTCACGTTTTCTTTAACATGAGTTACCCGAAAGACAGGTCAAAATAGTTTTGTTGATACTGAGGTAAGGTTAAGTGAAAAATTAAAATGGTATTTTTTACAAAGATGTACCTTTAAAATAGCGGAATACTTATCGTCAACCTCTGTCTTCCATCCTTTTTTCTTCGAATTGCAATACAATGTTATTGCGCATCTTGTTTGTCCTGCACAAGAGTCATGGTGTGAATCACTTTGTGCACAAAAGAGAGATACGTTAATCCATTCAACATATTTATGTTCCTAAAAAGATTCCTTACTGTATGGTCTATGTTGACATGTCAAAGTACAATTTATAACAGAAGTGGTGTAGAAAAACGTGTGTATATATCATCCATTATGTGTACTAGCAGGACGTGGTGGCAAGGACACTGGATAGGAAGTGAGAAGGTAATTAGGTGACTAACTAAGTTAATGTGCAAATTGGAAAGATAAAAAATGTATCCGTAGCCTGTTAATTTCGTTTTTCTAGTATGGGCTAATTGCATATCAACATCTAGTGGTATTCATGCCTGTTATAGTAAGCTCATTGCCCGCAGCTAGTGAAAGCCTCACAGCCATCGGGCTCCACAACCAGCACCATAGTGTCTCACTACTAGAGCATAATACACTGCATATCCATAGAATTCCTGGCCAGGCACCATGATGACTTCCTATCACCACCTTGTTCATCCAACCACATCCCGCACATCCCCAAATTGAGTCTCACCCCATCATGCCTCCACTAGTCCACTTAGTACCGAGCCCTCACCACCGAGCCTCAATGACCGCCCACTGCAAGGAGTTCTGAGGCCGGACACCACTCTAAGCGTGCATTCACCCAGGGGCCATTGTGACACTTTGTTCGTGTGAGATAGTCCTGCTGCTGATAACCATCGCACGGGCTTTGCCCGATGGTGGCAAGGGGAAATCAGGAGGGAGGGGGAGGGGAGGGTGGCGGCGGTGCTAGGGCTGACCAACCGTTGAAGTATTCAATGCCCATAACCTTTAAAGAAGTTCTATAGGTAGTGCTAGTTGAACATGAGTCGCATGTTTCTTTTGTTTATGTTCAATATGAAGGATATGCTTAATGGGAGCATGGTAAGAAAATCCTAATGTTTAAGCTAACATATTGGAATGAAATTGAACAAGCACCAATACCACAGAAACTCTAATATCAAGGAGTTTTCAAGGCCCCATAAGACTGACTTTTAGAACTGTGATTCACACACATTGTTGTCACACCACATCCCTGCATAATCACCATCTTGTTTGGATTCACAAAGCGTGATACATGACACTTGACAACCAAGCAATATTCTAGCTATAGAGCATCATAAATGATCACCCCTCATGCATGCATGATAAACGTCTCCAGCCAATACCAGAAGCTTCTTGATCCTAGCGCGCAATCCTTTTAGTCTTCTTGTGGCTATCGTATCACTCTGACATGCCTCGTGGCTTGGCCACGGATGGGGCACTGGAGGTACACACAAGCCTCATCTGCAGATGATGGATATGTTTAGTAGTTTTAGGTGGTACTTCTATAATTGTTTCTTTTGAAGCATGAAAAGTGGATTTAATGTGCAGATCTATAAATCCCATTACATTTAATGCATGTAGGGCTCTCTTTTCATCAAATGATGGGCCCGGTGTGTATCATGCTCTCTTTTGTTGTGTAGTCTGATGATAATATACAAGAGCACAAAAATATGAAGATTGTGGAATCATTGGGGTGGACCATGAAATGAAGCATCAAAGATAATAAGTTCAAAGATAGTGCCGTGCATCACGGCTTCCCTTGTTTTGTAGTAGAATATGCCTGACAACAAAAAGTATGAAATATGTTGTGGCTATGAGATAAATCAAACAAAATAGAAAGATACAATGACAATGATCAATACGTGTTGCACCCTCCATGCGATATTTATCATGAGAGCAAGTATTATAGTTTTGCAAAAGAACTGTCCCTTGTATGAGATGTAGTACGCGTGCAATATTTCAATAAATAAACCTAACTACTTGAGATATGTGAAAAAATGCAATCTTTCAAATTCTGTCTACCACTAGTGTAGATTCTCTTCTGTTCAATAGATATTCACTTTCTCCTTGCTCAAAATGTACATACATATTCTGAAACCATTAAATACATGTAATGATAATACAATTTTTTTCTGAAGATCTATATATTGTCATTTTTTTATGTGACTGCAAGACCAGAACAGGAAGAAATAGTGTATGAAGTCATATGGTGTCATCTCTCTCTCTCTCTCTCTCTCTCTCTCTCAAAACGTGTGTGTTTCTCACAAAACCCCTTTTTAACTTGCAGGTCCACTAGGCACATGAACCACGTAGATCCTGCCATTCTAAACTCCTTGTTTTTTTTTTATTTTTGACTGTATGGGAGACACATAAAGTATAATGTGAAAGCCAGAATTTGAACACTGGTGACTATGTTGTCCTTCTCATCTTCTTTAGGTCTTGTTATACTCCTTGTGGTCACCCTGCCACATGTGGCCTCCACTAATGGGGCGCTGGTGGATCACTTACTGATGATAGAGAGGTGCCACTGTTGGATGGTATATATAATCCATTATGTGCATTGGTCGGATATGGCAGCAATGACACTGGATGATCAACTCAAAAGCTATTTACCTGACTAAAACTGTAATAATGAACTGAAAAATACATTGACCGCAATGACAAGCTCGAACATCATTCACTAGCTAGTTAAAGTTAATTTTGATTTAATTGTAGGCCGAACTGCACACACACATCAACACCATAGTATATGCCTTTGCAATAGATATACATCAAGACCTACTATATGTCAAGACGCATGTAGGACTCCAGCGTAGTGAAACAAGGCTTGTAGATTGTGTCAGAAGGCTAAGTGGGCTAACCCCAAATTCCAAGGTTTTCCAACAGATTTTCTCCATTATATCTTCTGGATAAAAAAACAGTGGTCCATGATAGTGCAAGCATATGTGGATGGGAGTCCATTTCAAGATTCACATAATTCTTGTCATACGTGGTCCATCTATGTGTGGCATCATGGCAAGCCATCTCATGCCTTCTATCTTGTATGCATGGGCATACAAGTAGACAACGACATGCATTGCTGGTGCAAGAGGACTCCAACACGCGTGAACCACGTACTACTTCGTCTCTTCTAGCACCCTGCCCTTAGGTCTAAAGGCCTAGTAAACCAACCTTCTTGTTTAAAATAATCTGCTGGCCTAATGCAAATTTTCCATGAATTAAGAAAATTCAAGAGAATGAAACTTAACTTTTTGAAGGCAATAACTATACATGGACTAAAAGAAAATATGAGGTACATCTTTATATTATATGAGAAATTCGTTGGTCTTTATGGCGCATTAATTTCATGTTTTCTTAAACACCATTACTGACCATAATTGGTAAAATATATTTTCCTTTAATATCCACATATATAAGGCACGAGGATGAAATTAATTAGAACTTTCCAGCTCGAGGTTTTGCATTTTCAATAACATGATTTACACCTAATAACAGCCACACAAGTTTTTTTGATGCAGAAGTAGAGTGCAAGTTAAACAGTGACAAATAAAAAGGCTACTATTTCCTTTGAGGAAGCACCTTTAAAACAGAGGAAAACTTTGTAATCTCTGCCCAAGGTAGGAGATGAACTCACGCACACAAGATAGAAGCAGAGTACACGGGGGTTTTGGCATCGCACAATTTGTGCCTTTTCTGACTCTCTTTCTCTTAATTAACCAAAGTGATTACACGGGTATTTTAAAGGAAAGTCACACACACCGGCCTGATCCTAAACTCACGCTCCACGCTCCACTAAACAAGTGCATGCACATCCAGCCACTCCGATGGACCAACTCAACATCTTTGCTTCAACGACACCACTAGTAGAAAACCACCCATTAGACCCGGTTCGTAAGGGCCTTTAGTCCCGGTTCATGAACCGGGACTAATGGGTCGTTACTAATGCCTCCACCCATTAGTCCCGGTTCAAACACGAACCGGGACCAATGTGCCTCCACGTGGCCCTGTGCGCCGAGTCCAGTCAGGGGGCCTTTGGTCCCGGTTGGTGGCTCCAACCAGGACCAAAAGTCAATTTTTTTTTACAAAAGTGGCTGCTTTAGGGGTTTTGGGGGTTATTATTAGGTTGTTATTATAGCTAGCTAATAGAGAGAAGTGTTCTCTCTTATATCTTCGTCCTTGGTTTATCAACGCTGCTGCTATGTTCATTGCACCCGCAGATATAACATGCTCATGCATGCTTGCATCATACATCATATATATATATATATATATATATATATATATATATATATATATATATATAATAACAAGTCCTACTAATTAATTATGCATCATCATACAACTTCTACTCGTTAATAATAATAAGTCATACGATCATCATCCTCATAGTCATCGAACCCCCAACCCTACATAATTGTTCTTAGCACATGATCATCAGTATCAGGTAGGACCTAAACACCCTTAAGGTAAAATAGCATAAAACTATATAGACCCTGACTCTCCATTATGAAGAACGGCGATCAACTGTCTCCAATTCTTGCCCTTCGCAGCTTATTGCTTCCAAGAAGCTCCTTACGACTGTCCATACATTTTTTCCATTCTTTGATTGTTATGTCTCCACTTCTTTTAGAAACCCGGTATGGACAGTTGAGATTCGTAGGACGACCTGGTAGTATGTTCAAAACATGATGGCTACCATGCGTATACATCAGATGAGGCACACAATCATTCAGGATTATCTGTTGAAAAACATAGTAATAACTTCGTAGTTAGCAATGATGTACTAGTTTTAGAAGTGTGCAAAAAGATGCACGGATGTTGTAATAGTAAAAAATAATCTTACCAGGTATCTCCATGGTAGTTATCAGAGTTCAACACGTGCACTAGTGGCACGTATTGACCATAATGTTGAGGAGTTTGATTATAGATATTGTAATTCTCAAGATCAGTACAAAATCCGACCAGATGATTTTTCTCCTGATAAGTTAATTCGGAGCCTTCGGTGTAGTACGTTCTGTCTACCATCTTCCACACATTCTTTGAAGAATGAAAATAAGCTATCAATGGAGATAAGTTGTCAACTATATATTTTGAAATAAACAATATAAATTACTTAATAACTATGTTTAGCTCACATGAGGGAAGAATTGGAGGTGTATCCACAAGGACCCAAATCGAAGGTCTCTCTTGCTCGATTGTAGGATCACCAAGATCCATGGTGACAACCATACCCTCATCAAGACCATACATCTTGCAAAATGCATCCCAATTTTTGCAACCAAAATGGGTTACACTCTGAGCATTGTACAACTCTACTTGAAAATCCACACCATGACGGGTACTTAGGATAATTTTTTTGGTTTCGAAACTTTCATGGTCTTCAAAACCCATCCTCTTCAAGACATAGCGTCTTGCAAAGCATGGGATAAGCTAGTCGAATTGGAAAAGATGAAAAATACATGTTAAAATAGTTGAAGTCGTGCTTAATTACGAAAAAAACTGTTGTCGTCATTGCGTACCGTATGAACATCGCAGGTCTCCTCGAGCTTAATGCTGAAGCGCCGATCTTCGTCCAGCTCAATGAACCTGTCGCAGATACCTCGGTCGTCGTGGCACCAATTGCACTCCCCCGGGCGGTTTTCGTCGTCCGATGAGTACGACATTTCCGGCCTACATTCATAATTCAAATATTAAACTAGATCATTATTATTAATCACGGGTTGACTATCGTGATCGATGTACGTAGCTCCTCTTTCATTCCCGAATGCATTATTATACCAAATTGTCTAGCACACGGGAATGAAGGAGAACTTATCCAATATGAGCATTCAATAAGCAAAACCAAATCATAAAATAAGCAAAACCGAATGTATAGTATTCAAATTAGCATGCATTCAATAATTATAAGCAAAAGTACATCAACTCTTGGTGTCCGTACATCGTCGAATATTATCACTAATACAACTAGAACCGTAGCGCCCGACGGATATCGACGCGGGCGGTGGACACCCAAAGATAAGGAACCATCACAGGATCATAGCTTGTCACATCCCTAGCTTCTGGTGCTGCCTAGTGTTTGCATCTTGCTTGCATCATGTTTAAATTTTTGAAACCTGAATTGAGGAAATTTGGAAGCCTCAAGATTTAATTCAAGAAGGGCAAAGAACCCTGGGAAATTGCATTCAATGTTTCTCAAAATGATCTTATTAACTGTTTAATATTTTTGGCAAGGCTCTTGCACCAAACCAAAAATAATGAACATTTGTAAGGAATATTTTGGGTCTTTGAATTTAAATCATTAGCTATTTGAATTTGGATTATATTCATATATTAGAATATAATTTCAAATACCCCTGAATTATTTTATGAGCTTTTGGAAAAGTCCATCTAGCAAAATAAAAATATTCAGAGGAGTTTTTGGCATTGTTTGAATTTGTTTGAATTCAAAACAGTGGCAAAATATTAACTAAAAACAGATAACAGATAATAAAAAAAAGAACAGAAACGTACCTGGCGGCCCGCAACTGTAGCCGGCCCAGCTCCTGTGCAGCAGCCCAGCCGGGCAAAGCCAGCCCAGCCCAGCTCCACCTCGCTGTCGTCTTCCACCTCCTGCCAGTGGGCAGGAGGGCGTGTGGCCGCGGCGCGCGCGCACGCGCCTCGCCACCTCCTGCTTGCCGCTTCGCCCTGGCCTCTTCGGGTGATGCCACGCGCTCCTCTCGACCCTCTCTCACTCTCCCCCGACCTCGTCCCCTCCTCTGTTCCGCTCCTCTCTCCACCGAACAGAGCCGTCGCCACCGTCGCCATTCGTCGTGGCCACCGACCTCCCCACGCCAAGCCAGCTAGCCCACGAGCACCGCCTCGCTGCGGTGCACCTCACGCCAGTCCCACGAGCCCGGACGCCTTGAAGAGACGCCTTCGAGCTCGTCTCCTACCTCGGACTCGCCGGTCGCCGTCGCCCGATTCGTTGAACTCCGGTCGCCTCCGAGCTCGCCGACCACCTCTTCCTCTCCACTGTGAGCTCCTACGCCTCCCCTCTCTCTCCCCGTGCTCGATTTCACCGCGTAGCCGTCGCCTCTGTCGATCCCGAGAACCCGTCGCCGCCGGCTGTGTTGCCGCCGTGGCTAGAGCTCACGCACGTCGCGTCTGAGCATACCACCGTGCTCAGCGCGATGCCAAAAGCCCAAAAACCCCACCCACTGCTCCCGCCGTTCGCTGTGGCGCCGTTTCCGCCGACGCCCGAACTCCGGCCGCCGCCGCGAGCTCGTTTCCGGCGAGCTCCGGCCACCCCAGTCGCTGCCGCTTGCCCAGTTGGATGCGGCGCACCTTCAGCCACCCGTAGACGCAAACCACACGCAAAACTGCGCCCCGTAGCAGTTTTCCGGCGCGCCTCCGCCGCGCTGGATGGTCGCCGCCGGCCACATTCCGGCGTGATGACGTGGCAGCGCGATTAGTGCTAATCACTGCCAGCTAACCAACCTATAGTCACTGACTAGTGGGCCCAGCGCCCTAATAGTTTTACCTTAATCACTAATTAGAGCTAGTGCCACTGACATGTGGGCCCAGGCCTTAACAAATCTAGATTAGGTTTAGTTTAATTTTAATTAACTCTGTTAGTTAACCGTGTCACTGACGTGTGGACCCCACACGTCAGGTTTGACCCGGACCGAGCCGTTGACCTGCTTACGTCACTGTGAGGTCACGCTGACGCAATAATTCCTTTCTGGAATTTAAATAAATCTTAAATGATTTATTATTTTCAGAAAATGTCCAAAACTTCTAAAATTCATATAAAATCAACCGTAACTCAGAATGGAATAATTTATATATGAAAAATGATCAGAAAAATCCAATCTATCCATTGGTACTGGTTTCATGCATGATAAAGCAACTTAACCTTGCTGTTCATACCAAAACATGATAATGCACGTTGTAAATTCATAACTTGAGTTTGAATTTGAACCCTTGGTTCAAATTAGCTCAAACCTCTCTGTTCCTAGTTGCATTAGGTCAAACACATTCATTTTGCCATGTCATGATCATGCATCATATTGTTGCATTGCATTCATTGTGTTCCCTCTCTGTTCTTTGGTAATTGTTCCCCCTCGAGAGCGTGGTACCGACGATGAGTTCGATGACACCGATGAAGAGATATACTATCTTCAGAAGTGCCAGGCAAGCAAAACCCCCTTGTTCATTCCGATACAATCCTATTCTCTCGCTCCTGCTCTCTTTTACTGCATTAGGACAACAACGATTCATTTGTTATTTGTTGCGGTAGCTGAACCCCTTTATCCTCTGCATGACCTGTCATTGCCACAGTAAATAGATGAAACCCACTAGCATGAGTAGGAGTTGTTTGAGCCCTGATGTGCCTACTCATTCATGCTTGTTGTCATGCCTGCTATTGCTTAGAGTTGAGTCAGGTCTGATTCATCCGGGATGAATCAGAGTTGTGTGAACATGTCCTACTGTTGATAGCTAAGAGTGTGAACACGATTTGGTAAAGGTAGCGGTGAGAGGCCATGTAGGAGTACATGGTGGGTTGTCTCATTGCAGCCATCCTCAGGAACTGAGTTCTGTGTTTGTGATCCATGAACAGCTACTACCACACATTGGGTTCCGGTAACTCGGCCCCTCTCGGCTTATTAATCAACTTGATCTCTGTCCAGGAGTTGCAACTAGTTTCTGGTGTTTGTAGCTAGTGTTAGTAGTCTACCAAGTGGCACCCGTGCAGGTGGGCTTGGGATGACTAGGCACCGTGGCACGGTGTACCAAGCGTACATCCACCCGTCGAGGTGGGCTTGGGAACCCTGCTCACATCGTTTGGGGCCGTGGCGACACCCGGCCGGATCTCCTTGCGGATGGAACCCGAATAGGCGATAAACACGGACGAGAGACTTGTGTGGTTAGTCGGTCGTGGCCGACTCCCTCGCCCGGTTTCCGCTTGAAGGTTGCCGAGGTACATGGCGTGTCTGAGGCGATAAGTGGCGAGAGCGTGTGTGAAGAAGTACACCCTGCGGGGTTATCATTATCTATTGAATAGCGGATTCCTCGGATATGGAAACTTGGACCCTTGTACAGTTCATAGACAAGTGAAAGTGGATACTCTAAAATACGCAAGATAAGTGTGAGTGCTATGGATGGCGTTCTCGTGAGGGAGGCGGAGCGGATCCATAGTGGTGTATTGATATGGTGAATATGTGGACTCGTGTGCGCCACCTCAAAAGAGTTACTTGCAGTCGTAGTTCAGGATAGCCACCGAGTCAAAGTTGGCTTGCTGCAGTTAAAACCCACCATCCCCTTTGTTGATAATGATGCATATGTAGTTAGTTCTGATGTAAGTCTTGCTGGGTACATTTGTACTCACGTTTGCCTATTTTATGTTTTTTGCAGAGAGACTTCAGTCTCACTAGTAGTTCCGCATGGACTTCGATGTTTAGCTTGTTACCTCAACTACGATCTTGTGCCCTCGGCAGGATCTGGTAGATAGTCAGGCTTCTCAGCCTTTCTCATTTGTAGATGTCTGTACCCAGACATGTTAAGCTTCCGCTTATGCTTTGACTTGTATGCTCTGAATGCTGGGTCATGAGACCCATGTTTGTAATATCTCGCTCCTCGGAGCCTAATGAATAAATACTTGAGTCGTAGAGTCATGTTGTGATGCCATGTTGTATTTGCACATATCGAGCATATTGTGTGTATGTTATCTAAATGCTTGGTATGTGTGGGATTTGACTATCTAGTTGTTTATCTTTAGTAGCCTCTCTTACCGGGAAATGTCTCCTAGTGTTTCCACCGAGCCATGGTAGCTTGCTACTGCTCCGGAACACTTAGGCTGGCCGGCATGTGTCCTTCTTCGTTCTGTATGTTCTTCGGGAAATGTCACGCGATGGATCTTGGAGTCTGTTAGCCGCCACAGCCGGTTCACCGGAGTCCTGCTAGCCCAGTGCTACAGCCTGGATTCACTCGTTGATGTCCGACACGTTCGATCCTGGGTCATGGATGCCTGTCCTTGTAAGTTTGTGCCACTTTTGGTTTACGACTAGCCATGTCAGCCCGGGCTCCTTATCATATGGATGCTAGCGACACTATCATATACGTGTGCCAAAAGGCGCAAACGGTCCCGGGCAAAGGTAAGGCGACACCCGTGGGAATACCGTGCGTGAGGCCGCAAAGTGATATGAGGTGTTACATGCTAGATCGATGTGGCATTGAGTCGGGGTCCTGACAGCTTTGGTATCAGAGCTTGACTGCCTATAGGATTACCAAGCCAAACTGGTCGAAGTTGAGTCTAGAAATGCTTTAGTTATATAAGGGAATTGATTGTGGGATGGAACGTAAGGCTCTTTTTACTCCTTATACCTCATGGCCTTCTGATCTGAGTCAACCTCTTCTCTTCTACGGGGATTAAGAACTAGGCTTCTCTTCTTTCTATCAGGATCACGTGTTACTAATCCGTAGAATCTTAGGATTGTTGGTTCCAGGCCTCAATTCAATTTCTACTACTTTTAGTATGTTGTCATTTGAACCAAAGCCGTGATATGATGTTATTGAGTGGTTATGCCACCATTTTGTCATGATGTCTCAAATCTTTTTGAGCATTTACAGCCGTTATGCTGTCCGAGTTATCCCAGGTTTCTAAACAATCTGATGCACTTGCAAATCCTTTTCCCTCTGGTATTGATGTTCCTTTGGGCCAGGTTAATCACACTAATTGCTGAGTTGAGGTATTCTATTGCCTCGACATATATGTTGGAATTAGTATTATGACCCTAGGTTCTTAGAGGATCACCAGGTAATCTAGCCATGTTTTGTGTTCCCAGTGTGATGATTCTGGCCATCATTCTCAAAAGCATCCCGTGATGCCACTTAGTTAGTAGGCATTCTATTCCGGGTTTCTTAACCCGAGATTCACCCGACCTACTTCATGTTGTTAGTGTTTGCTCGTTCCTTTAGGATATTAGTAACCTTTGCGATAGTCCTCGAGATCCGTGGTATTTCCTTCTTCCAATACCATGAACTGCTTATGGCAGAAGTTTCTCGCTGAACCGAAAGATCACATTAAGAGTGCTCTTGATGAGTTCTTCTCTCTATATTGTGACTCTGCCAGTTCAACCTTTCTGCATGGGTTATCCGGAAGAAATGTTGAGCTTTCTCGACATACTAATCTATGCATCCACAACTTAGAAAGATATATGTTCCTTTGAGTTGTCCTTTTCAACAGATTCGATCTTCGTCTATCAATTGATAGTCAGGAGTGGTTGTGCATTCGTGTTCATCGATGCCTATTACTCTTGTGGTCCGTCAAGCCATTCTATTTCAGAATGAATAGGAGAAACAAACTCCAGAACCTCATCCATATCTAGGATTGGGTCAAAGCAATTGTATTCCGCAGATCAAAATGCCAATCCAGCTTCTGGTCTGTTCTACCTTGAAGTATTACCATCTTTATATCAGGAATATCATGGGAATTGCACACCATCTTATGAATTCTTGACGCAGTAATACTTCTTACCATCATTGATAATTTCTCGGTTCCCGTGTTATTACAACCGGAATGCCGACAAGTGAACCGTGATGTGTGAAACCAATACTCCTAGCAACCTTGTTGCTTGGTAGTTAAAGGACAATAATTTCATTCCTAGTGTGTTGGTTCTTGAATCATCATTCTAAGATAGATTGTGCTACCTAGTCCTTATTTCTGGTGCACTCTTCGATCAATGAGTTAGTATTTTGTCAAACCCTTGCTCTGTTGATCATATCGTCTTGCCCTGAAAAGCAAGATTGTTCTCGAGCTTAGTAACATATTGGTGGTTCGTGATTTCCCGAATATCTTCTCGGAAGTATTACCAGGTTGTCACCTGACCGCTATGTTGAGCTCGTGATCAAGTTGGTTCCTTGTAACCACCCCCTTCTCCAAGAATCTGTGTTGGATACCCCTGAGCTAGTTGGTTAAGCTAAACAACAACTTGGAGAGTTGGAAGATAGAAGCTTGCCAACTTAGTTCATTTAAAGGGATATCGTTGTGTGTGTGTGTGTTGAAGAAAGATGATATCTTTATCGATTGATCTTCGTGATCAGTTGTCGGTGCTATGTCTTATCCAATCCTTGATTTGATTATGGGCTATCGTCAAATCAAATCAGAACCAACGATGTTCATAATGTTGTCTTACTCGTGGTTGATCCCTCGAGCATACACCATTACATCTTTTGGATCTGACCAATGCTATCACCTATTCACATAATTATGGAATTCCATCTTCATGGAAACCTGGATGAATTGTTGTTGAGCCCATCGACAACATCCTTATCTCCTCCATGATTTTTGTTGAACATTAAGCTAGTGTTGGAAACTTTTGAAAGCATTTTCTTCATACTATCTCATGAAGGATATGTTTGGATGAAAGAAGTGACTTTCTATAATTCACGTGCACTTGATGTAAGTTGTCGCCGTGGATCCGAGAAAGATTGTTTTTGCTTCCTCTGGAATCATCCCAAGTCAGTCATGCATACGTGCGAAGTATTCTGTGGTCTGGAGATTTGCAACCTTCATTCTATATGCACTCCTAGCACACCAAGCCACTGATTGATTTGTTCAAGGAAGAGAAGTCTATGCTTGGGATCTAATCCATGGACTTGCGTAAAGACTTCGAAATCCTTGATGATGGTTCCCAACCAGAACTCGGTAGTGTTTTATTGTAAGACTACCATGTGGGCATGCTTGTCTGGGACAACGTGTTCACATGTTTGTAGCAGAACCAGTTCATGTTTTGGAGCTTGCTATCGTAGTTCATTTCCCGAGAATCTCGCAACGTCATCTCGTCGATTTGTGTTACAAACTTTCATGTTTCTTTCTAGACTCGATGAGTCTGGAATATTCTAACATCAACCAGATCTGAATCTCAGGCAGATATGATGGTTGGAACATGTCCCAAGAACTATAATATTGGTCTCTCTGTAACCCGGTAAAATGGATGCCGTGGCCAACACATCCAACCGGAAGACCTATTATTGTAGTATCTTGTTTGAGGAAGTTGGCCACCTTCCCATAAGGATCCCGTAGAACTTATTCCAGTAGTTGTTCCTTATGGATTTTTGTGCTCCCGAAGTCCGACCTTTTACTTGATGTTCTAGATATCAAACCATATCTATGAATGGGTTACGCTAGCACATCAAGGAGAACATTAGAAGCGGAGTGCTAAATGTCTCTCGGTCAATCATCCAGATTTTGTTCCCTTGGCCCGCTAAGGTGAAATCTGAGAAGGTTATCTTCCTTTGCCTCCGCATCGTCCATCGCTGTTCATCATGGTAGTACGTTGTGTTGCCAAGACCCTTGACACGGATATTGGTAAAACCTTGATGATTATGGAAATGCTCAAGTTCTTGAGGGCATGCTCAGACACTAGGTTATATCCTCGGTATCGATTGGAATGTGCCTTCCGTTTGTCGAATTGTCTTATAACTCTAGTTTCCTTTCCAAACTGAGTATGCCATTCTTTCAAACTTCTCCAAATGATCGATTGTAATTTGCCTTAAGCTGGTATAAAGAGTTTCAATGATCTTTGAATCAAAGGTAATTCTTTTTGCCACTTAAGGGATGATTCTACGAGTCACCTCCTCTAAGATGTCTCATTATGGTATCATGGCAATTCAACTCCTCGCTATGTTGTCAACTGTTCACCACCTTTTTAAGTGTGAAATTGTTGTCTACCTAGTGAACCTTCCTCATCTGTTTCACCCCATCCCTTTGGATGTTCGCTTCGTGTCTCAGCCCGCGAGATGTATTAATGTCTCACTCCGTGAGTTGATCCTGAGTTGTTCGGTCTTCTAGAAGATCGATCCTGCTAAAGTTTTCCCTTTCCTTTCATTTTTATGTTAGTTGGAGTTCTCAAAGCAAGACGTCGAGACAAAGATGGTGATCGAATCAACGCCCCTATGAAGTGCAACCTGGATCGTGAAGATTGTGTTAGTTTGTGTCCCCCCTTCATCTTACCCTACGCTTGAATCTCGGGACGAGATTTTTGCTTAGTGGGGGTGAGTTGTCACATCCCTAGCTTCTGGTGCTGCCTAGTGTTTGCATCTTGCTTGCATCATGTTTAAATTTTTGTAACCTGAATTGAGGAAATTTGGAAGCCTCAAGATTTAATTCAAGAAGGGCAAAGAACCCTGGGAAATTGCATTCAATGTTTCTCAAAATGATCTTATTAACTGTTTAATATTTTTGGCAAGGCTCTTGCACCAAACCAAAAATAATGAACATTTGTAAGGAATATTTTGGGTCTTTGAATTTAAATCATTAGCTACTTGAATTTGGATTATATTCATATATTAGAATATAATTTCAAATACCCCTGAATTATTTTATGAGCTTTTGGAAAAGTCCATCTAGCAAAATAAAAATATTCAGAGGAGTTTTTGGCATTGTTTGAATTTGTTTGAATTCAAAACAGTGGCAAAATATTAACTAAAACAGATAACAGATAATAAAAAAAGAATGAAACGCACTGCACTGCGCGGCCCGCAACTGTAGCCGGCCCAGCTCCTGTGCAGCAGCCCAGCCGGGCAAAGCCAGCCCAGCCCAGCTCCACCTCGCTGTCGTCTTCCACCTCCTGCCAGTGGGCAGGAGGGCGTGTGGCCGCGGCGCGCGCGCACGCGCCTCGCCACCTCCTGCTTGCCGCTTCGCCCTGGCCTCTTCGGGTGATGCCACGCGCTCCTCTCGACCCTCTCTCACTCTCCCCCGACCTCGTCCCCTCCTCTGTTCCGCTCCTCTCTCCACCGAACAGAGCCGTCGCCACCGTCGCCATTCGTCGTGGCCACCGACCTCCCCACGCCAAGCCAGCTAGCCCACGAGCACCGCCTCGCTGCGGTGCACCTCTACGCCCAGTCCCACGAGCCCGGACGCCTTGAAGAGACGCCTTCGAGCTCGTCTCCTACCTCGGACTCGCCGGTCGCCGTCGCCCGATTCGTTGAACTCCGGTCGCCTCCGAGCTCGCCGACCACCTCTTCCTCTCCACTGTGAGCTCCTACGCCTCCCCTCTCTCTCCCCGTGCTCGATTTCACCGCGTAGCCGTCGCCTCTGTCGATCCCGAGAACCCGTCGCCGCCGGCTGTGTTGCCGCCGTGGCTAGAGCTCACGCACGTCGCGTCTGAGCATACCACCGTGCTCAGCGCGATGCCAAAAGCCCAAAAACCCCACCCACTGCTCCCGCCGTTCGCTGTGGCACCGTTTCCGCCGACGCCCGAACTCGGCGCCGCCCGAAGCTTCGTTCCGACGAGCTCCGGCCACCCCAGTCGCTGCCGCTTGCCCAGTTGGATGCGGCGCACCTTCAGCCACCCGTAGACGCAAACCACACGCAAAACTGCGCCCCGTAGCAGTTTTCCGGCGCGCCTCCGCCGCGCTGGATGGTCGCCGCCGGCCACATTCCGGCGTGATGACGTGGCAGCGCGATTAGTGCTAATCACTGCCAGCTAACCAACCTATAGTCACTGACTAGTGGGCCCAGCGCCCTAATAGTTTTACCTTAATCACTAATTAGAGCTAGTGCCAGCGACATGTGGGCCTGTGCCTTAACAAATCTAGATTAGGTTTAGTTTAATTTTAATTAACTCGTTAGTTAACCGTGTCAGCGGCGTGTGGACCCCACACGCCAGTTTGACCCGGACCGAGCCGTTGACCTGCTTACGCCTTTGTGAGGTCACGCCGACATAATAATTCCTTTTCGGAATTTAAATAAATCTTAAATGATTTATTATTTTCAGAAAATGTCCAAAACTTCTAAAATTCATATAAAATCAACCGTAACTCAGAATGGAATAATTTATATATGAAAAATGATCAGAAAAATCCAATCTATCCATTGGTACTGGTTTCATGCATGATAAAGCAACTTAACCTTGCTGTTAATACCAAAACATGATAATGCACGTTATAAATTCATAACTTGAGTTTGAATTTGAACCCTTGGTTCAAATTAGCTCAAACCTCTCTGTTCCTAGTTGCATTAGGTCAAACACATTCATTTTGCCATGTCATGATCATGCATCATATTGTTGCATTGCATTGATTGTGTTCCCTCTCTGTTGCTGGTAATTGTTCCCCCCTCAGTAGACGTGGTACCGACGATGAGTTCGATGACACCGATGAAGAGATATACTATCTTCAGAAGTGCCAGGCAAGCAAAACCCCCTTGTTCATTCCGATACAATCCTATTCTCTCGCTCCTGCTCTCTTTTACTGCATTAGGACAACAACGATTCATTTGTTATTTGTTGCGGTAGCTGAACCCCTTTATCCTCTGCATGACCTGTCATTGCCACAGTAAATAGATGAAACCCACTAGCATGAGTAGGAGTTGTTTGAGCCCTAATGTGCCTACTCATTCATGCTTGTTGTCATGCCTGCTATTGCTTAGAGTTGAGTCAGGTCTGATTCATCCGGGATGAATCAGAGGTGTGTGAACATGTCCTACTGTTGAGAGCTAAGAGTGTGAACACGATTTGGTAAAGGTAGCGGTGAGAGGCCATGTAGGAGTACATGGTGGGTTGTCTCATTGCAGCCATCCTCAGGAACTGAGTTCTGTGTTTGTGATCCATGAACAGCTACTACCACACATTGGGTTCCGGTAACTCGGCCCCTCTCGGCTTATTAATCAACTTGATCTCTGTCCAGGAGTTGCAACTAGTTTCTGGTGTTTGTAGGTAGTGTTAGTAGTCTACCAAGTGGCACCCGGTACAGGTGGGCTTGGGACAGACTAGGCACCATGGCACGGTGTACCAAGCGTACATCCACCCGTTGAGGTGGGCTTGGGAACCCTGCTCACATCGTTTGGGGCCGTGAGCGACAGCCCGGCCGGATCTCCTTGCGGATGGAACCCGAATAGGCGATAAACCTGGACGAGAGACTTGTGTGGTTAGTCAGGTCGTGGCCGACTCCCTCGCCCGGTTTCCGCTTGAAGGTTGCCGAGGTACATGACGTGTACAGGGCGATAAGTGGCGAGAGCGTGTGTGAAGAAGTACACCCCTGCAGGGTTATCATTATCTATTCGAATAGCCGGATTCCTCGGATATGGAAACTTGGACCCCTTGTACAGTTCATAGACAAGTGAAAGTGGATACTCTAAAATACGCAAGATAAGTGTGAGTGCTATGGATGGCGTTCTCGTAGGGAGACGGGAGCGGATCCATAGTGGTGTATTGATATGGTGAATATGTGGACTCGTGTGCGCCACCTCAAAAGAGTTACTTGCAGTCGTAGTTCAGGATAGCCACCGAGTCAAAGCTGGCTTGCTGCAGTTAAACCCCACCATCCCTTTGTTGATAATGATGCATATGTAGTTAGTTCTGATGTAAGTCTTGCTGGTTACATTTGTACTCACGTTTGCCTATTTTATGTTTTTTGCAGAGAGACTTCAGTCTCACTAGTAGTTCCGCATGGACTTCGACGTTTAGCTTGTTACCTCAGCTACGATCTTGTGCCCTCGGCAGGATCTGGTAGATAGTCAGGCTTCTCAGCCTTTTTCATTTGTAGATGTCTGTACTCGGACATGTTAAGCTTCCGCTTGTGCTTTGACTTGTGTGCTCTGAATGTTGGGTCATGAGACCCATGTTTGTAATATCTCGCTCCTCGAGCCTAATGAATAAATACTTGAGTCGTAGAGTCATGTTGTGATGCCATGTTGTATTTGCACATATCGAGCATATTGTGTGTATGTTATTGAAATGCTTGGTATGTGTGGGATCGACTATCTAGTTGTTTATCTTTAGTAGCCTCTCTTACGGAAATGTCTCCTAGTGTTTCCACCGAGCCATGGTAGCTTGCTCTTGCTCCGGAACACTTAGGCTGGCCGGCATGTGTCCTTCTTCGTTCTCGTGTACATCCCTTCGGGAAATGTCACGCGATGGATCCGGAGTCTGTTAGCCCGCTACAGCCCGGTTCACCGGAGTCCTGCTAGCCCAGTGCTACAACCTGGATTCACTCGTTGATGACCGACACGTTCGATGCTGGGTCATGGATGCCTGTCCTTGTAAGTTTGTGCCACTTTTGGTTTACGACTAGCCATGTCAGCCCGGGCTCCTTATCATATGGATGCTAGCGACACTATCATATCGTGTGCCAAAAGCATAAACGGTCCCGGCAAAGGTAAGGCGACACCCGTTGGAATACCGTGCGTGAGGCCGCAAAGTGATATGAGGTGTTACATGCTAGATCGATGTGGCATTGAGTCGGGGTCCTGACATAGCTCCAGTGAGATCCCTGAAGAACCTGCCAGGTATTGTCAAACCTCCCCTCCAATGCAACCATGTAGCGACGGACGTGCTCGTCCTCCTCGCTGACACGGTGACGTACCACCTCCGCGGTGTCTGGATGCCTCACCACCGTCACTGGCCCACGCGACCGCCACCAAACAAGGATCGGGTCAACAACGGGCTGCCTCCTCACCAACCCACGTCCCCTAAGGTAGCACCTCCCAATACCAACCCGGCGGAGCCCAGGTCCCAACATGGCCTCGATCAACCAGGCCTCCACCGCCGAGTCGACGGCAGCGAGGATGCGGGATAGGCATCGCCGACGTCGATGCGGGAACTACTTCTATTTATAGTTAAATAAAAGTAGTTTTATTAATTAAATCAACTATCTAGTTCAACTACTAAGCACTTACTATAAATAAATAAGTAGTACTTACTAAAACAAACTACTTCTATATATAGTAAAATAAATTAGTTTATTAAATCAACTAGCTAGTTCAACTATATATAAACTACTTCTTATTTTTTTCCTTTTCTAAATACTATGAACAAAAAATCATTAAAATTCTATGAACAAAATTAATTACACAATCAAATGTCACCAAAAATCTATTAACAATAATATCACCAAACATGCATATTCAATAATAGTATCACCAAAAAATCTATTAACAGAAAAAAATCTAACATAATATGAACAAATAATTACTACACATTTCTAATCTAACAAAAAATCTAATTAATCTAACAAAAAATCTAACATAACATGAACAAATTAATTACTACACATGTAATCTAACAAAAAAATCTAACCTAACAAAAAATCTAATTAAATCAACTAGCTAGTTCAACTATATATAAACTACTTCTTATTTTTTTCCTTTTTCTAAATACTATGAACAAAAAATCATTAAAATTCTATGAAAAAATTAATTACACAATCTAAATATCAACAAAAAATCTATTAACAATAATATCACCAAACATGCATATTCAATAATAATATCACCAAAAAATCTATTAACAGACAAAAAAATCTAACATAATATGAACAAAATAATTACTACACATATCTAATCTAACAAAAAATTCTAGTTAATCTAAGAAAAAATCTAACATAATATGAACAAATTAATGACTACACATGTAATCTAAAAAAATCTAACCTAACAAAAAAAATCTAATGAAATCAACTAGCTAGTTCAACTATATATAAACTACTTCTTATTTTCTTCCTTTTTCTAAATATTATGAACAAAAAATCATTAAAATTCTATGAACAAAATTAATTACACAATCTAAATATCAACAAAAAATCTATTAACAATAATATCACCAAACATGCATATTCAATAATAATATCACCAAAAAATCTATTAACAGAAAAAAAATCTAACATAATATGAACAAAATAATTACTACACATATCTAATCTAACAAAAAATTCTAGTTAATCTAAGAAAAAAATCTAACATAATATGAACAAATTAATGACTACACATGTAATCTAACAAAAAAAATCTAATCTAACAAAAAAATCTATGAATTACATATCTAAATTACTACACATCTAACCTAACCAAAAAAATCTATGAACTTCAAAAAGAATCTAAAAAAAATCTAACAAAAAAAATGCTCACGTCAGCGTCGAGGCGGCGCGGGGCAGGGCGACGACGGGCTCGGGCGGCTGAGGCAGAGGGGCGACGAGGACGGCGGGCTCGGGCGGCAACGGGACGGCGGGCTCGAGGCGGCGGCAAGGAGGGCGACGGCGCTGGGTGGTGGCGACGACGGGCGCGGACGCGGCAGCGATGGGAAGCGGCGAAGACGCTTGCGCGGGCGACGACGGCGGGCTCGGGCGGCGACGGGGACGGCGGGCTCGGCGGCGACGGCGACGAGGAGCAGAGGCGTCGGGGCGAGAAAGAGATGGGTTTTGGCGAAAACTGCTAAGTCCTGTATATATAGCAAGAGCATTGGTCCCGGTTGGTGGCTCCGACCAGGACTAATGCCTTTTAGTTCGGTTGGAGCCACCGACCGGGACCAAAGGCCTCATTTCAGCAGCGCAAAGGGCGGGAAACGAAGACCTTTGGTCCCGGTTGGTGGCTCCAACCGGGACTAAAGATGAGCATTCGTCCCGGTTGGTCCAACGAACCGGGACCAAAGATTGGCATTTGTACCGGTTGGTTCCATGAACCGGTACCAATGGACCCGTGTAACTACTTTTTTATTTTCTGCAGCTATTTTTTTGTTGATTCTTCCTGCAGCTGTTTTTTAGTCCCACCTTGCCAAGCGAGAGGCAGTCGCAGGTGTTTATAAGCCCTGAGTGCAGAGACGATGACGAAGAGGCTTAATGCTCCTGCACGTTGGTTAGCTTCAAGCCTTGAGGAATACGGTAGACTGCACAGAGCTATGTGCAGTGCAGTTGACACTATTTTGAAAGGCTTGAAGCAAATTAACAAGCATTGCGCCTCTTATTTATTTTTAATGACTTATTACAATTCAAAAATAAAAAGAAAAAAATAAATGTAGCAGAAAAGAAAAAAACTATATAAAAAACTACTCAGAAATAATTAGAAGAAAAAATAATTTTGATTAACTTTACTAAAAAATATCATAGATCAGATATGTTCTGACCGTTGCAGCCGGCGATGGTGGTCATCTCTTCCATCAGAGGTGGTCGGCCTGAGGCTGGTTATTCGGATCTCGGGATCCGTCATCTGGCACCAGCTGCGAGTCAGGGAGACGTAGTTGCCAGTGAAAACCGAGCTGACGGCGGGCGATGGCGGCGTTCCATGTTGTTACCTTGATGAAGGCATCGTCGTGTGACGACCGTTGACCCACTCTTATTGCTCCGGGGGAAACTATATAAAAAAACCACTCAGAAATAAATAGAAGAAAAAATAATTTTGATTAACTTTACTAAAAAAATAGCATAGATGCTTATTTTTAATGACTAATTACAACTCAGAAATAAAAACAAAAGAATAAATATAACAGAAAAGAAAAAAACTATATAAAAAAGTTCTCAGAAATGAATAGAAGCAAAAAATAGTTGTGATTAACTGTACTAAAAAAGGAGCATATATGCTTATTTTTAATGGCTTATTACAACTCAGAAATAAAAAGAAAAAAATAAATATAGCAGAAAAGAAAAAAATATAAAAAACTACTCAGAAATGAGCATAGATGCGCTTATAGAGGAAATTCAACTTAAATTCATAACGAATTTCAAGAGAAATCCGTATGAATTTAGGCTAAATTCCCTATATAAGGGCATCTATTTTCATTTTCAGAGGAGCTCAATAAGATAGAGAGGGAGGGGCTTATAAATCGGTCTGATTCCCCTTCGGTTGGCGAGGTGGGACTAAACTCTGGCCGCAACGGGGACCAACCCTTTAGTCCCGGTTGGTGGGACGAACCGGGACCAATGGTGTTGGGCCAGGAGCGAGGCCCATTGGTCCCGGTTCGTCCCACCAACCGGGACCAATAGGTCCAGACGAACCGGGACCAATGGCCCACGTGGCCCGGCCGGCCACCGGGCCTCAGGAACCGGGTCCGATGCCCCCATTGGTCCCGGTTCTGGATTGAACCGGGACTAATGGGTTGGACCGGCCTGGACCATTGGCCCCTTTTCTACTAGTGCACCTATTACACTGCTCCCACAATGCTTATTTGGAAGGAAAAGCGCTACCTCGTGTCCTTTGTTGCTGATATTGAGACGTTTAAGATCACTAACGGAGCTGGTCCAAATGATGAACCATACCTGCCCCTAGTGCACACACTGAACAAGAACAACATTTCTAGAAAATGTATGGTAAGATTTTGATCGCTACTACATATATATGTGTTACTATTGCTTAATATGTTACTATTATGTTCAAGAATAGGAGCTCCCTAGATGTGTTGTGCCTCACGTGATGGATGACTACACTACTAGGGAAAACCCTAGTAGTAGCGCTTGAAATAGATATACCAGTAGCGTTGGATGCAGCGCTACTGCTAAGGCGCTATAGCTAGCAGGTAGTAGTAGCGCTTGTTTACAAGCGCTACTGCTATACCTAGTTAGCAATAGCGCTTGCTTTTCGCAAGCGCTTCTGATAAGAGTAAGTAGTAGTAGTGTTTCATCTGAAAAGTGCTACCGCTAAATTTTCCTGTATTTCCAAAAATGCTGCTTTATTGTCGCTATCTTTGTATAGGTTTTATATACAGTACTTTCATCATATGATTTTATGACTATGATTAGTTATTATTTATAAAAGTGGGTGAAATGAATATGGATTAGATTCAAATGGAGGCAACATGTGGTGCACATCGAAAGTACTACTAGTCCAAATTAGATCAAGTTTGGATTAGTAGTACTTTCGACATGCACCACATGTTGTCTCCACTTGAATCTAATCCACGTTCATTTAACCCACTGCTATATATAATAACTCATCATGCTCATATAACAACTTAGCATCATGCATCATCATAATATTAAATAACCCATCATTGGTACCATAATAACAAGTTCTACTCATCATCATCATACAACTTCTACTCGTTATCATGATAACAAGTCATACTCATCATCATCATACAACTTCTACTCATTATCATGATAACAAGTCATACTCATCATCATCATAGTCATCTAACGAACCCTACTTCATTGTTCTTAGCACATGATCAGGAGTATTAGCTAGGATCTAACTATCTTCTCTTAGGTAAAATAGCACAAAACAAGATAGGCCCTAACTCTCCATTATGAAGAATGGATATTATCCTCTCTCCAATTCTTGCGCGTCGCACAATGTTGCTTCCAAGTACCTCCCTACGACTAACCATGCATTGTTTCCAATCTTTGATTGTCATGTCTTCATCGGTTTTAGAAATACGGTATGAACATCTGTGATGCGTAGGATGAACTGGCCATAAGCTCATAACATCAAGGCGACCTTTCGGAAACATCAGATGGGGCACACAATCCTTCAAGATTTTCTGTTGAAAAACATAGTAATAACTTCGTAGTTAGCAATGTACTTTAGTTTTAGAAGAATTTATGCAAAAGATGCACAGATGCCGTAATAGTAAAAAAATCTTACCATGCCATCTCCATGGATGTTATCGTAGTTCAACATGTGCACTATATAGTGGCATGTATTAGCATAATGTGCAGGAGTTTGATTATAGATATTGTAATTCTCAAGATCATTAATAAATGAGATCAGATGATTTTTCTCCTGATAAGTTAATTCTGCGCCATCGGTGTAGTAGGTTCTGTTTACCATCTTCCGCACATTCTTTGAAGAATTAAAATAAGCTATCAATGGAAATAAGCTTTCAACTATTTTGAAATAACCAATATAAATTACTTAATAACTATGTTTGAGAAACTCACATAATGGTAGAATTGGAAGCGTATCAACAAGGACTCAAATGTCCATATTGTCGTCCTTGATGTCAGGATCACCAAGATCCATGGTGACAAGCATACCCTCATGGAAATCATATGCCTTGCAAAGTGCTTCCCAATTCGGGCAACCAAAATGGGATACGCTCACAGAATTGTATAGATTTATAGGAAAATCAGAACCATGATGGGTCCTTAGGTGAACTATCTTTGTTTCCCAATTTTCATGATCTTCAAAATACATCTTCTCCAAGACATACCGTCTTGCATGGCATGGGATAAGCTAATCGAATTGTAAAAGACGAAAATTACACGTTGATGACGAAGAAGTCGAGCTTAATTGCGAAAAAACATTTTGCATCGTTGCTTATTGTTTCAACATCGAAGGTCTCCTGAAACTTACTGCTGAAGCGCAGACCTTCTACCAAGTAAGGCCTATCGCAGAAACCCCGATTGTCGCCGCACCAGGAGCACTCCGCGAGACTTTTGTCATCCGACGACATTTCCTATGTTCATAATTCAAATATTAAACTTCTAAAATTCAATATATGTACTAAAAAACTAAATTAGATCATTATTATTCAACACGAATTGACTATCGCTGCGTCGAGCCTTTTTTTGAAAACTCTCAGCTCATGTGGTGTATATATTTGACTGTTGGTGATGGTTGCTCATCCCTTCTTCCCCAAGTGCATTAAACCAAAATGTCTAGCACACGGGAACGAAGGAAAAGCGACCCCCACGACAACAATCAGCATTCTTCTTCTCTCATATATGGTGGACACACTCCCGCACTGATTTTTTGACCATCGGTGATGGTCATTACTCCTCCTTCCCCTAATGCATAACAAAGGTCTAGCACAAGGAGAAGAAGGAGAGACTACCCCCACGACAACAGTCGGGATTCTTCCTTTCTCATATATGGTGCAGACACTCTCTCACTCATTTTTTTATTGTCATGTATGGAGCCTCGACAGACTTAAAGTCAACCCGAAATGTCGTTTAATTATCTTTCTAGAAAATCCAGGCCACTCGATATTTCCTACATATTCTAGCACAAGTCATGCAAAAATTCACAGAAAAACCCGGCATGACCTTTGCTTGAAAAGGACATATCGAGCGCCTGAAATTTGCCAGAATGGAAATTAATCAACATTCCGGCAAAACATAAGCCACTCAGAGGTGTTACCTGCAAACATGGCCACTTGGGCAAGCACATATCCTATTTGCATTCAAACTTGATGGTCATTGCATTCAAACTTGATGGTCATTGCATTTCAATGGTTGAAAATATGAACAAAAACATTTCAAAATATCTTATATGACTCGTATTGACATGGAGATTTAGCTGGTCTCACCTCCAGGTTGGAGGGGGTCGGTGACGGGGACGATGGCGGCGACGACATGGAGATTTGGCTGCAAAAACAAAATATAAATAAAAAAATTATTATCCTCATCTTAGGACTTAGTGAAACCCTATAAGCTATCAACTAATCAAATGCATACGCCTTGCATAGTGCTCTCCAATTTGAGCATGCAAAATAGGAGTAGTTTTCTAATTTGAGCATTCAATAAGCAAAACTAAATCATAAAATGAATTAGTACTCAAATTAGCATGCATTCAATAAGCAAAACCAAATCATCTCATGCGTCGGTACATCGTCGAATATTATCACTAATACATCTCGAATAGTATCATACATACAACCTCACTAATACAGCTAAAACCCTAGCGAACGACGGGTGTCAGCACGGGCGGTGGACACCCAAAGAGAAGGAAGCATCACAGGATCATAGATCCAGTGAGATCCCTGAATAACCTGCCCGGAATTAGAGAACCTGCCCTCCAACGCAATAATGTAGCGACGGACGTGCTCGTCCTCCTCGCTGACACGGTGACGTACCACCTCTGCGAGGCCCTCAAGCCTTCGCACCGTCACTGGCCCACGCGACCGCCACCAAATAAGGTTCGGTTCAACGACAAGCGAGGCTTTCATGTTGTCCTGCAACCTCGCCCAGCCGGAGATCTGATTCATCTGGCTATGGGCGATCGCATGCATGCGCCTGTAAGAGTCCTCGCCTGCCCGCGAGATATTTTGCCAAGCAGTCGCGGCGCGGGAGGACATCTCTCCTACATTCACGGCACGGCGGGACATCTCTGCTACTTCCGCGGCGCGGCCGGATCAGGCTGTTGCATCGACGGTGCAGCGTGACCTCCGTGCTGCTACGGCCGCGCGGCGGGACATGTCGGCTGCTTACGCAGCGAGGCGGGACATCTCTCGTTCTTCCGTTTCCATGCTCGCCTCTCCCTGGTGTCAATCTCTCGACCCAGAACTCACGCTAGCCATGGCGGACGCAAGGGAACAATAATGAATGACTTGTTTGTTTTTGTGGATGAGAAGTTGAGGAGGAATGTGCAGTCATGTTGGAGTAGTAGTATTTATAACCGAGTACTAAGACGCTCCTAAGTGGGAAACCGTTTAGGTTTCGATTGGTGTGAAAAGGTTTGCAATTTAGAATATGACGGGACGCAGGCTCAAAATTTATTGACGGTTCTATAATTTCTAAGTGCGACACTATTCTCGGATGGTGTGACGTGGGCACGCTTTCTCGGCCGCGTACGTGCCGTTTGCACAATAGGGTGTACCGCTATAGTCAATGTCAGCACATTCTTGTTCCAAGAACCGTGCGTGCTCGTTATTACCATCACGCACGCTTCATTTAATTAGAATGTGTGCCCGTCTAGCGCACGCACGTTGATCTGTCTAACTGTTTATGTTTGTTGTGGCTAATCGCAAACAGTTCATCCGTGTAAAGTGTATGCCATCAATCACAGACACTTTGATCTGGCTGGCCGTTTCTATTCTGTTGCCTAATCGCAAACAGTTAATCCTTTTAAAGTGTATGCCCTCAATCGCACACACCTTTATCTAGCTGCCCGTTTCTGTTGTTCTACCTCATCACAAACAGTTAATCCGAGTGAACTGTATGTCGTATATCGCACACGCCTTCATCTGGCTGCCCGTTTCTGTTCTTCTTCCTCATCGCAAACATTTCATTAAACTAAAATGTATGCCCTGCATCGCACATGCAACCAAAATCTGAACCGTGTTTGATGCATCCTTCATCGCAAATGTTTTGCACCTTTTTTGACGGTTTTTTTACACCGCTGTTTGCGATTATTGCATCGCACACAGTTTCATCGAAGGGTCGCTAATCGTAGTGTCGCGTTAGTAGCATCCTGCAGTAGTGAATGTGTCTACAAAAGACAGTCTTGTCACTAGCAACCACCACGTGAGTTTTGCCCGGTGGTGGCGATGGGTAGTGGGAGGGTGATGACGGTTCTAGGGCTCGTGAGAACCCGGCTGAAGTATTCAATGCCCAAGACCTTTGAAAATATTGTATAAGGAGAACTAGTTCAGTTGAGTTAATTGTTTCTTTTGTTTACGTGCTGCATAAAGGATATGCTTAACAGGGGCATGATAAGAAATGCCAATGTTTCATCTACCAAGAGGCCATATTATAAAGAAATTGCACAAGCACCATTACCATGAAAACTCTATTATTATGGAGTTTCCAAGGCCTGATTTTAATTACTGTCCAAACTTTCATTCACACACATTGTTGTCACTCCACATCCATGCATACTCACCACCTTCTTCGGATTCAAGAAGCGTTATTCCTGACGACTGGACCACCAAGCAATATTCTAGCTACAGAGCGAGATACATGACCACCGCACGCGCATGCATGTTGCACGTCTCCAGCAAACAGCTGAAGCTCTTCGATCCAAGATGGCCTCCCCATCCTCTAGTGGCCATCCTAACACTCTGGCAGGCCTGCTACCATTCATGTCTTCTTCACTGATGGGGCATCGGAGGAACACACAGAAGCCTCATCTGCTGATGATGGATATGTTTCATGGTTTGAGGTATTACTTCTGTAATTTTTTCATTCAGAGAACCGAAATGGGAGTTAATTCGCAGATATATCAATACCATTACAATGAATGCATGTAGGGCTCCCTGTATGAGACAAGTACCATCACATGATGGGCTGGCGTGTATCACGCTATCCCTTGCTGTGTAGTCTGGATTGGTAGTATACAAGAGGACAACCCATATGAATATTGTGGAATAATTAGGGTGGACCATGAAATGACGGCCGGAGATAGTTACTACAAGTTCAAAAGAGATAGTGTCGTGCATCACGCCTTCCGTTGTTTTATAGTACAATATTCCTGACAAAAAGAAGTATGAGATATGTTGTGCCTATGTGAGAAAACAACAAAATAGAAAGATAAGGACAAGGATTGATATGTGTAGCACCCTCCGTGAGATATTGATCATTAGTGTTATAGCTCATTAAAAATAATAATAACGTGTATGAGTTAAAGTACCGGTAGAATAATTTTAGTTAACACATATACCTACTTGCGATATGTAAAAAAAATACAGTCATTCAAATTCTGTCTACCAACTAGGTCCTCTCTTTTTTTTCAATAGACATTCATATTCTTTTTGCACAAAATTTACATACATATTTTGAGCCCTTTAAATACATGTAAAGATAATATAATTTTTTAAGTTATAAATAATTTCATTAATGGTTTATCATGTAACTACAAGACTAAAACATCGAGAAATAGTGTACAAATTCGTATGGTCTTAAAAGTTTCAAGCATTGTTAAGGTTGTAAGAGCAACTCTAGCAGACCCCGCATCCCGCAGGCCCGCAAAACGCGTTTGCAGTTCGCGGAAAAAACGTCTTTGCGGGCCGGCGCGGACGGCCGCAGAGGCAGACTGCCCAAACGAACCTGTATAAAAGGATATTCATGGAATATACTTTTTTACAGGTCGGCTTTGCGGGGTCTGCTCTTGCGCTGCTGCATCCCGCATCCCACCAGTCTGCAAAATATCAATACCACACCATAATTATCAATACCAACACAATACAACAATCATCCACATTACAAATAATTATTCAAATCACTGAATACAAATAGAAATAATGCAATACAAAACTTGTTCCGAATACAAATAAAAATACAAATGAATTAAAAAATGAGTTTGTTACTGTCCAGCCATTTGCCAATGGTGCTAAATGACATCCTCCTGAAGCTGAAAGTGGGTGTTCGCATTTTCAATCTCCTTGTATGTTTAAAAAAAAGCTCTAATGCGGTTAGGGTCTCTAACTGGTTTGACACGGCTGCCCACATTGTCGTAGAAGAATTCCAAGTTCATCCATCTCTTATCTTCGAGAATCATATTGTGAAGAATAACACAACATGTCATGATGTTCTTCAAGGTCCGCTTGTCCCAAAAATGAGCAAGACCATGAACAATGGCAAACCTAGATTGCAAAACCCCGAATGCTCTTTCAATGTCTTTTCGGGCCGCCTCTTGCACTCTTGGAAACTCACATTGTTTTTTAGTTTTGGGTTCTTTGATGCTCTTGAAAATGTGCACCAAGGAGGGTATATACCATCTGCAAGATAGTATCCTTTTGTGTATGCATGCCCATTGATAGTGTACTTGCAAGCAGGAGCATCACCACTAGCAAGCCTAGCAAACAAATGAGACCATTGCAACACATTGATATCATTGAGAGTGCCCGGCAAACCAAAGAAGCAATGCCAAATCCATAAATCATCGGATGCTACGGCCTCTAGCACAATTGTTGCATCACGAGACTTGCCACAATACATTCTCTGCCATGTCTTTGGGCAATTTTTCCATGTCCAGTGCATACAATCAATGCTACCTAGCATGTCAGGCCAACCTCTCCTCTCATTAGATGCCATCAACTTTTTGTGTCATCCTCGTTCGGTGACCGAAGATATTCAGGACCAAAGACACGGACGGTCACTTTGGCAAATCTACGCACCGACTCAATTGTTGTATCTTCACCAATGTGAAGATACTCATCGGCATAATCAGCCGGAACGCCATACGCAATCACCCGTATAGCTGCCAAGATTTTTTGATATGCACTAAATCCCTTCAAGCCCGCGGCATTTCTTTGTTGTGTAAAATACCGACAATTGGCCTCGCAAGCTTGAACAATTCTAACAAAGACGGATCAGCGCATTCGGTACCTTCTCCGGAAGAGGTGCGGTGGATATGTTGGATTCTCCGCGAAATAGTCTTGCATCAACATCTCATTCCCAAGATGGCGATTCCAAGGGATGCAAAGACACCCGACGGTCGATCCGCGCCGCCTCTTTCGGTTCTCGTCTTCGTGCTCCTTGACGGCAAGAGCCATCACCAATGTTTGCTGCCGAAAGTTTGAGAGCATCATCTCAACATCCGAGTCGTCCGAATCGGACGAATCGGAGAGAAGAAACTTCTCGCACGGGCTCAATACCATCTAAATGAACGAGAAGCCCACGCCGCGTCAACCAACCGGGCTCAATTCCATCGACACGAAGCTCAAAAAAGCACTAACCTGCGGCGACGTGGGGCGTCTCGAGGGCGGTCGATCCCCGGCGGCGACAGCGACGAGGGGCGGCTCTTCTCGCCGGATCCGCGGGGGCGGTGCGGCCTAGCGGTGGTGAAGGGTACAAAAGGCCCCGCCGGCGCAATTCCGCTCGCAGATTTGGCCGAAAATAGGCAGCGGTGGATAGGCGGAACCTGTGGCGGGCGGCGGCGGAACGAGCTGGGGAAAGGGCGCGGGCTGAAATGTCCCTCCCGCCAAATGCTTCACTACGATACGGGGCACCGCAGGGGCGAGGCGGAAACACGCGAATACGCGGGTTAAGGCCAAGTTTTTGCCGCGCCCCTCAAAAAATTTTGCGGGCCAGCCGCATTTGCGGGGTCTGTTCGCGCGGGATTTTCCGCCACCGACCCGCATTTTGGCGGTTATTTTGCGGTCGGGGCCTTTTGCTGGGTCTGCTAGAGTTTCTCTAACATTATGTACTGGTTCTCTCTCTCTAGATCCAGCCATGCTATCTTCCGTGTTTTTTGATTAAAATACTGTACGGGAGACCCATACAGTATGAATGTGAGCATCGGAATTTGAACGATCAGTGGCTATATTGACCTCCACGTCTTCTTTAGGTCTTGTTCTATTCCTTGAGGTCAGTTTGCCACATGAGCTACGTTGGTGTTTTCCTTCTGCGATTGGCTGCACCCGGCATGCTGCCGAGCTAAATTCAATCCCCCTGGTGGCGGGGCCTGCCCCTCCTTCAACCAGGGCCGGTCCTAAGATTTTGGGGGCCAGGGGCGGAACCAAAACTATGGGCCCTTAGCGTCAATAATATAGTAGTAATAATGGATATATGCATATATGTAATGTTTACAAATATACACTTAAATGCATTAGTATACATATTAAATAATCATACATGTTACCTATAAAAAACCAATCCTCGGTGCAAAGTTACTTATGATGGAGTCGATGTCAATCTAATCCAACAACTTCTTCTCAATGCATAACATTGCCAAACCATTTAAACTCGGTGGAGTCATTGTCTCAAATAGTTCTTCAATATCTGTATCTTTGCAAAGCTTCTTTCAACCGGTGCCACAATTATATGCCTGTAAATAAGATTGATAAGCAATAGAGGCATTTGGATAAAAAAAATGACTTCCCTAACATGCTAAAAAAATCACATAGTTCACCATACGACGAAGTGAATTTATAATCTTTAATTCAGAACCGAAAAGGCAAAACTGGATGTTCATCAACACTAGCAGATGTGCATGTGCACCTGTTGAAATAATTGTACTATCAGGGCAACTTACATTTTTATCATCTATATTGATGTCAACATTTTCCTGTTGTTAAGATTCAGAATTCCCATCAATTTTGGTTCTCTTCCTCCACAAAAAATCACCAATTCACCATTTGGAATCTACGAAGCATATTACCTTGATAATTTTATCAAGAGCGCCTCTGAGTGTATCAAGTCGTCCACATATTGTACTATCTTTGTAAACCATGCTGGAAATAAATAAACAATGGCATCAAAGGCTGATGGGGACCAGCCATGCACGATGTATGCAAAGGGAAAATTGATTAATTTAGTACTGAACATATAGGGATTAGGGAATAGTATAATATACCTTGGATGGATTGGATCGTTCAGCGATGAGATGTGGATCACGTCGGCTCTAGCGACTAGCGCTCGGCGATGTGTGTGTGTATGTCAGCGTCTGAAGACGGGAGAGAAAGCGGCATCGCGTATTGACTACTGACTGCATCTTGCGATCGGGGCGCCCGGGAACAGAGATTGTCACCGGCGAGACGGTTAACTGGCGATCAATTAGGAAGGAAATTATAAGAGAGAAGGAGCGTAATGGCGTGCTTATTATCGCCAAAAAGACGGCGTCGGATCTGGGGATTGCTAGGCGATGGAATAGGAAGAAGTTCACTATGTTTGCCAGCTCCTCACGCCTGGCTACCTCGCGGCCCATATAGTTTACGCATACACCTGCGGAGGTGCCCCTGAATTGTGGGGGCCCGGGGCGGCCGCACCCCTGCCCCCCCCCCCCCCTCCCCCTCAGGGCCGGGCCTGCCTTCAACTGCACAAGGCCTACGCATGTTGCAAAGATGACATATTAGATTTTCCAAACCGCTTCTAGACATCATTTCGTGTGGCTGTCGTGCAGATCTGCAATTTCCGTCATTGAAATCTTAGGAATGTAATAAATGCCTCAAATATTGCAGACGGGCCAAAAAAACCACGGGTGCAACATGCTTTGCAGATACCACTTTTCCTCGTTCGCCATTCGTTATAACCAATGAAGTCATTGCAGGAAGAATGAGGCCGACGGTGGACTACATCTAGTCTCCTTAATTTTCGCATCGTGCGGGAGGTTCATGGTTCGGCAATAGGCCATCGGTGGGACATATTACTGCAAATGACCTATCACATCCTCAAATTAATTATACCTCCAAAGCCGGACGACCAACCCTCTGCTTAAAAGTCCATATGCAAGTTGCGAATAAGCCGTCCTCATTGGCAAGACTCAACCGTAAAAACTAAATGAATGTGAATAGTGATATTGAGATCTACTGCTTTACCTAGCGAAACAAAAAAGCACGTAATGTTCATCTAGTAATGCTTGAATTATGCAATGAAATGACGCTTCGCCGAGTAACAAAGTGCGGGCTTTCGGCAAAGTTTACCCACCGTCACTGAGCCGTCAACAATTGACGGCCTTGCCACATGGCACCCCATTGCCGTGGCTTACTGTTTGTCTCACGGCATATGATGCCATTACCGAGTTTGTTTCGTTTGTCGAGTTTGTCTTGTTTTCCGAGTTCCTTTTATTTGTCTCTCGGTAACAGCATGTCTTTGCCGTGCTCCATGTTTTGCCGAGTTTGGCTCTCGCCATACAACGTGTTTGCCGAGTTCCCGTGTTTTAGTTCTCGACATAGCTCAAAGCACTCAACATACAACGATTCTCTAGTAGTGGTGACACTAGATGAGAACTCAGCAACTAACTAAGGACTAAACCGGTAAGAATGAACTGAAAAATATAGCGTCCGCAATGAGAAGCTGAAACATCATTCACTAGCTTGTTAAAGTTCATTTTGATTATTTACTAGGACTAGCTGCACAACACATCAACACCATAGTATACTCCTTCGCAACAGATATCAAGTTATTCCAAGGCAATACGATATTAAATCTCAGGTGCAAGGCCGATAAATATCACGACGCACATGGTCCCCAGGGTAGTGAAACAAGGCTTGCAGACTCGGTCAGTGGCTAAATGGCTAACCATTGACTGCAAGGTTTTTCGACGGATTTTCTCTCTAACATCTTCCGGATAAGCAAAGTGTGATCCGTAATAGTTCAAGCATATATACTTGGATACGAGTGCACTATTTGATTTCCATATTTCTTTTCGTACATGGTCCATCTATGTGTCACATCATGTCAAGCTATCTCATGCTTTCTATATTTCATGCATGGGCATATTAGTACACGACGACATGCATTTAGTCTCTTCTAGCACCCTGCACAAAGGACAAAAAAGTGTAGTAAATCATCAATTTTGTTTAAAATCATTTGCTTGCCCGATGAAAACTGCCCTTGGATTAAGAAAATTCAAGAGAATGAAATTTAACTATTTCAAGGAAATAAAAATACTTGGGTCCGCCCTGCACTACCATCCTGGGGTCAAGCACGGCTTCGCCGGCCGATCCTCCGGCGGCGGCGATGCTATAGAGGGCGGCGGGGGCTGGCTGCTGGGCAGCGGTTAGGGTTTCCCCCGAGTCGCCCAAGGAGGGCGACATGGGGGTGGGAAGCGCGGAGCCAGCTCCACATATACAAGGCATGAGGATGCGAATTAATTACAGCTTCAAACTCCAATAGCTTTACGTTCTTCTTTTAAATGATTTACACATAATACCAGGCATAACAGTTCTGTTGATACAGAGCTAAGGTTCAGTTTAAAAATAGTGGATAACTTATCGTCGACCTTCTGTTTTACATTCTTTTATTCTGCAAACTGCAAAAGAAAGTTACTATGAATCTAGTTTATCATGCACAAGAGTCATTGTCTGACTAACTATGGGCATATAAGAGAGATAGGTTAATCCATTCAAAATTTTCTGTTTCCGCACAAAACGTCTTACTGTATGGTTCATGTTGACAAGTCAAAGTATAATGTACTCCGCGTATTAGATTTATGTCAAGTCAAACTCTACAAAGTTTGACCAAATTTATGCTAAAAAAATCAACATCTACAATATCAAATATATACACCATGAAACTATATTTTATAATGAATAGAAAAATATTGATTTGATATTGTCAATGTTGGTAATTTTTTCTATAAGTTTGATCAACATAGAGATACTTTAGCTTCGCACAAAACTTATATGCAAACCAAAAAGGACCGGAGGGAGAATAACAGAAGTGGTGTGGAAAAACGTGTGTATATATTAATCCATTAAGTGTATTAGCAGGACATCGTAGCCTGGACACTGGATAAAAGTGGACAAGTAATTATTTGATTAATTGAATACCATACGAATAGGCAGGGTAAGCTAATGTCTAAATTGGGAAGATAAAAAAAAGTATCCACCAATCGCATGTGAACACCTACTCATGGCTTAAGCTCATGCACATCCACATCGGTACGTGCATGTGTGTGGCGGGGAATGAATGAAGGCACTCGCATTTTCCCCTTCTTTTGTGCAACGGGAGGCTAACTATAGTGGAGAAAAGGCGGGGCATGCATGCATTCATTGGCTCTCTATAAATAACGAGGGCCTGGAGCAACACATGTATCAACAACCCACAGCTTCACAAGCCAATACACACACACAATTATATTCTCCTTTCCAGAGCTAGCTAGCATCAATGGCTACTGGTGCTCAGATGAAGATGGTTGCCATCGGCATGATGCTGGCCATCATGTTCATCGCTGCAGCTAATGCGGAACCAGCGCCTGCAGAAACTTGCATCGACAAGACCGAAAAAGTTGGTCTTGCCACTGACTGCATCTGCTCCAAGAACTGTGCTTGTGCAGGAAAGTGCATCTTAGAAGGCGGCGATGGTGGCGAAATCCAGAAGTGCTTTGTCGAATGCGTGCTGAAAAACGACTGCAACTGCAATGCTAAGCACCACAGTGCCGCAGCCCCTCAGTAAGGAGACTCCTGGTTGGAGATTCTTCAGCCATGCTATGAGGTCTGCGTCCACAAGTCCACAGTCAACATTTGAGTAAATTTATCATCGTGACTAATAATGTTTTATTCTAAATAAAGCTCTTATACCTGCGTTCTTGGCATGCGCTTATTGCTTGGAGTGAATGTATGTTGAGAGTTGGTTTCCCGGTCACAGCTGATATATATGCTGCCAGTCACGTGTACGATGACTGCCACATGTATTGCTGGAAAATGAATATGTATGTGTATTTGTCTGTTTCGTGTTTTGTGTCATTGTAAAAATAAGTTGTACGCTGGAGCATGACAACAAGTGTATTTGGCTACTATAATATTATTAATGATATGATGTCTTGTTTAAACTGACGTCACTATAGCTTCTATATATTGGTTCTCGATCTATCTGCTCTGGTGTACTAGTGCACAAACTTAGCCATATTACAGGCTGTGTTGTGAGGTGGGTGTTGAATTGTGCACCGCTTCAAAGATTCTCTTGTTTCCTAGCTCTACTTTGCAGAATGTTCAGGATTATGAATATTTATGGCGGCAACTTCTGAAAAATATTATAACAATGGTTGCATTTATTGGTGGCTTGATTCCTGTATGAGATATGGATCATGTCATGGCATGACTAGTGAATCACGTCCCCTCTTTTTGTGTAGTCATGACTGAGGATATATACATACAAGGGAACAGCAAATACAAAGGCTGAGGAAACATATGCAATGGATCATGTAATGACCGGATAGTGAATCACGCCACCTCTTGTTGTGTAGTCATGATTGACGATATATATATACAAGGGAACATCAAATACGAAGGCTGAGGGAACATATGCAATGGACCTTGTAATGAAGATAGTAGTAACCATTTTTTGACAGAGAGAAAATGAGCCATATATCAACTATATTGATTGTTTCTGTTGTTTCCGAAAGTTTTGGCGTTGAACTGGGTACCAGCCAAGGCACCTAAGTACAAGAAACCTACTTTCATTATTTCTAGTTTTAGCATAAAATAACTAATAAAAAAAAAAAGCAAACCATCCACATATTTTAGTACGTTTGGACATAATCTATTATACTATTAATTATCTGATTTGCTTATTATGATTCAGGAAAGATATCAAGGATGATTTGAAAGACCCATTTGATGACTTCTAGGTAAGTTAGACATTGAAAGTCTGACCCATGGGATCTTATCATGGATTCCTAAAATACATGTTACTTGAGAAATTCAAAATCATAGGCTCGTATATTTACTTAATTTGAATTTAAAATAATGATTAAAGTGTTAGCAAGGACCCATCATGTGACTCCATTCAGTAAAGAACAATCGTGCGACTCCTTTCAGTAAAGACCCATCGTGCGACTCCACGGGGAGCACCTCCAGGCAACTCCGCTCACCTGCATAGCCCCCAACTTGCTCCATCCAGCTAGACGAACCATCTGCCACCGCATTACTGAGCCCAAATCCATGCACGATGTCCCCCTGGCAAACCACGTGAAGGTGGAGCTCAGCGCCCGCAGCCAGTGAAGCCTCACAGTTGTCGGGCCCCGCTGCCACCATAGAGTCTCACCGTGGCAGCATAGTACACCACAGAGCAATAGAAGACTAGATCAGCCACCGCCAAGACTTCCCTTCACTACCTTGGTTGCCCAACCACAACTAGCGTAGCCCCAAATTCGGCCCAATACTTCATGTCTGCAATTAGTCCACTGAGCATCAGGTGCCAAGCACTGAACACCGACCATCGAGCCTCCGCGGCTACCTCACCATAGAGAGATCCAAGGCCGGACACCATGTTGAGCGTGCCAAGACGTCCAGAGGCCGGCCTTGACATTGTGTCTGCGCAAGACAGTCCTGCTGCTGGCGACCACCGCGCGGGCTTTGTCTGGTGGTGACGAGGGGTAGTGGGGGAAGGATGGCGGTAGCTCTACTAGGGCGGGTGAGAAATGCGATGAAGTATTCAATGCCCGAAACCATTGAAAGTGTTGTAGAAGTGGTGCTAATTGAGTTGAGTTACTTCTTTTTTTTTTGGTGAGGCAGCGTGGCGCCCACTCCAGCAGCGGCGGCCGGAGGGTGTGGAGCACGTTCGACGAGATCAGGGAGGCCCTTTGGCTGACCACCAAGGGTCTCCATGAGGCGGAGATCGAGTTCCACGAGGCAAAGGAGGCGTTCGAAGCAAGAGAAGAAGGCGCTGCCACATGGCTCGAGACGGCCAAGGAGAGCTACCACGTCGCCTACACTTTGGACCGCTCCGTGACTGAGTACAACCTCAACGTCAAGCCCTAGACTAGTTTAGATTTACGTTTATCTACTATGTTTTAAGTTTGTGTGTTAGAATATGTGATGAACTCCGGTGAATTATCTTCTCATGAAGTTGAAGTTTAAATTATGCAGTATCATATATTGGATCTGTTCTGCCATGCCTTCCGCGTCACCGTAATTCATTTTGCAGGATCCCTTAGATGAAATTTGCGGCAACGCGTTTTACAGGATCTGCTAGAGATGCTCTTAGGAGTAAAAAGTGTAGTAAATCATCCATCTCGTTTAAAATCATTTGTTGGTCTGATGAAAACTTTCCTTTTATTAAAAAAATTCAGGAGAATGAAATAGAACTATTTGAAGGAAATAATGGTACATGGTCTCATAGAAAGTATGAGTTACTTTTATATATATTTGAAATTTGTAGGTCTTTATATGGACTGTTCATCTGATGATTTCTTTGGAGATAGTATATCGTTAGTTACCGTAATTAGTAAAAAGGAAGTTTTCCTTTAAGCTCGACATAGGCATGACCATGCCAATTAATTACAGCTTCAAGTTCCAACTGTTTTGTGTTTTCTTTAACATGAGTTACCCGTAAGACAGGTCAAAACAGTTTTGTTGATACTGAGGTAAGGTTAAGTGAAAAATTAAAATGGTATTTTGCACGAAGATGTACCTTTAAAATAGCGGAAAACTTATTGTCAACCTCTGTCTTCCATCCTTTTTTCTTCGAATTGCAATACAATGTTATTGCGCATCTTGTTTGTCCTGCACAAGAGTCATGCTGTGAATCACTTTGTGCACAGAAGAGAGATAGGTTAATCCATTCAAAATATTTATGTTCCTAAAAAATTCCTTACTATACGGTCCGTGTTGACATGTCAAAGTAGAATTTATAACAGAAGTGGTGTAGAAAAACGTGTGTATATATCATCCATTATGTGTACTAGCAGGACGTGGTGGCAAGGACACTGGATAAGAAGTGAAAAGGTAATTAGGTGACTAACTAAGTTAATGTGCAAATTGGAAAGATAAAAAATGTATCCGCTAGCCTGTTAATTTTGTTTTTATAGTATGGGCTAATTGCATATCAACATCTAGTAGTATTCATGCCTGTTAGAGTAAGCTCATTGCCCGCAGTCAGTGAAAGCCTCACAGCCATCGGGCTCCACAACCATCACCATAGAGTCTCACTGCTAGAGGATAATACACTGCATATCCATAGAATTCCGGGCCCGGCACCATGAGGACTTCCTATCACCACCTTGTTCATCCAACCACATCCCACACATCCCCAAATTGAGTGCCACCCCATCATGCCTCCACTAGTCCACTTAGCACCGAGCCCTGACCACCGAGCCTCAATGACCGCCCACTGCAAGGAGGTCTGAGGCTGGACACCACGATGAGCGTGCATTCACCCAGGGGTCGGTTGTGACACTTTGTTCGTGTGAGATAGTCCTGCCGCTGGTAACCATCGCATGGGCTTTGCCCAATGGTGGCAAGGGGAAATCAGGAGGGAGGGGGAGGGGAGGGTGGTGGCGGTGCTAGGTCTTATGACCAACCGTTGAAGTATTCAATGCCCATAACCTTTGAAGAAGTTCTATAAGTAGTGCTAGTTGAACATGAGTCGCATGTTGCTTTTGTTTATGTTCAATATGAAGGATATGCTTAATGGGAGCATGGTAAGAAAATACAAATGTTTAAGCTAACATAGTGGAATGAAATTGAACAAGCACCAATACCACAGAAACTCTAATATCAAAGAGTTTTCAAGGCCCCATAATACTGACTTTTAGAACTGTGATTCACACACATTGTTGTCACACCACATCCCTGCATAGTCACCATCTTGTTTGGATTCACAAAGCGTGATACATGACAATTGACAACCAAGCAATATTCTAGCATCATAAATGATCACCCCTCATGCATGCATGATAAACCTCTCCAGCCAGCACCAGAAGTGTGCAATCCTTTTAGTCTCGTGGCCATCGTATCACTCTGGCATGCCTCATGGCTTGGCCACTGATGGGGCACTGGAGGTACACACAAGCCTCATCTGCTGCTGATGGATATGTTTAGTAGTTTTAGGTGGTACTTCTATAATTGTTTCTTTTGAAGCATGAAAAGTGGATTTAATGTGCAGATCTATAAATCCCATTACATTTAATGCATGTAGGGCTCTCTATATGAGATAAATATCATCAAATGATGGGGCCGGTGTGTATCACGCTCTCTTTTGTTGTGTAGTCTGATGATAATATACAAGAGAACAAAAATAATCACTACAACTTCAAAGATAGTGTCGTGCATCACGGCTTCCCTTGTTTAGTAGTAGAATATGCCTGACAAGAAAAAGTATGAAATATGTTATGGCTATGAGATAAATCAAACAAAATATAAAGATACAATGACAATGATCAATACGTGTAGCACCCTCCATGCGATATTTATCATGAGAGCAAGTATTATAGTTTTGCAGAAGAACTGTCACGCATATGAGATGTAGTACGTGCGCAATATTTCAATAAACAAACATAAGATATGTGAAAAAATGGAATCTTTCAAATTCTGTCTACCACTAGTGTAGATTCTCTTCTTTTCCATAGACATTCACTTTCTTCTTGCTCAAAATGCACATACATATTCTGAAACCATTAAATACATGTAATGATAATACAATTATTTTCTGAAGATCTATATATTGTCATTTTTTCATGTGACTGGAAGACTAGAACAGGAAGAAATAGTGTATGAACTCACATGGTGGTAAAAGTTTTAACAGTTACTAAGGTTGTAATATTTTGTATTGGTGCCATCTCTCTCTCTCTCTCTCTCTCTCTCTCTCTCTCTCTCTCTCTCTCTCTCTCTCTCTCTCTCTCTCTCTCTCTAAACATGTGTGTCTCACAAAACCTCTTTTTAACCTGCAGGTCCACTAGGCACAAGAACCACGTAGATCCTGCCATGGTAAACTCCTTGTTTTGATATTTGAGTGTATGGGAGAGACATAAAGTATAAATGTGAATGCCATAATTTGAACACTGGTGACTATGTTGTCCTTCTCATCTTCTTTAGGTCTTGTTCTACTCCTTGTGGTCACCCTGCCACATGTGGCCTCCACTAATGGGGCGCTGGTGGATCACTTACTGATGATAGAGAGGTGCCATTGTTGGATGGTATATATAATCCATTATGTGCATTGGTCGGATATGGCAGCAATGACACTGGATGAGCAACTCAAAAGCTATTTACCTGACTAAAACTGTAATAATGAACTGAAAAATACATTGTCCGCAATGACAAGCTCGGACATCATTCACTAGCTAGTTGAAATTAATTTTGATTTTATAGTAGGCAGAACTGCACGCACACATCAACACCATAGTATATGCCTTTGCAATAGATATACATCAAGACCTACTATATATCAAGACGCATGGAGGACTCCAGCGTAGTGAAACAAGGCTTGTAGATTTGTGTCGGAAGGCGTGGGCTAACCCCAGATTCCAAGGTTTTCCGACGGATTTTCTCCATTATATCTTCTGGATAAAAAAACAGTGGTCCATGATACTGCAAGCATATGTGGATGGGAGTCCATTTCATGAGTCACATATTTCTTGTCATACGTGGTCCATCTATGTGTGGCATCATGGCAAGCCATCTCATGCCTTCTATCTTGTATGCATGGGATATAAGTAGACAACGACATGCATTGCTGGTGCAAGAGGACTCCAACACGCGTGAACCACGTACTACTTCGTCTCTTCTAGCACCCTGCCCTTAGGTCTAAAGGCGTAGTAAACCATCCTTCTTATTTAAAATAATCTGCTGGCCTAATGTAAATTGTCCATGAATTAAGAAAATTCAGGAGAATGAAACTTAACTTTTTCAAGGCAATAACTATACATGGACTCAAAGAAAATATGAGGTACATCTTTATATATGAGAAATTTGTTGGTCTTTATGGCGCATTAATTTCACGTTTTTAATACACCATTACTGACCATAATTGGTAAAATATATTTTCCTTTAATATCCACATATATAAGGCACGAGGATGCAAATTAATTACAACTTTCCAGTTCGAGGTTTTACATTTTTCATTAACATGATTTACACGTAATAACAGCCACACAAGTTTTTTTTTTTTTGATACGGAAGTAGAGTGCAAGTTAAACAGTGACAAATAAAAAGGGTACTATTTCCTTTGAGGAAGCACCTTTAAAATAGAGAAAAACTTTGTAATCTCTGCCCAAGGTAGGAGATGAACTCACGCACACAAGATAGAAGCAGAGTACACGGGGGTTTTGGCATCGCACAATTTGTGCCTTTTCTGACTCTCTTTCTCTTAATTAACCAAAGTGATTACAAGGGTATTTTAAAAGAAAGCAAACGCACGGGCCAAGTCACACACACCGGCCTGATCCTAAACTAACGCTCCACGCACACATGTACTCCACTAAACAAGTGCATGCACATCCAGCTACTCCGATGGACCAACGACTCAACGTCTTTGCTTCAACGACACCTATTACACTGCTCCCACAATGCTTATTTGGAACGAAAAGAGCTACCGTCCTTTGTTGCTGATATTGAGACGTTTAAGAGCACTAACGGAGCTGGTCCAAATGATGAACCATACCTGCCCCTAGTGCACACACTGAACAAGAACAACATTTCTAGAAAATGTATGGTAAGATTTTGATCGCTACTACATATATATGTGTTACTATTGCATAATATGTTCCTATTATGTTCTAGAATAGAAGCTCCCTAGATGTGGTATGCCTCACGTGATGAATGACTACACTACAAGGGAAAACCCTAGTAGTAGCGCTTGAAATAGATATACCAGTAGCGCTGGGTGCAGCGCTACTGCTAAGGCGCTATAGCTAACTAGTAGCAGTAGCACTTGTTTACAAGCGCTACTGCTATACCTAGTTAGCAATAGCGCTTGCTTTTCACAAGCGCTTCTGATAAGAGTAAGTACTAGTAGCGCTTCATCTGAAAAGCGCTACCACTAAATTTTCCTGTATTTTCGAAAATGTTGCTTTATTGTCGCTATCTTTGTATAGGTTTTATATCCAGTACTTTCATCATATGATTTTATGACTATGATTAGTTATTATTTATAAAAGTGGGTGAAATGAACATGGAATAGATTCAAATGGAGGCAACATGTGGTGCACATCAAAAGTACTACTAGTTCAAACTAGATCAAGTTTGGATTAGTAGTACTTTCGACATGCACCACATGTTGTCTCCACTTGAATCTAATCCACATTCATTTCACCCACTGATATATATAATAACTCATCATGCTCATATAACAACTTAGCATAATGCATCATCATAATATTAAATAACCCATCATTGGTACCATAATAACAAGTCCAACTCATCATCATCATACAACTTCTACTCGTTATCATGATAACAAGTCATACTCGTCATCGTCATACAACTTCTACTCATTATCACGACATCAAGTCATACTCATCATCATCATAGTCATCTAACGAACCCTACTTCATTGTTCTTAGCACATGATCAGGAGTACTAGCTAGGATCTAACTACCTTCTCTTAGGTAAAATAGAACAAAACAAGGTAGGCCCTGACTCTCCATTATGGAGAATGGAGATTATCCTCTCTCCAATTCTTGCGCGTCGCACAATGTTGCTTCCAAGTACCTCCCTACGACTGACCATGCATTGTTTCCAATCTTTGATTGTCATGTCTTCATCAGTTTTAGAAATCCAGTATGAATAGCTGTGATGCGTAGAATGAACTGGCTGTAAGCTCATAACATCATGGCGACCTTTCGGAAACATCAGATGAGGCACACAATCCTTCGGGATTTTCTGTTGAAAAACATATTAATAACTTCGTTGTTAGCAATGTACTTTAGTTTTAGAAGAATTTATGCAAAAGATGCACAGATGTCGTAATAGTAAAAAAATCTTACCATGCCATCTCCATGGATGTTACCGTAGTTCAACACGTGCACTAGTGGCACGTATTACCATTATGTGCAAGAGTTTGATTATAGATGATTTTTCTCCAGATAAGTTAATTCTGCGCCATCGGTGTAGTAGGTTCTGTCTACCATCTTCCGCACATTCTTTGAAGAATGAAAATAAGCTATAAATGGAAATAAGTTGTCAACTATTTTGAAATAAACAATATAAATTACTTAATAACTATGTTTGAGAAACTCACATTGGTAGAATTGGAAGCGTATCAACAAGGACTCAAATGTCCATATTGTCTTCCTTGATGTGAGGATCACCAAGATCCATGGTGACAAGCATACCTTCATGGAAATCATATGCCTTGCAAAGTGCTTCCCAATTCAGGCAACCAAAATGGGACACGCTCACAGAATTGTATAGATTTACAGGAAAATCAAAACCATGATGGGTCCTTAGGTGAACTATCTTTATTTCCCAATTTTCATGAGCTTCAAAATACATCCTCTCCAAGACATAGCGTCTTGCATGGCATGGGATAAGCTAATCGAATTGTAAAAGACGAAAATTACATGTTGAAGACGAAGAAGTCGAGCTTAATTACGAAAAAACACTTTGCGTCGTTGCGTATCGTTTCAACATCGAAGGTCTCCTGGAACTTAGTGCTGAAGCGACAACCTTCTACCAAGTGAGGCCTGTCGCAGAAACCCCGGTTGTCGCCGCACCAGAAGCACTCCGCGATACTTTCGTCCTCCGACGACATTTCCTATGTTCATAATTCAAAGATTAAACTTCTAAAATTCAATAGATGTACTACAAAAACTAAATTAGATCATTATTATTCAGCACGGATTGACTATCGGTGCGTCGAGCCTTTTTTTTTGAAAACTCTCAGCACATGTGGTGTATATATTCGACTGTTGGTGATGGTCGCTCCTCCCTTCTTCCCCGAGTGCATTAAACCAAAATGTCTAGCACACGGGAACGAAGGAGAAGTGACCCCCACGACAACGGTCGGCATTCTTCTTCTCTCATATATGGTGGACACACTCCCTCACCGATTTTTCGACCGTCGGTGATGGTCGTTACTCCTCCTTCCCCTAGTGCATAACAAAGGTCTAGCACAAGGAGAAGAAGGAGAAACGACCCCCACGACAACAGTCGGGATTCTTCCTCTCTCATATATGGTGCAGACTTTCTCCCTCACTCATTTTTTAATTGTCATGTATGGAGCCTCGACAGACTTAAAGTCAACCCAAAATGTCGTTTAATTATCTTTCTAGAAACTCCAGGCCACTCGATATTTCCTACATATTCTAGCACAAGTCATGCCAAAATTCACGGAAAAATCCGGCATGACCTTTGCTAAAAAAGGACATATCAAGCGCCTGAAATTTGTCGGAACGGAAATTAATCAACACTCCGGCAAAACATAAGCCACTCGGAGGTGTTACCTGCAAACATGGCCACTTGGGCAAGCACATATCCTATTTGCATTCAAACTTGATGGTCATTTCATTCAAACTTGATGGTCATTGCATTTCAATGGTTGAAAATATGAACAAAAACATTTCAAAATATCTTATAGGACTCATATTGACATGGAGATTTAGTTGGTCTCACCTTGAGGTTGGAGGGGGTCGGTGACGGGGACGACGGCGGAGACGACATGGAGATTTGGCTGCAAAAACAAAATATTAATAAAAACGTTATTATCCTCATCTTAGGACTTAGTGAAACCCTATAAGCTATCAACTAATCAAATGCATACGCCTTGCATAGTGCTCTCCAATTTGAGCATGCAAAATAGGAGTAGTTCTCTAATTTGAGCATTCAATAGTCAAAACTAAATCATAAAATAAATTAGTACTCAAATTAACATGCATTCAATAAGCAAAACCAAATCATCTCTTGCGTCTGTACATCGTCGAATATTATCACTAATACATCTCGAATAGTATCATACATATAACCTCACTAATATAGCTAAAACCCTAGCGAACGACGGGTGTCAGTGCGGGCGGTGGACACCTAAAGAGAAGGAACCATCACAGGATCATAGATCTAGTGAGATCCCTGAAGAACCTGCCAGGTATTGGAGGACCTACCCTCCAACACAAAAATGTAGCGACGGACATGCTCGTCCTCCTCGCTGACACGGTGACGTACCACCTCCGCGGGGTCCTCAAGCCTCCGCATCGTCACTGGCCCACGCGACCGCCAGCAAAGAAGGTTCGGGTCAATAACAAGCTGGCTCCTCAAGGCACCGTCACATCCCAGTACCAGCCCGGCGGAACCCTGTCCCGGATATGGCCCCTCTGATCAAGCAGGCCTCCTCCGCCGAGTGGACGACGACGATGCAGGATAGGCATTGTCAACTTCGATGCGGGAATAATTGCTTTAACTAAAAGTATAAAATAGTTCTATTAATTTTCTTACTAAAAATAAACTAGTTCTATAGTAAAAATTTAATTAGATCATCAAATCTCATATACCTAAATTTTCTTACTAAAATATACTAGTTCTATTAATTCAATTAGTTCTACTAAACACTTACTATAAATAAAAATAAACTAGTTCTTACTAAAAATAAACTACACTAGTTCAACTAGTTCTATTAATTTTCTTACTAAAAATAAACTAGTTCTATTAATTCAACTAGTTCTTACAAAAAATAAACTAGTTCTATTAGTTTTCTTACTAATTCTATTAAAAACTTACTAAAAACAGTAAAAATACTATATTGATTTTTTTCTCTAACTAAACACTACTGCCCTAATTAACATCTAATTAATCCCTACTGCCCTTGTTCTTAAGCATCTACAAGTACTAACTAATTAAATGAACCCTAGCTAGATACTTAAGCATCTACAACTACTTAAGCACCCATTGATGAACCCTAGGAATTTGTCCTAAAAACGACTTAAGCATCTACAACTACTGCGGGAGGAGGAGGAAGGAGGAAGGAGGAGTACCTATCGGTGGAGGACGGCCGTCGGGGGAGAGGAGGACGCCGGCATGGGGAGGGTGGTCGGCGGGGAGGAGGGCAGGCGCAAGCGAGGGCGGGCGGGGGAGGATGGCGCTGGGGGGACGGGCAAGACGGGAATGGCGGCAGGTACCTTGGGGGGCGACGGCGACGATGGCGCGCGGCGGAGGTGAGTGAGAGTGTGAGGGGGAGAGTGAGGACGCGCGCGGGCCGGAGTGTGGATAAGGTGCGGCCCGTGGTAGTAGCGCTGGATCCTAAACACCGCTAGTACTAATAACCATAACAGTAGCGCTTCCAGGGAATAAGGGCTACTAGTATGACTGGCCTGCCGGCAACGGTCTGGCAATTGTAGTAGTAGCGTGTTTTATAGCTACAGCGCTACTGGTAAGTGTATAGTAGCAGCGCTTTCTACGGCCAAGTGCTACTGATAATTAGTAGCAGCGGTGGCTTTTAAAAAGCGCTACTAGTGAGCTCCTATGTATAAGGTTTTCCCTGGTAATGCTACCAGGCTGGTGAAATGACCATTATTTCTGACGACAATACAAATTTCAGTGCTACATACTCGTTGCACCACGACAAGATGAATGACTCGAAAATTAATGAATGGAGCCAACCACTGAGAAATTGCGTGTTGAAGATTAGAGATAGATGTGGATCTCTGTCCTACACCATGGACATGCATGGGTTTTCCTATTCTTCAAAATTGTTTCTGAAGGAAAGGAGTACCATGCTAGTAGTTACGATGGTTGGTAATATATATGTACTACTAGCTAGCTACCTATCTAGAATAACTGTGAATGAAGCATGTAATATGCATGCATGGTTTAGTTTAGCGAATGTTTAATTAGTCATGATCGATAAGAACTAGCTAGTTTGTGGTTAATGTATGCATGTGAAGAAATGATGCGTGTATTAATGCAAATATCTTATCAAAATCAATGTGGGACAAAAACATGTTTATATAAATTAATAATAAATTACGCTGCCATGCTAGCGATTTTCTGCTGTCGTGGCAACAATTTTTTACAGCTTTTCAAAACACTAGTAATGGCATTCGGACAGTACGCAACGGCAGTGAAGATTTATCTTATTACTGGCGTTACACTATGCCACACGTCGTGTAGTTATACCCAATGCCATAGGTATCTAAAATAGTGTTGGCATAGGCTCCAACGCCGCAAATACATTTTAACAATGGTGCCATATTGGCGGCGTCGTGTGTCTACGCCACCAAGGCTGTTTTTGGCACGCCATAGCTAGGCTTTTCTACACTAGTGTAGAGTCTTACCGCCTCAACATATTACACTACAGAGCTATGAAAGACCAGATCCGCCACCGTCAAGACTTCCCATCACCACCTTGTTCGCCCAACCACAACCCGCATGGGCCCAAATTGGGCCCACCAAATCAGGCCTCCAACCAATCCACCGACCACCGGGAGCGAAACACCCAGCCCCAACCATCAGCCTCAATGGCTACCTCACCGCAGTGAGATCCATGGCCAGCCACCACACCGAGTGTGCGAAGCCGTTCAAGGCCTAGTCATGACACTGTGCCCGCACGAAACAATCACTTTGTTGGCGACCATTGCACGGGCACTGCCTAACGGCGGGAGATAGTGGAGGGTGGGTGACGGTGACACTAGGGATTGCGAGCAACATGGAATTGGGTTTTACATGTTTTTTTTTACATTCAGCATAAAGCAAATGCTTAACAGGTGCATAATAAGAAAATACCAATGTTTTAGCTACCAAGGGGCCATACAGGAACAAAATTGAACAAGCACCCACACAATGAAAACTGTATTATTATTACTAGCACAAATGTGTGTGCGTTGCAATGGGAGACATAATTAGAGTGTATTTAAATTTAGTTAGAATTAAATGGGAAAACACAATGATAGTTCACGCGAAGTTTAATGCTCACCAAACTCTATAGACCCACACAATAACAAGTTATATACTAATTCCAAATGGACTTAACTTTTTTATATATAGACCTATAATTCATCATCATATTCTAATTTAAAATTGAACTGGTTATCTTTGATCCAGCTTGAAATATATTACATGATGGTTGTAGAGGTGGTGTCGGCATGTGCTTGGTGGCTGGTGAGCACCAGATGTCATCAATCCGTGCCATTGTCACACAATATTAACAAAACAAAAAATAATAAAGTGGAAATGCTGGCATTTTACACAAACAATTCTACAAAACAAAATTAGTAGGTAGCGAGCTCTAGAAGTCGTAAAATCATGTGTTTCAATTATGAAAGGATGATACACATGTTATAAACTTTTAAAGAGAAGATGTAGTAACTTATCTCTATAAATAGAATTAATATTAATAGAAACCATAAATAATGAGAACACATGGTTGATTGACATATTAATATTATTTATTGTTGATACAACCGGTGGGTCATTGTTGTAACTGTAGAGATAGAAACTTGTATATTTCTAGAGACCCATTGTTGTCGCTAATTCTTCTTTTCGTCACAATTATCGATGGTGGTCATGTTTGTCACCCTGGAGGAGAAAAATCGGGGCAGAGAGATTAGGATAGAGATCTCACAAGGCCCACCTTAAATCACGGTGGAGAAAGATTAGAATTGTGAAAAAGCTTTTCCGATATGTAAAGGGGCTATTGCTTCTGCCGGTGCGTCACAGAAATTCCCCCCAAAGTAGGAAAAAATTACCCACCGATGGCACCTATAAGTGATAAAAAAACGTTTCACTGGCCTATTTAGCAGGAAACTTCTATATTACGCTCAGTACGCCTGTTTGGGCCGGCCCATGTCCGAGCGGCCTGTCTTTTAACTTCCATTTTCCTTGTGCATCTTCGTTTTTCTTTATTTTGAATAATTAGGTACTTCAACAAAGTTCCAAAAATTTTAAAAAATCAGAATTTTCAAATATAATATTTAGTAATTCATTAATTTTTGTGCATTCAGAAAATATTCCCAATCTTTAAAAAATGTTCACATGTCCGAAATATTGGCAATTTTGAAAGCAAATGTTCGGGAAATCAAAAATATTCATGATATTTAAACTTTCGCCAATTCAAAAAATGTTCATGAATTGAAAAATATCCTAAAAATTCAAAATATGTTCATGACTTGCCAAATAGTTTATATATTCAGAAAATGCTTTTTAATGCAGAAAATGATCATGCATTTCAAAAATATGTTCGCTAAATCAAAAAATGTTCATGAATTTAAAAATTGTTCCAGCAAAAAAATTCCAAAAAATGTCCTTCGATTCTCGAAATGTTCAACTATTCAAGAAAAATATTTTAACAAATGTTCACAATTTTAATAATGTTTGCTAATAGTATAAAATGTTCATGATTTTACAAAATGTTCACGAATTTGAAAAATGTTTACGATTTTAATTTTTTTATAACTTTCAAATATTGTTGACGATTTCATGAAAATGAGAGTGATGGTGCATCTCGGTGATGCAACAAAATGTGGTCATGGCCATGGAGATTATGTTCTTTTTTCTCTCGTTGCAATGCACTAGCCGTTTTGCTAGTCATGATGAACGTGATTAATCCCACAACTATGAGTTTACTGATCATACTGTATCACACCGCTTCGCAAGTCTCTCTTGCCACCAACTTATAATTTTGTGGACTTGTAATGCTCCTAGTATATTAATTGACATTTCAAACTGTCAAGCGCAAAAATCTTAAGGAAATAAACTGATTAATATTTTAGCCTTACAAATAAAACATTAAAAAGGATGTCGATGTTTTAGCCATGTTCATATTTTCGTTCCCACCAGAAAACATTCCTATAACGTTGTGTGCACCCTCAACTGTCTAAATATTCAAGCGCCAATCAAATTCTTCCTTTCAAGCCTCACATAATCCTTATTAAGGGACCAAGTGACGTACGGACTAGCGAATTTTATATCGAGTAAAGGATCGAGGAGATCTGGAGCGACGTACAAACGAACGCTAACAGGTGTAAAAACGGACGTATCAAAGTTAACAAACGAAAAATACGGTGGTAAGAAGCAATAGCCCTTTTATTATTAGGTATAAAGATTATTGTTGTTGTTGTTGTTGTTTGAACGTTGAAAGCAGCAGGAGAGGCTCCTGCTGCCATTTTTCATTAAAGCATGAGATAATTACAATGGGGCGGGTGGGGTGGGGGGTAGACTAGTAGTAATTACTAGTCAAAAGTATCAAGGAAAAAGATATGTATACAATGTAAAAAAAATCGATCAATGAATACTCGCCACCACATTTGGATTCACGAAGCGTGATTACTGACAACTGGACCACCATCCACCAAGCAATATTCTAGCAGGAGAGCATACATGACCACCACACGCGCATGCATGATGCACGTCTCCAGCCAGCACCAGAAGCTCCCCGATCCTACCAGGATCCACGTTTTCCTGTGGCCATCTTAAAACCCTGTATGAGACAAGTATCATCAAATTATGGGACTGGCGTGTATCACACTATCTCTTGTTGTGTAGTATGGATTGCTAATATAGAGGACAACAAATATAAAAAATTTGGAATCATTGGAGTGGACCAAGAAATGCTGGGCCGAAGATACTTATGAAAAGTTCGAAAGAGATAGTGCCGTGCATCACGCCTTCCCTTGTTTTGTGTGGTACAATATTCCTGACAACTAAAAGTATGAAATATGTTGTGGCTATGTGTGAAAACAAAAATATGTAAGGAAACAGTGACAATGGTCGATGTGTTTTAGCATCCTCCATGAAATATTGATCATCCGAGTATTATAGTTCAGCAAAATAATAGTCACGTGCATGAACTGAAGTACGTGTACAGTATTTCAATAAACAAACATAACTGTTGGTGATATGTGAAAAAAAATGCAATCTTTAAAAATTTGTCTACCGTTAACATAACTTCTCTATTTTTTGATCGACATTTAAATTCATTTTGCCCAGACCGTACATACATACTTTGATCCCATTAAATACATGTAAAGATTATACAATTTTTTAATGATCTAAATGTTTTCATTTTTTTCCATGTAACTACAAGACCAAAACTGCAAGAAATGGTGTAGTAATTCATATGGTCCTAAAAGTTTCAGCAATTCTTAAGGTCGTAAAATTGTGTAATGGTGTGGTTCCCAAGAGATGCCATTTCTTCCATGGCCATACCATACAAAATATTGGGTACAAGACCTATATATCATGATGCTTAATTATGCGTGACTAGTAGTAATTTGGATGCCCAAACTCGGGTAAGATGCTAAAAAGATATAGGCTTTTACAATCTTGTATCATATATCCTTAGAGCATCTCCAACAGGCGCCGAACGCGCGGCGCGCAAAAAACTGGTTTGTCGCACGCCCATCGCATGGTTTGGCGCGGCGCGCAGCGCTGACTCCAGCAGCTGCGCTAAAATGCAGCGCGCGCGCGCCGCTCCAGCAGCGCGCAAAAAATGCAGCGCTCACACAATATTATTTTTTTATTTTTAAATAAATCGGAAGCATAGATAAATAAAAACTAGATAGATTGCATAAATAAAAAAGATACAAAGGTATTTTACATCGGTGCAACTACATAGATAATTCGAAAGCACAGATAAACTACGGCGCAACTACATAGAAACTACTCCAAGTCGCTATCATCATCACCATCATCATACTCGTCGATGTCGTCCGAGGTATCGAGCCATATGTCCAACCAACGATCATCGTTTTCTGTGAAGAACGACCTCCCACCTGCTGCAACGATATCCGACTGCGCATTCGCCAATGCCTTCCGCCAACGCCTTTACAAGAATTGCGGCGCCTTCGCGTGTCCTCCTCGCGCCGCCTTGCCCAGTAGGCTTGCTCGTAGGCGACGTCGTCCGGGTGGCGCCGGCGCCACTCCCCCATGACCCGCTCGTCCTCCTGGGCGACGAGGAGGCGGCGGTGCCGCTCAGCGTGCTCCGCACGGTCTTCTGCCGTGTTAAAACGAGGCGGCAGGGCGACGTCCAGCTCCTGCTGGAGCGTAGACGCCCTGAAATTCATCGCCCGCTGCTGCCTAGGGCGCCACGCCGCTGCAGACGCTGTGGCGGCCTCGTGCGTCGTCCCATAGGTGCCGAGGCCGAGCCGGAGATCGCCGGAGCGTATCTCGGAGTAGTACCCGCCGTTGGGGCGCAGGCGGACGCCGCGGAAGCCCGACGCTCCTCGGCGGCGCGGCGGCATGGTGGCGCGTTGGTGGCGGGGCGCTGGGGCGGTGGAGGCGCGCGTGGTAGAGGAGGAGGAAGAGGAGTCACGGAAAAGGCGCGTGGCAGAGGAAGAGGAATCAGAGTCGTGGAGAAGGCGCGTAGCGAGCGCCGCATTTTATAGACGCGTCGGAAGCGGTGAGCCAAAAATGGCGCGAAGCTGCCGCTTCGCCAGCAGCAGCAAGAAGCGGTTCTCAAGACGCGCGAAGTTTCCGCCATCACTGGAGCGCGGCAAAACCTCCCGCGCGCGCTAAAACTGGGTTTACCCCACGCGCGCGTCTTTTGGCGTGCCTGTTGGAGATGTTCTTAGTTGGTAACATTCAGGGGGTTCATAATACGAAATGAGGAAACGCCGACGGGATGTGCGCTTTGGTGGGAAGCCCGACTTGGTGATGGCTGGTGGCGGCGGCCGTGCATCTGGTGCCCGTCCAGATCCATCGTGGAATGGTTTGTGGTCGGCCTGCGGCGCGGGAAGGGAGCGGTGAGGGGTGGCTGGAGGCCTCTACCGGCTACCCGGCTGCTGCGTACATCTTCACGGTGTGGTTTGCACGGATCCAGCTATATGTGGGGTCGGGATGGCGTGATTGTAGGTGGAAACCTTGTTGACCTTGGTCATGGTGGATGATGGCGGCGCCTTTGGTGTCGTCTCCTTGTCGAAGGCTTCGTCAGATGCAATCATCTCACCTCGGTCCGGCAGCTCCAAGGGAATCCCTAGATTTGGTAATTCCAGATTGGACGATGGCAAGGCCTTCGGGGTTGTCCTCACTCTTGAGGGCATCATCTTGGAGCTGGTGCTGGCTGGAGGGGACAAGAGGAGGAGGGGTGTTGCTTCTACCACGGCTATGCCGAAAGGTCTCGCCAGCGTGGCGCAGCTGAGCATCAGCGACAGACACATGTTGATGGACATGCCCATGTGGTGGCACTATCAAGCGTCGCATGGCATCACCGGCAGTATGGTCTGCCAAGATGAATGCGTTCGTCGATCCCGAAGGTGGAATGGCGGAAGATAGTGGTGTCTGATTCTAGAGCGTGTGTATGAGGTGCGCACTGAGGGTCTACTAGACCGGTTGGTGCTCTCAACTTGCCGACAGGCGGCTTAGTGAGGCCAGTGGATTAGATGGTACCTTTGGGTTGATCAATGTACTTGTTTTGTCGGGTTCTCGTGAATAATTTAATAAAATGGTTGTATGCATCGATTGACGCATAGGCCGGGGGTCATCCTCCTTTTTGAAAGAAACTAGATGGACAGAAAGCTTGCTCCGAAGAAAGGAGGGTTTCCCCAGCTCCCCTCCCGCCGCTGCCGACCCTCCCACCGCCGCCGGCCGTCGGCCCCGCCCCCCGCCTGTGACGCCTGGATAATCAAGCTACAGTAATTCCCTGCTAATGATGCCACGTCACCTCCGTTATTGTTGATAATCGCGTTAGTTCGGAAACCGATTCAAATTCAAAATTCAAAATAAGTCAAACGACAAAAATTTTCAAATATTAAAACAAAAATGTTCGGGCTATGTCAATTATTGCATCGGTAATTATGTTGAAGTAAACACATTTTTAGAAAATGCCTAAGTAATTTAAAATGATTTAAAATAGAAAAGAAAATAAATAAAAGAAACAAAATACAAAAGAGAAAACAAACAAAAAAAAGAGAAGAAAAGGAAAAGCCCCCCCGGGCCAGCCGACCCAACAGGCTGGCCCATTCGGCCATCGGCCCAACTGGGCAAAGGCCCAGCCGGCTACACCTTATCCCCTTACCCCCCCCCCCCAAACCCTAACCACCCACACCCCCACTCCCACTCTCCTTCCCGATCCTCTGGATGGGATCGATCTCGACCCGACGCCTTTGTCTCATGATCGCCTCTTCGTCGCCTCCTCAACCCCCCTCCCCGGTCGGCCTCCTGGCGCCGCCCCGCCATCACCGCCTCGACCCGACCCGTCGCTCAGAGCCGCCTGCCTCGTCGCCGGACCTCGTCGGCAGGGTCCCGCCGGCCCCGCCCCGAGTGGATCTGGATCAGGGGCAACCATGCCCTCGACCCATCGCGCGCCATCGCCCCACCACCCCCGACGCCGACGTCCCGGAGCGCCTTCGCCGGACCTCCCCGCCGGCCTGCTTCCCCTCCGCCGCATCGTCTTCGTCCTCCTCCCCGAAGTCACTCCTCACAAGACCGCTGCCAAGTCCCTACGAACCCGATGTGAGCGCGCGCCCTTTCCCCCCTTTGATTCGATGCCGTAGGACATTGTCGCCGTTGGTTCCGAAGCTCCGCGCGCCTGCACGTCCTTTTTCCTCACCGCGACCGTGACCGCGCCCAGCCTGCGTCGCCGTTACCCTACCGCGTGCGCCCAGACGCCCTTGAACGCACCCACGACCGTGCCCGCCGGCGATGCTCTGCCTGCTGCTGCTCCTCGCTGCAGGCAGGCAAGACGCCGCGCCGCCGCTGCCTTCCGTCCCTGCTGGCGGCCTTGCTGCTGCCGCCGACGCGCAGCCTTGGGCCCTTGTGCGCTCTTGTCGCTGCTGTCATTTGTCACACCGGCGCCAGCGCCGCCTCCTCCTGTCGACTGGCGGGTGCCAGCGCCCGCCCAGCGCCCGCTAACACCGAACCCACTATGGCCCCTGGGGCCTTTGACAGATGGGCCCCACGCCCAGAACAAAAAAAAAGAGGATTAATAGTAATTAAAAAAACTAATTAATTAATTAATTAAATTAATTAATCATGTTTAGTTAACTAATTAACTCTAATTAACCTGCTAATTAGATGTTAACAAATTGTTAGTCTTCAGCCTATGACATGTGGGACCCACCGTCAGGTTGACCAGTCAACCCCTGTTGACTGCTGAGGTCAGCATGACATCATGCTGATGTCATAAATCCATTTTCGGGTTAAATTAAATAGTTAATTAAATTCCAGAAATTAATAAAATCTTTAGAAAATCATATCTTTTAATCCGTAACTCGGATTAAATTATTTTCAACATGAAAGTTGCTCAGAACGATGAGCCGAATCCGGATACGCGGCCCGTTCATCCGCCATCCATCCCTAGCATAGCAAACTCGCAACTTTCCCCCTTCGGTTCTTCTGTCCGAAAACGCGAAACACAGGGAATACTTTCCCGGATGTTTCCCTTCTTCGCCGGTATCACCTACCACTACGTTAGGTCACCCCTAGCACCGCTTATTGCCGCGTCTTGCTTTATGCTACATTTGATTGCTCTGTTATTTATTGTGTTCCCCCTCCGTTACTTCTTTCCGGTAGACTCTGAGACCGGTGTCGATGTCCGTGTGTTCGACTACATCAAGATGGCCCTCCTTCTTGTCTCGAGCAACCGTGCAAGCCCCCCCCTTGATCACCAGATATCGCCTATTCTCCTCTATACTGCTTGCATTAGAGTAGTGTAGCATGTTACTGCTTTCAGTTGATCCTATTCTGATGCATAGCCTGACATTGTTGCTACATCTGTTGATACCTTACCTGCAATCCTAAATGCTTAGTATAGGATGCTAGTTTATCATCATTGGCCCTACATTCTTGTCAGTCTGCCTTGTTATACTATCGGGCCGTGATCACTTGGGAGGTGATCACGGGTATATACTATACATACATACATACATACTATACAGATGGTGACTAAAGTTGGGTCAGCTCGAGGAGTAGCCGCAAGTGATTCTGATGAGGGGGCTGAAAGGACAGGTGGCTCCAACCCGGTAGAGGTGGGCCTGGTTCCCTGCTGCCCCCATCGTTACTTTGTGGCGGAGCGCGGCAGGCAGGTTGAGACCACCTAGGAGACAGTGGGCTGGCCTGCTCGGCGCTCGCGGATACTTAACACGCTTAATGAGATCTTGGTATTTGATTTGAGTCTCGCCATTTGGTCTATACGCACTAACCATCTACGCGGGAGTAGTTATGGGTATCCCGACGTCGTGGTATCAGCCAAAGCCTTCTTGACGTCAGCGACGGAGCGGCGCGCGCCGTGTTGGACTGCGTTAACGCAACTTCCTTTGTAATGGAGGTTGCTAGGTTCGCTCATCGTCACAGACGCAACGCGCGGTGTGTGCAATGGGCGATGGGCCCAGACCCCTGCGCGCATAGGATTTAGACCGACGTGTTGACCTCTCTGTTGTGCCTAGGTGGGGCTGCGACGTGTTGATCTTCCGAGGCCGGGCATGACCTAGAAAAGTGTGTCCGGCCAAATGGGATCAAGCGTGTTGGGTTATGTGGTGCACCCCTGCAGGGAAGTTAATCTATTCGAACAGCCGTGTCCCTCGGTAAAAGGACAACCCGGAGTTGTACCTTGACCTTACGACAACTAGAACCGGATACTTAATAAAACACACCCTTCCAAGTTCCACAGACAACCCGGTGATCACTCTCTAACAGGGCGACGAGGAGAGGATTGCCGGGTAGGATTATGCTATGCGATGCTACTGGAGATGCTACTTGGAGATGCTACTTGGAGGACTTCAGTCTACTCTCTTCTACATGCTGCAAGACGGAGGCTGCCAGAAGCGTAGTCTTCGACAGGATTAGCTATCCCCCTCTTATTCGGCATTCGCAGATTCAGTCCACCGATATGGCCTCCTTACACATATACCCATGCATATGTAGTGTAGTTCCTTGCTTGCAGTACTTTGGATGAGTACTCACGGTTGCTTTCTCCCCATTTTTTCCCCTTTCCTTCTTTACGGTTGTCGCAACTAGATGCTGGAGCCCAGAGCAGACGCCACCTTCGACGATGACTACTACACGGAGGTGCCTACTACTACGCAGTGTGCTGCCGACGACGACCAGGAGTAGTTTAGGAGGATCCTGCGGGAGGCCTGCGCCTCTTCGATCTCAGATCCCGGTTTGTGCTAGCCTTCTTAAGGCAAACTTGTTTAACTTATGTCCGTACTCAGATATTGCTGCTTCGGTGACTCGTCTATGATCGAGCACTTGTATTCGAGCCCTCAAGGCCCTGGCTTGTATTATGTTGCTTGTATGACTTATTTATGTTTTAGAGTTGTGTTGTGATATCTTCCGTGAGTCCTCGATCTTGATCGCATACGCTTTGCGTGCATGATTAGTGTACGATTGAATCGGGGCGTCACAAGTTGGTATCATAGCCGACTGCCTGTAGGAATCCCCTTTTCCAACTCCTTGGCCGAAGTTGAGTCTACTCGATGAAAATTGTTTTACTAACTTGGCTGTGCGGCCCATGGGCCCACGTCGCCAATTGGGTGGTATTAGGATCTTTTACTCCTCGATCTGTACTCTGGGAATGTGATCTCTCTTCTATTCGGGTTAAACAATTTTTACTAACTCTGACTCTAGGTTCTCGATAATACTTTCTCCCGGAGAGCCTCTTCAGGACAGATGATTACCTTGTGCACCGAAGGGATTCCGAAGAAACCTTTCGATATTCTCTTGAGACCTTGTGCCCGTTGCTTTTGCAATTCCCTACCACTGCAATATCCATATGGATAAATACTTACACCCATCGTTCTTACTTTATACCCAGTCGATCTTGTTATTACAAGATACCTCGAAATTCTCTCTAGTGTTCCGAGAATACTTTGTGCCTATTGCCTTGCAGTTCTTTGTTACATGAATACCCCTACGGATAATTTCTCGCACTTACCGAGTATCCACTCATCCCCAGTTGATTCATGTATGTCACCAATCCTCGAAATACCATTCGATCTTCCGAAAATCCTGAGCGTCCTATTGCTCTTGAAATTCTTGATTGCTTGCATTATGGTTAATCCCATAAGTCTAGTAATCTTGTTGGCATCCATTGTCATTATCATTTTGAGTCCGTTGATTCCATTTGTTGTGAATGCTCGCAATCCTCAAACAGATCCTAGAATTCATCCTTCCGGCTCAGACGTCGTTTTATTCATGAACTGGTTCTCGCCAATTAAATTGTCGTCGATTGTGCCCCTAAGTCTATTGGACTTATCCATCCTTGATCAGAGCGTCTGCTTCTGATCCTTCGCTTGGTAAATCATAATTCATTAGCAATTGAGCTCTAAGTTATTTAATTGTTTCTATAATCCAATTTCTTTGCCTTGCTTCTTCCTCTGGTTGTGTGCCGATACTCACCCCAGATCCTTTGTTGGATTTTATCCGACAATGTCCTTCATATTCTATAACCTTGAGCCTTTCCTAGGATATATAATGCCTTTGGTAAATTGTATCCTTTGCTTTGTCAACCATGCTCTACTTTTGAGCTGGTGTTATTTACTCATGAAGTTCGTGGTATATGTTCTAAGAAGCCCCGATGGCTTGAACCTATGCCTTCCTTAATATGTGTGAACTCGAAAGTTTTCACGAGTCATACTCTTCTGGTATTTTACCAAGATAAAATTTCAACACTACAACTTCATCGAACGCGAGAAGTAAATGAAAGGTTATGCATTGAAGAAGTGGGAGTCGACCTTGAACTTTGTGTTCATGCCCATGGACATGATGTAGATCGTATCATTAAAGCTTCTCTTAAATTAATTATTCCCTTGGTATAAGTTCTTATATCTGGATTTGGCCTTTTGCAATCGTGGTTCCACCATGATCTCCTTGAAATACCATTTCTCGTGCAACTTTAAGCACTTATCTTCTTTAGAGCAATACTCCACCAAGCTCTACTTTGACTGTCGTCGAGTATTACCCCGGTATCTCGAAATTATCTTGAACGCATAGCTCCTTATGAGTTCTTCATCAAGTACTACATTATCACTGATTACGATTTTTCATGGGCTCTGAGTTATTAAACACTCAAAGACATTGATAACTGAACCGAGTCCACACTACGGTTCAACAACTCTTAGTAATCTTCTTTAAGTACGAGTTTGTACCCGATCACGTCATTCCTAGCCTTATCGGCTATATCATTATCGTGCAACTTTTTAACTGTACTATCTGGTCCTTCTTTTCAAAGCACAATTTTCGATGATGAGCTAAGCTTACGTCGACTCTCCTCGTCATATCATTTCACCTTGAACAACAAGCTTGATTCCGAGTTTGTGTCGTATCCGTGGTTTTAATAACTTTTCGCTCCATCCTTCCTTTTGCTTGATGTTGTCGATGAGCGATTATATCTTCATGAAACCTCTCGACAAATGTGTCATGATCATCATCAACATTTTGAGCTCTTCCAGGGTATCAAGAATTCATGATGAGAAATACCATCCTTTCCCTCGATGATTTGTCTTATCATCGACCACTTTATTGCCTTCCATTCAACACAAACTTGTCCGTGTTTTGTGCTATACCTTGAGTTCCTTGCTATCCAGCATTTGTTTTTATTTACCTCGGAGTATTACCATCTTTTATTTCAAGGATGTTGTGAGGACTGCTCCACCTCTTAAGGAATTCTTGGTATTGTGATACTTCTCACCCTCACCATTCTTTCTTGGTCCCTGTGTTGATTCTAACCGGGATACCAACACGTGAACCATGCAACTTGGATTCTGTACTTCTAGCAACCCTATTGCTTTGAAGTTAATGGTCGACATTTCATTCTTATACCATTGGTTATCGAATCACCATTCTAACATTGATCTTGCTACCTAAGCCCATATTTCGGGTGCACTTTCAACCAGTGATTAATTGTGTATGTTTCCCTCGAGCATACATTATTATATCATTTGATTTGTTAAATGTTATCTCCTTGTTCACATAATTGTGGAGATCCATCTTTTGGAAATCTTGATGGATTGTCGTTGAGATCATCAGCCACCGCCTCATCCTCTCTTTGATTTAATGATAAACTCTTGCTTCGGAACTCGCTTCCATAGTTCAATTCCCGAGAATCTTAGAATGTCATCTCGACAATTTGTGTTGCACCTTTTCTTCTTAGGTATCCTAAGTTTGAGGTATCATGACACCAATCGGATCTGAATCTCGGTCAGATATGATGGTTGGGACAACTTTCCAGGAGTTATGTTGTTGGTCCTTTGATGAGCCGGTAATATGATGCCATAGCACACCTGGCCGGAGGCCCTATTGTTATATATTCCTTTTCAGCAAGGCTATCCATTCTTCCATAAGGAAATTGTAAGACTTATTCTAAAAGTTATTCCTGATGGATCTTTTGTGTTTCCAGAGTCTGATCTTCACCTGATGACCATGTCAATGCTATCTCAAGCATGTATATGGTATCTCGATTTTCAACAAGAACATTTGAAGCCCAATGCTAAATGTTTCCTGCTCAATTATCCAAACACCGTTGTATGGGTAATGTCATGAGATTTCTCTCCCCTACTTAAGGAGTTTTCTACATTATATCATGTCATGGATATCATGCACTGTTTGTCCTTGGGAAGGATATACCCTTGAATAATGTGTTTAAACACATTTTCCTTTCCATTGTTCTGTTTAATTTGATAATCGTATTTTCCTTTCCATTGGTTGGTTTAACGTTTCTTGTGATCTATATGATCTAAGCAGTAATATTCTCCTGCTTATGTAAACACCTCGGTGTACAATTCTGTCAGCAAGACCTTGTTACTATTGTTGATGACATTCCGGTAACCACCGATGGATGAGAACTTTGCCTATTGGTCCGCCTCGTTTCAACGAGAAGGTGAAAATGGTTCTCTTCGTCCCTCGCCATTGGTACCGATGTTGTTGCCGACATAAGCGACAGACTACCCTCGACATGCCTTGCTTACATGATCGTAAGACGCCATTGCCTTCCTACTCTTAACCCACATGGTGGGCCCATAACCCACAGCCCAAAGGATCAAACCCGACTCTCTGCATAACTCGATTCTAATGGTTATTCCCCACGCTTGGCTTCGTATTTAATTCATGGGCCACCTTCCTAGTGCTCTATTCTGGTATCAGACGCAATACTTACTCTCGCTACTCTTAACCCCTTTCTCACTCTGGTTCAGACTTCGAGCAACTATCTATTCGCTTGGAACCTCTTATTGTACCTTCGTACCTTACTCTCGATGTATTTTATATGTTCAATTCGAGAGATAATCTTTTGCTCATTCATGGGTTAACCCCAGATTGTTTCCCTTCTGTCATAGCTGAGCTGCCCCTTATCCTTTCATAAGTACGATGGAGTTCCTGAAGAAAGGACGCCGACTTCATCATGATGACCTAAAGCAGAGAAATGAAGACATCAATATATTGACCGGCCTCTTCGAGAAGAGCAAGCCAGGATGAGAAGACCCGCTAGATTCGTTACCAAATCCCTTCCCCCTTACTCCTCGTCTTAAATCTCGGGACGAGATTTCTTGTAGTGGAGGAGAATTGTGACGCCCGGATAATCAAGCTACAGTAATTCCCTGCTAATGATGCCACGTCACCTCCGTTATTGTTGATAATCGCGTTAGTTCAGAAACCGATTCAAATTCAAAATTCAAAATAAGTCAAACGACAAAAGTTTTCAAATATTAAAACAAAAATGTTCGGGCTATGTCAATTATTGCATCGGTAATTATGTTGAAGTAAACACATTTTAGAAAATGCCTAAGTAATTTAAAATGATTTAAAACAGAAAAGAAAATAAATAAAAGAAACAAAATACAAAAGAGAAAACAAACAAAAAAAGAGAAGAAAAGGAAAAGCCCCCCCCCCGGGCCAGCCGACCCAACAGGTCGGCCCATTCGCCACCGGCCCAGCCGGCCACACCTTATCCCCTCGCCCCCCGCAAACCCTAACCACCCACACCCCCACTCCCACTCTCCCTTCCCCCGATCCCCTCCTGGATCGGGATCGATCCCCGACCCCGACGCCGCCCGTCGCCCAGCCCCGCCGCCTCTTCCCTACGCGCCGTCACCGGCTGGCGCCGCCTGTCTCCGCGGTCGCCTCTTCGTCGCCTCCTCAACCCCCCTCCCCGATCGGCCTCCTGGCGCCGCCCCGCCATCACCGCCTCGACCCGACCCGTCGCTTTGTAGCCGCCTGCAGCCCTGTCGCCGGACCTCGTCGGTAGGGTCCCGCCGGCCCCGCCCCGAGTGGATCTGGATCAGGGGCAACCATGCCCTCGACCCATCGCGCGCCATCGCCCCACCACCCCCGACGCCGATGTCCCGGAGCGCCTTCGCCAGACCTCCCCGCCGGCCTGCTTCTCTCCGCCAGATCGTCTTCGTCCTCTCCCCGAAGTCGCTCGCGACCGTTGCCAAGTCCCTACGAACCCGATGTGCGCGCGCCTTTCCCCTTTGATTCGATGTCGAGGACATTGTCGCCGTTGGTTCCGAAGCTCGCGCGCTACCAGACGTCCTTTTTCTCACCGCGACCGTGATCGCGCCCAGCCTGCGCCGCCGTTACCCTACCGCGGCGCCAGACGCCTTGAACGCACTTCCACGACTGCGTGCCGCGGCGATGCTCGCCACCGCTTGCTTCCGTCGTGTGCGTGCAGCGACGCGCCGCCGCCGCTGCCGTTCCGTCCGTGGCGGTTTTGCCGCTGCCCGCCGACGCGCAGCCTTGGGCCCTCGTGCATTGTTGTCGCTCGTCGCAGGCTACCGGCGCCAGCGCCGTTCCTCCTCGTCGACTGGCGGGTGCCAGCGCCGCCTCCAGCGCCCGCTAACACCGAACCCACTATGGCCCTCGGGCCTTTGTCGATGGGCCCCACGCCTGAACAAAAAAAAAAAAGAGGATTAATAGTAATTAAAAAAACTAATTAATTAATTAATTAAATTAATTAATCATGTTTAGTTAACTAATTAACTCTAATTAACCTGCTAATTAGATGTTAACAAATTGTTAGTCTTCAACCTATGACATGTGGGACCCACCGTCAGGTTGACCAGTCAACCCCTGTTGACTGCTGAGGTCAGCATGACATCATGCTGATGTCATAAATCCATTTTTGGGTTAAATTAAATAGTTAATTAAATTCCAGAAATTAATAAAATCTTTAGAAAATCATATCTTTTAATCCGTAACTCGGATTAAATTATTTTCAACATGAAAGTTGCTCAGAACGACGAGCCGAATCCGGATACGCAGCCCGTTCGTCCGCCATCCATCCCTAGCATAGCAAACTCGCAACTTTCCCCCTCCGGTTCTTCTGTCCGAAAACGCGAAACACCGGGAATACTTTCCCGGATGTTTCCCCCCTTCGCCGGTATCACCTACCACTACGTTAGGTCACCCCTAGCACCGCTTATTTGTTGGAAATATGCCCTAGAGGCAATAATAAAAGTATTATTATATTTCAATGTTCATGATAATTGTCTTTTGTTCATGCTATAATTGTATTATCCGGAAATCGTAATACACGTGTGAACACTTAGACCACAAATGTCCCTAGTGAGCCTCTAGTTGACTAGCTCGTTGTGATCAACAGATAGTCATGGTTTCCTGACATGGACATTGGATGTCATTGATAACGGGATCACATCATTAGGAGAATGATGTGATGGACAAGACCCAATCATAAGCATAGCATAAAAGATCGTATAGTTCGTTTGCTAGAAGCTTTGCCAATGTCAAGTATCTCTTCCTTCGACCATGAGATCGTAACTCCGGTTACCGAGGAGTGCCTTGGGTGTATCAAACGTCACAACGTAATCGGGTGACTATAAAGGTGCATTACGGTATCTCCAAAAGTATCATTGGGTTGACACGGATCGAGATCGGGATTTGTCACTCCGTATGACGAGAGGTATCTCTGGGCCCACTCGGTAATGCATCATCATAATGAGCTCAATGTGACCAAGGTGTTGGCCACGGATCATGCATTACGATGCGAGTAAAGTGACTTGCCGTAACGAGACCGAACAAGGTATTGGGATACCGACGATCGAGTCTCGCAAGTAACGCATCGATTGACAAAGGAATTGCATACGAGGTTTGATCGAATCCTCGACATCGTGATTCAACCGATGAAATCATCGAGGAGCATGTGGGAGCCAACATGGGTATCCAGATCCCGCTGTTGGTTATTGCCCGAGAGTCGTCTCGGTCATGTCTGCGTGTCTCCCGAACCCGTAGGGTCTACACACTTAAGGTTCGGTGACGCTAGGGTTAGTAGGAAGTCTAGTATGTGACTACCGAATGTTGTTCGGAGTCCCGGATGAGATCCCGGACATCACGAGGAGTTTCAGAATGGTCCGGAGGTAAAGAATAATATATAGGAAGTGGTGTTTCGGCCATCGGGAAAGTTTCGGGGTCTTCCGGTAATGTACCGGGACCACCGGAAGGGTCCCGGGGGTCCACCGGGTGGGGCCACCTATCCCGGAGGGCCCCATGGGCTGAAGTGGGAGGGGAACCAGCCCATAGTGGGCTGGTGCGCCCCCCTAGGCCCACCCTTTGCGCCTAGGGTTGAAACCCTAGGGGTGGGGCGCCCACTGGCTTGGGGCACTCCACCCCTTGTCCGCCGCCTCCCCGGAGATTGGATCTCCAGGGGGGCCCCCTGGGGCCTATATAAGGGGGAGGAGGGGCTGCTGTACCCATCTCCAAGGCGCAGCCCCTCCCCTCCCCAACACTTCTCCTCCTCCGTAGGTGCTTGGCGAAGCCCTGTCGGAGTACTGCTTCTCCACCATCACCACGCCGTCGTGCTGCCGGTGGAGCTGTCTTCCTCAACCTCTCCTTCCCCCTTGCTGGATCAAGACGGAGGAGACGTCGTCGTCGTCCGCACGTGTGTTGAACGCGGAGGTGCTGTCCGCTCAAGACTTGGACATCGGTGATCTGAATCACGTTCGAGTACGACTCCATCATCACCTTGCAAGCTTCCGCACGCGATCTACAAGTGGTATGTAGATGCAAACTCTCTCCCGTTACTCGTTGCTTAGATGAACTCATAGACGGATCTTGGTGAAACCGTAGGAAAAATTTTAATTTTCTGCAACGTTCCCCAACGGTGGCATCATGAGCTAGGTTTATGCGTAGTTCTCTAATGCATGAGTAGAACACAATTTGTTGTGGGCGTTGATCTTGTCATCTTACATGCCTCTACTAGTCTTTTCTTGCTCAACGGTATTGTGGGATGAAGCGGCCCGGACCAACCTTACACGTACGCTTACGTGAGACCGGTTCCACCGATTAACATGCACTAGTTGCATAAGGTGGCTGGCGGGTGTCTGTCTCTCCCACTTTAGTTGGAGCGGATTCGATGAACAGGGCCCTTATGAAGGGTAAATAGAAGTTGACAAAATCATGTTGTGGTTATTCGTAGGTAAGAAAACGTTCTTGCTAGAACCCAATCGCAGCCACGTAAAAGATGCAACAACAATTAGAAGACGTCTAACTTGTTTTTGCAGCGGTTGATCATGTGATGTGATATGGCCAGAAGTTGTGATGAATGATGAATTGTGATGTATGAGATCATGTTCTTGTAATAGGATTCACGACTTGCATGTCGATGAGTATGACAATCGGCAGGAGCCATAGGAGTTGTCTTTATTTTTTGTATGACCTGCGTGTCATTGAAGAACGCCATGTAAACTACTTTACTTCATTGCTAAACGCGTTAGTCATAGAAGTAGAAGTAGTCGTTGGCGTGACAACTTCATGAAGACACGATGATGGAGATCATGATGATGGAGATCATGGTGTCAAGCCGGTGACAAGATGATCATGGAGCCCAAGATGGAGATCAATGGAGCTTTATGATATTGGCCATATCATGTCACAACTATATAATTGCATGTGATGTTTATTATGTTTATGCATCTTGTTTACTTAGGACGACGGTAGTAAATAAGATGATCCTTACAAAATTTCAAGAAGTGTTCTCCCTAATCGTGCACCGTTGCTACAGTTCGTCGCTTCTAAGCACCACGTGATGATCGGGTGTGATGGATTCTTACGCTCACATACAACGGGTGTAAGACAGTTTTACACAGCGAAAACACTTAGGGTTAACTTGACGAGCCTAGCATGTGCAGATATGGCCTCGAACACGGAGACCGAAGGTCGAACATGAGTCGTATGGAAGATACGATCAACATGAAGATGTTCACCGACGATGACTAGTCCGTCTCACGTGATGATCGGACACGGGCTAGTCGACTCGGATCGTGTAACACTTAGATGACTAGAGGATGTCTAATCTAAGTGGGAGTTCATAATTTTGATTAGAACTTTATTATCATGAACTTAGTCTAAAACCTTTGCAAATATGTCTTGTAGATCAATGGCCAACGCTAATGTCACCATGAACTTCAACGCGCTCCTAGAGAAAACCAAGCTGAAAGATGATGGCAGCAACTATACGGATGGGTCCGAACCCGAGGATCATCCTCATAGCTGCCGAAAGCAATATGTCCTAGACGAACCGCTAGGTGTCGCTCCGTCCCGAGAGAACCAAGACGTTATGAACGCTTGGCAAGCTCGTCCGATGATTACTCCCTCGCTCAAGGCGGCATGCTTTACAGCTTAGAACCGGGCTCCAAAAGCGTTTTGAGCACCATGGAGCATACGAGATGTTCAAGAGCTGAAACTGGTTTTCCAAGCTCATGCCCGGTCGAGAGATATGATGTCTCGACAAGTTCTACAGCTTGTAAGATGGAGGAAAACAGTTCGTCGGTGAACACATCCTCAAGATGTCGGGTTGCACAACCGTATGACCCAAATGAACATAAACCTCCAGATGAGGCGGTCATTGATGAATCCTCCAATCGCTCCCACCAAGCTACAAGAGCTTTGTGATGAACTACAACATGCAGGGGATGGAAAAGACCATTCTGAAGTGTTCTCGATCTGAAGTCAGCAGAGGCTGAAATCAAAAGGAACATCAAGTGTTGATGGTCAATAAGACCACTAAGTTCAAGAAGGGCAAGGGCAAGAAGAACTTCAAGAAGGACGGCAAAGATGTTGCGCGCCCGTAAACCTGTTGCGGGAAGAAGTCAAAGAATGGACAAAAGCCCGAGATCGAGTGCTTTTATTGTAAGGAAGGGTCACCGAAGCGGAACTGCCCCAAATACTTAGCGGATAAGAAGGCCGCAACATCAAGGTATATTTGATATACATGTAATTGATGTGTACCTTACCAAGACTGTAGTAACTCCCGGTATTTGATACCGTGTCGTTGCTCATATTTGTAACTCACAGCAGGAGTTGCGGAATAAACGGAGATCTGGCGAAGGACGAGGTGACGATGCGCGTCGGGAATGGTTCCAGAGTCGATGTGATCGCCGTCGGCACGCTGCCTCTACATTTACCCACGGGATTAGTTTTGAACCTTAATAATTATTATTTAGTGCCAAGTTTGAGCATGAACATTGTATCTGGATCTTGTTTGATACGAGATGGCTACTCATTTAAGTCTGAGAATAATGGTTGTTCGATTTATATGAGAGATATGTTTTATGGTCATGCTCGGATGGTCAATGGTTTATTCTTAATGAATCTCGAGCGTAATATTACACATGTTCATAGTGTGGATGCCAAAAGATGTAAAGTTGATAACGATAGTCCCACATACTTGTGGCATCGCCGCCTTTGGTCACATTGGTGTCAAGCGCATGAAGAAGCTCCATGCTGATGGACTTTAGAGTCTCTTGATTATGAATCGCTTGACACATGCGAACCATGCCTCTTAGGCAAAATGACCAAGACTCCGTTCTCTGGAACAATGGAGCGAGCAACCAACTTGTTGGAAATCATACATACCGATGTGTGTGGTCCAATGAGCGTTGAGGCTCGCGGAGGATATCGTTATGTTCTCACTCTCACTGATGACTTGAGTAGATATGGGTATGTCTACTTAATGAAACACAAGTCTGAGACCTTTGAAAAGTTCAAGGAATTTCAGAGTGAGGTAGAGAATCAACGTGACCGAAAGATAAAGTTCTTACGATCAGATCGTGGAGGAGAATACGTAAGTCATGAATTTGGTACACACTTAAGGAAATGTGGAATCGTTTCACAACTCACACCGCCTGGAACACCACAGAGAAACGGTGTGTCCGAACATCGTAATCGCACTCTATTGGATATGGTACGGTCTATGATGTCTCTTACCGATTTACCGCTGTCATTTTGGGGATACGCTCTAGAGACAGCTACATTCACTTTAAATAGGGCACCCTCTAAATCCGTTGAGACGACACCGTATGAATTATGGTTTGGGAAGAAACCTAAGCTGTCGTTTCTAAAAGTTTGGGGATGCGATGCTTATGTCAAGAAACTTCAACCTGAAAAGCTCGAACCCAAGTCGGAAAAATGCGTATTCATAGGATACCCTAAGGAAACTATCGGGTATACCTTCTACTTAAGATCCGAAGGCAAGATCTTTGTTGCTAAGAACGGATGCTTTCGAGAAAGAGTTTCTCTCGAAAGAAGTAAGTGGGAGGAAAGTAGAACTCGATGAAGTACTACCTCTCGAACGGAGAGTGGTGCAGCGCAGAAACCGCTCATGTGATGCCCACACCAATCAAGAGGAAAACAATGATGATGATCAAGGTACTTCGGATCAAGTTGCTCTTGAACTTCGAAGGTCCACGAGGACACGTTCCGCACCAGAGTGGTACGGCAACCCTGTCATGGAAATCATGTTGCTAGACAACAATGAACCTTCGAACTATGAAGAAGCGATGGCGGGCCCGGATTCCAACAAATGGCTTGGAGCCATGAAATCCGAGATAGAATCCATGTATGAAAACAAAGTATGGACTTTGACAGACTTGCCCGATGATCGGCGAGCGATAGAAAACAAATGGATTTTTAAGAAGAAGACGGACGCGGATGGTAATGTTACCATCTATAAAGCTCGACTTGTCGCTAAGGGTTATCGACAAGTTCAAGGGATTGACTACGACGAGACATTCTCTCCCGTAGCGAAGCTTAAGTCCGTCCAATCATGTTAGCAATTGCCGATACTATGACTATGAGATATGGCAAATGGACGTCAAAACGGCATTCCTTAACGGACATCTTAAGGAAGAGCTGTATATGATGCAGCCGGAAGGTTTTGTCGATCCTCAGAATGCTAACAAAGTATGCAAGCTCCAGCGATCCATTTATGGACTGGTGCAAGCATCTCGAGTTAGAACATTCGCTTTGATGAGATGATCAAAGCGTTTAGTTTATGAGACTTATGGAGAAGCCTGCGTTTACAAGAAAGTGATTGGGAGCTCTGTAGCATTTCTCCTATTATATGTAGATGACATACTCTTGATGGGAAATGATACAAAACTTCTGGACAGCATTAAGGCCTACTTGAACAAGTGTTTTTCAATGAAGGCCCTTGGAGAAGCTGCTTATATATTAGGCATCAAGATCTATAGAGATAGATCGAGACGCCTCATAGGTCTTTCACAAAGCACATACCTTGATAAGATTTTGAAGAGGTTCAAAATGGATCAGTCCAAGAAAGGGTTCTTGCCTATGTTACAAGGTGTGAAATTGAGCTCGGCTCAATCACCAACCACGGCAAAAGATAAAGAAGAGATGAGTGTCATCCCTATGCTTCAGCCATAGGATCTATTATGTATGCCATGCTGTGTACTGCACCGATGTAAACCTTGCCGTAAGTTTGGTTGCAAGATACCAAAGTAATCCCGCAAGGAACACCGGACAGCGGTCAAGAATATCCTGAAGTACCAAAAGGACGAAGGACATGTTTTCGCTTATGGAGGAGAAGAAGAGCTCGTCAGAAGGGTTACGCCGACGCTTAGCTTCGACTCAGATCTGGATGACTCTAAGTCACAAACCGGATACGTGTATATGTTGAATGGTGGAGCAGATAGCTGGTGCGGCTGCAAGCGAAGCGTCGTGGCGGGATCTACGTGTGAAGCGGAGTACATGGCAGCCTCGGAGGCAGCGCATGAAGCGATTTGGGTGAAGGAGTTCATCACCGACCTAGGAGTCATACCCAATGCGTCGGGGCCGATCAAACTCTTCTTTGACAACACTGGAGCTATTGCCCTTGCCAAGGAGCCCAGGTTTCACAAGAAGACCAGGCACATCAAGCGTCGTTTCAACTCCATCCGTGAAAATGTTCAAGATGGATACATAGAGATTTGCAAAGTACACACGGATCTGAATGTCGCAGATCAGTTGACTAAACCTCTCTCGCGTGCAAAACATGATCAACACCAGAACTCTATGGGTGTTCGATCATCACAATGTAATTAGATTGGTGACTCTAGTGCAAGTGGGAGACTGTTGGAAATATGCCCTAGAGGCAATAATAAAAGTATTATTATATTTCAATGTTCATGATAATTGTCTTTTGTTCATGCTATAACTGTATTATCCGGAAATCGTAATACACGTGTGAACACTTAGACCACAAATATCCCTAGTGAGCCTCTAGTTGACTAGCTCACAGATCAACAGATAGTCATGGTTTCTGACTATGGACATTGGATGTCGTTGATAACGGGATCACATCATTAGGAGAATGATGTGATGGACAAGACCCAATCATAAGCATAGCATAAAAGATCGTATAGTTCGCTTGCTAGAAGCTTTGCCAATGTCAAGTATCTCTTCCTTCGACCATGAGATCGTAACTCCCGGTTACCGTAGGAGTGCCTTGGTGTATCAAACGTCACAACGAATCGGGTGACTATAAAGGTGCATTACAGGTATCTCCGAAAGTATCATTGGGTTGACACGGATCGAGATGGATTTGTCACTCCGTATGACGGAGAGGTATCTCTGGGCCCACTCGGTAATGCATCATCATAATGAGCTCAATGTGACCAAGGTGTTGGCCACGGATCATGCATTACGGTGCGAGTAAAGTGACTTGCCGTAACGAGACTAAACAAGGTATTGGGATACCGACGATCGAGTCTCGCAAGTAACGCATCGATTGACAAAGGGAATTGCATACTGAGGTTTGATCGAATCCTCGACATCGTGGTTCAACCGATGAAATCATCGAGGAGCATGTGGGAGCCAACATGGGTATCCAGATCCCGCTGTTGGTTATTGCCCGAGAGTCGTCTCGGTCATGTCTGCGTGTCTCCCGAACCCGTAGGGTCTACACACTTAAGGTTCGGTGACGCTAGGGTTAGTAGGAAGTCAAGTATGTGACTACCGAATGTTGTTCGGAGTCCCGGATGAGATCCCGGACGTCACGAGGAGTTTCGGAATGGTCCGGAGGTAAAGAATAATATATAGGAAGAGGTGTTTCGGCCATCGGGAAAGTTTGGGTCTCCGGTAATGTGTGGGACCACCGGAAGGGTCCCGTGGGTCCACCGGGTGGGGCCACCTATCCCGGAGGGCCCCATGGGCTGAAGTGGGTGGGGAACCAGCCCATAGTGGGCTGGTGCGCCCCCCTAGGCCCATCCCCTGCGCCTAGGGTTGAAACCCTAGGGGTGGGGGGGCGCCCCACTTGGCTTGGGGGGCACTCCACCCCTTGGCCGCCGCCCCGGAGATTGGATCTCCGGGGCGGCCTCAGGGGCCTATATAAAGGGGGAGGAGGGGGCTGCTGTACCCATCTCCAAGGCGCAGCCCCTTCCCTCCCCAACACTTCTCCTCCTCCGTAGGTGCTTGGCGGCCCTGCCGAATATCGCTTCTCCACCATCACCACGCCGTCGTCTGCCGGTGGAGCTGTCTTCCTCAACCTCTCCTTCCCCTTGCTGGATCAAGACGGAGGAGACGCCGCCGTCCCGTCACGTGTGTTGAACGCGAGGTGCTGTCCGCTCAGCACTTGGACATCGGTGATCTGAATCACGCTCGAGTACGACTCCATCATCACCTTGCAAGCTTCCGCACGCGATCTACAAGTGGTATGTAGATGCAAACTCTCTCCCATTACTCGTTGCTTAGATGAACTCATAGATGGATCTTGGTGAAACCGTAGGAAAAATTTTAATTTTCTGCAACGTTCCCCAACATTATTGCCGCGTCTTGCTTTATGTTACATTTGATTGCTCTGTTATTTATTGTGTTCCCCCTCCGTTACTTCTTTCCGGTAGACTCTAAGACCGGTGCCGATGTCCGTGTGTTCGACTACACCGAAGATGGCCCCTCCTTCTTGTCTGAGCAACCAGGCAAGCCCCCCTTGATCACCAGATATCGCCTATTCTCCTCTATCCGCTTGCATTAGAGTAGTGTAGCATGTTACCGCTTTGATTGATCCTATTCGATGCGTAGTCCGACATTGTTGCTACATCTATTGATACCTTACCGCAATCCTAAATGCTTAGTATAGGATGCTAGTTTATCATCATTGGCCCTACATTCTTGTCGATCGCCTTGCTATACTATCGGGCCGTGATCACTTGGGAGGTGATCACGGTATATACTATACATACATACATACTATACACATGGTGACTAAAGTCGGGTCAGCTCGAGGAGTACCCGCAAGTGATTCGATGAGGGGCTGAAAGGACAGTGGCTCCATCCCGGTAGAGGTGGGCCTGGGTTCCCACGGCCCCGATCGTTACTTTGTGGCGGAGCGCAGGCAGGTTGAGACCACCTAGGAGACAGTGGGCCTGGCCTGCTCGGCGCTCATGGATACTTAAGACGCTTAACGAGATCTTGGTATTTGATTTGAGTCCGCCATTTGGTCTATACGCACTAACCATCTATGCGGGAGTAGTTATGGGTATCCCAACGCCGTGGTATCAGCCAAAGCCTTCTTGACGTCGGACGACGCGCGCGGCCGGGTTGGACTGCGTTAACGCAACTTCCTTTGTAATGGAGGTTGCTAGGTCGCTCACCGTCACAGACGCATAACGTGCGGTGTGCAATGGGCGATGGGCCTGCACCCTGCGCGCATAGGATTTAGACCGACGTGTTGACCTCTCTGTTGTGCCTAGGTGGGGCTGCGACGTGTTGATCTTCCGAGGCCGGGCATGACCCAGAAAAGTGTGTCCGGCCAAATGGGATCAAGCGTGTTGGGTTATGTGGTGCACCCCTGCAGGGAAGTTAATCTATTCGAATAGCCGTGTCCCTCGGTAAAAGGACGGCCCGGAGTTGTACCTTGACCTTACGACAACTAGAACCGGATACTTAATAAAACACACCCTTCCAAGTTCCGCTGACAACCCGGTGATCGCTCTCTAACAGGGCGACGAGGAGAGGATTGCCGGGTAGGATTATGCTATGCGATGCTACTGGAGATGCTACTTGGAGATGCTACTTGGAGGACTTCGGTCTACTCTCTTCTACATGCTGCAAGACGGAGGCTGCGAGCGTAGTCTTCGACTGTGATTAGCTATCCCCTCTTATTCGGCATTCTGCGATTCGGTCCACCGATATGGCCTCCTTACACATATACCCATGCATATGTAGTGTAGTTCCTTGCTTGCAGTACTTTGGATGAGTACTCACGGTTGCTTTCTCCCCTTTTTTCCCCTTTCCTTCTTTACGGTTGTCGCAACCAGATGTTGGAGCCCAGAGGCGACGCCACCTTCAATGACCACTACTACACCGGAGGTGCCTACTACTACGCACGGTCTGCGACGACGACACTGTGAGTAGTTTAGGAGGATCCTGTGCAGGAGGCCTGCGCCTCTTCGATCTCAGATCCCATTTGTGCTAGCCTTCTTAATGCAAACTTGTTTAACTTATGTCTGTACTCAGATATTGTTGCTTCCGCTGACTCGTCTATGATCGAGCACTTGTATTCGAGCCCTCGAGGCCCCTGGCTTGTATTATGATGCTTGTATGACTTATTTATGTTTTTAGAGTTGTGTTGTGATATCTTCGCGTGAGTCGCTTATCTTGATCGTACACGTTTGCGTGCATGATTAGTGTACGATTGAATCGGGGGCGTCACACCGCCTCCGCCCCCCCCCCCCCTTCCGCCCTCCCCCTCCTCCATCTAGGCCGCCTCGCGCCGCCTCCCCGAGAGGTGGCCGGGGCGGAGCTCGTGCCCTCGCCTGCAGTCCCCACTTCCCCATCTCCCCCCGCCGTCGTGGCGCCCTGGCTGCTGCCCGGTGGTGCCGGCGGCGGCGGGCCTTCGATCCCAGCGTGCTCCTTCCAGGCAGGAGGAGGCGGTGCAGCCCGGCTTGGCTGCGGTCCGTGGCCTGCGGTGGTGGCGGTGGCGGCGTGGAGGACGGCGCCGCTCCTTGGCGGCGGGGCGGCATGGTGGTGCTGGGTGGCCGTCGGCGCGCCCCCGGCCCAGATCTGGGCCCGACGGGCCTCATCTGGGCCCTAACGGGCCGGCCCCCCGGCATGGTCTCGTTGTCTGCGGCGCGGTGAGGAGGAGGAGCGACTTGGACTTGGGGCATCGGCGCCGACGCCGTGCCGGCAGCAGCGGGAAGGCGGGAGCTTTTACGGGCCCATGAGGGCTCGGCTGGCCTGTGGGCCTACGGGCCTAGTGTGCTCCTGCTATTGCGTCCGGACGGCTGCTGTCGCTGACGGTGGAGGTGGGGCCCTCCCACGTGCCGATGGTGCTGATGCCCTAGTCCCGGCTCTGATTCTTCGTCGTGTTGTCCTCACTTCGCGGTGCCGTGGTGAGACGGCGTGGAGGCCTCATGACCGCGCTGGCGCAGGGTGGTCCCTGTGTTTTCTTTAAATCAACCCGCCGTCCGGATTTAAGTCACACCCGAACCGTTATTTTACGTTTTTCGAAAAAAAACTGACGTTTTAGTTAATTCATCTGCGGACATATTTAAGTCAAACAAATACTTTTTTATATCATCCATATCTTTTAAACCGTAACTCCAATTTGAACATGTTATATATGAAATTTGATTAGAAAAATATGTAGAATATGAATATGAGATTATTTTTACCTATTAAGTATTTTTAATATTATTTTGGAATATATTCAAATCAAACAAATGATTTTCTAAATTATCCGTATCTTTTAGACCGTAACTTCGATTTAACATATTATATATGAAATTTTATTAGAAAAATGTGTGGAATCTAAATATGATGTTAATTTTACCGGTTAAATATTTTTAAAATATTGTTTTGAAAGCAAACTTATAATTTCTAGCGCAAGATCTGTTTTTCTTTCGTACTGGCGGCGATCCGGATTGCAAATAAACACCCCACTATAACCATATAGGCAAAAGAAAACATCAATAACTACACATGCATACCTCTGAAAAATATCGCAGGGGAAAACAACAGATTTCTCATCGCGAGAATGAGAGAGAGAGAGAGAGAGAGAGAGAGGCGAGGGAGGAGAGAGGGAGATAGAGACGCATGATGATTGACCATATTCAAACACGTTTTTTGTTGTTTTGTGTGAACACCGAGGCCATCGCCGGCGAGGACGAGGAGGATAAGCGGCAACACAAATATGATGCCTCGCAAATATAAAGGAGATGGACCTATTGAGTGATGGTTGTTGGGTTAAGAGTTTGTGTTATGTTTTTTCTCCAGTTGCAACGCACGGGCTCTTTTGCTAGTGTGTGTGTCTATATATATATTAAAATTTACATGGGCTTGGCAGTTTTCAACAATTATTAAGGTTGTAGAATTATTTACTGTGCTCTCTCTCTATCTATCTATCTCTACCTTGTCTCTATCTGTACACCCCCCACCCCACCCTCTCTCTATATATATATATTTAAATGTATATAATTAAAATTTACATGGGCTTGGCCGTTTTCAACAATTATTAAGGTTGTAGAATTATTTACTGTAATCTCTCTATCTATCTATTTATCTCTACCTCGGTCTATCTCTACACCCCCCCCCCCCCCACCCTCTCTCTATATATATTTAATCTGCAGGATATGCACGTCCAGCAAGCACCAGAACCACCTCCATCCAGCCATGCTGTCCTCCAAGTCATCTTTAGCTGTTGCTCTAATCTTTGTGGTCACCCTGACAGATGTGCTACCGCTGGGATCTTCTTCACGTGGCCTCGTTGGGGTACCCACTGATGGGGCACTGGAGGACTCTCTGCTGATGATGGAGAGATTCCATGGCTGGATGGCAAAGCATGGCAAGTCGTATGCGGGAGTCGAGGAGAAACTGCGGCGGTTTGACATATTCCGCAGGAACGTAGAGTTCATCGAGGCGGCGAACCGAGATGGCAGGCTCTCGTACACCCTCGGGGTGAACCAGTTCGCCGACCTCACCCACGAGGAGTTCCTTGCCACGCACACCAGCCGCCGTGTGGTGCCGTCAGAGGAGATGGTGATTACAACTCGCGCTGGCGTTGTTGTCGAGAATGCCAATTGTAAGCCGGCGCCTAATGCTGTGCCTGGTAGCATCAGTTGGGTGAATCAAAGCAAAGTCACCCCAGTCAAAAATCAAGGAACAGTATGCGGTTAGTATACTTCCTCCATTCCTAAATATAAGTCTTTTTAGATTTCAATATGGACTACATATGGATGTATATAGACGTAGTTTAGAGTGTAGATTCACCCATTTTGCTCTGTATGTAGTTCATATTGAAATCTCTAAAAAGACTTATATTTAGGAACGGAATGAGTATCATGCATATTTGATGTTTGGATTCATCTATCGTTTGTACTATTTTAAGTTACTATCATCAGTGGCTAGAATGTCGAGCTATGACTTCCAGCCGCATTGATCTCCCACCTGGAGTTCTTGTTCGATCCTTCTTCTTTTGCTTTCTTCACGTAGTTATGTAGTGGTTAGTGGTTACAAGACATTAATTTGGTTTCGTTAATGAAGTCGGAGAGGGAGCTCTCCTTATATACAAGAAGGAACCTATTTTTAGTTATAGAAGACTAAATTTCGTTCAAATAAACACTCATAAACAATCAATATTGATGGTTTACAATTATTGATACTAATCAAATATATTTGTATGAGTATAAAGTCATATAAAAATAGTAAAAAATGATTTTAACCTTAATTAATGAGACATAACCAGCGGTTACCATAACACATCATATTTTTGTGATGCACAGCTTTCTTGGTTTCGAACACTTAAACTTTCCCCAAGGTAGATATTTTCCCCATGTTTGGTCGAAAATCTATGCTAGGAATGAGCGTCGTACTAGATAAGCATTCAATAAATAACCGAGAATACCAGCCCAGTTAAGGGGAAGGCTAACTAGTGGTTACCCGAGTTTCTAACAAAACTAAACGTTGTCAGAACATTGATTATTAGATATTTTGAGGACCACAACGCCTCAACGAAATTAGAGGTTTCAAATATTAAAGGATAAAAACAAATTGTGGCTAGCTTTCAGAAGTTTATGATGGACACAAGACACAATGCAAATAAATTATAAGAATTTCAGAATTTAAACTTTCTAGAATATAAAAATCACACAACTTTCAAAAATTACAGAAGCACTTTATGAAGACTATAGCATCACTATCAGAAACTTCGGAAGAAAATTTTGTCTCGACTTTTGAAAAATACATCATGGAGTATCAAAAAATCAAAAATAAAGAAAAAATTAGAATCATTTTTTAGAATAACTCTAACGCGTGATAACTAGTGATTACCATAAAATACCTTTTTTGTTGCACATAACTTTTTTAGTTTTAAGCACATAAACTTCTCCCAAGCCAGATTTTTTTCCCGCTTGTTTGATCGACCTTGGTTTAGGGGAATTGATCAATCATTTATACTTGATATGGAGATAGTAGTGTCCGCTAAACATATATACCAAACTTGGTTAATTGCCATAATCTAAGTTATACACCAAGGACCCTAATGCTCCCCTATAGTTTGAAGCATTTTATCTGAAAACTACTCCCTCCGTTCCGAATTACTTGTCTCACGTATGGATGTATCTAGATGTATTTTAGTTCTGGATACATCCATTTTAGGGACGAGTAATTTGGAACGGAGGGAGTACAAGTTAAGTCGACCGGCCGGTTAATGATCATGTGTGCTGGATTGCAGGGGCTTGCTGGGCTTTTTCTGCCGTGGCCACGATCGAAAGCGCCTACGCAATCGCCAAGCGAGGCGAGCCGCCGGTTCTGTCCGAGCAGGAGCTCATCGACTGTGACACATTCGACAGAGGCTGCACGAGCGGCGAGATGTACAATGCCTACTTCTGGGTCTTGAGGAACGGCGGCATCGCCAACAGCTCAACGTACCCCTACAAAGAGACTGACGGCAAGTGCGAGAGAGGGAAACTGCAGGAACACGCGGCCACGATCAGGGACTACAAATTCGTCAAACACAACTGCGAGGAGCAGCTCATGGCAGCCGTGGCGGTGCGACCCGTCGCCGTCGGGTTCGACTCCAACGACGAATGCTTCAAGTTCTACCAAGCTGGTTTGTACGACGGCATGTGCATCATGCACGGGGAATACTTTGGCCCGTGCTCGTCCAACGACCGCATCCACTCCTTGGCCATTGTCGGGTACGTCGGCAAGGGGGGCGACAGGGTCAAGTATTGGATCGCCAAGAACTCGTGGGGCGAGAAGTGGGGAAAGAAGGGCTACGTCTGGCTGAAGAAGGATGTTGATGAGCCGGAAGGCCTCTGCGGCCTTGCAATTCAGCCGGTATATCCTATAGTCTGATCTGATCTGACGAGATCGACTGCACTGGGCGTGCCTGAAACCTACGGAAATGGCATTCACATATTTTGGGTTGCTCTGTATGCATGGATGCGCCTACTATATTTTACTACATATATATTCATCTCCCGCCAATAAAACTATATGTCCTTGTATCCATTTATGCACGTTTATGCATATCTTGAATAAATTGGATGGATTGGTTATCCATTCAACATATGTCAAAACATGTGTTTTCTTTGTCAAGTCGTGTTACTCTGTGGTCCGTATGTGTTACTACCGCCGTTCCAAAATAAGTGCCATGGTTTTAGTTTAAAGGGAGTACTAGGATATGACAAATTCAAAAAACAATTGTACTTTCCTTTGAAAAAAATCATCGTATCGATATTTGTTAATTAATTTTGAAAATGCAGGTAAATTTACTAATTAGTTGATGAACACTTTCTACAATTTCCCCCTTCTTAAACTTCCTTTTTTTTGGGATGATAACTTTCGATCTATTCCTCAACTGTCAAGGTAGTACAAAGAACATAAAAAAAACATGCAGATTCGTAGACCACCTAGCGATGATTATTAACACTAGAGCGAGCCGAAGGGGCGCATCTTCGCCCATTCCTCATCGTAGCCGGGCAAACCTTGTTGTGGTAGACTGTCGAGAAGTCATCATGCTAAGTCCCTATAGGACCAACGTACCAGAATAGCAACTAGAGTTGATGAAGAGAAGTGTAAATCGGAATGATCCAACCTGTAGACACACAAATACAACAAACCAAAAAAGGATCCATGTGGATCCATCGAAGGCAAACGCCGACCGAATGCCACGAGATCCGTCGGAGACAAACCTCCACATGCGCTCCAACGATGCTAGAAACACCACCAGGACGGGGAGTAGGCGAGGAGGACTTTATTCCGTCTTCAGAGAGCCGCCACCACCTGGTGGCGACACAGATGTGTAAGAATCAAGGGATGAGATAGATAGCTTGGTCAAATAGATGGCTAGACGACATCCGCATATGTTTTGTGCAAAGAAAAGGGTCACGAATTTAGAAAGAGATGACCCTTTTGGGGGTGTTGTGAAAAAAGTCGCCACATGACAGTGGTCAACCTACCACCCATACAAGTCAAAGCTGATGCAATGTCGATAGGACGCACTTAGCTAACTTTTATGATCCAGATGCGCATTTTCATAGCATCGGGACTAACCTGACACTGCTCGAATAGTTTTAGGACTAGTGATGTACTTTAATTATCTTTATATAGCACACTCTTATCAATATACAGGAGAAAAATATGTGGAGACATCTCTCGTCCCTTGATGGAAGCCACCCATGAGCATAGTCTACTTGCTCATGATATATCATGTCATGCAACAAATTTATTGATGTGCTCCCAACGGCCTCTTCGTCCATGATTAAAAAGTTACTCCCTCTGTTTTAAAACATAAGTAATACTCATTTAAAACAAACCTTTGAGACATGGGAAAATATCATATGAAAACCAACATTCGACGGAAACCGTTGAAAACTATGTGAAAACAATGTTTTGAAGTTTCGAAAAAATCAGAAAAAAATACAGGATGTTAAGAGAGTGATGTTCTATTGCCTTGCAAAATTTCAAGTTCAAACACATTACGAGATATGAGCTATGAAAAAAAAACAAAATCAGCGTTGAATAGTGTCAAACAGTAACATCACTATTCATTGCTGATTTTGTCTTTTTCATAGCTCGCATCCTGTATTGTGTTTTAACTTGAAATTTCATATGACAATAGAACATCATCCTCTTAACATCCTACATTTTTGTCAAAAAAAATTTGAAACTTTAAAACATGGTTTCCACGAAGTTTCCTTCGAATGTTGGTTCCGTATAATATTCTCCCGAAAGAAATAACTACTATCAATATATGTGATATGAATTGGTCTTACCATATTGTATGAACTAATTTCATCGTACTAGTCTCTTGGATGAGTTTGTTGGTGATACGAGTTATTTAATTACTAGTCTCTTGGCTGATTTTGTTGGCGATACGAGTTACTTAATTATTAACACATGATCTCGATCGTTCCCGACACATAGAGATACATGCCCTCCCTAACATAGAGATATGTGTCCACATCTTGCCCATAGCGAGCGAGAAGCTTGCATCGCGTACACGGACGAGCATTGGGCTGACCACGGAGCACGACCGCTAGTTTCGCCTCACGAAGCACACACCACGTGCTCTACTATACGACCACAACCCCTACTATATCTTTTCTTTATTTTTATTTTTTTGTTCAATCTTTTAAATTATGTTGTAATCTAAACAAGTATTGACGTATTTAAAAAATCCATGACAACAAAAAATACGTTCACAAATTTTAAAAATATTCATGTAAGTACAAGATTATTCCATTTTTTAATATACATGTCAAAAAACGTGTTCAGGTAAACATAAATTCATATAAATGAGTTGGGCAAAGTTATCTTTCGCCATCTTTCTCTTTCCCTCTCGTGAGCGCAACAGCTAGGGCACTCATATTCCTTCCAAACTTTGTCGGTAAACCCCTGGACCCACCTTCCCTTTGTCTGCCGCTTAAGCAGCCGGTCGTGGGGAAGGGGATTCTGGTGCCTCGGGTCTAGCTACTAGTTTAGATTAGGTTTTTCTCATAGGGCGACGTTCGGGGGGAGGGTGGCGCTTCATCTTTGAGCTGGTCTTTCGGGCTCTAATCCTTCTCGAGTTTGTCCATTGGGACGGAGTTGACCGAGCACTAGTGTAGATTTATGTCATCTCCTTGGGTTGTTGAGGCTGGTTTCTCATCGTGCATGTGTGGCGGCGAGATTTCATGTCAAGACCTTCAGATTGATATGAGGGTACAATGTTGGCGACTGCGGCTCTAGAACATTGGTCCATATGGCCATGTGCAAGAAGGCTTTCCAACTTCCACAGAGAAGGTCATGACGGCTCCGGTAGGGGAGTGGCGACAGTGGCGCATCAACGGCTCGTTCTAGTTGCAACAGTGGTCGTTCAGTGGTGTAGGCTCCTCAATGTAATATTTATTATGTTTTAGAGTGCATTGTACTTCTTATGAACCTTCATAATAGATATGGGTACTTTTTTGCAAATGTAATAAAATAAATTCATAGTATTTTAAAAAATTACATAATTTTTTGGAAAAACAGTTGTCTAATCAAGAATTGTTCGCACCTTTTCAAAAAACAATCATATCATTTTAGAAACAAATTACACTTTCAATATATTCATTAATTAAGATTGGTGCTCATACATTCTGAAGAAAAAATAGATAATTAATCAATTCACACGCATTAATAAGTATTCGTGAAAATATTAAAATTGTTACACACTTTTTAGGAAAACAATAATGTAATGAAATTTCGTTCACACATTTAAAAACTTGTTCAATGAACTTTATAAAAGTGTGCTTCATTGTAGAAATATTCAAGTAATTTTATAAAAATTCTCACATATTCAGAAAAATATGTTTGCACTTATCAAAAAAATGTTTGTAAGTTATCCAAAAATAAATGGAACTCTATTTATAAAAAGTAAAAATAAAATATATGTAATTAACAAAAAGAGTTGCGTATTTTTTACAAATGTTCGTGTAATTTCATAAAGTGTTCAAATTTTTAAAAATGTTAATATTCTTTGAAGAGGGTCCAGGCATTCTTAAGAAGTATTTACCTGTTTTCCAAATGTTTATTTTAAGAAAAAGGATCAAGAGATTAAAAAAATTGATAGTAATAAAATAAAAGGGAAAAATGAAATTAGAGAAGTGAGTATAAAGATAACAATGAACCAAACAAATAGATTTCCCTAAAAAGCCACCCGAAAATTATTTGAGAAACTGATTCCTCAAAAAACCGGAAGAAAAGTACCTATAAAACGTTGATGCTAGTCCAGCCCAATCGAGACGACTTAAGTGTGTTACTTCTATTATTACTCGCAAATAAGAAAAAATAAATTCTCCACTATATTCTGGAAATTAGCGGTTAACGAACCAAGCCTTCCTCTCGGAAGCACCTATAGGACGCTCACTGCATCAAACTACCCACCTTTCGCACAAGGAGGCAACCGAGCGGACGGTTTTTGTTCAGCATGTTTTGTTCAGTTTTTACAAAACAAATGTGAAACATTATTTAATCTAAAAAATGAACATTTTTTATAAATTTTAGTGCTTTTAAAACATGAAGATCTTTTAAAAATGTATGTTAAAAAAGGTAAATGTATTTTGAAATATGCAAAAAAAAATCGAAGATGCAAACTTTTTTGAATACTTTGAATATTTTTATGTACCAGAAATGCTATGATGGTTAACATTTTGGTTTTTATCAAAGAGATGTGTTTCCTTGTGGAAAGGTGGATACTCCTTTCCAATGATTAATTACTCAGTGGGATAAAACCCAATACTTCGTTTGACACTCAATATGTTTTTTTTACAAAGGTCATGCTAGTTTTTTCTTATCAAATATCATGTTCTCAAATGTTTTTAGGTGCTAATTAATAATTAATGTAATAGCAAGGAAGTCAAATATCGATCAATAGTTTCCAAAATATTTAGAGCACACAGCACAAGGGGCTCGCGTGATGCACAAGGCGTACTTGCGTGAACTTTGAGCAGAGTGAAGATCTCACCCTGATTGTGAGCACAGAGCACAAGGGGCTCGCGTGGTGCACAAGGTGTACGTCCTCGGTTATAGTACTACAGACATCACAACGTGAAGCATTAGAGCAACTTCAATGGAGCGACTTATTTCGTCCGCTGCCGTCCGTTTGGGTCGGCGCGGACAGAAAAGGCGGCCCAACGTGCCGACTCAAACGGACGCGTGTCTGCTTTTCGTCCGTGGGCGACCCATTCCCGGTCCATTTTTGAGCCGGACTTGCGTCAGCACGGACACACGACGGACGTGCACGCTCGCCCTCTTCTCACCCGGGCCCGCTGGTCTGTGTCACATTGCCCATACAACAGCAACCCTCGCCCTCCTCCTCCGTCGCCGACGCCGCCGCCCCATTTTTGCCGGCGACTCTGCCAGCTGCCGGGGCATCCACCGCCGTCTTGCCGCCGGGAGCCGACTGATTCCCACCCCCGCGCCCCCCCACCACACAGCCGCTCCCGGCCAAGAAGCCGCCTCGCCGCCCGGCCAGATCCTCACCTGCACGCTCGTCGGACGCCGACAGGACAGCTAGCTGGTCTGTGCGCGTCGCGACTCCCTTCGCCAGCTGTCTCCTTCACCGACGCCCGCAAACTGTTCGACAGTTTGCCAAGGTACAAAATGGACTCCGTCGACGAGTTTTTTTTTCACAATTTCCTTTGAGACTCCGACGATTCGTCCTCCGATGACGAGGAGGAGATATTGGTTGCCGTGTTGGTCCATCACCACCTCAACAGCCAGCGGCCATTGTCCCGTGGCTCCATTCCGGGCCACCTTCCGGCGTTGAATCGCAACCAAGAGAGCGGGCATTTCCTTCTTTGGAAGGACTACTTTGATACAACAAACCCGTTGTTCAAACATCAGAAATTCCGCTGCTATTCCCTTATGAGTAGGCATGTTTTCAACCGTATTAGAGAGGAGGCGGTCGGCTATGATGACTATTTCGAGTGCAAAGAGGATGCCGTTGGCAAGATTGGTTTTTCCTCTTATCAGAAATGCACTGCCGCCATCCGAATGCTTGCATACGGAGTGCCCGGTGATCTCATTGACGAGTACGTCTGTATGAGAGTCTACTTGCCTAGAGTCCATGTATAAGTTCTGCCAGGTTGTTATTGTTGTGTTTGGCCCTGAGTACTTGAGAGAGCCGACTGCTGAAGATACAGCCCGTTTGTTGGCGATGAATGCCAGCAGGGGCTTCCCAGGGATGCTTGGTAGTATAGACTGCATGCATTGAGAGTGGAAGAACTGCCCTTCTGCTTGGCAAGGGCAGTATAAGGGCCATGTCAGGGCTTGCATTGTTATACTTGAGGCCGTGGCGTCTCAAGATCTCTGGATCTGGCAGTCTTTCTTTGGCATGGCCGGATCACACAATGATATCAACGTGCTTCAGCGCTCGCAGTTGTTTGCTAGGCTTGCCGAAGGCAACAGCACAACCGGTGAACTTTACTGTCAACGGCCACACCTACGACAAAGGATACTATCTGGGTGACGGTATCTATCCTCAGTGGATCACTATTGTCAAGACAATACCCAACCCTGTCGGAGAGAAGAGGAAAAGATTTGCCCAAGAGCAAGAGAGTGCTAGGAAGGATGTCGAGCGTGCCTTTGGTGTTTTACAATCTCGATGGGGCATCGTTCGGTATCCTGCTAATACCTGAAGCACGCAGAAACTGTGGGAGATGATGACTGCTTGTGACCATGCATAATATGATCATAGAAGACGAGCGCCCGAAACGTCTGTATGATCAAGGGTTTCAGATTCAAGGTGAGAATGTTGTGCCTGAGCATGGAGTAGCGGCAACGTTTGAACAGTTCACCCAATTTCATCAAGACATGCGTGATTGGGAAACTCACGTGCAACTGCAAAATGATTTGGTTGAGCATATGTGGGCTCATGTTGGCAACCAATAGATGTATCTTTTTTTATTCGTTTGTAAAACTATGGGAGAACTATGTGAAACCTTTTTATTTTCATTTGGCTTGTAATAAACTATGCTATTTTGAACTATGCAATCATGCAAAAAAAGTAAGGGGTCCAGGCAGCCACGCCCGCACATATGGGTCGGCGCGTTGGGCGCCCTGCCAGTCCATATTTAAAACAGGGTGAACGCCGGGCCGGCGGCCGACCCAAACGGACAAAAAACGGACGAAATCGCCGTCCATTTGAGGCGCCCCATTGGAGTTGCTCTTACCCTGCCTTCATTTATTACTGCCACTGTATCTGTGATCCGGTGATTCTCTTGCCGGTGAGGCAGGTGCTCGTGATACACGAGCCTGAGTCAGCACCGATTCTCCGGCTTGCGGTGGACAATATCATATATATGATCCCATTGCCCAATGATTTCTAGCGTGCGCTCTAAGATCGAGTGATTCCTTTCCCTGTGCATGCTATGGTGTTCGTGATGCACATGGCTGATCCCCACATGCACAAGACACGTGCTGGACATGCCGCCATTGCCCTAGCATCCATCTAGTCCTTGACATGCTGCCATTGCCCTAGCTAGCTCCCATGATCTATAAATACCACTCCCAACCTTCGAGTTCTCACACACAGCGACCTACTATCTCATAAGCCTATAGCACCGGTTGAGCCAGAGCTAGCCACACCCAACTCCGCCATGGCGAACCCCTCCAATTTCCAGATCACTCCCCGCGCCGCGTTCGTGGAGAGCAATGAACTCAACTTCCGCAGCCTGTACCTGTTCCACACTTCCCTCGGCGCAAACCAGACCCAGTCCACGGTAATAGACCCGAATGCCACTACCGGTTTGGGTCAGACGGCTGTTAACAACTGGGCGATATGTGATAGCCCTAGCCCCGGTGCCACCGTCGTTGCACGTGCACAAGGCCTGCATATCTATGCCGGTAACTGGCAGAATACTTTCAGCATAACATTTGAGGTTGAAAGGTACGTACACATATATATATATGCAGTCGTGTGCACATATGCATTCGTATATTTCAATGCATGATACCATTACCTACATTATGTGAACATGATACAGGTTTAAGGGGTCAACGCTTCAGGTGATGGGGATATCCGTTGAGGAAGGTGAGTGGGCTATTGTTGGTGGGACAGGACAGTTCGCAATGGCAAACGGTGTCATATACAAAAAGTTCCATGAGCAGAGGAGCGACGGTAACATCATAGAACTCACTGTCCACGCGTTCTGTCCCGTGCTGAAAGGCTCGCCGGTGAGATGAATATGCATAGAAATATTTACTTATTTATTTATTTATTTTTAATTAGGAGATATTGCTATTTTTCTCCATAGAAATATTTGTTGATTTTTGTTTACACCGATCCTATTCATTTAAACAAACATCACATGATTATTATATCTTGTAGAGCCTTCTCACAAAGCTTGGACCATGGGGTGGAAGTGGAGGGTCCGATAAAGACATCGTTGAGGCACCAAGGCGTCTAGAGAGCATCACAGTTAGCAGCGGCTTGATTGTTGATTCAATCAAATTTTCTTATGTTGACCAAGCTGGCCAGAAGCACACAAGCGGACCCTGGGGAGGATCCGGGGGAAATCCGAACACGGTTCGATCTCTGAATTATTTTTTATGTGATTTTCTCAATTCCATATGTAAGCAACTCAACACTTCTTCTTTTTCTTTTGCTATGCAGATCGTACTCGGGGCTTCTGAGTTTGTGAAGGAAGTTTCTGGGACACACGGCATTTATGACAAAGACCAACACAACATAATAACATCACTGAAATTCATCACCAATGTAAAGGCTTATGGGCCTTTCGGAGAAGCAAAGGGAACCCCTTTCACCATACCTGTGGAAAAGAATAGCAGCATAGTGGGCTTCTTCGGGCGTAGTGGGATATATCTTGATGCGCTTGGTGTCTACGTGTGCCCACTCTAGCTAAGCAATAGCGGCTAGTGTTCTTATTTTCCGCGTTTGTTTCTCAATTCAAATAAGAAGATGGGATCGTTGTCCTTTCTCATCCGGAAGATCCTATGTAGCCACCCGGACTTTTAGGTCCCTTTGTTGTGATGAATAAAAATATCAGTTTTTCTTATATATATGTGCGATGTGTTTCCTGTATGTGTCTTAGCTTGGGATGCATGTGGCTGGTTGATATTTTAGATAACTTTTGAACGTATATAAATCAATGCAAATCGATTTTTAAGGAGAAAAGTGGAACTATTCGACCGAAAATATGCACACATCCTCAACATTATATGCTAGTTCTTGTGGTTGCTCCATATGGACACGAACATCCAAACAAAGGAAAGACCACATACATAGCCTATTACTGCTTGGACTCCTAATCTCCTATTAGACTACTACTTGAATGCACGACATGGCATATTAGCCACACACACAACTACTAACCCACATACCCAACTAATACATGTAAATTAACTAAACAGACAATGATCAAGATTATGCTAACAATGGGAACCAACAAACGAGTTTCAATAGAAAGAATCTTCTTGGTGAGTTCGTAGCTAGTAGGAGCATTTCTAGCTCTTCCCAAGAAGATTCATCTCCCCAAAACGTTACTTCTATAAGTTAACACCAGCGAGTCCTTCCCATTAAAATTCTAGCCCCATTAAATATGAGAAGTTTACCCTTAAACCGAATCCATCCTACTCAAATTTGAGGAGCTCTTGAAACCCTCCCGGGACAGTTGTAGTTTATGTAAGTTATTATCAGCAAATTACATAGTAGTTTCATATTAATTTCATGTACAGAAGATTGTGTGCGCTTGGAAGAGGAGGGCAGGGCAAAGTTTATCATTGCCACTGCAAACGACATGAGCATGTCAATGCTAGCGGCAACAACAACAATCAATCATTGCGGCTCTAGGCGACACAGGTTCTACCATTCTAGTGGCAACAATGTCCCGTAAATGGGGAACTAACCCTGTAAATTTCTATTTTAATCATATTTTTGGAATTTCTATAAAAATGTAATATTACTAAAGGCTTGCTCTTGTACTGTACCAGATCTAACAAGGGAGCCTCCAGCACCGTGGAACATAATCTCCAACCTAAATCTTCCAAGGAAGGTGTGCATGTTTCTTTGGAGCTCTCCATATGAAAGTAATCGAGGTAAATACAATTTGACCTCTCTACGGCCAATGGGATGAAGACGGAGGGCATGCTTTCCTTCCCCAATTGTAAATATGTGACTTGTGTTGTCGTCTTGTAGAGGTCAGGGTCAACCCCCTTTTCGAGAAAAAAAAACATTAAATCTCATCAGTTGTGCAAAAATCATGCAGATAACTTTGTCAATTTAGAGTTTACACTATGATGTTTGCTCTGCAACTTTCACTCTAATGTGGAACATATGGGATGCCCGGATTGTTGTTTAATGTGAGGGAGACAGTGGAGCTGACCCTGTCACTTGTCACTGCCATTGTATCTTGGATGCGCTAACTAAAGGAGTTATGTGATGTCCCGTCAAAGAAGTCTAAACTCCAAAATCTATATTGAGGGGTGACATTTCAATCCACAATTGATGCTTGGACAAATGGTTATCGAGACATATGCTACTATCCATGGGAATGCTTTAACATTCAGTGCTCATAATCATGCTCGGCATGGTGTGCTTTTGACTGGTTCTCTTGACTTCAAAGTGAAGACGGTGTGCATCAACTCCGCTTATGTTCGCAGGGATAGGGCGCAAACGCTCCCAAAGGGTCTAAGATCAGGTTCAAGTGCAGCGAGAGCGCGATGAGAACACCACCATCATCTTGAGCAACATTAGTATCAAGACAGTCAGCCATCATAGCAAGTGAGGGCAACACCAACGCCTAGCCCCTGCTCACATAGGAGGACTAGCATGCACAGCAGATGCGGCACGACGGTAAGGCAAGATCTGCCAGCCCACCAGCACACCCTCGTCCTTACAACAACAGTTGGTTAAACAAACAGCTAGCCAAATCTATTAACAAATGTTAAATGTGTCGCCCCCTCTAAGTGACAAGCAACTGAGAAACAAGGCATATGGACGAACCTACGATTTTGCCATAACCGTAAGGGGCTACTGATCTAAAGTACAAATGGTTTTTGAGCCAATCCACATGAAACCAATTTCAAATATCAATATGAAAGGCTCAAGGGAAAGCTTGATGCATAACAAAGGAAGAGCCGCAGAAAAACGCACAGGGCATAAACTTTCAGCATCAAATGAACTTGCTCCAAAACATCAAGGAATCACATTATATAATTATTAAACAGGTCTGGATGCACTGTCAGTTTACAGGTATCTAATTATTACAGCCCGAAATGTCTGTGATCCTTAATGTTCATTCGTTTCCTCGAGGGCGGCTCTTTGTCACAAAGGCAAAGCGTATCCTATATCACGGAATTGAAGAGCAGGTCAGGTCAAGAATAGATGACGCAATAACACAGTACATCACGTTAAGTCGACAATGACTAATTATACAGAGTTATTTCAAGCTTATAGTGAATACAGGATGACTTCAAGCTCATAATGAAGCAATAATGTGGTATCCAATATCATTCCAAGGTTTTTCCAGGCTCAACAAAAAATCAAGGTCCCAGAGAAAAGGGGGCAACGCTCCATTATTTTGTTAAGAGTACATTCATCGAGAGCAATGGCCAAAATAGCTGGGATACATGTTCTAAGCACTATCAGCAAACAAATGCACTTTGTTTTTAACTCGGTGGCTTCACTTCTCAGCTGTGCAGCTCCTAACCATGATCAGATGCGCTTTTTAAAACCTAAAACAACCATAGTCAACAGATAAATACCCCATCTTTTCCAATAAGAAAAAACGGAGAATAAGCATTTCAATTCACTTGGTGCCAACTACAAACATCTCATGTTCAATTCACTTACTAACTATACTTGATCAATTCAATATTTCCTCGCTGTGTAGGAGTATAGTCTACCAAGCAAGATGTCAATATTCAATATGTTATTACTGGCACACAAAACTAACACTTTGATATGCATTACTGGTTGTATAAAAGGACCCTGGTCTGCCAAGCAAGACCACAATATTCAATATATGACACACAGAAAACAGTATGCATTATTATGTTAAGAGTACATTCATCGAGAGGAATGGCAAAATAGATGGGACACATGTCTAAGAAATATCCGCAAACAAATGCACTTTCTTTTTAACTCGGTGTCTTCACTTCTCAGCTGCAGAGCTCCTAACCATGATCAGACGCGCTTTTTAAAACCTATAACAACCATAGTCAATAGATAAATACCCCATCCTTTTCAAAAGGAAACAACGGAGAATAACCACTTCAATTTACTTAGCAGAATTAATTGATCAATTTGATATTTCCTGGTTATATAAAAGGAGTCTGGTCTACCAAGCAAGACCTCAATATTAAATATGTATTACTGACACACAAAACTAGCAGCATTTTATATGCATTACTGACACCAAAAGAGAAACGACTGTCCAGAGATAAACAAGTGATATGCATTACTGTGAACTACATTTGGGGGCATAAAACTTGAAAATACTCTCCTTGCTGCCAAATGCTGCCGAGCCAGGATGACATATTTGTTTGACTTACCTGATTGAGCTCAGGAAGATCAAAATTACTACTCTACCATGAAAAAATTCTTAGGGGCTGTTTGATTCTAGGTCTAGCAATGCCACACTTTGCCATACAATATTGCCAAACTTGCCTAAGGCTAGTTCTTCAAAATGAGAGCCATAAGTTGACAAGCCTAAGGGAATATTGCCCACACTTTTTGAGTGTATGTGATGTGGGACCCTAGTGTGGCTTGCCTAAGGTATGGCCTGAACCAAACACCCATCTAAGTTGGTCAAACTTACCTAACCTTAGGTGTGACAACCTTGGCAAACTTGGTCTCAAACCAAACAGCCCCTTGGTGTAAACATGCTATATAGCTCGTCAACCTCAGTATATGACATCAATATTCTACAGAACACTCACTAAAAGAAGCGGCAGTGAGCCCCTACATTAGCAATTGCCCCAGGAGATGAAGCAGGTCGTTTCAAAGGAATAAAGTTCATTTTCTGGTAACTAGGTCTCTCCAATAGTGGATACATAGGCTACCGTTTTCCTGCCATGTCACCCAGAATCCTAGTTGGGGGAGTGATTGGGTGAAGTACAAGAGCATGGTGAGGAACTGTTAGGAGGGGATGTGCGGTAGGAAAATTAAAATTAACTATGCGAACGAGGACACACACAAATGGTTGCAGATGTTACTTTTGGTGTTGTCTCTAGGTGAAGTGATACAAAATGGATATTCTTAGGTAACCTTCCGGATATCACAACAACCCAAAACTACTCGCTCAAACCCAAAATGTGACAAAATCACGGATCAGTTACAAGAAATGTGACAAAATCGTCAAGTAAAAAATATATGAAATAAAAAGGTATCTAGACCCATGAAAATCAAGGATCTGACGCTACCGCAATTCGAAAAACTATGCTGATGAATTTCATTCTCCGCCACTACACATCGATCCTTGACTGGTCAGATTTATGAAGATCAAGAAGTACAACATTTTGGATTGATTTTCCTACTATGAAGCACCCAGCTTACTAAAACTGCACGGTGACATGAATACTCTGTCACCGACAGATAAAGTCAAGCAAAGATAACACATGGTCCTACTTACTATAAAATTAACCATACACAGAATTAGTTGAGTACAATATGGATACAAGTGGATGAATCATCCTAACTGACCACAAACAAAACATTGTTCAGTCGCTTGGCGCTAAAACGATAGATGTTAAACACAAACTACCTTCGTAAAAAAAGAGCGATAGCAACAACCAGCAGGTATTGACGAAAAGCTGGCCTCAAGGTGTTCTAGGATCTTATCCTTGTAGTGCAAGGGATCATTATATCACTCACAGATATAAAGGTTTATAAAATAGGCAATTTAGTCTCAGACTAATAATGTGCAATACTTCTCATCGCCATAAATTCAACTATTATGAATGTTGACCACTGAATCTCTCCACAGTAACAGGATTCACTCTCTTGTGTGTAGGTCCGCATGTCGATAACAGCCATATTCATAACAGTACCGACGGCTATTCCCCATCGCGACACAATACCACACACCTCTCAACATTGTACTCGGTTGTAAGTGTCAAACTCCAGGATTTTACAGGGTTGTTCTTAGTGGATACATAAATTAATCTGGGACTGGCACATCCAGCTAATGCAAGTGAGGGAAAACCAGAAAAACTGAAAGAGGGGGAGGGGCGCTGCGCGGGATTAGTACCTTGGGAGAGGGAGCACCAGCAGGTGGAGTCGACGGCGATGCAGGACTTGAGGCGCGCCGACGCCACCGCGGTGTGCAGGGGCAGCAGCGTCTCCAGCCCCGCCACCGCCGACCTGCAGGGAACCTCCATGTCACACACACACACAGCCACGCCCATGGATCCACTCATGGACTGACTACTGGACAGCAGCATACCTGCGGAGGAGGCGGGCGGCCCGTGCGGGGGAGGAAGACGGCAGCGAGGAGCCGAGGCCGAGGCCACGGCCGGCGAGGGGCGCCGGGCGGAGCGCCGCTCTGGCGGCGGTGGCGGCGGCGCGGGCCAAGGATGCCATTTCTTTTCCTTTTCTTTCTTCTCCTTTCGGACGTGTGGCGTCGAGGGCGTTAAACCCTAGCGGGACCTTCAAAGCCCACTCTTTGTCCGGGCCGTCCCACCAGAGTCAACTTTTGCTAGCCCATTATCGGCCGACACACGCTGGGCCACGATTTCAGGAGTATATATACCTCCTTCTTTTCCAAAAATTTGTTTCCTTGAAACAAAAAAAAAAACACAATTCTATTTGAAATTCAAAGCCCAAATTTTTTCATCTGGTCCGAAATTTTAAAGTCCTCATTTTTTATCCTTGTCACGAGGAGGACCTGTACTGTACGCGACCCACGGATAAAGCCAAAGTACTATTTTTTTTTTGCGGGGAAAGCCGAAGTAGTTTTTGTACGTACTGGCCCATTATTGGCCCGCAAATCGCTCCGTCACCATTTCAAGAATCTACCGATTTTCATTTTTGTCTTCATTTTTTTTTTACAGCATGGGTGTTGCTGTGGAAGAAAATGCAGAATTGAACTTACTAGTATTGCTTGGTCAACCTGACACAACAGAACATCATCGCAACAACATATGGATGTAAAATGCACTTCAGGGAGACATATTCAGAGAAACACAAAAGCCATGTGGAACGGTTTAGCAGACACTATAATTTGAGGGCTTGTCACACCTTTCAGCAACACAGAATTTGTGAGATACCAGGTCTAGTAATCGTGTCATGTCATGTCAGTACATTTCATAGTAACACTGAATTTGATCAAAGGCAGCTTCAGCTCCGGCTCCAGTTCGAGGACATGATAGAAGAAGGGAAAAGGTTCAGACTTGGCAATTGTCTGAACATGATGAGCAAAGGCGGTTTCAGTTCCTCACACGAACAAAACAAAATGTTTCAGATTCAACCCTTATCTCCTGTTTCATCAAGAATTGTACATGCCATCAGAGGAACAGTGTTTCAAACTAAATTCTCCTCTTCTTCAGAAATCAGCTCACCCATGGACAGACACGATAGACAGATAGACTCTGTTGTTTCATCTCCTTCAGAAGATTCAGTCGACCTCCTCCATCTTGCTATCGGCGCCCTCCTCGTCCTGGAGCACTATCAACCGCCATTTGCTGCTTCCATCTATATAAAAGTGTTCCCTCAATAACTTTTATAAAAAAGGGTACCCCTCAAAAGGAAAATTCTATATAAAAGGGAAAACATTATCCTTGGGCTGGCTGATGCACGCACAACATTCGTCGCCAGCATAGCCGTCAGATTGATCTTGATCGAGCGGTCGCGCTGGCCACAAGTCCCTTGCAGCCAGTTTTTTTTTTCTGTTTCAAAAAGTTTCTGCAGCAGAGGTATTGTTTCAAAAAGGAAAAAAAATGTTCGATGGTGAAGTTTTTTTCAGCAACAGTGTCTAGTTTCAAAAGGTTTCTGCAATAGAGTTCTTGTTCAGAAAGAAGAAGAAAAATGGCTCGACGATGAATTTGTTTCTTGTTTCAGAAATATAGCCCTGGTTGCAGAAAGCGTCGGAGGAGCAGCCGGCGTTAGAGTGCACAAGGCCAAGCATTGCAACACAAGACATGTTCTAGAAACATAGCTTTGGTTGCAGAAATCACCAGAGGAGTGCTCGCGCGTGAGAGCTCCTCGTCGTCGTCGTCGTGCTAGAGTAGAGACAGCTGCTCGAGGTGCTGGGTCGGAGGAGGCGCGACAACTGCGACGGGCCGGCGGCGCTCCATGGCCGAGGTGCTCAGGCCATGGCGGGGCAGTGGTGCTGCCTCGGCGGACAAGCTAGTTGTTGCAAAGGTCCTCGTAGGACGGCAGATCCGACGGCTGTTTCGGGCGGCTGCCAAAAGTGTTTTTCACTTGTCTTTGCTCTTTTTTTCAACATGGGTGTTGTTACCAAATCTTGCAACACATATGATGTCAGTCCACATGCTCACCAAGTGTCACATAGATTTGGGGCCGACATTCGGAATTTATTAACTCCAAGACCTGCTGTCATTCTAGGAAGTGAGAAGATGCTACGTTGATGTCTGATTTGCAGCTGTAACTGTTCCTTGCCGCCTCTTTTCTTCCTGCGGAATTGGACTTACTAGTATTACTTGGTCAACCTGACACAACACAACATCTTCACAAGAACAGATGGATGATGTAGAATGCACTTGAGGCAGAAATATATTCAGAGACACAAAAGCCATGTGGAACGGTTTGGCAGACACTGTGTGGCTAATCTCAATAATGCACATGTTTCAGCTGCAACGGGTTTAACACTGAATTTGATCAAAGGCAGATTCGACATTTGTCTGAATATGGAGTTTCACACACAAGAACATAAAAAGTTCAGATTCGACATTTGTCTGAGTATGGAGTTTCAGTTCCAGGGCATCACAAGGACAAAAAAGAGGAGTCAGATTCTACACACTATCACAGAGGAACTGTGTGTCAAACTAAATTCTCCTCTTCTCAGAAATCAGCGCTGCCGTTTCTTTCTGCAGAAAATTGCTACTGTCAATCTGAAACAACACAACATCTCACAGATAGATAGATGCAAATTCAATTCAGGCACAAAAACACAGAACTTCCTTTGGACGAACTTAACTAACTCAAATTTTATCAAAGGGCAGTTTCAGCTCAGAGCACAAAAGTTGCAGACTCAAACCCTTCTCTTCCTCTGGGAAGAGACTCCCTTCAGTTTTCACATATCATACATCGCCAAAAGACACCAAATGACACTGATATTTGACCCGAGACTCAAACAAGAACGACACTGACACTACCAGACTCACTTCACCTGGACACGCGCAGCGACCCCTAGGACTCACTCTCACTCACCCATGGACACACACTGCTCATCTTCTTCTCCTCCTGATTGGAATGAAATGAGATTCTTCAGGTTCAGTCCACCTCCTCCATCTTGCTCTCCTCGGCGCCCTCCTCATCCTGGAGCGCCGGCATGTCGGCGTCCTCCTCCTCGGCGTCGGCATCGTCGATGTTGAGCCCGAGCTTGAGCATGCGGTGGATCCTGGCGGCGAAGGTGTTGGGGTCGTCCAGGCTGAACCCGGAGGTGAGCAGCGCCGTCTCGAAGAGCAGCATCACGAGGTCCTTGACGGACTTGTCGTTCCTGTCGGCGTCGGCGCGCTTGCGGAGCTCCTCCATGATGCCGTTCTCCGGGTTGATCTCCATCGTCTTCTTGCTCGACATGTACGCGCCCATGCTGCTGTCCCTCAGCGCCTGCGCCTTCATGATCCGCTCCATGTTGGCCGTCCACCCGTACTCGCCGGTCACCAGGCAGCACGGCGAGTCCACGATGCGGTCGGATACAACGACCTTCTCCACCTTGTCGCCCAGTATGTCCTTGATGGTCTTGCAGAGTCCCTCGAACGCGGCCTTCTTCTCCTCCCTGCGCTTCTTTTCTTCTTCTGTTTCTTCGTCGAGCTTGAGCCCCTCCTTGGTGGCGGAGACGAGCTTCTTGCCGTCGTACTCCTTGAGCTGCCCGACGGCGTACTCGTCGATGGCGTCCACCATGAAGAGCACCTCGTAGCCGCGCTTCTTGAGGCGCTCCAGGAAGGGCGAGTTCTCCACGGCCTTGCGGCTCTCGCCGGTGATGTAGTAGATGTCCTTCTGCCCCTCCTTCATCCGGGTGACGTAGTCCTTGAGGCTGGTGAGCTCGTCGCCGCTCTTTGTCGAGTGGTAGCGGAGCAGGTCGGCGAGCCTGGCGCGGTTCTGCGAGTCCTCGTGCACGCCCAGCTTGAGGTTCTTGGAGAATGCCTCGTAGAACTTGGCGTAGTCCTCTTTATTCTCGGCGATCTCGAAGAAGAGCTCGATGCACTTCTTGACGAGGTTCTTGCGGATGACCTTGAGGATCTTGTTCTGCTGCAGCGTCTCGCGGGAGATGTTGAGGGGGAGGTCGTCCGAGTCGACGACGCCCTTGACGAAGCCGAGCCACTCCGGGATGAGCTCCTCGCAGTTGTCCATGATGAAGACGCGGCGCACGTAGAGCTTGATGTTGTTCATCTTCTTGCGGGTGTCGAAGAGGTCGAAGGGGGCGCGGCGGGGCACGAAGAGCACCGCCTTGAACTCCAGCTGCCCCTCCACCGAGAAGTGCTTCACGGCCAGGTGCTCCTCCCAGTCGTTGGTGATGCTCTTGTAGAAGGACGCGTACTCCTCCTTGCTGATCTCCTCCGGCTTGCGCAGCCAGATGGGCTTCTGCTTGTTGATCTGCGCCCACTCGTGGCTCACCTCCTTCACCTTCTTCTTCTTCTTTTCGTCTTTCTTCTCGGAGTCGTCGTCGACCTCCTCGACCTCGCCCTCCTTCTCCTTCTCGTCAAGTTCGTCTTCGTCGTCGCTGATCTCCTTCTCGGTGGTCTTCTCGGTCCAGAGGTAGATGGGGTAGCTGATGAACTCCGAGTGCTTCTTGACGAGGTCCTTGAGGCGGCGCTCCTCCGGGTACTCGAGCTGGTCGTCCTTGAGGAAGAGCGTGATCTTGGTGCCGCGCCCGAGCCGCTCGCCCTCCGTGTCGAGGGTGACGGTGAAGGAGCCGCCCGCCTGCGACTCCCACACGTACTGCTCGTCGTCGTTGTGCTTGGTGGTGACCACCACCTTGTCGGCGACGAGGTAGGCCGAGTAGAAGCCGACCCCGAACTGGCCGATCATGCTCACGTCCGCGCCCGCCTGCAGCGCCTCCATGAACTCCTTGGTGCCCGAGCGCGCGATGGTGCCCAGGTTGTTCACAAGGTCTGCCGCCCGCCACAGCAAACAATCAATTTAGTTCCCGTCAGAAATTCATTCATCGTCAGAGTTGAGAGGCAAATGAAATATCAGTCTGAATCTCTGAATTAGTTGTCGTTAGAAATTCAGACATTCATTCAGGGATTCAGCACAAAAAATTCAGCCAGCGTCTATTATTGATTGAGGAGGGAGATGAAAATTCAGTCTGAAACTCCGAATTAGTTCTCCAGAAATTCAGACATTCAGGGACTCAGCAAACGGTAGGACGAATTCAGCCATCCTCCATGATTCATAGTAATTTTTTTTTTTGAGAGATCCATGATTCATAGTAATTGAGAGTGAAGAGGCGGGCATAGATACCTGACTTGGTCATGCCGACGCCGCTGTCGATGATGGAGAGCGTCTTGTTGGCCTTGTCGGGTACGAGGCGAATGAAGAGCTCCGGCTGCGCGTCGAGCTTGCTCTTGTCGGTGAGGCTCTCGAACCGGATCTTGTCAAGCGCCTGCGGCAAGCAGAGCATCATTCGCGTGTGAGCAAATCAAGCAACAAATGAATCGTCTCTGACTCTGACGACGAACGAACAAGCAAGGCAGAGAGAAGCAGAGGAAACAGAGCAAGGAAGAGACATAACATACATCAGACGAGTTGGAGATGAGCTCGCGGAGGAAGATCTCCTTGTTGGAGTAGAAGGTGTTGATGATGAGCGAGAGCAGCTGGTTGATCTCCGCCTGGAACGCGAACGTCTCCGCCTCCGCCGCGCCGCCGCCCATCTGCACGTCCGACGCCATGGCCTTCCGCTCCTGATCCGCTCTCACCGGGAAAAAACTCACGAGATTGTGCTGGGGGAAGATGGATTGTGCTGCCGATTCGCTGCGGTGATCGCTGTGTGATTGCTTGTCGCGCTGGGAGAAGAGATTTGGGAACAGACAGATTGACGAACAGGTGGCGAGCGGGAGGATTTATACCCGGTGTGGGGGTCGATGGGGGGTGGCTTCGCAGGTGTTCTGGAGCTCGCTGGGGATGAGCGGCGGGAGGTTGGCCGCGCGCTCGCGGGGGTTCCCGAAGCTTCCTGGGGCTTCTCCTTCTCTCTCCTTTCCGCTCCGTTCGCGCGCGGCGACGCGGTTCGCCTTGGCCTAGCCTTGTCCCGAAGCTTCTACGGACACCCGGGTAGTGCTATGAGATCCGTGCGCCGGCGGAGATTGCTCGCTGGCCACCTGGGCTGGGCTGCCCACGCCTAACATTTTATATTATACAAAAAACGATTATTAATTAATTGAAGCAATGTAAAACATGTCAAAAAATGTTCATACCATTTGAAGAGAAAAATGTCGGCGACACTTCAATCCAATCACACGTTTCAAAACATGGTCATGACGTTTTTTAGAAAATGTTGCCGAAATGTAAAACATGTGTTCACGTGATTTTTGTATATAAAATGTTTGTGCCGTTCAAAGAAAAAAATCATGGCGTTCGAAAAAATGTTCACACGTTTAAAAACATGTTTATGGCGTTTGTTGACAAAATTAATGCTGGTGCATTGTTGAAATGTGTTCACTAATTTTTTAGGGAAAAGAATTGTAACATTCAAGAAATATTCGTGAAATTAAAACAAATGTTAAGAAGACGTCAAAAATGTTTGCACATCTTTTTAAAAAAATGCTCATGTCGTTTATGACAATGTTAAATATGTGCTGAGAAAAATATTCACTGTGTGTTTAGAAAATGTTTGATGTCCATTTCACAAATACTCAACATGTATACGGATAAATTCTTTAACATATATTTGGAAAATGTACAACATGTATCTGGAAAAATTTCAACATGTATATAGAAAATCCTCAACATGGATTAAAAAAAGTACAAAAAACACAAAGATATAAAAAATAAAAAATAAACTGAAAACCCGAAAAAAAAGTAATGAAACTCAGTAAAAAAAACATATAAATAAGAAAAATAAATGATCCAGACCTTCTAAAACTGGGAGAAGTTCCTAAAACCACTCCTGCGAACCTTCTGAAAACCACATTAAGTTGCGTTATTGGGTCGGCCCACTAGGGGGAGCGACAAAGGCGTGAGAAGTGTCCGTCTCGCAATAAGCGAGACATAGCTCTCGAGAAAAAAATAGGTAGCCATCCAAAATTTGCTACCAAAGACCCGTTTTTATAGGTCGAACCTTCCACGAGAAGCATCCTACCCAGAAAGATCGCACAAAGCAGCCCCGTGTCGGCTGAGAGCATGTACAATTGTGGCAATATGGATACACATGCCTCATGAGAAAAAATAGGTTAAAGCACCTATATTGTTTTTTTTCCTCCAATGCAAGCTATCACTGGTGGCCTTATCAAGAAAAAGAAAATAAAGACACATGCATCTCTACTCTTCACTTCAATTTTTCAACTTTAGACACTGGACCACACTCTCTTCAAGCACCCGCCTCCTGTAGAGGATCCCGCTTCTCCATCCGAACCTACTTTTTCTGGCATCTGATCCTGCATGACCTATGGGGCATCACCCTGGGGCTATGCATTGGCCATGCCTTGATTCCGGCCGCTGACCACTGCCACTCTCACAACCACCTCGACCTCCGTCATCACTTGCCATTGTCTGCCTTGGCCTCCAAGACCTCCACCAACCTCACTTCCCACTTTCCAATTTTTTCCTAATTTTGAAATATGAATAAATTAATTAGGGTTAATTAAAAAATCAAATTTGCATGTGATTTGTTCATCATACCTAAATTTGACTAGGAGTTGACTGATTTGATTTCTAATTTTGACTCAATACATTTTGGAACCTTCTAGAACCCTAAAATCATTTTTAGGGATTATTTGTAATGCCAAAATTGAGCTACAAATGTATGCGACCCTTGTTATAATTTTTTTTGGTGGAAAGTAAGTTTCCTAAATCCTAAATAATAATTGAAGCCCTATGAAACTTTACGGAATTTAAGTGAGGCCTATATCATTGTAGGGAATATTTTTAAAATTTCCAAAATATGATGAAAATTTAGATATTTAATATTTCATGCTAAAATATACTCCCTCTGTAAAGAAATATAAGAGGAAGCATTTTTTTAAGATCAAACTATTATTAGAGTTCCTCTAGAATTTTGTAAAAGATTTGGATCAAACTTGTCTTTGAATCAAATCCAATTTCAAAAAGGAAAAAATTGAAATAAATCATAAACCTAAACTAGCCTAACCTACAACCAGGCCCACCACAAATCTTGCAATTTGACGCCGGAGTGAGCGAGCAAATCAGGCCAGGCCCCAGATCAGCCCAACCAGAGGCCAACCGGTACATCGTGTTTAATCGCAGTCGCTAGATCTTGATCCGACGGTCGACGCCAAACCCGCCTCTTCTTTCACCCCTTCTCTACTCACTGCCATGCAGGACCCACCGATCAGTACCATCTTCAACCTCTGTGCAAAAATTCCACACACACAATCTCGTGCACACTCGCGCCCACGCCAGCATCTGTCACATCCCCGGCCATGGCCGATGACGCCGACCTGCCCTTTAAACAGACACCTCAACATTGATTTTTATTGCCCCCTAGAACCCCACCTCGAGCGGCACCAAGCTGCTCCAATTGGACACCTCCACTCAGAGCATCTCCAACAGCTGCCCAACCCACGACGCGCTAAAAATCAGTTTGCAGCGTGTCGTTCGCCTGTTTTGGCGCGTGGCCAGCACTGGATCCAACAGGCATGCTAAAATGCAGCGCGCGCGTAGCTCCAGCAGGCGCGCTAAAATGCAGCGCGCGCAAGCAGCCGGCGCTTGTCATATGTTGCATTTTGGACACATTTTGAACACAGAAAGAATTTCAAACATCAAAACAAACATGGCATAATTTAAATCACACAAACAAGTTCATGATGACATAAAAAGTTCATGCCCACAAGTTCAAATTCATGCCCACGAGATCATCCAACCAAGTTCAAAATCCGAACCAAGTTCATGACACAAAAGTTCACACCAATGAATGGCTTGTCAAGAATCAGGCCTCGTCCTCGTCTTTTTCATCTTCATATTCCTCTTCCTCTTTCTCTTCCTCTTCCTCCGATTCATCATCCGAAGAGGATTCTTCCTCCTCCTCTTCGTTATCGCGTGCGGTGTTGGCACACCGGAAGACATGCCACCCATGCAGCCCAAAGGTGCTCCCATGCCTCCCATGAGAGACGCAAAACTCATGCCTCCAATGCCGCCAATGCCGCCCGGAGGTGCTCCAAAGCCACCCATGCCTCCCATGGTCTCCACGGTAGCTCCAAAGCCACCCATGGCACCCATGCCGCCCATGGTAGCTCCGAAGCCATCGATGCCTCCCATGTCGCCAATGCCACCGATGCCTCTCATGCCACCAATGCCACCGCCACCCATGCCGTGAATCATGGCTCTTTTTTGGATCAAGACTTCTTCACGTGTAAGATCGACATACTCCTTTTTGGATCAATGCCACCGCCTCTTTGGTGTAGTTGTCTCCTCTTCCTTTCGGTGCGTCGACAATGCCCTCACCATCCTCGTCCACCTCAAACTCATGGTCATCGAAATGCATGTCATTGGTTTGAGACCAATGAGAATTATTGGAGCCAACACCCATAGTTGACATATATGCCTCATCGTTGACACTACAAATGATATACAACGAAGCAAATGAGCTACCTATATGTATGCATTCAAAAAATAACAACAAAAAAGAGTTGGCGAATTTTTAAACATTTGGGGCATTTCCTCGAACACATTGGGCGTGTCGGCTGCGGACTCAACAAGTGTGTAGGATCGAAAGTATGTCTAGAGGGGGGTGATTAGACTACTTGTCAATATAAAAATTCTGCCTTTTGACAAAGAACAGTTTTTGGCAGATTCACAATTATGATCAAGTCAAGCATCACCCTACACATGCAATTCTAGAGTATAGGCAGCGGAAAGTAAATTGCACATGTAGTAAAGAGAGGTGGAGAAGAGCAAACGCAATTTTGGAGACGCGGTGATTTTTCTCGTGGTTCCGATAGGTGGTGCTATCGTACTTCCACGTTGATGGAGACTTCAACCCACGGAGGGTAACGGCTGCGAGAGTCCACGGAGGGCTCCACCCACGAAGGGTCCACGAAGAAGCAACCTTGTCTATTCCATCATGGCCTATGCCCACGGAGGGCTAGCCTTACTCGGGGTAGATCTTCACGAAGTAGGCGATCTCCTTGCCCTTACAAACTTCTTGGTTCAACTCCACATCTCGACGACGGAGGCTCCCAAGCGACACCTAACCAATCTAGGAGGCACCACCCTCCAAAAGGTAATAGATGTTGTAGATGATGATGAACTCCTTGCTCTTGTGCTTCAAATGATAATCTCCCCAACACTCAACTCTCCTAACTGATTTGGCTGTGGTGGAAGAAAGGATTGAGTGGAAAGCAAGTTGGGAAGGCTAGAGATCAAGCTTCATATGGTGGGAGTGGAGCAACTTGATCTCAACACAAGGGTAGGTAGTTCTCTTCTCAGAAATGTAAGGTAGGAGTGGTAGTTCTTTCTGATGGCTCTCTCCACGAATGAAGAGGGGGTGGAGGGGTATAAATAGCCTCCACACAAAATCCAACCGTTACACACATTTGAGCAATCTCGGTGAGACCGAAGTGGACAACTCGGTGAGACCAATAGTTCAAATAATGTGAACGTTGGGATTTTCGGTGGGACCGAATATACAATCTCGGTTAGTCCGATTCGTGCAATGACAAGAGCATGCCAGTTTCGGTGGGACCGACTTCATCATCTCGGTGACACCGATTTGATGATGAAGGTTCTGAAGCTTGGCAACTCATGTTTCGTGAGACCGAGTTGAATCGGAAAATCCGAGTTTACTAGGGTTTGGCTTATGGTGAGGTGGTTCATCTCGGTGTGACTGAGTTTGGAATATCGGTGGGACCGAGACTACTTATGAGTGTATATGGCGGTGAAAGTTGCGATAGTTTAGGAGATGTATCACTAAGCACTTGAGCAACCGGATCATCATCATAACCTCATCCCTTTTAATAGTATTGGCTTTTCCTATGGACTCAATGTGATCTTGGATCACTAAACCAAAATGGAGTCTTGAGCTTTTGCCAATGCTTGCCTTAGCATTTTGGGGGTCCACTTCTTCATCCTTGCCATACCCATATCATTGAACTCTCGAAATGATTCTCAAGTAACTATTAGTTCAATGATATATATGTTGTTATTAATTACCAAAACCACCCGGGATTAGTTGCACTTTCAATCTCCCCTTTTGGTAATTGATGACAACATATAGATCAAAGCTTCGACAAAGGATATAATCAATGAATAATATCGTCGCTTTGAGAAGTATGTGATAAGCAAGAGCTCCCCCTAAATTTGTGCATTATTTAAGATTTGCGTTTGAATGCAAATGCACAATCGATTAGGATCATGGGTCACTCTTCCATGTCACATACATCTTGGTGGAGCGCACAAAATGATAAGAATGAACAGCATGCACCCAATCACCAAGACATGAGTAAATGGTCATACGAGATAGGAATGGCATATGATAAGCATTAAGCACACATTAAAGCATAGTACGACCAAGCACTCATTAAGGTAGAATCAAACGGAGTATCAAACACATTGAATGTCTCGAAAACCAAAAGTATCTCAAAGAAACCGCAAAAGAACGAAAGAGCAAAAGCGCAAAGACAACAACACTCTCTCTCTCGAAGTCCTATGATCTATACAATTTCTCCCCCTTTGGCAACAAGTTACCAAAAAGTTCGAAAAAGCATAGAGCTAAGCGTCCATTGTGGACTCACTTTGGCGGCTCCGTCCGGTTGATGTCGGAGTGGATATGACAAGATCGGCGAAGACTTGGTGATGTCTGTCTTTGGAGGAGTGGTCTTTGGAGCTGGAGTTGGAGTAGCTTCTTTGAACTGTGGAGGTGTCTTTCAAGCTGTAGTCTGGTGTCGATCCATCGAATAGCGGTGATCGGGATCCTTTGGGAACCGGAGCGATCTGTCGTTGAGAATCCTGGACTAAGTCATCCTGCAACTCACGCATAAGCTCTTCCTTCTCCTGCTTTGCTTCCTCAATGTCTGCCTCAAGCTTGTTGACGGTCACTTGTACTTCAGTCAGCTTCACGTCCAGAGCGTGGATCTTGTCTTCAACAATCCTCTCTAAGCTCTCCTAAGACTGTTCAATGCTGGCCAGGCGTTGTTCAATCCTTTGAGTAGCTTAAAGAATTTGCTCTCCGAAACTCTTTGGTTTAGCTGCTGCTGCTGCTTCCTTGTCAGCTTTGGCTTTCTTAGCAGCTTCGATCTTGGCTTGACCTTCAACAGATGTCGGATCCTCCTCATCCATCACAACAATATTGTCTTCATGCTCTGGCTGCAACGGTAAATGTTCTCTATCCAACAAGAATGTGCCCGTGCCAAACTTGGCATTGATAAGCATCTGAATCTGCGGGGCAAATCCACATGACCTTTTCGTCATTGCAGTCCTCTTAATGGTCTCTACCATCAAGTCCATCACCTTGAAAGGTGCTCTCTCATCAAGTATGTGCAGCATGTTGATAGAGTATCCTCCGATCATGCGATCATCTCCAGATTTGGGCATCAAGGTATGCCTCAAAATGGTATTAGTGGTAGGTAAGCCTGCTCGAGATGGTAGATCGAGACGAGCTTCCAGATTCCCAAATCCTCTGCTGGAATCTCTTTGTACATGTTTTCATGGATTCATGATTCTTCTTTGGAATCCCATATACATCAATATCATCTTCTCGTTGCCTTTGGAGCATTCAGAATTTCTGCCCATTCTTCAACGAAGAAGAAAATCTTTGACCTTCACCATCCACATAATCTTTCCATCGGGGTAGAAGTGAGTGTGGCATAGAATTGCATTATCATCTCATCATTCCAACTGGTCAATTTCGACCTACAAAGTCTGCAACTCCACATGCAAAGTGAAACTTTCATGCACATGTGGAAAGAAATCTCTGTGCTCTTATTTGTCAATGTACTTCCAGTCAACATATCGGGTGTCTGCGACTATGGGCTTCTTGTCCATCAGCACGGTCTCATAGAAGTCCTGCTGCTCTCTGGTGTGAAATCTGGGATCTACAGCAGTTCTTCTCCTCACGGCATATGGGTCAGTTTGTCTCCATAGCCTAAGACCTTTATCTTTCCTTGCCTTCATATCCTCAGCTTGAGGATGAGCATCATCATGGAGTGGCAGTTTTGGACGAAGTTTCTGCAAAACTGGTCCTTCATCGTCTGACTCAGCTGGTGGCACATCATCCTTGTTCTTTTCAGACGCTGGAATGTTTCGACGGTCTTCTTGGGCTTGGCAAGAGGCTTTCTTTGGAGCTGCCTTAGCTGGAGCAGATTTCTTGGGCTTTGATGTGGCTCCAGCCTTAATGGCATCACCCATGAGCTTCGGCTTCTGAGGAGTAGGCTGGGGTGCTTCCTCATCCTCATCCTCTACTGCTGCATCATGCACTATCCTCTTTCTCTTGGAGGTTTTCTTCACTTTGCTTGCAGCTGCCTTTCCCAAATTCAGCTTCTTAGCAACAGTTGATCGCTTGACTTTCTTGGTGCCCTTCTTAGTTTGTGACCTTGTTGCTCTTTGGCAACAACCTTCCTTTGGGCTTTGAGGTCACCTCTTCCTCAACAACAAAATCTGAATCCTCATCATCTGAATTCCTCTTCTTTCTAGCTCTGGTGGCTGCAGGAGGCATGCCACTTGGTGTACTCCTCTCACCATCATCGATGAGCTACTAGGATCGGGACTAGTGCCCGCCTCTGGAATGTCTCGCAATGGGTGTCTCGACCTGTTACACATCCACCGGCATCGACATGGTGACACTTTGTGAATAGATAAGGTGTAGGCAGAGAAGAAGAGTCATCACAAACTGCAGAAGTTTTTGCAAAAAAAATGAGTTCAAATTCTAGTATTAAGTTTTCACAGAAGACATTTCGGTCAGACCGAGTTTAAGATTCGGTGAATCCGAAGTGTTAAACAGGAGCTTGGCACACCACTTTCGGTTTGACCGAAGTGGGTTTCGGTCCTGCCGAAAACACTAGGGTTTCACAGAATCTTCATTTCGGTCACACCGATTTTGCACAACTCGGTTGGACCGAAGGGTGCGGTGCAATGGCCAAAGGCCAAATCGGTCATACCGAAAATATAAAATCGGTCTCACCGAGATGTGTTCCATGAAACCTAACCCTAAAACTTTTACTCGAATCTAGTTCAAACGAACTAATCGGTGTACAGGAGGATTTCAATCGTGGCAAGATACTAGGCAATCCAAACGTGCATTGAATCGGAGATGGGAGCACGAGTGGGATCAAAACTCACCCTAACTTGGTGGAGTTTTTCACGGCGGCAACGGCTCGGAGGAGATGGCCGTTGACGGCGACGGAGACTGCGGCGAGGGCGCACAGCGCATTTACGGCGACGATCCGGAGACCAAGGCGGCGGCAGCGAGGGTGTGGGGCTAAACGTTTGAAGGAGGAATCAACGCGGCCCTCGGAATATATACCCCTTATTTGTCGGTGGGACCGAGTTGTAAAACTTCGGTGGCACGAGATGGATAATCGCTAAGGCGTTATGCACTTGATCACGTCGAAAATCACAACTCGGTTTCACCGAGGTGAAAACCTAGATCAGTCTAAATGCTTTCGGTTCGACCGAGTTTGAGTGAGTTGGTCTGACCGAAATCAATTAGACGGTTTTGGAAATTAGCCCTTGATGGATCGGTGGCTCAAGTGCTCCTCACCCGAGGGTCCGAAAATGACTTGTTCAAAATTTGTGATGTAAGCATGAATAGAATTTGAGACAAGAAAGCATAGATAGCTAGGGAGGTACTTAGGCATTCTTGTCCATCCATTTGGTCGAAAACTCAAAACGACCAAAACAACAAATGGATGTCCTCGAATGGATAAAATCATGCATCCAACATGCTCACACAATAAGATAGCAAATGAAATATGTGTCAAACATGCACAACAAAACTCTAGCAACTAACACACAATTTGTCGATGACTAGGTCATCTTTATATGAGTATATTGACTTAGGAGCCAAATGAGAACATTTGATCATAGGTCATACTCATCGCTTAAGCACAAGTGGGGTTACCACTTTTACATAAAGCATTGATGTGTTCACATCATTTGAAGATGCTTTAGCTCAATTTTTAGAGCAAAGCTCCCCTAGATGTGAGAACCCTTTTAAAGGGTCAAACTAACCTTGGGTTGTCGAGAAGACTTCATGTAGATGTTGAAGATGTGGATGCTCAATGTTGATGGAGATCATCAAGAGTTGGGAGCTATCCTTTGGATTCGGGCACTTTCAATACCTACATGGGTTAGTCCCACAAGGAACAAACAAGGATATCCATGGACATAGATTGAAGTTCACAATAGATGATGTCCATGAAAGCAATGATTACCTTGTCCCTTGACTTACCAACAAGAGGGTTTGTGACTCCATGAACTAGTGCACGATGTGGAAGTTGATTGCACAAGTTTTTGCCAAAATGAATGTGAGTGAAGTATGTTGGCGGAGTCACCCTCAAGAACTTTCTAGTTCTTCTTCTTCGGGATCCACATCATCTTGATGGGAATCCTTGGGGTTGTAATTGAGCTTGACGAAGTAGAACTTGACGTTTCCTTGGGAACCCACTTGACCATGGCTTGAGGTGCTTCAACAAATGCATCAATCTCCTCTTGAAGCTTGTCCTTGCCTTTTAGCTTGTGGTCTTGTGGTGGAAGGTCATCTTGAGCTTGTTCCACATTGGAAGAAGTAGGATCATACTTCTCCTTTTGAGGAACAAACTGTGGAGTAGGATATTGACCTTCTTCCCACTCAACACCTTCGGCGTTGAACTTTCGCTCAAAACCAATTCCTTGATTCTTCCGGTGCCTTCCTTGCTTGCGAACAATTTCCTCAAAGTTCTTGCTTCGGCAAGGCTCTTGTAGACACCTTTCTCTATGATCCCTTTCAATAAACTATTTTCTTGCTCAAGTGTAACTTGGCTTGAAACATTGTTAGTGGAATCAAGAGAACTACTAGAAGCAACAACATTGGATTTAGCATGGTTATTGTTACTACTAGAGGAAGAATTTTTCTTATGCTTGTCATGCTTAGTCTTAATGGGTGGCAAGAAATTAGACAAGAGAAGTCGTTTGGCAAGATATGAAGAACTCTTCTTTCAAGATCGTCATTGATTGCTTTTAGAAACTCATGTTCTTGCTCTAGAGTGAGCTTCTCGAGCGTAGCTTCTCATGAGATCTTAGGAGCTCTCTATGATCTTCTTGAGTTGTTTCATGAGCTAACTTAAGAGTGTTTAGTTCTTTAGTTAGACGCTCAATCTCCTTCATAGCATTGTCATTCGACTCTTCTCGACTATAAAGACTACTAGCATGTTCATCGTTACTAGGCTCACTGGATTTATCAAGCAAGAGTTCATCTTCACTGGATTTATCAAGCAAGAGTTCATCTTCACCAAGTCAATGAATTCAGGGTGTGATACCTTGGGGCCTTTAGCCATGAAGCATCTTCCAATTCCCTCATTTGGTGAATCAAATAAGTCGTAGGAGTTGGAGTTGGAGGATACGAGAGCAAGACCGGCAACACCTTCATCTTGACTGTAGTCGGAGTTGGAGTGATAGCTTCCTTCGGATTGATTGTCGGAGTCGGAGCCGGAGACCCATTCACCTACATGAGCTTGATGTTTTCTTCTTGTGTAGCTCCTTGATGACTTGTCTTTCCTCTTCGAATCCTTGCTTCTCCGAGAGGGTCTTCGTTCATAACGATCATCTCTGCTCCCTTCTCTCTTTCGAGGTGACTCATCTCTTGAGCTTCTTCTTCTTGGAGATTCTTCTCTTCTCTTGTGGGGAGCCGTACACTCATTTGAGTAGTGTCCGGTCTTCCACAATTGTAGCAGATTCGATCACGACTAGAAGATCTCTTTTCATCATATGATCTAGACTTTGAGCTTCTCTCTTTGCCTCTATTCTTGTAGAATTTGTTGAAGTTCTTGACCATTAGGCTTATCTCTTCATTGGAAACTAACTTGTCACTTGAGGTTGTGGGAGCATCACTTGTAGCTTTGTAAGCACCACTTGACTTGTTGTGAAGCTCTTCCTTATCCTTAAGTGTCATCTCATGAGCAACAATTCTTCCAATGACTTGGTTGGCTTGAGATTCTTGTAGTTTGGCATCATTTGGATCAAAGTGCACACGGTGTCATACTTTCCATCCAAAGCTCGAGAATCTTCTTGATGATGAATCGGTCGGTCATTTCTTCGCTTCCTAAGCCGGCAATCTCATTTGTGATGAGAGCAAGCCTAGAGTACATTTCAGCGACTCCTTCACCATCCTTCATCTTGAACTTGTCAAGTTGACCTTGAAGAATATCTAGCTTTGATTCCTTCACGGACTCGGTACCTTCGTGCATTTCAACCAAAGTATCCCAAATCTCTTTTGCATTCTCAAGACGGCTGATTTTGTTGAACTCCTCGGGACACAAGGCATTGAAGAGAATGTCACAAGCTTGAGCATTGTTTTGCAACATCCGCAATTCTTCCGTTGTAGCCCGCGATCCGGAACTTTTCCTTCCTCAAGAATTCACCTTGCATACCAACACAAATAATGCCCCATGCGGCTGGGTTATGACCAAGAATATGCATTTTCATTTTATGCTTCCAACTAGCAAAATTTGTACCATCAAAGTAAGGACCTCTCTGAAAATTACCCTCACTAGACGCCATACTCTCCTAGGTTGTGAAACCAAGCTTATGGAGTCAATGCAATGGAAACTAATACAATGGAGACCAAAGCTCGATACCACTTGTAGGATCGAAAGTATGTCTAGAGGGGGTGATTAGACTACTTGTCAATATAAAAATTCTGCCTTTTACAAAGAACAGTTTTGGCAGATTCACAATTATGATCAAGTCAAGCATCACCCCACGCATGCAATTCTAGAGTATAGGCAGCGGAAAGTAAATTGCACATGTAGTAAAGAGAGGTGGAGAAGAGCAAACGCAATTTTGGAGACGCGGTGATTTTTCTCGTGGTTCCGATAGGTGGTGCTATCGTACTTCCACGTTGATGGAGACTTCAACCCACGGAGGGTAACGGCTGCGAGAGTCCACGGAGGGCTCCACCCACGAAGGGTCCACGAAGAAGCAACCTTGTCTATTCCATCATGGCCTACGCCCACGGAGGGCTAGCCTTACTCGGGGTAGATCTTCACGAAGTAGGCGATCTCTTCGCCCTTACAAACTTCTTGGTTCAACTCCACATCTCGACGACGGAGGCTCCCAAGCGACACCTAACCAATCTAGGAGGCACCACCCTCCAAAAGGTAATAGATGTTGTAGATGATGATGAACTCCTTGCTCTTGTGCTTCAAATGATAATCTCCCCAACACTCAACTCTCCTCACTGATTTGGCTGTGGTGGAAGAAAGGATTGAGTGGAAAGCAAGTTGGGAAGGCTAGAGATCAAGCTTCATATGGTGGGAGTGGAGCAACTTGATCTCAACACAAGGGTAGGTAGTTCTCTTCTCGAAATGTAAGGTAGGAGTGGTAGTTCTTTCGATGGCTCTCTCCACGAATGAAGAGGGGTGGAGGGGTATAAATAGCCTCCACACAAAATCCAACCGTTACACACATTTGAGCAATCTCGGTGAGACCGAAGTGGACAACTCGGTGAGACCAATAGTTCAAATAATGTGAGCGTTGGGATTTTCGTGGGACCGAATATACAATCTCGGTTAGTCCGATTAGTGCAATGACAAGAGCATGCCGGTTTGGTGGGACCGACTTCATCATCTCGGTGACACCGATTTGATGATGAAGGTTCTGAAGCTTGAAACTCATGTTTGGTGAGACCGAGTTCGAATCGGAAAATCCGAGTTTACTAGGGTTTGGCTTATGGTGAGGTGGTTCATCTCGGTGTGGTGAGTTTGGAATATCGGTGGGACCGAGACTACTTATGAGTGTATATGGCGGTGAAAGTTCCGATAGTTTAGGAGATGTATCACTAAGCACTTGAGCAACCGGATCATCATCATAACCTCATCCCTTTTAATAGTATTGGCTTTTCCTATGGACTCAATGTGATCTTGGATCACTAAACCAAAAATGGAGTCTTGAGCTTTTGCCAATGCTTGCCTTAGCATTTTGGGGGTCCACTTCTTGATCCTTGCCATACCCATATCATCGAACTCTCTGAAATGATTCTCAAGTAACTATTAGTTCAATGATATATATGTTGTTATTAATTACCAAAACCACCCGGGATTAGTTGCACTTTCAATCTCCCCTTTTGGTAATTGATGACAACATATAGATCAAAGCTTCGACAAAGGATATAATCAATGAATAATATCGTCGCTTTGAGAAGTATGTGATAAGCAAGAGCTCCCCCTAAATTTGTGCATTATTTAAGATTTGCGTTTGAATGCAAATGCACAATCGATTAGGATCATGGGTCACTCTTCCATGTCACATACATCTTGGTGGAGCGCACAAAATGATAAGAATGAACAGCATGCACCCAATCACCAAGACATGAGTAAATGGTCATACGAGATAGGAATGGCATATGATAAGCATTAAGCACACATTAAAGCATAGTACGACCAAGCACTCATTAAGGTAGAATCAAGCGGAGTATCAAACACTTTGAATGTCTCGAAAACCAAAAGTATCTCAAAGAAACCGCAAAAGAACGAAAGAGCAAAAGCGCAAAGACAACAACACTCTCTCTCTCGAAGTCCTATGATCTATACAATTTCTCCCCTTTGGCAACAAGTTACCAAAAGTTCGAAAAAGCATAGAGCTAAGCGCCACTGTGGACTCTGCTTTGGCGGCTCCGTCCGGGTTGATGTCGGAGTGGATATGACAAAGATCGGCGAAGACTTGGTGATGTCTCGTCTTTGGAGGAGTGGTCCTTTGGAGCTGGAGTTGGAGTAGCTTCTTTGAACTGTGGAGGAGTCTTTGTCTGTAGTCTGGTGTCGATCCATGGAATAGCGGTGATCGGGATCCTTTGGGAACCGGAGCGATCTGTCGCCGAGAATCTGGACTAAGTCATCCCGCAACTCACGCATAAGCTCTTCCTTCTCCTGCTTTGCTTCCTCAATGTCGCCTCAAGCTTGTTGACGGTCACTTGTACTTGATCGACTTCACGCCCGGGCGTGGATCTTGTCTTCAACAATCCTCTCTAAGCTCTCCTAAGACTGTTCAATCTGGCCAGCGTTGTTCAATCCTTTGAGTAGCTTAAAGAATTTGCTCTCCAAACTCTTTGGTTTAGCTGCTGCTTCGCTGCTTCCTTGTCGACTTTGGCTTTCTTAGCAGCTTCGATCTTGGCTTGACCTTCAACAGATGTCGGATCCTCCTCATCCATCACAACAATATTGTCTTCATGCTCGCTGCAACGGTAAATGTTCTCTATCCAACAAGAATGTGCCCGTGCCAAACTTGGCATTGATAAGCATCTGAATCATGGGCAAATCCACATGACCTTTTCGGTCATTGCAGTCCTCTTAATGGTCTCTACCATCAAGTCCATCACCTTGAAAGGTGCTCTCTCATCAAGTATGTGCAGCATGTTGATAGAGTATCCTCGATCATGCGATCATCTCCAGATTTGGGCATCAAGGTATGCCTCAAAATGGTATTAGTGGTAGGTAAGCCTGCTCGAGATGGTAGATCGAGCCGAGCTTCGATTCCCAAATCCTCTGCTGGAATCTCTTTGTACATGTTTTTCATGGATTCATGATTCTTCTTTGGAATCCCATATACATTAATATCATCTTCTCGTTGCCTTTGGAGCATTCAGAATTTCTGCCCATTCTTCAACAGAAGAAGAAAATCTTTGACCTTGATCATCCACATAATCTTTCCATCGGGGTAGAAGTGAGCTGTGGCATAGAATTGCATTATCATCTCATCATTCCAAGCTGGTCAATTTCGACCTACAAAGTCTGCAACTCCACATGCAAAGTGAAACTTTCATGCACATGTGGAAAGAAATCTTTGTGCTCTTCATTTGTCAATGTACTTCCAAATCAACATATCGGGTGTCTGCGACTATGGGCTTCTTGTCCATCAAGACGGTCTCATAGAAGTCCTGCTTTGCTCTCGGTGTGAAATCTGGGATCTACTGCAGTTGTTCTCCTCACGGCATATGGGTCGGTTTGTCTCCATAGCCTAAGACCTTTATCTTTCCTTGCCTTCATATCCTCGGCTTGAGGATGAGCATCATCATGGAGTGGCAGTTTTGGACGAAGTTTCGCAAAACTGGTCCTTCATCATCGACTCGGTGGTGGCACATCATCCTTGTTCTTTTCGAATGACGCTGGAATGTTTCGACGGTCTTCTTGGGCTTGGCGGCAGGCTTTCTTTGGAGCTGCCTTAGCTGGAGCAGATTTCTTGGGCTTTGATGTGGCTCCGGCCTTAATGGCATCACCCATGAGCTTCGCTTCGAGGAGTAGGCTGGGTGCTTCCTCATCCTCATCCTCTCTTCGCTGCATCATGCACTATCCTCTTTCTCTTGGAGGTTTTCTTCACTTTGCTTGCAGCTGCCTCTCCCAAATTCAGCTTCTTAGCAACAGTTGATGCTTGACTTTCTTTGGTGCCCTTCTTAGTTTGTGACCTTGTTGCTCTTTGGCAACAACCTTCCTTTGGGCTTTGAGGTCACCTCTTCCTCAACAACAAAATCTGAATCCTCATCATCTGAATTCCTCTTCTTTCTAGCTCTGGTGGCTGCAGGAGGCATGCCACTTGGTGTCTCCTCTCACCATCATCGGATGAGCTACTAGGATCGGGACTAGTGCTGCCTCTGGAATGTCGCAATGGGTGTCTCGACCTGTTACATTCATCACACGGCATCGACATGGTGACAACCCGTGAATAGATAAGGTGTAGGCAGAGAAGAAGAGTCATCACAAACTGCAGAAGTTTTTGCAAAAAAATGAGTTCAAATTCTAGTATTAAGTTTTCACAGAAGACATTTGGTCGACCGAGTTTAAGATTCGTGAATCCGAAGTGTTAAACAGAGCTTGGCACACCACTTTCGGTTTGACGAAGTGGGTTTCGATCCCGCTGAAAACACTAGGGTTTCATGAATCTTCATTTCGGTCACACCGATTTTGCACAACTTCGGTTGGACCGAAGGGTGCGGTGCAATGGCCATAGGCCAAATCGGTCATACCGAAAATATAAAATCGGTCTCACCGAGATGTGTTCATGAAACCTAACCCTAAAACTTTTACTCGAATCTAGTTCAAACGAACTAATCGGTGTCTGGAGGATTTCAATCGTGGCAAGATACTAGGCAATCCAAACGTGCATTGAATCGGAGATGGGAGCACGAGTGGGATCAAAACTCACCCTAACTTGGTGGAGTTTTTCACGGCGGCAACGGCTCGGAGGAGATGGCCGTTGGCGGCGACGGAGACTGCTGGCGAGGGCCACAGCGGGCGGCGACGATCCGGAGACCAAGGCGACGGCAGCGAGGGTGTGGGGCTAAACGTTTGAAGGAGGAATCAGCGCGGCCCTCGGAATATATACCCCTTCATTGTCGGTGGGACCGAGTTGTAAAACTTCGGTGGCACGAGATGGATAACTGCTAGGCGATTATGCACTTGATCACGTCGAAAATCACAACTCGGTTTCACCGAGGTGAAAACCTAGATCAGTCTAAATGCTTTCGGTTCGACCGAGTTTGAGTGAGTTGGTGCGACCGAAATCAATTAGACGGTTTTGAAATTAGCCCTTGATGGATCGGTGGCTCGAAAGTGCTCCTCACCGGAGGGTCCGAAAATGACTTGTTCAAAATTTGTGATGTAAGCATGAATAGAATTTGAGACAAGAAAGCATAGATAGCTAGGGAGGTACTTAGGCATTCTTGTCCATCCATTTGGTCAGAAAACTCAAAACGACCAAAACAACAAATGGATGTCCTCGAATGGATAAAATCATGCATCCAACATGCTCACACAATAAGATAGCAAATGAAATATGTGTCAAACATGCACAACAAAAACTCTAGCAACTAACACACAATTTGTCGATGACTAGGTCATCTTTATATGAGTATATTGACTTAGGAGCCAAATGAGAACATTTGATCATAGGTCATACTCATCGCTTAAGCACAAGTGGGGTTACCACTTTTACATAAAGCATTGATGTGTTCACATCATTTGAAGATGCTTTAGCTCAATTTTTTAGAGCAAAGCTCCCCCTAGATGTGAGAACCCCTTTTAAAGGGTCAAACTAACCTTGGGTTGTCGAGAAGACTTCATGTAGATGTTGAAGATGTGGATGCTCAATGTTGATGGAGATCATCAAGAGTTGGGAGCTATCCTTTGGATTCGGGCACTTTCAATACCTACATGGGTTAGTCCCACAAGGAACAAACAAGGATATCCATGGACATAGATTGAAGTTCACAATAGATGATGTCCATGAAAGCAATGATTACCTTGTCCCTTGACTTACCAACAAGAGGGTTTGTGACTCCATGAACTAGTGCACGATGTGGAAGTTGATTGCACAAGTTTTTGCCAAAATGAATGTGAGTGAAGTATGTTGGCGGAGTCACCCTCAAGAACTTTCTAGTTCTTCTTCTTGGGATCCACATCATCTTGATGGGAATCCTTGGGGTTGTAGTTGAGCTTGACGAAGTAGAACTTGACGTTTCCTTGGGAACCCACTTGACCATGGCTTGAGGTGCTTCAACAAATGCATCAATCTCCTCTTGAAGCTTGTCCTTGCCTTTTAGCTTGTGGTCTTGTGGTGGAAGGTCATCTTGAGCTTGTTCCACATTGGAAGAAGTAGGATCATACTTCTCCTTTTGAGGAACAAACTGTGGAGTAGGATATTGACCTTCTTCCCACTCAACACCTTCGGCGTTGAACTTTCGCTCAAAACCAATTCCTTGATTCTTCGGTGCCTTCCTTGCTTGCGAACAATTTCCTCAAAGTTCTTGCTTCCGGCAAGGCTCTTGTAGACACCTTTCTCTATGATCCCTTTCAATAAACTATTTTCTTGCTCAAGTGTAACTTGGCTTGAAACATTGTTAGTGGAATCAAGAGAACTACTAGAAGCAACAACATTGGATTTAGCATGGTTATTGTTACTACTAGAGGAAGAATTTTTCTTATGCTTGTCATGCTTAGTCTTAATGGGTGGCAAGAAATTAGACAAGAGAAGTCGTTTGGCAAGATATGAAGAACTCTTCTTTCAAAGATCGTCATTGATTGCTTTTAGAAACTCATGTTCTTGCTCTAGAGTGAGCTTCTCGAAGCGTAGCTTCTCATGAGATCTTAGGAGCTCTCTATGATCTTCTTGAGTTGTTTCATGAGCTAACTTAAGAGTGTTTAGTTCTTTAGTTAGACGCTCAATCTCCTTCATAGCATTGTCATTCGACTCTTCTCGACTATAAAGACTACTAGCATGTTCATCGTTACTAGGCTCACTGGATTTATCAAGCAAGAGTTCATCTTCACTGGATTTATCAAGCAAGAGTTCATCTTCACCAAGTCAATGAATTCAGGGTGTGATACCTTGGGGCCTTTAGCCATGAAGCATCTTCCAATTCCCTCATTTGGTGAATCAAATAAGTCGTAGGAGTTGGAGTTGGAGGATCGAGAGCAAGACCAGCAACACCTTCATCTTGACTGTAGTCGGAGTTGGAGTGATAGCTTCCTTGGATTGATTGCCGGAGTCGGAGCCGGAGACCCATTCACCTACATGAGCTTGATGTTTTCTTCTTGTGTAGCTCCTTGATGACTTGTCTTTCCTCTCCGAATCCTTGCTTCTCCGAGAGGGTCTTCGTTCATAACGATCATCTCTGCTCCTTCTCTCTTTTCGAGGTGACTCATCTCTTGAGCTTCTTCTTCTTGGAGATTCTTCTCTTCTCTTGTGGGGAGCCGTACACTCATTTGAGTAGTGTCCGGTCTTCCACAATTGTAGCAGATTCGATCACGACTAGAAGATCTCTTTTCATCATATGATCTAGACTTTGAGCTTCTCTCTTTGCCTCTATTCTTGTAGAATTTGTTGAAGTTCTTGACCATTAGGCTTATCTCTTCATTGGAAACTAACTTGTCACTTGAGGTTGTGGGAGCATCACTTGTAGCTTTGTAAGCACCACTTGACTTGTTGTGAAGCTCTTCCTTATCCTTAAGTGTCATCTCATGAGCAACAATTCTTCCAATGACTTCGGTTGGCTTGAGATTCTTGTAGTTTGGCATCATTTGGATCAAAGTGCACACGGTGTCATACTTTCCATCCAAAGCTCTGAGAATCTTCTTGATGATGAATCGGTCGGTCATTTCTTCGCTTCCTAAGCCGGCAATCTCATTTGTGATGAGAGCAAGCCTAGAGTACATTTCAGCGACTCCTTCACCATCCTTCATCTTGAACTTGTCTGAAGGAAATATGCCCTAGAGGCAATAATAAAGTTATTATTTATTTCCTTATTTCATGATAAATGTTTATCATTCATGCTAGAATTGTATTAACCGGAAACATGATACATGTGTGAATGCATAGACAAAACAAGATGTCACTAGTATGCCTCTACTAGACTAGCTTGTTAATCAAAGATGGTTATGTTTCCTGACCATGAACAAAGGAGTTGTTATTTGATTAACGAGGTCACATCATTAGTAGAATGATCGATTGACATGACCCATTCCCTTAGCTTAGCACACGATCGTTTAGTATGTTGCTACTGCTTTTATCCATGACTTATACATGTTCCCGTAACTATGAGATTATGCAACTCCGTTTACGGAGGAACACTTTGGTGCTACCAAACGTCACAACGAATCGGGTGATTATAAAGGAGTACTACAGTGTCTCCAAAGGCAGATGTTGGGTTGGCGTATTTGAGATTAGGTTTTGTCACTCCGATAGTCGGAGAGGTATCTCTGGCCCTCTCGGTAATGCACATCATCAAGCCTTGCAAGCACTACAACTAATGAGTTAGTTGTGAGATGATGTATTACGGAACGAGTAAAGAGACTTGCCGGTAACGAGATTGAACTAGGTATTGGATACCGACGATCGAATCTCGGGCAAGTAACATACCGATGACAAAGGGAACAACGTATGTTGTTATGCGGTCTGACCGACAAAGATCTTCATAGAATATGTAGGAACCAATATGGGCATCCAGGTCCCGCTGTTGGTTATTGACCGTGAATAGTTCTAGGTCATGTCTACATTGTTCTAGAACCGTAGGGTCCGCACGCTTAAGGTTACGATGACAGTTATTATGAGTTTATGTATTTTGATGTACCGAAGGAGTTCGGAGTCCCGGATGTGATCACGGACATGACGAGGAGTCTCGGAATGGTCGAGACATAAAGATTGATATATTGGAAGCCTATGTTTGGAGTTCGGAATGGTTCCGGGCGAAAACGGGAATTTACCGGAGTACCGGGAGGTTACCGGAACCCCTCGGGAGGTAAATGGGCCTCGATGGGCCTTGGTGGAAAGGAGAAAGGGGCCAGCCCTAGTGGCCGCGCGCCTCCCCCCCCTTCCCTAGTCCTACTAGGACTAGGAGAAGGGGCCGCCCCTCTCTCTTTCCCCCTCCGGGAATCCTAGTCCAACTAGGATTGGGGAATCCTACTCCCTGAGGGAGTAGGACTCCTGTAGCGCCTCCCTTGGCCGCCGCCCCCCCCCTGGCTCCTTTATATACGAGGCAGGGGGCACCTTTGAACACACAAGTTGATCGTGAGATCGTTCCTTAGCCGTGTCGGTGCCCCCTCCACCATATTCCACCTCGGTTATACCGTCATGAAGCTTAAGCGAAGCCTGTGCTTGAGTGAAACATCAAGATCGCCACCACGCCGTCGTCTTGTGGAACTCTCCTCGACACTCGGCTGGATCGAGTCGAGGGACGTCATCGAGCTGTACGTGTGTCAAGAACTCGGGCGTCGAGTAACGGCGCCGGGATCGGTCGGATCGCGAGGAGAACGTCGACTACTTCCTCTACGTTGTGATCGCTTCGCCGGGTCTACAAGGGTATGTGGACAACACTCTCCTCTCGTTGCTATACATCACCATGATCTTGCGTGTGCGAGGAAAATTTTTGAAATTACTACGTTCCCCAACAAGTGGCATCCGAGCCTAGGTTTTTCTATGGTTTGATGTTTTGCACGAGTAGAACACAAGTGAGTTGTGGGCGATACAAGTCATACTACCTACCAGCATGTCATACTTTGGTTCAGCGGTATTGTGAGATGAAGCGGCCCGGACCGACATTACGCCAGACGCTTACGCGAGACTGGTTTCACCGCCACGAGCACTCGTTGCTTAAAGGTGGTTGGTGGGTGTCTGTCTCTCTCACTTTAGTTGAACCGAGTGTGGCTACGCCCGGTCCTTGAGAAGGTTAAAACGGAGTCTATTTGACGAAGTATCGTTGTGGTTTTGATGCGAGGTGAGACTGGTTCTTGCTTAAGCCCGTAGCAGCCACGTAAAATTTGCAACAACAAAGTAGAGGACGCCTAACTTGTTTTTGCGGGGCATGTTGTGATGTGATATGGTCAAGACGTGATGCTATATTTTATTGTATGAGATGATCATGTTTTGTAACCGAAGTTATCGGCAATGGCAGGAGCCATATGGTTGTCGCTTTATTGTATGCAATGCAATCGCCTCGTAATGCTTTACTTTATCACTAAGCGGTAGCGATAGTCGTAGTAGCATAAGTTTGGCGAGACGACAACGATGCTGCGATGGAGATCAAGGTGTCGCGCCGGTGGCGATGGTGATCATGGTGGTGCAACAAGATGGAGATCATGAAGCACAAGATGATGATGACCATATCATATCACTTATATTGATTTGCATGTGATGTTTATCCTTTTATGCATCTTATCTTGCTTTGATTGACGGTAGCATTATAAGATGATCTCTCACTAAATTATCAAGAAGTGTTCTCCCGGGTATGCACCGCTGCCAAAGTTCGTCGTGCCGGACACCACGTGATGATCGGGTGTGATAAGCTCTACGTCCATCTACAACGGGTGCAAGCCAGTTTTGCACACGCAGAATACTCGGGTTATGCTTGACGAGCCTAGCATATGCAGATATGGCCTCGAACACGGAGACCGAAAGGTCGAGCATGAATCATATAGTAGATATGATCAACATAAGATGTTCACCATTGAAAGCTACTCCATTTCACGTGATGATCGGTTATGGTTTAGTTGATTTGGATCACGTGATCACTTAGATGACTAGAGAGATGTTTTTCTAAGTGGGAGTTCTTAAGTAATATGATTAATTGAACTTAAATTTATCATGAACTTAGTACTGATAGTATCTTGCTTGTTTATGTTTGATTGTAGATAGATGGCTCGTCTTTGTTGTTCCGTTGAATTTTAATGCGTTCCTTGAGAAAGCAAAGTTGAAAGATGATGGTAGCAATTACACGGATTGGGTCCGTAATTTGAGGATCATCCTCATTGCTGCACGTAAGAGCTACGCCTGGATGCACCGCTAGGTGCGAACCTCTTCTTTGAGCAACGCCGGATGTTATGAACGTCTGGCGAGCAAATGATGACTACTCTATAGTTCAAGATGTGCCATGCTTTACGGCTTAGAACCGGGACTTCAACGACGTTTTGAACGTCATGGAGCATATGAGATGTTCCAGAGTTGAAGTTGATATTCCAACAGAATGCCCGGATTGAGAGATATGAAGTCTCCAATAAGTTCTATAGCTGCAAGATGGAGGAGAACAGTTTTGTTAGTGAGCATATACTCGTAATGTCCGGGTACTACAATCACTTGACACAATTGGGAGTTAATCTTCCGGATGATTGTGTCATTGATGAATTCTCCAATCACGCCACCAAGCTACAAAGGCTTCGTGATGAACTATAATATGCAAGGGTTAGTAAAGACTATGCTCGAGCTCTTCGCAATGCTAAAGGCTGCGGAGGTAGAAATCAAGAAGGAGCATCAAGTGTTGATGGTCAATAAGACCACTAGTTTCAAGAAGAAAGGCAAAGGGAAGAAGAAGGGAATCTCAAGAAGAACAGCAAGCAAGTTCTGCTCAAGAGAAGAAACCCAAGTCGGCCCTAAACCTGAAACCGAGTGTTTCTACCGCAAGCGATCGGTCATCGGAAGCGGAACTGCCCCAAGTATTTGGCGGATAAGAAGGATGGCAAGGTGAACAAAGGTATATGTGATATACATGTTATTGATGTGTACCTTACTAGAGCTCGTAGTAGCACTGGTATTTGATCTGGTTCATTGCTAATATTTGCAACTCAAACAGGACTACTGATTGCTTAACTCGCAAAGGACGAGGTGACGATGCGCGTGGAAATGGTTCCAAAGTCGATGTGATCGCGGTCGGCACGCTACCTCTACATCTACCTTCGGGATTAGTTTTAGACCTAAATAATTGTTATTTGGTGCTGCGTTGAGCATGAACATTATATCTGGATCTTGTTTGATGCGAGACGGTTATTCATTTAAATCAGAGAATAATGGTTGTTCTATTTATATGAGTAATATCTTTTATGGTCATGCACCCTTGAGGAGTGGTCTATTTCTTATGAATCTCGATAGTAGTGATACACATATTCATAATGTTGAAACCAAAAGATGCAGAGTTGATAATGATAGTGCAACTTATTTGTGGTACTTGCCGTTTAGGTCATATCGGTGTAAAGCGCATGAAGAAACTCCATGCCGATGGACTTTTGGAGTCACTTGATTATGAATCACTTGGCACTTCGAACCGTGCCTCATGGGCAAGATGACTAGAACACCGTTCTCGGTACTATGGAGAGAGCAACAGATTTGTTGGAAATCATACATACAGATGTATGTGGTCCGATGAATATTGAGGCTCGTGGCGGATATCGTTATTTTCTCACCTTCACAGATGACTTAAGCGGATATGGGTATATCTACTTAATGAAACATAAGTCAAACGTTTGAAAAGTTCAAAGAATTTCAGAGTGAAGTTGAAAATCATCGTAACAAGAAAATTAAGTTTCTACGATCGATCGTGGAGGTGAATATTTGAGTTACGAGTTTGGTCTACATTTGAAACAATGCGGAATAGTTTCAAGCAACTTACGCCACCGGAACACCACAACAGTAATGGTGTGTCCGAACGTCAGAATCGCACTTTACTAGATATGGTGCGATCTATGATGTCTCTTACAGATTTACCGCTATCGTTTTGGGGTTATGCTCTAGAGACAGCCGCATTCACACTGAATAGAACACCATCGAAATCCGTTGAGACGACACCTTATGAACTGTGGTTTAGCAAGAAACCAAAGTTGTCGTTTCTTAAAGTTTGGGGATGCGATGCTTATGTGAAAAAGCTTCAACCCGATAAGCTCGAACCCAAATCGAGAAATGTGTCTTCATAGGATACCCAAAGGAGACAGTTGGGTACACCTTCTATCACAGATCCGAAGGCAAGACATTCGTTGTTAAGAATGGATCCTTTCTAGAGAAGGAGTTTCTCTCGAAAGAAGTGAGTGGGAGGAAAGTGGAACTTGATGAGGTAATAGTACCTTCTCCCTTACTTGAAAGTAGTTAAATCGCGAAACCAGTTTACGAGACACCTACGCCAAGTAGTGAGGAAGTTGATGATCTTGATCATGAAACTTCAGATCAAGTTCCGCAGAACCTCGTAGATCAACCAGAGTAAGATCCGCACTGAGTGGTACGGTAATCCTGTTCGGAAGTCATGCTACTAGATCATGATGAACCTACGAACTATGAAGAAGCGATGGTGAGCCCAGATTCGCAAAATGGCTTGAGGCCATGAAATCGAGATGGGATCCATGTATGAAAACAAAGTGTGGACTTTGGTTGACTTGCCCGAGGGTAGGCAAGCAATAGAAAACAAGTGGATCTTCAAGAAGAAGACCGACACGACGGTAATGTTATCGTCTATAAAGCTCGACTTGTCGCAAAAGGTTTTCGACAAGTTCAAGGGATTGACTACGATGAGACCTTCTCACCCGAAGCGATGCTTAAGTCCGTCCGAATCATGTTAGCAATTGCCGCATTTTATGATTATGAAATTTGGAAAATGGATGTAAAGACGCATTCTGAATGGATTTACGGAAGAAGAGTTGTATATGATGCAACCGAAGGTTTTATCGATCCAAAGGGAGCTAACAAAGTGTGCAAGCTCCAATGATCCATATATGGACTGGTGCAAGCATCTCGAGTTGGAATAAACGTTTTGATAGTGTGATCAAAGCATTTGGGTTTGTACAGACTTTTGGAGAAGCCTCAGATTTACAAGAAAGTGAGTGGGAGCTCAGAGCATTTCGATCTTATATGTGGATGACATATTGCTGATCGGAAATGATATAGAATTCTGGATAGCATAAAGGGATACTTGAATAAGAGTTTTCAATGAAAGACCTCGGTGAAGCTGCTTACATATTGGGCATCAAGATCTATAGAGATAGATCAAGACGCTTAATTGGACTTTCACAAAGCACATACCTTGACAAAGTTTTGAAGAAGTTCAAAATGGATCAAGCAAAGAAAGGGTTCTTGCACGTGTTACAAGGTGTGAAGTTGAGTCGGACTCAATGCCCGACCACCGCAGAAGATAGAGAGAAAATGAAAGATGTTCCTATGCTTCAGCCATAGGCTCTATCATGTATGCAATGCTGTGTACCTGACTGATGTGTGCCTTGCTATAAGCCTAGCAGGAGGTACCAAAGTAATCCAGAGTGGATCATCGGACAGCGGTCAAGAACATCTGAAATACGAAAAGGACGAAGGATATGTTTCAGATATGGAGGTGACAAAGAGCTCATCGTAAACAGTTACGTTGATGCAAGCTTTGACACGATCCGGACGATTCTAAATCGCAGACCGGATACGTATTTACACTAAACGGAGGAGCTGTCGGTTGGTGCAGTTCTAAACAAAGCGTCGAAGCGGGATCTACATGTGAAGCGGAATACATAGCAGCCGGAAGCAGCTAATGAAGGAGTGCGGATGAAGGAGTTCATATCCGATCTAGGTGTCATACCTAGTGCATCGGGTCCAATGAAAATCTTCGTGACAATATGGAGCAATTGCCTTAGCAAAGGAATCCAGATTTCACAAGAGGACCAAACACATCAAGAGACGCTTCAATTCCATCCGGACTTAGTCCAGGTGGAGACATAGAGATTTGCAAGATACATACGGATCTGAATGTTGCGGACCCGTTGACTAAGCCTCTTCCACGAGCAAAACATGATCAGCACCAAGACTCCATGGGTGTTAGAATCATTCTTGTGTAATCTAGATTATTGACTCTAGTGCAAGTGGGAGATCAAGGAAATATGCCCTAGAGGCAATAATAAAGTTATTATTTATTTCCTTATTTCATGATAAATGTTTATCATTCATGCTAGAATTGTATTAACCGGAAACATGATACATGTGTGAATGCATAGACAAAACAAGATGTCACTAGTATGCCTCTACTAGACTAGCTTGTTAATCAAAGATGGTTATGTTTCGACCATGAACAAAGGAGTTGTTATTTGATTAACGAGGTCACATCATTAGTAGAATGATCTGATTGACATGACCCATTCCCTTAGCTTAGCACACGATCGTTTAGTATGTTGCTACCGCTTTTATCCATGACTTATACATGTTCCCGTAACTATGAGATTATGCAACTCCGTTTACGGAGGAACACTTTGGTGCTACCAAACGTCACAACGCGAATCGGGTGATTATAAAGGAGTACTACTGGTGTCTCCAAAGGCGATGTTGGGTTGGCGATTTGAGATTAGGTTTTGTCACTCCGATAGTCGGAGAGGTATCTCTGGGCCCTCTCGGTAATGCACATCATGAAGCCTTGCAAGCACTACAACTAATGAGTTAGTTGTGAGATGATGTATTACGGAACGAGTAAAGAGACTTGCCGTAACGAGATTGAACTAGGTATTGGATACCGACGATCGAATCTCGGGCAAGTAACATACCGATGACAAAGGAACAACGTATGTTGTTATGCGGTCCGACCGACAAAGATCTTCGTAGAATATGTAGGAACCAATATGGGCATCCAGGTCCCGCTGTTGGTTATTGACCGTGAATAGTTCTAGGTCATGTCTACATTGTTCTAGAACCGTAGGGTCCGCACGCTTAAGGTTACGATGATGCTTATTATGAGTTTATGTATTTTGATGTACGAAGGAGTTCGAGTCCGGATGTGATCACGGACATGACGAGGAGTCTCGGAATGGTCGAGACATAAAGATTGATATATTGGAAGCCTATGTTTGGAGTTCGGAATGGTTCCGGTAAAACGGAATTTACCGAGTACCGGAGGTTACCGAACCCTCGGGAGGTAAATGGGCCTCGATGGGCCTTGGTGGAAAGGAGAAAGGGCCAGCCCTAGTGGTCGCGCCCCCCCTTCCCTAGTCCTACTAGGACTAGGAGAAGGGGCCGCCCCTCTCTCTCTTTCCTCCGGAATCCTAGTCCAACTAGGATTGGGGGAATCCTACTCCCGGAGGAGTAGGACTCCTGTATGCGCCTCCCTTGGCCGCCGCCCCCCCCCTGGCTCCTTTATATCTGAGGCAGGGGGCACCTTGGAACACACAAGTTGATCGTGAGATCGTTCCTTAGCCGTGTGCGGTGCCCCCTCCACCATATTCCACCTCGGTTATACCGTCGCAAGCTTAGCGAAGCCTCGCCGTGAAACATCAAGATCGCCACCACGCCGCCGTCGTCTTGTGGAACTCTCCCTCGACACTCGGCTGGATCGAGTACGAGGGACGTCATCGAGCTGTACGTGTGTCAAGAACTCGGGGCGTCGGAGTAACGGCGCCGGATCGGTCGGATCGCGAGGAGAACGACGACTACTTCCTCTACGTTGTGATCGCTTCCGCTTCGGGTCTACAAGGGTATGTGGACAACACTCTCCCCTCTCGTTGCTATACATCACCATGATCTTGCGTGTGCGTAGGAAATTTTTTGAAATTACTACGTTCCCCAACATTGTCAAGTTGACCTTGAAGAATATCTAGCTTTGATTCCTTCACGGACTCGGTACCTTCGTGCATTTCAACCAAAGTATCCCAAATCTCTTTTGCATTCTCAAGACGGCTGATTTTGTTGAACTCCTCGGGACACAAGGCATTGAAGAGAATGTCACAAGCTTGAGCATTGTTTTGCAACATCCGCAATTCTTCCGTTGTAGCTTCGCGATCCGGAACTTTTCCTTCCTCGAAGAATTCACCTTGCATACCAACACAAATAATGCCCCATGCGGCTGGGTTATGACCAAGAATATGCATTTTCATTTTATGCTTCCAACTAGCAAAATTTGTACCATCAAAGTAAGGACCTCTCTGAAAATTACCCTCACTAGACGCCATACTCTCCTAGGTTGTGAAACCAAGCTTATGGAGTCCAATGCAATGGAAACTAATACAATGGAGACCAAAGCTCGATACCACTTGTAGGATCAAAAGTATGTCTAGAGGGGGTGATTAGACTACTTGTCAATATAAAAATTCTGCCTTTTACAAAGAACAGTTTTGGCAGATTCACAATTATGATCAAGTCAAGCATCACCCCACGCATGCAATTCTAGAGTATAGGCAGCGGAAAGTAAATTGCACATGTAGTAAAGAGAGGTGGAGAAGAGCAAACGCAATTTTGGAGACGCGGTGATTTTTCTCGTGGTTCCGATAGGTGGTGCTATCGCACTTCCACGTTGATGGAGACTTCAACCCACGGAGGGTAACGGCTGCGAGAGTCCACGGAGGCTCCACCCACGAAGGGTCCACGAAGAAGCAACCTTGTCTATTCCATCATGGCCACGCCCACGGAGGGCTAGCCTTACTCGGGGTAGATCTTCACGAAGTAGGCGATCTCTTTGCCCTTACAAACTTCTTGGTTCAACTCCACATCTCGACGACGGAGGCTCCCAAGCGACACCTAACCAATCTAGGAGGCACCACCTCCAAAAGGTAATAGATGTTGTAGATGATGATGAACTCCTTGCTCTTGTGCTTCAAATGATAATCTCCCCAACACTCAACTCTCCTCACTGATTTGGCTGTGGTGGAAGAAAGGATTGAGTGGAAAGCAAGTTGGGAAGGCTAGAGATCAAGCTTCATATGGTGGGAGTGGAGCAACTTGATCTCAACACAAGGGTAGGTAGTTCTCTTCTCAGAAATGTAAGGTAGGAGTGGTAGTTCTTTCTGATGGCTCTCTCCACGAATGAAGAGGGGGTGGAGGGGTATAAATAGCCTCCACACAAAATCCAACCGTTACACACATTTGAGCAATCTCGATGAGACCGAAGTGGACAACTCGGTGAGACCAATAGTTCAAATAATGTGAACGTTGGGATTTTCGGTGGGACCGAATATACAATCTCGGTTAGTCCGATTCGTGCAATGACAAGAGCATGCCAGTTTTGGTGGGACCGACTTCATCATCTCGGTGACACCGATTTGATGATGAAGGATTCTGAAGCTTGGCAACTCATGTTTGGTGAGACCGAGTTCGAGAATCGGAAAATCCGAGTTTACTAGGGTTTGGCTTATGGTCGAGGTGGTTCATCTCGGTGTGGTGAGTTTGGAATATCGGTGGGACCGAGACTACTTATGAGTGTATATGGCGGTGAAAGTTGCTGATAGTTTAGGAGATGTATCACTAAGCACTTGAGCAACCGGATCATCATCATAACCTCATCCCCTTTAATAGTATTGGCTTTTCCTATGGACTCAATGTGATCTTGGATCACTAAACCAAAAATGGAGTCTTGAGCTTTTGCCAATGCTTGCCTTAGCATTTTGGGGGTCCACTTCTTGAGTCCTTGCCATACCCATATCACTGAACTCTCTGAAATGATTCTCAAGTAACTATTAGTTCAACGATATATATGTTGTTATTAATTACCAAAACCACCCGGGGATTAGTTGCACTTTCAAAGTGAGCTCGCCGACGCTCACTACAAGAAATATGTCAACTTATGACCTTCTGTCAGTGACACTGGAACAATTGGTCACAGATTTATGACCATTTGAGACCAATGGCTCAAAAGCTGTTCGAGGGGCTCCAAACCCTAAACCATTGCGACCATTTTGGTCAGAAAGGTCATAATTTCCTTACATGAAATGGTCATAAAGCTAACAGCGCTAGTCCGCTGCCTTATTTCTAGTTGTTAACGACCAATATAGATGGTCATAGCCTTGTAAATTGTGGTGGGTTGCTATGACTAGGCGCCACCTCATCAGTTTTGCCTATGTGGCATGTCCATGTGGCAGTTTTTGCCCTAGGTTGTGAAGCAACCTATATTTCTGTCATTCCCAAAATTCCCAAAAAAATCTCATAAATTCTTTGGGTCATATCTTCGTCAAATATGTAAAAACCTTCCTTGCCTAGTTCAAAAATAATTCAAAAATATTCATTTTTCTATTCTGTTCAAAACAACAGTTTGTGAAGGAAGTACCACTTTGGCATGTCCAAATAGTATCCATTTTCTACAGTGCTTTCCTATGCCCAAATAACCATCCTCCACCAAATGCCAGCTCAATCCATTCATTATTTTGAACCGAGCTTCAACATTCGTATTTATGCCCAGTGTGGTGGTTTGCAAAGCAAGTACCACCTAGGCTCCTGCTTTTGAGCTGAAAATTTGTGAAAACGGTCTTCTTAGTAACTGATCATCCTCAGCCAAAACTCACGCCCATTAGCCATGTACATTTCCCGTACCGCTAATCAAACACTTGGCTGCTAATTCATGTTTGAGCATCGATTGGTCTCTTTGTGAGAATCTTATGTTGTAATTTTCTTCCTAGCACCAACCTGGGGAGTGCCCAACCCACTAGACATGCCTAGGCCGCCCAGAACACATGGCAACGCCACGGTCACGCGGTGACCACGCGGCGGGCATGCGAGTTTACGCGCTCTAGAGTTGGGGCCCTCGGCCACCGTCCAAACCTCGACGTATCGCCACCAAACCATGTATTTATGATTAAATAGGTCCTTATGTAACTAGAAATGATTTTTGGAAAAAATAAATAGCAAACTATGAGGCAGCTGCAGTTCAAATTTGACCCGCTTCCAGCTGAATCGGCAGAAATTTGTCTTTTTCACGAGAGGTGGATCAAAACATTTTACACCAGACCATTTTGTCAATTGTGCATTAAATATGGCCTAGTATTTTATAAAAATGATTTGGTTCAACTTTGCAACAATTATTTGGTAGTTCCTTCACAAAAAAACCTCCTTTTGGGCACTCGAAAAATGGAAAATGGTTTTTTCGTCCAACGAAAATGAAAACTTCCTTAGTCAACATTGTTTGCTATTCCAATATGAACCCTTGTGCACAATATTAGATCATTTGAACAAACTATGCCATGAATGTGGGCATAAGATTGATCATTTGGCTTGAAAGCCATGAATCTTCACACTTGATAGCTCATTTCTGAGAACACTTTTTTAAAATAATTACCGTATTACAAGTTTATTATTTTTCCTGGAAACTTGGTCACATATAATGACACAATGCGAAGGTTTTCCAATTTTTTAATTTTTTTTGAATTTTTTATGCCCGTTTCAAAATGCGGTCAAAACGTCGGGCATGACCGTTCCTAGCTAGTGGTTGAATATTGGAATTTTTTTGGTGTTTCTATGATTAAATAGATACTTATGTACCTAGAAATGATTTTTGGAAAAAATAAAGAGCAAACTATGAGGCAACTACAGTTCAAATTTGACCCGTTTCCAACTGAATCGACAACAATTTGTCTTTTTCATCAGAGGTGGATCAAAACTTTTTTCACCCAACCATTTTACCAATTGTGCATTATATATGGCCTAGTATTTTATAAAATTGATTTGGTCCATTTGTGCGACAATTATTTGGTAGCTCCTTCACAAAAAACCTCATTTCGGGCACTCGAAAAATGAAAAATGAATTTTTCGTGCAAAGAAAATGAAAACTTCCTTAGGAAAAATTATTTGGAATTCCAAGATGCACCCTTGTGCACAATATTAGATCATTTGAACAAACTAGGCCATGAATGTGGCCATAAGATTGATCATTTGGCTTGAAAGCCATGAATCTTCACACTTGATAGCTCATTTCTGAGAACATTTTTTTAAAATAATTACCGTATTACAAGTTTATTATTTTTCCTGGAAACTTGGTCACATATAATGACACAATGCGAAGGTTTTCCGATTTTTTGATTTTTTTTTGAATTTTTTATGCCCGTTTAAAAATGCGATCAAAACGGCAGGCTTGACCGTTCCTAGCTAGTGGTTGAATCTTGGAATTTTTTTGGTGTTTCTATGATTAAATAGATACTTATGTACCTAGAAATGATTTTTGGAAAAAATAAAGAGCAAACTATGAGGCAGCTACAGTTCAAATTTGACCCGTTTCCAGCTGAATCGACGACAATTTGTCTTTTTCATCAGAGGTGGATCAAAACTTTTTTCACCCAACCATTTTGCCAATTGTGCATTATATATGGCCTAGTATTTTATAAAATTGATTTGGTCCATTTGTGCAACAATTATTTGGTAGTTCCTTCACAAAAAAACCTCATTTCGGGCACTCAAAAAATGAAAAATGAACTTTTCATGCAAAGAAAATGAAAACTTCCTTAGGCAACATTGTTTGGAATTCCAAGATGCACCCTTGTGCACAATGCACTTGAGATTTGCTTTTAAAGCATATGGAGAGTGAGCGGTGGTTTCCCCCTTCTAATCTTGGAAGGCGAAGACCCAGATCTGTTATTCTTTGATCCCTGCCGCCTCGACAAAATTTTTAAGACCAAGAGGATTGTTGTCAGCTTGGACCTAGCAAGATATGTCGTAGTAATCATTAAGCAATCATATTGGTAAGCAAAACTAGAGAGCACAGTAGAACCAAATATATACATGTTGACCATATCTTAATCATGATAGATCCAGTTTTCTGAAAATATAAACAACCAAGCTTCTATCAAGCCTAAACCCACTACTGGAAGCAAAGTAAATTTCCTTGTATACACTATACAGTGACTCTACCAGCAGTTTGGTTTATTTGCCTGTGTGTGTGTTGACTTGCTTCAGAAGTCATAGATACAAATAGAAGCATAATAAGTGGTTTTAGAAAATATATCAAGTTCTAAAGATAAATAAAACTACTTTCGGTATATATAGTAGATGCCATTGCAGATAACACTCCAATACTAACATTAGAAAAGGTAATCTGGTTTTGGTCACCCATCAAAAAATTAGATAAACACCAGATGGCAAAAAAAATACATGTTAAGCCTCCATCCTTGTGATTATTGTTTTTCTTGTTCCAGAGCTCCTGTACAAATGATTTACATGGTGATCCGAAAAAAGTTGAAGCAAGCATATAAATAGTGACCCTCCTAGTGAGTGAACAAAATGTAAAAAAAAACTCATTTTCATTTAGTGCAAACTATGATTTAATCTTTCTTCTTTTTCCAACAAAAATGTTAATATTCAGAAGGTAGTTGGAGACAGGCTACACCTTATGAAGGTTTTAATCTTACGGTTCAATGAATTGCATAGGCAGAGCACACAGTTGATGGATTCAAACTATTTTTAAGAGATGATGTGGCAAGGCTAAGAAGATGAAAATAATTAAGAAGAAAAGTTCATGGTCAACAACTTACGAAGATTTAACTGGGTAGTGCCTCATGGCAGTCATCAACCTTTGAGCCGTAGAACTGTAAGATCAAACTGAGACTCAAGCCTGGATAACCATAGGAAGAAAAGGATCATCAACAAAGAGGACAAAGTGAATCAGGAACCAGTTCCTGGTTCCTCTAAAAAATCATTCTAAATGACAAACTGTGAGAAGAAAAAAGAACTGGTCTAATGACATAGATGCGTTAACCGGCAAACACTACCAAGTCAGATCAAATACTCAGCTTATTTCTGTCCCTTTTCAATATTAAGAACGATTATTAAGTAACCAGGTACATAACAAAAACAACTAATAATGTCTACATAGTAGCTCATCTCTCTTAATACATCTACACTGATTTCGATGTACAATTTAGGACCAATGGAAAACCAGAAAAACACAAAAAAACTCACACAATAAAGCTAAAACTAAATATTGCACGCCGTCGAGACCTATCTGGCGTGCAACATCTGTCACTACAGAAGGACATCGGCGTCAATCACAGCGGTAGGGCCATCAGCATAGCCAGCAGGAATTGCAGGCCAAAACCATGGTCGCAGCTATGCAATGGGCTACAGATTTACAGGCCAAACCATGTACACGCATAAGTTGGAAACAATGGGTTACAGATTTACCATCAATTAGTTGCTCGCTTATAAGGGTGTAAGTGGATGGACTCATTTAATAGCAGTCACCATGTATATCACATTATCATCTAATCAAGACAAGTTTTTGACAAATCGGAGATTTTGAGTAATGTCTGAACAATGGCATAAAAAGAAATCTGAATCACAAATGTGCACAATATGACAGTCGATGGCCAACATTCAGACAAAATCCAATATTTGAGATTAATCTAAAATCTTTAATACCATAGGCAGAATAAGATGTTAAATGGCACTGACCACACCATGAACTATTACAACTACTGATAAACATAACCCAAACAGGAACAGTTGAAGCTAGCTCACCATGGGAAAAATTCAGTTGATTTACTCGGTTATAAAGTTAAATAGGTTACCTCAAGTAACGGTGCTGGACGATACATATCATCAACTCCTGCAATTACCTATCAAACATTCCAAAGAAAAAAACATCACTGGATGCCAATGCATACCACTGCTTGATGAAATAATATATAAGTAATACAAAACTACAATTCAGTACATTATTTAGTTTTTGCCAGAAATGGGAATTAAAATAAATCAAAAGAGAGACTATACTTTCATGTGAGAAGAACATCTTGAGTTTATGAACAAACATTTTTGAAATATGTGAACAAATTTCAAAATTATAGTAATATTTTAAAAATATGTTAACACTTGTTAAGTTACGCAGAAAAAGGCTATAATAGTTCAAAATTATAGTAATATTTTAAAAATATGTTAACACTTGTTAAGTTACGCAGAAAAAGGCTATAATAGTCAATAATGCAAGTCTCTTCAAACAAGAAACCCAACCCGTCCGACACTTATCCATCAGCACCAAGTGCTTTGTAGTAGAAATATCAGCCAAAATATGCAGTACTGATTATCTGAACTGGAGCATCACATTTTGAAGAAGAAACAGGAATATATTTAATAGACAACGTACTGAACTTGATTGACAGTACACGAAATTCCATACCATATGAGCCTTGTAAAAAGAAAAGATGTATTTACTATATCATCTATCATTCTAGCATAGCGAGTACAGCCTTAAGATAAAGAGACGATTCATAATGGAGTTGACAGATGCCATTTGGACGATCAAGAGTACATAATCAGTTGGGCTACAAAGCAGCAGAGCAAGTATGTGAGTAAATGGGAATCCTGGCACAAGCCGCTTTCACATTTACAAAGGAAAGAATCCTGGCAGATGCCATTTGTACAAGCCGCTTTCACATTTACAAAGGGAAGAATCCTGGCATAAAGACTTTGTGACCCTGACTAAATGGGAATCCTAATCAGTATGTAAAAGCGGAGATAAAGCCATAACTAAATGGAAATCAAAAGCTACTACATCAACAAAAAGTACAGTCCTGTGCCATGGAGTTAATAACTACTTAATATTGGATATAAACAGCAAATATAAAAAAACTGCTACCTGTCCATCATTTCCACATTCTTACATCTGAGACATACTTTTAAAACCGCAAGCTCCTCAACTCACAACAGAAAATAAGAAATGTGACTCGATCGTCCGTTTTCAAGGAAACAACATGACACACATAATTAAGGATCCATTCGTAAGTTTATAACGAATGGATGGCAAGAAATAAATGATCTCTAGCAAAGCAATCTTACATGGCTAATAGAGTGGAGGTTGAGAAACCTCACCGTCTGACATCAGCAGGAGGAGCTCAAGTGGGCCTTGGAATCGCCTGTGCTGCCATGGAAGTTCTATGCACCGCGAGCAGTCCCAACGGCGCTTTCACTTCGTATGGTGTGATAACCTGAACTCTGTACATCAAGCAGTAATCTTATTGTTACCACTCTTTTCACAAACAAATAGTAGCAAGCATAGCAGTTATAGGCACGTTCATACATCCGATCAATAACAACATCATGCCCAGGCGTATCACCACTCTTGTGCCAATGGCATACCAGCAGGAAAGTATCATTACATGGTTTATTGTGCTCAGCTTATCAATTACTACTACCAATTAATTCGCACGGCGAAACAATGCATCATTATCTAATGGTTGTTCAGGGCGGCCTGAGTTGATGCAGTAGTACCTTTCTTTTGATGCAGTAGTCGTGGTCGCTGCAGCAGGCACATCAGATGTCTCAACCTCCTCTTTCGTCTTTGGGCGGCCATCCTCCTTCCGAGTCCTAGGGAACGACAATGGTGTAAGGCCCTGAATTTAAAATGAACCATGTACAGAACAGTACATATGACCTGACAAAAGTACAAAACTATCCAATGAGTACGATCAAAGGCAGCAAAAATGGTCCAGCCCACTCAACCAATAGAAACATATGGCCATTATGCTTACTTCTGACTAAAAGAGCATGCTGTATTTGGGCTTGATGCCATCATTGCACACAATCTGCTGCTCTATGGTCTATGGTCTCCTTGTGAGCCTCCCTAAATGTAGACTGCAGCACCGCACAAATGCTACATAATTTACCAATCATTCATACAATCAAGCGATGAGATAATCGGGATGAGCCCATTTTAAGAGGGCATGCATGATATCAATGAAGTTGCATACTTAATTACATACCTCGGCGATGGACCAACTGATGACCAAGGAGCTCTCCAGAATGTGTGTCTTGGTCTGAAGAGCCAACCAAGAAAACAGAGGAAACAGGGGATCAGGTATGCATGTATCAGGAAGAACAGAGGCATACACCATTGGGAACAACACTAACCTCAGGGAAGCTCCAGAGGATGCCCCACGCGACCATGAACCGATCTGCGACAACATGGTCAGCTTTGGCGAACTCCAGATTTCTATAGATGTGCCGACTTGTGCATGGCTGCCAAAACCGTTACTTTTTTTTAGATATTATGATCCCAACTACAGACTTATTTAGTATAATCTTACTGTCATCTACAGACCAGGATACAAACCTAGAGCAGCATAGCAACACGAAATAAATATACTAAAAGATTGAATTAATGGGTATAAATTAATTTATGAAAAACAAAAAGATGAACACTGATTTTATCTAAATCTTTGCTACCAGGCATCTAGATGAATGGCGATGGCTCGACCTCCTCTTTGTATTCACGATCGACATTCCTTCGAGTCCCAATCAACAGCGACATCATCGTGGACAACTTGACATCCTCGTTTGTGTGTGCAGCCTACGGTCCTCCTGCCCAGTCCTGCAACTCCACAAGACCACTCACTAACGGCACATGCAAGCTGCAGCAAGAAGATGACACGGTCACACATCTCACAGAGCAGAAAGATACAAGGCCAACACATTGTAGTGAATTAACTTCACATGTAAAAAACAACACTCTGGAAAGAACAGTATCCAATAGTGCGTGGAGATCTGAAGTTACCACCAAACTCTAAGAAACATTGTCTATATAAGAGAAGCCAGTGCAGTTGTAGTAACCAGCAAGAACCAGGATTAGGAAACCATCAAGCGGTATGCTAGACGAAAAGGAGAGAGCACAAATTTACATAAAAACACAGACGCAAAGAAGCATGAAGCAGAAATTCTGAATTTGAGCGCTACCATTTCACAGAGCTAAATTATGCTTCCAGACATCTAACGAACCCTAATTCTAAAGAAGAATATAATATAAACTGAATGAATAGGCCAATTCAGTTAATCCAAAGCAAACTAAAGGAGATTAAGCACTAAATTAGGCACCTGGCATAGTAAATAAAACTAAAGATGACAACCTAAAACAAACAGAACAAATACACCAGATTAAGCACAACCGTCCAAATGAACCAGATTAATCTAAAACCCACTTACTAAATTGCACATAGATATAATAACCATAAAATACATGCATCACAGATTGAGCTCACGTTCTACAAGCAACCACATCTTTTTGACAGCCTACTACCCGAGCTAGACTCCAATGACAATCTTCACAAACCATTTATGCAACGCCATTGGCTTGTTTGATAGCCTCAACAACACACACCTGCGAGCAGGACAAACAAACAAAATAGTAGGTCATTGGTATGACAAGGCAAAAAAGAAACAACATATAAAACAAGCAAGGAAGAAAAGGAGACCACAAAAATCCAAGCAGGGAATAGTACTCTTTGCCACTACCAATAAGAAGGCAATAAACAGATTCACTCGTTTACAACCTGCAGACCAACACGAACGACAAGCACAAATAGACTAAATCAACTGTAATATCCTAAGAAATTAATGAAAGTTTAACATTACCATTCTATACACAAGCTATAAAATTTATAATCATCGTGAGCCCTGCTTTATTGGCCATCCAATATTTATGGTACATATCAGCTTATCAACAATTCCAAGCACTACAGATATGTGAACATAGCTATAATCCTTGACATCATCACATCAACATCAGAACTCCATTATTCATGTCAACAGAAAGTAGATGTGTGACAAAAGGTCCATGGGCTAAAACTAACTTACAACGAGAGATATACATAATTAAACTCCACGGATATTCCTACTAAAATATATGTGCACTTAAAAATTGGTCTAGCTTCAACTGACAACAAAATTTGAATAGCTCACAGTAATCAACAGAACATTACTTGATCAGGAGCTCACTTGACTGACGTTGGAATGAATTCATCTCTAAGCTTGATTTAATTATCATAACCAAATTTCCTCAATACTGTCCATGTAATTTCCAAACGACCTTTCTCAATAAAAAGAGAATGAAGGAAAAGGAACCAAGTCAATGTAAGGCCACTATCATTTACGCCTTCGGGCATCTTCTCTTGAATAACTCTCTTCATGCCTGATATTTCAGTAGGCTGGAGAGGAGCGCTAAAACATCTGACCTGCAAACCAATGGAATGAGAATTTCAGTATCACCATACATAGAAGAATGTCAATAAAAAACTCTAGTCAGCCTCATGTTAAGATAAAGGAAGAACGGTGGCCTCAGTGAATACAAACCTGAAAGTCATTGAGCTCCACATCACTAAGAGCTCCATCCCTGTCGTGGTCACATAGAATGAATATCCGCTTCAAAGCCCTCACAGCGTGGCTTTAGAGATTGTGCCTCTTGGTCAAATAGAGGAGCTGTGGGGTGAAGCACTGCCTTCTGGGCATAGTAGAAGACCTCAGGCACCTGTGGTTCGTAAACATTTGTTTAGTAAACCTACTCGAGCATAGTATCTAGAAGTCTAACGCCACAATCAAAATTATCATTAGTACACAATCAAACTATAGAAAATGTAATGTTGGAATATTTTGCGAGGCTGAGTATCTGCTGGCATCAGCATTTTGAGCATTCTAGTTTCGTTCATTGTGAACAATCAACCATTTGACATAATAAAAGTGTTACCAACATTCCCTAGATATTGAGACAAGGGGAGTCTTTCTCACCTGGATCTGGCAAAGAGCGGAGCACTCGATGCAGGTCTCGATCTCACGGAACGACTGCATGATGGGCATCATCGTCTGCTCAAGGCTGTTCTGCTGGTCGTCCCTCAGGTCCATCTTACACCCCACCACCACGATGACAGGCACCTTCAATTGCGCAATCACAGAAACATTGGACAGCAAAGATCAACACGGGCAACACAGGGTAAAATCATCTGTGTACCAAAAGCAGCAGCAACATGAGGGGAGGGGAAGGGCCAAAAACAACAGCAGCATGAGGGGAGGGGAGGGGCCAAGAGCACCTTGACCAGCAGCAGCAATGCTAGGGTTAGGGTTGGAGCAGGGGGGAAGGGCGGCGTCCCGAGCAGGCCATGGCGTGAGCACACTCAGAGGCCAAGGTCGGACGACGGCGCCGGCGGATCTGCGACAAGGTGATGGTGATGGCACGCGCACAGGTCGTCCCACGCCCAAAGGTGGCCGGCGGACGAGAAGGAGCGTGATGCTGGGTGTGCTCGGCGAGCCCTGGTCGCCGTGTCCAGGTGAGACGCTCTGGGCGCGGTGCGAGGGGGAGGATGAGGGAGGCGGCGCGAGGGGAGGGCGCGAGGGGGAGGATGAGGGAGGCGGCGAGTCGGGAGGGGGTGGAGCGACGGCTAGGACGCTCGGGCGGGGGACGAGTGTGGGGAGGAGGCGGCTAGGGCTTGCCACCGGAGCTATTCGCTTTTATAGGCCTCTATGTGAAATGGCCAAAATACCTTGGTGGGGGCAAAGTATTTACGTTTTGTTGCCATTGAAATTTTATCCAACGGCCCAGGTCGATCGGGTTCGAGATCGCACGGCTCACGGCGGTCGGGCCCGAGATCGGACGGTCAGTATCGCGAGGGACTTTCGATCCGACGGCCGAAAGTGCCTGATCGCTGAGGAGCCTCCGGCATCCCTCCCTCTCATATTTCTGGATAGGCCATGCCCTGTAATTCAAGCTCTTTTTCTTTCTCCCCAACAGGGTTATGTACTCTCACTCTGTATTCTGTCTACGAGCTGAAATATATGGCACTGTTGGCACCTTTCTCTGTTAGAAAAAAGTAGTTTGAAAGCTGCATGTCAAATATAATAACTCCGCCACGTAACTGAAATCTGACTAGCTAGCTACATAACGAATAGTTTGAAGTAAAGAAGGCAAGTAAAGCCATTTTTGCTCTGAATGCCCACCAATTCATTAGCAAAATTACTGAAGTTCTCCGTCCGTTCTAAAATAAGTGTCTCCAAGAGTTGAGACGGAGGGGTACGAAAGATGAGTCCACTGAGACAAGCAGGTATGGACAGTAGAGGACATATGACGTTTTTGCATAAACTACTCCCTCCGTCCCATAATGTTAGACGTATTTTAACACTAGCGTAGTGTCAAAAAACATCTTACATTATGAGACGGAGGGAGTAGAATATATATTTAGTAAAGGTGATTCCTTTCCGTGCGTCGACATACATGTACTATTACACATGTCTGGGAGGTCTAGTCATCCATTTATTTTGCTCATAAAGTATTTACCAAGATTATTTATTTATGCGTGATCACATCCACACATGCATAGATCTAAGGACCCATAGTCTTACTACTCCCGTAGTATCTCACTGTACCGCAAGCCCAATGTTAAACGACAATTGGTTGTAGCAGTCGAGGTTGTTCCCGTAGCCGATGCCAAAGATGTCACAATAGCGCTTGTAGAAACCGATCCGATCGGCCACCTTGTCGTTCTGCCCCTTGCCGCACTCGATCCCGCCGTTGATGACGTTGGTGATGACACCATACCCGGGCACCCGTCCGGCCGCGCTATCCCTGGGCGTGGGAGTCCACAGCCCCGTGATCACGTCATGGCACGACGGCTTGTTGGACTGCGTCGTCATCCAGAACCATATCGCCGTCTTGAACGCCACTATCGGGTCCGTAGCCACCAGGTCCGGATTGTTCAGCAGGTCCACCCCGATCGCGCGGCCCGCCGGTCCGTAGTTGTAGTTGCTGAATCAATCCATCATGAAACAATCAGGCCAACGAAGACACTACATATTTTATATTTTTACCAATCCAAAGATCCAAACGAAATCATATGAAAATAACTTTATCATTCATCTAATTACGCTGATGATACTATCACAGATGTTGGTAATTTTTCATGTACACTTCGTTAAAACTCAGAAACTTTGAGTGAGGAGAGAACTATATGAAGAAGAGCGTTTTATGGCTGCTTACTGGGTGAGCTGGATGGGGCCGCGGCCATAGTACTGCTTGCCGGGTGCGCACGGCCAGTCGGCGCTCTGGTCGCAGTAGCTCGGCGGCGAGCCCTGCTCCTGCTTGAAGCAGTAGCCCCATGAGAAGGGGCCGTCGGGCGCGGTGGGCCACCCGCCGGTGGTCTCGTGAGAGGTCTGGCCGAAGAAGGCCGCCACCTCCCGCTTCCTCGTGTCCAGGTCTCCGGTGGTGCCGAAGCCCGGGAACGCGCCGGCGGCGGCCAAGAAGGCGTCGTACGTGTAGAACCCGCGGGCCAGGCACGCCGCATCGTTGCGATGGAGCAGGAACCGCTCGAAGAGGTCCCTGGACATGATGGACGCCACCCCGCCGCCGCCGCCGCCACCGCAGCCACTGCACTGGCTCTGGCAGCGGGGGCCGCAGTAGTCGGAGGTGGTGCCGCAGAACCCGAACTGGCTGCAGCACAGGCAGTCGGCACACCTGGCGCCGCCGGCTTGCGAGCCGCACTGCTCGGCCGTGGCCGGCGCAACTGCGGCCGCCGCCAGGACGACGGCCAGGATGGCCATCGCGCGCGGTGCTCTCAGCGTGGTCATGGTTGGATGAATGAGCCGAGGCGCCGAGTGCCGCCATTTTATGGAACAATTTAAGCCTGCACTAGTCTTCGCCATTGAATCCAGCTGGAGCACGGCGGCTGGCCGGAAGAAGTTTCGCGTATCATGCATCCTCTTCATGAACATGATTGCACATGGGGAGTGCCCATGCGCGCCTCTTGCGCAGAATTTTCGTCGTCCCTATCCTCTTCATCACTGCACTGCACTGCACTGCACATGACCACCCTCATAACTTGTTGAAATAGACCATTGATAAGTTATAGTTAATGCTTGATGAAGACGCAGACGGGGTTGGTGTAGCTACCAAGACAGGACAACAAGATTATCCTGTTACTAGAAAACAATATTATGCAAGCATTCTTGGGGCTTTGCTCGTTCTCGCCCTGTGATTGTGAATTACAGAAATCCCAATCGACCGATTATAACCGTTAGATTGAGTTTAAGTGATGAGCGATAATCCTTGTTCCCCGCAAAAAAAAAAAGTGATAATCCTTGCTTTGCTTTTTTCCACCGCCGACTAATCAATCTCTCTTCTTATGTATGCGTGCGGCCTCTCTATGCAAATTACACAGACTCATAGCATGCATATTGGCAAAATTGTGCCGGCTGCTTTATTTTTGTTGAGAATTTTTTTTTAGGTGAAACTAGGGATTTATTCATTGTTCAAAACCAAAGGAATACAAATGATATCTGGGGGATCCCTAGCCACAAATGGCGACCTATAGGGAGTGATGAAGCAAACTTAGCAACAGCACGTGTTTCATAATTTGCCTCCCTATTCTCAAAACGAAAACTACACTTAACAAACTCATTCCTTCTATGATTAATCTCTTCCAGAACAGGTGCATAAGAGGTCAGCCCTGTTTTGTTGATGTTTGTGACTACCTCCAAACAGTCCGACGCTATGATCACTTATGAAAGGTTAAGATCCGCTGCCAACGCAAGCGCTTCATTGCAAGCAAGAGCTTCCAGACTTGGTACATCCACGAGACCGTCAACCACCACTGCCGACGCTCCCAGGTATTGTCTATTCTTATTCCTACATATGGCTGCCGCAACGCCTCTGTCGCCTCGACGAGCAAGCCCTGCATCAGCATTAAGTTTTGCCGCATCATCCTCACGGGGAATCTACTGTCTAACTTTCACTGATGTTCCTGAAGCTGTCGTCCTTGGTCTGATGGCAGCAGCTATTTCCAGGTCCTCCAGATATCGATTGATAAACCCCATGGTTGAGAGTGGACTATGGAATTCATTATCATGGATTGCTCGCCTTCTTGCCCACCATATGGACCACATGGTAATGAGAATCCGAGCTAAGTCCTGTTGGTTCATAGACTGGAACAACCAGAAGAGCCACACCCTCGCATCATCATTGGTATTTGATAGAACATGTTCCGGTATGGTTTCATCGCTCAACGCCCAAACACAGCGGGCCATGCGGCACTCGAAGAGAGAGTGACGCCATGTATCAACTGCCGAGTTACAGATGGAGCACACCGGGGAGGTCGCCATGTTCCTCTTGTGTCTCACAAATTCTGTAGGCAGCGACATTTGGGCAAGTCTCCACACAAAAACTCTGACCTTCGACGGTATTTTTACTTTCCACAGCTGTGTCCAGGACTTTTTATCTGCAGAAATATTCGAGTGACCAGCACGATGTTCCAACCAATCCTCCCGCTGGTGCTTGATTGCACTAATCATTTTGTATGCCGAGCGGACAGAGAACAACTCGCGTTTTTCATAGTGCCATGCCCAAAAATCTGGCTGTACACGCGTGCTAAGTGGTATGTTGAGGACCACTTCGACATCCGGGGCAATAAGGCACTCTTGAAGGGTTTCTCTGTTCCATGTTCTTGTAGCTTGATCAATCAACTCGGCTACTGCTTGGGGTGGGTTTTCTGATCGTGCACACAACGGCCTTAATTTGAAGTCATGTGGTAACCAGTTATCATGCCAAATACTCGTCGATGTGCCCGATCCAATGCGCTTTATTAGACCCAAAGAGAGAATATCCCTTCCCTCCAAGATTGATCGCCACACTTGTGACGGATGGGAGCTGACTTCCGCTTCCAGAATACTGCAATGAGGATAATATCGAGCCTTGAGAATCCTTGCACTTAGCGAGCCTGGATCTTGGAGAAGCCTCCATGCCTGTCTCCCCAGCAAGGCTAGATTGAACAACTAAATATCATGGAAGCCCATACCACCCATATGCTTAGGTTTATACATAGTTTGCCAAGAGACCCATGCTGGTTTCCTTTGCCCTTGCTTACTCCCCACCAAAATTTCCGCAGCAAACCATTTATGTGATCACATAATCCTCTTGGAAGCTTAAAACATGCCATAGAGTATGTCGGTATAGATTGTGCGACAGACTTAATCAAGACCTCTTTTCCACCGGAGGAAAGACATTTTTCCATCCAACCATGTATATGTTTCCAGATTCTATCTTTAAGATACCTGAAGCATCCTTCCTTAGATTTACCAACGTCAGTCGGGAGGCCCAAATACTTCTCTGAAAGTGACTCATTCTGAACATCTAGGGCATTCTTGATTTCCGTTCTCAATCCTTCAGAAACATGCTTGCTGAAATATATTAAAGATTTGTCTGTGTTGATTCGCTGTCCAGAGGCCTCACAATATTTGTTTAGAATGTCCCTAACCTGACCTGCACTTGCAATATTGGCTTCAAAGAATAGCAGACTATCGTCTGTGAATAAGAGGTGGTTCACTAGTGGTGCAGGCTCGGACACCGAAATACCCCTCAATCCTCCTTGAGCCTTCAACAAGCATTATAATCCTTCTGCCGCCAGGAGGAACAAGTACGGCGAGATAGGATCTCCCTGCCGTAGGCCCCGCGTCGGCCTGAATTCATCCAGGCTACCTCCGTTAAAAAGTATCGAGAAGGAAACTGAAGACACACACCTCATAATAGTTTATGTGAAACGAGCACTTTTGGCGAAGCAAGCATGGCGCATTCTGCAGGTACCAACTTCTTTGTGTGCAAGGGTTCTCAAAGCGAGGTACTTCCCTGATCAGTCCATCATGACGGCTACTTGCCCGTCGGCTGGCTCCTTCACATTCAAAAGCATCCTCCATGGCAGAAACCTGCTCCGAGAAGGCCTAGTTTGGAGGATCGGGGATGGCTCTAGGGTCAACATACACCATGACAAGTGGATTCCACGAGCGGGAAGTTTGCACCCTCTTGGACAAACATATCTGTAGGGTATAACCAGGGTCGCGGACTTGCTGTCACCAGACGGAACGACCTGGGATTCTATTAAGGTCCAGGAGATGTTTACCCCGACGGATGCACGGGATATCTTGCAGGTTGCTGTGGGCGGGCCGGGGACGGATGATTTCCTGGCATGGAATTATACCAAGAACGGTGCTTTCACGGTTAGGTCCGCCTATCATCTAAGGATGTCACTGCAGCGAGCGATGACCGGACAGCCGGGTCATTCCAGCTCTGTAGCCGGCCATAAAGGGTATATGGGACTTTGGAGCACAAATGCACCGAGCAAAGCAAAGATTCATATGTGGAGAGTTATCAGGAACGGTGTGGCTGTAGGATCAGAACTTCACCGACGTCGGATAAAGCCTGGCATTTTTTGTGTTGCATGTGGTAGAGAGGAGACGATTCATCACAGGTTTTGGACATGTCAACATTCATCACAATTCTGGCAGTTGCTGCAGTTGGAAAAGGGAGTGTCGGTGGCGATCCCACCGAGTCCGATGCACTCTCATACTGCATTAGCGAGCTGGCTGTCGGGATGGTTCGCGGGGGCAGCCGACGAGGAGAAGGAGGCGATGATACAGTCAGTTTATGGGCTATGGTTAGCTCGTAACGACGCTAGAGACGGGAAAAAGATAGCTTCTCCACATGAGATAATGATGTCCGTGTATGATCATATGCAGGAATGGCGGCGGATTCATGCTCCAAAGGTGCGCCAGCCGGTCACCAAGATCGTTGAGAAGTGGAAACCCCCGGATGAGGGCTGGCTGAAGATTAACTCGGATGGTGCGGTGTCGAAATATGGGGACAAGGGGGGAGGTGGTGCGGTCCTAAGGGATCAAGACGGAGCGTTCCGGGCTGGTTTCTGTCAGTTCTTCCCATACATATCAGACCCGGAAGCCGTGGAAACACTAGCGTGCAGGAGTGCTCTACGACTGCCATCGACCTCCATGCGGAGAAGGTTCATGTTGAGCTGGACTGCTGTTAGCCTGGTGAGGCGATTCTTCACGAGGAGAAGGCTTTATCGGCTGTTGGCCCCTGGATTCAAGAAATTAAGGACATGCTCAACTCGTTTCTAGATTTCAAAGTTTCTTGGGTAAGAAGGTCAGCAAATGTCGCTGCGCATAAGCTAACTAGGGTAGCTGTAGGAGAGGAGAGATCTGAGACATGGCTTCAGTCTCCCCCTGATTTCATCTTACATGTCATTTCGGATGATATTCCAAACTTTTATTATCTCTACTACTATAGTACATGAATTTTCAAAACTGAATTGTCCACCCACGGTGAGGCAGAAGCATTTGTTAACCATTGATTCCTTCCACGGGCTGAATCCCTGCCACTTATCAATGTTGAGCCTAGCAAATCCAACGGCCATGCTTTGTGGGATTCGCTCCGCACAGCCGCGCGCCAAAACAAGGTCAGGGGATCTTTCTAGATTTACCCACACCTAACATCTGAGCTGACTCTTGCTTAAGAACTTCACGTGAGGATATAGCTTTATACCGTGAACTGGCAAGGTAGTACTCCAGTATAGACTAGAAGCATCCAAACAAGTATGCATGTAGAGGATAGCCTACTCACATTAGTACTGTTGAATGCACGAAGCATTCTTATTTTTCTCATAAGAATTAGTACACCGCGAAAAGTGTACGCATAGCAATATTGCTGTTCATTGAGAGAAATATTCTAACGACCAGTAGAAAATTTACCCGGAAAAAAAAGTACTCCTTCTGTAAACTAATATAAGAGCATTTAGATCACTAAAATAGTGATCTAAACGCTCTTATATTAGTTTACGGAGGGAATAGAACATTTAGATTTACTCCCTCCGTTCCTAAATATTTGTCTTTCTAGAGGTTTCAACAAGTGACTACATACGAAGCAAAATAAATGAATCTACGTTCTAAAATATGTCTATATACATCCGTATGTGGTAACCATTTGAAATCTCTAGAAAAACAAATATTTAGGAACGGAGGGAGTAGATTTTACTTTATTTTTCTTAACGGGGTGATAGGGTTTTTAAAACGCTGTGCGGTCCAGAACACACAAATGACATAGTCTTTAAGAAAATGCTGACTTAAAAAAACAAGAAGATTATAATATCAAGCTAATTTTTTTGTATATTTCAGGTTTGATTTAAAAAAACTAGAAGATTCCCCAAACACGTCAATAACATTTCTTTTGGAATAAAAGTGTATGTTTTTTTAACGCATTCTTCATATATAAATTCATTGTGCTACCATAGTTTGATACAAATAGTAAAAATGGTTCCGAAATTTTCCACTGCAAACTCAAATGTACTTTTGAAAATTCCATGATAATTTTATTATAACATAGGATATTTACTTTTAGTTCAAATGATTTAATATTGTAATCACACTCACACATAAAAGTCTAACGTGCAAAGCACGTACAAATTACTAGTTAGTTAATAAAGCAGCGGCAAGTTTCCCCTAAAAAAAAAAAAGTTTATGTGAAACGAGGACTAATCCCAAGCTTGAGAATTGTGCCGGCTGCTGCGGCTGTGACAAACCATAGCCTAGCCCATCCAGCCCAACTCCTTTCTGGAATAATCCAGCCCAACTCCCGGAATAATAATATTCCCTCAATCAAAAGAAAAAACATACACGATGCGCCTGTCGTCAAGCTCGGTTTCTCCTCTCCCCCATTCCTCCCTCCAGTCTCCAGCCAAAGAAGCCCTCCCGATCTGAACTCCGGCCACCACCTGCAGCGCGAGGGAGCTCCGGCCGCCTCCCCGCACCGTCCTCCGTGCCGTCGCTTCCCCGCTGCAGACGGCAGCGTCATCCCGCCGCGACGCAGCCGGTGCCCTCCTCCGCTTCGGGGGCCGGGAAGGTCGCCGTCCTCACCCCCCACGCCGGAGAGATACTCGGACGGCCGCGCACGGCTGAAGGGGGGCTGGCGGTGGAGCGGGAGCGGGAGCAGACGCCGGCCGGCCGGCCGCTACTGGTAAGGTCAGTGCCACTGAAGCTTTTTCGGTCTCGCATCGCCAGTTCTGTCTCTATAGTCTATATTGAGATTCACATGGAGGCTAAGCATAGATGTACTGAATTTCTGGGCAACATCAATAGAAAAATGACTCTGCACTCTAATTTGATAGAGAAAGATCCTAATTTATTTAGCAAAGAACAACTCTATTCTGCCATTTTTCTTCAGATCCGAGTGAATATTCAACAGAGGTTGGCCCGTAGGCACATGCCAGGGACTAAATTTACCCACCTGTCGGCCTATCCCCTCATTCCAAATTTAGTATATTGTCAGGCTAGCTACCAAATCATGAGCTGGTCAGCAAGATGCAATGACGCATGTCGGAAATTAGAGGCACGAAATAGGCCGTCACGTCTGTGCAAGCATGAAGCGCGCCTCGCATACGATTTCCATGCTACATACCACCCCTCACTCTCCACAGCTCACCAAACTGCTCAATCAATTGCAATTCCATTGATTTTTTCATTCATATTGTATCAAGCATCAGCTCCATCATAGCACTACAGTCTACATTTTTCTTCTTCTTTTGATTCAGAACAGCACAACAGTCTACATACACTGCAACATCAGCCATACCTGCTTGGCAATCAAGTGACATGGAGGCCGAAAACAGCGAGGTGGCTGCTCTGGTCGAGAAGATCACCGGCCTCCACGCCGCCATCTCCAAGCTCCCGTCGCTAAGCCCGTCCCCTCAAGTCGACGCGCTATTCACTGAGCTGGTCGCGATTTGCATCCCGTCTAGCCCGGTGGAAGTGACCAAGCTCAGCCCGGAGGCACAGGAGATGCGGCAGGACCTCATCCGCCTCTGCTCGGCCGCCGAGGGGCTGCTCGAGGCGCACTACTCCGACATGCTCACCGCCTTGGATAACCCGCTCGACCACCTCGGCCGCTTCCCTTACTTCGACAACTACATCAACCTGAGCAAGCTCGAGCACGATCTTCTGGCCCGTCACGTGGCGGCCCCGGCCCGCGTGGCGTTCATCGGGTCGGGACCGCTGCCGTTCAGCTCGCTCTTCCTCGCGACGTACCACCTGCCGGACACCCGGTTCGACAACTACGACCGGTGCAGCGTGGCCAATGGCCGTGCGATGAAGCTGGTCGGCGCGGCGGACGAGGGCGTGCGTGCGCGCATGGCGTTCCACACAGCCGAAGTCGCGGACCTCACGTCTGAGCTTGGCGTGTACGACGTGGTCTTCCTGGCGGCGCTCGTGGGAATGACGTCCGAGGAGAAGGCCAACACCATCGCGCACTTGGGGAAGCACATGGCAGATGGCGCGGTGCTCGTCGCGCGAAGCGCCCACGGGGCGCGAGCGTTCCTGTATCCTGTAGTGGAGCTGGACGATATCGGGCGTGGCGGGTTCCAAGTGCTGGCTGTGCACCATCCTGCGGGCGATGAGGTGTTCAACTCATTCATCGTTGCACGGAAGGTGAAGATATCACAGGAAATGAGTGCTTAAGAAAGAGGGGAGCCTGGCTGCCTGGGCAAATTGTGTTTCACATTGATAATAACTAGATGATACCCCGCACATTGATGCATGTACTGGTTGCAATATGTTTCAATGATGTTTGGTTGTATCGAACATGAGTATTTGGCTTAATAATATTGGATTGAAACTGAAAATAGAAATGATATATTGTATTTGATTATTGTATAGTTGTAAAATATTTATTTGGATACAAGTAGCATAGAAGAATGGAAAATCTTTTGACATACATGGTTGCATGTTGAGGTGGCCTTTTCTCATACATGGTTGCATGTTGAGGTTGCATGTTTGCATATTGAGACTTTAATTGGTTTGTGTATCTTGTGATTTTTTTTTTGGTAATGCCTTCATCACCAGATCGAGGCTCAAAAAAATGTCGGAGTTGCAGTCGAGCATGTGGAACAATAATGCACACAATCTTTCGCTTTCCAGTCAAGCAATAATAAAGATGCTCAAAAACAAAGTGGCAATGCCACTCCCATTACAAAATAATGGGAATGCTATCCTTCAAAATATTGTCCCATTAACAATCAGTTATCCCATTAGTCACGACAGTAAACTATCCCGTTAGTACAATATGCTCGCTGCTATAGCCATATCGAGGGTCTAAGGGCATCTCCAGCCGCGCCCCCAACAGGCCCTCCCAGGCCACTTTTTCGGCGCCGGCGCCAAAAACGCCCACCACGCCCAGACGCCGAAAATCGCCGGTTCGGACCTTTCTTCCGCCCGGCGATCACAGTCGAACCGGCAAGATCGAGTCGTTGGGGCTCGGCGCTAGGAAAAGCACGCTGCCCACACCGCGAGGGAAAAGTCAAGGTTTTCTTCCCCGACTCGCCTTGCACCCCCGCCCTCGGCCACCACTAGCTATATCCGGCGACGATCACGGCCTACTCCGCTAGATAGCCATTCCCGCGGAAAATAGCGGCGCTTCACCGCGGCAGCCCTCCCGCAGCATTTGGCGTTTCCGCCGCCGTGCTTTCATGCGAGGCGCGGTTTAACGGCGGTACACGGCTACACCCCCACCGAGCGCAAGGTGTTGGCGTTTTGATTGTCTCGGCGATGGAATCGGATGAGGAGGAAGAGCTCGCGCTGCTTTGGAGGAGGAAGCCGCGCCGACGCCCGTGAAGAAGAGCATCGATGGTGCTCGCCGCCCTCGCCAATTCTTGGCGAGTAATGAAAAGCAGCGTCGAGGTGGCTCGGCGCCGGCGGTGAAAGCAAAGAACCAGCATCGTCGCGCAAGGCTCTTGCATGCTCTACTCCGACTACTTCGCCGATGCTCCACTTCATGGCGAGAGAACATTTCGGCGCCGTTATCGAATGAGCCAAAGCTCTTCCTCGAGATTGTGAATTCCATCCGGAGTTCAACAAATACTTCAAGTGCAAGATGGATTGCCTTTGGCGCTCTTGGATTCACCTCCATCCGAAGTGCACGACAGCGATGAGGATGCTTGCATATGGAGCTCCCGGTGATTCACTCGACGACTATGGGCGCATGGCCGAGTCCACCAGCTAGAGTGTTTCTACAAGTTCATCGGGCGATGGTGGCAGCGTTTGGGCCACAATACTTGAGAACACCCAATGCGGAAGACTTTGCCGGATCCTAGCCTGAATGCAGCAAGAGGATTTCTGGGATGCTTGGAAGCATCGATCGCATGCATTGAAATGGAAGAACTGCCCATTTGGTTGGCGGGGGTGTACAAAGGCGCCAAAGGCGGTTGCGATGTGGTGCTTGAGGCGGTAGCCACACATGACCTCTGGATTTGGCACTCCTTCTTTGGTATGCCAGAACTCACAATGACGTCAACGTCTTTGCGGTGCTCCTGTTTTGCCAAGCTCGTTGAGGGCCATTCTCCTCCGGTGAACTTCGAGATCAATGGGCACCAATACAACAAGGGTACTATCTAGCCGACGGCATCTATCCGAGATGGTCGACATTTGTGAAGACGATCTCAAACCACGTGGCAGGAGGCAAGAACGCTGGTTTGCGAAGCTTCGGGAGGCTTGCGGGAAGGATGTCGGCGGGCATTTGGTGTGCTCCAATCTCGATTCGCTGTTGTTCGTACCCGCTCAGACCTGGTCGAAAGATCAAATGTGGGAGATCATGACTTGTCTGTGTCATCTTGCACAACATGATCATCGAGAGCGAGCAAGAAGACCCAGTGTTTGACATCGAACCATACTACTGTGCAGGTCCTCTGGCGAAGTTGATCACCAGCTACCGCAACTTGGACTGCCTATCTCGATATCGTTCAGAGATCCGAGACCACAGTGCATCATCACTGCAGAAGATCTGATTGAGCACCTATGGAGGCTCAAGGGGACGCCGCGTGATGAAATACGAGTTTTTATTTGTTGAACTATATAATTTGTATTGAACTATTTGTTGTTGTAGTATTTTGTTGAAGTATTTGATTTTTCTGTGATGAAATATGTGATAAGGAATAATTGTGTTGATAATTGAACGCCGAGACACGGCGAAACCACGTCGAATATGGGCCTATTCTCGCCCATATGGCCGTTTATTCGCCGAAATTGGGCTGCAAAGTGGGCCAATTTCGGCGCCTGGGGGCGACGACTGGGCGCAAAACCGCCCCCAGCGCCGAGTGTGTCGCCGGCTCGCCCCCAGGGGGCGATTTGTATGCGTCCTGGGGGGGCCAACGGCTGGAGATGCCCTAACAAACTGGAAATGTTGTCAACATTTGGCAACTCTAAAAATAGCCATGGAATGTTGGAATAGCTCATGATTTCTTTGATGTTGATATTCGGGAGTTCGGTTATTAGACTATGCTTTTAAGACATAGTAGGTTGGTATTTAGTTTTGGTTGGTTCGTGAATCTCAACACTACTTTTAGATTCACATCACCTATCATGAATAAGAGAACTAAATTTCATTTGCTGTACAGGGCCTTTATTTCTTCTTTTACCTATTTAGATATTTTAAATTAAGCTGGACTTTTAAGTTCTAATTGTTACTATTTTGATGTCACAGTTGTGCCAACCATTCTGTATCTCAAGCAAGTTCATCAGTGCACAAAAAAATTTCATTGTATTTTCCTGAGTTGCGAGACATGAATCTCTTCTAATGATGGTTGTTGAGTTGGTGAGCTCTATATTTGTTTTACCTGATATGATGTTTAGTTTGCTTATTGGTAGCTGGTGTTACAGTACACATTTTAGTAATGTAGAACACTATTTTGTTTGTGTTTACACACTCGGTTGTGTGTTGTCACCAAAATGTTATATTGGCATAATCGTATTATTCATAGAAAAGCTCCTTGACAAGCCAATCGAACCAGTCTATCTAATAGTATGCCTTGGTAGAACTACTTGTGCCTAACCTATATGTTGCTTCCTGTACATACAACTACTGTGTACATTGTGATATGACTGAGCGCACATTGTGATATTCCTGTACACAGTGGCGGAGCTTCATGGGGGCCAACCTGGGCGGTGGCCCCCCCAGCCCAAGAAAAAAACACCTACTACTCATTAGTTTTTCCGACATATGTTCAGTAAAAATAGCCTAAACCTCATAGTTTTGCCCCTCCTTGGCCCATTGCCCCTCCAAAGATTTGGCCCAAGCTCCGCCACTGCCTGTACATATAACTACTTGTGCCTAACCTATATGTTGCTTCATGTACATTATACTGAGGACGACTGGTGCAAGCCGCTTCGATGATGAAGACTTTCTCTACGACGAGAATGTTTGATGCTTCGGCCACAGGAAGAAATCCAGGCCCTTTTGGTTTATCAGCAAGCTTTGCTCAAGTATCATACTTTGCTTGAAGAATCACGACGCATGATTGCTGCAGTCCAGCCTTATTCAGTGCAACAAGAGTGTTCTGAATTAGTGCAGTGTGCACCTGTCCAGTCTTATTGTACGTTATTTGTAATCAGTACTATAAACCAGTGTTCTATGAACCACTTGCTTCGGCGATACTACTGCCCAACTATGTATTATACCACTAGCTACCAAGCCGTTTCAGTTAATTTCTCTTCGACCATTCACCTTCTGTAGGAATGCCTTGCTCTGAATATCATGTTGCATCAAAACTGATGGATGTTCTCTCAGACCTTAATTGCTTTGTATGAAAATCCCGTACTTAAAGCATTCTGTGTTAGCGTTGTCTCTGGTTTCTAATTGTGTTGCTTGCTCAGTATTTATCTCGCTGTCACTGTGGTCGCTTCTGCTACTCTTTAACACTGAACTTTATGCCCTAATTGCTCTTGAATAGGTTAAATACTTATGCTTTATCATGGGCGTGCTAATTGTGCTGGCTAAACATGCTAAGCTTACCGCAAAATTACAATTACAGTATGCCCGGCACGCACACTTATGCACAATCGGCGATACCCGGCACCGCGCGCCAAGGCGCGCTGCAGGTCTAATTAATAATATGGCTGCATGCATCGTCCAGATGCAGAGGTCGGGGATACATCCTCCTTTTCTAAAAAAAAAAACACTCTGAAATATACTACTTTGGTGAATGTCCTTACGTCTTGCTGCCCAAATTGATGAGAGAAAAGCTTCAAAAAAGAGCATGAATTTGAGCCTAGCTGGTCGATCGGACACGAGTAACGCGAGAGCATCTGTCCGGCTTTTGTTTGAGTCTGCCGTGGACAAAGTTGGCCAGGCGAGGCAGTGACCACAAATGATTGCCACAAACAAAAACGCTGCCACGTTTTGTTTGCCTACCGTCCGCTAGGAAGGACAAGGCCAAGATCCAGATCTGAAAGATTAAATCAGGAGTGGCCCAATGTTGCAAGAATCTAAAACTTGTGTACTACCCCGTGACGCGAATTGAACGCACTTGATTTGCGGGGTTAGAGCATCTTCAACAGATGCCCTAAATAAGCAACACGCTAGATAAAACTGCTATATAGCGCACGCGATCGAAAGTAGCGGTCCGTGCAGCCCGTGATGCGAATTAGAGTATGGATAGTCTAATTCTTGCAAATGATAAGTGACACACGTGTGACATGAAGCATTCTATCTCTGTTTTTTACAGTTAAAGTTGACATTAAAAAAAAAAATCATATTTGCCATCCTCACGTCACTAAATTTGTCATAAAAAACATTTAAAAAATGTAATGTATTCGAGCCACACATGTGGTACTTATTAGGGTCCATGCATATATATTTTTGCTATAATAAAATCGCCCTTTATTAAATAAATAAAAAAATTGCTCTAATGGTCCCGGGCGATGGGGCTAGCTCCTTCTGCTATAAAATACCTAGCCAAGCTGCTAGTCTGGCACCCCAGCTTGAAAATTCACAAGCACACACGCGCGCGGCGCACGCGAGAAATACTATGGATAGGAGTATTTGGAGAAATGCAGGCCCCTGGATGGCTGATCCTTCAGTGGTGCTACCGCCCGTGGTATTTCCTCTCTCGGGCCCTCCGGTATGCGCTACCTTCGGGGATCCATCTCGTCCGGGGTGCCTGCGCTCCGTCTATGACGAAGCAACGGCCGCCACTTACATCGAGCTAAGCTACGTCGTCCTCCGCGCCACCACCCCAGCCGAGAAGTTCTACCTGGAGCCGTCCAAGAAACACGACGGGCTCCTGCACGTCAGATGCTCCGACGGCGACAAATACTGGGTCGCCCAGCAGCTACGCGCGCCCGACGGCGGCGGCAGTACCTGGTTCATCTGTGCCACCGCGGATGAACCGGAGGAGGACCTGACCAAGCCGTCCTGCACCTTGTTCGACTTCAGGCCTGACTCTACGACAAAACGCACCGCCAGGTACTCTTCACTGGAGTATATCTTCTTCTGTCTGTCTTGTCACTACACTATTATTAATTTGGCCCTCCCCATTTTCTTGACTGCCTAATTCATGGTGCTGTTTCAGCAAAATATGGTTATGTTTCAGCAATGTGTGTGTGTGTGTGTGTATATATATATATATATACATATACTATCCCGTACACTTTCATAAGATTTCGAGATAGTATTTCTTCTCGGCACATTATCTGGTTTTTATATATTATTCGAGCATCTACAGCCGGACTTGGCAAATCTGACCCCTCAAACACCCGCGGACCGGGCACCCCTCAAATTTTCACACTTGCAGCCGGACATCTCATACTAGATTCTCAAATCCATACAAAGACATGCAAACTAAATGAACCTACGTACTACGTCGATCACCTAGCTACTCGTCGTCAGAGATGTAGACGATCTCTGTGCCTGGCTCTGGTAGCATGGGCGGCAGTTGTAGCTCTGACTCCTCCGCCTCTATCTCCGCATCGAGTTCGGCGAAGAGCGCGCCGGACTCCTCCTACTACCGCCGGAGTCCATCCAGGATGGCCTGCTGCTCCGCCATCTCCTCTGACTAGGCGACGGCAAACTCCGCCTCCGCCTGCTCCATGCTGAACCTCGGCAGCTGCTGCTCCGGCTCATGCTCCTCCGCCTCTTCCACCTCCATCGGAGTCATGTCCTCCTCCTCTTCCCCCGGCTGCTCCTCCTCCTCCTCTGGCTCCGGCGAGTCCGCGGAGGTAGCCCAACAGCGACGCAGGCGGCGCGCGCGGCTTGCCTCTCCCGAATCTCCTGTTGGATCTCGTAGGGCCGCTCCGGCGTCAGCATGGCGTGGTAGATGATCTTGCTCCGGACCATGACGGAGTGCCGGAGCGTGGGCGGAGCATCGACCGTTGGCAGAGCGCCATAGCGGGAGGGGGAAAAGGTGGATGATCTCAGACTGGCGGCACGGAGAGGGGGGAGGTGGATGGGTTAGGGTTGAGGCACGCCGGCCGGCTTAAATAGCCAGATTTGGTCTTGGGCGGCGAGCCGAAGCGGCGCCACGCGGCATTCACATCGCGGCGTCCGTCGGACCGCCGGGTTTCCAGATGTTTTCGCATGGGACCCCTTCGTCAGGCCGACGTGACGGGCGTGCCCGTGCGTTTGCGGGCCGTTTGAGGAGCCCGTCTTGATCAAAAAAATCATGACCGGACGGCCCACCCGAGCGTATAAGGTAGGTTTGAAAGGTCTGTCTATAGATGCTCTTATAGAACTAGCGGGGTGACCCGCACGATTTGCAGCGACTAGATTTTCTCTACATGTCTTCTTGGCAATTTACATGCGCGGTCTTTGGTACCAGAACTTTCACACTTATTTTCTCCCTGCATGTTGGGTGATTCATTTTTTTAAACGCAATACAAATACAAGCACCAGGACTTGAACTCTGATGGGTTGGGAATACCACTGTCCCTCTAACCATCCAACTACAGGTCGGTTCGCTGTGACCCACACGTTTGAACGATTAGATTTTCTCCATATGTACATGTCTTCTTGGCATTTTACATGCATCGTTCTTTGGTACCAGAACTTCCAACTCTTATAGCAAAGGAATAGTGGTATATTAAATTTAGTAAGCAGGTAGGAGTATAATCGATTCATGTAAGTAGTGTATGGGGAGTGGGAGTACACATCCCTTTTCTACTGAAATGTGCTAGGTTTGGTTGTGAAATAGGTTGTATAGTTGTACAACGTTTTACCATAATTTAACTAAAAATATATAAACTATATATGTTACAAAAACAAAGTTTTAAATCGCGGGCGAAACTCGAGCGATCGCGGCGCAATCGCTGCTGGCTGGGAGCCTCCCCGCGACGCTATCGCTAAAAGAACGCTATCTGCGGTAATCACGCGATCGCTGCGGTTTTAACTGTCGCTGCAATTTAGCTGGGACAGGCCGAAAGAGAGGCCCAAAAAGGACTCGACCCAAATTTTGCCCCAATAAGCCAGCTAGAGGAGCTCTTCCAGAAACCTACTTCCTTCGTTCGAAATTACTTGTCGCATAAATGGATGTATCTAAACGTATTTTAATTCTAGATACATTCATTTCCGAGACAAGTAATTCCGAATGGAGGGAGTAGCTAGCATCGTCTCCCTCTCTTCCCGTTCCCTTCTTTCCCTCCACCGAAAACATTGTGGCGGCTGCGCGGTTACTTACAGGTGTGAGCTTGGCAGGCCGGCCGTTGCTTGGCCGGAAGCAGTGACGGCAAGGCGGCGCCCAAGACTCCGGGAAGTTTCTGCAACAGTGGGCTGCGACCACGTTCCGCCCCATAGCTTCACACCACGACCCGGAAGGCTGCGACCGGCGACGAGAGACCTCTGCACAACGACGTCTATCCTCTCTGTCCTTCATTCATTTGTTGATTCAACAGTATAGGAAGAATATGTTTGCTGCCTTCACTCGTTTGGCATTTGGTTCAGTAGCAGAACAGCTAGTAGATCTAGACTGCAGCCGATTTGTGAACACTTGTTTTCTACTGAAAATTCCCTGTTTTCTACTGAAAATTCTGTTTTCTGCGACAAATATGCACATGTACTACTTGAGACTTGAGAATGACAAGCACATGCACTGTTCCCGTGAAAGTGCTTAGCGGCCGCGGGCTGTAGCGGCTGGCCGAGCCAGCCACGAAATGACTGCCCGCGAATTGAAACTTTGTGTAACAAAAATTATACTCCCTTCGTTTCTAAATATAAGTTTTTTTAGACATTTTAAATAGACCACAATATACGAATGTATGTAGACATATTTTAGAATGTAGATTTACTCATTTTGCTTCATATGTAGTCACTTGTTAGAATATCTAGAAAGATTTATATTGAGGAACGGAGGAAGTATCTTCTAAAACCTCTTCTGGATACTAATCCAATACTATACTTTTTGTAACGTCATGAGCGTACATATTACCAAAAATCATGTTACTTACTCCCTCCTTTCTCAAATATAAATCTTTCTAAAGATTCCAACAAGTGACCACATACAGACCAAAATGAGTGAATCTACACTTTAAAATATGTCTACATACATCCGTATGTTATAGTTCATTTGAAATGTCTAAAAAGACTTATATTTAGGAACGGAGGGAGTACAAAATATGATTCCTTATCCGATGCCTTATCCTCTTTAGAGAATTAAAATATACTCCATCCATATAATGTAGGACGGTCATTCTTCATGCATTATGGGACAAAGGGAGTACCAAATATACCAACTTTAGAGGAGTAAAACAGGATTCCTTATCCACTTAGAGAAGTAAAAAAGAATTACTCCTCGTGTCTTCGGATCCTCGAATATAGTCGTCCGCGGCTCGTTGTGACAATGATTTATGTTCGCCATGAAGTGTGTCCACACCTCCCATTTCCTTCCGCGTGTCCGCCCTGGCTCCTCCCGCCTCCCGTCCCTCAGTGGAGCTCATCGGAGTGGGCCAGTTGCCTCTTGCCCGCCTCCTATCTCTCTCTCCCATCTCCTTCGTCTTCTTCCCCCTGCCGACGAGTCTCCGCAACAGAGTCTGCGTTGAACTCCATCAACTCTTGCCTGGTCACTGGCCCTGGCTCGCCTCCGAGCATAGTGCGATGGACATCAAACTGAGCACGATGCTCAACAGAGAGCGCGATATGCACCGGGAACACAAAGCTCACGTGGAAGTGTTCAACGAGCTCCCGGGCTTGCGCTCATGGATGGCGCGACTAGCGTCGAGCCATGGGGATTTGAAGAGTAGGGGGCTCACCAAGGTACGCACAACGTGTTTGGCAGTTTGAGGGAATGGGCATGGGAGTTTTTAAGGGGGAGTTGGCTGAGGGATAAGACATGGGAAGTGGACTACTAGTCCCAGTCCCACGTTTGGGTTGGGATGGGAATTAGTCATGGGAATTTAACAAAAACTTACATTCCTCTGTTTGGTCCAGCGGTGCAGGAATGGGAGTTATTGAGGAGACGTTGAGTATGCACGAAATAGGCCCCCAATTAGATGGCAGGATTTGGATGAAATTTAGACAACAAATTGGTATTGCAAAAGAGCAACGGGATTACCTGAGCTCTTCGCCCCGCCGCCGCCTCTCCAGATCGAGAGAGGTGGTTAGAGCTCGCTATTCCGCGGGAAAGAGATGACGCACCGGGCTTATTTAGCTGCGATTTCCCGCGCATTACAGAGGATTTTCGCGCGCTTCTTCTTTCCGTGGCTTACGGAGCGGGAGCAACGAACTGGGCGATAGTTTTCTTTCTCTCGCTTCCCATTCCCTCGATCAATTACCAGCCCCCCCCTCCCCCGGTGGGAAGAAAAAAGGGGGAGTTGGACCCGTAACTCCCTTTCCCCTGCCCCCTTTAATTCCCCTGTCCCCTAGTCAAACAAGGGACTTTAAGTCCTCCGCCCTCCTAATTCCCATTCCCTAATAATATTTTCCCCCAAACAAACACGCTGGCAGGTGCTTCCACAGCTTGCTGGAGCTCGTTAGCCACAGCATGAAAATGTCGGTGTGGTCCATTACACTGGCGTTGTCGGGGACGTACAGGGAGGAGAGGACACCCTCCTTGTGGAGCGCCTCGTGCGCCGCAACATGGGACGGCAATACGACTGTGCTTGCCATGTCGAGCTTCATGGAAGACATGACAGGGTCGTAGGACACTGACTGGCGATTGAGCACGCAGTGCAGCTCGCCTCCATGGAACATGTCAGGGATGTTGCCAATGTCCGGGAACGAGGCTTGCAAGGCAGATAGTGGCGATGCAGGCGCACCAGTGACGTTGTAGAGATGATCGAGGTGTTGCATTGCAAGTGTTTGACGAAATGCATGAGCCAAATGTAAGCTATATGGAGTTAAGTTAGGGGTTTGGCTTGGAACCGTCATTATTTAACTGATTAAAGAGTTAGGATATAAGGGGCCTAAATTTTTAGAGATCGAGTAGAGATGCTCTCCCTTTTCTTCGTATTTACTACTTCTAATTTACATGCACATTAGTATATGATTTTTTTTTTGTAACGTATGGATTCCTTTGAAGTTTCCACTTAGATAGATGGCAATGGAACTATTAATCCTCTGCCATGCATGCAACTTACTTGGAATTAAGGCATGATCTAATACAATTTTTTATTTCTGTACAACAGGTTCTTTCATTCCCAGCAAAAGAAGTATGCTTGCATGCTTTCTGTGTCTGGTCCAGGCAAAGCCTACTTGCAACTAAGAGATAACCTAGAAGCTGATAGTGCTAATATGAGTCTCTTCAGTGTTCGTCGCTTGTCACAGGACAAGGAACTGCCCAAGTATGTTGTCTTCAAAGGCGACAATGGCAAGTACCTCACAGCACACGAAACATCAGTTGACATCTTTCTGGTGTTTTCATCGTCTGATATTGCAGACCCAACTGTGATCCAAGAGACCTATACCGACGAGTATGGTGTCGTCTATATAAAACAAGTTGCCTCAAAATTGTATTGGAGGCGTGGCCTTGAAGGTGGCCATGCTGTAAATTGGATGATGGCCGACATAGGCAGCAGGGACTACGGAATGGTTGACTGTTTGTTCAAGGTGGTCATCAAGGATGACAACTACATTGCAGTCCTATCCCATGGCAACGGCAAATTTTGCAGGAGGGTAACCATCGACGACAAGATAGATTACTTCCATGCTTCTTCCGACGATGGCAATACGAAAGAAGCAACGTTCCAGATTGAAGAACCGGTCCGTTCTCGAGAAATCTATGATGTCGAGTACCGCGTTGGGGGAAAGAAGACCAGCACCAACAAAAATGTCTCCAGGACCCTTGTGCTTGCTACCAACAGAACACATGAAACCCACAACGCCCAAACTACCATCGAACTGTATGACAGAATAGAGAGTACCTGGGATGCCAAGTTAACACTCGACGTAGGTATCAAGGCCAAGTTGTCAGCCGGCTTGCCATTCCTGATGGAAGGTGATGTTGAAAGTCATCTTGACTTTCATGGAGAGTATAATTGGGGTGAAACCAAGATACAAGAAACTAAGCGCTCCATAGAGTACTCATATCCTGTGCCTCCCATGACTAAGGTGACATGCAGCATATTTTCAAGAGAGGATGTCGTTGATGTTCCCTTCTCGTACATGCAGAAGGATGTTCTGCTCAGTGGGGAAGTAGTTCCCCCTCGCCAGTTGCATGATGGCGTCTATCGGGGTGCCAAGTCCACTGATGTCGACATCGACACCAGCGAAGAAAAGATCACATAAGTAATGCATGCATATGGCTGTCGCTATATGCGTACTAAATAAACAAAGTCCATCGTTTATGTTATGATTTACTTTGTACTCCCTCCGTTCCTAAATATTTGTCTTTCTAGACATTTCAAATGACTACTACATACGGATGTATGTAGACATATTTTAGAGTGTAGATTCACTCATTTTGCTCCGTATGTAGTCACTTGTTGAAATGCCTAGAAAGATAAGTATTTAGGAACGGAGGGAGTAATATATAAGCAATGGATGCTTCGGGAGGGGCATCCACGGCCAAGGTTTCTGTTAGTGCACCACGCACGTACTGTATCTCTTTTTCTGTTCCTACTATAATAGACAAGTTATTTCTATTATACTTAACTAGCAAATGTGTCCGTGCACTGTAACGGGAGAAGCAAATAGTCGCATGGCCCTATGGTATTGTCACATATCTCCTCTTCGCCCCTAGCGATTCATCTGTGTTGTCACTTTCTCATGCTTTCCACCTTGACGTGCGAGAGCCCCGTGATGTCGTATTACTTGTACTTCCCGTCATCGTACGCGCTTCATGTTCCGCTCGCTTGGCTAGACGCTGCATGGCCGAGCGCCGGGAAATCACGACATTGTCTCGCGTCTAGCTATCTCGCGCAGGCACAGCTCCACCTCCCGTGCCCTTGTGCTCGCTGGCGATAGGGCCGACATGATCAACTCCCAACACGATGGCATGTCCATGTCAACACTGACGATTGATCGAGGAGGCGGATGAATACATGATTTAAGTTTTTCTCCTTCTTTTTGAAACTTTGTTTGCTACTCCAGGTAGGCATGTGCGAGCGGAGTTCCTGTGGCCGCCGAGTTCATAGGAATCCTATATACTCCCTTCGTTCCATAATGTAGTGCCTATAGATTTTTTGAAAAGTCAAACTTTGCAAACTTTGAGAAAACTATTTATATCTACAATACCAATAATATATAGTGTGAAACTACATCTTATGATGAATCTAGTGATATATGTTTCGCACTCTAGATGTAAATATTTTTCTCCACAAACTTGGTCAAAGTTTGTGAGGATTGACTTTTCAAAAAATCTATAGGCACTACATTATGGAACGGAGGGAGTACTTAAGAAGTTCACCCCCACTACCTGATTTAACTTGACATGCAGCCTATCCACCTCAGCACTCTGCGAACCAATTTTTATTCACAATTTGACGTGTTGGTGTCGTAGCTCCTTTTTCTAGGAAACCGACCGAAGCCCAATGACATGCAGCCTATCCACCTCAGCACTCCGCCACATCAGCATTTTTTTCGTTTTGAACCAATTTTTATTCACAATTTGACGTGTTGGTGTCGTAGCTCCTTTTTCCAGGAAACCGACCGAAGCCCAATGGTGAAAACGGAAGTAAGGGCATGTACAATGGTTGATAAGACAGTCTTATCTTAAGTCTTACATGTAATTTAGAGATGACAAAAAAGAATGTCTTCAATGGATCATCTCTTAGCCTTCTCTTCAATAACTAGCTATTCCTAAAAACATGATGAGACATATTGTGCTAAGAGATTATATCTTGTCTTCTCTTAAATAAGAGAAGACAAGCCTTTTCTTACGAGTTTTCTCTCCTCCACCTCATCATTTATCCTATGTGGCACACCTAAGATAGCACCATTGTACATGCCCTAAGAAGCCCAATCGTCTCATTCCCTAATAAGAAGAAAGAAGCCCAACCGATTATCTTCACATCATGCTTTTTGTTTCCATCTCCCGAATGCATCTATTATCTCATCGTCTATCCCCCACCTCTCCCCACCAGCTAGCACGTATCCTGCCCTTCCCTCCACACATCTTTCTGCTTCTCCGACCCTCTCCATCCCCTTCTGCTTCTCCTGCAGTGCCAGATCGCCGCCTCATCCGCGCTCCACTATAAGCACCGGCGAGGTACATGCTTCGCCTCCTCCAGATCCACGAGGTCATGCGGAAAGAAACTTGACATCGAGGATTCGAGATGCCTTGACACACGAGGGCACTACAAATCACGAGAAGAAGCTCCTCCCACGACCCCTTTCCGCTGAGCTCGGACAAAAGGAGCTCGCCGTGCATGGGGATATTGACCACAAAGACTAGTGATGGCTATGGGATCCTCAAATCCACAAATTTATGCAGTTCCCTTTTTTCTTTATCATGTGGATGTTAACAAAAAGGGACCCGTGTTATATTCTCATGCGCCAGATTCAATTATTTGCATCGAAGTTGTTTGGGTTCACCAGGAGGAAGCAGTCAGTTGTTTTTCGTCCACACCTAATTGACTACAATTTCAGATTGGTTTTTATTTTTGCAGCAATTTGAAACTGCAGAACACATGTTCATCTTCCCCAAACCTACACAGTAAATAGTAATAGTTTTTATGATGATACATGAGCCAGTACTATGGCTCATTGTGATCTGTTATTTGGATAAATACACTTTTGTGGAGTTGTACATACTTCTCTTCATGTTGTTTACAGGCAACCGAAGTTACAGATCCAGCCGTGACGACTACATGTAATTGTTTGTACATAAGCCTCAGCTCAAGATAAAGTTGATAGAAGGACTTTGTATATATGATCTCCCCATTTAAAAAAATAGGTAAGTTCTATGGGATAGCTGGAGCGATGTCTGTTTTATTTACAATGTGTATATCTATGTATCATGACTTGTGGCTGCATGCCTATCAAGCATTTGATGCATTCACCTGTGATTAGTAATGATGTTAAGTCCTCCTAAATTAATCTCATATATACCTTTGCAGGTTGTGCTTTACGATCCTAATGAGAGATTCGACAAGAAATATTTTCCAATCGGGAGAGGTTTCTTATCAGTTCTATGAGAAGTGCAATATTTAGTACGTGTTTTTCTTGCTTATGTTTTCAACCAATGTATCATCTAGCAACCGCTATTCCAGAAACTACCGCACTTTCATTGGAAAAAGAAAAATTGTGCTTGATGGACAACAATAGATGTAGGCTCGCAAATAGATGTGATTTCGCCTTTTTCAAATATCTTCGGAATTGTACACTCACTCACCATATTACTCTTTTGATCTCTGAAGGAAATATGCCCTAGAGGCAATAATAAAGTTATTATTGATTTCCTTATATCATGATAAATGTTTATTATTCATGCTAGAATTGTATTAACGGAAACATAATACATGTGTGAATACATAGGCGAACAGAGTGTCTAGTATGCCTCTACTTGACTAGCTCGTTGATCAAAGATGGTTATGTTTCCTAGCCATAGACATGAGTTTTCATTTGATTAACGAGATCACATCATTAGGAGAATGATGTGATTGACTTGACCCATTCAGTTAGCTTAGCACCCGATCATTTAGTATGTTGCTATTGCTTTCTTCATGACTTATACATGTTCCTATGACTATGAGATTATGCAACTCCGTTCTTTGGAGGAACACTTTGTGTGCTACCAAACGTCTAGCGTGAATCGGGTGATTATAAAGGTGCTCTACAGGTGTCTCCGAAGGTAATTGTTGGGTTGGCGTATTTGAGATTAGAATTTGTCACTCGATTGTCGGAGAGGTATCTCGGGCCCTCTCGGTAATGCACATCACTTAAGCCTTGCAAGCATTGCAACTAATGAGTTAGTTGCGGGATGATGTATTACGGAGCGAGTAAAGAGACTTGCGTAACGAGATTGAACTAGGTATTGAGATACCAACGATCAAATCTCGGGCAAGTAACATACCGATGACAAAGGGAACAAATGTATGTTGTTATGCGGTCTGACCGATAAAGATCTTTGTAGAATATGTGGGAGCCAATATGAGCATCCAGGTTCCGCTATTGGTTATTGACCGGAGACGTGTCCCGGTCATGTCTACATAGTTCTCGAACCCGTAGGGTCCGCACGCTTAACGTTATGATGACAGTTATATTATGAGTTTATATGTTTTGATGTACCGAAGGTTGTTCGGAGTCACGGATGTTATCACTGACATGACAAGGAGTCTCGAAATGGTCGAGACATGAAGATTGATATATTGGAAGCCTATGTTTGGATATCGGAAGTATTCTGAGCAAAATCTGTTGGGGAACGTTGCAGAAAAGAAAAAATTTCTACGCTTCACCAAGATCAATCTATGGAGTCTTCTAGCAACGAGAGAGAGGAGTGCATCTACATACCCTTGTAGATCGCGAGCGGAAGCGTTCAAGAGAACGCGGATGATGGAGTCGTACTCACGGTGATCCAAATCACCGATGACCAAGTGCCGAACGGACAGCACCTCCGCGTTCAACACACGTAAGGTCGGGAAGACGTCTCCTCCTTCTTGATCCAGCAAGGGGGAGGTAGAGGTTGACGGAGATCCAGCAGCACGACGGCGTGGTGGTGGAAGTAGCGGGATCCCAGCAGGGCTTCGCCAAGCGCAAGCGGGGAGGAGAGGTGTTACGGAGGGAGAGGGAGGCGCCAAGAGCAAGGGGTGTGGCTACCCTCCCTCCCCCCTCTTTATATAGGGGCCTTGGGGGGGGGGCGCCGGCCCTAGGAAATGCAATCTCCAAGGGGGGCGGCGGCCAAGGGGTGGCTTTCCCCCCAAGCCAAGTGGGGGGTGCCCCCACCCCTAGGGTTTCCCAACCCTAGGCGCAGGGGAGGCCCAAGGAGGGGCGCACCAGCCCACCAAGGGCTTGTTCCCCTCCCACTTCAGCCCATGGGGCCCTCCGGTACATCGAGCTAAGCTATGTCGTCCTCCGCGCCACTTACCTCAGCCGTGACGACTACATGTAATTGTTTGTACATAAGCCTCAGCTCAAGATAAAGTTGATAGAAGGACTTTGTATATATGATCTCCCCATTTAAAAAAATAGGTAAGTTCTATGGGATAGCTGGAGCGATGTCTGTTTTATTTACAATGTGTATATCTATGTATCATGACTTGTGGCTGCATGCCTATCAAGCATTTGATGCATTCACCTGTGATTAGTAATGATGTTAAGTCCTCCTAAATTAATCTGTTAGAATAAATCCGAGGCGCACCGTCGATCATCCGAGGACCAAGCAATCACACGAGCACGACACCGAGATTTGTTAACGAGGTTCACCGATATGGCTACATCCCTGGGGCTTGACTACGGGCGCTCCTCCCCGTGACACCGTCACAATACCGCACACCGGCCACCCGGGCGCCGGCACACGCCGCCGGCTCCCCCTTGTGCGCCTGTGCTATTATGTTGGCATAGGTTACATCGTGTGTCTACCCCCGCTATATAAGAGAGGCCTAGGATACAAGTGTCCTACTAGGACACAACTCCATATCCTATCTAAACACAATACTACTACAAGTCCAACTGTAACCTACCTTGTACACAATATTCAACACAACTCCAACAAACTCCACCTTGGCGAATATTCTCCACCATCCTGAATTTGTCCATGCGTCAAACTTCCATGTACATTGGACTTGAGCTTATCCCATGAGTACCACTGCTACTCCAAAGACTCCATATGACTGCACCTGCAACTTGTAGTCCCTTTTTTTCTTGACCACCGTCAACACTCGAGCAAAATTAAGTTCCTTGTTACTCTAGTTCGTTCTCCCAACTTCCAGAGTATCCGTCCAATGCAATCACACACTGATCACTGACCTGCGTGAAAATGAACAACTCACATATTGGGTGTCTCACATAAGAGTTACCTGAACTCAACATCACTGCTCCTTTCTGACCGCCTGTCTGAAACTTGAAGGAATTTCACCATTGCTTGTAGTCATCTCGAGTCAAATTCGCAGTTGTCTCACCACATGTATGACCACCAGAGCCCTGGTCCGTCTCCATGCACCCGTGCGCGCCGCACGCCTCGCCCCTATTACCGCGTCGAGCCTCCGCTGTCCCGGTCGAGTCTCAAGGGTCGCAAAACCACACCACTCAACCCCCACTGCAGAGTACCACCGATCATCACCGACCGATGACGAGTTTCACGCTTCCATCGGACCACTGGGCTCCAGTCCGAATTACGCGTCCCTCGCTTTTCCCGCTGAATAGGCTTCGACCCCGTCGATTTACGCCATAGCCCCTCAATCCAGCTCCACCTTCAACATGACTCCATGGTAGATGATCAGTCCACCCCTGCGCCTCATCGACTTCAAGCTCCGTGTATACACCACCTTGAATCAATCCCGCGCCATAGTCTTGTCGAAGCCACACAAGCCCTCGGGGCCTGCGCCACGTGTTTCCACGCCCAGAAGTCGGTCACCATCAGCAGCACGCTTCTATGTCGTGGTCGCCGATCTCACAACCGTCTTCTGTACCAGCCGACATCTCTGTCGATCCGTCAGACTGACCAGTCCGACCCAGCCGAACTTGTTCGACTATATGACACGCTTCAAGGCTCCCAAATCGTCTTCCGCGAATTTCCATCCATCACATCACAACTCCATCCTAGCTGAATTGACTTCCATAGCGCCTTCAAGCATCCTGTCGTGCCAACAAATTTTCACCCTTATGCGCCATAACTCAAGGTTTTCAGTTCCATTGAACTTCTCCACCTCAAACCCGGTACCCGTTAACGCCTGGTTCTTCGTATGGTTGACCATATGAAAAATACATGAGCAATCTCCTTGTGATGCACAAGTACACGACATCCGTGTACTACTATCAGTTCCAAAGAAACTTTTGATCTTCATGTGTAGTAGCTCTAGCTCAACCTCTCATGCTGGCTATTGCTCTGTCACGATGCTTTTCAATGGATGCGCATCTTCCGCCGAATTGATCTGGCTGCCTCCGTCCGCATCGTATACGAGGACTCGGTCCTCTTTGTTCTTCAAACAAATCTCGTGAACACTCCCAGTTGCTCCTCCGACCGCTGGTTTCATCCGTCTTTCCTTGGGTCGCCACAACAGCTCAACGTCCGCGACGCTGCTCGTGCCACGGTCGTTGCCTCCCGCGATCCACAACCCTTTAGCCAGCCCGCATGGGCCTCGACCGCTGCTGCTGACTGCGCTAGTGCGAGCTGCACGTGTGCGGTTCCAACACCAATCCGATCTCGACAAGACTTCGTCCGGGCGCCCCGCCGCTAAGCCCGATCGCCACGCGCCTTTAGATTGCTGCTTCAATGCAAATCACACAATCGCGATCATCAACACAACCAACGGGACAACCAGCCAACGAGTTATCCTCTGGATCAACAGCCAACTGCCTCGTAACCTAGCTCATGATACCACTTGTTAGAATAAATCTGAGGCGCACCGTCGATCATCCGAGGACCAAGCAATCACACAAGCACGACACCGAGATTTGTTAACGAGGTTCACCGATATGGCTACATCCCCGGGGCTTGACTACGGGCGCTCCTCCCCGTGACACCGTCACAATACCGCACACCGGCCACCCGAGCGCCGGCTGCGCGCCGGCTCCCCTTGTCTTTGTGCTATTATGTTGGCATAGGTTACATCATGTGTCTACCCCCGCTATATAAGAGAGGCCTAGGATACAAGTGTCCTACTAGGACACAACTCCATATCCTATCTAAACACAATACTACTACAAGTCCAACTGTAACCTACCTTGTACTCCCTCCATTCGGAATTACTTGTCGTAAAAATGAATGTATGTAGATGTATTTTAGTTCTAGATACATCAATTTTCGAGACAAGTAATTCCGAACGGAGGGAGTACACAATATTCGACAAAACTCCAATATAATCTCATATATACCTTTGCAGGTTGTGCTTTACGATCCTAATGAGAGATTCGACAAGAAATATTTTCCAATCGGGAGAGGTTTCTTATCAGTTCTATGAGAAGTGCAATATTTAGTACGTGTTTTTCTTGCTTATGTTTTCAACCAATTTATCATCTAGCAACCTCTATTCCAAAAACTACCGCACTTTCATTGGAAAAAGAACAATTGTGCTTGATGGACAACAATAGATGTAGGCTCGCAAATAGATGTGATTTCGCCTTTTTCAAATATCTTCGGAATTGTACACTCACTCACCATATTACTCTTTTGATCTCTGAAGGAAATATGCCCTAGAGGCAATAATAAAGTTATTATTTATTTCCTTATATCATGATAAATGTTTATTATTCATGCTAGAATTGTATTAACCGGAAACATAATACATGTGTGAATACATAGACGAACAGAGTGTCTAGTATGCCTCTACTTGACTAGCTCGTTGATCAAAGATGGTTATGTTTCCTAGCCATAGACATGAGTTTTCATTTGATTAACGAGATCACATCATTAGGAGAATGATGTGATTGACTTGACCCATTCAGTTAGCTTAGCACCCGATCATTTAGTATGTTGCTATTGCTTTCTTCATGACTTATACATGTTCCTATGACTATGAGATTATGCAACTCCCGTTTACGGAGGAACACTTTGTGTGCTACCAAACGTCACAACGTAACTGGGTGATTATAAAGGTGCTCTACAGGTGTCTCCGAAGGTAATTGTTGGGTTGGCGTATTTCGAGATTAGAATTTGTCACTCCGATTGTCGGAGAGGTATCTCTGGGCCCTCTCGGTAATGCACATCACTTAAGCCTTGCAAGCATTGCAACTAATGAGTTAGTTGCGGGATGATGTATTACGGAACGAGTAAAGAGACTTGCCGGTAACGAGATTGAACTAGGTATTGAGATACCAACGATCAAATCTCGGGCAAGTAACATACCGATGACAAAGGGAACAAATGTATGTTGTTATGCGGTCTGACCGATAAAGATCTTTGTAGAATATGTGGGAGCCAATATGAGCATCCAGGTTCCGCTATTGGTTATTGACCGGAGACGTGTCTCGGTCATGTCTACATAGTTCTCGAACCCGTAGGGTCCGCACGCTTAACGTTACGATGACAGTTATATTATGAGTTTATATGTTTTGATGTACCGAAGGTTGTTCGGAGTCACGGATGTGATCACAGACATGACGAGGAGTCTCGAAATGGTCGAGACATGAAGATTGGTATATTGGAAGCCTATGTTTGGATATCGGAAGTATTCTAAGTAAAATCTGTTGGGGAACGTTGCAGAAAATAAAAAAAATTCTACGCTTCACCAAGATCAATCTATGGAGTCTTCTAGCAACGAGAGAGAGGAGTGCATCTACATACCCTTGTAGATCGCGAGCGGAAGCGTTCAAGAGAACGCGGATGATGGAGTCGTACTCGCCGTGATCCAAATCATCGATGACAAAGTGCCGAACGGACAGCACCTCCGCGTTCAACACACGTAAGGTCGGGAAGACGTCTCCTCCTTCTTGATCCAGCAAGGGGGAGGTAGAGGTTGACGGAGATCCAGCAGCACGACGGCGTGGTGGTAGAAGTAGCGGGATCCCAGCAGGGCTTCGCCAAGCGCAAGCAGGGAGGAGAGGTGTTACGGAGGGAGAGGGAGGCACCAAGAGCAAGGGGTGCGGCTGCCCTCCCTCCCCCCTCTTTATATAGGGGCCTTGGGGGGGCGCCAGCCCTAGGAGATGCAATCTCCAAGGGGGGCGGCGGCCAAGGGGTGGCTTTCCCCCCAAGCCAAGTGGGGGGCGCCCCCACCCCTAGGGTTTCCCAACCCTAGGCGCAGGGGAGGCCCAAGGAGGGGCGCACCAGCCCAACAGGGGCTGGTTCCGCTCCCACTTCAGCCCATGGGGCCCTCCGGGATAGGTGGTCCCACCCGGTGGACCCCCGGGACCCTTCCGGTGGTCCCGGTACAATACCGATTACCCCCAAAACTTTCCCGATGGCCAAAACTTGACTTCCTATATAAATATCTTTACCTCCGGACCATTCTGGAACTCCTCGTGACGTCCGGGATCTCATCCGGGACTCCGAACAACTTTCTAGTTACCGCATACTAATATCTCTACAACCCTAGCGTCACCGAACCTTAAGTGTGTAGACCCTACGGGTTCGGGAGACACGCAGACTTGACCGAGACGACTCTCCGGTCAATAACCAATAGTGGGATCTAGATACCCATGTTGGCTCCCACATGCTCCTCGATGATCTCATCGGAAGAACCATGATGTCGAGGATTCAATTAATCCCGTATACAATTCCCTTTGTCAACCAGTACGTTACTTGCCCGAGATTCGATCGTCGGTATCCCAATACCTCGTTCAATCTCGTTACCGGCAAGTCACTTTACTCGTACCGTAATGCATGATCCCGTGACCAAACACTTGGTCACATTGAGCTCATTATGATGATGCATTACCGAGTGGGCCCAGAGATACCTCTCCGTCATACGGGGTGACAAATCCCGGTCTCGATCCGTGTCAACCCAATAGATACTTTCGGGGATACCTGTAGTATACCTTTATAGTCACCCAGTTATGTTGTGACGTTTGGTACACCCAAAGCACTCCTACGGCATCCGGGAGTTACACGATCTCATGGTCTAAGGAAATGATACTTGACATTGGAAAAGCTTTAGCAAACGAACTACACGAACTTGTGCTGGGCTTAGGATTGGGTCTTGTCCATCACATCATTCTCCCAATGATGTGATCTCGTTATCAATGACATCCAATGTCCATAGTCAGGAAACCATGACTATCTGTTGATCAACGAGCTAGTCAACTAGAGCTCACTAGGGACATGTTGTGGTGCATGTATTCACACATGTATTACGATTTCCGGATAACACAATTATAGCATGAATAATAGACAATTATCATGAACAAGGAAATGTAATAATAACCATTTTATTATTCCCTCTAGGGCATATTTCCAACAGTCACCACTCACACTAGAGTCAATAATCTAGTTACATTGTGATGAATCGAACACCCATAGAGTTCTGGTGTTGATCATGTTTTGCTCGCGGAAGAGGTTTAGTCAACGGATCTGCGACATTCAGATCCGTATGCACTTTGCAAATATCTATGTCTCCATTTTGAACATTTTCACGAATGGTGTTGAAGCGACGCTTGATGTGCCTGGTCTTCTTGTGAAACCTAGGCTCCTTGGCAAGGGCAATAGCTCCAGTGTTGTCACAGAAGAGAGTGATCGGCCCCGACGCATTGGGTATGACTCCTAGGTCGGTGATGAACTCCTTCATCCAGATTGCTTCATGCGCTACCTCCGAGGCTGCCATGTACTCCGCTTCACATGTAGATCCCGCCACGACGCTTTGCTTGCAACTGCACCAGCTTACTGCCCCACCATTCAAAATATACACGTATCCGGTTTTTGACTTAGAGTCATCCAGATCTGTGTCGAAGCTAGCATCGACGTAACCCTTTACGACGAGATCTTCGTCACCTCCATAAACAAGAAACATATCCTTAGTCCTTTTCAGGTACTTTAAGGATGTTCTTGACCGCTGTCCAGTGTTCCTTGCCGGGATTACTTTGGTACCTTCCTACCAAACTTACGGCAAGGTTTACATCAGGTCTGGTGCATAGCATGGCATACATAATAGACCCTATGGCTGAGGCATAGGGGATGACACTCATCTCTTCTATATCTTCTGCCGTGGTCGGGCATTGAGCCGAGCTCAAATTCACACCTTGCAACACAGGCAAGAACCCCTTCTTGGACTGATCCATATTGAACTTCTTCAATATCTTATCAAGGTATGTGCTTTGTGAAAGACCTATGAGGCGTCTCGATCTATCTCTATAGATCTTGATGCCTAATATATAAGCAGCTTCTCCAAGGTCCTTCATTGAAAAACTCTTATTCAAATAGGCCTTAATGCTGTCCAAAAGTTCTATATTATTTCCCATCAAAAGTATGTCATCCACATATAATATGAGAAATGGAGCTCCCACTCACTTTCTTGTAAATGCAGGCTTCTCCATAAGTCTGCGCAAACCCAAACAGTATGATCATTTCATCAAAGCGAATGTTCCAACTCCGAGATGCTTGCACCAGCCCATAGATGGAGCGTTGGAGCTTGCATACCTTGTTAGCATTCTTAGGATCGACAAAACCTTCCGGCTGCATCATATACAATTCTTCCTTAAGAAAGCCGTTAAGGAATGCCGTTTTGACGTCCATTTGCCATATCTCATAATCATAGTATGCGGCAATTGCTAACATGATTCGGACGGACTTCAGCTTCGCTACGAGTGAGAATGTCTCATCATAGTCAACCCCTTGAACTTGTCGATAACCCTTAGCGACAAGTCGAGCCTTATAGATGGTAACATTACCATCCGCGTCCGTCTTCTTCTTAAAGATTTATTTATTCTCCATCGCTCGCCGATCATCGGGCAAGTCTGTCAAAGTCCATACTTTGTTTTCATACATGGATCCTATCTCGGATTGCATGGCTTCAAGCCATTTGTTGGAATCTGGGCCCGCCATTGCTTCTTCATAGTTCGAAGGTTCACCGTTGTCTAACAACATGATTTCCAGGACAGGGTTGCCGTACCACTTTGGTGCGGAACGTGTCCTTGTGGACCTTCGAAGTTGAGTAGCAACTTGATCCGAAGTACCTTGATCATCATCATTAACTTCCTCTCTAGTTGGTGCAGGCACCACAAGAATATCTTCCTGAGCTGCGCTACTTTCCGGTTCAAGAGGCAGTACTTCATCGAGTTCTACTTTCCTCCCACTTACTTCTTTCGAGAGAAATTCTTTCTCCAGAAAGGACCCGTTCTTGGCAACAAAGTTCTTGCCTTCGGATCTTAGGTAGAAGGTATACCCAATGGTTTCCTTAGGGTATCCTATGAAGGCGCATTTTTCCGACTTGAGTTCGAGCTTTTCAGGTTGAAGTTTCTTGACATAAGCATCGCATCCCCAAATTTTTAGAAACAACAGCTTAGGTTTCTTCCCAAACCATAATTCATACGGTGTCATCTCAACGGACTTAGACGGTGCCCTATTTAAAGTGAATGTAACTGTCTCTAGAGCGTATCCCCAAAATGATAGCGGTAAATTAGTGAGTGACATCATAGATTGCACCATATCCAATAGAGTGCGATTTCAACGTTCGGACACACCGTCACGCTGAGGTGTTCCAGGCAGCGTGAGTTGTGAAAGGATTCCACATTTCCTTAAGTGCGTACCAAACTCGTGACTTAAATATTCTCCTCCACAATCTGATCGTAAGAACTTTATTTTTCGGTCGCGTTGATTCTCTACCTCATCCTGAAATTCCTTGAACTTTTCAAAGGTCTCAGACTTGTGCTTCATTAAGTAAACATACCATATCTACTCAAGTCATCAGTGAGGGTGAAAACATAACGATAGCCACCGCGAGCCTCAACACTCATTGGACCGCACACATCAGTATGTATGATTTCCGATAAGTTGGTTGCTCGCTCCATTGTTCCGGAGAACGGAGTCTTGGTCATTTTACCCATGAGGCATAGTTCGCACGTGTCAAATGATTCAAAATCAAGAGACTCCAAAAGTCCATCTGTAAGGAGCTTCTTCATGCGTTTGACACCGATGTGACCAAGGCGGCAGTGCCACAGATATGTGGGACTATCATTATCAATCTTACATCTTTTGGTATTCACACTATGAATATGTGTAACATCACGTTCGAGATTCATTAAGAATAAACCATTGACCAGCGGGGCATGACCATAAAACATATCTCTCATATAAATAAAACAAGCATTATTCTCGGATTTAAATGAGTAGCCATCTCGTATTAAACGAGATCCAGATACAATGTTCATGCTCAAAGCTGGCACTAAATAACAATTATTGAGGTTTAAAACTAATCCCGTAGGTAAATGTAGAGAAAGCGTGCCGACGGCGATCACATCGACCTTGGAACCATTCCCGACGCGCATCGTCACCTCGTCCTTCGCCAGTCTCCGCTTATTCCGCAGCTCCTGTTTTGAGTTACAAATATGAGCAACCGCACCGGTATCAAATACCCAGGAGCTACTACGAGTACTGGTAAGGTAAACATCAATTACATGTATATCACATATACCTTTAGTGTTGCCGGCCTTCTTGTCCGCTAAGTATTTGGGGCAGTTCCGCTTCCAGTGACCCTTTCCCTTGCAATAAAAGCACTCAGTCTCAGGTTTGGGTCCATTCTTTGACTTCTTCCCGGCAACTGGTTTACCGGGCGCGACAACTCCCTTGCCGTCCTTCTTGAAGTTCTTCTTACCCTTGCCTTTCTTGAAACTAGTGGTTTTATTGACCATCAACACTTGATGTTCCTTTTTGATTTCCACCTCCGCTGATTTCAGCATTGAAAATACTTCAGGAATGGTCTTTTCCATCCCCTGCATATTGTAGTTCATCACAAAGCTCTTGTAGCTAGGTGGGAGCGACTGAAGGATTCTGTCAATGACCGCCTCGTCCGGGAGGTTAATGTCCAGCTGGGACAAGCGGTTGTGCAACCCAGACATTTTGAGTATGTGCTCATTGACAGAACTATTTTCCTCCATCTTACAACTGTAGAACTTGTCGGAGACTTCATATCTCTCGACCCGGGCATGAGCTTGGAAAACCATTTTCAGCTCTTCGAACATCTCATATGCTCCGTGTCGCTCAAAACGCTTTTGGAGCCCCGGTTCTAAGCTGTAAAGCATGCCGCACTGAACGAGGGAGTAATCATCAGCACGAGACTGCCAAGCGTTCATAACGTCTTGGTTCTCTGGGATGGGTGCTTCACCTAGCGGTGCTTCTAGGACATATTGTTTCTTGGCAGCTATGAGGATGATCCTCAGGTTCCGGACCCAGTCCGAATAGTTGCTGCCATCATCTTTTAGCTTGGTTTTCTCTAGGAACGCGTTGAAGTTGAGGTTGACATGAGCGTTGACCATTTGATCTACAAGACATTTTGCAAAGGTTTTTAGACTAAGTTCATGATAATTAAGTTCATCTAATCAAATTATTTAATGAACTCCCACTCAGGTAGACATCCCTCTAGTCATCTAAGTGATACATGATCCGAGTCAACTAGGCTGTGTCCGATCATCACGTGAGAGGGACTAGTCATCATCGGTGAACATCTTCATGTTGATCGTATCTTCTATACGACTCATGTTCGACCTTTCGGTCTTCCGTGTTCCGAGGCCATGTCTGTACATGCTAGGCTCGTCAAGTTAACCTAAGTGTATTGCGTGTGTAAATCTGGCTTACACCCGTTGTATTCGAACGTTAGAATCTATCACACCCGATCATCACGTGGTGCTTCGAAACAACGAACCTTCGCAACGGTGCACAGTTGGGGAAACACTTTCTTGAAATTGATATGAGGGATCATCTTATTTACTACCGTCGTTCTAAGCAAATAAGATGCAAAAACATGATAAACATCACATGCAATCAAATAGTGACATGATATAGCCAATATCATATTGCTCCTTTGATCTCCATCTTCGGGGCGCCATGATCATCTTCGTCACCGGCATGACACCATGATCTCCATCATCATGATCTCCATCATTGTGTCTTCATGAAGTTGTCTCGTCAACTATTACTTCTACTACTATGGCTAAAGGTTTAGCAATAAAGTAAAATAATTACATGACGGTTGTGATGACACACAGGTCATAAATAAATTAAGACAACTCCTATGGCTCCTGCCGGTTGTCATACTCATCTACATGCAAGTCGTGATTTCTATTACAAGAACATGATCATCTCATACATCACATATATCATTCACCACATCCTTTGGCCATATCACATCACAAAGCACTTGCTGCGAAAACAAGTTAGACGTCCTCTAATTGTTGTTGCATGTTTTTACGTGGCTGTTATAGGTTTATAGCAAGAACGTTTCTTACCTACGTAAAACCACAACGTGATATGCCAATTTCTATTTACCCTTCATAAGGACCCTTTTCATCGAATCTGATCCGACTAAAGTGGGAGAGACATACACCCGCTAGCCACCTTATGCAACTAGTGCATGTCAGTCGGTGGAACCTGTCTCACGTAAGCGTACGTGTAAGGTCGGTCTGGGCCGCTTCATCCCACGATGTCGCCGAATCAAGATAAGACTAGTAACGGCAAGAAGATTGACAAATCGACGCCCACAACTACTTTGTGTTCTACTCGTGCAAGATACTACGCATAGACCTAGCTCATGATGCCACTGTTGGGGAACGTTGCAGAAAATAAAAAAAATTCTACGCTTCACCAAGATCAATCTATGGAGTCTTCTAGCAACGAGAGAGAGGAGTGCATCTACATACCCTTGTAGATCGCGAGCGGAAGCGTTCAAGAGAACGGGGATGATGGAGTCGTACTCGCCGTGATCCAAATCACCGATGACCAAGTGCCGAACGGACAGCACCTCCGCGTTCAACACACGTACGGTCGGGAAGACGTCTCCTCCTTCTTGATCCAGCAAGGGGGAGGGAGAAGTTGACGGAGATCCAGCAGCACAACAGCGTGGTGGTGAAAGTAGCGGGATCCCGGCAGGGCTTCGCCAAGCGCAAGTGGGGAGGAGAGGTGTTACGGAGGGAGAGGGAGGCGCCAAGAGCAAGGGGTGCGGTCGCCCTCCCTCCCCCCTCTTTATATAGGGGCCTTGGGGGGGCGGCCCTAGGAGATGCAATCTCCAAGGGGGGCGGCGGCCAAGGGGTGGATTTCCCCTCAAGCCAAGTGGGGGGCGCCCCCACCCCTAGGGTTTCCCAACCCTAGGCGCAGGGGAGGCCCAAGGGGGGCGCACCAGCCCACCAAGGGCTGGTTCCCCTCCCACTTCAGCCCATGGGGCCCTCCGGGATAGGTTGCCTGATAACCCACAAGTATAGGGGATCGCAACAGTTTTCGATAAGTAAGAGTGCCGAACCCAACAAGGAGCTAAAGGTAGAACAAATATTCCCTAAAGTTCTATCGACCACCGATACAACTCTACGCACGCTTAATGTTTACTTTACCTAGAACAAGTATAAAACTAGAAGTACTTTGTAGGTGTTTTTGGGTAAGCTTGCAAGAAAGTAAAGAGCACGAAAATAAAACTAGGGGCTGCTAAGGTAAAGACACAACTAAAGTAAATATAGCGAGTGTGGAAAAGTGATGGTAGGTGTGGAAAAATTGTCCCTTAAGCAATTGACTACTTTACTAGACGGATAGCAAGTATTATGTGGGAGAGGCCACTGCTAGCATGTCATCCCTTACTTGGAATTGTATGCACTTATGATTGGAACTATTAGCAAGCATCCGCAACTACTAACGTTCATTAAGGTAAAGCCCAACCATAGCATTAAGATATATTGGTCCCCCTTCAATACCGTATGCATCAATTTCTATGCTAGGTTGAAGCTTCTGTCACTCTTGCCCTCCAATACATAGTCCTATCAATATACAACTAACCCTATGGTGTGATCCACGCGCGCGCTCATATGATGGGCACCAAAGGATAGCAACATAACCACAAGCAAATTAAATCAATCATAGCAATTCATCAACCACCGATAGGACAACGAAAATTTACTCAGACCTCATAGGATGACAACACATCATTGGATAATAATATGAAGCATAAAGCACCATGTTCAAGTAGAGGGTACAGCGGGTCGCGGGAGAGTGGACCGCTGTAGATAGAGGGGGGAAGGTGATGGAGATGTTGGTGAAGATGGCAGAGGTGTTGGTGAAGATCGCGGTGATGATGATGGCCCCCGGCGGTGTTCCGGCGCCACCGAAAGCGAGGGGGAGAGAGCCCCCCTGCTTCTTCTTTTTCCTTGACCTTCTCCGTAGATGGGAGAAGGGTTTCCCCTCTGGTCCATGGTCTCCATGGCCTGGGAGGGACGAGAGACCCTCCAAGATTGGATCTATCTCTCTGTTTCTGCGTTCTGTTCTAGCTCTGTTTCACCGTTTCACGTATATATGGAGATCCGTAACTCCGATTGGCCTGAAACCTTTTCTGTAATTTTTTTCCGAATATTATCTTTCTTGTGGCAAAATAAGAGCATCAACCGCCTTACGGTGGGCTCACGAGGGTAGGCGGCGCGCCCAGGGGGGAGGGGCGCGCCCCCCTGCCTCGTGAACACCTCGGGCACCGTCTCGCGTGGATTTTTCTTCTGGAATTTTCCATTTTCCAAAAATAAGCTCCGTCTGTTTTTATCCCGTTTGGACTCCGTTTGATATGGATATTCTGCGAAACATAAAACATGCAATGATGCGAGGAATTGCCTTTGAGGCTTTGGATCAATATGTTAGTAAAATAATATAAAAAGTTTCCAAAAAGTATATGAAAGTGAATAATATTGGCATGGAACAATCAAAAATTATAGATACGACGGAGACGTATCAGCATCCCCAAGCTTAATTCCTGCTCGTCCTCGAGTAGGTAAATGATAAAAAAGAATAATTTTTTATGTGGAATGCTACCTAGCATAATCTTGATTATATGTCTATTCATGGCATGAATATTAAGACACGAGTGATTCAAAGCAATAGTCTATCCTTTGACATAAAAACAATAGTACTTCAAGCATACCAACCAAGCAATTATGTCTTATTGAAATAACATAGCCAAAGAAAGCTCATCCCTACAAAATCATATAGTCTGGCTATGCTCCATCTTCACCACACAAAGCATTCACATCATGCACAACCCCGATGACAAGCCAAGCAATTGTTTCATACTTTTGACGTTCTCAAACCTTTCCAACTTTCACGCAATACATGAGCGTGAGCCATGGACATAGCACTATAGGTGGAATAGAATATAATGATGGGGGTTATGTGGAGAAGACAAAAAAGGAGAAAGTCTCACATCGACGCGGCTAATCAACGGGCTATGGAGTTTCCCATCAATTGATGTCAATGCGAGGAGTAGGGATTGCCATGCAACGGATGCACTAAGAGCTATAAGTGTATGAAAGCTCAACAAAAGAAACTAAGTGGGTGTGCATCCAACTTTCTTGCTCATGAAGACCTAGGGCATTTGAGGAAGCCCATCGTTCGAATATACAAGCCAAGTTCTATAATGAAAATTCCCACTAGTATATGAAAGTGAAAGCATAGGATACTCTCTCTATGAAGAACATGGTGCTACTTTGAAGCACAAGTGTGGTAAAAGGATAGTAACATTGCCCCTTTTTATTTATTTATTTTTTGCGGGCTTCTTTGGCCCCATTTTTTTTATTTAGGCTTCTTTGGCCTCTATTTTTTGGGGGGGGGCAATGCTCTAATAATGATGATCATCACACTTTTATTTACTTACAACTCGATATTACAACTCGATACTAGAACAAAGATATGACTCTATATGAATGCCTCCGGCGGTGTACCGGGATGTGCAATGATCTAGCGTAGCAATGACATCAAAAAACAGACAATCCATGAAAACATCATGCTAGCTATCTTACGATCATTCAAAGCAATATGACAATAAATGCTCAAGTCATGTATATGATGATGATGGAAGTTGCATGGCAATATATCTCGGAATGGCTATGGAAATGCCATGATAGGTAGGTATGGTGGCTGTTTTGAGGAAGATATAATGAGGCTTATGTGTGATAGAGCATATTGTATCACGGGGTTAGGATGCACCGGCGAAGTTTGCACCAACTCTCGAGGTGAGAAAGGGCAATGCACGGTACCGAAGAGGCTATCAATGATGGAAGGGTGAGAGTGCGTATAATCCATGGACTCAACATTAGTCATAAAGAACTCACATACTTATTGCAAAAATCTATTAGTCATCGAAACAAAGTACTACGCACATGCTCCTAGGGGAATAGATTGGTAGGAAAAGACCATCGCTCGTCCCCGACCACCACTCATAAGGAAGGCAATCAATAAACACCTCATGCTCCGACTTCGTTACATAACGGTTCACCATACGTGCATGCTACGGGACTTGTAAACCTTAACACAAGTATTTCTCAATTTCACAATTACTCAACTAGCACGACTCTAATATCACCATCTTTATATCGCAAAACTATTGCAAGGAATCAAACATATCATATTCAGCGATCTACAAGTTTATGTAGGATTTTATGACTAACCATGTGAATGACCAGTTCCTGTCATCTCTCTAAATAGATATAAGTGAAGCAAGAGAGTTTTAATTCTTTCTACAAAAGATATGCCCATGCTCTAACAAATATAAGTGAAGCAAAAGAGCATTCTACAAATGGCGGTTGTCTATGTAAAGAGAAACATGCAATCCAAACTCCAAATGATATAAGTGAAGCACATGAAGCATTCTATAAAGCCATACTCAAAAGATATAAGTGAAGTGCATAGAGCATTCTATAAATCAACCAAGGACTATCTCATACCAGCATGGTGCATAAAAGAAAAAAGAAAAACCTAAATGCAAAAGACGCTCCAAGACTTGCACATATCGCATGAACGAAACGAATCCAAAACATACCGATATTTGTTGAAGAAAGAGGGGATGCCTCCCCAGCATCCCCAAGCTTAGATGCTTGAGTCTCCTTGAATATTTACTTGGGGTGCCTCGGGCATCCCCAAGCTTGAGCTCTTGCCTCTCTTCCTTCTTCTCACATCGAAACCTTCTCGATCATCGAACACTTCATCCACACAAAACTTCAACAGAAAACTCGGTAAGATCCGTTAGGATAATAAAGCAAATCACCACTCTAAATACTATTGAAAACCAATTCATATTTTATTTTTGCATTTTTTCTACTGTAATATAACTTTTTCATGGATTAATCCACTGATATAAATTTATAGTTTCATCAAAACAAGCAAACTATGCATCAAAAACAGAATCTGTCTAAAACAGAACAGTCTGTAGAAATCTGAACATTCACCATACTTCTGGTACTTGAAAATTCTGCCAAAATTAGGAAAAATAAAAAATTTGTACAGCAATACAGTGCAAAATGAATCAGAACCATTTGACGTTCCAGTAAAAAAATAAAATTCGCACACTACAGCCAAAGTTTATGTCCTGCACCGCACAAATCAACACGCATTGTAAACATCCAAAAGGCAAACCTTGGCACATTATTTTTATAATACAATGGAATTGTACAAGGGGATAATAATTTCTATTGAAAACTTTCTGTAATTAAGATTCACAAAGTTCCCATGGGCCTGAACAAGTTTAAGGACGTCCCCCACTTTCACAATGCTCGTCTTTCTCACTTTCACTTTTCTTTTTGAAAAATTTTGAGTTCCCTTCTTTATTTTTGTTGTTTTTAAACTATATGAAAGCACTCAACAGAAATAAATGACTCTCTAAAACTTCTGGGTTGTCTCCCTGGCAGCACTTTCTTTAAAGCCATTAAGCTAGGCATATGGTGCTCAAGTAGTGAATCCACCCGGATCCCAAGGTATATCAAAACCAATTTTAATTAAAAATGATTTGTAATTTAGTAGTGAGAACAAAGTAACATATATCATGCAACAACGAAGTCTAGCTCTCTTCCTATGCATCGGCATGTCATAAAATAACAATTCATGCACACATAGTAAAGGCTAATGCATAGTATAAGAAGTTTCTTGCAATTCTATCGTGTGGGAAACATAGAGAGGTGGAGATAGAGTTCCTCTCTCATAATAATTGCAAGTAGGAGCAGCAAGCACATGCATATTATATCTATCAAAATCATCATGTGCAACGGTAAAAGGCAACCCATCAATATAATCCTTAATAAGGGAGCACAAAGCAACATATATCAAGCAATAAGGAATGGTTTGAAGTACAATCTCTTAGTGTGATTAGAGATCCTCGACTTGAGATGGGTTGATTCATGTTCCTTGCGGACAGTTGTAGATCACGTGATTCAGTATTTCATGTGAACTACCGCTGGCTCTACGCCTCGACTGTGAGAAGATTCTCAAGGTCATGACGACGTTTGATGTGTAGGTATTGCATTGATTGTTATTCAGATTATCGATCATGGGTAGTTTAATGGGATTAACTAATTAGATCTTAGTATGTGCTTGATCACGTTTAGATAGTGATAAGGAAAAAGTTATTTGGACTTACTCTTGAGCAATTGCTAGTTATAACGTGATAATAGAGCTTATGTGACGATTAAACGGTCTACAACGAGCTGTAACTGCCGATGCTCAAGTTGGAGTGATATTGTCCGAGTGAGGTTGAAAATTTCTACTATTTTATTGAGAGGGTAAAATGAGAACTTATGGGGAAAGGTTAATGAAGATATAGTTGAGAGTTGTACTGGACATGATGGGACTGAATGCACAAGGGGGTGCCGCTAGTGATCATAGAGCACGCATGGATTTTAAATTAAGTTGTAAAGGTCATGGGATAAGATGGTTGCTTGCTGAAAATCGATGGGTATATTGATTGGTTTTTGCAGAGGGGTAGAACTCACTATCCAAACGTTATACTATTATTGTTTTGATTCAGTCGTAGACTGCTTTAGATTCAATCGTTATCTAGACTGTGTGCTTTAGTCAGTTTGAAGGAAATTTTGAGATTCTAATTTATGGTCAAACTGTTAATGCTATTAAGATCGTTGATATCAGGCTGATGATATAGAGATAATGATGCTTGTGCATATGCGATGAATGTGTAGTACATTTATGTATCTTTATATGATGAGTTTAGTTATCGAATTTTCGATGCTATATGCATTATTGTAATTATGAATGGATTGTGAATGTTACGTCATTGATGTGCTAGACAGAGTCGATAGTCTGAGATGACAGCCATAAGCAGTTTACACATGTATATGAGTAATTCATCATGATACTGATAGCGATAGGAACTCCTGAAACGATGCATAGAAGCGAAGTCTGACTCTTCCTATGCATCAAGATGTCATAAAAGAACAATTGAACAATTGATGCACATAGTAAAGGCCATAGCTATAGTAGGTAATAAGAATGAGTGAAAGTTAATGAAATGCATGCTAATCATGAGGCTCAGTATTTAGAGTGAAGATCGAATCTCTGAGTGATGTAGTATATGCAAGGTAGTCTGGAGATATGTCTACATTATAGTCTAATGTGTAGCAATTTTGATAGTGCAGCTTACAGTTGACAACATAGTAAGAACATGAGATGATAAGTGAAATTCGAAAGTGGATAAAGTGATCAAGAGCATGTATATGAGGATTAGAATGATTACGACTAACTGATAGAGGTCATAACGAAATCAGATCTGTATCTGCATGAGTGCAGACATAGATGTGTATGACATCCATACGACAGTGATAACATTTGGTAGTAAGACATGTTTGGATTATGAATACAATGCTAGTACGATTGACACATAGTCAGATTATGAATGACGTTTGCTAAGAGTCAGTGGATGCACTAATCGAGACACGGAATGTAAGCCTATGCAAGTAGTGTATAGCATGATTGCGATAGTAGCTGAATGTAATGATGTATTAGCATAGTAGTATCATAGTCGGCTATTGAATGGAATAGTAGTGATCAGTTAAGTGACGTAATAGTCATATAATATCGGAATATTACTGAGTGAATAATGATTTATGTAAATATATGTGAATGATGTAGTTCAGTGAATGCGATTAAATGAATAAGTTATAAGAGTAGAATGTAAATGGTAATTATATGTGAACGTCATGATGAGAAGATAGATCATAAAAGAACAATTGATGCACACATAGTAAAGGCGATGTGACTAGTATGATATGTATGAATTAGTCATGTATCATATCAGAAGTACGAATCGAACGAAGACTGATGAGTGAGTTGAAGTGAACTAGATGCAGTCAGTGAACACAAGTACGTAAATTGTGCGATGTGATTAATATAATAGTAGTGATAGATCTAAACGTTTGCTGTAGTGCATATGAATCGAGCATAGACATCGTAAGCATTTGCAATTGATTTAGAGTAGATGATAGCTTGAATATAGATATATCTGATAAGGTACTGATCATAGAGCTTCTGCATACATGATTTGATAGATGACATGAATTAAGCAAAGATTTGACTACCAATGACTACTGGACGAAGTCTAGTAAGTCATGTAGAATCAGATATGTCAATATGATGAAAATGCATCGATAAACAGTTTCTTGGATCATGATACTGAATCATAGATACTGAGATAGTAGATCAAGAAGCGAGCTGAAGTACTAAGAGTCTACTGGAAGTAGAAGTTGCATGATGAGCTTATCGAAGTACATCAAGATAGCTAGAATGACTAGATTGAAATTGATGAATTAGATAAGTCAGAGATTTCTGAGATGTCTGATGTCAGTCATTGGATGTCAGAATTGCATTATGGTGTCAAGATTGAGATGATAATGAATGTGATGAAGATTGAAGTGTTGAGAACTCTGAGTGACAAGTGAAGCATTACTATGAGATAGATGATAAGTTGAAGTGTCATAGACTAAATGTAGCAATGTAATGATGACAATGAAGTAGTATAGGATTAAGTTATAGACAATAATAGAATGACTTGATCAGATGTCAGGTAATGATAGAAGTTAAAATGTGACATGATAGGTGAATTGATGATATGCAAGCATGAATAGGATATACCAGTGATAGACATGAGATCATGACGACAGATCAATGCATCGTGATAAACAGTTTCTTGCAATTTTATCATATTGGAAACATAGAGAGGTGGAGATATAGTTCCTCTCTCATAGCAATTGCAAGTAGGAGCAGCAAGCACATGCATATTATATTCATCAAAATCATCATGTGTAGTAGTAAAAGGCAACCCATCAATATAATCCTTAATAAGGGCAAACTTCTCCGATATAGTTTAGTCGGGAGAATTAAAAAAGATAATAGGACTATCATACGTGGGTGCAATAGCAACAATCTCATGTTTAACATAAGGAACTATAGCAAGTTCATCTCCATAAGCATAATTCATAGTCAGATCATGTATAATGTTAGTTCATAATCGATGTTATCTGATGATTTGTACTGTAAGTACAGTATCGTCTGGAACATATCATCGAGATGACTACATGTATTGTATTATGGATGACGTAGAAATTCGAGTATACTATTGGTACATGATTAACCGATAGACAGGTCATGTACGTAAAGCTATGACTTGATATGATTATGCATAATGTTGAATGTCATTAGAATGCAGAGTATGGCAGGATCCTGACAGTCTCAGTACTGTGACTATAGTGATGCATCGTCATATGTTCAGACAGATGTTATATGTTCGAGTTACTGTAACACGTGGTAAGTACGAAGATTTGAGTGAATCTGAGATATGTATGATTGATGAGATAGTTGCATACCGAATACGTGATGTAGTGAACTGAGTGAGTAGGTACAGGTACTACTGAGGTCCGATAAGGTCAGACTGTCGACATGGATCGGTTCAGAGTCTAGATTGGCATGCATAAGGTGCTCGAATCTCGATCGTGACTCAAGTGATGGAGGACGATCCGATTGAAGGCTATGAAGGTGCTGCATGAGACTTTCTCACCAGAAGCGATGCTTAAGTCTGTCCGAATCATGTTGGCTATTGCTGCATTTCATGATTATGAAATTTGGCAAATGGATGTCAAGACTGCATTCTTGAATGGATTTCTAGAAGAAGAGTTGTATATGATGCAGCGGAAGGTTTTGTTGATCCAAAAGGTGTCGATAAAGTGTGCAAGCTCCAGCGCTCCATTTATGGACTGGTGCAAGCATCTCGAGTTGGAATAAACGCTTTGATAGTGTGATCAAAGCATATGGTTTTATATGAGACTTTTGGAGAAGCCTCAGATTTACAAGAAAGTGAGTGGGAGCTCAGAGCATTTCTAGTTTTATATGTTGATGACATATTATTAATTGGAAATGATATAGAATTTCTGGATAGCATAAAGGATACTTGAATAAAAGTTTTTCAATGAAAGACCTCGGGAAGCTGCTTACATATTGGGCATCAAGATTTATAGAGATAGATCAAGACGCTTAATAGGACTTTCACAAAGCACATACCTTGACAAAATTTTGAAAAAGTTCAAAATGGATCAGCAAAGAAAGGATTCTTGCTCGTGCTACAAGGTGTGACGTTGAGTCAAACTCAATGCCCCACCACAGCAGAAGATAGAGAGAAAATGAAAAATGTTCCTATGCTTCAGCCATAGGCTCTATCATGTATGCAATGCTGTGTACCAGACCGACGATGCTTAGCAAAAAGTTTGGCAGAAGGTACCAAAGTAATCCAGAGTGGATCATCGACAGCGGTCAAGAACATCCCTGAAATACCGAAAAGGACTAAGGATATGTTTCTCGATATGGAGGTGACAAAGAGCTAGTCGTAAATGGTTACGCCGATGTAAGCTTTGACACCGATCCGGACGATTCTAAATCGCAAACCGGATACGTGTTTTTATTAAACGGTGGAGCTGTAAGTTGGTGCAGTTCTAAACAAAGCATCGTGGCGGGATCTACATGTGAAGCGGAGTACATAGCTGCTTCAAGCAGCAAATGAAGGAGTCGGATGAAGGAGTTCATTTCCGATCTAGGTGTCATACCTAGTGCATCGGGACCAATGAAGATCTTCGTGACAATCTGGTGCAATTGCCTTGGCAAAGGAATCCAGATTTCACAAGAGGACCAAGCACATCAAGAGACGCTTCAATTCCATTCGGGACCAAGTCCAAGTGGGAGACATAGAGATTTGCAAGATACATACGGATCTGAATGTTGCGCACTCCATTGACTAAGCCTCTCTCACGAGCAAAACATGATCAACACCAAGACTCCATGGGTGTTAGAATCATTACTATGTAATCTAGATTATTGACTCTAGTGCAAGTGGGAGACTGAAGGAAATATGCCCTAGAGGCAATAATAAAGTCATTATTTATTTCCTCATATCATGATAAATGTTTATTATTCATGCTAGAACTGTATTAACCAGAAACATGATACATGTGTGAATACATAGACAAACACATAGTCACTAGTATGCCTCTACTTGACTAGCTCATTAATCAAAGATGGTTATGTTTCCTGACCATAGACATGTGTTGTCATTTGATTAATGGGATCACATCATTAGGAGAATGATGTGGTTGACATGACCCATTCCGCTAGCCTAGCACTTGATCGTTTAGTATACTGCTATTGCTTTCTTCATGACTTATACAAAGTTCCAGCAACTATGAGATTGTGCAACTCCTGCTTACGGAAGAACACTTTGTGTGCTACCAAACGTCACAACGAATCGGGTGATTATAAAGGTGCTCTACAGGTGTTTCCGAAAGTACATGTTGGGTTGGCATAATTCGAGATTAGGATTTGTCACTCCGATTGTCGGAGAGGTATCTCTGGCCCTCTCGGTAATACTCATCATCTAAGCCTTGCAAGCATGTAACTAATGAGTTAGTTATGAGATGACGACACGGAACGAGTAAAGAGACTTGTCGGTAACGAGATTGAACTAGGTATTGATACCGACGATCAAATCTCGGCAAGTAACATACCGATGACAAAGGGAACAAAGTATGTTGTTATGCGGTTTAACCGATAAAGATCTTCGTAGAATATGTAGGAACCAATATGGGCATCCAGGTCCCGCTATTGGTTATTGACCGAGAATGGTTTTAGGTCATGTCTACATAGTTCTTGAACCCGTAGGGTCCGCACGCTTAACGTTTTGATGACAGTTTTATTATGAGTTTATAAGTTTTGATGTACCGAAGTTTGTTCGGAGTCCCGGATGTGATCACGGACATGACGAGGAGTCTCGGAATGGTCGAGACATAAAGATTGATATATTGGACAACTATATACGGACACAGGAATGGTTCCGGGAGTTTTCGGAGAAAACCGGAGTGCCTGGGGGGTTACCGGAACCCCCCGAGAGAGTTAATGGGCCACATGGGCCTAGGTGGGAAGAGAGAGGGGCGGCCAGGGTGGGCCGCGCGCCCCCTCTCCCTCTGGTCCGAATTGGACTAGGAGGGGGGAGGGGGCGGCGCCCCCCTTTCCTTCCCCCTCTCTCCCCCTTCCTTCCCCCTCCTAGTATTAGTAGGAAAGGAGGAATCCTACTCCTACTAGGAGGAGGATTCCTCCTCCCTTGGCGTGCCCAAAGGGCCGGCCGGCCTCCCCTCCTCCTTTATATACGGGGCAGGGGCACCCCATAGACACACAAGTTGATCTACGAATCGTTCCTTAGCCGTGTGCGGTGCCCCTTCCACCATATTCCACCTCGGTCATATCATCGCAAGCTTAGGCGAAAGCCTGCGCCGGTAGTACATCAAGATCGTCACCACGCCGTCGTGTTGACGAAACTCTCCCTCGACACTCAGCTGGATCGGAGTACGAGGGACGTCATCGAGCTGAACGTGTGCAGAACTCGGAGGCTCCGTACGTTCGGTGCTTGGATCGGTCGGATCGTGAAGACGTACGACTACATCAACCGCGTTGTTCTAATGCTTCCGCTTACGGTCTATGAGGGTACATGGATGAACACTCTCCCCTCTCGTTGCTATATCATCACCATGATCTTGCGTGTGCGTAGGAAATTTTTTGAAATTACTGCGTTCCCCAACAGTGGTATCAGAGCCTAGGTTTTATGCGATGATGTTATATGCACGAGTAGAACACAAGTGAGTTGTGGACGATATAAGTCATACTGCCTACCAGCATGTCATACTTTGGTTCAGCGGTATTGTGAGATGAAGCGGTCCGGACCAACATTACGCGTACGCTTACGCGAGACTGGTTTCACCGTTACGAGCACTTGTGCTTAAAGGTGGCTGGCGGGTGTCTGTCTCTCTCACTTTAGTTGAACCGAGTGTGGCTACGCCCGTTCCTTGTGAAGGTTAAAATGGAGTCTATTTGACAAACTATCGCTGTGGTTTTGATGCGAGGTAAGAACGGTTCTTGCTAAGCCCGTAGCAGCCACGTAAAATTTGCAACAACAAAGTAGAGTACGCCTAACTTGTTTTTGCAGGGCATGTTGTGATGTGATATGGTCAAGACGTGATGCTATATTTTATTGTATGAGATGATCATGTTTTGTAACCGGTTATCGGCAATCGGCAGGAGCCATATGGTTGTCGCTTATTGTATGAAATGCAAACGCCTGTAATTGCTTTACTTTATCACTAAGCGGTAGCGATAGTCGAGAAGCAATAGATGGCGAATTCACAACGATGCTACAATGGAGATCAAGGTGTCGCTACCGGTGACGATGGTGATCATGACGGTGCTTCAAGATGGAGATCACAAGCACAAGATGATGATGGCCATATCATATCACTTATATTGATTGCATGTGATGTTTATCCTTTATGCATCTTATCTTGCTTTGTTTGACGGTAGCATTTTAAGATGATCTCTCACTAAAATTATCAAGAAGTGTTCTCCCTGAGTATGCACCGTTGCCAAAGTTCGTCGTGCCGAGACACCACGTGATGATCGGTGTGATAAGCTCACGTCCATCTACAACGGGTGCAAGCCAGTTTTGCACACGCAGAATACTCAGGTTAAACTTGACGAGCCTAGCATATGTAGATATGGCCTCGGAACACAAAGACCGAAAGGTCGAGCATGAATCATATAGTAGATATGATCAACATAGTGATGTTCACCATTGAAAACTACTCCATCTCACGTGATGATCGGTTATGGTTTATTTGATTTGGATCACGTGATCACTTAGATGACTAGAGAGATGTCTGTCTAAGTGGGAGTTCTTAAGTAATATGATTAATTGAACTAATTTATCATGAACTTAGTACCTGATAGTATCTTGCTTGTCTATGTTTGTTTGTAGATAGATGGCTCGTGCTGTTGTTCCGTTGAATTTTAATGCGTTCCTTGAGAAAGCAAAGTTGAAAGATGATGGTAGCAATTACACGGACTGGGTCCATAACCTGAGGATTATCCTCATTGCTGAATGAAGAGTTACGCCCCGAAGCACCGCTGGGTGCCAGGCCTGCTGCTGATGCAACTGACGACGTTAAGAACATCTGGCAGAGCAAAGCTGATGACTACTCTATAGTTCAGTGTGCCATGCTTTACGGCTTGGAACCGGGTCTTCAACGACGTTTTGAACGTCATGGAGCATATGAGATGTTCCAGGAGTTGAAGTTAATATTTCAAGCAAATGCCCGGATTGAGAGATATGAAGTCTCCAATAAGTTCTACAGCTGCAAGATGGAGGAGAATAGTTCTGTCAGTGAACAAATACTCAGAATGTCTGGGTATAACAATCACTTGATTCAACTGGGAGTTAATCTTCCTGATGATAGTGTCATTGAAAGAATTCTCCAATCACTGCCACCAAGCTACAAGAGCTTTGTGATGAACTATAATATGCAAGGGATGAACAATACTATTCCCGAGCTCTTCGCGATGCTGAAAGCCGCGGAGGTAGAAATCAAGAAGGAGCATCAAATGTTGATGGTCAATAAGACCACTAGTTTCAAGAAGAAGGGCAAAGGGAAGAAGAAGGGGAACTTCAAGAAGAACGGCAAGCAAGTTGCTGCTCAAGAGAAGAAACCCAAGTCTGGACCTAAGCCTGAAACTGAGTGCTTCTACTGCAAGCAGACTGGACACTGGAAGCGGAACTGCCCCAAGTATTTGGCGGATAAGAAGGATGGCAAAGTGAGCAAAGGTATATGTGATATACATGTTATTGATGTGTACCTAACTAGAGCTCGTAGTAGCACCTGGGTATTTGATACTGGTTCTGTTGCTAATATTTGCAACTCGAAACAGGGACTACGGAATAAGCGAGCACTGGCCAAGGACGAGGTGACGATGCGCGTGGGAAACGGTTCCAAAGTCGATGTGATCGCGATCGGCACGCTACCTCTACATCTACCTTCGGGATTAGTTTTAGACCTGAATAATTGTTATTTAGTGCCAGCGTTGAGCATTAACATTATATCTGGATCTTGTTTGATGCGAGACGGTTATTCATTTAAATCAGAGAATAATGGTTGTTCTATTTATATGAGTAATATCTTTTATGGTCATGCACCCTTGAAGACTGGTCTGTTTTTATTAAATCTCGATAGTAGTGATACACATATTCATAATGTTGAAGCCAAAAGATGGAGAGTTGATAATGATAGTGCAACTTATTTGTGGCACTGCCGTTTAGGTCATATCGGTGTAAAACGCATGAAGAAACTCCATACTGATGGACTTCTGGAATCACTTGATTATGAATCACTTGGTACTTGCGAACCGTGCCTCATGGGCAAGATGACTAAAACACCATTCTCCGGAACTATGGAGAGAGCAACAGATTTGTTGGAAATCATACATACAGATGTATGTGGACCGATGAATGTTGAGGCTCGTGGCGGATATCATTATTTTCTCACCTTCACAGATGATTTGAGCAGATATGGGTATATCTACTTAATGAAGCACAAATCTGAAACATTTGAAAAGTTCAAAGAATTTCAGAGTGAAGTGGAAAATCATCATAACAAGAAAATAAAGTTTCTACGATCTGATCGTGGAGGAGAATATTTGAGTTACGAGTTTGGTTTATATTTGAAACAATGCGGAATAGTTTCGCAACTCACACCACCTGGAACACCACAACGAAATGGTGTCCGAACGTCGTAATCGTACTTTACTTGATATGGTGTGATCTATGATGTCTCTACCGATTTACCGCTATCGTTTTGGGGTTATGCTTTAGAGACGGCCGCATTCACGTTAAATAGGGCACCATCTAAATCCGTTGAGACGACGCCTTATGAACTGTGGTTTGGCAAGAAACCAAAGTTGTCGTTTCTTAAAGTTTGGGGCTGCGATGCTTATGTGAAGAAACTTCAACCAGATAAGCTCGAACCCAAATCGGAGAAATGTGTCTTCATAGGATACCCAAAAGAGACTGTTCGGTACACCTTCTATCACATATCCGAAGGCAAGACATTCGTTGCTAAGAATGGATCCTTTCTAGAGAAGGAGTTTCTCTCGAAAGAAGTGAGTGGGAGGAAAGTAGAACTTGATGAGATAATCAGTATCTACTCCTTATTGGAAAGTAGTTCATCACGAGAACCGGTTCCGTGACGACTACACCAATTAGTGAGGAAGTTAATGATATTGATCATGAAACTTCAAATCAAGTTTCGCTGAACCTCGAGGTCTACAGAGTAAGATCCACACCAGAGTGGTATGGTAATCCTATTCGGAAGTCATGTTACTTGACCATGATGAACCTACGAACTATGAGGAAGCGATGATGAGCCCAGATTCGCAAAATGGCTAGAGGCCATGAAATCTGAGATGGGATCCATGTATGAAAACAAAGTATGGACTTTGGTTGACTTTTCCGATGATCGGCAAGCCATTGAGAATAAATGGATCTTTAAGAAGAAGACCGACGCTGATGGTAATGTTATCGTTTATAAAGCTCGACTTGTTGCGAAAGGTTTTCGACAAGTTCAAGGGGTTGACTATGATGAGACTTTCTCACCCGAAGCGATGCTTAAGTCTGTCCGAATCATGTTGGCTATTGCTGCATTTCATGATTATGAAATTTGGCAAATGGATGTCAAGACTGCATTCTTGAATGGATTTCTAGAAGAAGAGTTGTATATGATGCAGCCGGAAGGTTTTGCTGATCCAAAACGTGCTGACAAAGTGTGCAAGCTCCAATGCTCCATTTATGGACTGGTGCAAGCATCTCGAGTTGGAATAAACGCTTTGATAGTGTGATCAAAGCATATGGTTTTATACAGACTTTTGGAGAAGCCTGTATTTACAAGAAAGTGAGTGGGAGCTCTATAGCATTTCTAGTTTTATATGTTGATGACATATTATTAATTGGAAATGATATAGAATTTCTGGATAGCATAAAGGGATACTTGAATAAAAGTTTTTCAATGAAAGACCTCGGGGAAGCTGCTTACAGATTGGGCATCAAGATTTATAGAGATAGATCAAGACGCTTAATAGGACTTTCACAAAGCACATACCTTGACAAAATTTTGAAAAAGTTCAAAATGGATCAGGCAAAGAAAGGATTCTTGCCTGTGCTACAAGGTGTGAAGTTGAGTCAAACTCAATGCCCGACCACAGCAGAAGATAGAGAGAAAATGAAAATGTTCCTATGCTTCAGCCATAGGCTCTATCATGTATGCAATGCTGTGTACCAGACCGACGATGCTTAGCAATAAGTTTGGCAGGAAGGTACCAAAGTAATCCAGAGTGGATCATCGACAGCGGTCAAGAACATCCTGAAATACCGAAAAGGACTAAGGATATGTTTCTCGATATGGAGGTGACAAAGAGCTAGTCGTAAATGGTTACGTCGATGCAAGCTTTGACACTGATCCGGATGATTCTAAATCACAAACCGGATACGTGTTTTTATTAAACGGTGGAGCTGTAAGTTGGTGCAGTTCTAAACAAAGCGTCGTGGCGGGATCTACATGTGAAGCGGAGTACATAGCTGCTTCTGAAGCAGCAAATGAAGGAGTCTGGATGAAGGAGTTCATTTCCGATCTAGGTGTCATACCTAGTTCATCGGGACCAATGAAGATCTTCTGTGACAATACTGGTGCAATTGCCTTGGCAAAGGAATCCAGATTTCACAAGAGGACCAAGCACATCAAGAGACGCTTCAATTCCATTCGGGACCAAGTCCAAGTGGGAGACATAGAGATTTGCAAGATACATACAGATCTGAATGTTGCAGACCCGCTGACTAAGCCTCTCTCACGAGCAAAACATGATCAACACCAAGACTCCATGGGTGTTAGAATCATTACTATGTAATCTAGATTATTGACTCTAGTGCAAGTGGGAGACTGAAGGAAATATGCCCTAGAGGCAATAATAAAGTTATTATTTATTTCCTCATATCATGATAAATGTTTATTATTCATGCTAGAATTGTATTAACCGGAAACATGATACATGTGTGAATACATAGACAAACACATAGTCACTAGTATGCCTCTACTTGACTAGCTCATTAATCAAAGATGGTTATGTTTCCTGACCATAGACATGTGTTGTCATTTGATTAATGGGATCACATCATTAGGAGAATGATGTGGTTGACATGACCCATTCCGTTAGCCTAGCACTTGATCGTTTAGTATACTGCTATTGCTTTCTTCATGACTTATACAAAGTTCCTGCAACTATGAGATTGTGCAACTCCCGTTTACCGGAAGAACACTTTGTGTGCTACCAAACGTCACAACGAATCGGGTGATTATAAAGGTGCTCTACAGGTGTTTCGAAAGTACATGTTGGGTTGGCATAATTCGAGATTAGGATTTGTCACTCCGATTGTCGGAGAGGTATCTCTGGGCCCTCTCGGTAATACTCATCATCTAAGCCTTGCAAGCATGTAACTAATGAGTTAGTTATGAGATGACGACACGGAACGAGTAAAGAGACTTGTCGGTAACGAGATTGAACTAGGCATTGGATACCGACGATCAAATCTCGGGCAAGTAACATACCGATGACAAAGGGAACAAAGTATGTTGTTATGCGGTTTAACCGATAAAGATCTTCGTAGAATATGTAGGAACCAATATGGGCATCCAGGTCCCGCTATTGGTTATTGACCGAGAATGGTTTTAGGTCATGTCTACATAGTTCTCGAACCCGTAGGGTCCGCACGCTTAACGTTTCGATGACAATTTTATTATGAGTTTATAAGTTTTGATGTACCGAAGTTTGTTCGGAGTTCCGGATGTGATCACGGACATGACGAGGAGTCTCGGAATGGTCGACACATAAAGATTGATATATTGGACAACTATATACGGACACCGGAAAGGTTCCGGGAGTTTTCGGAGAAAACCAGAGTGCCGGGGGGGTTACCGGAACCCCCCGGGAGAGTTAATGGGCCACATGGGCCTAGGTGGGAAGAGAGAGGGGCGGCCAGGGTGGGCCGCGCGCCCCCTCTCCCTCTGGTCCGAATTGGACTAGGAGGGGGGAGGGGGCGGCGCCCCCCTTTGCTTCCCCCTCTCTCCCCTTCCTTCCCCCTCCTAGTATTAGTAGGAAAGGAGGAATCCTACTCCTACTAGGAGGAGGATTCCTCCTCCCTTGGCGTGCCCAAAGGAGCCGGCCGGCCTCCCCCTCCCTCCTTTATATACGGGGGCAGGGGGCACCCCATAGACACACAAGTTGATCTACGGATCGTTCCTTAGCCGTGTGCGGTGCCCCCTTCCACCATATTCCACCTCGGTCATATCGTCGCGAAGCTTAGGCGAAGCCCTGCGCCGGTAGTACATCAAGATCGTCACCATGCCGTCGTGTTGACGAAACTCTCCCTCGACACTCGGCTGGATCGGAGTACGAGGGACGTCATCGAGCTGAACGTGTGCAGAACTCGGAGGCTCCGTATGTTCGGTGCTTGGATCGGTCGGATCGTGAAGACGTACGACTACATCAACCGCGTTATTCTAATGCTTCCGCTTACGGTCTATGAGGGTACGTGGATGAACACTCTCCCCTCTCATTGCTATATCATGACCATGATCTTGCGTGTGCGTAGGAAATTTTTTGAAATTACTGCGTTCCCCAACAGTGGTATCAGAGCCTAGGTTTTATGCGGTGATGTTATATGCACGAGTAGAACACAAGTGAGTTGTGGACGATATAAGTCATACTGCCTACCAGCATGTCATACTTTGGTTCAGTGGTATTGTGAGATGAAGCGGCCCAGACCGACATTACGCGTACGCTTACGCGAGACTGGTTTCACCGTTACGAGCACTTGTGCTTAAAGGTGGCTGGCGGGTGTCTGTCTCTCTCACTTTAGTTGAACCGAGTGTGGCTACGCCCTGTCCTTGTGAAGGTTAAAACGGAGTCTATTTGACAAACTATCGTTGTGGTTTTGATGCGTAGGTAAGAACGGTTCTTGCTAAGCCCGTAGCAGCCACGTAAAATTTGCAACAACAAAGTAGAGTACGTCTAACTTGTTTTTGCAGGGCATGTTGTGATGTGATATGGTCAAGACGTGATGCTATATTTTATTGTATGAGATGATCATGTTTTGTAACCGGTTATCGGCAATGGCAGGAGCCATATGGTTGTCGCTTATTGTATGAAATGCAAACGCATCTGTAATTGCTTTACTTTATCACTAAGCGGTAGCGATAGTCGAGAAGCAATAGATGGCGAACTCACAACGATGCTACGATGGAGATCAAGGTGTCGCGCCGGTGACGATGGTGATCATGACGGTGCTTCGAAGATGGAGATCACAAGCACAAGATGATGATGGCCATATCATATCACTTATATTGATTGCATGTGATGTTTATCCTTTATGCATCTTATCTTTCTTTGTTTGACGGTAGCATTTTAAGATGATCTCTCACTAAAATTATCAAGAAGTGTTCTCCCTGAGTATGCACCGTTGCCAAAGTTCGTCGTGCCGAGACACCACGTGATGATCGGGTGTGATAAGCTCTACGTCCATCTACAACGGGTGCAAGCCAGTTTTGCACACGCAGAATACTCAGGTTAAACTTGACGAGCCTAGCATATGTAGATATGGCCTCGGAACACAAAGACCGAAAGGTCGAGCGTGAATCATATAGTATATACGATCAACATAGTGATGTTCACCATTGAAAACTACTCCATCTCACGTGATGATCGGTTATGGTTTAGTTGATTTGGATCACGTGATCACTTAGATGACTAGAGAGATGTCTGTCTAAGTGGGAGTTCTTAAGTAATATGATTAATTGAACTTAAATTTATCATGAACTTAGTACCTGATAGTATCTTGCTTGTCTATGTTTGCTTGTAGATAGATGGCTCGTGCTGTTGTTCCGTTGAATTTTAATGCGTTCCTTGAGAAAGCAAAGTTGAAAGATGATGGTAGCGATTATACGGACTGGGTCCGTAACCTGAGGATTATCCTCATTGCTGCACAGAAGAGTTACGTCCTCGAAGCACCGCTGGGTGCCAGGCCTGCTGCTGATGCAACTGACGACGTTAAGAACGTCTCGCAGAGCAAAGCTGATGACTACTCTATAGTTCAGTGTGCCATGCTTTACAGCTTGGAACCGGGTCTTCAACGACGTTTTGAACGTCATGGAGCATATGAGATGTTCCAGGAGTTGAAGTTAATATTTCAAGCAAATGCCCGGATTGAGAGATATGAAGTCTCCAATAAGTTCTATAGCTGCAAGATGGAGGAGAATAGTTCTGTCAGTGAACAAATACTCGAATGTCCGGGTATAACAATCACTTGATTCAACTCGGAGTTAATCTTCCGATGATAGTGTCATTGATGAATTCTCCAATCATCGCCACCAAGCTACAAGAGCTTTGTGATGAACTATAATATGCAAGGGATGAACAAGACTATTCCCGAGCTCTTCGCGATGCTGAAAGCCGCGGAGGTAGAAATCAAGAAGGAGCATCAAATGTTGATGGTCAATAAGACCACTAGTTTCAAGAAGAAGGGCAAAGGGAAGAAGAAGGGGAACTTCAAGAAGAACGGCAAGCAAGTTGCTGCTCAAGAGAAGAAACCCAAGTCTGGACCTAAGCCTGAAACTGAGTGCTTCTACTGCAAGCAGACTAGACACTGGAAGCGGAACTGCCCCAAGTATTTGGCGGATAAGAAGGATGGCAAAGTGAGCAAAGGTATAAGTGATATACATGTTATTGATGTGTACCTAACTAGAGCTCGTAGTAGCACCTGGGTATTTGATACTGGTTCTGTTGCTAATATTTGCAACTTGAAACAGGGACTACGGAATAAGCGAGCACTGGCCAAGGACGAGGTGACGATGCGCGTGGGAAACAGTTCCAAAGTCGATGTGATCGCGATCGGCACGCTACGTCTACATCTACCTTCGGGATTAGTTTTAGACCTGAATAATTGTTATTGGGTGCTAGCGTTGAGCATGAACATTATATCTGGATCTTGTTTGATGCGAGATGGTTATTCATTTAAATCAGAGAATAATGGTTGTTCTATTTATATGAGTAATATCTTTTATGGTCATGCACCCTTGAAGACTAGTCTGTTTGTATTAAATCTCGATAGTAGTGATACACATATTCATAATGTTGAAGCCAAAAGATGCAGAGTTGATAATGATAGTGCAACTTATTTGTGGCATTGCCGTTTAGGTCATATCGGTGTAAAACGCATGAAGAAACTCCATACTGATGGACTTCTGGAATCACTTGATTATGAATCACTGGTACTTGCGAACCGTGCCTCATGGGCAAGATGACTAAAACACCGTTCTCCGGAACTATGGAGAGAGCAACAGATTTGTTGGGAATCATACATACAGATGTATGTGGACCGATGAATGTTGAGGCTCGTGGCGGATATCATTATTTTCTCACCTTCACAGATGATTTGAGCAGATATGGGTATATCTACTTAATGAAGCACAAATCTGAAACATTTGAAAAGTTCAAAGAATTTCAGAGTGAAGTGGAAAATCATCATAACCAGAAAATAAAGTTTCTACGATCTGATCGTGGAGGAGAATATTTGAGTTACGAGTTTGGTTTACATTTGAAACAATGCGGAATAGTTTCGCAACTCACACCACCTGGAACACCACAACGAAATGGTGTGTCCGAACGTCGTAATCGTACTTTACTTGATATGGTGCGATCTATGATGTCTCTTACCGATTTACCGCTATCGTTTTGGGGTTATGCTTTAGAGACGGCCGCAATCACGTTAAATAGGGCACCATCTAAATCCGTTGAGACGACGCCTTATGAACTATGGTTTGGCAAGAAACCAAAGTTGTCGTTTCTTAAAGTTTGGGGCTGCGATGCTTATGTGAAGAAACTTCAACCAGATAAGCTCGAACCCAAATCGGAGAAATGTGTCTTCATAGGATACCCAAAAGAGACTGTTTGGTACACCTTCTATCACATATCCGAAGGCAAGACATTCGTTGCTAAGAATGGATCCTTTCTAGAGAAGGAGTTTCTCTCGAAAGAAGTGAGTGGGAGGAAAGTAGAACTTGATGAGATAACTGTATCTACTCCCTTATTGGAAAGTAGTTCATCACGAGAACCGGTTCCTGTGACGACTACACCAATTAGTGAGGAAGTTAATGATATTGATCATGAAACTTCAAATCAAGTTTCTGCTGAACCTCGTAGGTCTACCAGAGTAAGATCCACACCAGAGTGGTATGGTAATCCTATTCTGGAAGTCATGTTACTTGACCATGATGAACCTACGAACTATGAGGAAGCGATGATGAGCCTAGATTCCGCAAAATGGCTAGAGGCCATGAAATCTGAGATGGGATCCATGTATGAAAACAAAGTATGGACTTTGGTTGACTTGCCCGATGATCGGCAAGCCATTGAGAATAAATGGATCTTTAAGAAGAAGACTGACGCTGATGGTAATGTTACTGTCTATAAAGCTCGACTTGTTGCGAAAGGTTTTCGACAAGTTCAATGGGTTGACTATGATGAGACTTTCTCACCCGTAGCGATGCTTAAGTCTGTCCGAATCATGTTGGCTATTGCTGCATTTCATGATTATGAAATTTGGCAAATGGATGTCAAGACTGCATTCTTGAATGGATTTCTAGAAGAAGAGTTGTATATGATGCAGCCGGAAGGTTTTGTTGATCCAAAAGGTGCTGACAAAGTGTGCAAGCTCCAGCGTTCCATTTATGGACTGGTGCAAGCATCTCGGAGTTGGAATAAACACTTTGATAGTGTGATCAAAGCATATGGTTTTATACAGACTTTTGGAGAAGCCTGTATTTACAAGAAAGTGAGTGGGAGCTCTGTAGCATTTCTAGTTTTATATGTTGATGACATATTATTAATTGGAAATGATATAGAATTTCTGGATAGCATAAAGGGATACTTGAATAAAAAAATTTCAATGAAAGACCTCGAGGAAGCTGCTTACATATTGGGCATCAAGATTTATAGAGATAGATCAAGACGCTTAATAGGACTTTCACAAAGCACATACCTTGACAAAATTTTGAAAAAGTTCAAAATGGATCAGGCAAAGAAAGGATTCTTGCCTGTGCTACAAGGTGTGAAGTTGAGTCAAACTCAATGCCCGACCACAGCAGAAGATAGAGAGAAAATGAAAATGTTCCCTATGCTTCAGCCATAGGCTCTATCATGTATGCAATGCTGTGTACCAGACCTAACGTATGCTTAGCAATAAGTTTGGCAGGAAGGTACCAAAGTAATCCAGGAGTGGATCACTGGACAGCGGTCAAGAACATCCTGAAATACCTGAAAAGGACTAAGGATATGTTTCTCGTATATGGAGGTGACAAAGAGCTAGTCGTAAATGGTTACGTCGATGCAAGCTTTGACACTGATCCGGACGATTCTAAATCACAAACCGGATACGTGTTTTTATTAAACGGTGGAGCTGTAAGTTGGTGCAGTTCTAAACGAAGCGTCGTGGCGGGATCTACATGTGAAGCGGAGTACATAGCTGCTTCTGAAGCAGCAAATGAAGGAGTCTGGATGAAGGAGTTTATTTCCGATCTAGGTGTCATACCTAGTGCATCGGGACCAATGAAGATCTTCTGTGACAATACTGGTGCAATTGCCTTGGCAAAGGAATCCAGATTTCACAAGAGGACCAAGCACATCAAGAGACGCTTCAATTCCATTCGGGACCAAGTCCAAGTGGGAGACATAGAGATTTGCAAGATACATACGGATCTGAATGTTGCAGACCCGTTGACTAAGCCTCTCTCACGAGCAAAACATGATCAACACCAAGACTCCATGGGTGTTAGAATCATTACTATGTAATCTAGATTATTGACTCTAGTGCAAGTGGGAGACTGAAGGAAATATGCCCTAGAGGCAATAATAAAGTTATTATTTATTTCCTCATATCATGATAAATGTTTATTATTCATGCTAGAATTGTATTAACCGGAAACATGATACATGTGTGAATACATAGACAAACACATAGTCACCAGTATGCCTCTACTTGACTAGCTCATTAATCAAAGATGGTTATGTTTCCTGACCATAGACATGTGTTGTCATTTGATTAATGGGATCACATCATTAGGAGAATGATGTGGTTGACATGACCCATTCCGTTAGTCTAGCACTTGATCGTTTAGTATACTGCTATTGCTTTCTTCATGACTTATACAAAGTTCCAGCAACTATGAGATTGTGCAACTCCCGTTTACCGGAAGAACACTTTGTGTGCTACCAAACGTCACAACGTAACTGGGTGATTATAAAGGTGCTCTACAGGTGTTTCCGAAAGTACATGTTGGGTTGGCATAATTCGAGATTAGGATTTGTCACTCCGATTGTCGGAGAGGTATCTCTGGGCCCTCTCGGTAATACTCATCACCTAAGCCTTGCAAGCATGTAACTAATGAGTTAGTTATGAGATGACGTATTACGGAACGAGTAAAGAGACTTGTCGGTAACGATATTGAACTAGGTATTGGATACCGACGATCAAATCTCGGGCAAGTAACATACCGATGACAAAGGGAACAAAGTATGTTGTTATGCGGTTTGACCGATAAAGATCTTCGTAGAATATGTAGGAACCAATATGGGCATCCAGGTCCCGCTATTGGTTATTGACCGAGAATGGTTTTAGGTCATGTCTACATAGTTCTCGAACCCGTAGGGTCCGCACGCTTAACGTTTCGATGACAGTTTTATTATGAGTTTATAAGTTTTGATGTACCGAAATTTGTTCGGAGTCCCGGATGTGATCACGGACATGACGAGGAGTCTCGGAATGGTCGAGACATAAAGATTGATATATTGGACAACTATATACGAACACCGGAAAGGTTCCGGGAGTTTTCGGAGAAAACCGGAGTGCCGGGGGGGTTACCGGAACCCCCCGGGGGAGTTAATGGGCCACATGGGCCTAGGTGGGAAGAGAGAGGGGCGGCCAGGGTGGGCCGCGCGCCCCCTCTCCCTCTGGTCCGAATTGGACTAGGAGGGGGGGCGGCGCCCCCCTTTCCTTCCCCCTCTCCCCTTCCTTCCCCTCCTAGTAGGAGTAGGAAAGGAGGAATCCTACTCCTACTAGGAGGAGGATTCCTCCTCCTTGCGCGCCCAAAGGCCGGCCGCCTCCCCTCCCTCCTTTATATACGGGGCAGGGGCACCCCATAGACACACAAGTTGATCTACGGATCGTTCCTTAGCCGTGTGCGGTGCCCCTTCCACCATATTCCACCTCGGTCATATCGTCGCAAGCTTAGGCGAAGCCCTGCACCGTAGTACATCAAGATCGCCACCACGCCGTCGTGTTGATTGAAACTCTCCTCGACACTCGGCTGGATCGGAGTTCGAGGGACGCCATCGAGCTGAACGTGTGCTGAACTCGGAGGCTCCGTGACGCTCGGTGCTTGGATCGGTCGGATCGTGAAGACGACGACTACATCAACCGCGTTGTTCTAACGCTTCCGCTTACGGTCTACGAGGGTACGTGGACGAACACTCTCCCCTCTCGTTGCTATATCATCACCATGATCTTGCGTGTGCGTAGGAAATTTTTTGAAATTACTGCGTTCCCCAACAAGCACGCCACACATATGATTTCCATGCTACATACCACCCCTCACTCTCCAGAGCTCATCAAACTGCTCAATCAATGGCAATTCCATTGATTTTTCCTTCATATTATATCAAGCATCAGCTCCATCATAGCACTACAGTCTACATTTTTTTTCTTCTTTTGATTGACAACAGCACTACAGTCTACATACACTGCAATATCAGCCATACCTGCTTGGCAATCAAGTGACATGGAGGCCGAAAACAGCGAGGTGGCTGCTCTGGTCGAGAAGATCACCGGTCTCCACGCCGCCATCTCCAAGCTCCCGTCGCTAAGCCCGTCCCCCGAAGTTGACGCGCTCTTCACCGAGCTGGTCGCGGCGTGCGTCCCGTCGAGCCCGGTGGAAGTGACCAAGCTCAGCCCGGAGGTGCAGGAGATGCGGCAGGACCTCATCCGCCTCTGCTCGGCCGCCGAAGGGCTGCTCGAGGCGCACTACTCCGACATGCTCACCGCCTTGGACAACCCGCTCGACCACCTTGGCCGCTTCCCTTACTTCGACAACTACATCAACCTGAGCAAGCTCGAGCACGATCTTCTGGCCGGTCACGTGGCAGCCCCGGCCCGCGTCGCGTTCATTGGGTCGGGACCGCTCCCGTTCAGCTCCCTCTTCCTCGCGACGTACCACCTGCCGGACACCCGGTTCGACAATTATGACCGGTGCAGCGTGGCCAATGGCCGGGCGACGAAGCTGGTCGGCGCGGCAGACGAGGGCGTGCGTGCACGCATGGCGTTCCACACGGCGGAAGTCGCGGACCTCACGGCTGAGCTCGGCGCGTATGATGTGGTCTTCCTGGCGGCGCTCGTGGGAATGACGTCCGAGGAGAAGGCCAACACCATCGCGCACTTGGGGAAGCACATGGCAGATGGCGCGGTGCTCGTCGCGCGAAGCGCCCACGGGGCGCGAGCGTTCCTGTATCCTGTAGTGGAGCTGGACGATATCGGGCGTGGCGGGTTCCAAGTGCTGGCCGTGCACCATCCTGCGGGCGATGAGGTGTTCAACTCATTCATTGTTGCACGGAAGGTGAAGATATCACAGGAAATGAGTGCTTAAGAAAGAGGGGAGCCTGGCTGCCTGGGCAAATTGTGTTTCACATTGATAATAACTAGATGATACCCCGCACATTGATGCATGTACTGGTTGCAATATGTTTCAATGATGTTTGGTTGTATCGAACATGAGTATTTGGCTTAATAATATATGTCAACCGTGGCAACACATTGTTCTTTTGGGTAGACTTGTGATTTTATAATGGTTTGTTCTTGGTTGCAGCAGGAGCATATTTCTACCGTGGGCACTACAGGGTGCTGATGGCAGCACGGGTGTATATGGACTACAATTGAGGGTGTGGCAGATGGGGAGATGTCATTCAAGTAAGACGGGGATGTCAACTTGCTGCTGAGTGATTGGCATTTTAAGAACATCTACAACCAGATGGTTGGCCTCATCGAACATGAGATGTATCAGCGAGCCACAGGTAAACTGTCGATGATCAGTCTCTGTTAAAAATTCAAACTGCGACGACCCAAGAACAGTTTGGTTACCTGGGCAGGGTCAAGCTTTTCAGTGCTTTAAAACTCATGCAACTTCTATATTTGAAAAGGAGCACATCCCTCTCCTAAGAGTTTTTGGTAGCCATTAAAAAGAATTATTGGCACAACAGACAGATACGTAGAACAGAACAAGGCAGGGCTGAATTAGTTTGTTCCAAAAATGATTGCTCTTGTGAGTTGAATAATTGTTTAGGAGAAATTTTTGTTAGCTGGACCAGTCAATAAAGTTTGAAAGGAAGGAAAAAAAAACTGATTATCTTTCCTCCCTGCATAAATGTCTTGTGGTGTCGAGGATAATAGGTTTTTTAGCTGCTGCATGGTGAGTTGAGGAGGTTCTATTTAGTTTTTGATCTGTCGTGAGCGATTCCTGTATGGAATTGGCGGATCCTTGTGAAAATGCGTACATATATCATTGCTCTTGGTTATACTTGTCGCTTTGGTTTAGTCCTTCCATTCTTTGATCCTTCAACGTGAGTTGTTGTGATGAATTTGCAGCTCATTTGTGGATCCGCGAAAAGGCAGTGATGAATTATCAATTTAGTGTTACATTGTGTGAGTTGGCCAGGGAGATTAGCGGACCATCATCAGTTTACTTATTTTTTACGTGATTCTTTCACTGGTGGAAAAACAGGCTTTCCGTCCAGCCCCATAAGTCGCGAAGCTGTAGGAACCGCGACTAATGGGACCTTTAGTCGCGGTTCTGGAGGTGAACCGCGACCAAAGGCCTGGGCCCAGGGCGCTCGGTGGCCAGCTGGTGCACGTGAGGGGCTTTAGTCGCGGTTGGCCTGGCCAACCGGGACTAAAGGTCCTCAGGCTGGCCCGAAGGCCTTTAGATCATGGTTGGTTGGCCAACCGGGATTAAAGGTTAGACCTTTAGTCGGTTGGTCTGGTCAATCGCGACTAATGGCCCGAACCTTTAGTCGCTGTTGGCAGACCTTTAGTCCGGTTGGTCAGCCAACCGCGACTAAAGGGATTTGAGGGCTCATTTTCAAACTCTACCCCCGGATCGCTTTTCAGTTTTAGAAAAACAAAAGAAAATTATGGAAATGTCAAAAAATAAAATAAAATAAGTTTTCCATGTGATATGTGGTCTAGTTGTTGGGAAAATTAACAAATATGAATTTCGACTTTATTTGCAAAATCTCTCCGAAATTCTTAAAATTGGCATAACTTTTGCATACGAACTCGGATGAAAAAGTTTTTTATATGAAAAATCATCTACTCGAAAAGTTACATCCGAATTTAACCGGGGGAACCCCGTTAAACATTTTTAGAATCCCCAAAAGCCTAACAGAAAAAAAGATACGGGGCTTTTAAGTTCTGGAGAGGCAAAAAAATTCAAAAAATTTCAAATTGTGGTCAAACTGTGGTCAAACAATGGTCAAACTAATTATTCTAGAATATTAGTGTTACTAAATAATTATTTCAGTTTTTTTAAATTTTGGTCAAATCTGGTCAAACTGTGGTCAAAAATGGTCAAACTAATTATTCCAGAAATATTAGTGTTACTAAATAATTATTGTTTTTTAAAACAATAGTTTCAAACTCAAACAGTGAAATGTGTCACTTCATGCTCAAGCTAAATACCTGAGGGTTAATAGAATTGACATCCTACTATTGTCAGGAAAACAACAAGTGCAGACTTGGAAACGAGGGAGAATAGAACCCGGAAGTTAAGCGTGCTCAGGTTGGGGGAGTGGGAGGATGGGTGACCGTTCGGGAAGTTAGATGATTTGGAATTATGAGGGGTGATTAGAGATTAGAGGATAAATTGAGCAGTGATGAGGGGTGGTGATTAGAGATTAGAGGTTAAAATAATTCAGAAATTTGAAAATAAAAAAAAATGAAAAAATTCGCAAAAAAAATTCGTAAAAAATTTAAACCTGCGGAGGAGGCCTTTAGTCCCGGTTAGCCACGAGAACCGGGACTAAAGCCTTTAGTCGCGGTTCGTAAGAGGCGCGACTAAAGGGGGGGGGGGTCTTTAGTCGCGCATAGTTAGTCGCGGTTGCACAGCCGCGACTAAAGGCCTTTGCGAACCGCGACTAAAGGCCTTTTTTCTACCAGTGTTTCTCTTGCTTGCATCCAATGTTCTTGCATATACTCACATGTTAATTTCTTGTGATTGAATTGTTTTGAGTTTCAGAAAACAGCTAGATGGAATGTTAGAAAATAGAATTTAGAAGCCCCGAACAACTTCAGGAGGGCCTACAAAAGACACTTGTGCATATTGTTCTGCTTCAAAAGATGCTGTGCCGTCACCCTAAAGATTTTTCACCTTATGTACCTAAGCTTTTGCTTTGCTTCTTTGCAGGCGATTTGTCGCGGTTTTGTGGCCTTTTTGGAATATTTGGCGAAAATGAAGAGCATAATCTGAGCAGACGGAAGCATGTCCTGCAGCACGCAGAGGATGGATGGGCACATATTCGCGTCCCCTCGAGCCGCGTGATATCTCATGTGGCTCTCCCGCGTCGCGAGCACGGCCGTTTGATGAGCGTCACCTCTCTCGTAGCAGCCGAATTCGAGTAGGACGAGGTCCCTGTTGATGATTCCTTGGCTGAAATTTTTTTCATCTAGCCATTGGACGAAGACAAGCAAGACGGTTGTGCGTTTCTCTACAAGGCTGGGCTAGTCCAGGAGAATCTCGTGCCAAGCATGCCGTGTCAGTGCATTTTGCTTTTACTTCAGTTGCTTGCAAGACACTGTGATTGCTGTTAAATGAAATCTGAGAGGGAGCTCTCTTTTATCAAATAATAATAATAATCTCAGTTGCTTGTGTCAGCCGATTAATGTTTAACCAACTGAAGCAAGTAGGTAAACTAAACTACATAAATAGCAACGACCAGGAAAGCGCACAAACTACACCGAAAGAGACCAACGCGAGAGGACCTAAAGCTTCCTGAACCAGAACCACTTCTCTGCCGTAACAACGTGAGGAGGGCTATGATATAAAAGAGTAAAAGACGGTCATATACAAAAGACGGTCATATACATGGTTTTGCCCAGAAGGATGCTACCAAAAGAGTGAATCCACCATCTTCTTTGAATGTCACATTGTGAGACCTTTTCATCTCTGGCTGATCTGTCTTTGCGACTTTGCCCACCCTTACTCCTTGATGCGCCACCGTGTATATGACTAAGCTATTCATTATGTTTGCTTGCAGGTAACTTGTTACGGTTGGTTCCGTGCTCTTTTGAAGGTGGAGAACACGTGCCAGGAAGGAAAATATTGTCTGGTTGTGGCGCGGCATAGGATGGATTGACGGTTGTTGCTTTCCGAACTGCGCAAACCCCTTCTAGCATGGTCAAGATGATCGAAATGGAGGAGGGTAGCACTATGTGGCTGTTTGTTTCCTTGGTACTGAAATGATGTCAAGCAGCTAGCTAGCTTTAGGCTCCGTTTGGAGCAGAGGGGTAGAAAACAAAGGAATTAAAAAAATGACAGGAAAGTGCTTTGCCTGACTAGGGTAAACCTTGGAATGTGGAACACAGGGATACGTAACGAGCGAGGACGTTCCTTCGAACCGAACACAAATAGGTTATTTTTTCCAAAGGAAACCTGAACTACAAAAATTCCTCCAGAATTCCTGCAGACTGAACGGGGCCTTAGTGGCCGAGCTTTATGTAGACCAACAGGGGGCCATGCCCCCCCTAGCAGCCGAATTCGAGTAGGACAAGATCCCTGTTGATGATTCCTTGACTGACAATTCTTCATCTAGCCATTGGACGAAGACAAACAAGACGGCTGTGCGTTTCTCTACAGGGCTGGGCTAGTCCAGGCGAATCTCGTGCGAAGCATGCCGTGTCAGTGCATTTTGCTTTTACCTCAGTTGCTTGAAAGACACTGTGATTGCTGTTAAATGAAATCTGAGAGGGAGATCTCTTTTATCAAATAATAATAATAATCTCAGTTGCTTGTGTCAGCCGATTAATGTTTAAGCAACTGAAGCAAGTAGGCAAACTAAACTACATAAATAGAAACAACCAGGAAACCGCACAAACTACACCGAAAGAGACCAACACGAGAGGACCTAAAGCTTCCTGAACCAGAACCACTTCTCTGCCGTAACAACGTGAGGAGGGCTATGATATAGAAGTGTAAAATACGGTCATATACATGGTTTTGCCTAGAAGGATGCTACCAAAAGAGTGAATCCACCAGCTTCTTTGAATGTCACATTGTGAGACCTTTTCATCTCTGGCTGATCTGTCTTTGCAACTTTGCCCGCCCTTACTCCTTGATGCGCCACCTTGTATATGACTAAGCTATTCATTATGTTTGCTTGCAGGTAAGTTCTTACGGTTGGTTCCGTGCTCTTCTGAAGGTGGAGAACACGTGCCAGGAAGGAAAATATTGTCTGGTTGTGGCGCGGCATAGGATGGATTGACGGTTGTTGCTTTCCGAACCGCGCAAACCCCTTCTAGCATGGTCAAGATGATCGAAATGGAGGAGGGTAGCACTATGTGGCTGTTTGTTTCCTTGGTACTGAAATGATGTCAAGCAGCTAGCTAGCTTTAGGCTCCGTTTGGAGCAGAGGGGTAGAAAACAAAGGAATTAAAAAAATGACAGGAAAGTGCTTTGCCTCACTAGGGTAAACCTTGGAATGTGGAACACACGGATGCGTAACGAGCGAGGACGTTCCTTCGAACCGAACACAAATGGGTTATTTTTTTCCAAAGGAAACCTGAACTACAAAAATTCCTCCAGAATTCCTGCAGACTGAATGGGGCCTTAGTGGCCGAGCTTCAGGTAGACCAACAGGGGGCCATGCCCCCCTAGCAGCCGAATTCGAGTAGGACGAGATCCCCGTTGATAATTCCTTGACTGAAATTTCTTCATCTAGCCATTGGACGAAGACAAGCAAGACGGCTGTGTGTTTCTCTACAGGGCTGGGCTAGTCCAGGCGAATCTCGTGCCAAGCATGTCGTGTCAGTGCATTTTGCTTTTACCTCAGTTGCTTGCAAGACACTGTGATTGTTGTTAAATGAAATCTGAGAGGGAGATCTCTTTTATCAAATAATAATAATAATCTCAGTTGCTTGTGTCAGCCGATTAATGTTTAAGCAACTGAAGCAAGTAGGCAAACTAAACTACATAAATAGCAACGACCAGGAAACCGCACAAACTACACCGAAAGAGACCAACATGAGAGGACCTAAAGCTTCCTGAACCAGAACCACTTCTCTGCCGTAACAACGTGAGGAGGGCTATGATATAAAAGTGTAAAATACGGTCATATACATGGTTTTGCCCAGAAGGATGCTACCAAAAGAGTGAATCCACCATCTTTTTTGAATGTCACATTGTGAGACCTTTTCATCTCTGGCTGATCTGTCTTTGCGAATTTGCCACCGTGTATATGACTAAGCTACTCATTATGTTTGCTTGCAGGTAACTTGTTACGGTTGGTTCCGTGCTCTTCTGAAGGTGGAGAACACGTGCCATGAAGGAAAATATTGTCTGGTTGTGGCGCGGCATAGGATGGATTGACGGTTGTTGCTTTCCGAACCGCGCAAACCCCTTCTAGCATGGTCAAGATGATCAAAATGGAGGAGGGTAGCACTATGTGGCTGTTTGTTTCTGAAAGATCGTGGATGTCGCCTAGAGGGGGGGGGGTGAATAGGCGCTTTAAAATAATTCGGTAGAGCCTTGAACAAATGCGGAATAAACCTAACGGTTAATTTGTCAAGCACAAGACCTAAGACAACTAGGCTCACCTATATGCACCAACAACTTATGCTAAGCAAGGTAAGCAACTATGTGATAGCAAGATATATGACAAAGAACAATATGGCTATCACAAAGTAAAGTGCATAAGTAAAGGGCTCGGGTAAGAGATAACCGAGGCACGCGGAGACGACGATGTATCCCGAAGTTCACACCCTTGCGGATGCTAATCTCCGTTTGGAGCGGTGTGGAGGCACAATGCTCCCCAAGAAGCCACTAGGGCCACAGAATCTCCTCACGCCTCGACAATGCAAGATGCCGTGATTCCACTAAGGGACCCTTGAGGGCGGTCACCGAACCCGTACAAATGGCGACCCTTGGGGGCGGTCACCGAACCCATACACTTTGGCAACCCTTGGGGGCGGTCACCTGTACCCGTCAAATTGCTCGGGGCGATCTCCACAACCTAATTGGAGATCCCGACGCTTGCCCGGAGCTTTATACCACAATGATTGAGCTCCGAACACCACCAACCGTCTAGGGTGCCCAAGCACCCAAGAGGAACAAGCTCAAAGGCACCAAGCTAGCACCCAAGAGTAATAAGCTTCTCAACTTGTAACTTCCACGTATCGCGTGGAGAACTCAAACCGATGCACCAAATGCAATGGCAAGGGCACACGGAGTACCCAAGTCCTTCTCTCCCAAATCCCACCAAAGGAACTAATGCTAGGGAGGAAAATGAGAGGAAGAACGAAAGAAGAACACGAAGAACTCTAAGATCTAGATCCAAGGGGTTCCCCTCACTTAGAGGAGAAAGTGATTGGTGGAAACGTGGATCAGATCTCCTCTCTTTTCCTCAAGAACTAGCAAGAATCCATGGAGGGATTGAGAGTTAGCAAGCTCGAAGAAGGTCAACAATGGGGGAAGAACACGAGCTCAAAGGATTAGGTTCATTGGGGAAGAAGACCCCCTTTTATAGGACCTCCCGAATCCAACCGTTATGTGCTCAGATCGTGCACAAGCGGTACTACCGCTTGGAGGAGCGGTACTACCGCTTAGCACGGTCAAAACAGCCAAATCGAGAGAGAAAACACGAGTTTTTGGTCCTGGGCGGTACTACCGCTTACGAGCCACGGTAGTACTGCTCTGGAGCGGTACTACCGCTCAGGAGCCGCGGTAGTACCGCTCTAGAGCGGTAGTAAAAAATTACATCCGCTCTAGTCGCGGTAGTACCGCTGCAGCCTTTACCAAAACAGCCACAACTTTTGCAAACGGACTCCAAATTCAACGAAACCAAGTTTGTTGGAAAGCTAACAACAAGGGCTAACACAATCTTGATAGAAATACCAATAATAAGCAAATGAGAAAAGTCCCAAAAGAAAATGGTGAGAACCCTTCCTCGGAGAAGACCGGTAAAACCTCCAACACCGAAAACATCATAGAAGACGCATGCAAACTCCGTTTTCGATGAACTCAAGCTTGTCATAAAGATGACCATAAGCTCTAAGACTCACAAAGAGAACCAAACAAGAACCAAGAAACATGATGCAAGGATGCAATGATTTGAGCTCTCTACTAACGATACGAGCAAGCCACCAACTTGAGAGCCCCCCTTGATAGTACGGCAAACGATCCTATAGCCCGGTCTCCCAACTACCACCACGAGACCGGTAAAATAGAAAACCTATCAAGGGCAAAACCTTTGCCTTGCACATGGTCCACTTGAGCTAGATGATGACGATCTTGACTCTCTCAAGTTGGACCACCTTTCTTGATTGCGTTGGCTCGATGAAGACTAGATGATTGCTCCCCCATAGTCCACTATGGGTGAGCCACTCTTCGACACATCTTCACAAGTCCATTGACACCACAATGGATGGCAAGATTCAAGCACTTGATCTCTTCGTGATGCTCCACTTGAACTTGCACATGGCAATCTTGATGACGATCACCACTTGATGTCATCCTTTCCATGGGTTGTATGATATCTTCCTCTTGACGCAAGCCCATGGACACATACCTAACCCCACATAGAACTCTCACATAGACCATGGGTTAGTACACAAAGTGCAATGGACAATGCTTACCATACCATGGGATCACTTGATCCCTCTCGGTACATTTTCTACGCTTTGTGAGTTGATCAACTTGATTCACTCTTGACTTAGTCTTGATCAACCTTGAATCTTTCCAACTCTCTTAATTTGGATGATGTCTTGAAGGTAAACATGAATGATCACACAATCTTCTTCTTCAAGACATGCTTGCAATACGCTCAACACTCACATGACCAATCTTTGGATAATTCCTTAATAGCACCTTGGTTAACTCATAAACTCCTTGAAACCAACACATGGACTTCAAGAAAAGCCTATGGACAAATCCTTCAAATATAACTCAAGATAACCATTAGTCCATAGAGATTGTCATCAATTACCAAAACCAAACATGGGGGCACCGCATGTTCTTTCAATCTCCCCCATTTTGGTTATTGATGACAATCACTTTCAAGAGAGTTTATACAAGGAATTATGCATCACCATGTAGTGCAACAACCAATGATGCATGAGAATGAGATGCAAATGCTTAGGAACCAAAACCAAAGCAAGGAGAAAACTCAGAAGACTTCTCCACAAAACTCTCTGAAACTCCTCCCCCATTGGCATCGATTGCCAAAATGGGTGAAAAGCTAAGAAGGCCAAAATAAAAGGTGTTCCTCCATAAATTGTGTATTTCTCAACAAGAGAGTGGAATGCAATACACATATCCAACTGCCAATACTTGGAGGAAGACAAACTATACTAAGGCCCAAAGATTGCAACAAAAAGATATGACACAAAGACATAACAAAGAGAGACACAAGCAATCAGAAGATACCAATTGAAGCAAGCAATCAACGGATATCAATTGAACCAACTAGACCAATGATCCTACATGCCACAAGAATAAAGATATTATGATAAGCGCAAAGGAGTGTTCTAAAGAAACTAGAGAAGCTCCCCATGATTTGTGCATACATAAGAATTTTTGTATTTGAATACAAAGTGCACAAAATAGGATCATAGCTCCCCCAAAATCAACAGAAACTCACATCCAGTGCAAGTGAGCATATGGGAAACAAAGCCTAGGACTTGCAACAAGCACATGGTTGAGCAACATGTAACAGAGGCGACTTAAGAATGGGCTCAACCAAAAAGATGTGTGTGAGTCAAGGCAATGCATTAGAGAAGACTAATGTACGGATGAGCATTACGCATCAATATAGTCTTGAAAGAATGAGATACACGGTGCAAGGCATGTCATTCCCACACACAACTAGCAACCGGGTTCACAAGCTCACTAATAAGCATAAGAGAACCTATGCTTGTGACAACCCGTGGTGAAGATAGATTTAAGAGAGGCTCATCAAGACGAGGGATACCAAATAAGATGGCAAAAGCCTCGTAAAGATAAGCAAGAGGAAAATAATCTTCACCACATAAGAGTGCAACAAGATGCAACGATAGAGGACACGCACTCAAGGCAAAAACTTTCACGGAGCCACCAAAGAAATAACATAAGAAAGACAGGGTGGACGTGAAAGAAAGGATATCAACTAGAGATGTAATTTCTCTCAAGTGTATAAGGTTCTATGTAGACGAAATCTTGATGATATATATATCTACAAAGAAGGATGTACACCCGAAATAGTTACAACACGAAGGAACAAGATATCCACAAGGAAGTCATAAATATACCAATAAGATATTTGCTTGGAAGCATAGCACTTGGCTAGATATGGTCTTATTGTATATAAATGAAGTCCAATCACACAACCATCAAAGACATCACAACTAGCAACAAGAGATCATCGTTGGGATGCTTTGAGAAAGGAAACAAGTATCACAAGATATGAAACGAATATCATGCCAAGATGCAACCTACACAAGGTTGAATGCAAGAAGGGAAAGCATGAATAGATACTTGTTACCGAGATATCATTGGAAGGAAGTAGTAGATACCAATTGAAGGTAGATAGTAGTTCATTGATCATCCTAGCTTGACTCCAATATGCACATGGTGACAACACCTTCCTTGAGAGTGAGCCGAGCATCCAATGCATCTCCAAAAGTTCCTAGAAGAACAACACAAACTAAACAGTACCCAAACTCATCGGGACCAAATAATTAGAAACACCAATACATAGGATAAACTCCACATAAATATGTGCATATAGATATGAAAATGAATTTCATGCACATCTCATCCAAATTGAGACTAGGTGGAGTTTCCGTTATATATTGAGTCAAAGAAAGAAAGCATGCCAAATGAAATACATGAAGTAAACATGCATGCTCAAGACTTTCAAAACCCGAAACCAAAAGACAAAGAAATTCCAAGTGAAAAGGATACCAAATGGAGAAATCATCACTTGGAAGATATCATTAAAGATACATCAAGGAATGAGATATCCATTGATACACACTAAACTAAAGATGTCAAACTCCCAAAGAGAGGATGGTTCCAAACAAACCAAGCTCTCGACAAAGTTTCATGATGGCACAAAGTACCAAAAAGAAATGGCTTGCCTTCCACCAAAACACACTTGATAAGGATCACAAGAAGAGTGTTCTAAAGAAAATAGAATAGCTCCCCCACGAGTTGTGCATTATATAGGATTTGTATTTGAATACAAAATGCACAAGGTGGGATCACCGCTTTCACTATATCTAGAAAACACTAGACAAGAACAAGAAATAAACAAGATCCACAAGTGGTATGGAAGACAACGGGAGTTGACACAAACCTTGGCAAGAGAAAAGGCAAGTAAAACAAAAGCCAGTGTAAAGATGATCAACAAATTCTACCACACATAAGACTACCAATTGTCAAAGACAAGAAGTATTTGGAAATAATTCCCGGTGGTAGATAACAAGGATATCCGACATCATCTTCACACCACACACAAGCAAATTGCAACTTGTAGAGCTAACATGCCAGCTAGGAACAAGATAATCTACAATATCAATTCTAGGTGACAATATCTCAAATGTACACATTTTCTAGGCTTGTAATATGCACTTAGCATATTACTCCCCCATAATGTGATACCAATAAGAACTTAACAAGGGGCAATAAGAGGAACAAACAAGAGATAATTAATGGACTATTTAGAATTTGAATTTCTCATGAGAGATATACCACCTAGCGACTAGATAATCTTGTAATATCAATACTAGATGGTATTCCTCAAGTACACACATTTATAGGATTATGAGGTGCACAAAGCACATCACTCCCCCAAAATGGGATGTTCCATTAATCTCTCACACGAGCCAACTAGGATACAAACAAGAAGCATAAAGGCTCAATGCACGACACACACGTACATGATGTGCAAACCAACACACACATACTTGATTGCTCAAGGTAAGCAAGTTGGAATCACAACATATACAAACACATGCAAGGAACAAAACCAAAACATGCAAGGGGGCAAGTAACTTTCAAGGTAAACAATTTAAGTACAAGTTACCGCAAGGAGGCACATTGGATATAAGATAGAAACTTGATAATCCAATTGACTTGGCTTGAGACAAAGAGAATGATGAAGTCCCCTTAATTCTTCATAATTTAGCCAAGTCTCCAATGCCATCCAACAACACCTATTGATCAAGTTTGAGCTTGTTGGTCCCCAACCAAGTTGGGTCCTAAGAGGTTAGTCACAATAGGTTTGGCTACCCAAATGGTTCTTTGCTTGACACCACTTTGAGTACCAATAAACTTGGCAAACACATTGCCAACCTTATCCTTACCAAGAGAATAGATATCATCAATAATAATTGGGTTCGATAAGTTACCACTAGTGCATGAAGAAGCGACGTGACCTTTCTCACGACATAAGTAGCAACGTCTACTCTTCACTTTCTTCTCACTTGATTTCTCAATTTGAGAAGCATTAACTTCAGTCTTCTTGGGAACAGGCCTTTCTTCAACTTGATGTTGAGCATGAGATTGAACTTGTGCCATCTTCCCTTGTTGCTTGACACTAATGGCCTTCTTCTTCAATGGGAAAGATCTAACATGATGCCTTTCGACTTTGCACTTGAAGCAAACAATCTTGGCCAAATTCTTGACTTGTTCTTGGCCCTTCTTCTTGTTCAACTTGGACTTCTTCTTCTTGTTGGAGTTGAATCCAAGTCCACCTTTGTCATTGGGGGATTTTTGCACACTCAAGATATTGTTGAGTGTGTCCTTCCCTTCATGACACTTTTCCAAGTCTTTCTTCAAAGAAGTGACTTGGGCCTTGAGCTCTTTGATTTCCTCTACATGGTTAGTCTCAACACAAGTACTAGAGGAAGTATAAGCTTCATCGTTAGAGCAACAAGGCAAGGAAAGCAATTCATCACAAGATGTACCAACATTGTGAGTAGATGAATTACAAGGACTAGCACATGGCAATATACTATTTTGACTAGAAGTAGTGCTAGTATCCACATGAGGCTCACTAGATGTTACCTTAGATATCATGGCCTCATGAGCTATCTTTAGCACACTATGGGATACTAGAAGATCATCATGAGAGCTTGAGAGCTTTTCATGACTTTCTTCCAATTTCTCATAATTGCAAGATAGCACCTCAAGTTGAGCCCGTAGCTCAACATTCTCCTTCAAAATGGATGCTTCACAAGTAATAGAATTAATAGCACAAGCATCATCATTAACTACAAGAGGAGAAGGCAACTTGGCAAGCTCTTTTAAATAAGTGGCTTCAATTTGAGCATGAGACTCGGTGAGTTTGATGAGCTCACCCTTGATGACCCTTGAGCCATTTTCGAGGTGCTCAAAATCCTCAAGGAGTCTAGCATGAGCAACTTCAAGCTTAGCATTTTTAGTTTCAAAAACATTGGCCACCTCAAGAGCTCTATCAGTAGATTCCTTCACTCTAGACAATTCTAGAGCAAAAGTCTCCTCAAGAGATTCCTTGGTGGTTTGTTCAAGTTCAAGAGCTTGAGAGAGGTTCACAATCTCATTAGCGTAATCATGCCCATGACCTTCCATTTTATCAATGGTGACCTCATGCTCCTCAAGACAAGATTCCAACTCATCAATATATTTCTTGCTCTCAATAGCAATGGACATAATTTCCATGAAGTTGGAACGAGCAATTTTATTTTTATGAAGAGCTTTAAAAACCATTTCCCCCTTAATTTTTAAGGAGGCAACATTATCATTCTCTTCATCATTATCCTCATCATCATTAGCATCAACATCATCATCAAGAGACATATTGGGGTACAAAGTAGGAGATACCTTTGACGCCTTAGCCATAATGCAAAAAGCAATAGATGATGATGTAGGATCCCTTGAGGCACCATTAAACACCACATCTTGTTCCATGGAGTGTTTGGTTTCCTCTACATTGTTAGCATAACAATTCGAGGAAATAGATGCATTTTTATCATGGCAACAAGACATAGCAAGCATATCGTCATGAGATTTAGTCAAGCAGTTTCTACATGATATGCAAGGACTATCAACACAAGCATTTGAAACATTTGGAGTGCTAGAAGTGTTAAAGTCCAAAGATGAAGCATTGCAATAAGAAAGTGATTAAGGATTATCAACAATAAGCCCACTATCATCATTGCAATGGACACCACTACTCACCATGTCATTACCATGTGGCAAACCACTTGTAGGTGAAGTAGAAGAAGTTGAGAAGACAACGCGGCCGAAGGTGGAGGGAGAACAATCATCCTTACAAAACTTGGACACACCATATTTATCTTGAAGCTTTGTCCACAACTCATGAGCATCCCGGAACAGCATGAGTTGAAATATAACTACATTGCACAAAGCATCGAAAAGCACATTAGAAGCTTGAGCATTGAGATAAGAGTTTTTCTCATCCTCTAAAGATAATCTTTGGGGATCCTTTGGAGGATAAAAACCCATATCTACAACTCGCTCTAAATTTGGGTCTATGACCCTAAAGAGATTAAGCATGCGAATTACCCAAACATCAAAATTTGTGCCATCGAAACTAAGAGTGGCAGAGAATCCTAATCCTCTAGTCGATATCTTTACTCTCTAGGCGGTTAAGCCCAACAAAGAGAGACGAGGCTCTGATACCAATTAAAAGATCGTGGATGTCGCCTAGAGGGGGGGGTGAATAGGCGCTTTAAAATAATTTGGTAGAGGCTTGAACAAATGCGGAATAAACCTAACGGTTAATTTGTCAAGCACAAGACCTAAGACAACTAGGCTCACCTATGTGCACCAACAACTTATGCTAAGCAAGGTAAGCAACTATGTGATAGCAAGATATATGACAAAGAACAATATGGCTATCACAAAGTAAAGTGCATAAGTAAAGGGCTCGGGTAAGAGATAACCGAGGCACGCGGAGACGATGATGTATCCCGAAGTTCACACCCTTGCGGATGCTAATCTCCGCTTGGAGCGGTGTGGAGGCACAATGCTCCCAAGAAGCCACTAGGGCCACCGAATCTCCTCACGCCCTCGCAAAATGCAAGATGCCGTGATTCCACTAAGGGACCCTTGAGGCGGTCACCGAACCCGTACAAATGGTGACCCTTGGGGCGGTCACCGAACCCATACACTTTGGCAACCCTTGGGGGCGGTCACCGGTACCCGTCAAATTGCTCGGGGCGATCTCCACAACCTAATTGGAGACCCCGACGCTTGCCCGGAGCTTTACACCACAATGATTGAGCTCCGAACACCACCAACCGTCTAGAGCGCCCAAGCACCCAAGAGGAACAAGCTCAAAGGCACCAAGCACCCAAGAGTAATAAGCTTCTCAACTTGTAACTTCCACGTATCGCGTGGAGAACTCAAACCGATGCACCAAATGCAATGGCAAGGGCACACGGAGTACCCAAGTCCTTCTCTCCCAAATCTCACCAAAGCAACTAATGCTAGGGAGGAAAATGAGAGGAATAACGAAAGAAGAACACAAAGAACTCCAAGATCTAGATCCAAGGGGTTCCCCTCACTTAGAGGAGAAAGTGATTGGTGGAAATGTGGATCTAGATCTCCTCTCTCTTTTCCCTCAAGAACTAGCAAGAATCCATGGAGGGATTGAGAGTTAGCAAGCTCGAAGAAGGTCAACAATGGGGGAAGAACACGAGCTCAAAGGATTAGGTTCATTGGGGAAGAAGACCCCCTTTTATAGGACCTCCCGAATCCAACCGTTATGTGCTTAGGTCGTGCACAAGCGGTACTACCGCTTGGAGGAGCGGTACTACCGCTTAGCACGGTCAAAACAGCCAAATCGAGAGAGAAAACACGAGTTTTTTGTCCGGGGCAGTACTACCGCTTACGAGCCATGGTAGTACTGCTCTAGAGCGGTACTACCGCTCAGGAGCCGCGGTAGTACCGCTCTAGAGCGGTAGTAAAAAATTACATCCGCTCTAGTCACGGCAGTACCGCTGCAGCCTTTACCAAAACAGCCACAACTTCTGCAAACGGACTCCGAATTCAACGAAACCAAGTTTGTTGGAAAGCTAACGACAAGTGAAGGAAATATGCCCTAGAGGCAATAATAAAGTTATTATTTATTTCCTTATTTCATGATAAATTTTTATCATTCATGCTAGAATTGTATTAACCGGAAACATGATACATGTGTGAATGAATAAACAAACAACATGTCACTAGTATGCCTCTACTAGACTAGCTTGTTAATCAAAGATGGTTATGTTTCCTAACCATGAACAAAGAGTTGTTATTTGATTAACAAGGTCACATCATTAGTAGAATGATCTGATTGACATGACCCATTCCATTAGCTTAGCACACGATCGTTTAGTATGTTGCTACTGCTTTTATCCATGACTTATACATGTTCCTGTAACTATGAGATTATGCAACTCCGTTTACCGGAGGAACACTTTGGGTGCTACCAAACGTCACAACGTAACTGGGTGATTATAAAGGAGTACTACAGGTGTCTCCAAAGGCAGATGTTGGGTTGGCGTATTTCGAGATTAGGTTTTGTCACTCCGATTGTCGGAGAGGTACCTCTGGGCCCTCTCGGTAATACACATCACTGAAGCCTTGCAAGCATTACAACTAATGAGTTAGCTGTGAGATGATGTATTACGGAACGAGTAAAGAGACTTGCCGGTAACGAGATTGAACTAGGTATTGGATACCGATGATCGAATCTCGGGCAAGTAACATACCGATGACAAAGGGAACAACGTATGTTGTTATGCGGTCTGACCGATAAAGATCTTCATAGAATATGTAGGAACCAATATGGGCATCCAGGTCCCGCTGTTGGTTATTGACCGAGAATAGCTCTAGGTCATGTCTACATTGTTCTCGAACCGCAGGGTCCGCACGCTTAAGGTTTCGATGGCGATGTTATTATGAGTTTATGTATTTTGATGTACCGAAGAAGTTCGGAGTCCCGGATGTGATCACGGACATGACGAGGAGTCTCGAAATGGTCGAGACATAAAGATTGATATATTGGAAGCCTATGTTTGGAGTTCGGAATGGTTCCGGGTGAAAACAGGAATTTACCGGAGTACCGGGAGGTTACCGGAACCCCCCGGGAACTAAATGGGCCATAGTGGGCCTTGGTGGAAAGGAGAAAGGGCCAGCCCTAGGTGGCCGCGCGCCTCCCCCTTCCCCTAGTCCTGCTAGGACTAGGAAAGGGGGCCGGCCCCCCTCTCTCTCTTTCCCCCTCCGGTGAATCCTATTCCAACTAGGATTGGAGGGGGAATCCTACTCCCAGAGGGAGTAGGACTCCCTGGCGCGCCTCCCTTGGCCGGCCGGCCCCCTCCCCCTTGCTCCTTTATATACGGGGGCAGGGGGGCACCCTAGAACACACAAGTTGATCTACGGATCGTTCCTTAGCCGTGTGCGGTGCCCCCCTCCACCATATTCCACCTCGGTCATACCGTCGCGAAGCTTAGGCAAAGCCCTGCGCCGGTGAAACATCAAGATCGTCACCACGCCGTCGTGCTGACGAAACTCTCCCTCGACACTCGGCTGGATCGGAGTACGAGGGACGTCATCGAGCTGTACGTGTGTCAAGAACTCGGGGGCGCCGGAGTAACGGCGCCGGGATCGGTCGGATCGCGAGGAGAACGTACGACTACTTCCTCTACGTTGTGATCGCTTCCGCTTCGGGTCTACAAGGGTATGTGGACAACACTCTCCCCTCTCGTTGCTATGCATCACCATGATCTTGCGTGTGCGTAGGAAATTTTTTGAAATTACTACGTTCCCCAACAGTGGCATCCGAGCCTAGGTTTTTATGGTTTGATGTTATGCACGAGTAGAACACAAGTGAGTTGTGGGCGATACAAGTCATACTACCTACCAGCATGTCATACTTTGGTTCAGCGGTATTGTGAGATGAAGCGGCCCAGACCGACATTACGCGTACGCTTACGCGAGACTGGTTTCACCGCTACGAGCACTCGTTGCTTAAAGGTGACTGGTGGGTGCCTGTCTCTCTCACTTTAGTTGAACCGAGTGTGGCTACGCCCGGTCCTTGAGAAGGTTAAAACGAAGTCTATTTGACGAAATATCGTTGTGGTTTTGATGCGTAGGTGAGACTGGTTCTTGCTTAAGCCCGTAGCAGCCACGTAAAATTTGCAACAACAAAGTAGAGGACGTCTAACTTGTTTTTGCAGGGCATGTTGTGATGTGATATGGTCAAGACGTGATGCTATATTTTATTGTATGAGATGATCATTTTTGTAACCGAAGTTATCGGCAACTGGCAGGAGCCATATGGTTGTCGCTTTATTGTATGCAATGCAATCGCCTGTAATGCTTTACTTTATCACTAAGCGGTAGAGATAGTCGAGAAGCATAAGATTGGCGAGACGACAACGATGCTACGATGAAGATCAAGGTGTCGGCGCTGTGACGATGGTGATCATGGTGGTGCTGCAAGATGGAGATCATGAAGCACAAGATGATGATGACCATATCATATCACTTATATTGATTTGCATGTGATGTTTATCCTTTTATGCATCTTATCTTGCTTTGATTGACGGTAGCATTATAAGATGATCTCTCACTAAATTATCAAGAAGTGTTCTCCCCGAGTATGCACCGTTGCCAAAGTTCGTCGTGCCCAGACACCACGTGATGATCGGGTGTGATAAGCTCTACGTCCATCTACAACGGGTGCAAGCCAGTTTTGCACACGCAGAATACTCGGGTTATACTTGACGAGCCTAGCATATGCAGATATGGCCTCGGAACACAGAGACCGAAAGGTCGAGCGTGAATCATATAGTAGATATGATCAACATAAGATGTTCACCATTGAAAACTACTCCATTTCACGTGATGATCGGTTATGGTTTAGTTGATTTGGATCACGTGATCACTTAGATGACTAGAGAGATGTTTTTCTAAGTGGGAGTTCTTAAGTAATATGATTAATTGAACTTAAATTTATCATGAACTTAGTACCTGATAGTATCTTGCTTGTTTATGTTTGATTGTAGATAGATGGCTCGTGCTGTTGTTCCGTTGAATTTTAATGCGTTCCTTGAGAAAGCAAAGTTGAAAGATGATGGTAGCAATTACACGGACTGGGTCCGTAACCTGAGGATTATCCTCATTGCTGCACAGAAGAGTTACGTCCTGGATGCACCGCTGGGTGCCAGGCCTGCTGCTGATGCAACTGACGACGTTAAGAACGTCTGGCAGAGCAAAGCTGATGACTACTCTATAGTTCAGTGTGCCATGCTTTACGGCTTAGAACCGGGACTTCAACGACGTTTTGAACGTCATGGAGCATATGAGATGTTCCAGGAGTTGAAGTTAATATTCCAACAGAATGCCCGGATTGAGAGATATGAAGTCTCCAATAAGTTCTATAGCTGCAAGATGGAGGAGAACAGTTCTGTTAGTGAGCACATACTCAGAATGTCTGGGTACTACAATCACTTGACACAATTGGGAGTTAATCTTCCGGATGATTGTGTCATTGACAGAATTCTTCAATCACTGCCACCAAGCTACAAAGGCTTCGTGATGAACTATAATATGCAAGGGTTAGTAAAGACTATGCCTGAGCTCTTCGCAATGCTAAAGGCTGCGGAGGTAGAAATCAAGAAGGAGCATCAAGTGTTGATGGTCAATAAGACCACCAGTTTCAAGAAAAAGGCAAAGGGAAGAAGAAGGAACTTCAAGAAGAACAGCAAGCAAGTTGCTGCTCAGAGAAGAAACCCAAGTCTGGACCTAAGCCTGAAACGAGTGCTTCTACTGCAAGCGACTGGTCTTTGAAGCGGAACTGCCCCAAGTATTTGGCGGATAAGAAGGATGGCAAGGTGAACAAAGGTATATGTGATATACATGTTATTGATGTGTACCTTACTAGAGCTCGCAGAGCACCTGGGTATTTGATACTGGTTTTGTTGCTAATATTTGCAACTCAAACAGGACTATAGATTGCTTAACACCGGCAAAGGACGAGGTGACGATGCGCGTGGGAAATGGTTCCAAAGTCGATGTGATCGCGGTCGGCACGCTACCTCTACATCTACCTTTGGGATTAGTTTTAGACCTAAATAATTGTTATTTGGTGCCTGCGTTGAGCATGAACATTATATCTGGATCTTGTTTGATGCGAGACGGTTATTCATTTAAATCAGAGAATAATGGTTGTTCTATTTATATGAGTAATATCTTTTATGGTCATGCACCCTTGAGGAATGGTCTATTTTTGATGAATCTCGATAGTAGTGATACACATATTCATAATGTTGAAACCAAAAGATGCAGAGTTGATAATGATAGTGCAACTTATTTGTGGCACTGCCGTTTAGGTCATATCGGTGTAAAGCGCATGAAGAAACTCCATACTGATGGACTTTTGGAGTCACTTGATTATGAATCACTTGGCACTTGCGAACCGTGCCTCATGGGCAAGATGACTACAACCCCGTTCTCCGGTACTATGGAGAGAGCAACAGATTTGTTGGAAATCATACATACAGATGTATGTGGTCCGATGAATATTGAGGCTCGTGGCGGATATCGTTATTTTCTCACCTTCACAGATGACTTAAGCAGATATGGGTATATCTACTTAATGAAACATAAGTCTGAAACATTTGAAAAGTTCAAAGAATTTCAGAGTGAAGTTGAAAATCATCGTAACAAGAAAATTAAATTTCTACGATCTGATCGTGGAGGTGAATATTTGAGTTACGAGTTTGGTTTACATTTGAAACAATGCGGAATAGTTTCGCAACTCACGCCACCCGGAACACCACAGCGTAATGGTGTGTCCGAACGTCGTAATCGCACTTTACTAGATATGGTGCGATCTATGATGTCTCTTACAGATTTACCGCTATCGTTTTGGGGTTATGCTCTAGAGACGGCTGCATTCACACTGAATAGAACACCGTCGAAATCCGTTGAGACGACACCTTATGAACTGTGGTTTGGCAAGAAACCAAAGTTGTCGTTTCTTAAAGTTTGGGGATGCGATGCTTATGTGAAAAAGCTTCAACCTGATAAGCTCGAACCCAAATCGGAGAAATGTGTCTTCATAGGATACCCAAAGGAGACAGTTGGGTACACCTTCTATCACAGATCCGAAGGCAAGACATTCGTTGCTAAGAATGGATCCTTTCTAGAGAAGGAGTTTCTCTCGAAAGAAGTGAGTGGGAGGAAAGTAGAACTTGATGAGGTAATAGTACCTTCTCCCTTACTTGAAAGTAGTTCGTCGCAGAAATCGGTTTCTGAGACGCCTACACCAAGTAGTGAGGAAGTTGATGATGTTGATCATGAAACTTCAGATCAAGTTACTGCAGAACCTCGTAGATCAACCAGAGTAAGATCCGCACCAGAGTGGTACAGTAATCCTGTTCTGGAAATCATGCTACTAGATCATGATGAACCTACGAACTATGAAGAAGCGATGGTGAGCCCAGATTCCGCAAAATGGCTTGAAGCCATGAAATCTGAGATGGGATCCATGTATGAAAACAAAGTATGGACTTTGGTTGACTTGCCCGAGGGTAGGCAAGCAATAGAAAACAAGTGGATCTTCAAGAAGAAGACTGACGCACGACGGTAATGTTATCGTGTTATAAAGCTCGACTTGTCGCAAAAGGTTTTCGGCAAGTTCAAGGGATTGACTACGATGAGACCTTCTCACCCGTAGCGATGCTTAAGTCCGTCCGAATCATGTTAGCAATTGCCGCATTTTATGATTATGAAATTTGGCAAATGGATGTAAAGACTGCATTCCTGAATGGATTTACGGAAGAAGAGTTGTATATGATGCAACCGAAGGTTTTATCGATCCAAAGGAGCTAACAAAGTGTGCAAGCTCCAGCGATCCATCTATGGACTGGTGCAAGCATCTCGAGTTGGAATAAACGCTTTGATAGTGTGATCAAAGCATTTGGGTTTGTACAGACTTTTGGAGAAGCCTGTATTTACAAGAAAGTGAGTGGGAGCTCTGTAGCATTTCTGATATTATATTTAGATGACATATTGTTGATCGGAAATGATATAGAATTTCTGGATAGCATAAAGGGATACTTGAATAAGAGTTTTTCAATGAAAGACCTCGGTGAAGCTGCTTACATATTGGGCATTAAGTGTTGGAAATATGCCCTAGAGGCAATAATAAAAGTATTATTATATTTCAATGTTCATGATAATTGTCTTTTGTTCATGCTATAACTGTGTTATCCGGAAATCATAATACACGTGTGAACACTTAGACCCCAATATGTCCCTAGTGAGCCTCTAGTTGACTAGCCCGTTGTGATCAATAGATGGTCATGGTTTCCTGACTATGGACATTGGATGTCGTTGATAACGGGATCACATCATTAGGAGAATGATGTGATGGACAAGACCCAATCATAAGCATAGCATAAAAGATCGTATAGTTCGTTTGCTAGAAGCTTTGCCAATGTCAAGTATCTATTCCTTCGACCATGAGATCGTGCAACTCCCGGTTACCGTAGGAGTGCCTTGGGTGTATCAAACGTCACAACGTAACTGGGTGACTATAAAGGTGCATTACAGGTATCTCCAAAAGTATCTGTTGGGTTGACATGGATCGAGACTGGGATTTGTCACTCCGTATGACGGAGAGGTATCTCTGGGCCCACTCGGTAATGCATCATCATAATGAGCTCAATGTGACCAAGGTGTTGGTCACGGGATCATGCATTACGGATGCGAGTAAAGTGACTTGTCGTAACGAGACTGAACGAGGTATTGGGATACCGACGATCGAGTCTCGGGCAAGTAACGCATCGATTGACAAAGGAATTGCATACAGGGTTTGATAGAATCCTCGACATCGTGGTTCAACCGATGAAATCATCGAGGAGCATGTGGGAGCCAACATGGGTATCCAGATCCGCTGTTGGTTATTGCCCGAGAGTCGTCTCGGTCATGTCTCTGTCTCTCGAACCCGTAGGGTCTACACACTTAAGGTTCGGTGACGCTAGGGTTAGTAGGAAGACTAGTATGTGAATACCGAATGTTGTTGAGTCCGGATGAGATCCCGGACGTCACGAGGAGTTCGGAAGGGTCCGGAGGTAAAGAATAATATATAGGAAGTGGTGTTTCGCCATCGGGAAAGTTTGGGGTTCTGGCAAAATCTGGGACCACGGAAGGGTCCCGGGGTCCACCGGTGGGGCCACCCATCCGGAGGGCCCCATGGGCCATAAGGGAAGGAACCAGCCCAGGGGCTGGTGCGCCCCTAGGCCCACCCCGCGCCTAGGGTTGAAACCCTAGGGGTGGGCGCCCACCGGCTTGGGGGCACTCCACCCCTTGCCGCCCCCCCCTTGAGATTGGATCTCTAGGGGGCCGGCCACCCCCCTTGGGGCCTATATAAAGGGGGGGGGGGCTGCTGTACACATCTCCCAAGGCGCAGCCCCTTCCCTCCCCAACACATCTCCTCCTCCGTAGAGCTCGTGAAGCCTCGCCGAGTATCTTGCATCACCACCATCACCACGCCGTCGTGCTGCCGGTGGTGCCGTCTTCCTCAACCTCTCCTTCCCCCTTGCTGGATCAAGAAGGAGGAGACGTCGCTCGTCCCGTACGTGTGTTGAACGCGGAGGTGCTGTCCGTTCAGCACTTGGCATCGGTGATCTGAATCACGCTCGAGCACGACTCCATCATCACCAAGCAAGCTTCGCACGCGATCTACAAGTGGTATGTAGATGCAAACTCTCTCCGTTACTCGTTGCTTAGATGAACTCATAGATGGATCTTGGTGAAACCGTAGGAAAAATTTTAATTTTCTCGCAACGCTCCCCAACAAAGGGTATCGAGCCAGGTCTATGCGTAGTTCTCTAATGCACGAGTAGAACACAAATTTGTTGTGGGCGTTGATCTTGTCATCTTACTTGCCCCTACTAGTCTTTTCTTGCTCAACGGTATTGTGGGATGAAGCGGCCCGGACCAACTTACACGTACGCTTACGTGAGACCGGTTCCACCAACTGACATGCACTAGTTGCATAAGGTGGCTGGCGGGTGTCTGTCTCTCCCACTTTAGTTGCAGCGGATTCGATGAACAGGGCCCTTATGAAGGGTAAATAGAAGTTGACAAAATCACGTTGTGGTGATTCGTAGGTAAGAAAACGTTCTTGCTAGAACCCAATCGCAGCCACGTAAAAGATGCAACAACAACTAGAGGACGCCTAACTTGTTTTTGCAGCGATTGATCATGTGATGTGATATGGCCAGAAGTTGTGATGAATGTTGAATTGTGATGTATGAGATCATGTTCTTGTAATAGGATTCACGACTTGCATGTCGATGAGTATGACAACCGGCAGGAGCCATAGGAGTTGTCTTTATTTTTTGTATGACCTGCGTGTCATTGAAGAACGCCATGTAAACTACTTTACTTCATTACTAAACGCGTTAGTCATAGAAGTAGAAGTAGTCGTTAGCGACAACTTCATGAAGACACGATGATGGAGATCATGATGATGGAGATCATGGTGTCAAGCCGGTGACAAGGTGATCATGGAGCCCAAGATGGAGATCAATGGAGCTTGATGATATTGGCCATATCATGTCACAACTATATATAATTGCATGTGATGTTTATTATGTTTTTACATCTTGTTTACTTAGGACGACGGTAGTAAATAAGATGATCCCTTATAAAATTTCAAGAAGTGTTCTCCCTAACGTGCACCGTTGCTACAGTTCGTCGTTTCTAAGCACCACGTGATGATCGGGTGTGATGGATCCTTACGTTCACATACAACGGGTGTAAGACAGATTTACACAGCGAAAACACTTAGGGTTAACTTGACGAGCCTAGCATGTGCAGACATGGCCTCGGAACACGGAGACCGAAAGGTCGAACACGAGTCGTATGGAAGATACGATCAACATGAAGATGTTCACCGATGATGACTAGTCCGTCTCACGTGATGATCGGACACGGGCTAGTCGACTCGGATCGTGTAACACTTAGATGACTAGAGGATGTCTAATCTAAGTGGGAGTTCGTAATTTTGATTAAGAACTTTATTATCATGAACTTAGTCTAAAACCTTTGCAAATATGTCTTGTAGATCAATGGCCAACGCTAATGTCAACATGAACTTCAACGCGTTCCTAGAGAAAACCAAGCTGAAAGATGATGGCAGCAACTATACGGACTGGGTCCGAACCTGAGGATCATCCTCATAGCTGCCAAGAAACAAGATGTCCTAGAAGCACCGTTAGGTGATCCACTGTTCTCCCAGCGCTGCAAGACGATTTGAACGTCCCGCGACTCGTTCGATGATTACTCCCTCGTCGATGCGGTATGCTCTACAGCTTAGAACCGGGCTCCAAAAGCGTTTTGAGCATCACGGAGCATATGAGATGTTCAAGAGCTGAAACTAGTTTTCCAAGCTCATGCCCGGTCGAGAGATATGATGTCTCGACAAGTTCTACAGTTGTAAGATGGAGGAAAACAGTTACGTCGGTGAGCACATCCGAAGATATGCAGGTTGCACTTCGTATGACCCAGATTGAACATTAACCTCCCAGATGAGGCGGTCATTGACAGAATCCTCCGATCGCTCCCACCAAGCTTCAAGAGCTTTGTGATGAACTACAACATGCAGGGGATGGTAAAGACCATTCTGAAGTGTTCTCAATGCTAAAGTCAGCAGAGGCTGAAATCGAAAGGAACATCAAGTGTTGATGGTCAATAAGACCACTAAGTTCAAGAAGGGCAAGGGTAAGAAGAACTTCAAGAAGGACGGCAAGGATGTTGCCGCCCGTAAGTCTGTTGCGGGAAGAAGTCAAAGAATGGACCCAAGCACGAGACCGAGTGCTTTTATTGCAAGGGAAGGGTCATTGGAAGCGGAACTGCCCCAAATACTTAGCGGATAAGAAGGCCGGCAACACCAAAGGTATATTTGATATACATGTAATTGATGTGTACCTTACCGATTACTCGTAGTAACTCCCCGGTATTTGATACGGTGCCGTTGCTCATATTTGTAACTCACAGCAGGAGCTGCGGAATAAACGGAGACTGGCGAAGGACGAGGTGACGATGTGCGTCGGGAATGGTTCCAGAGTCGATGTGATCGCCGTCGGCACGCTGCCTCTACATTTACCTACGGGATTAGTTTTGAACCTTAATAATTGTTATTTAGTGCCAAGTTTGAGCATGAACATTGTATCTGGATCTCGTTTGATATGAGATGGCTACTCATTTAAGTCTGAGAATAATGGTTGTTCGATTTATATGAGAGATATGTTTTATGGTCATGCTCCGATGGTCAATGGTTTATTCTTAATGAATCTCGAGCGTAATATTACACATGTTCATAGTGTGGATGCGAAAAGATGTAAAGTTGATAACGATAGTCCCACATACTTGTGGCACTGCCGCCTTGGTCACATTGGTGTCAAGCGCATGAAGAAGCTCCATGCTGATGGACTTTTAGAGTCTCTTGATTATGAATCGTTTGACACATGCGAACCTTGCCTCTTAGGCAAAATGACCAAGACTCCGTTCTCCGGAACAATGGAGCGAGCAACCAACTTGTTGGAAATCATACATACCGATGTGTGCGGTCCAATGAGCGTTGAGGCTCGTGGAGGATATCGTTATGTTCTCACTCTCACCGCGACTTGAGTAGATATGGGTATGTCTACTTAATGAAACACAAGTCTGAGACCTTTGAAAAGTTCAAGGAATTTCAGAGTGAGGTGGAGAATCAACGTGACCGAAAGATAAAGTTCCTACGATCAGATCGTGGAGGAGAATATTTAAGTCACGAATTTGGCACACACTTAAGAAAATGTGGAATCGTTTCACAACTCACGCCACTGGAACACCTCAACGAAACGGTGTGTCCGAACGTCGTAATCACACTCTATTGGATATGGTGCGGTCTATGATGTCTCTTACCGATTTACCGCTATCATTTTGGGGATACGCTCTAGAGACAGCTACATTCACTTTAAATAGGGCACCGTCTAAATCCGTTGAGACGACACCGTATGAATTATGGTTTGGGAAGAAACCTAAGCTGTCGTTTCTGAAAGTTTGGGGATGCGATGCTTATGTCAAGAAACTTCAACCTGAAAAGCTCGAACCCAAGTCGGAAAAATGCGTATTCATAGGATACCCTAAGGAAACTGTCGGGTATACCTTCTACTTAAGGTCCGAAGGCAAAGTATTTGTTGCCAAGAACGGATGCTTTCTAGAGAAAGAGTTTCTCTCGAAAGAAGTAAGTGGGAGGAAAGTAGAACTCGATGAAGTACTACCTCTCGAACGGGAAAGTGGTGCCGCGCAGGAAACCATTCCTGTAATGCCCACACCCACTGAAGAGGAAATCATTGATGATGATCAAGATACTTCGGATCAAGTTACTACTGAACTTCGAAGGTCCACAAGGACACGTTCCGCACCAGAGTGGTACGGCAACCCTGTCATGGAAATCATGTTGCTAGACAACAATGAACCTTCAAACTATGAAGAAGCAATGGCGGGCCCGGATTCCAACAAATGGCTTGAGGCCATGAAATCCGAGATAGAATCCATGTATGAAAACAAAGTATGGACTTTGACAGACTTGCCCGATGATCGGCGAGCGATAGAAAATAAATGGATTTTTAAGAAGAAGACGGACGCGGATGGTAATGTTACCATCTATAAAGCTCGACTTGTCGCTAAGGGTTATCGACAAGTTCAAGGGATTGACTACGACGAGACATTCTCTCCCGTAGCGAAGCTTAAGTCCGTCCGAATCATGTTAGCAATTGCCGCATACTATGATTATGAGATATGGCAGATGGACGTCAAAACGGCATTCCTTAATGGACATCTTAAGGAAGAGCTGTATATGATGCAGCCGGAAGGTTTTGTCGATCCTCAGAATGCTAGCAAAGTATGCAAGCTCCAGCGATCCATTTATGGGCTGGTGCAAGCATCTCGGAGTTGGAACATTCGCTTTGATGAGATGATCAAAGCGTTTGGGTTTACGCAGACTTATGGAGAAGCCTGTGTTTACAAGAAAGTGAGTGGGAGCTCTGTAGCATTTCTCCTATTATATGTAGATGACATACTCTTGATGGGAAATGATACAAAACTTCTGGACAGCATTAAGGCCTACTTGAACAAGTGTTTTTCAATGAAGGACCTTGGAGAAGCTGCTTATATATTAGGAATCAAGATCTATAGGGATAGATCGAGGCGCCTCATAGGTCTTTCACAAAGCACATACCTTGATAAGATTTTGAAGAGGTTCAAAATGGATCAGTCCAAGAAGGGTTCTTGCCTATGTTACAAGGTGTGAAACTGAGCTCAGCTCGACCACCGACCACGGCAAAAGATAAAGAAGAGATGAGTGTCATCCCTATGCTTCAGCCATAGGATCTATTATGTATGCCATCTGTGTACAGACCGATGTAAACCTGGCCGTAAGTTTGGTTGCAAGATACCAAAGTAATCCCGGCAAGGAACACCGGACAGCGGTCAAGAATATCTGAAGTACGAAAAGGACAAAGGAAATGTTTTCGTTTATGGAGGAGACGAAGAGCTCGTCAGAAGGGTTACGTCGACGCTAGCCGACTCAGATCTGGATGACTCTAAGTCACAAACCGGATCGTGTATATGTTGAATGGTGGAGCGATGGCTGGTGCAGCTGCAAGCGAAGCGTCGTGGCGGGATCTACGTGTGAAGCGGAGTACATGGCAGCCTCGGAGGCAGCGCATGAAGCAATATGGGTGAAGGAGTTCATCACCGACCTAGGAGTCATACCCAATGCGTCGGGGCCGATCAAACTCTTCGTGACAACACTGGAGCTATTGCCCTTGCAAAGGAGCCCAGGTTTCACAAGAAGACCAGCACATCAAGCGTCGTTTCAACTCCATCCGTGAAAATGTTCAAGATGGAGACATAGAGATTTGCAAAGTGCACACGGATCTGAATGTCGCAGATCCGCTGACTAAACCTCTCTCGCGTGCAAAACATGATCAACACGAGAACTCTATGGGTGTTCGATTCATCACAATGTAACTAGATTAGTGACTCTAGTGCAAGTGGGAGACTGTTGGAAATATGCCCTAGAGGCAATAATAAAAGTATTATTATATTTCAATGTTCATGATAATTGTCTTTTGTTCATGCTATAAGCGTGTTATCCGAAATCATAATACACGTGTGAACACTTAGACCCCAATATGTCCCTAGTGAGCCTCTAGTTGACTAGCCCGTTGTGATCAATAGATGGTCATGGTTTCGACTATGGACATTGGATGTCGTTGATAACGGGATCACATCATTAGGAGAATGATGTGATGGACAAGACCCAATCATAAGCATAGCATAAAAGATCGTATAGTTCGTTTGCTAGAAGCTTTGCCAATGTCAAGTATCTATTCCTTCGACCATGAGATCGTGCAACTCCGGTTACCGTAGGAGTGCCTTGGGTGTATCAAACGTCACAACGAATCGGGTGACTATAAAGGTGCATTACAGGTATCTCCAAAAGTATCATTGGGTTGACATGGATCGAGGCGGGATTTGTCACTCCGTATGACGGAGAGGTATCTCTGGGCCCACTCGGTAATGCATCATCATAATGAGCTCAATGTGACCAAGGTGTTGGTCACGGATCATGCATTACGATGCGAGTAAAGTGACTTGTCGTAACGAGACTGAACGAGGTATTGGGATACCGACGATCGAGTCTCGGGCAAGTAACGCATCGATTGACAAAGGGAATTGCATACAGTGGTTTGATAGAATCCTCGACATCGTGGTTCAACCGATGAAATCATCGAGGAGCATGTGGGAGCCAACATGGGTATCCAGATCCGCTGTTGGTTATTGCCCGAGAGTCGTCTCGGTCATGTCTGCGTGTCTCCGAACCCGTAGGGTCTACACACTTAAGGTTCGGTGGCGCTAGGGTTAGTAGGAAGACTAGTATGTGAATACCGAATGTTGTTGAGTCCGGATGAGATCCCGGACGTCACGAGGAGTTCGGAAGGGTCCGGAGGTAAAGAATAATATATAGGAAGTGGTGTTTCGCCATCGGAAAGTTTGGGGTTCTTAAGCAAATCTGGGACCACCGGAAGGGTCCGGGTCCACCGGTGGGGCCACCCATCCGGAGGGCCCCATGGGCCATAAGGGAAGGAACCAGCCCACAGGGGGCTGGTGCGCCCCCCTAGGCCCACCCCCTGCGCCTAGGGTTGAAACCCTAGGGGTGGGGGGGCGCCCCACCTGGCTTGGGGGGCACTCCACCCCCTTGGCCGCCGCCCCCCCTTGAGATTGGATCTCTAGGGGGCCGGCCACCCCCCTGGGGGCCTATATAAGGGGGGGAGGGGGGCTGCTGTACACATCTCCCAAGGCGCAGCCCCTCCCCTCCCCAACACATCTCCTCCTCCGTAGAGCTCGGCGAAGCCCTGTCGGAGTACTGCATCACCACCATCACCACGCCGTCGTGCTGCCGGTGGTGCCGTCTTCCTCAACCTCTCCTTCCCCCTTGCTGGATCAAGAAGGAGGAGACGTCGCTCGTCCCGTACGTGTGTTGAACGCGGAGGTGCTGTCCGTTCAGCACTTGGCATCGGTGATCTGAATCACGTTCGAGTACGACTCCATCATCACCAAGCAAGCTTCCGCACGCGATCTACAAGTGGTATGTAGATGCAAACTCTCTCCCGTTACTCGTTGCTTAGATGAACTCATAGATGGATCTTGGTGAAACCGTAGGAAAAATTTTAATTTTCTGCAACGTTCCCCAACATTAAGATCTATAGAGATAGATCAAGACGCTTAATTGGACTTTCACAAAGCACATACCTTGACAAAATTTTGAAGAAGTTCAAAATGGATCAAGCAAAGAAAGGGTTCTTGCCTGTGTTACAAGGTGTGAAGTTGAGTAAGACTCAATGCCCGACCACTGCAGAAGATAGAGAGAAAATGAAAGATGTTCCCTATGCTTCAGCCATAGGCTCTATCATGTATGCAATGCTGTGTACCAGACCTGATGTGTGCCTTGCTATAAGCCTAGCAGGGAGGTACCAAAGTAATCCAGGAGTGGATCACTGGACAGCGGTCAAGAACATCCTGAAATACCGAAAAGGACTAAGGATATGTTTTCGTATATGGAGGTGACAAAGAGCTCATCGTGGCAGTTACGTTGATGCAAGCTTTGACACCGATCCGGACGATTCTAAATCGCAGACCGGATACGTATTTACACTAAACGGAGGAGCTGTCAGTTGGTGCAGTTCTAAACAAAGCGTCGTAGCGGGATCTACATGTGAAGCGGAGTACATAGCAGCTTCGGAAGCAGCTAATGAAGGAGTCTGGATGAAGGAGTTCATAACCGATCTAGGTGTCATACCTAGTGCATCGGGTCCAATGAAAATCTTCGTGACAATATGGAGCAATTGCCTTAGCAAAGGAATCCAGATTTCACAAAAGGACCAAGCACATCAAGAGACGCTTCAATTCCATCGGGACTTAGTCCGTGGGAGACATAGAGATTTGCAAGATACATACGGATCTGAATGTCATGAACCGTTGACTAAGCCTCTTCCACGAGCAAAACATGATCAGCACCAAGACTCCATGGGTGTTAGAATCATTACTATGTAATCTAGATTATTGACTCTAGTGCAAGTGGGAGACTGAAGGAAATATGCCCTAGAGGCAATAATAAAGTTATTATTTATTTCCTTATTTCATGATAAATGTTTATCATTCATGCTAGAATTGTATTAACCGGAAACATGATACATGTGTGAATGAATAAACAAACAACATGTCACTAGTATGCCTCTACTAGACTAGCTTGTTAATCAAAGATGGTTATGTTTCCTAACCATGAACAAAGAGTTGTTATTTGATTAACAAGGTCACATCATTAGTAGAATGATCTGATTGACATGACCCATTCCATTAGCTTAGCACACGATCGTTTAGTATGTTGCTACTGCTTTTATCCATGACTTATACATGTTCCTGTAACTATGAGATTATGCAACTCCCGTTTACCGGAGGAACACTTTGGGTGCTACCAAACGTCACAACGAATCGGGTGATTATAAAGGAGTACTACAGGTGTCTCCAAAGGCAGATGTTGGGTTGGCGTATTTCGAGATTAGGTTTTGTCACTCCGATTGTCGGAGAGGTATCTCTGGGCCCTCTCGGTAATACACATCACTGAAGCCTTGCAAGCATTACAACTAATGAGTTAGCTGTGAGATGATGTATTACGGAACGAGTAAAGAGACTTGCCGGTAACGAGATTGAACTAGGTATTGGATACCGACGATCGAATCTCGGGCAAGTAACATACCGATGACAAAGGGAACAACGTATGTTGTTATGCGGTCTGACCGATAAAGATCTTCGTAGAATATGTAGGAACCAATATGGGCATCCAGGTCCCGCTGTTGGTTATTGACCGAGAATAGTTCTAGGTCATGTCTACATTGTTCTCGAACCGTAGGGTCCGCACGCTTAAGGTTTCGATGACAGTTATTATGAGTTTATGTATTTTGATGTACCGAAGAAGTTCGGAGTCCCGGATGTGATCACGGACATGACGAGGAGTCTCGAAATGGTCGAGACATAAAGATTGATATATTGGAAGCCTATGTTTGGAGTTCGGAATGGTTCCGGGTGAAAACAGGAATTTACCGGAGTACCGGGAGGTTACCGGAACCCCCCGGGAACTAAATGGGCCATAGTGGGCCTTGGTGGAAAGGAGAAAGGGCCAGCCCTAGGTGGCCGCGCGCCTCCCCCCTTCCCCTAGTCCTACTAGGACTAGGAAAGGGGGCCGGCCCCCCTCTCTCTCTTTCCCCCTCCGGTGAATCCTATTCCAACTAGGATTGGAGGGGGAATCCTACTCCCAGAGGGAGTAGGACTCCCTGGCGCGCCTCCCTTGGCCGGCCGGCCCCCTCCCCCTTGCTCCTTTATATACGGGGGCAGGGGGCACCCTAGAACACACAAGTTTGATCTACGGATCGTTCCTTAGCCGTGTGCGGTGCCCCCTCCACCATATTCCACCTCGGTCATACTGTCCGAAGCTTAGGCAAAGCCCTGCGCCGGTGAAACATCAAGATCGCCACCACGCCGTCAGGCCGACGAAACTCTCCCTCGACACTCGGCTGGATCGAGTCGAGGGACGTCATCGAGCTGTACGTGTGTCAAGAACTCGGGCGCCGGAGTAACGGCGCTGGGATCGGTCGGATCGCGAGGAGAACGTACGACTACTTCCTCTACGTTGTGATCGCTTCCGCTTCGGGTCTACAAGGGTATGTGGACAACACTCTCCCCTCTCGTTGCTATGCATCACCATGATCTTGCGTGTGCGTAGGAAATTTTTTGAAATTACTACGTTCCCCAACAACAAGGGCTAACACAATATTGATAGAAATACCAATAATAAGCAAATGAGAAAAGTCCCAAAAGAAAATGGTGAGAACCCTTCCTCGGAGAAGACCGGTAAAACCTCCAACACCGAAAACATCATAGAAGACGCATGCAAACTCCGTTTTCGATTAACTCAAGCTTGTCATCAAGATGACCATAAGCTCTAAGACTCACAAAGAGAACCAAACAAGAACCAAGAAACATGATGCAAGGATGCAATGATTTGAGCTCTCTACTAACGATACGATCAAGCCACCAACTTGAGAGCCCCCCTTGATAGTACGGCAAACAATCCTATAGCCCGGTCTCCCAACTACCACCACGAGACCGGTAAAATAGAAAACCTATCAAGGGCAAAACCTTTGCCTTGCACATGGTCCACTTGAGCTAGATGATGACGATCTTGACTCCCTCAAGTTGGACCACCTTTCTTGATTGCGTTGGCTCGATGAAGACTAGATGATTGCTCCCCCATAGTCCACTATGGCTGAGCCACTCTTCGACACATCTTCACAAGTCCATTGACACCACAATGGATGGCAAGATTAAAGCACTTGATCTCTTCGTGATGCTCCACTTGAACTTGCACACGGCAATCTTGACGACGATCACCACTTGATGTCATCCTTTCCATGGGTTGTATGATATCTTCCTCTTGACGCAAGCCCATGGACACATACCTAACCCCACATAGAACTCTCACATAGACCATGGGTTAGTACACAAAGTGCAATGGACAATGCTTACCATACCATGGGATCACTTGATCCCTCTCGGTACATTTTCTACGCTTTGTGAGTTGATCAACTTGATTCACTCTTGACTTAGTCTTGATCAACCTTGAATCTTTCCAACTCTCTTAATTTGGATGATGTCTTGAAGGTAAACATGAATGATCACACAATCTTCTTCTTCAAGACATGCTTGCAATACGCTCAACACTCACATGACCAATCTTTGGATAATTCCTTAATAGCACCTTGGTTAACTCATAAACTCCTTGAAACCAACACATGGACTTCAAGAAAAGCCTATGGACAAGTCCTTCAAATATAACTCAAGATAACTATTAGTCCATAGAGATTGTCATCAATTACCAAAACCAAACATGGGGGCACCGCATGTTCTTTCAGTTTCCTTGGTACTGAAATGATGTCAAGCAGCTAGCTAGCTTTAGGCTCCGTTTGGAGCAGAGGGGGTAGAAAACAAAGGAATTAAAAAAAATGACAGGAAAGTGCTTTGTCTGACTAAGGTAAACCTTGGAATGTGGAACACAGGGATGCGTAACGAGCGAGGACGTTCCTTCGAACCGAACACAAATGGGTTATTTTTTTCCAAAGGAAACCTAAACTACAAAAATTCCTCCAGAATTCCTGCAGACTGAACGGGGCCTTAGTGGCCGAGCTTCATGTAGACCAACAGGGGGCCATGCCCCCCCTAGCAGCCGAATTCGAGTAGGACGAGAACCCTGTTGATGATTCCTTGACTGAAATTTCTTCATCTAGCCATTGGACGAAGACAAGCAAGACGGCTGTGCGTTTTCTCTGTGGCTGGGCTAGTCCAGCGAATCTCGTGCCAAGCATGCCGTGTCGGTGCATTTTGCTTTTACCTCGCTTGCTTGCAAGACACGTGATTCTTTGTTAAATGAAATCTGAGAGGAGATCTCTTTTATCAAATAATAATAATAATCTCAGTTGCTTGTGTCACCGATTAATGTTTAAGCAAGCTCAAGCAAGTAGGCAAACTAAACTACATAAATAGCAACGACCAGGAAACCGCACAAACTACACCGAAAGAGACCAACACGAGAGGACCTAAAGCTTCCTGAACCAGAACCACTTCTCTGCAGTAACAACGTGAGGAGGGCTATGATATAAAAGTGTAAAATACGGTCATATACATGGTTTTGCCCAGAAGGATGCTACCAAAAGAGTGAATCCACCATCTTTTTTGAATGTCATATTGTGAGACCTTTTCATCTCTGGCTGATCTGTCTTTGCGACTTTGCCCACCCTTAGTCCTTGATGCGCCACCTTGTATATGACTAAGCTATTCATTATGTTTGCTTGCAGGTAACTTGTTACGGTTGGTTCCGTGCTCTTCTGAAGGTGGAGAACACGTGCCAGGAAGGAAAATATTGTCTGGTTGTGGCGCGGCATAGGATGGATTGACGGTTGTTGCTTTCCAAACCGCGCAAACCCCTTCTAGCATGGTCAAGATGATCGAAATGGAGGAGGGTAGCACTATGTGGCTGTTTGTTTCCTTGGTACTGAAATGATGTCAAGCAGCTAGCTAGCTTTAGGCTCCGTTTGGTGCAGAGGGGTAGAAAACAAAGGAATTAAAAAAATGACAGGAAAGTGCTTTGCCTGACTAGGGTAAACCTTGGAATGTGGAACACAGGGATGCGTAACGAGCGAGGACGTTCCTTCGAACCGAATGAAGGAAATATGCCGGCAATAATAAAGTTATTATTTATTTCCTTATTTCATGATAAATGTTTATTATTTATGCTAGAATTGTATTAACCGGAAACATAATACATGTGTGAATACATAGACAAACATAGTGTCACTAGTATGCCTCTACTTGACTAGCTTGTTTATCAAAGATGGTTATGTTTCCTAGCCATGGACAAAAGAGTTGTCATTTGATTAACGGGATCACATCATTAGGAGAATGATGTGATTGACATGACCCATTCTGTTAGCCTAGCACTTGATCGTTTAGTATGTTGCTATTGCTTTCTTCATGACTTATACAATGTTCCTACAACTATGAGATTATGCAACTCCCGTTTACCGGAGGAACACTTTGTGTGCTACCAAACGTCACAACGTAACTGGGTGATTATAAAGGTGCTCTACAGGTGTCTCCGAAGGTACATGTTGGGTTGGCATATTTCGAGATTAGGTTTTGTCACTCCGATTGTCGGAGAGGTATCTCTGGGCCCTCTCGGTAATGCACATCACTATAAGCCTTGCAAGCAATGTGACCAATGAGTTGGTTATGGGATGATGCATTATGTAACGAGTAAAGAGACTTGCCGGTAACGAGATTGAACTAGGTATTGGATACCGACGATCGAATCTCGGGCAAGTAACATACCGATGACAAAGGGAACAACGTATGTTGTTATGCGGTTTGACCGATAAATATCTTCGTAGAATATGTAGGAGCCAATATGAGCATCCAGGTTCCGCTATTGGTTATTGACCAAGAATAGTTCTAGGTCATGTCTACATAGTTCTCGAACCCGTAGGGTCCGCACGCTTAACGTTACGATGACAATTATATTATGAGTTTATGAGTTTTGATGTACCCGAGGAGTTCGGAGTCCCGGATGAGATCGGGGACATGACGAGGAGTCTCGAAATGGTCGAGATGTAAAGATCGATATATTGGACGACTATATTCGGAGTTCGGAAAGGTTCCGAGTGATTCGGTATTTTTGGAGTACCGGAGAGTTACGGAATTCGCCGGGAGAAGTATTGGACCTTATTGGGCCTCAAGGGAAAGAGAGAGGGCTGCCTAGGGCAGGCGCGCCCCAAGGCCTAGTCCGAATTGGACTTGGGGAGGGCCGCACCCTCCTTCCTTCCTTCTCTCTTCCCTTCCTTGTCTCCTACTCCTAATACATGGAAGGACTCCTAGTTGGACTAGGAAGGGGAATCCTACTCCCGGTGGGAGTAGGACTCCCCATGGCGCGCCCCTCCTAGGGCCGGCCTCCTCCTCCCTCCCTCCTTTATATACGGATGCAGGGGGCACCCCATGGACACACAAGTTGATCTACGGATCGTTCCTTAGCCGTGTGCAGTGCCCCCTTCCACCATATTCCACCTCGGTCATATCGTCGTGGAGTTTAGGCGAAGCCCTGTGCCGGTAGAACATCATCATCGTCACCACGCCGTCGTGCTGACGGAACTCATCTCCGGAGCTTTGCTGGATCGGAGGCCGGAGATCGTCATCGAGCTGAACGTGTGCAGAACTCGGAGGTGCCGTACGTTCGGTACTTGGATCGGTCGGATCGTGAAGACGTACGACTACATCAACCGCGTTGTCATAACGCTTCCGCTTACGGTCTATGAGGGTACGTGGACAACACTCTCCCATCTCGTTGCTATGCCATCACCATGATCTTGCGTGTGCGTAGGAAATTTTTTGAAATTACTACGTTCCCCAACAGTGGCATCAGAGCCTAGGTTTTATGCGTTGATGTTATATGCACGAGTAGAACACAAGTGAGTTGTGGACGATATAAGTCATACTGCCTACCAGCATGTCATACTTTGGTTCAGCGGTATTGTTGGATGAAGCGGCCCGGACCGACATTACGCGTACGCTTACGCGAGACTGGTTTTACCGCCGTGCTTTGCACACAGGTGACTAGCGGGTGTCTGTTTCTCCAACTTTAGTTGAACCGAGTGTGGCTATGCCCGGTCCTTGTGAAGGTTAAAACGGAGTCTATTCGACAAACTATCGTTGTGGTTTTGATGCGTAGGTAAGAACGGTTCTTGCTAAGCCCGTAGCAGCCATGTAAAACTTGCAACAACAAAGTAGAGGACGTCTAACTTGTTTTTGCAGGGCATGTTGTGATGTGATATGGTCAAAACGTGATGAGATATAAGTTGTTGTATGAGATGATCATGTTTTGTTGAAGTTATCGGCGACTGGCAGAAGCTCTATGGTTGTCTCTTTGTTGCATAAGATGCAAGTGCCAAATAATTGATTTACTTTATCGCTATGTGATAGCAATAGTTGCAAGAGCAATAGTTGGAGAGACGACCATGTGATGACACATTGATATAGATCAAGATGATGAAGATCATGGTGTCGTGCCGGTGACGATAGAGATCATGACAGTACTTTGGAGATGGAGATCAAAGGCGCAAGATGATCATGGCCATATCATGTCACATATTATGATTGCATATGATGTTTATCTGTTATACATCTTATTATGTTTTGTTTGATGGTAGCATTTTAAGATGATCTCTCACTAATTATCAAGAAGTGTTCTCCCTGAGTATGCACCGTTGCCAAAGTTCGTCGTGCCCAGACACCACGTGATGATCGGGTGTGATAAGCTCTACGTCCATCTACAACGGGTGCAAGCCAGTTTTGCACACGCGAATACTCGAGTTAAACTTGACGAGCCTAGCATATGCAGATATGGCCTCGAACACGGAGACCAAAAGGTCGAGCGTGAATCATATAGTAGATATGATCAACATAGTGATGTTCACCATTGAAAACTACTCCATCTCACGTGATGATCGGTTATGGTTTAGTTGATTTGGATCACGTGATCACTTAGATGACTAGAGAGATGTCTGTCTAAGTGGGAGTTCTTAAGTAATATGATTAATTGAACTTAAATTTATCATGAACTTAGTCCTGGTAGTATTTTTCAAATTATGTTGATCAATAGCTCGCGTTGTTGCTTTCATATGTTTATTTTGATATGTTCCTAGAGTAAACCGTGTTGAAAGATGTTAGTAGCAGTGATGCGGATTGGATCCGTGATCTGAGGTTTATCCTCATTGCTGCACAGAAGAATTATGTCCCTGATGCACCACTAGGTGACAAACCTATTGCAGGAGCAGATGCAGATGTTATGAACATTTGGCTAGCTCAATATGATGACTACTTGATAGTTTAGTGCACCATGCTTAACGGCTTAGAATCGGGACTTCAAAGACGTTTTGAACGTCATGGACCATATGAGATGTTCCAGGAGTTGAAGTTAATATTTCCAGCAAATACCCGAGTTGAGAGATATGAAGTCTCCAACAAGTTCTATAGCTAAAAGATGGAGGAGAATCGCTCAACTAGTGAGCATGTGCTCAGATTGTCTGGGTACTTCAATCGCTTGAATCAAGTGGGAGTTAATCTTCCAGATAAGATAGTGATTGACAGAATTCTCTAGTCACCATCACCAAGTTAGTAGAACTTTGTGATGAACTATAATATGCAAGGGATGACGAAAGTTATTCCTGAGCTCTTCGCGATGTTGAGATCGGCGAAGGTAGAAATCAAGAAAAGAGCATCAAGTGTTGATGGTTAACAAGATCACTAGTTTCAAGAAAAAGGCAAAGGGAAAAAAGGGGAACTTCAAGAAGAACGGCAAGCAAGTTGCTGCTCAAGTGAAGAAACCCAAGTCTGGTCCTAAACCTGAGACTAAGTGCTTCTACTGCAAAGAGACTGGTCACTGGAAGAGGTACTACCCCAAGTGATTGGCGGATAGGAAGGATGGCAAAGTGAACATAAGTATATTTGATATACATGTTATTGATGTGTACTTACTAGTGTTTATAGCAACCCCTCAGTATTTGATACTAGTTCAGTTGCTAAGATTAGTAACTCGAAACGGGAGTTGCAGAATAAACAGAGACTAGTTAAGGGTGAAGTGACGATGTGTGTTGGAAATAGTTCCAAGATTGATATGATCATCATCGCACACTCCCTATACTTTCGGGATTAGTGTTAAACCTAAATAAGTGTTATTTGGTGTTTGCTTTGAGCATGAATATGATTTGATCATGTTTATTGCAATACGGTTATTCATGTAAGTTAGAGAATAATTGTTGTTTTGTTTTCATGAATAAAACCTTCTATGGTCATACACCCAATGAAAATGGTTTGTTGGATCTCGATCGTGTGATACACACATTCATAATATTGAAGCCAAAAGATGCAAAGTTAATAATGATAGTGCAACTTATTTGTGGCACTGCCGTTTAGGTCATATTGGTGTAAAGCGCACAAAGAAACTCCATGCTGATGGGATTTTGGAATCACTTGATTATGAATCACTTGATGCTTGCGAACCATGCCTCATGGGCAAGATGACTAAGACTCCGTTCTCCGGAACAATGGAGCGAGCAACTGACTTATTGGAAATAATACATACTGATGTATGCGATCCGATGAGTGTTGAGGCTCGCGGCGGGTATCGTTATTTTCTGACCTTCACAGATGATTTGAGCAGATATTGGTATATCTACTTGATGAAACATAAGTCTGAAATAGTTGAAAGGTTCAAAGAATTTCAGAGTGAAGTGGAAAATCATCGTAACAAGAAAATAAAGTTTCTGCGATCTGATCGCGAAGCGAATATTTGAGTTCGAGTTTGGTCTTCAATTATAACAATGTGGAATAGTTTCACAGCTCACGCCACCTGGAACACCACAACGTTATGGTGTGTCCGAACGTCGTAACCGCACTTTATTGGATATGGTGCGATCTATGATGTCTCTTACTGATTTACCAATATTATTTTGGGGTTATGCATTAGAGACAGCTGCATTCACATTAAAAGGGCACCATCTAAATCCGTTGAGACGACAACATATGAACTGTGGTTTAGCAAGAAACCCAAGTTATCGTTTCTTAAAGTTTGGAGTTGCGATGCTTATATGAAAAAGTTTTTCAACCTGATAAGCTCGAACCCAAATCGGAGAAGTGCATCTTTATAGAATACCCAAAGGAAACTGTTGGGTAATCCTTCTATCACAGATCCGAAGGCAAAACATTCGTTGCTAAAAATGGATCCTTTCTAGAGAAGGAGTTTCTCTCGAAAGAAGTGAGTGGGAGGAAAGTAGAGCTTGATAAGGTAATTTGTACCTTATCCCGAATTGGAAAGTAGTTCATCACAGAAATCAGTTCCAGTGATTCCTACACCAATTAGTGAGGAAGCTAATGATGATGATCATGAAACTTCAGATCAAGTTACTACAGAACCTCGTAGGTCTTCGAAAGTACAGTCCGCACCAGAGTGGTACGGTAATACTGTTCTGGAAGTCATGTTACTAGACCATGATGAACCTACGAACTATGAGGAAGCGATGATGAGCCCAGATTCCACGAAATGGCTTGAGGCCATAAAATCTGAGATATGATCCATGTATGAGAACAAAGTGTGGACTTTGGTGGACTTGCCCGATGATCGGCAAACCATAAGAAATAAATGGATCTTTAAGAGGAAGACGGACATTGATAGTAGTGTTACTATCTACCAAGCTCGACTTGTTGCGAAAGGTTTTCAACAAGTTCAAGGTGTTGAATACGATGAGATTTTCTCACTCGTATCGATGCTTAAGTCTGTCTGAATCATGTTAGCAATTGCCACATTTTATGAAATCTGACAAATGGATGTCAAAACTGCATTCCTTAATGGATTTATTAAAGAAGAGTTGTATATGATGCAACCAGAAGGTTTTGTCAATCCTAAAGGTGCTAACAAAATGTGCAAGCTCCAGCGATCCATCTATGGACTGGTGCAAGCATCTCGGAGTTGGAATATACGCTTTGATAAGTTGATCAAAGCATATAGTTTTATATGGACTTACGATGAAGCCTGTATTTACAATAAAGTGAGTGGGAGCACTACAGCCTTTTTGATTAGTATATGTGAGTGACATATTGTTGATAAAAATGATGTAGAATTTTTACGCAAAGCATAAAGGAGTGTTTTAAAGGAGTTCTTTAAAAGAAAAGACCTCGATAAAAGCTGCTTACATATTGAGCATCAAGATCTATTAAGATAGATCAAGACGCTTGATAAGATTTTCAATGAGTACATACCTTGGCAAGATTTTGAAATAGTTCAAAATGGAACAGTCAAAGAAAGAGTTCTTGCCTGTGTTGCAAAGGTATGAAATTGAGTAAGACTCAAATCCCGACCACAGCAGAAAATAGAAAGAGAATGAAAAGTCATTCCCTATGCCTCAGTCATAGGTTCTATAAAGTATGCTATGCTATGTACCAGACCTATTGTATACCTTGCTCTGAATTTGGCAAGGGAGTACAATAGTGATCTAGGAGTAGATCACTGGACATTGGTCAAGAATATCCTTAGTAAGAACTAAGGAGATGTTTCTCGATTATGGAGGTGATAAAAGAGTTCGTTGTAAAAGTTACATCAGTGCAAATTTTTACACTGATCCAGATGACTCTAAGTCTCAACCTGAATACATATTGAAAGTGGGAGCAATTAGCTAGAGTAGCTCCATGCAAAGCATTATGGACATAGAATATTTGCAAAATACATACGGCTCTGAATGTGACAGACCCGTTGACTAAGATTCTCTCACGAGCAAAACATGATCACACCTTAGTACTCTTTGGGTGTTAATCACATAGAAATGTGAACTAGATTATTGACTCTAGTAAACACTTTGGGTGTTGGTCACATAACGATGTGAACTATGGGTGTTAATCATATACAAATATGATTATTGGTGTTAAATCACATGGCGATGTGAACTAGATTATTGACTCTAGTGCAAGTGGGAGACTGATGGAAATATGCCCTAGAGGCAATAATAAAGTTATTATTTATTTCCTTATTTCATGATAAATGTTTATTATTCATGCTAGAATTGTATTAACCGGAAACATAATACATGTGTGAATACATAGACAAACATAGTGTCACTAGTATGCCTCTACTTGACTAGCTTGTTTATCAAAGATGGTTATGTTTCCTAGCCATGGACAAAAGAGTTGTCATTTGATTAACGGGATCACATCATTAGGAGAATGATGTGATTGACATGACCCATTCTGTTAGCCTAGCACTTGATCGTTTAGTATGTTGCTATTGCTTTCTTCATGACTTATACAATGTTCCTACAACTATGAGATTATGCAACTCCCGTTTACCGGAGGAACACTTTGTGTGCTACCAAACGTCAACGTAATCGGGTGATTATAAAGGTGCTCTACAGGTGTCTCCGAAGGTACATGTTGGGTTGGCATATTTCGAGATTAGGTTCTGTCACTCCGATTGTCGGAGAGGTATCTCTGGGCCCTCTCGGTAATGCACATCACTATAAGCCTTGCAAGTAATGTGACCAATGAGTTGGTTATGGGATGATGCATTATGTAACGAGTAAAGAGACTTGCCAGTAACGAGATTGAACTAGGTATTGGATAACGACGATCGAATCTCGGGCAAGTAACATACCGATGACAAAGGGAACAACGCATGTTGTTATGTGCTTTGACCGATAAAGATCTTCGTAGAATATGTAGGAGCCAATATGAGCATCCAGGTTCCGCTATTGGTTATTGACCAAGAATAGTTCTAGGTCATGTCTACATAGTTCTCGAACCCGTAGGGTCCGCACGCTTAACGTTACGATGATAGTTATATTATGAGTTTATGAGTTTTGATGTACCGAAGGAGTTGGAGTCCCGGATGAGATCGGGGACATGACGAGGAGTCTCGAAATGGTCGAGACGTAAAAATCGATATATTGGACGACTATATTCGGAGTTCGGAAAGGTTCCGAGTGATTCGGGTATTTTTTGGAGTACCAGAGAGTTACGGGAATTCGCCAGGGAGAAGTATTGGGCCTTATTGGGCCCTGCGGGAAAGAGAGAGGGGCTGCCTAGGGCAGGCCGCGCGCCCCCCCAAGGCCTAGTCCGAATTGGACTAGGGAGGGCCGCACCCTCCTTCCTTCCTTCTCTCTTCCCTTCCTTGTCTCCTACTCCTAATACATGGAAGGACTCCTAGTTGGACTAGGAAAGGGGGAATCCTACTCCCGGTGGGAGTAGGACTCCCCATGGCGCGCCCCTCCTAGGGCCGGCCTCCTCCTCCCTCCCTCCTTTATATACGGGTGCAGGGGGGCACCCCATGGACACACAAGTTGATCTACGGATCGTTCCTTAGCCGTGTGCGGTGCCCCCTTCCACCATATTCCACCTCGATCATATCGTCGCGGAGTTTAGGCGAAGCCCTGCGCCGGTAGAACATCATTATCGCCACCACGCCGTCGTCTTGTGGAACTCATCTCCGAGCTTTGCTGGATCGGAGGCGGAGATCGTCATCGAGCTGAGCGTGTGCGAGAACTCGGAGGTGCCGTGACGTTCGGTACTTGGATCGGTCGGATCGTGAAGGCGACGACTACATCAACAGCGTTGTCATAGCGCTTCGCCACGGTCTCACGAGGGTACGTGGACAACACTCTCCCATCTCGTTGCTATGCCATCACCATGATCTTGCGTGTGCGTAGGAAATTTTTTGAAATTACTACGTTCCCCAACACCGAACACAAATGGGTTAATTTTTTCCAAAGGAAACCTGAACTACAAAAATTCCTCCAGAATTTCTGCAGACTGAACGGGGCCTTAGTGGCCGAGCTTCATGTAGACCAACAGGGGGCCATGCCCCCCCTAGCAGCCGAATTCGAGTAGGACGAGATCCCTGTTGATGATTCCTTGACTGAAAATTCTTCATCTAGCCATTGGACGAAGACAAGCAAGACGGCTGTGCGTTTCTCTCTGAGGTTGGGCTAGTCCAGCAAATCTCGTGCCAAGCATGCCGTGTCGATGCATTTTGCTTTTACCTCGGTTGCTTGCAAGACACGTGATTGCTGTTAAATGAAATCTGAGAGGAGATCTCTTTTATCAAATAATAATAATAATCTCAGTTGCTTGTGTCAGCAGATTAATGTTTAAGCAACTGAAGCAAGTACGCAAACTAAACTACATAAATAGCAACGACCAGGAAACCGCACAAACTACACCGAAAGAGACCAACACGAGAGGACCTAAAGCTTCCTGAACCAGAACCACTTCTCTGTCATAACAACGTGAGGAGGGCTATGATATCAAAGTGTAAAATACGGTCATATACATGGTTTTGCCAAGAAGGATGCTACCAAAAGAGTGAATCCACCATCTTCTTTGAATGTCACATTGTGAGACCGTTTCATCTCTGGCTGATCTGTCTTTGCGACTTTGCCCACCCTTACTCCTTGATGCGCCACGGTGTATATGACTAAGCTATTCATTATGTTTGCTTGCAGGTAACTTGTTACGGTTGGTTCCGTGCTCTTCTGAAGGTGGAGAACACGTGCCAGGAAGGAAAATATTGTCTGGTTGTGGCGCGGCATAGGATGGATTGATGGTTGTTGCTTTCCGAACCGCGCAAACCCCTTCTAGCATGGTCAAGATGATCGAAATGAAGGAGGGTAGCACTATGTGGCTGTTTGTTTCCTTGGTACTGAAATGATGTCAAGCAGCTAGCTAGCTTTAGGCTCCGTTTGGAGCAGAGGGGTAGAAAACAAAGGAATTAAAAAAATTACAGGAAAGTGCTTTGCCTGACTTGGGTAAACCTTGGAATGTGGAACACAGGGATGCGTAACGAGCGAGGACGTTCCTTCGAACCGAACACAAATGGGTTATTTTTTTCCAAAGGAAATCTGAACTACAAAAATTCCTCCGAATTCCTGCAGGTGAGCGGGCCTTAGTGGCTGAGCTTCATGTAGACCAACAGGGGGCCATGCCCCCCCTAGCAGCCGAATTCGAGTAGGACGAGATCCCTGTTGATGATTCCTTGACTGAAATTTCTTCATCTAGCTATTGGACGAAGACAAGCAAGACAGCTGTGCGTTTCTCTCTGGCTGGGCTAGTCGAGCGAATCTCGTGCCAAGCATGCCGTGTCGGTGCATTTTGCTTTTACCTCGATTGCTTGCAAGACACTTGTGATTGTTGTTAAATGAAATCGAGAGGAGATCTCTTTTATCAAATAATAATAATAATCTCATTTGCTTGTGTCAGCCGATTAATGTTTAAGCAACTGAAGCAAGTAGGCAAACTAAACTACATAAATAGACACGACCAGGAAACCGCACAAACTACACCGAAAGAGACCAACACGAGAGGACCTAAAGCTTCCTGAACCAGAACCACTTCTCTGCCGTAACAACGTGAGGAGGGCTATGATATAAAAGTGTAAAATATGGTCATATACATGGTTTTGCCAAGAAGGATGCTACCAAAAGAGTGAATCCACCATCTTCTTTGAATGTCACATTGTGAGACCGTTTCATCTCTGGCTGATCTGTCTTTGCGACTTTGCCCACCCTTACTCCTTGATGCGCCACAGTGTATATGACTAAGCTATTCATTATGTTTGCTTGCAAGTAACTTGTTACGGTTGGTTCCGTGCTCTTCTGAAGGTGGAGAACACGTGCCAGGAAGGAAAATATTATCTGGTTGTGGCGCGGCATAGGATGGATTGACGGTTGTTGCTTTCCGAACCGCGCAAACCCCTTCTAACATGGTCAAGATGATCGAAATGGAGGAGGGTAGCACTATGTGGCTGTTTGTTTCCTTGGTACTGAAATGATGTCAAGCAGCTAGCTAGATTTAGGCTCCGTTTGGAGCAGAGGGGTAGAAAATAAAGGAAATAAAAAAATGACAGGAAAGTGCTTTGCCTGACTAGGGTAAACCTTGGAATGTGGAACACAGGGATGCGTAACGACACTACAAGAAATATGTCAACTTATGACCACCACTATTGGTCACTGAAAGGTCACAAATTTCCATTTGCGACCTTTTTGTGACCAAAAACAGAAGGTCAAAAGCTGGCCGTCATAAACTGACTATAGCGACCTTTCTTCTGGAATGGTCAAAGGCGTTTACGACCAAAATATTCCTACTGTGGCGTTTTGGTCACTAGCAACCTCCCCCAGGCCACGTAGGCATCCAGCGTGGCAAGCTGATGTGGCACAAGATTCAGCCCGGTCTAATTCGATTTTCTACATGGGCCTAGCCCAACAATTCGGCCTATTTGTGTTTTTTTTCTGTCTATCTATTTTTGGTTGGGTTCATGGGCCAAGCCCAATATTGCGGCCTTTTTATTTTCTAGGCGTTCGGCCTTTTTGCTTCCATTTCTTATTTGGGCCTTTTTACAATCCATTTTCAACCAGGTCCAGGTCATCCAATTAGGTCCCACATGTCAGTTTTCTTTTGTTTCTTTCCTATTTTAAAGGATCCACTAGTGAAATGGGACCAGGTGTGTTGTTTAGGTGCCACACGTCAATTCTCAATTTGTGCAACAACCAATAACTTGATTCAAACAGAGCCAATAACACATAAATTTTCAAATGGCAGCCAAATCATGGCAGGTACTTTACAATCACAGCGGTACAAATCAGGTATTGAAATATAAAATACAGCTAAATATTAACATGTCCTGCTCCAGGGAGCTAAAACACATTGTTGGGTGCAAGTTTTATTTAGGATTCTTCTCCTGTAGTTCCTTGTACAGCAACTTTTGACGAATTAAGGCCAAAATCTGCGAGTTATATATCAGAAAAGTTAGCAATATAATCAAGTGAAGCCGTGCATACAACATTCTCCTAACAATGAAAAATAGCTGCAGAATTTGAGGTTCTATCTTCTGCAAATCACAATAAACTCCAGTCACATTGTGTAGTATCAAATATCAGCAACAATGCAGCAGCTAAAACCACTACCTTACTAATTTGTAGAAAACCTCATGATGTAATATAAACATCCAGATACAAACATGTATATAACTGCATATTGATGGATCTTGAAAGAAATAGTCCATATACACCAATAGACATCCATATACAAGCATGCATGTAACAACAGAATATCTGCATATTGATGAATCATGCAAGCAATAGTCCATCTACACCTAAATTAGTACTTGATAAAAAAGTATGCTAATAAGCTAGTTCTTAGATCCAAAACACACAAGGATATGATCCACACATGCATCGATCCTCATCGGACAGACCACAAAAGAAACATTTCAATTCACAAGCTTCTGTCAAGTATAAGACATCCAGATAAAAAACATGTAAACAACTGTATATCGATAAAATCATGAAAGAAACAGTCCATCTACATCTCAACTAATACTAGTACTTGATGAAAAGTAAGCTAATAAGCTAGTGTTGTTCCCTCGGTCCAAACACACAGAGATATGACCTACATGTGCATCAATCCCCATCAATCAGACCACAACAGAAAAACATTGCATTTCACAAACTTCTGTCATGCATAAGACATCCAGATACAAACTTGCATATAAGAGCAGCATATATAGATGAATCATGAAAGAAATAGTCTATCTACTCTCGATGGACACACTGCACAAGTCCATATACTTTAGGCATGTTATATATTGCGACTACACTTGGAATTCTATAACATAAATCCTAGTCATTCTCAAGGTGCAGGACAAAATGCAACACACATGCTAGAGTAAAATCACACAGAGCAAAGCAACAGCCTTAAACAAACATCATCAGCGATAGTGTAGTAGATGCTAACTTTAGATGCTGCTCGGGTACATGAACACTCTGACCTTGCGCCCCTGCACACAACGCAAAGCAACAAACAACCTCAGCAAAAAGCACCATCAAGGAAACTAAGGGGGCAGGCACCGACCATGGACTCGGCAGGAGGTTGGACTTAAAGCTGGTGCGGACGATGCCGGAGTTGCCGCGGGCGGGTGATCTTGCCCCAGAGGCAGCGGTAGTGGGTGTCATCCCTCTCGGATGTGGCCGTCGTCCTCCAGGGAGACGGCGCGGAGGTTGGAGGGGTCGTCCAGGAGCATCTTGGCCACCAGGTAGCCCACCACCAACCACGTCTGGAACTTGCGCGACTGCTTCCCGATGTACCGCCCCGTCTTGCCATCGTAGTACTCAGGGAAGTTGTCCTTGGCCAGACACCTCTCCATCAGCTCCACCGCGTTGTGGGCGATGTGGCGCCGCCCCAGCTTCACGCTCACCGCCACCAGGAGCCACAGAAGATCAAGACAGCTTCTGCAGCGCCATGGAAACAGGACAGCAGAGGGTAAGCTCATTGCCATATAGAAATGCAGCACATATATGGAAAGAAGAGCATACAATGCATGGGCACAGATCCAAGGAGCGACTAATACTGAATGAACATAGATGCAGCGATAAATGGCAGCAACATGCATCAAACAACTGAAGCTGTTCACTATGAGATCATCTATATGAGCTAAACTACCAATTTCCTGTCCTATGAAGGTTATTTGATTTTAGGACATTCATATATACACCATGGACAGGTATAAAACCAAACAGAAAAGTAAAAATACCCCACACAACACAAGTGTGCCCTCAAGTCCAGAAACAGTAAGTAGACTAACCACAGGTATAAAGCAGAACAACAAAGTGAATACTAACTATCCTGCAAAAAGAAATAAAACGTGAATACTAACGACTAATGCATGTGTGTCCTTAAGTCCAAAACCAGTAACCACGAAGGGGGAAAGGTAAAACAAATTCATGTGTTTTAGGGGGGCATGATAGCAGGGTGTCATAATCAGATTCTTGGAAATACTAATACTGTACACATCCCTTTTCTGAAGATAAATACCTAAAAAAACACCACAATCAGATACTATGCTACATTCAAACACAATATGATTGCCACACAGGTAGAGTAAGAGCTACTATGTCAAGACTGTAACTTAAACAAGGTTCCCAAAGGAATCATCCATAAATCAATCCTTGACAATATGACTACAGCAGGCGACCCCGAGGGAAGATCAGTCACTCGACGCGGCATCAGCTTCGGGCACCTTCTTCTTTGCCCCTGAAGAAGCATCCGGCAGCAGGCTTGGCGTGCCTACAATCTGCATCATCATGCATGCACAAGTGTGTCAGTTTCAACATAGTAGGCTAGCTTTATAAGGAAGAAAGGAACACTCCATCCATCCATCTGATGCAAATATTTGCACTAAAACTATGATGAACCTGCACGCAGAATTATATCTCTAGGAGAGAGGGCCCCGCTTGTACAACAACAATACCAACTAACAAGAGCTACTTAATCATGTATAACTGAAAACACAAGCATGTAAGCTGATGTGAAGTTCACATATACTAGGAAATTATATATGTACACTTGTTGGTGCATACATATGTCTTGTAAGGCTTCCCTAAAGTGACATTAATGAGGACCAAACATATCTGAGACCCTTTGAAATAGAAGTTACATTCAGTTCAGCATTGCATTAAAACCTACATGCTGTACTGAAAAATAACAAGAAAAGGTTTTCTAGTTATTAACAGGGCAAAAACTGATAAGTAGGAAGCTAGTCATATCAGGTAAAAATTTAAGTAGCACAATTTTCAATTTTAAGAAGCATAAATGCAAGCCAGTCCTAGATACTATTCTTGGATGTTATCAGGACTCAAGCACTAGGATGGCATAGCTAAACAAAGGGACGTAATGACTTCAGAACAAATATTCCCCAAAGACTAGATGCATGCTATGGAGGAAAACAATAACTTGTTTGACCCGCTTCCAGTGTGTCTGAACGAGACTAGTGCACCACTAGTGGCAAAAGGAAAACCACTGTCATTTCCAGTAGCATTGTTGTAGACAGTTGGTGGGAAAATAATTGTATCATTCTCTTCATCAGAATCACTAAGAACAATGACATCTCCAGCACTAAGTTGTTGTGATGTATCCTCTGAAGAAAAAAGTTTCAGAGATGTTGGTGCTCACCTTCCATCTTGGCGAGCTGCTTCTTCACCTTGCCGGCAAGACGCTTTAAAGGTGAGGACACCTTCAAAGACGACCACCTGCAACAATGACCAGCAAGTTAATGAAGGAGAGACCTTAATTAAGCTGAAAATATCTTGTATGATAGCACAAGCAGATCTCAGTTTACAAACCGATAATTCTTGTTTCACAAGACAAGCAGAATCGAGCAGTTTCAGCTCTTCCATAAACTTCTAACTCCTGAGCAGTTTCAAAACAAAGCAATTCTAAACTTGAGCTAGTGAACAAGCAGTTTCAAAAAAAAGCAACGGATGGCGTGAACAATTGAATACAGCAGGACGGCGTGAACAATCGAATACAGCAGGACGGCGTGAGAAGAAGTAGCAGGGCTGGGAGGATGCATACCAGCCATGGAGGCGCTTGTGGATGTTGACGGTGTACTCCCTCGTGATGACCTCCTCCTTCCTCGGCGCTCCGCCCTTCTTCTCCTAGAGACGGGAACGGCCTCTCCGTCTTGCCCGCTGGGCGGCGCGCTGGCGGCCGCAGACGCGTCGGTGGTGGTGGATGAGACGGAGGAGACCGAGGAGGTGTCGTCGCCGTCCCGGCGGGACAGGAGGCAAAGGCGCCGAACGGAGCTGGTCGCGAGGCGGGACTCGGGGCTAGACGCGGTGCGTCGGTTGAAGAAGAAGGAGGGTTGGATCGGGCGCCACGGCGGATCGGGATCTGGATGTAGGACGGAGAGCGGAGGTTGGGATCTGGATTGGGTGCGAGAGATAGTGAAACGGCGGTGTGGAAGGACGGTGGGAGGCAGACGGAGAGCGATGCGGTGGGAGCCGCCGTCTTGATCTGGATCGGGAGAGGAGAGAGAGAGGTTGCGATGGCGGTGGCGGATCTGGCCGTGGACTAGCCTCGTCGGCTCGATCTGGTGCCATGGGAGAGAGGGAGAGGTGCGGTACAAAGAGGGAGAGGTGCGGATCTGGACGGGGAAGGATCGACGGCGGTGGGGGTGAGAGGAGGACGGCAGGATTCCCGCTTGAGGTGGCGGCGGCAAGGGAGGAATGCAGCGCTAGGGTTCGTGCGAGAGAGAGGAGGTCACGAGGGGTGGGGGTGGGTGGGGTTCGAGAGAGAGGGGGGTTTGCTGCCGTGGGTTGGATGGATGGATGGATGGACGGTCAGATGGATGCCATGTCATTGATCCAAGCCACAAGTAACTTCACCAATCAGAATTTAGTTTTTGTACGGTTTTTTTTCCTTTTTTCTCTTATAGGGCAAATTTCCAATGTTATATCAAAATTCATGGCAAAGTATGTCCAAATGATCTCATATTTTGCATAAGTGTGCATATTGGAATGACAAACAATGTTGCCTAAGGAAGTTTTCATTTTCGTTGGACGAAAAAACCATTTTCCATTTTTCGAGTGCCCGAAAGGAGGTTTTTTTGTGAAGGAACTACCAAATAATTGTTGCAAAATTGGACCAAATCATTTTTATAAAATACTAGGCCATATTTAATGCACAATTGACAAAATGGTTGGGTGTAAAAAAAAATTATCCACCTCTCGTGAAAAAGACAAATTTCCGCCGATTCAGTTGGAAGCGGGTCAAGTTTGAACTGCAGCTGCCTCATAGTTTGCTATTTATTTTTTCCAAAAATCATTTCTAGGTACATAAGTATCTATTTAATCAGAGAAACACCAAAAGTTTTCCAAGATTCAACCACTAGCTAGGAACGGTCATTCCCGCCGTTTTGACCACATTCAAGCAGGCATAAAAATTCAAAAAAACAAAAATTGGGAAACCTTCGCATTGTGTCATCATATGTGGCCAAGTTCCTAGGAAAAATAACAAACTTGTAATCGGCAATTATTATAAAAAGTGTTCTCAAAATGAGCTATCACGTGTGGAGATCAATGGCTTTCAAGCCAAATGATCAATCTTATGGCCACATTCATGGCATAGTTTGTTCAAATGATCTCATATTGTGCACAAGTGTGCATATTGGAATGACAAACAATGTTGCCTAAGGAAGTTTTCATTTTCGTTGGACGAAAAACCATTTTCCATTTTTCGAGTGCGAAAGGAGGTTTTTTGTGAAGGAACTACCAAATAATTGTTGCAAAATTGGACCAAATCATTTTATAAAATACTAGGCCATATTTAATGCACAATTGACAAAATGGTTGGGTGTAAAAAATTATCCACCTCTCGTGAAAAAGACAAATTTCACGATTCAATTTGGAAGCGGTCAAGTTTGAACTGCAGCTGCCTCATAGTTTGCTATTTATTTTTTCCAAAAATCATTTCTAGGTACATAAGTATCTATTTAATCAGAGAAACACCAAAAGTTTTCCAAGATTCAACCACTAGCTAGGAACGGTCATTCCCGCCGTTTTGACCACATTCTGAAACGGGCATAAAAAATTCAAAAAAAAACAAAAAATTGGGAAACCTTCGCATTGTGTCATCATATGTGGCCAAGTTCCTAGGAAAAATAACAAACTTGTGTCGGCAATTATTATAAAAAGTGTTCTCAGAAATGAGCTATCACGTGTGGAGATCAATGGCTTTCAAGCCAAATGATCAATCTTATGGCCACATTCATGGCATAGTTTGTTCAAATGATCTCATATTGTGCACAAGTGTGCATATTGGAATGACAAACAATGTTGCCTAAGGAAGTTTTCATTTTCGTTGGACGAAAAAACCATTTTCCATTTTTCAAGTGCCCGAAAGGAGGTTTTTTTGTGAAGGAACTACCAAATAATTGTTGTAAAATTGGACCAAATCATTTTTATAAAATACTAGGCCATATTTAATGCACAATTGACAAAATGGTTGGGTGTAAAAATTTTTGATCCACCTCTCGTGAAAAAGACAAATTTCCGCCGATTCAGTTGGAAGCGGGTCAAATTTGAACTGCAGTTGCGTCATAGTTTGCTCTTTATTTTTTTCAAAAATCATTTCTAGGTAAATAAGTATCTATTTAATCAGGAATACATGGTTTGATGGAGAGACATCGAGGTTTGGACGGTGGCCGAGGGCCCAAACTCTAGAGCGCGTAAGCTCGCATGCCCGCCGCGTGGTCACCGCGTGACCGTGGCGTTGCCATGTGTTCTGGGTGGCCTAGACATGTCTAGTGGGTTGGTCACTCCCCATGTAGGTGCTAGGAAGAAAATTACAACATAAGATTCTCATGAGGAGACCGATCGGTGCTCAAACATGAATTAGCAGCCAAGTGTTTGATTAGTGGTACAGGAAATGTACATGGCTAATGGGCGTGAGTTTTGGCTGAGGATGATCAGTTACTAAGAAGACCGTCTTCACAAATTTTCAGCTCAAAAGGAGGAGCCTAGCTGGTACTTGCTTTGCAAACCACCACACTGGACATAAATACGAATGTTGAAGCTCGGCTCAAAATAATGAATGGATTGAGCTGGCATTTGGTGGAGGATGGTTATTTGGGCATAGGAAAGCACTGTAGAAAATGGATACTATTTGGACATGCCAAAGTGGTACTTCCTTCACAAACTGTTACTCTGAACAGAATAGGAAAATGAATATTTTTGAATTATTTTTGAACTAGGCAAGGAAGGTTTTACATATTTGACGAAGATATGACCCAAAGAATTTATGAGATTTTTTGGGAATTTTGGGAATGAAAGAAATATAGGTTTCTTCACAACCTAGGGCAAAAGCGCCACATGGACATGCCACATAGGCAAAGCCCGATGAGGTGGCGCCTAGTCATAGCAACCCACCACAATTTACAAGGCTATGACCATCTATATTGGTCGTTAACAACTAGAAATAAGGCAGCGGACTAGCGCTGTTTGCTTTATGACCTTTTCGTGTGAGGAAATAACGACCTTTTTGACCAAAATGGTCGCAATGGTTTAGGGTTTGGAGCCCCCCGAACAGCTTTTGACCAATTGGTCTGAAATGGTCATAAATTTATGACCAATTCTTCGAGGGTCACTGACAGAAGGTCATAAGTTGACATATTTCTTGTAGTGCGAGCGAGGACGTTCCTTCGAACCGAACACAAATGGGTTATTTTTTTCCAAAGGAAACCTGAACTACAAAAATTCCTCCAGAATTCCTGCAGATGAGCGGGCCTTAGTGGCGAGCTTCATGTAGAACAACAGGGCCATGCCCCCTAGCAGCCGAATTCGATTAGGACGAGATCCCTGTTGATGATTCCTTGGCTGAAATTTCTTCATCTAGCCATTGGACGAAGACAAGCAAGACGGTTGTGCGTTTCTCTCTGAGGTTGGGCTAGTCCAGCGAATCTCGTGCCAAGCATGCCGTGTCGATGCATTTTGCTTTTACCTCGATTGCTTGCAAGACACTGTGATTCTTTGTTAAATGAAATCGAGAGGAGATCTCTTTTATCAAATAATAATAATAATCTCAGTTGCTTGTGTCAGCCGATTAATGTTTAAGCAACTGAAGCAAGTAGGCAAACTAAACTACATAAATAGCAACGACCAGAAAACCGCACAAACTACACCGAAAGAGACCAACACGAGAGGACCTAAAGCTTCCTGAACTAGAACCACTTCTCTGCCGTAACAACGTGAGGATGGCTATGATATAAAAGAGTAAAAGACGGTCATATACATGGTTTTGCCCAAAAGGATGCTACCAAAAGAGTGAATCCACCATCTTCTTTGAATGTCACATTGTGAGACCTTTTCATCTCTGGCTGATCTGTCTTTGCGACTTTGCCCACCCTTACTCCTTGATGCGCCACCGTGTATATGACTAAGCTATTCATTATGTTTGCTTGCGGGTAACTTATTACGGTTGGTTACGTGCTCTTTCGAAGGTGGAGAACACGTGCGGAAGGAAAATATTGTCGGTTGTGGCGCGGCATAGGATGGATTGACGGTTGTTGCTTTCCGAACCGCGCAAACCCTTCTAGCATGGTCAAGATTATCAAAATGGAGGAGGTAGCACTATGTGGCTGTTTGTTTCCTTGGTATCTGAAATGATGTCAAGCACTAGCTAGCTTTAGGCTCCGTTTGGAGCAGAGGGTAGAAAACAAAGGAATTAAAAAATGACAGAAAGTGCTTTGCGACTAGAGTAAACCTTGGAATGTGGAACACAGGATGCGTAACGAGCGAGGACGTTCCTTGAACCGAACACAAATGGGTTATTTTTTCAAAGGAAACTCGAACTACAAAAATTCCTCGAATTCCTGCAGGTGAGCAGGGCCTTAGTGGCTGAGCTTCATGTAGACCAACAGGGGCCATGCCCCCCAATCCCTCCTTATTTTTGCATCCATTGAAGAATATGCTATGTTTTACGACTTAGGTTTAACTAGTGTTTAAACTAGAGATTCACCCCTCCTTCCTTATTAATTAGCTCCGTGGCCCCGTCTTGGATTATGCTCAAAGCTCTATCACTGGCTAGCTTAGTTCATGTGTTTGTGTACTTGTATCAATCAATGCAAGACGTGTGTAAAAACATGGGGTTACTTTCAGAAGTATACAATAAAAAGTGGCCTTATTCTTTGTATATGTATATTATTGTTATTATTATTTGAAGAAATTGTATTTTTTTTCTTACGCAAGTACTGCCTACGTTTAAACTAAAATCACGACACTTATTTTGAAACAGAGGGAGTAGAAAATTGTAATACTTGTGTAGGCAGTTCAACTGACCTGGTCGAATGGATTTCAAACTTTTTTTTAGGGTCTAATGGATTTCAAACTTTCAATCCTCGGCCCTGGTTCCGCTTTTGGTTGGCATGGCAATTCGGCCCGGCCCGGCCCGGCCCAACCAAAGTAGCCACCGTTATCCTCGTCAACCGATCCAATTTCCTTCCAGGGACATCCCCATCCCAGCTCTCGACGGCGGCCGACGACAATATGGATGTCGCCGTCGCCGCCGCCCTGGTTCCCGCCCGGACCGCAGCCCTCCGTCTCCCCGCACCCACCACCGCCTCCCGCCCTTCCTCCGTGAGGCCCCTCACCCCGACCGCCGGCCGTCCAGCTCGGCTCCTCTCGCTCGCCCGCCGCGCGCCTGTCGCCGCCGCCTCCCTCGGTAACTCTCTCACCGACCCTTGTCTTTTCCCCTTCCGTTCCTTAAAACGCTGCCCGACTTCAGTTAACTCACCTGCCCATGCCATTGGGTAACACTCCAGTTACACTGTTGAGCTGCTGTGTCCAGCTCTGAAATTCCCTGTCAGTTCCAAGTTACAAGTGTTATAGCTATCACAATGCCCATTTTTACTCCGTTGAAAGTAACTAATTTATACTAGTTCAGTTCCATGGTCGCGGAAGCGCCGACATTAGGTAGTAGTTACTTCACCCGACCTGTATGCGGCAAGCAATTTATGGCCTCCGGTCATGGTGGAATGGGTTATCAAGGGACAAGGAACAGATTTCAGTACCTGGTGAAGTAAATTAAGTTATCTAGCTACTATGTGCTGAAAGTTATATATATGACCGATGGAGGCTCTGGGTTCGTCCTCTTTATCTCCAGATGCCGAGTTCTTTCCACAGTCGTCCTCTTTATCTCCAGATGTCGAGTTCTTTCCACAGCCATGTGTGCAACTAAGTTACCTTTTACTTCCCTTCTTTGTTGCTGCTAGGGGTATCCCAAGATACAGGGCTTGCGATGCCCGGTGCCGACATTGTTACCCAGAACGATCTAATCATCGTCGGCCCAGGTGTGCTTGGGCGACTGGTTGCCGAGAAGTGGCTAAAGGTATGAATACCCGTGGCTAAAGAACTACTTTATGATATCAACCTGTTAAACATAATCATGCCTTGGCTAATTAAGTACTCGACCTCGTCTTCTATAGGAACATCCAGGATGCAAAGTTTATGGCCAGACCGCAAGCACAGACCATCACAGCGAGCTAACCGATATTGGCATCATTCCCTCCTTGAAGGGATCCACTATCTCTCAAAAGGCTCCATATGTTATTTTCTGCGCTCCTCCATCTCGTTCTGATGATTACCCCGGCGATTTGAGGTAAGCGAGTGTGATTGTAATGATGGCTCCATGCAGTAGATTTGGTACCAATCTGCAGTTTGTGGTCACTGCCTGACGTCTGGGCTGTTTGGGTTGAGATCTCACATCCGTGTGAAACTGAATTATTTGAAGTATGGAAGTTTAATTGCTGATATGAACCTTAGGGCACATGAACCATAGCGAACATTGGTTGAGATGAACACATTGACATAATGACATTCATGTTGATGTATTTATGTATGGTCCACGATGGTGGCATCAAACATGAATCAAGCTGCTAGACAATCTGAGACGATGGCTGATCAGATATTACGGAGATGGTCGCTGTAGAAGTGCAATTTAGTCTCTAGTAATGGATGTGTCAGATCTAATATTGGCAATGTCAGTATCATAGTGCTATACGGAGTAGCTGAGGGAAATATGTGGTGTAACATGGTTGAGCCAGGACTTTCTGGTCTTTTGGTTTTATAAATAAATTAGGTGATTTTATCTTGATTCTAATACAGCTACATATGTGCATACTGCTATGGGACTTCATATCGTTGATTTTTTTTAGTTAAGTACTGCATTTTAGATGTGCACTGTGCTTGGAACAGCTAACTCCACCAGGCCCTAAGATTTTATGATTTACCAAAAACTGTTCCATGGATTATTGGACAGTTTCTTCTACGCAATCTGTAAGGATCTGTTATTACTAGTATTATATGCAGATGGGTGCCACCAACCTTTTTCTGATGTCAACACACCCCTGTGCATCATCAATTTGGTTAGTAGGATATTTTTTTCCATTGTTAAATGAATTACACTAGCTTTGTAGGAAAAATGCAAAGTTGTGCATCTCAATGAACTGGTAGAAAGTAACTAGACTAGTTTCGCTGTGATACTGTGCAGTGTGCATCTATCTTATGCTAAACAAATTGCATATCATGGGCATGTGATGTATCCTCATTTCAGAAAATGCATGCAGAGTGGCTGCCTCAAATTGGAATGGAGAAGGTTCTTTCCTGTTTACGTCGAGTACTGCTCTCTATGACTGCAGTGACAACAGATTGTGCAACGAGGTATTACTGCTAGACTGCATATTCTGAAGAGATCATAGGTGTCTACCAGTTGTTGCTCTTTTGGGTGATAAAAGCTCCGCTAAATGAAAATAGAAATTTACAAGTCTAATATAGTATGCAACTTCAGATTTGTTATAGTTTGGGAGTACAAGCATTTCTTAGTTTAATTTTGCAGTTGAAGAATTTCTTACCTAGAAACACACAACTAGCTCCTAATATTTTCTGAATTTTATTTTAATTGTTTTTACCATGTTTTTTTTCTCTTCATTGTGCAGGATTGTCCATCTATTCCAGTTGGCAGGGGTCCTCGTACTGATGTTCTTCTTAGAGCAGAAAATGTTGTTCTGGAGGCAGGAGGCTGTGTTCTCAGGCTAGCAGGACTTTATATATCCTCCACCTATAAATATTGGTTATTTAAAATTGCAAGCATGAACACAGAGCTTTTATACTCCCTCCGTACCAAAATATAAGACGTTTTTGCAGAGGTAGTACAATACAAGATGAATATAACTCATACAGTATTTCCTTGACTTAAACACACAAAATAGATAGAGGTGCTCACTATTTCTGGTTGAGGAAGGGAACACTGGACTCGCGACCAGACCATATTATCAATCAGATCCATTATGAGGTTAAATCATAGAAATTTACCCCAGATTCATCCTTTTTATATTCTTTTTCAATCTTATCATAGCAAATGATCCGGCTTTATTGATTTATTAAGCGAAGTACGTCAGATCAAACAAACAGAAACAACTCTATTGATTAATTAAGCAAAGTACGTCAGATCGATCAGCATTGTGTGAGTTGTAATGTTATGTTATGTATGTTCAGGATGCTGCGTCCCTTGCAATTGCCATTATGAAAAAGAGACCTCGGGGTCGTATATTTTTGGGCTGTGACAATAAGCCTCTTTCCAGGTTAGTACTAAGCTGCTTGTTTACATAAACTGGTTTTCATCTAGTCTACCTCGATTATGTCAGTGTATCATAGCTTTGCTAATAGCTGAAAGGGCAACTCGTTCTTTTAATTAAAATGAATGAATTTGAACTTTGCAGGCAAGAAATAATGGACGCTGTTAACAAAAGTGGGAAATTCAACACGGAATTCCACGGTTTCACTGGTTAGTTTCCTTCCTGTAAATTCACATACATGAAAATCGAAACACGAAATTCGACGTGTTCCGGTGCGCATACATCACCATTTCTTGTAATAATATTCAATCCACCTTCACTTCAGGTACCGACGGTCCATTGGGGAAGAGGATGGAGAATTCGAAAACCCGGGCGGACATTGGGTGGGAGCCCAAATACCCAAGCTTCACAGAGTTCCTCGGCATCGACAGTTAGTACCCGGTCGCATATGGTGAGCAAATTTTGTTTGTTACGCTGAGTGAATAGCAGGGTGAAGGGGATCATACGGTTGTGTTGTCGTACCCCCGGGTTTTGTTGCCCCAGCACAGCAGTTTTAGAAACCTTGCAAACACTGCACAATGGTGTTATAGCGGTGTATATTTGTTCTGCTAGGTGGTCATCCTCTGTTCGATTTTCTGACACACTTGTTGCGTTCGTCTATCCGTCCGTTTCCTTTCGGTCCGATGCTCGTTTTTTATCCACGTTTCTGAGCACGTTTGTTCTGAAAGTGTTTACCGATTTTGGTTTCCTGGTACAGCATGGCCTGAACTTTGGTTCGAGGTGCGTTTTATAGGTCTTCATCAAAATCATTTGGTTGATAGCAGTTGCTTTCGGTCAAACTGGTGGCGCCACTCTGAACTGAAGTTTTGTCCGGAACCACGTCTGAAGTGGAATTTCCAATGCTTTCAGACAGTGACATCCCACCAACAACACAGTAAAAAGAAAAAACTTGAAAAAAGAAAAACTATTTATACGTGAGCACCTGCAAAATTGCAACAGGAATGTGGTGACAACCTTCCTTTTATTTTGATTTTTTTTCCTTCTACATCTAGTGCCTGACATGTGGGCCCCGGTGTCCATACGCCTGCCGACTGCCGTCCTCGGACCGGCCTAGCCGCCCGCCCAGCTAGATAGCCGTGTTGGACCCGTGCGCCTGGGTGTCAGTGCTGCTGCTAGTAAACAAGTGCTCTGCTTCCGCCCCTCTTCTCCCACTTTCTCCACAGTCCAAGCAACAGAGCATCACAAGATTCAGAGAGAGCGTCTCCATCTCCCACTCTCGGTGGCAGAGGGGCAGAGGGGGTCGACGCCATGGGGTCGGGATCTTGCTGCTGCATCGGCTGCGGCGGCAACGACGACGACAGCGGCGGCGGCGATGGTGGCATGGGGCTGGACCCCAAGGGGTTCCTGCTGGCCATGTTGATCGCCCTGGTGCTCGTCATGCTCTGCCACATGCCCAAGCCCCGCCGCAACAACTACGTCGTCTACCGCTGCTAGCCAGCCACCCACCCAGATCAACCAGCTCCGGCCGTCGATCGCCGGCCGGCCGATGGTCGAGGTTTGACCGTCGACCGGCGGTGTACTCTGGAAGATCGATGATGCCAAGTAAAAAAGGTCCCCTTCCCTGCCCTCTTTCTCTCAATCTTTTGTAATAATACAGTAGAAACGTAATTAGCTGAGATTTACTGCTGCTGCTCTCAAGTTTGGCCGTCGCCATGCCACACAAGTGTGCATGTACTAGCACGATAACCAAGCAAGCGGCCACTGCCGGTCGATGATATAATTGCAGAAAGATTTTAGATCCGTGCTTGTTTGTTCCCCTGCCTTCTTCTTGTAGTTTGCACTGCTTCTTGTGCACAAGAAAGAGAACCTTCTTCTGAGTTCTTCGTGGTTGCACCTTGTTTGTGTTTGTTTCTTCAGAAACCATGCCTGGATGGTCTAGTTTGATTCAGTCTACAACTTTTTTGTTCTTGGTTTTTGATGATACAGTACTTAGGAATGAACGAATGAATCGTCAAGCAAGTAAAAAAGATGTTAATGTTAACTAAGTGGGCCAACGCAACGCACCCCATGTGCTTGTACGTTTCGATAAATCCCGACTCTTATTTTTTATCATGTAAACTCTGCTTCATGCTGGTGAGCTCGATAGTGCTCCTCCTGACCGAAGAACTCGATGTTGATGCTTTTGTTGTACGCTAAATTAAATGGCTTGGGAATTGCCAGGGAATTTGTTTTGTTCGCAAACAAATTCTTTCTTGGTCACACGATCCAACCAAACTGCACATTCCTCGCCGCTTTCACACGCCTGCCTGAAGAAAAAAGAGAGAGAGAGAGTGGAGGCTGTGAAACGGCGACGCGGACGTGTGTTACTCTGTCCACACACGGACTGACGGACACACCACACCATATGGCCATCGGCAATAATTTTGTTTCTAAAATGCAACTTATCGATTCAGCCGTCATTTCTGACATGTTGCTTGTTGCATCTAAAGATTTTTTCGAAGCGGCGCAATGCATACGTCAGATCTACGGAAAACTGCATATGCATCTCGCTGTCTATCGAGAGGAACGTCACCTTTCGCGAAAAGAACATTTCGTCTCGATGATAAGACTGCAGCAGGCAGCAATCAGCGCGCGGAGACAGACATTTCACATCTGTGGCCGGCAAGCCCGATTCGAATATGTAGCTTTCCGATTCGAATTGCCCTCCTCATCAGGATCGAGCTATATATTTCCCTTGTCTTGTCTGTTGATGCACCAATCAATCACGTACGTCGTCACAACTCGCAAGTCGCTGTTCCGCGGACGCATCTCCGGATGCCGCGTGCACACGAGCTAAAGCAAGCCGGATGACACGGCAGGGGCCGCCGATGATTCATGGCGCCTCGCCGTGCACGTTCGGCTGTCGGATATATATAGGCAGGTAGGCCTTTCGCTGGTTGCCGACCTGCCGACGTGCGGGACAACGCGGAGAGATCGAGCGAGCACAGCGGAGGAAACCGGCCGCCGCTTTTGCTCCTCCGGGAACCGGGAAAGATCTCGTCGTCGACCGCCGGCCCACGAGGAGGAGCCTCGGGATTCGGTTCGCCGGGGCCGATCCGGTGAAAACAAAAAGAATTTTGGACGCTCTGAGCTGAGCCTACTGTTCTCTGCACCTGGGATCCAGTAGGTATAGAAAAACTGAAGAGAGATAAATAAATCGCCTACATGGCATGCACAAATGCGCGAGTAAATTACATAAAACCACCATTTTAAAGGTTAGGTTTACGAAAAACACTATGTTACATTTCTTTGACAGAAAACACCACGTCTTGTGTAATCATTTTGAAAAAACCACTAATTAGCAGATCTGACTCTGTTAAGCAAGATTATGACAGATGGGGCCCGCCGGTCAAACTGACATGGCATCGGTTAACATTTCACATGTAACGTCGACGTGTGGTAACGTTATCATCATGTGCTGCCTTGTGGGGTCCACCTCACTTGTAGAAAAACGACTTTTAGTACCGGTTCGTAAGGACCTTAAGTGTCGGTTCTGGAAACCGGCACTAAAGGGTGGGAGACTAAAGGTCCCCCCCCCCCTCCCCGGTTCAACACGAACCGGGATTAAAGTTTTTTTTGAATATTTTTTTGAAATAAAGCAAAACAGCTCCCTATTGGGCCGGCACACCTGCATCGACTAGAAACCCAACCTCTAGTTGGGCGGGATGCAGCCGTGCACGCATTAATAGGCCCCACTGAGCGAAGACTTGCAATAGGCCCACAAAGGCTGCTTAGAGAGGAGCTCGACAAGGTAGCATGGCGGGGCTTATAAACCGGTCTGAGCTCCTCTCAACTAGCGAGTGGGACTAAACATTGTGCATTCTGGTGGTGGCAAGCACCACTTTTAGTACCGGTTGGTGGCTCCAACCGATACTAAAGGGTCATAGCCTTTAGTGCGCAGGTTGGTGCCGGCTGGTGGCTCCGACCGATACAAAAGGGGGGGGGGGTCTTTAGTACCGGTTGGAGCCACCAACCCGTACTAAAGGCCATGACCCCTTTAGTATCGGTTGGAGCCACCAACCGGTACTATAGGTCACAAATGAACCGGGACTAATGCATAACCGTTCGAATCGAGACTAATGGTACCATTAGTGCCGGTTCATTTACAAACCGGGACTAATGTGTCTCACGTAAAGTAGTTTTCCTACTAGTGCCTGTCATTGAAAAAGAAAAAAGAAAAAAAAATCTACTTCTTCTCCACAGCCACTGCCCGTCCCGTCCCCAGACAAGATAAGGGTCGTCGTTGCCACGCCCAGGTCGACGTAGAGGCCGCCGTTGACGTGCCTAGGTTGACGCAGAAGGTCGCCGCCAATCCCGACCCCGGCCGAGGCAAAGGCCCGCCCGTCGTCGCCGTTGCCGCACCCAGGGTGAGGCAGAGGACGCCACCCATCCCGGCCCCGCCCCCCGCCATGTTGGAGCTCCCCAACCGCCCGCCGCCATCCGGGGGCGGAGCGGCACCTCGAGCGCCGGTCGCTGCCGCACCTTCCGCCATGCTGGAGCTTCCCAACCGCCCGCCACCGTTGCTCGACCCCCCAATCCCCCAATCAAGCCTACCCGGCGAGGCACCCCTGCCCTCTCTCCTTCCGCCTCGATCCGTCGCCGCCGCTCTCATCCCTCACCATCGACGAGACCGAACGCCGCTGCACACCATCGTCGACGACCCTGAACAAGGTCCCAGATCTGCAGCACGAGGCGGAGCTGCTGCTCCTCTCCTCCATTGTTAGCGGCGGAGCTGCTGGCTCTCCTCCATGGGTAGACGGCGGCATGTTTCGTTAACGGCACATGTGTTTTGACTAGTCAAAGTGCCCACTTGGCATAATTTTGCCTAGTCAGCTCCTGACGAGCGGGTCCATCTGTCATATACGTGCTCAAAGTGTTCTAATCCACCGATCAATGGTTTTTTGCAAAACCATTACACAAGAAGTGGTGTTTTCTGCAGAGAAGCTGTATCCTAGTGGTGGTTTTATGCAATTTAGTCACAAATCCGCAATAAAATTGGAGAAAAAAAACTGAACAACATAAATTTATAATTTTTGCTAAGTCGGGTAACATCTGTCACAAACGGGAACCTTGGGGGTAAAAAATGGAATTCCCTCTAAAAATAGTGTACATAGATTTGTTCCAAGTTTAAAAATATAGTGCACACATAAGTTGCATAGTTTAAACTTTGACCAGGTTTATAGGGGGGAAATCAACATAATCAATACCGTTTCTGGAATTATTTGTGTTACATAATTGTTGCTATATATTTTCAAGTGTTCACGATCCAAAATGCTTTGCAAGGAAGAGTGAAAGCCGCCAGACTCTTGAAGATGTGAAAACACGACAAAAAATCAATATATTTTTGGAAAAGAGCAAGCATTCACGATTCAAAATGCCTTTCCAAGAAAGAGTGAAAACCAACAAACTCTCGACAATTCGAATACAGGTGCGGTGAAAACAGTTGAGTTCATTGCAACGGGGGCTTCAATGCTAGAACATATTTAAATAGACTTATATGAAATGTTCGAAAGTATTCCACTTTACAACCCCAATCAACTGACGAAAAAAGTCAGTTGAAACTTTGTTAAAACCCAAAGCAATTTATATGAAATGTTTGAAAGCGTGTCACTCTACAACTTCAACCAACGCAGCCTGCAATGACAAAAATAAAATGGAGAAATGCACATCAAATTAGCTCACCATTCACAAAACATAACCATGACGAGTTCACATAGCATAACACAAGCAAACTTGTCTGGATTCGACAATGACTGCATGTTGTACGCACCTACTGAACATCTTATTCTCATTACTCATCGTGACACTGAGTCCATATACACCTCACGTTCAGATCACAGTGTGGTGATGGCTCTGATACAGATCACAGGAAACGACCCATCCATGTAGCAAAGCGGGACCATGCCAGGTCAATGGCTCCCTGATCCTTGACAGCCTCAGGTGATGTGTTCATGAAGGCATGAGAGCATCCAGGGTATATGTGCACTTCATGTGGTACCCCACAAGACTCGAGCTTCTCCTCCAACGACTTGGCCGCCTGAAACATCACCGTAACAATGTTTTCTATTTGTATTTCTATTAAGAATACTATTTCTATTAAGAATACTAAATTTTTTGTTATCCAACACTAATAAGTATATGCACATAACGTTTGAGGTAGCAAACTATTTTCTAGTTTCTAACTCCCTATTAAAGCAAATAAACCTCGATATTGTCTTATTTAACAAGAGCGATAACTGAGGTAAAAGAAGGTCTTACGGTCACGTCAGCAAACCCGACATAGGTGTCGAGCTCTCCAAAATGAGCCTGGATTGGGGCTAGAGCCCTAGAAGGATCAGCAAGCTCCGAGGATGGCGTCCCGTAGAAAGCAACAACCGCATCAACCTCCTGGACCAAAACTCCACTCGCAATTGCCAAAGCACCTCCCATGCAATAACCAGTAACACCAACCTAAACAAAATACATATTTAGGAAAACAATATGTCAATCATTACTTAGGTGTTGTTTAATTTGCAACATAACATAAACATGGTATGTGTTGCGATTTCATTGCCTCCATGAACCTAAATTGATTCTTTAATGCTTTTCTCATGGAAAATTTCACTTGTACACATGCAGTGGAGAAAAGTCAAATTATTTCTAGAAGACACGATCTTAGATATCACTAAGGGGCATAGCTTACTTATTCAGTTAACTGTCAAAAGCACACAACAAGGATTTGTGCAACAAACAAACAAAATGGCTACTTACATACTACTCCGTCCGATCCATATATAATAAGTGTCACAATTTTGAACTATATATATTTTTTGAAACGAGGCAAAAGATTTATCATTTTCATTGATTAAGAAGAAGAGAGTATTAGATTTTGCCGAATGGAGGGAGTATTAGATTTTGCTGAATGGAGGTATCACCCAGAATAATACAATTCAAATAATAATAATAATAATAATAATTTTTCCTTTCGAGAAGGAGGTTGAACCCCTGATCCTCTGCAGCAAAATGATGCACACAACAATTTTACTATATCAAAATTCGAATAACTAAAATCGACAGAGAAAATCTTGAAACATGAACAAGGGTCAAAAAGGAACCTACCTTGGGTGATCCGTTCTTATTCAGCCATTTAACTGAAGCCTGAATATCCTTGACTGCGCCGTTCCAGTCCAGCCCTTCCATCAGATGCCGAGCCTCGGCAGCATCCAAAGCGACCTTCCCACGGTACAAACTGATAAAGCACCAACACTTTGTTAAGCATCAGTTCCATAGCACTCTGTCTTGTTAGCAAATGGTGCACAGAAAGGAGCAGACTGAAGATAGTAAATGATAAATCGCCCTACTCTGGAATAAGTGCTCTGTATCCATCGCCGAGCTGGGAGATGTGGATGGCATGGTTCTTGACCTGGTTGTTGAGCCCCCACCACTCTTGCAACACTACAACTCCAGGGGCATTTTGTTTGCCGACGACATAGGCATCGAAGGCCTGCAGATGTACAGCATTGCACCAGTTTAGCGGTAAGATGTACTCCCTCCCTCCGTCGCAAAATAAGTGTCGCCGATTTAGTAGTATAAATTAGCAAAGATACGGAGCAAAAGCACCAAGAATCCAAGATAATGTCAGTGCTGGTGGCACAAGCGTACTGATAAAAAACAGTCTTCATGAATGATGGATGGTCTGAGGAGTTGCTCACCGTGTCCTCGCGCTGGATCCTGACCTTCTGGAACTGGCCGGCGGCGTCGGCGCCGGCCATGGCGGCTTGGGGCTTGGAACGGGGCGGGGAGGCGCTCCGGAGCAGTAGCTGAGCTAGGTGTGGCCGGCGTCTGCATGCGTCTCCCTTTTCTAGTTAGCTAGGTGAGTCTGCCAAGAGTGTGACTCGGCACCAATTGATCCTGGACCACGACATAAAGGGCTAGGCTTGTTGGCTGGTCATCAGGTAGACCTGCCAGCATGCATGCGCATAACTCAAAGCGTAGCGTTGAAGGGAAGGAAGGCGGTGTGGACGTGACAACAGCGGTTCCGTGAGAATGGGAATCACCAACGCCATGAATAGCAGTTGTTGCCAGTGTGTGCCATGTGGCATCTTTGCCGAGTTAACTGTGTGTGATGATCGGGAATCCATTGCATCCGCCCAAATGACGCATGGATCCGCCGTGAGGTGTGTCGCTGCTGCTTCATCGGAGACGGTGCGGTCCGTATTGGGGCTTTGGGTGGATAAATATAACGCTTTGGACGATAGAATTGAATGTTGATCAACCTTTGAACTTTTTGTTGTTCATAATGTAGGTCAAGATGGAGAATAAGGGCAAGGAGATGGTGTCGGCCATGGAGAAGGGCAAGGAGGGTGGTGCCGCCCTTGGAGGAGGTGCCACCCACGGTCGAGGAAGTAGTGGTGGAGGATCCCCCCGGCTACAAGCGCCGGAACTACGGGCCCTACAATGAGGAGGCAAGGCCAACTTATCCGATAAATTCATCTTCAATTATAGCAGTACAATGAATGTCAGAAATAATAAATTTCTCCCTCCCCTAGAATTCAACTGGGGTGGGCCCTTCATCACCCTATTATCACTCATAATGCTCCACACCATCCTGTTTATAAAAAAAATAAGTAATCTTTTGTAGATATAGCATTACATATATATATACATATCTACTCTTATTATATACATATGCAACTCGATCCTTTCACACACACTCTGTCCTCCAACTCAGGTTGTGTCGTCATGTCGTGCCGGTCTCTCCTCTCAGGCTCTCACTGGACGGCGTCCATGTCGACATCGAGATCTCGACCTCGTCTTGTGGCAAGCGCACCAACCACTCGCCGAAAGTCAGCCGAGTGGTAGGTCGCCACTCCTCAGTGCGTCATCCTCGCGAGATAGTCTTTGTAGCATTGCTGCACCTCCATGTCCACCGCCCGGCGCCTGGCCACCACGACGTACACCATCACGGAGACCACGACGACGGCGATCGCGGCCACGGACCCGAGCACCGCGAGCAGTATCACCAGCCATGATGACGACGACGACGTCGTCCTCTGCTCGTCCTGTTCGCGCCGTGTCCCGTCGCCGTCGTCGTCCGGGAGTCCGTCCACCGTCAGTTCCCAGTCATGGACGCCCACGACGAGGTCCCGGACCGTGGAGGCGTAGAACCCCACCAGCGCGGCCTGGGCGGGCAGGCGGTCGGCGAGGTCGAGCGGCGCGTCGAGGAGGAGGGCGGCTGTGTCGTTGACGGGCGGGTCGCCGGCGGTCGTGTCGTGGGCGTAGACCGAGAGGCGGTGCGCGGGGGCGTCGTACTCGATTCGCACGGCGAGCTGGCTGGTGCCGGCACCGGAGGACGAACGGTTGGGCGTGATGGTGACGTTTAGGCCGACGCCCGGTGGTGGCCGTGGCCCGTACGAGCTCACCGAGCCGACCTCAACGGTGGCGATGCCGTTGGTGGCGTTCGGCACGGAGGCAGCGAGCACGACCGAGCCGCTAGTGTTGCGGCGAGGGCCGTGCTTCTCGTTCCTGATGTTGAGCGGCGGGAAGCTGTCGAGGAGCACCACGAACGACACGGCGTCGGAGCCGCGGCCGTCCACGTCGACCGTGAAGGTCGTGTTGAAGGACGCCTCTTCGCGGGCGCCGTCGTCGTCCGGGGCGACGCGACAGAGCGCGACGGTGTGCGAGAGGAGCACGAAGCCCTCGGACTGGTTGAACTCCCGAAAGATCTGCGCGTCGAAGAGGAACGTGGCCGGCGACAGCTTGGACGAGTTTGTGGCCACCACGACGCCGTCGGTGGTCGACATGCCGTCGAACACCGGGAAGCTGTAGTAGCTGTAGCCGGAGAAGGACGCCACGGCGGTGTAGAGCTGCACCAGGAGAAGCAGAAGCGCGGGGGCAAGTTGGCGGGAGCGTGGCGCCATGCACCGACGTTGTCGATGTGCTAAGTAGGTGTGTACCCATGCAGTGGGCATGGACTTTATAGCCTGCCATGTCCATCTGTCACGTGTAGGTGGAGGTCGCCACCGAAGTGTCAAACTTGCGCGAGAATACGTGCGTGGGTGCGTTAGGTCCGTGCTCGTGGCCTATTTGCCTCTACATTCCATGATAGTGTAGATCATGCACACCATGCATTGGCACCGGCAGTCGTAGCCAACCAATCCTGCCGTGACACGAGATACAACTAGCAAGCAAATAACAAGTATATATCCCTATTTGACTACGCGCCGAGTGGTGTGGCTAATTTGATGCGTGTCATTTTCAACGCCTGCTAGTTGATTAGCTTCGACTATCTTTCGTCTCCACCGTCACCTTTCGGCTACCACCGATAACGTTGTCAACGCCATCCAATATCGTCAACTTCATATACTACTTTCATATACTAGGAGAGCCGTAGAACGCCATGCATCCACGTCGATATGCTGAATGTTCCAGCGCACGCGGTGGCTATGGATTTGAGTAGCACATCAGATCAGGTCGATGGCTGATGTGTAGGTGGCATGGGGAAGGATGTCAAACTCTAGAGAGAATATGTGCGTGGGTCAGCGGCGAGTGCGTTAGGCGTACTATGTCGCAAATATAAAATGTGTAAATGTCAACGGCGCGAACCTAGTACTCCTACTGAATATGTACTACTACTTTTCAGTGGGCTCGTGGCTTATTTGCACCCGGACTCTCAAAATTGACCAGACGGATATAGCTGATCTAACGGGACTCTTCAAAGCCCCCTTAAACATCCGTGTTGTTCGGCACACCTCACTCTCAGCCTATATATGTGCAATATGAAGGATTGCAGGCGTGTTCTAGCGGTGCGTCATGTAGGATTTGGCCCACCCTAGACCGCATTTTCTATTTCTTTATTCTTTTCTTCTTGCTCTTTCTCAGTAGCCAGGGGCAAAAGATGTCAAACCCTAGTGAGAATATATGTGCGGGTCAGCGGCAAGTGCTTTAGGCCGTACTACTACTTCCCGTGGGCTCGTGGTCTATTTGCAAACCCAGTACTACTTTCCATGTGATGCACAGCATCCTTTGGTCATCCCCATGGACCTACCTTCGTCTCCCAGGGCACCACATCGACCAATGACTAGAGCTCGAGCAAGGACTATCGAAGCTAAGGTGGGCTCCTCTCCGAACTAACACATTCTACAAGTGAGACATGACTGCGATCTCAAGCGGAGACCTTGTGTGTGGAAAGCCATGGAGCAACTACACCCAATGGACAAGAGGGCAAAAACAGCGAGTGCAAAGACCAAGAGGAAGAGCTGCCCCGAAAACTATGGCTCACGGACGTCCGACGACCTTCGGAGTTCGAACGACAAACGACCTCCAGACGTCTGATGCCTGGAGACTCCACCAACCAGAAGGGCCAGCTGACGAAAGCTACAACGGACAGACATCCGACGAATCCCGGACGACCGACACGCTCCAGCGTCCGGACATCCGACCGTCTCCGGAAATCCGATGACACATGTCCAGAACGAAAACGACGGAAATCCGAGCCCGTCCGGACGACCGACACCCGGACGACCATCCCCGTCCGGAAATCCGACGTTGACTCTACAGAGCCAAAACGCCGGACGTCCAGACCATTCCGGACGATCGGCAACGTCCGGACGTCCAACACCTGTCTATGCACAGTGTTTCGGGCCAAGGCTCTTGTACCCATTCGCCCCCCCTCCCTAGACTATATATAATCCTCCTCCCCCCTCTTTTTAGGATTAGCATTGTGATAGCTCATTTTGGAGATAGAGCCGGTGGGACAACTAGAGTGCCAGCCCCTCCATTTCCATCGTGGACCTCACTTTCACCGGCGAACGAGAGGTCGTGAACTCCTCCGAGGATGAGTAGGGCATTATGTCCCAAGTGGGCCAGTCTGTCTCCCATGTTCTACAAGTCCTCGCGGAGAGCGCACCTTTACTTCATGGGTCTTGAATCCCACAACGCCCCCCGTTGCCGCTCATGGAGACGACAAATGGAGGATGTGATCACCGATGCGGAATACAAAGGAAGTGAGCAACGAGTGCAGCCGTAGCATGGGTTTACGCCTGATCGCTCTTTTAATGAAAAATGTCTGGATTGTAATGAATGTGCTTCGGTTTATATGAAAAATCAGCCTGTTTGCATGAATTTCGTTCGGTCTATTGAAACCAGGTTTGAAATGTATGTGGATAGCGTTGGATGACTGCCTCCCGCATCTGTGTCCGTGGACTGCCCCCTCCCGCCTTAAGTCTGCGGACGGATGCGGGAGCAAATTTACGAGCCAGTGTTGGTGATGCCCTTAAGTAGGAAACGTAGAAAACCTTACGGGGCACGCCTATGTCTCACATATAGCGAGACGTAGGGCAGCCTCGCATGAAGCCAACGCTAGCTTGGGCCGGCCCAGAGCGTGGGAGGCCACGAACCTCAAAAGGCCTCGGTTGTTTTTACTTTCTTTGTTTATAATTCCAAATGTTCTAAATATATTCTTATGAAAACAGTATACATAAACTGTTGAAAAATGCTAATCATGTATTTGAAAATTGTTAAATGTGTATATAAAAATATTTTTGATGTACGCAAAAAATATATAGGAATAATTTATACGAAAATGTACAATGCGTATGGAAAAAGTATAGACAAAAAATAAAAAAAGTTTTCAAAATGTTAATCATGTATTTGAAAATTTTGAAATGTGTATATAAAATTATTTCGGATGTATAATACTATGGAAAAGGTAGAGATAAAAAATATATGGATTAAAAATGTTAATTGTGTATTCCAAAATGTAAACTTGTATATAAGATTTTTTTTCTAATGTATGAAAAAATTGTACAATGTTTATGTGAAATGTAGACATAAATAAATATCTTTAAAAGTGTTAATCATCTATTTCCAAAATGTTAATGGTGTATGTAAAAAATGTTCATAATGTATATACAAAAAATTTAGACAGTTGTTTTCTAAGAAATGTTGATCATGTATTTCCAAAATATTGAACATGTACATAGAACATGTTTCTGATGTGTTGAAGAAATGTAGAATATTTATCAGAAAAGTAGACATCAAAATCATATACGTTTGAAGAAGTGATAATGATGTATTTCAATTTTTTTCAACATGTATATAAAAATGATTTTGCTGCATACAAAAAATGTACAAAGAAAAATGAAGAAAACCAATACAAAGCGAAAAAGGAAAAGAAAGAAAGGATAAAAAAAGAATAAGACCATGTGAAACTGAGAATGAAACAACAAAAACCGAAGGGAAAAAGAAAGGAAAAAACCAGTAAAAACCATGAAATATACGAAAACGCGTAAAAACATGCAAATAGAAAAACCAATAAAACCATGAAGAAACTAGCAAAACAATAAAGAAAAACATCCAATGAAAACCGACAAATACAATAAAGAGAAAAGGGAAGAAAAAGGGGAAAGAAAAAAAAAACACCTCTATGGATGCATGCACACACGGTCCCGACGAGCATCTCTGAGATATTGAGCCAGCACATGATTTTGATATTGACGAAGTCGTCATAGATGCATTTGTAGTTAAAGGGAACGTTTCCTCCCACAGAACGCACGTCATCGGATGCCCTGAAATAAATCGAAGAAAATGTGAGCACCAGTGTCATGCCCAGTACTTGAATTCCCATGGGCAGGGGAGACCACTGTTCTCCAAACCATCCAACTACAGGTTTGTTCACACAACATTGGAGATGCCCACGATGTTATTTCTCACACAAGTAGTTCTGGCGCAGTGGTATGTACACGTGCTTTACATCTGCAGGTAGCGTGTTGAGTAACCTGGCGCTTTTCTTTTCTTTCAATTAGAGCACTGGAATTTTTTTTTACAGGATTAAGGAACGTTCCACTACGCTAGGAGCCTAGGAGCAGGGTATCGCTAAACTACGGTTCAATACACATCATACTCCCTCCGTTCCTAAATACTTTTTTTGTAGACATTTCAAATGGACTACCACATGCAGATGTATGTAGACATATTTTAGAGTGTAGATTCACTCATTTTGCTCCGTATGTAGTCACTTGTTGAAATCTCAAGAAAGACAAATATTTAGGAACGGAGAAAGTATATCCAAGTGTTGAAGTTTTAAATTCAAAATTGATCTTAAATTTGATCGGTACATTGCAGATATCGTGGTAAGGGAGTATCTCAACCCCCTTCCCCTCCAACGAGGAGGAAAAAAAAACCCTCCATTCGGAATCCAAAACCTTGGTTTCAGCCCTGCCCGCCGTCGCTGCCCTCTCCGTCCTCTCTTAGTACCTATCAACCTCCGACTCCCATCCACCTCCAACGTTGTCGACGGCTTTGGGTCGTTCGGCCTTGCCGGTGTCCCCACGTACGCATCACTGGCGCTCGCCGTGCCGCCGCCGTCGGCCTCGAGGCTATCGCACACGGCTCTCACCGGAATCAGCAAGACACGATTGAAAACTTTGATTGCATGTGGAACAACAATCTCGCTGAAGTTTAGGATATTCGTCTCACCACGCGCAAGTGCATGCCAAAGCCAAGTACCGAGAGAAACGGCGGGTTCCGCATCACCCGGCCGGCCCATGCACATCACTTGGCCAGCTAGAGCTCAGCTAGATCGGCAAGATTCATGCATTTCGATCGACCTGAATACAAACATGTCATCTCCCTCGAGGGAGAAATCTGGGGCCGAGTGGGATCTGATCACCACAGTCGCTTTCTAGACCCATGGAGCTCATAGACTTTTTGTCACCATGTCCATGCATGACTAGGCCGGCGACCGGTCCCTGACCGGCGAGTAGTGTATCTGTGTATGTGCATGTCTCTGACCCGCGCATTTCCTGTGCAGGGTTGACATTTTCCGAACGACCACCTCCACCTACACACTGCCTCACCGGTCCGCTGATCTGTGTCCTTAAATCCGGCTGCATCCATCCATCCATCCATCCATCGGTGGCGCGCACGCAACGTGTTTGACATATCCGTCCATGTGGATGGCACCGTGCTCAGGGTCGGTCCTGACATTTCGGGGGCCTGGGGCGAGACAAAACCTAGGGGCCCTTAACATAAACACAACTATGCATTTCCAAAAATATTTTGAATCACTAGCAGTGGCGGCTCGAGGAATTTGCAACTGGGTATTCATGTGTATTTATTTTGCCAAAATCATTGCTGTTTTTCAAAAATTGTCACTTTTTTTTTGCCAAAATCAACACTGTTTTGTAAAAATCATGAGTATTCACATGAAGACCCAAGAATACCCCTAGCGCCACCCTTGATCGCTAGTCAAAGGAAATACAATATGTTTCTCTTTCTTTTTTACTATTTGTACAATATGTTCCCTTTTAAGTCTCTTCTTTACCAATATACCTGGTAGCTTTATTATTAAGTTTATCCTATAATTTCTTTCATCGTAATCAGCTATAGTAAAAACTGGCACCTAGCTAGAATATATAATGAATGATTTAAATGCCAACGATCACTCCCGTTGTCATCCACTTAGATGTCAGATTGTATTATGTATAGCCCCATATGGATTAGTTTATTCCTCTGTAGCAATTACCGGCAAGTCGCAAATATAAAAAATAATAGCCCCAATGATATCTATCCATTAACAATACTGATAAATCAACTATTAGTTTCCAATTGCAATAACGCAGAGGGCAATGTCGATGATCATTCATAACTTCAAGTCAACTACATATAAAAATAGAGATTAGAGACATACCTTGTTTTCTGTAATTGTCATTGTATCCTAACAGTAACAGTATTGATCTAGCCTCCCAGCGAGTCAGTGTGGTCCCGTCCGAGGCACCGACTGGCTATCTCCGACAGTCCAGCCCTCTTCCGACTTAGATCTGCTCCGAGCCGAGGCGGCACCATTCATGCATAGTAGTTGATGGATATCAAACTTGGCCATCTTGATCTATTCTCGCCGTCTTTTCTTTAGGCTATCTATTCTCGCCGTCTATGTTATTGTCGCTTCCCGTCAGTTCTATTTTTCTCACCAAAAATTGGGCACACAACTTTCGGCTTCTGAATTAAGGAAGGTGTTTTTCGCGGAAAGATTAAGTAAGGAAACTAAGAGCGGATTGTTTCCATAAGTGTGCCTAATTAATCGCATCTAATAACTGCTCTATTAAATAATTGGAAGGACCCTCAATCGTACTACTAGTAGCAGGAAGAAAGGAAGGCAGGAAATCAGGGAAAAACTAGCAGGTGCGGCAGCGTTCTGGGCAAGGCGCTAGGCTAATCACGAGAAGAATTGGGGGCCCCTTGGCACCTGGGGGCCCGGGGCGGCCGCCCCGCTCGCCCCCCCTCGTGCTGAGGCAACGGTCCGTGCTCTCACCAACTCTACCTCCTGCTGCTGCTTTGCTGCCTCAGAGCTTCCCGGTGTTCGACGGCAAGTCGACGGCAGACGGCGGCGGAGGAGGCGTTCTCCTACTATAGCTTCCCGGTGTTCGACGGCAAGTCCACCGCAGACGGCGTAGCGGTGGCCACCAACTCGGCCATGCTGGCGCCGGCTACCTTCCTCTTCGACGCCCAGATCTTCCCGCAGTTCAACCACTCCGAGGGCTACGTGCTGCTCTCGCGCCCCGTCGCCCTCTGGCGCATGGAAGACGACGACGCCGCCGTCCGCGAGGAGGCGTCGTTCAACACGAGCTTTACCGTTGCCTCAGCTGGCCGCGTTTCCGAGCCCGTCGCCTTCGTCGTCCTCCTCGACAGCTTCCCGCCGCTGAACCGCAAGAACGTGAAGCACGGCCCGGGCGCCACCACGGGCGTCGACGCAGACTCCGGTGTCTCCGTGCCAAACGCCACCAACGGCCTCGCCGCCGTCGAGGTCGGCACGGTGAGCTCGTACGGCCCGCGCCACAGGGGCGTAGGCCTCAACGTCACCATCACGCCCAACCGCACGTCGTCCGCCGGCCAGCTCGCCGTGCGGATCGAGTACGACGCCCCCGCGCACCGTCTCTCGGTCTACGCCGGCGACACCCCGGACCCTCTCGTCCTCGACGCGCCGCTCGACCTCGCCAGCCGCCTTCCGACCAGGGCCGCGCTGGTGGGGTTCTTCGCTGACACGGTCCGGGACGTCGTCGGCGGCGTCCGCGACTGGGAGCTGACGGTAGACAGGCTCCACGACAACGACGACGAGGCGCGGCGGGAAGAAGCGGCGAAGGAGAGCACGTCGGCGTCGTTGCTAGTGATACTGGTGGCGTCGATCGGCTCGGTGGCGGCCGTGGCAGTCGTCGTCGTGGCCGCCGTGATGGTGTGCCTCGTCGTGTCCCGCCGCCGGGCGCTCGACAAGGAGCTGCAGCAATGCTACAATGCCTATCACGCGGGGACTAGGCTCTGACTACTTTTGTACGATTCTTCCGTCCATTCTCTCTTGTATATATGCGAGTATGTCCTCGATTTCTCATGCATGCGACATTGTTTCTACACGCATGCATGGTCAATGCATGTTTATGCTCCCTCCCAAAATAAGTATCGCTGATTTAGTATAAAGTTATAAATGCCGCTGATTTAGTATAAGGTTATAACTTATAAATTGGCGACATATATTTTGGGACGGAGAGAGTATATCTTTTGCCGCCACCGTTCAGTTTAGATGGTGCATAAATAGATGGTGCATAAATAGCGGAAAAGATTTCGCTCCGCTTTGTACATAAAGGAACTTTGAAACCATACAACCGATCGAACGAAAGATACAAAAGGCTAACTAACAACTAACGAGCTCCAAATACACCAAGAACACTTGAGCATTGGAGCCCTCCACGAATATGAGGTGATCAAGCCATTGAAGAGAGGAAGTCGGGAGAGTTGCCCGCTGCCGGAGCACCGTCAACTCCCATGAAGCCACCCGATGTTGCTCCCTCATCCGACTCTACCTATGAAGAAGGCCTCTGCCTTCTCGCCCTGGATTGAAGGGCGCAACACCATTGGTAGGTAAAATTGCTCACCCCCGAGCAAGAAACAAGGCCAACACCATGCCGGTGGTCAGAAGACTGCAAGCACGACCACCTCATCTTGCTAAGCAAACCTCCGACATCATCATCGCCTCCGGCAAAAACCAACATGCTCACTGCAAGCTGCTGAATGGGACCAGCACCGCCGAGAGCTGCCCTACGCCAGATTTGGACGCAGGAGCCACCGCCACATAACCGCGTTGTCCACCCGACCACACACGCTATAGCCACAACGCCCCTCGCAAGCGCCGCGTCGCCCGCACATTGCTGCATCATGCGCTGCTTCATCGTGGTTGGGGAGGAAGAAGGACCCCCGCCGCCGGCCAACAGGAGGGGCTTTGCCCCGGTGGCTCCAACCGGCGGCGGCGAGAGAGAGGATGGGTGGAGGGAGAAGGCGTGGATTGGCTAGCACCACAATCCGAGTCGCCCGTGGGGACGTCATGTGGGCAAGGAGCAGTTTTTTCAACCCAGATGGCACATAAATCCAGTTCAAAAGTCAAATATTTTTAAATCTAACCAAATATAAAGGAAACTATCAACAACTACAATATAAAATAAGTACATTATAAAAGCATATCTTATGGAGAATATATTGTTAGAGATTTGATCGTATTTGTTTGTCTTCATATTTTTGCACTTACATGCTTGATCAAACTTCAAATATGTTGATAAGATAATAAAATGGCAAACCTATACTAGGTGACATGTGCTTGACATACTAGTGAAGTAGTAGCATTTCCATCGTGTTACTACTTTGATAATAAAATGGCAAAGTCGTTGGCTTTGGTTAAGTAGTGGTTGTCTCCGCGCACGTCACTTCTTTCCATCCACAGTTTGTGCTTAGACTTTGTGCTAACAAGGCATGGGTGCATGCACGGAATAAGCTGGTTGTACAACCTAACGCACTCTCACACCGGCCAGTTGACCAATTCATGCATTTTCGCTGAAGAGTTGACAAAGCCCAATGGGGCAAGTGGGCGGGGGACTGACTCCGCGGAAATGGAAAAGGATTTTTGTTCTTAGTTTTCAAAAGAAAAATTAAACGGTGTCAACGGCGGGAAGAGGATTCCCACATGAATATATTGCACTAGAGCGCGAATTAATAGATGTATTGTTGCAATGACACGGCGGCAACTTTCTTGCAGGGATCCGTTATGCGTAAGCGTCTAAGACCAAAGGAGGAAGTCGCCGGACGATGTTTCTTTCTCTCTCTCTCTTTTTTTTTGCGGGTGAACGATGTTTCTAATGGTATGACAGCCAGGTGAGTCTTGTCACGAAGAACATGAAGGATAAAAGGACCACCAAATGCCATGTGTCGTTGTCGAGGCTGTCAGGGGAGGTGACATCCAAGATTATTTTGCAAGTTTCAACATGCCTCTTGCAAGCTGGTTCTGATCATTGTCCTTTGCTTCTAGAAAATGGGGAAGATAGGGGATCAATGTAGATGGATGTCGAGAACCAATGTCTCGCCATACTTGAACAACACCCATGCACGCACTAAAGGAAGATGTGATAAGCTTCCTCGGAGGGGGGTGTCACAGTGTCACACCTTGGGCAAGAGCTATTTTGGGAAATGTTCTTATGGAAGTGATTGCTCTTGGAGCTGAGCCCATCACTGACTAGAGCCATCCAAAAATTTGAGTCCCATATAAGAGGTGCATTGGAGTCCACTTCTAGCTCATTTGCAAGCAACATGTAGGCTTGCCCCGAAGAGAACGGAGCCCCATGAACGAGGACACATGGTTTGATACACTGTTTGCACCAAGCAATGCAAGTCTAGAACTTTTTCGGGCCAATCATGCATCACAAGATGTCAAAGAGATAACTATGCACTATTCCATTGAGTGTACTTTCCATGAGCGACCTTCTGTGTGGTGGAGAGGACACGATAGTAAAACCGCAAAAGAGTCTTAATCACGCATCACGGACAGTTGTAGTTGGTCGTGAGAGATATGGTTAGTTTTATCCGAGCTAATTAACTAGGAGTAGCGATGACAGTGACATGCATGGAAGTTAGGACGAGCCGGTTGGTAGAGCAAAATAATTGGCCATGCGTATCCTTTGGCGTGTAGTAGTCAAATAGGGCATTTGCACTGTTATCTTTTTGTTGGTTTGTTTGATAGCTTATGCACCGTTCGGTGGACATACTTGTGTTTGAGGTGTCTGTCCCTAATCGGCTACTTGCTCGAATTAATGGTCCCTTTAGTATTTTGTGTTAGAGTTTGGCCATGGATTTAATTAATAAAATACTTTTGCATGTCACAAAAAATAGTAGCATTGGAAACCATGTTCAAATACGAATCCAATGATATAATTTTTTATGACATGCATTAACATGTGAGTTCAAATTTATGGTTGAATTTTATCGTAAAATACGAAGAGGACTAATAAATCAGGACGGAGGTAGTATATATTTGCCTTCTTCTAACGACGAGAATGGTTGGCCTCACAGAGTGAACATTATCGGGTGCAGACGTGCAGTATAGAGACTGTAGAGCAAGGGTGGCGAAATAACTCCCCAGCGCATATGTAATTTTAAATCTCCGGCGGACCGCTACGATCGAAGGAAGAGGATGATAAGCATAATTTTCAGTGTAATTTTACTTGTTACTGGTCATTCTACGTCCTGTTATCTATGGATTGTATTGATATTTGTTTTCATAATATTAATCAGATTAAAGATGCCCTTCAAGTGACTATTAAAAAGTTGATCATTCACTTCTGTCCTATGGATGACCAGGGAAGGTAACCCTTGTCCAAGATCCGCGACGGTGAGGTCTTCTACCCCAGTCATGGATGGTTCACATCTACCCTGCTTCTCATGAGGCGTCCTGTTCTTGTCTTCCCCAACCTTTCATCCGCAAATCAGCCCTCTTCAGTGTCTGGCCTTGGCGACACCATCTATTTTCTAAAATCAAACTTAGAACGAGCGTTCTACTGTATTTTTATTAAATGATAATATACAGAGTAGTATAGCACAACAAAAATAGAACAAAAGGTCAACCAATTCCAGCTCTCATATTCCCAAATGTTAAATATACATGGTGATGTGGGTAGTTGTGTTGCTAGCAGTGGATTTATCTATCTTCATTGATGGCTAAAGTCATCAGTTAAGCAACATATGACTTCAATGCATACACACAAGTCATACGTTGGTAACAAGGTGGACATCACAACACATACAATTATATATGAATCGAAGAGATATACAAGAATACAACACGGCATACAAATGTCGTGCATAGCTATATCAGCAAACAAAGGTCACGTGACAGAACATAACATTACAAGCATCATCCAGAAGGCACTATCCAAGTACGGATAAGAAGCAAATATGCCAAAGAGGCAAGAGAATTAATTAATGCCCACTCTGCTAATCCCAGGTTCCCGACCGGATATCATCCTATGATCATCGTCGAAGAAGAAGACTCCAAATGAACAACACATCGCTCTCACGTTGGAGCATCGCTTTACCTGTACCTGCACCAGTTATTATTGTGGTATCTATGAGTCATTGAGGCGCAACAATAACATTACCAAGGATACCAAGACTAGCAATACTTAATGAGTTGCAGCAAGCACTAAGCATTAGTAAACCAACTAGTCCTACAAGTACTGGAACAAGATGAGATAAATCATATGCAAAAGTAGAGAGCAGCTAGAATGATCAAGAGGTTATTCTAAACACCTACTTGCGAGTCATTCATAACCCACCGTGTTCTGTGCTTGATCCCATTGTCACAAGAAGAGGAAATCAGTTACGCCAGGGTTGAGCGAGTTTTAGTTAGTTTAGTTTGAAATTCTCTATAACCGCAAATTTTCAAGTCGTCCATAACCGTGGACATAGCTTTCTGGAAGATTTTACTATGCATAGGTGCTCCAACTCATCCATTATAAACTATCACATGCATACGTCGAAAACCTCAACAAAGTGTTGCCACGAAGCATCGTACGATTATTAGCGACGGTTGCCAATTGGCAGAATACAAAACCGCTAAGAGCATCTCAAGCCATTGGCCCCCGGGGGCACGTAAAAACGCCGCCTGGGGGCGAGCCGGCGCAGAAAACGGCCTGGGGACGAGTTGGTTCCCAGTCGCCGACCCCAGGGCCGCCCCCAGACGCCGTCTAATTTTTTTTAAAATATTCGGCAAAGTTCGGCTAAACTCGGCTAAAATTCGGCAAACTTGGCATATATTAGACATGTTCGCGGTTTACATAGCAAATTTATCTAAAAAAGGCCTAAACTAAGGGGCAAGAAAGTCGCTGAATGCGGCGTAGTCGCCGCCATCCTCGCCGTCGTCGGCGGCGGCGACCTTCTCCTCCTTGACGCGGCCGACCCTGCTGGACCCCTGCCCGGTGTCGCCATGGCGGACCGGTGGCGGTGGCGGCGCGTCGTCGTCGTCGCTGTCATCGAGGACGACGACGCCTCCTTCGTCGCGGCCCCGACGACGCTGTTCGAAGCGCTGGAGGGCGGCGCACTGGCGCGCCATCTCCATCTGGAGATGGTCGTTGCGCGCCCATTTCAGGGCCGCCTCGTCGTCGAGCTCCACGCCGCAGTGCTCCGTCTTCACGGCGGGAAGCCCCGGCTCCGTTTTCACGGCCGCAAGCCCCGGCTCCGTCTTTGTCTTGACGAAGCGCGGAGGAGCCGACGAGGAGGCGCGCCGACCGCCCTCGTTTATGACGATGCCGGCGCTGCGAGTGCGTCGGCCGAGCGGCGTCTCCACTGCGGGCTCGACCATGACGCCGAGCAACGCCGGAGAGCCGGAGTAGTGGGAAGAAGAGCGGGAGGAGGAGTGCGAGGAGGAAGTCGAGGAGGAACCGAACCTCCTGGGCATCCATTGCCCGGCGCGCCGACGGTGGGCCGGGGTGGCCGCCGTGGCAGGGTATGCCAACGACGGTTAGTTGCCTCCCTCGAGGTACGACAGCACGCCATCGAGCGTGCGGCCGGGGGCGCCCCACCACACGCGGCGCCTGTCGCTGTTCTTCACGCCTCCCACCACCGGCGCCCCGTTGGTGGACGCCAGCCTCTGCTCCTGGCGGCGCTCGAAGTACGCCGCCCAGGTCGCGTGGTTGTCGGCGGCGTAATGGGGGAGAGCGAGCTGCTACGCTGTGAGGGAGGCCCGCACGCGGTCGATATTGGTGGCGAAGTAGGCGGGGCACGCCTCGACGTCGGGCAACGGGGGAATGGGCACTCCCCCGTTGCTGAGTCTCCACCCCGTCGGCCCGGCGCGCATGTCTGGTGGCGCCGGGTTGTTCGCCTCGAACAGGAGTCACGCCTCCCACTCGTGAAGCGAGCGGCGGCCGAAGCCGTTGGCCGCCGCCGCGTCACCGGGGAAACGCGTGGCCATCTGGCTCGGGAGTGAGGGAGAGGGAGGGAAGAAGCGTCGGTGACAGCGCACGGGAGAGGGAGAGCTCAGCGGCGGCGCACGGGAGAGGGAGAGCTCGGCGGCTAGGGATGGTGTAGCCAGAGGCGAGGGAGGCCACCGTCTTATATAGTCGCGCCCGTGTGTACGCGTGACGGGAGGGGAGGTGTCGCCGCGCCGCCCCGTGACGGCGCCGCCCGTGATGAGGAATCAATGGCAAGGTTGACCGGCGGCGGCAAGGCGATAGCCTTGGCATTGATTTCCGCGGGAACCGAGGCGATGAGGGCGACGAAGCGTCCGTCTCGCTGACTCGGCTGGCCCGCGGCTATTTCGCGCCAAAACCGGCAAAAAACGGGCTCCTGGGGGCGCGACTGGGCCGTTTTTTCGGCGTCGGCGCGAAAAAATCGGCTGAGGAGGCCGTGTTGGGGGCGCGGCTGGAGATGCTCTAAAAGTTGTGTCCATGAAACATCTTCGAAATCCTAGGTTGTACTAGTGTTGGGTGCTAGTGCTAGTCAAAAAAGAAAGGGGCAACTTGAGATTATCGAATGGGCTACTCCCTCCATTTTTCTATATAAGGTCACTATCCTATTTTTTTAGATATCAAGAAAACAAATCCAACTAATAAGTATTACGATTAATTATGTGAAAAATCTTGCATGTTCTGAATTAATTAAACATGATACATGTGGTGCTGCTTTCTCAATAGTTGCATGCAATGTTTACATTTAAGCACCATTGTACGAGGCAAAAATCTTATTAGTCCTTCTTGGGACGAGATAGTGGCCATATATGCAAATTGTATTTTTGATAACCGCCTTGTTGTCCACAAGGTCATCTCGAATGGCGACCATACGTTGAATCGTTGACCGCAATGTAGTAGTATAAGATAAGACCGTATGCTGCGGGCAGGTACCTCTTGTAACCAAGCATATGTATAGACGGGCAGTTAAAGTATGAAAAGCATATATATTTTTCCATAAAAATGATAAATGAAAGCATATATGTATTATACAGAGTATAGTGCATGTAATCAGTGGCGGAGCTATGTACGTTGCTGCAGGGGCCATGGCCCCCCCAACTTTGATTAAAAACATGAAGGAAATTATTTCAGGACTGCTGAGTTTAGGTAAACTATAACATTTGCGCCCCCAAAACATACATATTTTGTGTTTGGCCCCCTGAGAATCTCGCCTAGCTCCGCCAGTGCATGTAATTGGCACTGGAGACAGTGCCGTCGCCCATCGAAAGGTGGTGGCGTGAATTGAAAGATTAACATGCGATGGAGACCAAAGATAGTGATAGTAGTGGTAGTAGTAGTAGAAGTAGCTAGTACTGAATCCTAGTTAATCACACATCATGATCGAACAGTTGTGGTTGGTGGCGAGGTGAGACATGGCTAATCAACTAGCGGGCGTTGAAAATGACATATGGTTGAAATTAGCCAAACCATTTGGCATGTAGTCAAATGCAGTAGTTATTTGGTTGCCACGTGTACATCGTGTCACGGCAGGAATGGTTGGCCTTAGATGTTGGGGCCATGCATGCACTGGTTTTCGCATTCAGTGAGATTTCGTTAAAATTCACTGAGTTTCAGCAATTTCATAGTACACTAGAATTCAAATACATATATTAAAAAAATTGGTCAAAACTAAGAGAATCTACAGTCGGGTCTCTCATACGCGTCTCAAACGCCTGGGCAGGTTGTCCAGTCAGTGACCGGTCACAAAAAATCGACCCAACCGGACCTATCAAACTGCGGACAAACGCCCAGGCTGACCGGCACCCCTCATATCCAACCCAAAAATAGGACGAATATGGGGTGGTCCGGGCACGCCCGGGCGCGTTCACCTGACAGGCCCGACCCACCACCGACCCCACAAAAAAAAAACCCAACCGGGCGACGAGCTCAAACCATAGCTCACTCTCTCCCTCTCTCGCTTTGTTCGCCCAAACCCCTTCCACTCCGGTTCCGATCCCATCCACCACCATGAGCAGCTCGTGCAGCGACTTTGGCTCGGAGCTCGACTACGAGGAGGAGATGGCCCTCACCATTGCCCTGGAGCGGTCCAAGGTCGAGATCGGCGGTAGCTCCGGATCTGGAGCGTCGCCGCACCTTCCACGCCGGCGCAGCGTGGATGCCGGAGCTGGACCCTCCCGACCCGCGCGCAGCAACGCCCGGTCGGCACAGTCCGCGCCGGCCTCGTGTCGACTCCTCCCCCCGGCCGCTCCTGCATGCGACCAGCGCTGGGTGCTTGTGCCCGTGCACTCCGGAGTCGGAGGCGCGTGCCGCGAGAGGGGGCGGCGGAGCAATCCGCGCGCTGTCGTCGCAGGACGAAGCCGAACGCTGACAATGATGCACGTCTCCTCTCCTAGGTGTACCGCTGCTCCCTCACGACGGCGGAGACGGATGCTCGCCGCCTTCGACGGAAGAACGCCAAGGCGCTCCGGCTAGCTATTGAGAAGTCAGAGCGCGAGGCGAAGGAGGCAGCGGCGGAGAAGGGTTAGGTGGTAAGGCTGAAGCGGGAGCAGGATAGGGCCGTCCGTCCGATGAAGGGGCTCATCGTCCTATCTGACTCCGACTCCGACGGCGGCGACAACTGCAGTTCGTCGTCCAACGACCAAGACCGTCCACCAACAGCGGACGCCTACAGTTGCGCCGGTGACCGGAAGGGCAAAGACCCTGCAAGGAAGTGGTGATTCCGGCACCCTCCTCCTCAATATTTATATCGTTTTTAGTTGTAGAAGTTTATGAACTTGTCCGTGGACGAACTATAATCTTCTGGATGTGGTGAAGTATGTTATATCCGTTTGCAGCCGATCTTGTGTTCCTTTGCAGATCTAATTTTGTTGTCCGTCATTTGATCACGTAGGATAGATCAACGTGAGCATGTGTAGTATGGATATAAGGCGCCGAATATGAGATACGCGGATGCAGAATAGCAAATATGAGGGGTGCCCGGTCTGCCATGTCCGGCTGTAGATGCTCTAGATGATTTTGCCCTTTAGCTGAAATGCAAACCACATAAGTAGTATCTTCAAGATATTAATATATTCTCTTTATCGAAAAAGCTGAAATGCAAACCAGAATCATTGAAATTAACTAGATTTCCATAGTTGCCAAATTTTGTTTGGAAACTGAAACTAGAAACTGCCCGTACCGATTCCAAGATGATTTACAAGATTCAGCCGACTCTGCGACCTGAGCACAGCATCTTCTGTGGTATGTTTGCTCAGGATGGATATGCTGTCCCGGTCGCCACTTGTCTCATGTCTAAGTGCACGTCACTGCCATCGCCTCCTCCATTCCTCTCCATGAGATCATGGAAAGTAGAGGCGAATAGGCCACGAGCCCACGGCAAGTTGTACCACTGGATTCACACCGTTGACGTACGGCCAAACGCACCCGCGCGCGCACATATTCTCGCTGCGATTTGACACTTCGGTGGCGACCTCCACATCTACACACGGCAGATGGACATGGTAGGCTATAAAATCCATGGCCACTGGATGCGTACACCTACTTGGCATATCGACGACGTGGATACATATATGGCGCCGCGCTCCCGCCAAGCAGTTCCGCTGCTTCTCCTCCTCCTTTTCCAAAAAAAGCTCTCTGCCGCCGTGGCGTCCTTCTCCGGCTACAGCTACTACAGCTTCCCGGTGTTCGACGGCAAGGCGACCACCGACGGCGTCGTGGTGGCCACCAACTCCTCCATGCTGGCACCGGCCACGTTCCTCTTCGACGCGCAGATCTTCCCGGAGTTCAACCAGTCCGAGGGCTTCGTGCTCCTCTACCGCCCCGTCGCGCTCTGGCGCGTCGCCCCGGACGACGACGGCGTCCGCGAGGAGGCGTCCTTCAACACGACCTTCACGGTGGACGTGGACGGCGGCGGCTCAGACGCCGTGTCGTTCGTGGTACTCCTCGACAGCTTCCCGCCGCTCAACAGCGGGAACGAGAAGCACGGCCCCCGCCGCGGAACGAACGGCTCGGCCGTGCCCGCCGCCTTGCTGAACGCCACCAACGGCCTCTTTGCCGTTGAGGTCAGCACGGTGAGCTCGTACGGGCCGCGGTCACCGCCCGGCGTCGGCCTGAATGTGACCATCACGGCTAACCGTTCGTCGTTCGGTGCCGACACCGCCCAGCTCGCCGTGCGGATCGAGTACGACGCCGCCGTGCACCGCCTCTCGGTCTACGCCCATGACACGGCCGCCGGCGACCCGCCCGTCAACGACACAGAAGCTCTCCTCGACGCGCCGCTCGACCTCGCCGACCTCCTGCCCACTCAGGCCGCGCTGGTGGGGTTCTTTGCTTCTACGGTCCGGAACCTCGTCGTGGGCGTCCATGACTGGGAGCTGACCGTTGACGCACTCCTGGACGACGCGGGCGGCGGGACACGACGCCAAGAGGACGAGCATAGCACGTCACCGACGTCGTCGTGGTTGGTGATACTGCTGGCGGTGCTCGGGTCGGCGGCCGCCTTGGGCTTGGCCTTCTTCTCCGTGATGGTGTACCTTGTGGTGGCCAGGCGCCGGGCGGTGGACATGGAGGTGCAGCAGTGCTACAAGGACTATTTCGCGAGGATGCCACGCTGATGGGTTGGGTGCCCATGATATCAGGATGACACAAGAATCAATTGCTGAAAGGGATATAACTGGCAGTTATTCAACATTTGGCGTCAGAAGAAATGTGTCAGTTCCGAACTTTCAACGGGTATCAACCTGTCGATCGAATTAGCCCTTGTACATGTCGACATATGGATTATTTATTTAGGCATAAAATTGTCACGCGAACTAAGTGTATCTCGTACAGTCAGATTCTTTGTGGTAGAATCAATCCACCAGAGTTCAAGTCCCTACACATGGCACTGGTGCTCGCATTTTTCTATATTAATTTCAGACCTTCTGACAATGTCAACTAAGAAAGCAACTGTGCTGACTTCGTAAGTCTTAAAATATAAATATAGTATCGGTTCAGTATCTCAAAGATGACAAAGATGCTCGTAGGCTAGTTTGTGTTAAAAGGAAGTATACATCAAACTTGCGCATGCCCGTGCCCATGCCCGTGCTTAATCTACTACCACTATAAAAGGAAGAGAGGGGCAGATCCAAACAATCAGACGCGTCCATAGACAAGATCCGATGGTCTGTAATTGTTCCGTGTTTAACCCAACAAGCCACGCAATTAGGCCAGATCGCTAACGAAACTCTCTCAAAAAGAAAAACCGCACCCACCCGCACTCCCGTAGTCCCGCAGTCCCGCACGCCCTTTCTCCCCAACCGCTCGACCCCGCCGCCGCCCCTTCACGCTCCGCGCTTGCCCGCGCGCGCCCTCCGCCCAGCCGCCGCTCGATCCGCCGCCACTTCGCTGCCAAGCGCAGCCGCTTCGCCGCTTCGGCCCGCCGACGCCGGCTGACAGGGATTGATGACCTCCAATTTGCCGCTCGCCAGGGGACAAGGGCGACACCGAGGCGCACATCGACTGCAACGGAAGCAGGTGCCGCCGTGCCCCGGGCCTCGTGCGCCCGCCGTCCGCCGCCCCCATCCTCGCCCTCCTCCGCTCCCGCTTCGCTCGCCCTCCGCCGCCGGTCCTCTTCTTCGGCGCCGCCCGCCGGTCCTCCTCTTCTCGGATGCCGCCCATCGGTCCTCTTCTCCGCCGCCGCCCTGCAGGTCCTGTTCTCCGTCGCAGCCCCGATGGTCCTCTTCTTCGCGGCTAGCAACTCCATTAGTGTGTTAAATATCATCTCATCATTTGATAGGTAGATTCTAACCGCTGCTCTGCGTAGGTTTTGCAAGGAAGAAGAGAAATTGAATTGTGGGGAAGAGGAAGGCGGCCGCTAAGCCACCCACTAGGAAGCGGATGGACAAGCTCGATACGGTCTTTTCTTGCCCATTCTGCAATCATGGGAGCAGCGTTGAATGCCGGATGTTAGTACCGTCTTCACATATTTTTCCTGTTAGATGGTTGATACTGGATGGCTATCTATCCATTCAACATTGTGTCTCGCCTTCTTTTCTCTTCAGTGATACAAAAAATATAATTGGTGAGGCTAATTGTCCAAATCATACATAAAATTGCAGATTGTACCTCCTAACATAGACGGAGATGCCATACTGATTGGCTCTCCGCTAGAAAATTATGCAGCAGGCATCTCATTTGGTTTTGTTCCTTCTCAACCTAATGATTGCAACTCCAGAAACAGGGTATAGCTTATTATAAATTTTTTACAATCATACCCATTTCATATACTCTTGGGGTTTTAATCACTCTAATCAACTATCATAATAGTGCATAGCTGAGGTAGTAAATCATGCAGGGTTATATGCAGACTCGGTTGCCATTAAATGATGTTCAGATGACAGGCCGCTCGGCGAGTCGGATGGGCGGCGGCTGAGCTTCTCCATGGCCTGCTGCAGTTCCAGTGAGAGAGAGCTTCGAAGGTGAGGAGGGGATATAGAAGAACGGCAGGAAGGGAGAGGAGGAAGGGCAGGGGTGTGGCAGCCTTGACGGTGAACCTCCGGCTGCGATGGTCTCCAGCGAGAGGCGGCGCGCGGCGCTGACGCGAGCCTACAGGGCGGCGGCAGCTTGGAGCTGCGGGTGCTCGGGCGTTTGGATGCATTTGGATCGCAGGCCAAAGGTCATGCATATTGGGTACATTTTGATCGCTATCAAACCTGTCCATACAAAATATTGGCATGATTTATCTTTCTGTTTTGAGGCCACATGCATGTTGATTCTGCCAACACACTGGGATCCCTGTAGATAGAACCATAAGAAGAGGACGGGTCCTATGATCATTGTAGGACTTCAACTCCCATTTAGGAATTAGGACACCCATGTTATGTTTTGTTACCAGCTGGTGGAGTTAAATCCGAAAGTCTACAATCTGCATGGTATACATTTATCATCAGTTTAGTCGCTCGTTTGTACCATCGTTGAGCTTGTGATGTCATGGAACGAGATTTTGTACCATCCATATTTTCTATAGTTATTTAATCTTTCATCGACATGGACGAGGGTGGTAAAAGATTTTTGAGATTATGGTTCCCATTTTTGCATATTGTCTGGAAGTTGAATTCTTGGTAATGTGACCTTCCTTTTAGATTTCAATTCTGTGCAACAGTAAAAGATGCTAGCCTTGTAATATAGAGCGAATGTAGAGAAAACATTTATACAGATGTATTATTTATGACTTGTTATAAATATGCCCCACCACCTATGTAATTCAAATTAGTCAAACTTTAAGGAGGGTGGAGTCAGGCTAAATTAATACTATAATATCCTTAATGTCTATAACTATAAGTGGTGTCCTCTTTTATGCGTGTTTCCACTCTAAGAAATGATTTTAGAATCCTATTCAATAGAAATGAGAAAATATGTAAACAAAATAGAAGAAACAAAAGCATATAGGATATTTATTATATTATATTATATATTCCTAGGTTAGATTCATTTTCTACAACATGTTTCTAATATAAGCAATATATTTTTCTGGGAACATTGTTTTCATTAGCAATATATTTTCCCAATGTTGCTCTGTATATTTTTTTTCTTTCACTAGATCATGTTATCACCAAGATATCAGATTGGTATTACATGGAAAATAGATTGCACAAGAAATCAGAGCAAGGATATATAAACCAGAGCATCCCAATGTTCATATTACTTGGATTAGTATTTGTCTATTTTCCTTTTAAAATCTTCTGCATGTTCGACAAGAATAAAATCAGGTAGACTACTGAATGTACATGTACGTATGTACTTCAATAAAAATATGTACCGGTAATTCTGTTGGCATAGTATAAATCTGCTTTTGTCATCTATGAAAGCATTACTGACACTTTTGTGAATGTCAACACATGTTAAGATGTCTTCACTAAGCAGATTGAGTCTATATATAAATTTGTGCATCTTGATTGTCTGATTATTGGAGCATTACACATGACACTGTCAGGTTTGTATCCTGTGAGAGCAGAAGAAGAGGCGCAATCAACTAAGAACCATGCCAGGTCGATGGTGCAAGTTGTTATCATACGGACATATGGTGGTTATCCCGGGGAATGTTGTTTGTTTTGGTAGAAAAACTAAGGGAAAAGGATCCATTTGTGAAAAAACAAAGCCATTGGTTCGCATTACTGGGTCTATCAATTCATGTTGGATGCTGACTTCTCATTCACCATCCTAGCGGCAGTTTCATTATTTCTTATTATAGGCCTCAGATGTGGATATATTGGTAATTATTCTTCACCTGTTACGACTGAAGTTTGAATTCCACATTGTATTGCCTTGATTTACAAATTGGTTTAAAAAATGAACGTAATTATTGCCTACCATTTGTCCAGAATTGGAAGAATATACAGAAGATCAGAAATTTAAGAGAGGATTAGTAGCTTATTTTGTTCACATATATTTGCTCCTATTATTGATCAAGGGAGCATTGGTCTGATTTAAGAGGGGATTAGTAGCTTATTTTGTTCACATATGTTTGAGAGGGGACCGAGAAAATTTCTTGCTAAGCTTATAACAGTGTTGCACATGCAATCATCTGCCATGAAGAAATATAACTATAAACAAAGTGTTTTTGACTGAGAATAGATGTATCTTCAAAAAGAGTTTTAGCTAAGACGTGCATTGCACGTGCAAGCTTACTAGTTGCTGTTAGTTAATGTTGACCCCATCTGTCGTTGGCCTCTTCCTCTCCCTATGAGTATATAAAGAAGAGAGGCCATACTCGTTTATTGGTCCGTTTGTATTTAGTGTAAAATTTTAATCATAAATTTAACTAATAAAATGACAATGCATGTCATAAATAATTATACCATTCAAAATTATGTTTAAATATTAATTCAAATATATAATTTTTGGTCGTACTAATATTTTGTTAGTTAAATTTATGATCAAAATTTAATACAAAATACGAAGAGGACCAATAAACCAGGCGGAGGTAGTAAAAAAGGAAGAGAGTATGTAAGATTCAATCTCTACACATTCTCCAAATAAAACAAGTAAATGAGAGAAAAGAGAAACATAGAAAGTGAATAAATCATTAACCAAAGTTTGCTTTTTATAGAAAAGGCATAAAGTCCGACTTCAAATTAATGAAACAATCAACCGGCCAGGGGATACATTGTTGTTGCATACAAGGATACATACTTGATACAAGAAGGAAATGCAGGCAGCTAGAACAAAGATGCTAACTAGGGAAGGCCACACATATTGCCACTGAAGAAAACAAGATAAAATCGAAGATGAACTCCATGCCAAAAATGGCCGTAGATTTGCACCAGACAAAGGGTGATATGAATACCGTCGTAGGGATGAACAATGTCGCAAAAGTCGGGATAGCCAGGCCGGGGACGGAGGAGAGACCACCATCTCTCTGTGCATGTTACCGATGAGGGGACCTTATCTTCGCTCGCCCCAACATTGGAGCACCATCACCGCCCAGCAACCCTACAATGCCGCCGAATAACGAACCACAAAAACTAGAGCGGTAAGGAGACCTCGCACCCACCACTGTTGGCATGTAGCAGAAAACTGGAAGCACATCAACACCACTCCACCCATCCCAAGGTTGTGTCTTCAAGAAGATCACGATGCTGGAGGTCCGCCGTCGCTCGGCGGCATGCAACCAAGGTTTTCACTCGGGATAAGGGGAAGTGGGAATCGAGGGGCCCCTCGGGAGGGAAAATGGGGCCGGAGACATCGTGGACGTCGAGGTAGACCAAGGGTTTCCCCTCCTAGGTCTCCCCTACCACGCCCATAGGCCGGCCCGAACAAGGGACCCGGAGACGGTGCGCCGAGATCCAGATCTAGCGCAGCCACGAGTAGACCATAATGCGAGGAGCCACGGCCGCGCACGCGACGGGGAGGGCCAGTCAACACCCGCATCGCCGCCCGCCGGACACGGTCGATTCCACCTTCATGCCCAGGGTCGCCGCCCCGACATACCAAACCTCGCTGACGAGACGTAGGGCAGCAGAGACCTCACTATACCTTCACCGGTAGCCGTGCGGGGACGCCAACGACCACCTCGGGTGGCGGCGGGCAGGGGAAAGAGGGAGAGGGCCGGCCTGAGGGGACTTGAGGGGGCGACGCGAGAGCACATTAACATAAGTTTGTTAGTCCATCAAACCCGTAATAGTCTTTCCATAGGCCTAGCGGTCCAGAGGCCAGAGATAGCATGCACACCATCGATGCGTTGGCACTCGCACTATTAGTAACCTCGGGCCAACCAATCTTGCCATGACACGAGACACTACATGCTAGCTAGTACTACTAGTAGCAAACAACGGGAGGCATTAACCGGCTACAAGCCACCCACCACTTATTCTTAGTCAACTATGGATATGTGTCAAAGAAACCGTAATATGCTTTATTTGACTATACACGCCAAATGGAAGGGCTGATTTCATGCACGTCATTCTCAGCACCCGCTACTTGATTAGCTTATATCTAATCACCAACCACAACTGGACGTGATGCGTGATTAACAATGTTTGAGTACAGCATATATTCCTTCTCCACCGCCACCTTTCGGCTACGGGACACAATTAGTGTCGTCAACGCTGTCCAATTTAGCCAAGCATTCCATCCTTCTTCCCGCCCACCAAAGCTGCCCCTTGCTAGTTGCCGCCGCCGGCCTCCCTCAAAGGTCCACGAGGCGGCTGGGTGCGTCCGCGGGCTCTATCAGGTATTCCTCATTTTGCTGCGTTACTTATGTCCATGCAAATCACACAAAAATCAACAAACTAGCAACAAACGGACTTAAATCGGCCATAATTCACATTAAATCAGTTATCTGACAACCAAAATAACAAGTTTTCTTGGGCTGGACAGTACTTAAACATAAGAAGAAACTATATTAAACAGAGAAGGGCGGAAGAAATGACCATGTAGGCGCCGGTAGCCGGACGGTCATCGTCGTTGCGCTGGATCCGTCGCTGACATTCGAGGCGTCATTTGACGAGATCTGCCCGGCCAGCCTCCAGAGCAACTGCTCTTGCTCCTCAGTGTGCCGCCGCGCCTTGCCTTTGCCATCACCTGAGCCGTTGCGTCGCGCTCCGACAGCTCGATGGCGAGCCGGGGTGCTTTGGCATTGTTGCACCGGAGCCGCCTCGCATCCGTCTCCGACCGGTCGTCGGCGACGGGGACGAAGAGCTAGCTGGGCGTCCATCGAGGCTGAAACCGACGACTACATGGCCGTCCTCGCTCCCCCGTCCCGTCAGGCAGACATCATTCTCATTCTCATTCTCAAGAGACGTGCGTGGTAGCTAGCACACTACGTACTGTACTACACATGCATGCTAGCCTACACGGTCCAACATGCATGCCACGGACTACACATTGTCCTCAACAGATGTGCCGTCATAGCGCGTACAATGTGTTTGCTTAATTCCATAATGTAGTGCCTATAGATTTTTACAAAAGTCAAACATTATAAACTTTGACCATGTTTATAGAGAAAAGTAGGTACATCTAGAATACCAAATGTACACCATTGGATACATTGTGAGTTATATTTTCAGAAAGTACATGTTTGGTACTACCTCCGTCCCGGTGAATAAGTCATTCGCGTAGTTCTAGGTTGACGATTTAACTATCTAAATATGAATTATATGTGACAAAAAATATATATTTAGAAACTACATCCTTGTAGAAATCTAGTGATGTACTTTTCATAACATATAACACATATTTAATTGCTCAAATCGATGACCTAGAACTACGCGAATGACTTATTCACCTGGACGGAGGTAGTATTGTAGTTGTAGACATTTTTCTCTATACATTTGGTCAAAGTTGGCAAAGTTTGACTTTCACAAAAATCTATAGGCACTACATTATGGAATGGAGGAAGTATGAGCCACATGCATACATGCATGACACTAGCTAGCTACCCGCAAAAAAAAAAAGCTAGCTACCTGCCACAGTACATATGTTAGCTATCCATCCATCCATCTATGTCTACCTACCCCCTAACAACAGCAAAAGGTCACCTCGAGGCCGTGGAGGGCGGATTCCTTCAGAGCATGGTTAATAGTATAGCCAGCTGCTAGCTATAAGACATTGTCATGTCATCTATAGCCCATCTTATAGCCAATATGTACAATAGTTGATTAAAAAATGTACTACTTTTTTATAATATGGCCCGCCTTTCACTCTCACAAAGTGTTTAGGAGCACGTGTTAGAGCTGGCTCTTCATCAAGAGCCCGCTTACCTTCTCTCTCCTCTTCTCTTTCCTCCAACTAAGTAAGAATATATTATTTTATTTCTTATAGTCAGTTGACTCAGCTCTATTGTACTTGCTCTCAAAGATTTCATCTTGTTAACCATGTCGTCCATGTGTCGTAGTGTAGGTGGAGGTGGCCACCGAAGTCAACGCGCGGGTGCGTTAGGCCGCACGTCAACGGCGCGAACCCAGCTGTGCGATTTACCTTGGGCTCGTGGCCTATTTGCCTGTATTTATCACGATACTCTATCCGTTTCATAATGTAGTGGGTCAAACACAGTACTACCTCCATCTCGGTGAATAAGTCATTCACGTAGTTCTAGGTTGACGATTTAACTATCTAAATATGTATTATATGTGACAAAAAATATATATTTAGAAACTACATCCTTGTAGAAATCTAGTGATGTACTTTTCATGACATATAACACATATTTAATTTCTCAAATCGATGACCTAGAACTACGGAATGACTTATTCACCTAGACAGAGATAGTACGTAAGTACACAAGATGATGTGCCCTGGCTCAGGTAGTGACGTGCACCTGATACTGATAGTATGTATAGATGGTAGTGACACGCAACAAGTGACGATCGAGAGAGCATATCCATCGATCCAGAACAAACATACGGTCACACCTGAATGATCAGTGCATCCAGGAATCGACTGGACCACACCATGCATATGCGTTGGCACCGGCAGTCCTAGTAGTATCGGCCGGCCAACCAATCCGGCCAAGACACGAGATACAACTAGCAAGCGAATAACTATGTTACGGGGCACATGTGCAGGAGGTGCAACTGCACAGGACCCCTCAAAAAATAGGGCCCCCAAATTAGTTTTTTTTACTACAGCAATTAATTAGTGAAGAAATTAGTCAAATTCATTCTGAACACATAGCACTAGCTACAGAGAGTATTTACTCCTGGACAATCGGGCTAGGTCTTTTGTCGTGGGAACGCATGCATTTTTCGCTCTTTGCCTTTGATCTTCCCAACGGTAGCATTGATGGGAGGAGTTGAGGAGTACAACCAAAATACTACCAATTCTATTTAAAACTCGAAATTGCTGTGCGTACGATCAAAAGTGTGTACGATTTCCATACGACGTGATCTCATCCATCGACGGATCCCAACGAACGTCTGATGACAATTGTCGTATGCAAATCGTACAATATTTATCGTACGTGTAGCAACACTCTTTAAAACTAGTGATTTCCGTTGCTGCGGAGAGATAGGATTAATTGTAGGTAAATTATGTATAAAGAAAAGACCTAAATCAAAACTAGTATTTCTAATGTAAAAATATTCTATACTTGCATTGTTTATGAACAAAAGTATACATGTACAATGGACCATAGTCATCGCAACAATTAAATAAGGACATATCCCATCCTCTAGAAAGTAAACAAATTGTGAACCAACATGTGGTTGGATGGTTAAAGGGACTGTGGTATCTCCAGCCCACCATGGTTCAAGCCCTAGTGCTTGCATTTATTTCTGGATTTATTTCATGATTTCCGGCGATGCGCATTCAGTGGGAGGAGACGTTCCCATCGACGACGAGGTGCCTACGGTGACTTCGTAAATTTGAAGATAATATGTCGGCTCAGTCTTTCGGAGGTGCTCATAGGGGTAGGGTGTGCGTGTATGCGTTCATCGGGGTGAGTGTATGCGTGTATATATGAACGCTTGCGTCTGTAATGTGTTAAAAAAAAGAAAGTAAACAAATTAAATAATTTCCAATTTAGCACAAATGTCTAGTAACAAAAAATAAACATGCTGGTCTGGATTTTATTTCCTGATTTGTTACAATAGCACTTCGACTACCAAAGGGTCGCGTTCCTTTTTTGTGGTTTCATTTTAACTAAAATGAAGTAGACGGGATTTTTTTTAAATGATAGCACTTCAAATTGTGCTTGGAAATATTTAATGGAGATAAACTTGAAGATTTTTTGAAAGGAAGTTCTAGAAAGATTGCTCGTTCCAACTAAAATACAGATTAGATATTTATTAATTCATAACTTTGCATTTTCGCAATACATGGTTTTTTTGCAACAGATAGTTCTTGGAAAAATTGTGTTGCGCATCTCGTAAATTTTAAAAACCTTTTTTCGCTAACTATTTTTCTTAATTTAATTACCAGGGCCTGAACTTTGATTTTGCACCGGGCCTCCAAATTCTCAGGTACGGCCCTGTGTATGTCCCTAGTTGACCACACCCCAAATTGTATGGCTAATTTCATGCGTGTCATTTTCAACGCCCGCTAGCTAGTTGATTAGCTTCGAGTGACTATCTGTCACCACCAACCACAACTCTACGTAACAATGTTCCAACCATCCAGTACCGCTAGCTTTCGTCTCCACCGCCACCTTTCGGCCACGGCCAACAACGTCGTCAACTCTATCCAATATCGCCAACTTCATACATTGAAAAACAGTATAACACAGCTACCTACGAGCCTCCACGGCGCTTCGAGTCTCTTGGCCATCGGATCGCTGTAATGTACGATCTAGATTACTTCTCGGTCGTCTCCAAATCGTTCACGTGCTCCAGAAATCGTTTCGCGGGATGCTGCTCCACAGAATGAGCGTCCGTTTCTCTCAGTGATCGGGCCATCAAAGGCCCAAGTCCAGTTGAAGCAATTCCAGTCCCACGGGCCACAAGTCGTCCAGTATGTTGCGAGCGCCGTTCCTTGACTTCCTTCGTCCGCGCCGCCGCCGTCCCATCGTCTGCGATGCGCCGCCGCTGCCTCCGTCCCGTCGGCGAGCTTTTGCTGCGCGTCTGCCTCCGCATCGGTGCCCTCCACTCGCCCTGTTCTCTTCCTCCGTAGGCCCCTTTAATGTCGTGTCTTGCAGCTTTCCTCCATTGCGGCTGCGCCTGCCGCCCATGACGTCGGCTTCCATCGCCGGCCGTCCTCCTCCTGCATACGCCTCCATGTCCTTGCAGCTGTACCGCGTGTTCATCCCCATTCCGTAACTGAAGCTGAAACTGATCCTGTAATTGTCCTGATAAACGTCTATTGTCTACCTCCTGGTATGCCTCTATCCTCTATTTTGTGAATCCCCTTGGCACCGATCATTGAGAGACACATGGAGAGGTAAAACTTAATCAGCTAGGTTGTTATGTGTGTTGAATTATTAGCTTGGTTTTGCCACTTTACTGTCTAATAAGAAAGCTAATTGAAACTCAGTTTCTTTAGGATGCAAGATAATTACTGGTTGAAATCGCTTTCCTAAGAAAGTAATCGATATACGGCATTGGTTGAACAAAATGAGCAGCAAGCCAGCAACGACCCAATACCCCAGGAGTGATTTTTGCTGTTCTTGATTGGGCCACTTATTTTATCAAACCATTGTTGGTATAGGAGGATAATTTACTATGATTCAGTTGCCAAGGATGCTCTGATGTGCAGTTGAAGTGATGAAGAAATTATGAAACATGGGAAGACAAGTTTGTTTAACAAAAGGACAAGATTCTGGTAATCTGGTAATAATACACCCCCATTTAAATAGATTGCATTTTCTGTATTACGTCCGCATGTCTCATTAGTTTCAAGTACTTTCGTCAGCTTGCTATTTTTTCATGAGCTCATGATAGTCTAAAGAATTAGTAGTTCAGTACTATCTGTTAGTCTATTTATCTTTGATTATTTTTCAATAGAACCAACATTTTACATTCTCATATGTATGAGGATTGGCATCTGCCCACTTTGCAGGAAGTATGAAATGCACCGAACGCCAACATAGCAGAACCTGTATTCCAGAGGGTTCAGGATGGTCTAACAAGGTAGATTATTTCGTAAAATATTCATGCTGAAGTTGCTGGATATGGAAGCACATTGTTTTGTTGACCATAGAACATGACTTATTTTTATTTTATCTCCTAAGCCCGAGGCTTTGAGCTCCACGGAAACTATTTCTATGGTGAAAACTGAAAAGTGTGAGAAGTCAGCCCTTGGAGACATGGAACACACATAAATTATTTGAAGATCATATTATTCGGGAGACCAATAATAGTTATGTCAATCTGCCTCGATTATTATGTAAGAAACCCTTACTTTCCCCCAATCCATCAAATTTAGGAATCTGGCTACAAAATGTGATATCTTTATGCTCGGTGGAGCTTTATCGCAATCTTTATGAGATTAATTTATAACTTTTAGTTTCAGAGACCACCTTTCTGTTTATCATGAGCTAATAGGGAAAAGCTACAGAAAGCTGAATATGGCGTTCGTGTTAATTTCATTTTTCTTCCTTTCTTTAAATTGTCATCTTTACAATCATTTCTTCAATCATACATTTTTAGGACTTGCTGTTTAAAATATTGCTTCTAATTTTGTGGTGGTGCGATCGCACAATGCTGCTCACTACGGTCAGATAAAAATGATGTTTGTCCTTTTTAGGAGTACTTGAGTATTATGACTTACTGTTGCACGGCCACTCTATGTCATACATGACATACATGAAATTTATAAAGATAAGTTCTGGCTAGGCCGAACAAAGTTTGATTGTTCCAAGTGGTACAAATAACTAGATTTTTTCAAGATATTTCTATAATTCTTTTGTCATGATGTCCTACTTTTTTTTAACTTAATTTGGCGGGCGCGGCAACGCGCGCTTTTATGGTCTAGTATACTTTCATACTAGGAGAGCCGTAGCAGCAGCAGAGCGCCATGCATCCACGTCGATATGCAGAATGTTCCGGTGCACGCGGTGGCCATGGATTTGAGTAGCACATGGGATCAGGTCGATGGTGATGTGTAAGGTGGCGTGGCCATGGGGGAAATATGTCAAACCCTAGTGAGAATGTATGCGCGGGTCAGCGGCAGGTGTGTTAGGCCGTACTACGTCGCAAATATAAAATCCGTAAATGTCAATGGCGCGAACCCAGTACTACTTTCTCGTGGGCTCATGGCCTATTTATCTTCGCTTAGAGCATCCACACCCAGACCTCTTAAATTGAATAGGTGGACGTACGCAGAACCACTGATCGGATTGAACCAGACTCTTCAAACACGTCAGTGATGCTCGGCACGCCTCATACTCAGCCCATATATGTGGGCAATATGAAGGGTCGCGGGTGTGTCCACGGACAGTGCGCCATGTAAGATTTGGTCCATCCCGGACCACATTTCCTATTTCTTTATTTATTCTTTCTTTTTCTCTCTCAATCCCAACCCTAGCATTGGTAGGCACTACTACAAATCTCTTCAAGCTCAAAACAACAGTCTTGGGGATTTTCTACAAATACGTATTAAAAGAAAAAAAAAATAAGCTTACAGTCCACCATTCAACATTAAAAAACTAAAAAAAAGACAGTGCGGAAACAGTAAACTACAAGATATCTATAGAAATAGTTAGACTAATCAGTTAGTCAACCTCAACTAGAAATTTCTATAAAAACTTGAAACACAAATTCAAGTTCAAAAATTAATAATCAAAGGACCCTGACCATAATTTGCACAATAAATGTTGACTTGCAACAAAACATTGACAACAAGTTGCACTTCAACTGTAAGGAAATAAATACAAAATCTTGCGAACATTGACAACTTAACTATATATACTCTAAGCCTAAAATTGCAACACAAAGATACAAACCGTGCAACATACAATGACAACAAAACTTTATATTGTAAGCCTAAAATGGCAACAGAAAGATACAAACCGTGTAACACAACAATGACAACAAAACTATATACTCTAAGCCTGAAATTGCAACACAAAGATACAAACCATGCAACATAACAATGACAACAAGTAATGATTCATCTAATAGCAAAATATATGAACTCGTGAACTAGTAAATATAATAAAGGCATTGTTATAAAGATAAACTATAAGATTTCTACAGGAATATATAGTACAACTAATCAAAAGGAATTTAAGAATTACATATATAACACAAATTAAAATTGGTTTAAAACAAAAAAAAGCGCCTATTAGGGTTTAGATGTACGACACAGATCAAAATGGATTAACATAAAAAGGGACTTTTAGGGTTTACTCAACAATGAAACCAATAGATTAACATTATAAGACCTAAAAACTAACTGTCACAACAGCGATCTCACAAAATTAGACCTAAACAACTAGCATCATAGATAACTCAACATAGAAAAGACGCGAAATTTGGGATTTACTCAACTGGAGAAAACAATCCGACAAGCAAAATATCTACATAGCTAAACAACAAGAAAGTCACATCAAATCAATTAAACTAGTGAAGACCAATCCGTCACTAACATGAGCCTGCTGGTTAGAAAGTCACCAGCTATCATAGATCTAATATATCACTAACATTGCGGATGGAACCAATCTAAAGCCTAAAAGGAAATAGAGGAACAAATCAAAAGGACCTGCTCAGCATGAGCACAAATTCGAGCCATGGGGTAGGCATACAAACCCTAACCAAGCATCTTAAAGACGAACCCTAACCATGCATCTGATACACAAAACATATCACAGATACGAGTATGAGGTGAGAAATACCTGAATCGCAGATTCACTCGCGGATGGAGCAGACCAAACCTAACCAAGCACCCTGAGAAGAAATCTTGAATAAGAACACCAAAAGGTACTCAAGAACTGAAAAAAAACCAAAAAAATTAACTGAGATCTAACAGGAAATAAGGGGGGGGGGCACCAGAATGGGGCACAAAATATCGACGAACCCTAGCTCGGGGAGAGGAGGACGAGACGACTAGAGTAAGACAGGGTGACACAGAGAGGAGAACCGACTGAGAGAGGAGGGGAAGTGACTGACCCGGGGAGAGGAACAAATAACTACGGGAGAGACAAGGAGACGGCCTAGCTCTGTGACGCGGGTTGGACTCTGCCGACTAACGGGTGAGGCCACCGAGCTCAAAAAGTGATTCGGCTGACCTAAAATTGGGGTTAGTCCATTAGAAGAAAACACAAAACAGAAGACACCACAACAACAACAAAAAATGCGCGAATCTCAGAGCAATATCCAACTGGTTGAAAATCTACTGACCCAAATATAAAATCTAGACGACTTACATATAGATAAAGTGTCAAACAAAATGCAGAACCTGATTTTCCGCTTGTATTTACTCAATTAGGCCCAAGTTGATGCAAAGCTCTCAAAACAATGCAACCTACCGAACAGGCCCAAAGTTACTCCCGCTAGATTACAAAACCAAAGTAGGCTATAGCTAGATTCCATTTTACAAATTGTGCAATACTTAAATCTAGCCAAGCAGATCTCACCTGCACTATATAAAAGTATAGCAAAATCTGGGGCCCTGTGTTTGTGCAAGCTCTGCACACGCTTGTTCGTGTGAGCATGTCGGTTTGTAAGTCGTAAGGGCATCTTCAACACCGATCCTGTAAATTTCTCTGGTATATGTCCGTTTTTATGTCCGAATGTGGTCCATGGATATGGCTGAAGTGAGTGGACACGACGCGCGTGTCGAGCAGCTGGATGATCGACGGGAGCGTGACGCAGCGGAGCGCCTTTTACTGGTTGGTCGACGCGCCGCGGGAGATGGCCTGGTCCATGAGCTCCTCGAAGGTGCCGGGCCGGACGACCCGGATCTCGAGCGGCGCGATCGACCCGTCGACCACCCGGCTCCGCCGGTACACCGCGTTCAAGGCCTCCTCCATCTCCGGGCAACAGCCGTCGAGGGTCTCCCTGTCAACCTCCGCCGCGCCATTGGCGGTCAGCAGCTTCCAGTAGATGACATAGTGACCCGGGATACTCTCGGTGCATGCGTGGCTGGTGTACTCCGCCAAAGACGCCCCGTGGGGGCAGAGCAGCTCCGCAGCCCGCTCCACGGCGCGCTGCAGCTCGGCCTCGTCGGTCTTGTCCGTCTCGACGGAGAGAAGCATGTTTTGGCGGCGCAGGAACTGGAACTGCGGCGCGGCGTTGTGGAAGCCCGACATGCGGAGCATGTCGCCGACGCGGTACCGGTTCAGCCCCGTGTACGTGGTGACCACCACCTCGTACTCCCGCCCGGGCTCCACGCGTGCGAGGTCCACGAGCTAGGGCTGCCCCTCATCGCCGGTGATCTCGTCCGCGGTGACAAACTCGAAGTAAGCCACATTGGGCATGAGGGTGTAGGACACCTCGGACGGGTCGCATAGCGGGCGGAGGTTTATGCCCATGAAACACTCTGAGGACGCGTACGAGGTGGACAGTCACACCATTGGCAGGCCGCCGCCGTAATATTTCAGCGCCGGGACGTACTGAGCCATGGAGCCGGTCACGACGACGTCGAGGTACCTCATGTTCGGCCAGATGCGTGTGACAATGCCAGCCCAGTCACCCTTGCAGCACTTTTGCCGAATGAGCCGGGCGAGCTCAGGGTTTGGCCCGCTGACGACGCCTGCGACGGCCTCGCGCACCGACGTGTCGGTGATGCCCGGACTGGGCGTGCCGGCCTCAATGTCGGCGGCGAGCTGCTCCCAGTTGAGCTGGAGGAAGTGGATGGCGCGCAAGAGGCTGGCGGCGAACATGGCGCCGATGCGGAGCACGTCCTAGCGCTGGCACAGGACGCACACCATCTGCATGTACATGCTCTGCACAGGACGAGTAAATTGCACAAAACCACCACTTTGAAGGCTAGGTTTGCGAAAAACACTACAATACATTTTTTTTGCAAAAATTACCACGTTTATAGTAACATTTTTGTAAAAAAAAACACTGATCGCCCGCGGACAAATGGGGCCTGCCAGTCAGTCTTATCTAATTCTGACACATTTCAATTTTATGTGTATATTCATGTAGTTTCCTTTCTTTTTTTTCAATTGATTTATGCTTTTTTTAGATTTTTTAAATTTAGGTGTATATTGATGCATCGTTTACGTAGTTGCATGAGTTTGTACGATTGTGTGGTATGCTAATTGAGGTGTCCAATTGTGAGAATTAAAATTTAAGACATGACCGGTCAGTGCCCGCGGACGCGCTTGGGCAATGTCCGCGGGCGTGCGTTTAAGGGCGGGAATTACCGAGTCCAGCTGTAGATGCTCTTGCGCATGCACTACAAAATTTTCAACGCCAATAGGCAAGCCCGCGCATCGTTCTGGAAGACTATGTAGGAATATCCGAAATGGCAGTGTACTTGGTCCGCGACCTGTTCTGGTCGATGCTGACAAACTTCAATGTATAAATCAGTTTAACTACCTAGTCCAAGATTCTCGTATCACTTCCGAAAGAGAGTTCGTTTTCTTTACAGTAAAGCCAAACGAAATTTCGTCCTTATGACCGCACACCAGGAGACGATTTCTTCATGGATACATTTTTCTTTTTTGCGGGACTCTTCATGGATACATTTATTAGCAGTTTCAATCAAGTAGATAAATTAACTTGGACCGAGATTGGGTGACGACTGGGTCATCTAGTCCTGGAGCCATTGTTAATTTTGTACACCAGTTTCAAGTACATCTATCAAAGTGCTTGCTAGATCATGCAGCTAGCTTGCATATGTATTAAGCTGGCACCGTACACAGACATACAAATTCCTACCATAGCTAGCGAGCTGCTCCTGCTCTGCGACCAGTCATGGAGATGTCGCCTCTCCTGAAGCTCGTCTCAATCACTCTACTACTAATACCATGGTTTCCTCATGCCATGGCAGCGACATCCCTCCTGGAAGAACAAGCAGATGCCCTCCTTGCCTGGAAAGCCACACTCCAAAGCCATCCAACCCAACTACAATCCTGGGGAAGTGCAAACAACACTGCATGGCCGTGCAGCTGGCATGGCATCAGGTGCAGCAAGCATCGAGCAAGGCGCCGGGAGGTGATCACCGAGATCTCTCTACCCGGGTTGGGGATCGGAGGGGAGCTGGACAACCTCAACTTCACTGTGCTGCGTACTCTCATGAGCATCCAACTCTCCAACAATAAGATAAGGGGCTCCTTTCCACCTGCTTTAGCATCATCCTTACCAAAGCTGAGACACCTAATGCTACAAGAGAATGAGCTTTCCGGTGAAATACCAAGCCAGATAAAACTACTAGAGAGCCTGGTTGTGTTGGATTTCTCAGCCAACCATTTGTCTGGTCTCATCCCCACAGAACTAGGCTACCTAAAGAAGCTAGCTAGGTTAGATTTTTCCAACAACAGCCTCACTGGTCCTATTCCAAGAAATCTAGGGAAATCTACTAGTATCACATTATTGCGCCTTGGTGGTAATCAGTTATCCGGATACATCCCTCGAGAACTAGGTTACCTGCTGCATTTAAATCAGTTGTCTCTTCGGAAAAACAAATTAATTGGTTCCATCCCCAATTCCTTTGGGAGATTGATTAACCTCAAAGGCTTGTACCTATGGGGTAACCAACTTTCCGGACGTATTCCTCAGGAACTGGGTTTCCTATTAAATTTAGAAGAGTTGGATCTTAGCAGCAACCAACTCACGGGTTCCATCCCCAGTACATTTGGAAGTTTGTCAAAGCTCACTATGTTGCACCTTTTTGGTAATAAATTATCCGGATATCTTCCTCGAGAACTAGGCAACCTGTCAAATCTTGAATATTTGGAACTTAACGACAACCAACTCATGGGTTTCATCCCCCATATCTTTGTAAATTTGGCAAAGCTCTCTATCTTGCGCCTTGATGCGAACCACTTCTATGGACATCTTCCTCGAGAACTAGGTTACATGGTGAATCTTGATAACTTGGATCTAAGCGAGAACAAACTCATTGGTTCCATCCCCAATACCTTTGGAAGTTTAACTAAGCTCACTCGCTTGTACCTATGGGGTAACCAACTTTCCGGAAGTATTCCTCAAGTACTTGGTTTCCTAGTAAATTTAGAAGAGTTGGATCTTAGCAGCAACCAACTCACGGGTTCCATCCCCAGTACATTTGGAAGTTTGTCAAAGCTCACTATGTTGCACCTTTTTGGTAATGAATTATCTGGATATCTTCCTCAAGAACTAGGGAACCTGTCAAATCTTGAATATTTGGAACTTAACAACAACCAACTCATGGGTTTCATCCCCTGTATCTTTGTAAATTTGACAAAGCTCTCTATCTTGCGCCTTGATGCTAACCACTTCTATGGATATCTTCCTCAAGAACTAGGTTACATGGTGAATCTTGATAACTTGGATCTAAGCAACAACAAACTCATTGGTTCCATCCCCAATACCTTTGGAAGTTTAACTAAGCTCACTCGATTGTACCTTGATGGTAATCAGTTAACCGGACATATTCCTCGAGAACTAGGTTACCTGGTGGATTTACAAGAATTGGCTCTTAGCAATAACAAGCTCACTGGTTCTATCCCTGATGTCATTGGAAAGTTGACTAAGCTCAGAAAATTGCGTCTCGGTGATAATAATTTCTCCGGACATATTCCTCAAGAAATTGGTACCTTTATGAATCTTGTGGTCCTGCAACTTGGTGCAAACAATTTCTCTGGTCCCTTGCCACCCGAGTTGTGTGTTGGAGGCCTTCTCCAGAATTTAACTGCATTTGATAACAATCTGAATGGACAATTACCATCAAGTTTGGGAAACTGCAAAAGCCTAGTCCGAGTTCGTCTTGAAAGGAATCAAATAGAAGGTGATATCTCTGAGTTGGGAGTTCATCCTAATCTTGTTTATATGGACATGAGTTCAAATAAACTATTTGGCCAATTGTCTTATAACTGGGGAGTTTGTCATAATCTTACCAAGCTATGCATATCAAACAACAACATCACAGGGAAAATACCTACAAGTATGGGGAGGCTATCTCAGCTAAATGTACTTGATCTCTCCTCAAACAGTCTCGAAGGAGAGCTTCCTAGAGAACTAGGCAATTTAAAACAATTATTCCAGCTGCATCTTGCAGATAATTTGTTCCATGGAAGCATACCACAAGAATTTGGAGCATTGTCCAGTCTAGAGTTGTTGGATTTATCATCAAATAACCTTAGTGGTTTGGTACAAGGATCAATTGAGAATTGTTTGAAGCTCCGCTCATTGAATTTGAGTCACAATAATTTTAAAGGAAACATCCCTGTAGTGCTTGGGGTGTTGAACAACTTACATGACATGTTGGATTTAAGTGATAATTCATTTACTGGGAAAATACCTAGCCAACTTAGTGGTCTGATAATGCTGGATAATTTGAATCTTTCACACAATGAACTTTATGGTGTAATCCCATCATCACTTCAGAGTATGAAAAGCTTGACATCCATTGATTTATCTTACAATGAATTGGAAGGACCAGTCCCAGAGAGTAAGCTCTTCGAAGAAGCTCCAGTTCAGTGGTTCATACATAATAAGATGCTATGTGGCATAGTGAAAGGATTGCCTGCTTGCAATAACACAACTTGGAGTGGAGGGAAAAGGAAACGATACAAAGCACTTGTACTAGCCATGATTACTGCTCTAGTATCTCTTATTCTTGTTGTGGCGACGTTGATGTTCACCAATGCAAGGAAGAAATCCATGAAAATTAAAGAGGATATAGTAACACCCAAAAAAGTATTCTCTATTTGGAATTTTGATGGGGGGGATGTCTTCAAACAGATAGTTGAAGCAACCAATGATTTTAGTGAAACACATTGTATAGGAACTGGGGGATATGGATCTGTCTATAAAGCCAAACTTGCAACATCTGAAATATTTGCAGTGAAGAAGATACACATGATTGAAGATGACTATTGTGTGAACGAGTTGGTATTCAATAGTGAAATCGAGGCATTGGTGCAGACTCGGCATAGAAACATCGTAAAACTATTTGGATATTGTTCCTCTAGCCAAGGCAAATATCTTATCTATGAATACATGGAGAGGGGAAACTTGGCAGAAACACTAAGGGACAATGCAAGGGCAATTGAATTGGACTGGAGAAGGCGGATAAATATTGCACTAGATGTTGTTCATGCTTTGGCATACATGCATCATGACTGTTCATTACCAATAGTCCATAGAGATATAACAAGCAACAACATTTTACTTGATCTGGAATTTAGGGCTTGCATCTCCGACTTCGGTATGGCTAAAATTCTCAATATTGATGGTCAAAATCTCACAAGTCTTGTTGGGACGAAAGGCTATATTGCCCCAGGTAAAAAAAATAAAACCTCATCAAATACTTTTATAGTTTTGACACTACATATGCACATACATGTAAAATTTGATGTCAATGAAACTTGAATTGTTTAGTTGCAACACATACACTAATTAATTGGTATTAATTGCAGAGCTATCATATACAGAGAATGTGACGGAGAAATGTGATGTATACAGCTTCGGCGTTCTTGTTCTAGAGCTATTTATGGGATACCATCCAGGAGATTTTCTCTTTTCTCTCTTGTCGTCCACCAAAAATAATGACGTGTGCTTGCAAGATGTGCTAGACTCAAGGCTCATTGTCCCTAATGCTGAAACTGCTAGGGAAATATACTACATCCTCAGTGTTGCAGCTCGGTGTCTGGAGCCTATTCCATCAAGCAGACAAACAGCACGACGTGCTCGTGATGAGCTATCTATGATTAAAGTATGTGAAGATCATGTTGATTATATGCATACTGGCCTCAGCATTCCTGCAAAACAGTGCCTATGATTATGGGCGATGAACTCACGTCTTGCAGTTTCTTCTTTTCTACCTATGTACTTGCTCAAAAAGTGTGATTTCCTCGGTAACTAGCACGACAAAGGAATTCTAATGGTATGTATGGAACTAGCAAACCTGTACTAATGTAAGAATCGTACCACTATAAACCAGTTTGATTTGATTTTAACATTGTACGATGCAGCAATTACGTATAAATTGACCACGACCACTAGTTCATTAGCCTCGATGCATTAGTTATGTCCTTATAATGGGGCTTTGAAAGAAGCACCAGTTCTTGCCCGACGCTTGGACACGTTTATATAGCGGGTGGATGCGGGGAGCCAGCCAGAGAGGTGTTTAATGCTTGTCGCCATAGGAACGAACGTGTGGCACTCGGGGCACCGGAGTAGGTTCCTCGGCCACGTGCCAGTTTAATGGAGGTAGGCTGGCAGACGAATGCCTGCGCAGCGGGCGGTGCTCTCTGCCGTTGGGACGCTTCAATGTTGGTTCCAGTGAGCGGCATCCACTCTGAGCCAGCATGAATGCGGACAGCTGGCTTCGGGTGGGAACAGGGGCGGACCCAAAACAAAAATGTCTTGGTGTCCACATATACACTATACTAGCCACATGTACACTATGCAAGGGATGGATAACAAGCAATGATATACATAACAGTAATACACTACAATTTGAAATATTTGGTAGTAAAATTTTCTACCAAAATTGATTTCTTCGAGAGCTTGAGATGAACCCACCGTAATAGTGTCTAAATGTTGTTCATATGTGGAGGCATTGTTTCTTTGTGCGATGGATCGTCATCTGGTTCATGTGCCGGAGATGTGGCATCAGGAGGTTCACGTGATGGACCAGCATATAATCTTGTGTTGATGCCTTCATCTTTTTAAGAAACCTTTCCATAAATTCCCCTGTAATTCGCCGGCAAATATGTAATCGTAAGTGCACAACGAGTTACATTATTTATTTTTAAATATGCAAGAAATATGAAACAATAAGTACAGCATATTGATCAAACTACTAGACAATTTTTCATATTGTTGTCGCGCGGTCAACAAATAATCCAGAGATATGAATCAGTAGGAGACATTATCAAATCATAGCAATCCAATTCCCAATCGTAATATATACCCTGATTCTGAAACCCTAACCATACAATTTAGACATAAGAAAATAGACAAAACTAAGATTGGTTCGCGTACTTGAGCGAGATTGACGGCAGCACCAATTTCCTTCAATTATTTGCAGTTGGCAATAGGTAAGGGCCGGAGTGCGCAGCCGACTCTGGCTTCGAGAGCACTGAAGCAGGAGACGACGGACACCCTCACACCGTATCGCTGCGGGCACATGAACAGACGAATAGATAGACGCATGCACTGTGATAGCCTGGCTTATTAGGGATGATAGACTACTCATATCAATAAGGAATTCCTTCTTTTCCGGGAGCCCATTCGGAAAGAACTCCAAAGTTAAGCGTGCTCAGCTTGGAGTAGTTTCAGGATGGGTGACCGACCGGGAAGTTGCTCCCGGGTGCGCACGAGTGAGGACAAAGTGCGCAGAAAAGACTAGTATTGATCTGTGGGGCCAGTCTAGATCCCGCCAGGAGTAACGACCACCGGCGGGTGTGTCCGGGGCGTTACAAGTTGGTATCAGAGCCGACCCTCGCGGTTACACGGATGGTTGCGGACAGGTGCGCGGTCATGTTGTTCATGACGTTTGTGACCCGTCGTGGCACACGGCATGACACATGTACCGGACTGGATGCACAGACGGTTGTGCCAAGAGGGAACGTTCCTGTGGCCCGACGAGGACGTCGGTTCCTCTGAGTGTAGGTGTATGTGATAGCACGGCTTATTAGGGATGATAGACTACTCATATCAATAAGGAATTCCTTCTTTTCCGGGAGCCCATTCGGAAAGAACTCCAAAGTTAAGCGTGCTCAGCTTGGAGTAGTTTCAGGATGGGTGACCGACCGGGAAGTTGCTCCCGGGTGCGCACGAGTGAGGACAAAGTGCGCAGAAAAGACTAGTATTGATCTGTGGGGCCAGTCTAGATCCCGCCAGGAGTAACGACCACCGGCGGGTGTGTCCGGGGCGTTACATGCACGTACAGAGAAAGGGGACTGATAAGCGCCGGTGCGCCGGCCTAACTTTCGGCCGGTCAGCGCCCAATCGTCCGATATAGATGTCTACAGTCGTTGATTCCTTCTTCCTCCCCGAAACGACTTTGATTCGCGCGTGCACAACACCCCCACTTGCCCAGCGCACAGCATGGTCGCTGCCCCCGGCGTCCTCCATGGCCGTCGTCCTCGCCGACAAACGCAGCTCGCTGCCCCGCAGTCCCCGTAGTCGCACGGCCTCTCAATCTTGCAGACGTTTCCAGCAACCCCACTAAAGCCTAATGCAGCTCGCAGCCAAGCTGGTTCCAGCAACCAATCAAAGCACGCCGCGGCCGTCGAGTTTGCAGCACTGTTGTCCAGCAAACAAAAAATCCAAGCAACTAGAGAAACCAAAATAAGCCGGTTGAAGCAATAAAATTAGCCGGTTGAAGCAAACAAAACTGCCGGTTCCAGCAAATACCATAGATTGTTGTCGTCGAGTCGTAGCAAAATTTATAGCCGGTCGTAGCAAAACCAGAAGCCGGTTCCAGCTTCCGACAATTACGGTTGCAACTCTTGCCGTGCATGGTTACTGTTGGTTCTAGCATCTCCTTCTAGTGGTTCCAGCACCATTGCATCACCTCGTCGCCGTTGTAGCTCGCGGCGCCGCGATTGCAGCTTTTTTCTTGCTGGTTGTAGCTTCGCTGGTGGGTAGTTCCAGCTTTTTCGCTGGCTGGTTGCAGCTATGGCTCCCGGTTGTAGCTTTCTGATGGCTGATTCCAGCATTGCCGGCGGCCGGTTGCAACATCTCACGGTGTCGGTTCCAGCTCCGGGCAGGCGGTAGGCAGCGCACTGCCGGCGGCCGGAACGGAGTGGAGGTCGTCGGGCTAGGGAAAAGAGTGAGAGAGGGTGGGATGTGGGATGCGGAGATCATCGTGCTAGAGGAGGCCGCCGGCGTCGTCGAAATTTGCGGCAGCAGTGAGCTCTAGCCATTGGAAGAAGGGGGCCAGGAAGAGTGAGTGGATAAGATCCCGTGACTGGTGACTGGATAAGAAGGAGAGGAGGGGAGGCGCGGTGCGGTGCGTGGGTCCCAGCTCCACGTATCAAGTTCGAGACGTGCGATTTGTTGTGATCAAACGCACGCGGTGCGACCGGCCCAACACTCGGCCGGCGCGCCACACAGGAACGTTTCCCACAGAGAAATCGATCCAATCCATCTATAGCTAAGAGCATCTTTAGCAGTCCCCACAAAAAACCCCGACCTGCAAAAATAACCGTCAAAATACGGCTTGGCGCTCAAAATCCCGCCCGAACAGACACCGCAAACGTGATCGGCCCACAAAATTTTTTGATGGACACGGCAAAAACAAGACATGCTGGTGGACAATAAGTACAACATATTGATCAAACTACTAGACAATATAGCGCGGAGCGGTTGGTGGGGAGGACATTTCTGCCCGCGCTTTTCTCCACCTATCACCTCCCCTCTCCCCCTCACCCCACCGCGCATGATTCCGGCGAAAGTAGCTGGCGGGATCACGCCGAAAGGCCGCCACATGCACGAGGTTGCCCTCCGTCCCCGTACCCCCCCCCCCTCCATAAAAAATCTCAATATTTTTGGACACTTATAAAACCTAGTCCTAGAGTTTGAATTTAAACTATCAATCATGCCCATTTATATTGTATGGATGAAGATCATTTTTGTGAGTCCAGGGAAAATAACCCCATGCCCAAACTCTTTTCCTAGAACTCCTTTTCTTTCTCCAAATCTCTGGGTTCTTTTTCAGAAATAGAAAAAGTGAAAAACTGTAGGAAGAGAGAGAGAGAGAGAGCGCCGGCCGGCCCTTTTGGCCCAAGGCCCAGCCGCACCTCGTCAACCCTAGCCGCCAGGGGAGAGGCTCGCTCGATCCCGATCCCCACTCTTTCGAGACCCCTCGTCCTCCTCTCGACCCCCAGCCACCAGAGACACGCACGAGAGAGAGGTTCGGCGGAAAAAATTCTATGAGACCAGGTCTCACGGATTAGCAGGTGAGACCCATCCTGATGGATGACACGTGGCATTCACAAATCACAAAGCATCTACCCCACCCCCACCTGAAATCAGGGGGGAGATTAGATGCTTTGTGATCTGTGAATGCCACATGTCATCCATCAGGGCGGGTCTCACCTGCTTTATATGAGACCAGGTCTCATATAATTTTTTTCCGCCGCCGCCCCTCGCACGCTTGCCTCCCGCCGGAAACTTCGCCACCCGATGTCGTGCCTCCGGCAAGCTCCGCCTCTCCTCCTCCTGTTTTCCCTCCTTGCGCCGTCCTGCTCGAAGCAGCCATGCTCTGCCGTGGTCCGCGGCGAGCGTCGCTAACCCCGCGCCTTCCCTGCTGCTCCCCTACCCCATTGAGGACGAGGCTGGCGAGTCCTGCCGTCGTCCCGAGGTAATCCGCTGCCGTCCGTCTCCTCGTTCCCTTTCTCTTCTCTGCCATGGCCACCCGCAGGAGCTCGAGCTCGCCCCGCACCTCCTTCCTGTCGTCCTTCTCGCCGTCGCCTGGATCCACGCCTCCCCATACCCTGCAAGTCCCACCACGCCACCCTCCTCTGCATCAAGACGTGTTGCCGCCTCAAGTGAAACCCTGCCATTCTGCCGCATTATACGGCAGATAGGAGGTCCCACACCTTCATGCCCTAGGCAATCCCTTGGCAGCAATAACAAGCCACAAATACAAGTTTTGCTTGCTGGGTGATCCTACATGCAATAAGTCCAAGCACATCTTGGATTCAATTTTTATGATTGTGTTGATTAAACTTTATTAGAAATCATTTTCTTTAAGTTTCTAATATATAGTTAAATAGTGTTCACATGATCATACCAAAGGCAAAAAAACTATAATAACTATTTGATAGGCGCTTGAAATTTTATGGGCATTCAGTCTCTCCACCACCCGATCTAGATCCAAAAGCTCATCCGCCTTCTACTTTTGTCTAGCCTTCTTATTCCCCTCATACTAATCGTAAAATAAAATAATGCAAAATTTTGCAAATAAATAAGTAAATAAATGCACACAGTTAACACAAAAATTGTGTCTTTTATAATATCTAAGAATAAGCATAAAACAGTGAATTTTCACAGAAAAGAAGTTTACTAAGAAGGAATAAATTGTTGGCATTGATCTTATTGTTAAGAAGAAATAAAAATAAAATGACACAAATATAATAAAGTTTTCTATCAAAGAATAAATTCGTAGCACTGGCGTTACCTTTTAAGAAGCCAGAAAATAAAAATAGAACTAAAACTGAGTAAACATTATGTTTATCAGGATAAATGAAGGGGTTGTTTGGTTCTAGGCCTAGGAGTGCCACACTTTGCCATACAATGTTGCCAAACTTGCCTAAGGTTAGTTCTTCAAAATGAGAGCCACAAGTTGGCAAGCCTAAGGGAATCTTGCCACACTTGTTGTGCGTATGTGATGTGGGGCCATAGTGTGGCTTGCCTAAGATGTGGCTTGAACCAAACACACACCTAAGTTGGTCAAATTTGCCTAACCTTAGGTGTGGCAAGCTTTGGCAAACTTAGTCTCAACCCAAACAACCCTGAAGATTGGCTACAAGTTATGCAGGTTGTGTGATTCTACATGTGTGTATAAGTCTATGAAAATCTTGCATTGAGATTCATGATTGCTCGGTTTAAACTTGATTAGATTTTAAAAGTTTCTAATACAAAATTAAATAATGTCACATGATCGTACCACAGGCAAAAAGTTAAATGATTACGTCTATTTGATAGCCATTTGAAATATTTTTGGCGTTCAATCAAATCACCCTCCACTGCCGGCTCAGCCGCCTTCTACTTTGTCTAGCCTTCTTATTCCCCTCATACTAATACTAAAATAAAATCATGTAGAAATTTGCAAAAAAAGCACACAATTCACATAGAAATTGTGTGCTTTTATAATATGCAAGAAGAAGCATATAAATAGTAAAATTTTCTCAAAAAATAAGATTACTAAGAAGAAATGAATTAGTGGCACTGGTAATACCCTTAAAGAAGAAAGGAAATGAAATAAAAAATAAAACTAAATCAAAATAATAAGTCTTTCTAAGGTAAGAATGAATTAATGGCATTGATATTAATTTTTAATAAGACAGAAAATAAAAAAATAAAATGGCATTTGCATTACCCTTAAAAAGGAAAGAAAATAAAATAAAAACTAAACTAATTCAAAATAATGAAGTTTTTCTAAAGGAAGAATGAATAAGTGGCACTGCACTACAATTTAAGAAGACAAAAAAACTAAATATAAATATAAATGAATTTTTTAAGGAAAAATGAATTGGTGGCACCGGTGTTACCCTTTAAGAACAAAGAAAATGAAAAACAGAAGTGCACACAACTTTGCACCAAAATTGCCTGTTTTGTAATATGCAAGGAATAAGCATATAATAGTGCAACTTCCAGAATCTAGTATAATAATTTACACACATATTGTTTTAGTACATGTGTGCACACGTACACAATAATAATCGTAATAATAAATGATATTTTCTATAAAAAATGAATTGGTAGTCTTGTTATTACACTTAAAAATAAAACAAAACCTTTCACACAAGTAGCACAAAAATTACACTTTCTACAATATACAAGAATAACATATAACAGAGAAATTTCTGCCCTAATATAATTTGCACACTATTGTATAGTGCTTGCGTTATACATTTACACACACTCAACATCCAAAAATACACATAAAGAATAAAACAATCCTGACTGGAAAAAAAGAAACAGAAACAAAAGGAAAAAAAACGTACACATGCACACACACACTAAAATTGGCAGGCATTCCATCAATACATTTGCGTTGAACTGAAGACATGCATGCATGAGGCTGCATCATGCACTCAGCAAGGAAAGGAAAATCGACTGAAGAAATAAACAGGTCAGTCAAATCCATGATGAGCTTTCACACACGTAATACAACTTGAATCGACAGTTACGTAAAACCTCAGGTGGAAGGCGTTTACGGAAGACCTCCTATTGTTCCCTCCTAATCCTAGCCGAGTAGAGTAAACTCTTTCCTCCAGACTTCACCGGCGAGTCTGTGGATTCACCTCCTCTCTACTTACTACTCTGGTGACCGGTGGTGGGGAGAGGAATCACGATGCCTTCGCTCTGGTTAGTACTTCAGTTTAGGTTTTTTAGTCCTCGCAGGCGCAGCGCTCGGGTGGATGGCAGCACTTGTTCTTCGAGTTTGTCTTTCGGGCTCCGATCCTCCTCGAGTTCGACCATCTGGACGTAGTCGATGAAACTCTGGCGTAGATTTCTGTTGTCTCCTTGGGACGGTGATGTTAGGGTTTCTCGTCATGTGGCGAGATTTGATGTCAGGTGTTCCAAATCTATACAAGGGTTCAACGGCGACAACTGCGGCTCCTGGGCACTGGTCCTTAGGGGCATGTGCACTAAGACTTTCTGGCTGTCATCGACAAGTTCAAGCCAGCTCCGGTAGGGGGTGGCGATAGTGGCACATTGACGACTTTTTCTGGCAGAAGTAGTGGTCGTTCTATGGTCTTGGAATCTCGATTTAATTGTTATTATGTTTGACATGATTTGTACTTCTAGTGAACTTTTATAACCGAACAGATTATTATTTTTAAATAAATCAACGCTTACAATTTTGACGAAGCCAAATATTTTAATATCCTGACATATTGCTAAAGCAAAAAATAAAGTTTGAAAGGTAGATTATTTTGAAAGGAACTGCAAGATGCAAAGATCACACCCGATGTATGTGCGTACTTAACTAATAATCTCATGGATCTCGACTGTCGAGGCAACAAATTTCTTCAAACACACTCCTTACTTTCTGGAAACGAATACCGTACCATTGCTTTCAATAAAGTATGTACTGTACTACTCTTACACTAAGAGAAAATTAATCCTAACCCCAGAATATATATTAACCGCGCACTGTAAAAGTGAAAAAGGAGACAGTAAACAAAGGCAGAGAAGAGTTAGGTGGGTGGGCAAGCGGGTGAGCGGTCGCGGTCACGGCAGGTAGTTGTAGAGCGCGTATCCGACGGTGCAGCCGTAGAAGAGCAGGCCGGAGACGGCGAGCACGGAGAGCGCGAAGGTGGCGCCGACGGCGAGCGGGATGTTGCAGGACAGGATCCCGAACTTGAGCTGGATGGCGTCGATCATGGAGAGCAGCAGGAAGAAGGTGCCCATGATGGAGCACGCGGCGGCCAGCAGCATCATGGGCCGCGCGTACCGCAGCACGGCGCGGCGCCGCTCCCGGGGGCCCGCGGCGCGCCACGCCGGCATCTCCTCGCAGTCGTCGGTCATGACCGGCTTCTGCTCGCCGTCGCCGTAGAAGTCGTCGCCGGCGGCCAGCAGCGTGACGGACAGCTTCATGCCCTGCGCCACCAGGCTGGACAGCAGGTAGAAGCCGAAGGAGAGGATCTCGAAGAGGAAGAAGTTGCGGGCGATGTCGTCCCCGGCGACGCAGTTGGGAGGACGGTGGAGGAGGGCGTGATGGTGCCCGTGATGCCGATGAAGACGGCCACCGTGAGGAAGGTGTTGGCCGACACGATGCCCTCCAGCGCCTTCACGTGCACGTCGGGATTCCGCCGCCGCACCGTCGGCATCCCCTCCGATATGCTTCTCCTTCCGGCACGCCACCGGTGCAGCGGTGCTTAGCTAGCTGTTCCCCAGTTGCTGCTACCTTCCAAGCTATACAGTGGACGCGTGTAGAAGGTGAGGTGAGAGAGAGGAGCTATAGCGGCGCGCGTACGAGTGTGGGAGTGAGTGAGTGAGTGAGCTGGACAAGCCTCTTCAGATCATGGGTGGTTCAACTACTCTGAATTAATTAATCAACCAAATGATTCATTTCACCCCAAACAAATATATATACATTTGAATTATAACACGGCCAATTGCTGGATCTACTTTTGAGAGTCGTGCATCTTGCGTAAATTGAACGGAAATGCCACTACACCTAGTATAATATTCTTATTTAGGCCCCACAGAACGTGCAACTGCTACTACTGGTGGGTGATCATCATGCCTCGCTTTGGGCAAACCTGAAAGGCGCAAACGATCGATTTAGAACAGCACGCATGGGCGGAGTGGACATCGAATCGAGTCGAGTTGATAGCGGCGTTCTACCCACCCGGCCCGGTGGTTGCCATGCATGGTCCGAGTGGCATGCATGCAGCAGCACTAGTAGCTCCAGCTAGCTAGCTAGCTGCTTGTCCTCAACTCCAGAGGATTGATTGTTCCGGCAGCTTATGCATGCATGATTGCTCCGGAGTCCAGACACGCTTCACCCTGTAGCGTTGTTTGCTAAGGCATCTTCAACGTACTCCTACTTTAAACCGCCTGCATACGATTCCGACCGCGTGGTCTAGACGAGTCGTGTCGTCTAACGCGGCCTGTATCGATCCGCCGAGCGATCCGGACGTATTTTTTTCATAGCCGGAGATGAACCAAGGGGCTTTACAAGCGTGTCCGTTCTGACCGCCCTGGCCACCCCAATCACCTCACTCGCCCGAGCGCGCTTCCCGCCCTAAGCGGTGAGCATCTCTCCAGAGTTTCAGCACCATATTCATGACCGGCTAGAGCGGACGCGGCCTCTCATTGGCGCCAGCATTGAAGCGGTGTGTCGTCCGCGCTGCTTCCCGGTACATGTGATTGTTCCATGTTTAAACAACACCACGGTCGTCCGACCGTCCATCTGCCGTCCACATTAATAACACGCGGTTGTCAAAGAACCTACTCCGACACCACCCTTTCGCCCGTCTGCCGCCCACCACTGCCATTCAACCGCTATATAAACTATAGCCCCGGCTGTAGTTGCAATCATCCTCCTTCGGTCGATTTATCCTCACTGCATCACTCCCATCAGGGGAGAATCTACAGTACATGCTTTAACAAGCTTAAGCCTGCCCTCCAACTAGATAAATTAGGCCTTTGCTGCTCATGATACAGGGCCCAGCCCAACAAATTGGCTGCCTTTTGGCCGATCTCAGTGCCTCCTCGCTTGTTTGAGCCTGCCCTACAATTATATTCTAGATTCGCTGTTGACTCCCATAATGGCGTTCTCGCGCTCCACAGCTCTTTAGGACGAACTGTCGCTGGAGCAGAAGAAAGAGATGGCCGCCATTGCTGCCGGCTGGCATACCGAAGGCTGACCGCATCTGATACGTCTCCAATTATCTATAATTTTTATTGTTTCATGATATTATATTATCAATTGTATATGCTTTATATGCTATTTCATTTTTGTGGACTGATCTATTTACTTAGTGACCAGCGTCAGTTCCTGTTTTTGTCTATTTCTTTGTTTCACGGAGAAACCATACCAAAACGAAGTCCAAACATGATGAAACTTTACGATGATTTTTTGGACCAGGGAGACCCTAGAAGCTTCGGAGAGGCACCAGATAACGACCGAGGGGGCCACAGGCTTAGGTGGCACGCTCCTAGGGGTGTCAGGTGAGCTTATGGGTCCATTGTGGCTCTGTTTGCCCTAATTGCAAGCCTATTAATTCACAGATATTCGAAACCCTAGGATCAAGAGCCCAAACAATTTTTCCGCCGTCGCAAGCCTCTGTTCTTCCATGATCCCATCTAGACTACGTCGGTACTCTGCCAGAGGGGAAAACCATTGGCGAGGCAATCTTCATCGATCTTGTTGCCTCCTTATTTATGTGTGAGTAGTTCCCACCGGACCAACGGGTCCATAGCAGTAGCTAGATCTCTCTCTCTCTCTCTCTCTCTCTCTCTCTCTCTCTCTCTCTCTTCAATACAATGATCTCATATGAGATCTATTCAAAGTAAACTTTTGCGGTGCATTTGCTGGGACGATCCAATGAATTGTGGGTTTATGATCAGATTATTGATTGAAAGTATTTGAATCTTTTTGAGATATATTTATGTGTGATTTTATAGCTATGTATGTTTCCCAATCTATGAGTCTTCTTTGGCGAATTAGATGATTACATCTTCAGAGGGAGTGGTGCATAATAGTGGGTAAAATCTTGCGGTGTCTTTACTCAGTGACATGGACATTTTTCTTATAATCTCGAAAATAAAAAATATGAACTCTTTTAAATTCCTGATAGTTTTTTAAAATCTGAACTCTCAAATTCATGAACATTTTCTTCAAATTGACGAACTTTTTTCAAGTTTGTGGACATTCTTTTGAATCGATGAACTCTTCTGCCAGATTCATACAACATTGGGGACGTTGTATGAATCTCAAACTCTTACCTCGGGAATCACGTGTGCGATAGGTTCTGGCATCACATATCATTGTTCTTTTTTTGTTTGCCAAAATGTGTGCATCCTCGAAGCTTACCGCACAAGGTTATCCTGCTGCGTGTGCCATGCACCTCCCCCTATTGCACAACATTACAAGACAATGGTTCGCATCTACGTGTGCGAAAAAGGGTTTTAACCCTGTTCGATGGACTTGACAGCACTAGTGTTGGTATCCTACTCTGAATCTTACTTGGACTGGCACTCTCCTTACTTGTGAATCAGATTGTCCTCCCTCCCTCTCGCTCCCGCGACGCGCCCCGCGCGCGTCTCTGGAGAAACCCTAGCGCCGCCGGCGGGCTTCCCCTCCTCCTCCCTCCTCTCCCTCGCTGCCGCCAGAGAGGGCGCGCCGGGCGAAGCCTGGTAGGCGCCGGCGGCGGCGGGCTGCTTTTGTCTCTCGGCGGGGCCTCCGCGCTGGTCATGCGCCGCTGCCGATCGGCGCTGGTGGCGGGCGTGGGCGCGGGCGGCGAAGCTGGATCCTGCTGGCGGCGGCTTCGTGGCGGCGGCGTGACCGGCGCGGCGGTGGTGGGCGTGCCTTGGTCGCCAGATCTAGGTCCTTCGGCGCGGGTCGAGGCCGGATGTGGGACCTGGCGGCGCGTGCCGAGGGCGGCGCTGGTTGCTAGTCTCTACCCATGCCATGGCCACGGTGGGTGGTGGTGCGACGCGGCAGCGGTTGGCTGCTGGGCGGGCTGGCCGGGATCCGAAGCTTCGGCGGCTGGACGACGGTGGGCCGCACAGATGGGCTCCTCGGTGAGCTTCCTTCACGATTGGTGGCGGCCCTCGGGATCTCTCCTTGCCGGCGGGCGGGTGTATGTTGGTGGCCTCGCGTGGAGCTGCGGTCGTCGCCGAGGTGGGGCGACACCGAGTTGTCCGGTGGGGAGGCAGGCTGGAGGGACGGGAGGCGCCGCCGAGCCCGGGCCACCCGTCGCTGGCACAGGGGTGTGCCGGCCCGGATGCGTCCGTTCCCCTCCTCCCCCGTTCCCCGGCCATGTGTGGGCTGACGCAACTCCGGCGTTGTTCGAGGCGGGATGTATGCCGCGGTTTCTTCGGTCGGGTGCGCCCTTTGGCCCAAGCTGATCACTTTGGTCGGTCTTGGGGGTGTCTGGATGCAGGGCGGCGGCCCTGGCGGCAGGAGGCACGAAGTTCGTGGGCGGGACTTGCGCCTCGGGTGTGGGCGAGCGGCCACGGCCACGCGGGTGGGTGGTCGCTGGTGGTTGACGGAGCTAGGTTGCTTCGGAGGGGTCGGCGTGCTGGGGTTCATTACCTGCCCAATCTTGTATTGGCCGACGGTGGCGGCGTCCGTGGACACCGTATCCTTCCTGTAGGCTCCGTCGCAGTGGCCTTTCTCCTTCGAGTTGCTCCGGGTGAAAACCCGATCTTTGGGATCGGATGGTGGCGGCTATCGTGGTCGTTCCCTTCTTGGAGTCCTGGTTCCGTCGTTCCCGTCTCACCTCCCCTCGGAGGAGGAGGTCTCTGGTGGCTCCAAGCAGTTCGTCCTCGCGCATTTGTAGTGGCTTGGTAGTCGTTGGGGTGGTGTGGCGGTGCCCGGCACCCTTGTATCTTGCCTTGGGTGTGTGTGTCGTGTGCGGTGGTGGCGTGAGTTTGTATCATGGTCTTTGTGGTTTGGTGCTTTATATATAAAGCGGGGAAAAAGCCTTTTTCGGTAATCCTACTTGGACTCTGATTCAAGATCTTACTCTAACTCTGGGAGAGCGAAGATGATGGCATTGCCGGAATTGCGCTGATTTCATTTAAAACGTGGAAGTCTTTCTTCGACTCCCTTGATGTTGATGATGACTCTTGGTCATGATTCATGGTTAAAGGCCACGAGGTGATCGACCCCGAAAAAACTTGTCCAGACGTGTGGCATCTTGCACATCGCCCACACGTCTTCTTTACCATTCATTTTGCCACATGTGAACAAATGACATCAGCAGGAATCTTTTTGGTTTTTAGCTTAAAATATTTTATCTCCTAAATAAAAAATCAAATTAAAAATACGTTTTCACCATTAAATCCGTCTCGACGAGATTCAAAACTAGACTCCATGTTGATATGTTTCGACAAAAAAGTTTTTGCCTAAAAGTTGTCATGATGTTTACACTCTAGTTGCCATAGTGCTTAAACTAAAGTTGCGATGTGGCAATTTCAGTTTCTAGAGCATGAGAATTTTAGTATTTTGATGATGGCAACTCCAGTACTTTGACCATGAAAATTATTTTTTGTATGAACCATGGCAATTTTAAGTGAATGCATCATGGCAATTTTAGTTATGGTTCATGACAAGTCTAATTTTTTAATTTCCTGTTTTATAAATGTCAAAATTTACTTTTAAATGTAGAAAAAAATAGCTGAAACACATCATGGCAATTTCAGTATAAATAACATGGCAATTCATGTGCAATAGACATGACAACTTTTAATCAAAAAAAATCGTTGAAATATATTGATATGGAATCTAGTTTTGAAGATCTTGTCGCGAGGGATTTAATGATGAAAATGGACCTTCAACCGGATTTTTCATTTAAGAGGTAAAACATTTTAAAAACTGAAAATCCAAAAAGATTCTCACATGCATGCATGCGGTGACGTGACGCGGTCTGTGTGTTATAGAGCGTGTGGGCGGGTTTCGCTCCCACCACACGTGTGGGCGTTAGCGTTGTCAAACCTGCATCTGCCATGATTCACTAACTATATTGTCTTCTCCAAGAAAAAGAAAAAGGTAAAATGACAAATAAGTTGGTGCTATTTATGATATAGGGCATGCATCTGTCAAAAATCCGATTCAGCTCTTGGGAGCTTATGCTCCTGCCCACCAAAAATATTTTTTACAAACGTCATTTTTTTTGAAAAATTAGATGTGTTCATTGTCACATTCAAACGACCCCTGCAATTTTTAGTGGAAAAACTTAAGCTATTTGACCCGTGTGAGAAAAACAAATCGAATGCCGATGTTATCTCCAAATCTTACAGTTAATTTTATTTTTTCACCAACGAACCACTACTATCCTGTTTCACATGAAAAATTGTCAAGCACTACTAACATGACCCCTGCAATTTTTTAGTGAAAAAACTTAAGCTATTTGACCCGTGTGAGAAAAAAAATCGAATGCCGATGTTACCTCCAACTCTTACAGTTAATTTTATTTTTTCACCAACGGACCACTACTAACATCAACATCCACACACAAAAAAAAAATCAGAATTTTAGAATATTTCTACACTTTATTTTGAATTTACTTTTCATTCAGGAGCATATGCTCTGCAGAGCCAAAACAACCCTTGTGCATCTGCCATGTTCAAGATTCTACAAATAATGAACAGTACTATGATACGAGAAGTCAGTGAGACACGTGAAGCGCCTTCACGGTGTGGTACGCTTAAATAGATGTATCTAGACGTATTTCAGGTTCAGATATATCTATTTCAGCGTCAAGTAATTTCGGGTCGAGGGAGTAGAATATTAGAGGCATCGAAAAAACTCCGTTAGAAGAATGCACGTCAAGTTATGAGTTATGACAGGTGGGTGAGACAAGGAAATGATGGTGGAGATGAGAGGCAGTCCGTTGGAACAGAGTTATCATGTGCGAACGCTGCTCGCTCATTCCGTGTGAAGCAAAGCTGCCTTCATTAATCCCCGTTTGAACGTCCAAGCCAAATGCTGTCAGCTGGTTATAAACCGGAGTAGTGCTACTGCATGACTTGATCAAAACACAAGGCACGTCAACGGAGGACAAGATGGAACGTGTCAAGGGGTTCCCTCGCCGCTGCCTCAAGATGCTAGCCCGATTGCTCTGCCCGGGGGCTGACGACGATCACGCCGCCATAGCCCAGAGGCTCGGCATGTTGCCCGAATCCGAGGTCGATCACGCCGACGACCTAGCCCAATGGGTCGAGCACGAGCGCGCCGCCTTAGCCCAGTGGGAGGAGGCCCACCGCGCCGCCGCCCGGGACAGCCTGCAGGCCTTCACCCTCCGCCTGAACAAGCGCGTCGCCGCCGGCGCCGACAGGAGCGGCAACCTGGTCTTCTCGCCGCTGTGCCTCTACGCGGCGCTCTCGCTGTGGGCCACCGGCGCGCGCGAGCGCACCCTCGACGAGCTGCTCCGCGTCCTTGGAGTGCCTTCGCGGGACGTCCACACCTTCCACGTCTGCACGCTGGCCCGGCAGGCCCTCGCGGTTTATGATTTATACGGTTTATGATTTCTACGGTTTTTATACTTTGAATTATATGGTTCATACATAGATATGGTTCGGATTCAGTAATAGCCCTCACTTTCAGTTTGGTTTCGGTAATGACCAAATTAACCAAGGTTGACATGAATTTTTTAGCAAACAGATAACGTTTTCATGTGTAAATACATGATATATATAATAATGAGAAAAGAAACAATTAAAAAAGGATAGAGAAGAGACATTGGATAAGTACTCAGGCTAATCACGTAAACTGAAGCACTGAATGGGCTAGAAAGTATTATACTATAGCACCGCATTACGATTTTGAACACAACAAACCTCAGTTTCGGTTAATTCGGTTTAACTAAATGGTTTTTGTTTTCTAACGAAAAAACGGAAACGCAAATGGTTTTCATATCTCAAAGCTGAAACCGAAACCTGAAAAAACCAAAAAGTCAATTTGGTTTAATTTTTTGTTTGGTTTTCGGTTCGGTTTTGCACACTCTGAGATGTGTGGCATGTGTAGATATATGATTTTTTTTTAAAGCTCCTCTCGGCATTTTATTCATTCAGTGGCAACGAATCTGAGAGCAAATTGCAGCTTAGAAAACCAGAGATTATATTAGAGTAATTTACAACACTCTCTAGTTGAAGAGCTGCTTTAGCACAACAATGCGCAACGGAATTAATAGTACGGCTATTATGTTTGATCTGTGGCATGTAGATATATGATGATTATCGTTATGTACGTGCAGCCGGAGGAGGCAAAGGAGCAGATCAACGCATGGGTGGCAGCGTTGACAAACGACCTCATCCCCACCCTGATTGGCCATCACGTGTTGTCCCACCTCACCGACCTGGTGCTCGTCAACGCCATCTACTTCAAGGCCAAGTGTGTTAGAAGGGAGAGAGGGATTGGTGGAATAGTTGTTGTATTGCTTGAGCCTCGTGGGCATATATATAAGAGTACATGGTCATCTTGGAGTACAAGTCAAGGCAGGAACAAATCCTACGCTATTCTATGTTTCCTAAATAAATATTATACTCAACATCCCCCTGCAGTCACAATGGTAGCGACGCAGACGGTGAGACTGGAGAAGAATCCGAAGGCAAGCTGACGGACCCCCCCCCCACACACACACACACAGTCGTAACGGTCGATGCATCGCGGAGTCGTGGCTGGAGTGAAAACCGACGAGGTTGCTCAAGCAGGCGGTAGCCCTTTGTGCCGTTTGTCGATGTAGCCGAGAGCATGGGTGGTGGATCCGTGGTCGAGGTAGCCGTGCGAAGAATGACGTGGTCGATGTTGAGTCGGGGTGGCCGGTGTCGAGGAAGTCGTCATGGAGCCGCGGGCGCAAGGGGCGCCGAGTTAACATGGGCGCAGTGGTGTCGAAGTAGTGGTGCGCCGGAAAGGAGATGTTGTTGACAACGCGTCACACCGGGTTTGCCAAGCCCGGGGACACATCGTAGACGAAGGCACACACCGATGTTGCCAGCACTGGGCTTGCGTAGACGGATGAAGACGAAGTTGACGAAGCGCCGCACCAGGCTTGCATGGACGAAGGCACGCGACGGTGTTGCCAGCACCGGACATGCAGGGACTAGGACCTGCACGATCTGTACGCCATGTCGAAGAAGTCGGAGGGCCGGCAGAGAAGAACTCGATGACGGTTGCGGCGTCCATCGGCGCGGGGCCAATGTCACCAACAGTGGTCGGAGTAGACGAAGTGGTCGGGGTAGATGACAGCGACGCTGACGACGGGCTGGCGCTGGATGAAGACGAAGGAGGTGGACGGGCGGCTGCGACGGCTACGGGGTAGCTGTGGCGGCGGCCAAAGAAAAGCGGCGGCGACGGCTTGATTAGGAGCGCGGCGGCGATGCTCGAAGTAGGCGGAAAACCCTGACAACATGACGAAGACCGGCGCGGACGGTGGCGTTTCCGCACCAAGGGAGACGGCGCGGCGCATACCATGGGAGGTCGACACGCGATGACGGCGGAGTGGACCGCGGACCGTGGCGCTACGGCCCGAAGGGGCAACGCAGCGGCGGCAGGCAGGTCGGGGCGACGGCGGTAAGACCTCGGGGCGGCGGCGGAGACCGCGGGCCGCGGTGCGACAACCCGGCGGGGCGGCGCGGCGGAGGAGTGCGTGCGTGCAACCGCGCAGACGGCCTCGGGACGGCGGCGTGGATCGCGTACACACGCTACGCTTCCGACGGGGCGACGCAGCGGTGGCGCGAGGGTCGGTGCGGCCACGGGGACGACCAGGAGGGGACGGCCTCAGGGCGGCGGTGGACCGCGGGCCACAACACTACGGCCCAAAGGGGCGACGCAGCGGTGACGCGGGTCGGTGCAGCTGGGAGAAGAACCACGGGGCGGCGGCGCTGCGGCCCGACTGGGCGACGCAGCGGCAGACCGTTGCTCGATCGGTGGAGGGACGCGCTGAACTCGGGGACGATCTTCACGGGACCTGCAGAGGCGCGCGCAACCGACTGGCCAGGTCGGTCGCATTGCGGAGATGAGGCGGATCGCGGCGGCGGGCGGGTGATCAATCCGATCGCGCGCGAGGTCGGGGACACCGTTCGTTGGAGACGGGGTAGCGGCGGAGTCCGAGATGAAGCCGGCGACGGTGGGCGGCAGGGCGGCTATGATTGGCCGCCACATGGCGCGAGGCCGCCGGGTCGGATGATGCAGGAGTCCCGGTCGGAGCAGGGCGGTGACGGCCGGCACGCAAACGGCGGCGGCGAAGGGCTGCGCATGACGCAATGCCGCTGGTCGAGCAACCGGGCGGCGAGCAGCGGACGACACGCGAGGCCGCTGGTCGTGGCGACCGCGGCAGACGACGGACGACGCGCGAGGCCGCTGGTCGAGGCGACCGGCTGGCAGACGCGCGGACGACGCGCGAGGCTGCCGGGTCGGTGAAGAAGCCGGCCGATCGTGCCGGGGTTGGAGTAGAGGCGCACGGGGTCGACGGCGGCGGTGGGCAACGCAAACAGATCAAGATTAGATCGGAGAACCAAAAACAAACCGACGATCAAGATGACCGGCGGGAGAGAGAAAACCCCAGAGCAAGGGCTCGGGGAAAAGACTCTCTAGGGCAGCCGGCCAACACGGCCGGTGGACGAACCCTAGGTACGGGCGGCGTGGCCCCCGGCGGCGGTCATGGAGGCCGACCGCCCGGCGGCGGCTAGGGTTTAGTACCCGGAAACTGATAGCATGTTAGAAGGGAGAGAGGGATTGATGGAATAGTTGTTGTATTGCTTGAGCCTCGTGGGTCTATATATAAGAGTACATGGTCATCTTGGAGTACAAGTCAAGGCAGGAACAAATCCTACGCTATTCTATGTTTCCTAAATAAACATTATACTCAACAAAGTGGAACAAGCCATTCGACGAGGAACGCCATCTGTTTCACCGCCTTGACAACACCGCCATCGACACACCCTTCATGCGTGGCTTCGGTAGGCAAAGAATCGCGTGGCACAATGGCTTCAAGGTGCTCCAGCTGCGCTACGAGCAAGGCCGCCCCTTGCCCGCGTAGTCGCAGCCACAACCGATCTACTCAATGTATGTCTTCCTCCCCAACGCGCGCGATGGGCTGTGTTGGTTGGCCAACCAGATCGCCTGCAACCCTAACTTTTTGCGCAAGCACCTGCCAAGGAGCGACGTCGAGGTCGACGACTTACGGCTGCCTACATTCAAGGTCAGCTTTGACATGATTGTGAACGACATTCTCCGCGACATGGGGCTCAAGGAGGCTTTAGAGCCGGGGAAGGCCGACCTATCTGGTATGGTCGAGGACGGGACGGGGGGAAGGAGGAGGCTGGCGCTACAAGAAGTGATCAACCGAGCCGTCATCGAGGTGAACGAGGAAGGCACCGAGGCTGCGGCTGCCACTGTGGTGATTACATGTAGCACTACTAGTGCCCTACCTCTGCCGTCGCGGCGTGTGGCCTTCGTTGCTGACCATCCTTTTGCCTTCTTTGTAATCGAGGAGGTGTCAGGTGCGATCATGTTCGCGGGGCACATTGTTGACCCCACTATCAATTGACGGGGAGGGAGGACCGAACATACATGCTTGGTTTATGTATGGATTTTTTTATTTGAAAATGCCGCAGGCTATATAATAGTAACATGAACCCTTAGAATAACAACTTTACAGAAATCCCTAAAAAAATAAATTTACAGAAATATACAAATACAACTAATTTTTTGGGGTGTCGAAAGTATTCTTCCTTCTGCATCCATAGAGAGTGTGTAGTACGCAATACTCGTTGTTACATCTGGGTCTCCTTTATGTTATAAACTTGTTTAAACCCAATAGCTTGTAAAAGCTACGCCTGAAATTAGTTATTGATATAGACCAGAAGATGCAGGCAACATCAATTTGTGTAGCAAATTACTGAAGGAAATATGCCCTAGAGGCAATAATAAAGTTATTATTTATTTCCTTATTTCATGATAAATGTTTATCATTCATGCTATAATTGTATTAACCGGAAACATGATACATGTGTGAATGCATAGACAAAACAATATGTCACTAGTATGCCTCTACTAGACTAGCTTGTTAATCAAAGATGGTTATGTTTCCTGACCATGAACAAAGAGTTGTTATTTGATTAACAAGGTCACATCATTAGTAGAATGATCTGATTGACATGACCCATTCCATTAGCATAGCACATGATCGTTTAGTATGTTGCTACTGCTTTTATCCATGACTTATACATGTTCTGTAACTATGAGATTATGCAACTCCTGCCATGGAGGAACACTTTGGTGCTACCAAACGTCACAACGAATCGGGTGATTATAAAGGAGTACTACAGGTGTCTCCAAAGGTAGATGTTGGGTTGGCGTATTTGAGATTAGGTTTTGTCACTCCGATTGTCGGAGAGGTATCTCTGGCCCTCTCGGTAATACACATCACTGAAGCCTTGCAAGCATTACAACTAATGAGTTAGCTGTGAGATGATGTATTACGGAACGAGTAAAGAGACTTGCCGTAACGAGATTGAACTAGGTATTGGATACCGACGATCGAATCTCGGGCAAGTAACATACCGACGACAAAGGAACAACGTATGTTGTTATGCGGTCCGACCGATAAAGATCTTTGTAGAATATGTAGGAACCAATATGGGCATCCAGGTCCCGCTATTGGTTATTGACGGAGACGTGTCTCGGTCATGTCTGCATTGTTCTCGAACCGTAGGGTCCATGCGCTTAAGGTTACAATGCGGTTATTATGAGTTTATGTATTTTGATGTACCGAAGAAGTTCGAGTCCCGGATGTGATCACGGACATGACGAGGAGTCTCGAAATGGTCGAGACATAAAGATTGATATATTGGAAGCCTATATTTGGAGTTCGGAATGGTTCCGGTGAAAACGGAAATTCTGGAGTACCGGAGGTTACCGAACCCCGGGAACTAAATGGGCCTTAGTGGGCCTCGAGGAGAAGAGGAGGGGCCGACCAGGGGTGGCCGCGCCTCCCCCCAGTCCGAATAGGACAGGAGGGGGCGGCGCCCCTTCCCTCTTCCCTCCCCCAATCCTACTCCAACTAGGAGGGGAGTCCTACTCGGTGGGAGTAGGACTCCTCAGCGCACCCCTCTAGGCCGGCCGCACCTCCCCCTCCCTCCTTTATATACGGGGCAGGGGGCACCCTAGAACACACAAGTTTGATCTACGGATCGTTCCTTAGCCGTGTGCGGTGCCCCCTCCACCATATTCCACCTCGGTCATATCGTCGAAGCTTAAGCGAAGCTCTGCGCCGTAGAACATCAAGATCGTCCTACCACGCCGTCGGCCGTGGAACTCTCCTCGACACTCGGCTGGATCGAGTACGAGGGACGTCATCGAGCTGTACGTGTGTCAAGAACTCGGGGCGCCGAGTAACGGCGCCGGATCGGTCGGATCGCGAGGAGAACGTCGACTACTTCCTCTACGTTGTGATCGCTTCCGCTTCGGTCTACGAGGGTACGTAGACAACACTCTCCCCTCTCGTTGCTATGCATCACCATGATCTTGCGTGTGCGTAGGAAAATTTTTGAAATTACTATGTTCCCCAACAGTGGCATCCGAGCCTAGGTTTTTATGGTTTGATGTTTTGCACGAGTAGAACACAAGTGAGTTGTGGGCGATACAAGTCATACTACCTACCAGCATGTCATACTTTGGTTCAGCGGTATTGTGAGATGAAGCGGCCCAGACCGACATTACGCGTACGCTTACGCGAGACTGGTTTCACCGCCACGAGCACTCGTTGCTTAAAGGTGACTGGTGGGTGTCTGTCTCTCTCACTTTAGTTGAACCGAGTGTGGCTACGCCCGGTCCTTGAGAAGGTTAAACGGAGTCTATTTGACGAATATCGTTGTGGTTTTGATGCGTAGGTGAGACTGGTTCTTGCTTAAGCCCGTAGCAGCCACGTAAAATTTGCAACAACAAAGTAGAGGACGTCTAACTTGTTTTTGCAGGGCATGTTGTGATGTGATATGGTCAAGATGTGATGCTATATTTTATTGTATGAGATGATCATGTTTTGTAACCGAAGTTATCGGCAACTGGCTGGCGCCATATGGTTGTCGCTTTATTGTATGCAATGCAATCGCTTCGTAATGCTTTACTTTATCACTAAGCGGTAGCGATAGTCGTAGAAGCATAAGATTGGCGAGACGACAACGATGCTACGATGGAGATCAAGGTGTCGCGCGGTGGCGATGGTGATCATGGTGGTGCTGCGGAGATGAAGATCACGAAGCACAAGATGATGATGACCATATCATATCACTTATATTGATTTGCATGTGATGTTTATCCTTTATGCATCTTATCTTGCTTTGATTGACGGTAGCATTATAAGATGATCTCTCACTAAATTATCAAGAAGTGTTCTCCCGAGTATGCACCGTTGCCAAAGTTAAATCGTGCCCGGACACCACGTGATGATCGGTGTGATAAGCTCTCGTCCATCTACAACGGGTGCAAGCCAGTTTTGCACACGCAGAATACTCGGGTTATACTTGACGAGCCTAGCATATGCAGATATGGCCTCGAACACGGAGACCGAAAGGTCGGCGTGAATCATATAGTAGATATGATCAACATAAGATGTTCACCATTGAAAACTAATCCATTTCACGTGATGATCGGTTATGGTTTAGTTAATTTGGATCACGTGATCACTTAGATGACTAGAGGGATGTCTGTCTAAGTGGGAGTTCTTAAGTAATATGATTAATTGAACTTAAATTTATCATGAACTTAGTACCTGATAGTATCTTGCTTGTTTATGTTTGATTGTAGATAGATGGCTCGTGCTGTTGTTCCGTTGAATTTTAATGCGTTCCTTGAGAAAGCAAAGTTGAAAGATGATGGTAGCAATTACACGGACTGGGTCCGTAACTTGAGGATTATCCTCATTGCTGCACAGAAGAGTTACGTCTGGATGCACCGCTGGGTGCGAACTGCTTGCTGATGCAATGGCGGCGTTAAGAACGTCTGGCGAGCAAAGCTGATGACTACTCTATAGTTCGATGTGCCATGCTTTACGGCTTAGAACCGGGACTTCAATGACGTTTTGAACGTCATGGAGCATATGAGATGTTCCAGGAGTTGAAGTTAATATTCCAACAGAATGCCCGGATTGAGAGATATGAAGTCTCTAATAAGTTCTATAGCTGCAAGATGGAGGAGAATAGTTCTGTCAGTGAGCACATACTCAAAATGTCTGGGTATTACAATCACTTGACACAATTGGGAGTTAATCTTCCGGATGATTGTGTCATTGATGAATTCTTCAATCACCGCCACCAAGCTACAAAGGCTTCGTGATGAACTATAATATGCAAGGGTTAGTAAAGACTATACCTGAGCTCTTCGCAATGCTAAAGGCTGCGGAGGTAGAAATCAAGAAAGAGCATCAAGTGTTGATGGTCAATAAGACCACTAGTTTCAAAAGGAAAGGCAAAGGGAAGAAGAAGGGGAACTTCAAGAAGAACAGCAAGCAAGTTGCTGCTTAGGAGAAGAAACCCAAGTCTGGACCTAAGCCTGAAACTGAGTGCTTCTCCGCAAGCGGATCGGTCCTTTGGAAGCGGAACTGCCCCAAGTATTTGGCGGATAAGAAGGATGGCAAGGTGAACAAAGGTATATGTGATATACATGTTATTGATGTGTACCTTACTAGAGCTCGCATAGCACTGGGTATTTGATCTGGTTTCATTGCTAATATTTGCAACTCGAAATAGGGACTACGGATTAAGCGAACACTGGCAAAGGACGAGGTGACGATGCGCGTGGGAAATGGTTCCAAAGTCGATGTGATCGCGGTCGGCACGCTACCTCTACATCTACCTTCGGGATTAGTTTTAGACCTAAATAATTGTTATTTGGTGCTTGCGTTGAGTATGAACATTATATCTGGATCTTGTTTGATGCGAGACAGTTATTCATTTAAATCAGAGAATAATGGTTGTTCTATTTATATGAGTAATATCTTTTATGGTCATGCACCCTTGAGGAGTGGTCTATTTTTGATGAATCTCGATAGTAGTGATACACATATTCATAATGTTGAAGCCAAAAGATGCAGAGTTGATAATGATAGTGTAACTTATTTGTGGCACTGCCGTTTAGGTCATATCGGTGTAAAGCGCATGAAGAAACTCCATCTTGATGGACTTTTGGAGTCACTTGATTATGAATCACTTGGCACTTGCGAACCGTGCCTCATGGGCAAGATGACTAGAACCCGTTCTCGGTACTATGGAGAGAGCAATAGATTTGTTGGAAATCATACATACAGATGTATGTGGTCCGATGAATGTTGAGGCTCGTGGCGGATATCGTTATTTTCTCACCTTCACAGATGACTTAAGCAGATATGGGTATATCTATTTAATGAAACATAAGTCTGAAACATTTGAAAAGTTCAAAGAATTTCAGAGTGAAGTTGAAAATCATCGTAACAAGAAAATTAAATTTCTACGATCTGATCGTGGAGGTGAATATTTGAGTTCTGAGTTTGGTCTACATTTGAAACAATGCGGAATAGTTTAGCAACTCACGCCACCGGAACACCACAGCGTAATGGTGTGTCCGAACGTCGAATCGCACTTTACTAGATATGGTGCGATCTATGATGTCTCTTATAGATTTACCGCTATCGTTTTGGGGTTATGCTCTAGAGGCGGCCGCATTCACACTGAATAGAACACCGTCGAAATCCGTTGAGACGACACCTTATGAACTATGGTTTGGCAAGAAACCAAAGTTGTCGTTTCTTAAAGTTTGGGGATGCGATGCTTATGTGAAAAAGCTTCAACCTGATAAGCTCGAACCCAAATCGGAGAAATGTGTCTTCATAGGATACCCAAAGGAGACAGTTGGGTACACCTTCTATCACAGATCCGAAGGCAAGACATTCGTTGCTAAGAATGGATCCTTTCTAGAGAAGGAGTTTCTCTCGAAAGAAGTGAGTGGGAGGAAAGTAGAACTTGATGAGGTAATTGTACCTTCTCCCTTACTTGAAAGTAGTTTGTCGCAGAAACCGGTTTCTGAGACATCTACACCAAGTAGTGAGGAAGTTGATGATGTTGATCATGAAACTTCAGATCAAGTTACTGCAGAACCTCGTAGATCAACGAGTAAGATCCGCACTGAGTGGTACGGTAATCCTGTTTCGAAATCATGCTACTAGATCATGATGAACCTACGAACTATGAAGAAGCGATGGTGAGCCCAGATTCCACAAAATGGCTTGAGGCCATGAAATCTGAGATGGGATCCATGTATGAAAACAAAGTATGGACTTTGGTTGACTTGCCCGAGGGTAGGCAAGCAATAGAAAACAAGTGGATCTTCAAGAAGAAGACTGACGCCGACGGTAATGTTACTGTCTACAAAGCTCGACTTGTCGCAAAGGGTTTCGACAAGTTCAAGGGATTGACTACGATGAGACCTTCTCACCCGTAGCGATGCTTAAGTCTGTCCGAATCATGTTAGCAATTGCCGCATTTTATGATTATGAAATTTGGCAAATGGATGTAAAGACTGCATTCTGAATGGATTTTGGAAGAAGAGTTGTATATGATGCAACCGAAGGTTTTGTCGATCCAAAGGAGCTAACAAAGTGTGCAAGCTCCAGCGATCCATTTATGGACTGGTGCAAGCATCTCGAGTTGGAATAAACGCTTTGATAGTGTGATCAAAGCATTTGGGTTTGTACAGACTTTTGGAGAAGCCTGTATTTACAAGAAAGTGAGTGGGAGCTCAGAGCATTTTCGATATTATATGTAGATGACATATTGCTGATCGGAAATGATATAGAATTCTGGATAGCATAAAGGGATACTTGAATAAAAGTTTTCAATGAAAGACCTCGGTGAAACTGCTTACATATTGGGCATTAAGATCTATAGAGATAGATCAAGGCGCTTAATTGGACTTTCACAAAGCACATACCTTGACAAAATTTTGAAGAAGTTCAAAATGGATCAAGCAAAGAAAGGGTTCTTGCCTGTGTTACAAGGTGTGAAGTTGAGTAAGACTCAATGCCCGACCACTGCAGAAGATAGAGAGAAAATGAAAGATGTTCCTATGCTTCAGCCATAGGCTCTATCATGTATGCAATGCTGTGTACCAGACCTGATGTGTGCCTTGCTATAAGTTTAGCAGGAGGTACCAAAGTAATCCAGAGTGGATCATGGACAGCGGTCAAGAACATCTGAAATACGAAAAGGACTAAGGATATGTTTCTCGTATATGGAGGTGACAAAGAGCTCATCGTAAACAGTTACGTTGATGCAAGCTTTGACACGATCCGGACGATTCTAAATCGCAGACCGGATCGTATTTACACTAAACGGAGGAGCTGTCGGTTGGTGCAGTTCTAAACAAAGCGTCGTGGCGGGATCTACATGTGAAGCGGAGTACATAGCAGCTTCGAAGCAGCTAATGAAGGAGTGCGGATGAAGGAGTTCATATCCGATCTAGGTGTCATACCTAGTGCATCGGGTCCAATGAAAATCTTCTGTGACAATACTGGAGCAATTGCCTTAGCAAAGGAATCCAGATTTCACAAGAGGACCAAGCACATCAAGAGACGCTTCAATTCCATCCGAGACTTAGTCCAGGTGGGAGACATAGAGATTTGCAAGATACATACGGATCTGAATGTTGCAGACCCGTTGACTAAGCCTCTTCCACGAGCAAAACATGATCAGCACCAAGACTCCATGGGTGTTAGAATCATTACTATGTAATCTAGATTATTGACTCTAGTGCAAGTGGGAGACTGAAGGAAATATGCCCTAGAGGCAATAATAAAGTTATTATTTATTTCCTTATTTCATGATAAATGTTTATCATTCATGCTATAATTGTATTAACCGGAAACATGATACATGTGTGAATGCATAGACAAAACAATATGTCACTAGTATGCCTCTACTAGACTAGCTTGTTAATCAAAGATGGTTATGTTTCCTGACCATGAACAAAGAGTTGTTATTTGATTAACAAGGTCACATCATTAGTAGAATGATCTGATTGACATGACCCATTCCATTAGCATAGCACATGATCGTTTAGTATGTTGCTACTGCTTTTATCCATGACTTATACATGTTCCTGTAACTATGAGATTATGCAACTCCCGTTTAGTGGAGGAACACTTTGGTGCTACCAAGCGTCACTGGCGTAATCGGGTGATTATAAAGGAGTACTACAGGTGTCTCCAAAGGTAGATGTTGGGTTGGCGTATTTGAGATTAGGTTTTGTCACTCCGATTGTCGGAGAGGTATCTCTTAGCCCTCTCGGTAATACACATCACTGAAGCCTTGCAAGCATTACAACTAATGAGTTAGCTGTGAGATGATGTATTACGGAACGAGTAAAGAGACTTGCCGTAACGAGATTGAACTAGGTATTGGATACCGACGATCGAATCTCGGGCAAGTAACATACCGATGACAAAGGGAACAACGTATGTTGTTATGCGGTCGACCGATAAAGATCTTCGTAGAATATGTAGGAACCAATATGGGCATCCAGGTCCGCTATTGGTTATTGACCGGAGGCGTGTCTCGGTCATGTCTACGCATTGTTCTCGAACCGTAGGGTCCGCACGCTTAAGGTTACAATGCGGTTATTATGAGTTTATGTATTTTGATGTACCGAAGAAGTTCGAGTCCGGATGTGATCACGGACATGACGAGGAGTCTCGAAATGGTCGAGACATAAAGATTGATATATTGGAAGCCTATATTTGGAGTTGGAATGGTTCGGGTGAAAGCGGAATTTATCGGAGTACCGGAGGTTACGGAACCCCGGGAACTAAATGGGCCTTAGTGGGCCTCGAGGGAGAAGAGGAGGGCCGGCCGGGGGTGGCGCGCCTCTCCCCCAGTCCGAATAGGACAAGGAGGCGGCGCCCCCTTTCCTCTTCCCCTCCCCCAATCCTACTCCAACTAGGAAGGGGGAGTCCTACTCCGGTGGGAGTAGGACTCCTCCCGCGCGCCTCTAGGCCGGCCGCACCTCCCCCTCCCTCCTTTATATACGGGGCAGGGGCACCCTAGAACACACAAGTTTGATCTACGGATCGTTCCTTAGCGTGTGCGGTGCCCCCCTCCACCATATTCCACCTCGGTCATATCGTCGCGAAGCTTAGGCGAAGCTCTGCGCTGGTAGAACATCAAGATCGTCACCACACCGTCGTGCTGACGGAACTCTCCCTCGACACTCGGCTGGATCGAGTCGAGGGGCGTCATCGAGCTGTACGTGTGTCAAGAACTCGGGGCGCCGAGTAACGGCGCCAGATCGGTCGGATCGCGAGGAGAACGTCGACTACTTCCTCTACGTTGTGATCGCTTCGCTTCGGGTCTACGAGGGTACGTAGACAACACTCTCCCCTCTCGTTGCTATGCATCACCATGATCTTGCGTGTGCGTAGGAAATTTTTTGAAATTACTACGTTCCCCAACAATTACTGCTCCGGATAAGAAAGTGTCGATCATGGCTTGTATAACACACCTGGCCCGGCTAGATGGAGTCCGGGAACACAAATCTCACATGCTCCTGATTGAGACTGAAATTGGCCAACCTTCGTCGGTCGAAACTAGAGTCGAAGAAACACATACGCCCCGTCCATTCCGTAGAACAAAGCCACTGAGACAAATCTGCAAAAAAAATAATCTAGAGAACCAGATCTGGGACACATGCTTCCAAACGTTGTAAAAATGCACCATGAGAGAAGGAGGAGACACGAAGGACTTATTCCATGCCAACGACAACTCCATCACCTCGCTACTGAAACACAACTAAAAACCTAAGGTCAACCCAAATCGTCCGACTTTGTCTGTTTGGAGCCAAACCTGGCCCAACGGGGTACCCAAACGATCAAAATTGTCCGCAGATGTCCGGTTTTATCCGGCCCGACCCCAAACCTAGACCACATTTGGGCCACAAATGCGCCTGGACGGACAATAACATATGCTTTCCTCGTTCGCTCGTGTCCGCCACTGGCTCGTATATCAGCGACCCACTCCCTCACCCTCATTGCGCAGCAGTGCTCCGAGCTCCCAGCACCCTCCGCCGTCCTCCGCCCACCGCCCACCAGCCGTGCCGCCGCCGTCCTCCTTCTCCCTCCTTCACCCGCCCAGCTTCGTGCAGAGCTGATTCTTGCCGATGGCGCTCCGCGGGTACAAGTTATAGCATGCCTTCACCATCTGGCCCAAGCACTCCCCACAGACGAAGACCAAGGGGCATCGTTCGAAGGCAACGAGCACGCGGAACACGTCAAGCTTGAGGCCATCGTCGACGAGGCCGTCGCAGGAGAGGACCGCGACAAAGAGCCTAGAGGCAGAGCGAGAGGGGGCTAGCGACGTACTCGAGGGCAGGCTCGGCAACCTTGGGGAGCAGGGATCGAGCGCAAGGGGGAGTGCCTGGAACTCGGCTTCAGGGACGGCGGCGGGGAGGCCGGGGATGGGCAAGGCGGACAGCTCGGGGCGAGGGGCCTCCCGAGTAGCAACACCTCAAGGAGCGCCTGCAAGACGCCGAGCTGGCACATCTGCCACACCAGTTTTGTACTATAGCACCTCATTATGCTTTTGAACACAAAAAACACCAGTTTCGGTTAATTCGATTTAACCAAATAGTATTCATTTTCTAATGGAAAAAATCAAAACGCAAATGGTTTTCATATTTCAAAACTGAAACCGAAACCTGAAAAAAAAATCCAAAAAATCAATTTGGTTTGATTTTTTGTTTGGTTTTCGGTTCGGTTTTGCACACTCTTAGATGTGTGGCATATAGATATATGATTTTTGGAGCTCCTCTTGGCATTTTATTCATTCAGTGGCAACGCATCTGAGACCAAATTGCAGCTTAGAAAACCAGAGATTATATTAGAGTAATTTACAACACCCTCTAGTTGAAGAGCTGCTTTAGCACAACAATGTGCAACAGAATTAATAGTACGGCTATTATGATTGATCTGTGGCATGTAGATATATGATTTTCGGTATGTACATGCAGCCGGAGGAGGCAAGGGAGCAGATCAACGCATGGTGGCGGCGTTGACGAACGACCTCATCCCCACCCTGATTGGCCGTGATGCATTGTCCCACCTCACCGACCTGGTGCTCGTCAACGCCATCTACTTCAAGGCCAAGTGGAACAAGCCATTCGATGAGGAACGCCATCTGTTTCACCGCCTTGACAACATCGCCATCGACACGCCCTTCATGTGTGGCTTTGGTAGGCAAAGAATCGTGTGGTACAATGGCTTCAAGGTGCTCCAGCTGCGCTACGAACAAGGTCGCCCCTTGCCCGTGCAGTCGCAGCCACAGCCGACCTACTCAATGGGTGTCTTCCTCCGTGACGTGCACGATGGGTTGTGTTGGTTGGCCAGCCAGATCGCCTGAGACCCTGACTTTTTTCGCAAGCACCTGCCGAGGAGCGACGTCGAGGTTGACGACTTCCAGCTGCCTACATTCAAGGTCAGCTTTGACATGACTATGAACGACATTCTCCACGACATGGGGCTCAAGGAGGCTTTAGAACCGGGGAAGGCCGACCTATCTGATGTGGCCGAGGACGATGCGAGGGGAAGGAGGATGCTGGCCCTACAGGAAGTGATCCACCGAGCTGTCATCGAGGTGAACAAGGAAGGCACATAGGCCGTGGCTGCCACTGTGATGATTATGTGTAGCACGACTAGTGCCCTACCTCCGCCGTCGCGGCGTGTGGCGTTCGTTGCTGACCATCCTTTTGCCTTCTTTGTCACTGAGGAGGTGTCAGCCGCGATCATGTTCGCGGGGCACGTTGTTGACCCCACTATCAATTGAGGGGCAGGGAGGACCGAACATACATGCTTGGGTTTATGTATTCTTTGAAAATGCCAAAGGCTATATAATAGTAACATGAACCCTTAGAATAACAACTTTACAGAAATCCCTAAAGAAACAACTTTACAGAAATATACAAATACAACTAAATTTTTTGGGTGTCAAAGTATTCTTCCTCCTATATCCATAGAGAGTGTGCAGTAAGTGATACTCGTTGTTACGTCTGGGTCTTCTTTATGTAGTAAACTTATTTAAACCCAATAGCTTGTAAAAGCTACACCTGAAATTAGTCATTGATATAGACCAGAAGATGCTTGTGATATCAATCTGTGTAGCAAATTGCCGCTCCGGATAAGAAAGTGTCGAACATGGCTTTTATAACACACCTGGCCCAGCTAGATGGATTCGGGGAACACAACTCTCACATGCTCTTGATTGAGACTGAAATTGGCCAACCTTCGGTGGTCGGAACTAGAGTTGAAGAAACGCATACAGCCCGTCCATTCCGTAGAACAGAGCCACTGAGACAAATCTGCAAAAGAAAAAAACATCTGGAGAACCAGATCTGGGACATGTGCTTCCAAACGTTGTAAAAAGGCACCATCAGAGCAGGAGACATGAAGGACTTGTTCCATGCCAACGACAACTCCATCACCTCACTGCTGATAATTGGGGACAAAAACACAACTAAAAACCTTAGGCCAACTCCAACTCTAGACCCAAATTGTCCGACTTTCTCCGTTTGGAGCCAAACATGGCCCAACGGAGTACCCAAACGATCAAAGTTGTCCGCAGATGTCCGGTTTTATCCGGCCCGACCCTAAACCTGGACCATGGGCCACAAATGCGTCTAGACGAACAAAAACTAATGCTTTCCTCGTCCGTCCGTGTCCGCCACTGGCACGTATATCAGTGACCCACTCCCTCACCCTCGTCATGCAACAGTGCTACATCTTGAGCTTGCGTTGGTTTTCCTTAAATAGGAAAGGGTGATGCAGCAATAGTAGCGTAAGTATTTCCCTCAGCTTTTTAAAACCAAGGTATCAATCCAGTAGGAGGCTCCTCAGAAGTCCCACGCACCTACACGAACAAACAAAAACTCGCAACCAACGCAATAAAGGGGTTGTCAATCCCTTCACGGCCACTTGCGAAAGTGAGGTCTGATAGAGATAAAATGATAAGATAAATATATTTTTGGTATTTTATGATATAGATTGGAAAAATAAAAATGCAAATAAAAATAGATTGAAAGCTTTATATGATAAGAGATAGACCCAGGGGCCATAGGTTTCACAAGTGGCTGCTCTCAAGATAGCATAAGTATTACGGTGGGTGAACAAATTATTGTCGAGCAACTGATAGAAAAACGAATAATTATGAGATTATCTAGGCATGATCATGTATATAGGCATCACGTCCATGACAAGTAGACCGACTCCTGCCTGCATCTACTACTATTACTCCACACATCGACCGCTATCCAGCATGCATCTAGAGTATTAAGTTCATAAAGAACAGAGTAACACATTAAGAAAGATGACATGATGTAGAGGGATAAACTCATGCAATATGATATAAACCCCATCTTTTTATCCTCGATGACAACAATACAATACGTGCCTTGCTGCCCCTGCTGTCACTGGAAAAGGACACGGCAAGATTGAACCAAAGCTAAGCGCTTCTCCCATTGCAAGAAAGATCAATCTAGTAGGCCAAACCAAACTGATAATTCGAAGAGACTTGCAAAGATAACTTAATTAATCACACATAAAAGAACCCAGAGGAGATTCAAATTTTCTCATAGATAAACTTGATCATAAACCCACAATTTATCGGATCTCGACAAACACACCGCAAAGAGAGTTACATCGGATAGATCTCCAAGAAGATCGAGGAGAACTTTGTATTGAGATTCAAAGAGAGAGAAGAAGCCATCTAGCTAATAACTATGGATCCGAAGGTCTGTGGTAAACTAGTCACGACTCAGCGGAGAGGCCTCGGAGATGATGTAGAGGCCCTCCGTGGTTGATTCCCCCTCCCGCGGAGCGCCGACGAAGGCTCCAAGATGGGATCTCGCGGATACAGAAGGTTACGGCGGTGGGACTAGTTTTTCATGGTCGCTTCTGATGTTTTCAGGGTACATGGGTATATGTAGGAGGAAGAAGTAGGTCGGTGGATGCTCGAGGGGCCCACGAGGGTGGGGGGCGCGCCCACCTATAGGGGGCACGCCGGGCACCCTCGTGGTCGCCTCGCTTGTTTCTTGACTTCCACTCCAAATCCTCTGGATCACGTTTGTTCCAAAAATCACGTTCCCGAAGGTTTCATTCCGTTTGGACTCCGTTTAATATTCCTTTTCTTTGAAACACTGAAATAGGCACAAAAAAACAGCAATTTGGGCTAGGCCTCCGGTTAGTAGGTTAGTCCCAAAAATGATATAAAAGTGTAGAGTAAAGCCCATAAACATCCAAAACGGGTAATATAATAGCATGGAACAATCAAAAATTATAGATACGTTGGAGAAGTATCAAGCATCCCCAAGCTTAATTCCTGCTCGTCCTCGAGTAGGTAAATGATAAAAACAGAATTTTTGATGTGGAATGCTACCTAGCATAATTCTCAATGTAATTTTCTTTAATGTGGCATGATTGTTCAGATCCAAATGATACAAAATAAAAGCTTATAAAACATAAAAATAGTAGTACTTGAAGCATACTATCAAATAATCATGTCTTACCAAAATAGCATAGCCAAAGAAAGCTTATCCCTACAAAATCATATAATTAGGCCATGCTTCATTTTCATTACACAAAATACTCCCGTCATGCACAACCCCGATGACAAGCCGAGCAATTGGTTCATACTTTTTAACGCACTTCAGCCTTTTCAACTCTTACGCAATACATGAGCGCAAGCCATAGACATAGCACTATGGTGGTATATGGTGGTTGTAAAGACAAAAAAGGGAGAAGATAGTCTCGCATCAACTAGGCATATCAACGGGCTATGGAGATGCCCATTAATAGATATCCATGTGAGTGAGTAGGGATTGCTATGCAACGGATGCACTAGAGCTATAAATGTATGAAAGCTCAACAAAAGAAACTAAGTGGGTGCATCCAACTTTCTTGCTCATGAAGACCTAGGGAATTTTGAGGAAGCCCATCATTGAAATATACAAGCCAAGTTCTATAATGAAAAATTTCCACTAGTATATGAAAGTGACAACATAGGAGACTCTCTATCATGAAGATCATCGTGCTACTTTGAAGCACAAGTGTGGTAAAAGGATAGTAGCATTGTCCCTTCTCTCTTTTTCTCTCATTTTTTTATTTGGTGGGCTTCTTTGGCCTCTCTTTTTTATTGTGGGCTTCTTTGGCCTCTTTTGTTTTTATAAAGTCCGAAGTCTCATCCCGACTTGTGGGGGAATCATAGTCTTCATCATCCTTTTCTCACTTGGAACAATGCTCTAATAATGAAGATCATCACACTTTTATTTACTTACAACTCAAGATTACAACTCAATAATTAGAACAAGATATGACTCTATATGAATGCTTCCGGCAGTGTATTGGGATGTGCAATGAATTAAGAGTGACAAGTATGAAAGAATTATGAAAGTGGCTTTGCCACAAATACAATGTCAACTACATGATCATGCAAAGAGTAATATGACAATGATGGAGTGTGTCATAATAAACGAAACGGTGGAAAGTTGCATGGTAATATATCTCGGAATGGCTATGGAAATGCCATAATAGGTAGGTATGGTGGCTGTTTTGAGGAAGGTAAATAATGGGTGCATGATACCGGCGAAAGTTGCGCGGCATAATAAAGGCTAGCAAAGTGGAAAGGTAAGTGTGCGTATATCCATGGACTCACATTACTCATAAAGAACTCATATACTTATTGCAAAAGTTTATTAGCCCTCGAAGTAAAGTACTACTACGCATGCTCCTAGAGGGATAGATTGGTAGGAAAAGACAATCGTTCATCCCCGACCGCCACTCATAAGGAAGACAATCAAAAGAGTACTCCATGCAACAAATTTGTCACACAACGTTTACCATACGTGCATGCTACGGGACTTGCCAACTTCAACACAAGTATTTCTCAATTTCATAATTACCGAACTAGCATGACTCTAGCATTATTACCCTTATATTTCAAAATAATTATCAAGCATCAAATTGATCATAGTTTTTAATGCACTTTCTATGAAAGTTTTTATTATACCCAACTTGGATGCTCATCATTCTAGGACCAAATTTATAACCATAGCAAATACCATGCTGTTCTAAAGGACTCTCAAAAAGGTATAAGTGAAGCATGAGAGATCAGCAATTTCTTCAAAATTAAGCCACCGCCGTGCTCTAAAAGATTTAAGTGAAGTACTAGAGCAAAAACTATCTAGCTCAAAAGATATAAGTGAAGCACATATAGTGTTCTAATAAATTCTAATCAAGTGGGTTTCTCCCAAAAGGTGTGTACAGCAAGGATGATTTTGGTAAAATAAAAAGCAAAGACTAATATCATACAAGACGCTCCAAGCAAAACACATATCATGTGGCGAATAAAAATATAGCTCCAAGTAAAGTTACCGATAGACGAAGATGAAAGAGGGGATGCCTTCCGGGGCGTCCCCAAGCTTAAACTATTGGTTATCCTTGAATATCTTGGGGTGCCATGGGTATCCCCAAGCTTAGGCTCTTGCCACTCCTTATTCTGTAGTCCATCAAATCTTTTACCCAAAACTTGAAAACTTCACTACACAAAACTCAGCAAGAAATCTCGTAAGCCCCGTTAGTGCAAGAAAGAAAAACCACCACATAAGGTACTGTAATTAACTCATTCTTTATTTATATTGGTGTTAAACCTACTGTATTCCAACTTCTCTATGGTTCATATCACTCAATACTAGCCATAGATGCATCAAAATAAGCAAACAACACACGAAAAACAGAATCTGTCAAAAACAGAACAGTCTGTAGCAATCTGTAACTTTCAAATACTTCTGGAACTCCAAAAAATATAAACTAAATTGGTGAACGTGGGGAATTTGTATTTTAATCATCTGCAAAAATAATCAACTAAAAATCACTTACCAGTAAAATATGACAGCAAATCTCGTGAGCGCTAAAGTTTCTGTATTTTACAGCAAGATCATATAAACTTCACCCAAGTCTTCCCAAAGGTACTACTAGGAACAAACACTAATTAAAGCATAAAACCACATGTAAATAGAGGCTAGATGAAATATTTATTACTAAACAGAAGCAAAACAAAAAACAAAAAATAAAATTGGGTTGCCTCCCAACTAGCGCTATCGTTTAACGCCCCTAACTAGGCATAAAAGCGAGGATATATCTAGGTAGTGCCATAATAATAAGATAGATCATGAAAACTCATCTCATATTCTCTACGTTCAGCAGCAAGTTTTCTTTGAGGCAAAAAAAAGTAATCAAAGGGGCTGAATTTAATGGGACAGAAGTCCCCAAGATCACTTTCAGGAGGTATGGGTTCCTCCTTGGGCCCTTCATAATGCACAACCAATTCATCGTTATAAACATTCTTTTGACAGAACCTCTTGAGTTTACACTCAAGAGAGTATCATAGCTCATTATTTCGAATAGCAAAATCATTATTGAGTTCAGAAATTTTATCAACTAGAACAGTGGTAAGAACCTTTTTTCTAAGGTTTTCATTAAAAGCAATATAGTCCAAAGATTGGAAACGCATAATTTCCTCTTGAACAAAGAGGATCGCCTCTATGGGAGGACGGCCGGCGTCCACCCTATAGTGCGCGAAAATTTCTTTGGCTTCTTTTATTATAAATCTAAACTCATGTGCCAAAAAGATTGTAGCTGCGCGCTTAACAGAAGAATGCTCAATATTAGAAAATTCTAGGAAAATTCTTTGTATGCAAGGATGCATGTGCATAAACTGTCTTTCAAGCTCAACTATAAGCATGGTGATAGCATCGACAAGACTACTAGTTCTACGCAAGATAGAACTACCCATAGAAGGTAAAGCACCGGCACAAGTAAAAAAATCTTGAATAACCCCTTTTCCAATAATATTACCACTACTGATTCAAAACTTTTTAGTATGCAAGATAGGTGGTTCTTCGGCAATAGCATCAAAATTTTCCATGTTATCATTATTGTCCATATCAACGATAATCTCCCCAATTTCAGACATAACGGCAAACAAAAGCAAGGAGGAAGAAGAAGACAAACAGAAAAGAGAGAGGAGATTGGGAAAGAAAGAGCGAATAAAACGGCAAAGGTGAAGTGGGGGAGAGGAAAACGAGAGGCAAATGGCAAATAATGTAATGCGAGGGAGATGAGTTTGTGATGGGTACTTGGTATGTCTTGACTTGAGTGAAGACCTCCCCGGCAACGGCGCCAGAAATCCTTCTTGCTACGTCTTGAGCTTGTGTTGGTTTTCCTTGAACAGGAAAGGGTGATGCAGCAATAGTAGCGTAAGTATTTCCCTCAGTTTTTGAGAACCAAGGTATCAATCTAGTAGGAGGCTCCTCAGAAGTCCCACGCACCTACACAAACAAACAAGAACTCGCAACCAACACAATAAAGGGGTTGTCAATCCCTTCACGACCACTTGCGAAAGTGAGATCTGATAGAGATAAAATGACAAAATGAATATATTTTTAGTATTTTATGATATAGATTGGAAAAGTAAAGATGCAAATAAAAGTAGATTGAAAGCCTTATATGATAAGAGATAGACCCGGGGGCCATAGGTTTCACTAGTGGCTTCTCTCAAGATAGCATAAGTACTATGGTGGGTGAACAAATTACTGTCGAGCAATTGATAGAAAAGCGAATAATTATGAGATTATCTAGGCATGATCATGTATATAGGCATCACGTCCGTGACAAGTAGACCGACTCCTGCCTGCATCTACTACTATTACTCCACACATCGACCGCTATCCAGCATGCATCTAGAGTATTAAGTTCATAAAGAACAGAGTAACGCATTAAGAAAGATGACATGATGTAGAGGGATAAACTCATGCAATATGATATAAACCCCATCTTTTTATCCTCGATGGCAACAATACAATATGTGCCTTGCTGCCCCTGATGTCACTGGGAAAGGACACCGCAAGATTGAACCCAAAGCTAAGCACTTCTTCCATTGCAAGAAAGATCAATCTAGTAGGCTAAACCAAACTGATAATTCGAAGAGACTTGCAAAGATAACTTAATCACACATAAATGAATTCAGAGGAGATTCAAATATTTCTCATAGATAAACTTGATCATAAACCCACAATTCATCGGATCTCGACAAACACACCGCAAAAAGAGTTACATCGAATAGATCTCCAAGAAGATCAAGGAGAACTTTGTATTGAGATTCAAAGAGAGAGAAGAAGACATCTAGCTAATAACTATGGACCTGAAGGTCTATGGTAAACTACTCACGACTCATCAGAGAGGCCTTGGAGATGATGTAGAGGCCCTCCATGGTTGATTCCCCCTCCGGTGGAGCGCCGGCGAAGGCTCCAAGATGGGATCTCGCGGATACAGAAGGTTACGGTGGTGGAACTAGTTTTTCGTGGTTGCTTCTGATGTTTTCGGGATACATGGGTATATGTAGGAGGAAGAAGTAGGTCGGTGGACGCTCAAGGGGCCCACGAGGGCGGGGGGTGCGCCCACCTGTAGGGGGCGCACCCTCGTGGCTGCCTCGCTTGTTTCTTGACTTCCACTCCAAGTCCTCTGGATCACGTTTGTTCCAAAAATCATGTTCCCGAATGTTTCATTCCATTTGGACTCCGTTTGATATTCCTTTTCTTCGAAACACTGAAATAGGCAAAAAAAAACAGCAATTCGGGCTGGGCCTCCAGTTAGTAGGTTAGTCCCAAAAATGATATAAAAGTGTAGAGTAAAGCCCATAATCATCCAAAACGGGTAATATAATGGCATGGAACAATAAAAAAATATAGATACGTTGGAGACTTATCAAGCAGCAGCGCTCCGAGCTCCCCACGCCCTCCACCCACCAGCCGTGCCGCCACCATCCTCCTTCTCCCTCCTTTGCCCGCCCAGCTTCATGCAGAGTTGATTCCCGCCGATGGCGCTCCCTGGGTACAAGCTATAGCACGCCTTCACCATCTGGCCCGGGCACTTCCCACAGATGAAGACTGAGGGGGCATTGTGCGAAGGCAACGAGCACGCGGAGCGCGACAAGCTTGAGGCCATCGTCGACGAGGCCGCCGCAGAAGAGGACCATGGCAAAGAGCCTGGAGACCAACGAGGGGTCAGCAGGGGCGACATCACCGAGGAGGCAGAGGGAGAGGAGGCTGGCAACGCACTCGAGGGCGGGCTCGGCGACCTTGGGGAGCCGGGATCGAGCGCGAGGGGGAGCGCTTGGAGCTCGGCTTCGGCGAAGGGGCCGAGGAGGCTGGGGATAGGCAAGGCGGAATGGCTCGGGTGCGAGGGGCCTCCCGAGCAGCAACACCTCAAGGAGCGCCTGCAAGACGCTGAGCTAGCGCATCCGCCACACCGCAGTGCATGAGTGCCATGACCAGGAGTAGTAAACTAAACTCATGGTTGTCCGCGCGGGTGGCCTTGTGGGTTGTGCAGCTGCTGCAAGGCGGGGCGGGCAGCAGGGCGATCTGCATGGGCAGAGCACGTCCGTTTGGGGTCCACCCCCCTCCTGCGCGTCAGGCGCAGATGCTCCCAGCGACTGTCCATCCCTCGGACGCTGCCCCAATCGCACCCCAAACAAACAAAAACAGACATTCATTTGGCGTCGATGATAGAGTTGGCCTTACCAGTTCGAAACAACATGATCCCACCCCTTCAAGTCGCCAAAGCGGCCAGGGGAGGGAGAGGGCATGCGTCGGCGATGGTGGTCTCGCTTTCATGCTCCAACTCCGGCCATGTCGACATGTGGGCCATCAGGCTTGAATAGGGCTCTTATCCGATGAGGTGATAGTCGATTGTGGTGTGCTTTGCCATCGTATTCGTACTTGTGGTGACCGTTCCATCTTGCAGTGGTGGATTCACTGCGGATTGTGGTGGCCATCGGAAGGTCTTTGTGAGCGTTCCTTTCTCTAGGTCTGGTGTTGACGTCGGCAAGGAGATGCAAACTATGGATGATGGCTTGACGCAGTGGGATGCTTGTACAACGGCGGTGGTTGCACATCGCATGTAGTTGAGTACCTGGTCTCGAGCTCTGGGGAAATAACCTAGGCCTCACTCGACTTAGCTATACCTGGCAACGGCGATATTTACGTCGTTGCCTTGTTGAAGGCATAGCTCGTTGTTTCTTCAGAGTGAAAACTTATATTATGCCTTGGGTGATTGTATTCGGTGACGGTGGTGCTCGAGCATTGCTCCCCTCCTGGCGCTACAAAACTGAAGTTTTTTAGTGATGATCCACTCGTGTCACGTAAAACAAATTTTCGTCATCGGAAATGGTCTGCTGGTGGTTTTTGGCCGTTGCCCCCCACAGTCACCGAAGCACCGTCACGAAAAATAAAATATTGAAGGTACCACTTTTTCTCTCACCTAAGATCATCGTGTCTTAGGTGACGAACCTATTTTTTCACGAATCACCATTTTCGGTCGGTCGAAATAGTCTCCTATGATAGGCAAATTTGTCACCTAAGATCATTGTTTGTGATGATAATCCATTGTCATTAATCGGTTCATCGGTTTGACCGGTCAAAGATTCCAACAATGGGCCCAACAGGTGCTAACGTGGCTGCTTCCATGTGGGTTTGGCTGTGGTTTTATCACTACCAGTGGCCATCAGTAGTAACTAGGGCGTCATGTTTGACCGGTCAACAACGCTGACATATGGGCCTAGCCGATGCTGACATTGCTACTTACATGTGGGTCTAGACATGAGTGGCATGGCTCCTTACATGTGGGTACATATGTTAGTGACGGCATGCCTAACCGTCATAGTTTGTCGTCGAAGATATAATTATAAAGTTCATGAGAGTGTTCATTGAAACTGTGGTGAGGGTTTATGGAGAGTAGTATCTGCGCACCCAATGTCAAGGACACGACAAAGCTTCAAGTGATGCATGGAGCAAAAGACTGGTCTGGGATGCTACGGAGTGTTGACTGTATGGCTAGAGGTGGGAGAATTGCTCTGCAGCTTCGCACGACCAGATCACCCGGCATTGCAAGGATCTAACAATAATTTTGGAAGTTGTTGGCTCTAGAGATTTTTGCATTTATCACTGCTAGTTTGGGTTGGCTAGGTCTCACAAGCATCAATATCTTGCAGAGATCTCATCTATTTGCAAAGGCTAGCTTGTGGTACTTCTCCGCCTTGCAACTTCGTGTTGAATGGTCATAAGTATGGCCAATGCTACTATCTAGCCGATGACATCTATCCATCTTGGTCAACATCTGTGAATTCAATTTCTAATCCCGAGAGCAGGAGATATACGCATTTCATGAAGGCGCAAGAAGCTAAGAGGAAAGGCAATAAGAGGATATTTGGAGTGTTACAAGCAAGATTTTCCAATGTCCCGAGGCCTGCTTGTTTCTGGAACAAGGATGTCTTTGACTTGTTGTGTGATCCTACACAAAATGATCATAATGGATGATAGGTATATGCCAAACCTCGTTGACTATGAAGATACTAGCACAATTGTCACGCATTCTAGGCACATAATCCACATCAAGCCTTTTTTGAGGCGTACCAAAAGATTGAAGACCGGACCTCCCATCATCAAGTGGAGGAGTGTCGCATTGAGCATCGTTGGCAGCTAGCTGGAAGAGAGTGTGTTTAATTTCTTTAGAAATCATTTATTTGTACTTAAATAGTTTATTTGACCAGATTATTTGTTGTGCCAGGATTAAAGGTTTGTTAACATTCGTTTAATTATTGAATTGTTTGGTCCAAAATGTTCTAAATGTGGTACTGAGAAAGAAAATAAAAACAAAAATATAGGAGGTCGCATTATGGTAACTCGGTGTTTCCGCACAGCCTTCCCAGCGTACAAAGCATTATGTTATAGACTGCCAATGTGGAGGCACCATAGTGGGGTAACTTAGATAGTAACTTAACACATCTCAAGACAATTTTACTTATGTGGTAAGTATTTAATGAGTAAAGAGGTGTTTGTGGTAACATAATATGTTACTGTAACATAAGGCAAAATGAGTCTATGAGCTAATAAATGAAAGAATCTATGACACTACTAGTATGTTACTTTGTAGCGGAGACAAAGATGCTAGCCAACACTTCTGGTGTCACGCTACAAAGTGTGTACTACTTGCAGTGCTGCATGACGCCAAGCCAACGCGCCAACGTATCAACAAGATGAAGTCTGTGATGGAGTTCGCCCTCCGCTGCTCCAAGATGCTAGCCCGATGGCTCTGCCCGGGGGCCGACGACGATCACGCCGCCATAGCCCGGAGGCTCGGCATGCTGCCCGACGACACCCTACCCCTATGGCTCGATCACGACGAGACCCTAGCCCTATTGACCGGGGCACAGAAGGCCACGATAGCCCGGGCCGAGGCCGACCGCGCCGAAGCCCGCGGCAGCCTGCAGCCGTTCGCGCTCCGCCTGAACAAGCGCCTCGCCGACGACCACGCCGGCAGGAGCGGCAACCTCGTCTTCTCGCCGCTGTCCGTCTACGTGGCGCTCTCAATGGCGGCCACCGGCGCGCGCGAGCGGACCCTGGACGAGCTGCTCGGCGCCCTCGGCACGACCTCACCTGGTACGTCTGCACGCTGGCCGAGCAGGCCCTCGCCGACCGGTCTCGCACGGGTGGCCCGCGCGTCAGCTTCGCGTGCGGCGTGTGGCACGACACAGCCATGCGCCTCCGCACACGCTACCGCGTCGCCACCGAGTGGGACTACAAGGCCGTCATCCGCGCCGTGAGCTTCCACCAAGTGGTTGAGGAACAGATCAACGCATGGGCGGCGTCGTTGACGAACGGCCTCATCCCCTCCATCGTCGGCGGAGAGGCTTCATTCCACCCCACCGACCTGGTGCTCGTCAACGCCATGTACTTCAGGGGCAAGTGGAACAAGACATTCTTCGACAAGGCACGCCATCTGTTTCACCGCCTCGACCGCACCGCCGTCGACGCGCCCTTCATGCACGGCTTCGGCGCACAAAGAATCGCGTGCCATGACGGCTTCAAGGTGCTCCAGCTGTGTTACAAGCAAGCCACCAAGCACCGGCTTCAAGGAGGCTGCCCCTTGCCCGTGCAGCAGCAGCCGCCGGCACCGATCTACTCCATGTGCGTCTTCCTTCCTCACGCGCTGGATGGGCTGTGGCGGCTCATCGACATGATCGCTTGCGACCCTGAATTTCTGCGCAGACGTCGAGGTCGGCGAGTTCCGGCTGCCTATGTTCAAGGTCAGCTTCGGCATGACGATGAACGGCATTCTCCGGGGCATGGGGCTCAAGGAGGCTTTTGAGCCGGGGAAGGCCGATCTGTCCTACATGACGGAGGACGGCCCAAGAGAAAGCAGGAGGCTGGAGCAGGTGGTCCACAGGGCCATCATTGAGGTGAACGAGGAAGGCACCGAGGCCACGGCTGCCACCATGATGAACACTTGCCTGTGTAGTCAAGACGCAGCTCCGCCACCTCCTCCGCCACCGCTGCGTGTGGACTTCGTCGCCGACTATCCTTTTGCCTTCTTCGTCATCGAGGAGGTGTCTGGTGCCATCCTGTTGGCGGGTCATGTTCTTGACCCCACGATCAAATGACGCGCGCGGGGGGAGGACAGAACGTGCATGCATATGCTTGGATCATGTATGCACCTAGTGGCGAGCTTTATTTCTGTTTCTTTTGATCATGTAAGCCATAGTTCTAATGAGGTGGCTCATTTGCGTATGTTTGTTCACTAGAGTCTAGAGATATAGAGAGTTCAGTTCTGAGACTCATTTAGACTGAGAAAAACACTAGTTCTAAAATGTTCAGAGATAGAGAGGTTGTAGACTTCATTTAGACTTAGAGAAACACTAGTGCTAAAATGTTCAGAAATAGAGAGTTCAGAGATTTTCATTTAGACGTGGGGAAACACTAGTGCTAAAATGTTCATAGATACAGAGTTGAGAGACTCATTTACACTTTGATAAATCACTAGTTCTAAAAATGTTCAGAGATAGACAGTTGAGAGATTTCGTTTAGACATAGAGATATGCTAGTGCTAAAATCCTCAGACATAGAGATCGAGTTCAGAGATTTCATTTCGACTTAGAGAAACACTAGTGCTAAATTGTTCAGAGATTCATTTAAGCTTAGACAAAGCACTAGTTCTAAAATGTTTGGGGATAGAGAGTTCAGATATTCATTGTTGTTGTCGAATATGCTAAAATAAATTCAGTTTTTGCGTATGCATATTTTTTTTTTGTTTTCAGAGTTTTCTCGTACACAGTTTTTGTCGAGAGATTCACACATTAGATTGGGATCTAGCAGAGATGATTCACAAATACTAGTTTGAGTTCAGAGTTTTTACAAGATTTTTTTTTTCAAGAGTTGAGAGCAGACTCGTGATTTTTCCTTTTTTTAGCAAAGTTTTGTGATTCCGCGAGGAAGGCCACGTGCACGGCAACTGCTTCTCCAGCCCCTTCAAATTGGTTATTGGTCCTGGTCCGCACCAAATCTTATCTCAGCACCGATTGCAATCATATTTTAGCAGAGTTTTTTTTTTGCGGGTGATATTTTAGCAGAGTTGAGAGATTGCGTCCTGGTTGGGAGTGCATTGCTCTTGCCGATTGATGCAACCTGCATCTTCTCATTGAGAAACAGTATAACGAGACTAGTTAGGAGCCTTCACAGCGATTTGAGTGTCTCAGCCGTCGGATCACTCGAACATACGCTCTAGATCAATTCTGGTCGTCCCTGATCGCTAACACGCTGCACGCCCCGTCTCGTGGGCCGCTGCTCCGCAGAGCTAGCTGGGTTTGCTCTCAGTAATCGGGCCGCGTAAGGCCCACAACTTTTTGTTTCGATGATAACAGCCCAAGTCGTACCCCACGTTCCAACATCGCCCTCCCCAAACGAGAACAATTTCTCTGTTCCTTCCGCGCCGCCGCTCCTTCCTCCTCGATGCGCCGGCGTTCCACCGTCGGCGAGCTGCTGCTGCAACTGCCTCCGCACTGGTTCCGTCCACCCCCTATACTCTTCATCTGCAATCTCTTCTTCACTGTTTCTCAATTTCGTGCTCTGCAACGTTCGTCCATGGCGGCTGCGGCGGCCGTCCGCGCCGTCGGCGTCCATCGCCGGATGTCCTCCTCCTGCACCCTTCCTCCATGCCTTGCAGCTGTACCGCGCGTCCCTTCCCATCCCATAACCGAAGCTGAAACTGTGGCGTTAAAGGTCCACTGTCTACCTCCTGTGATAATGGTGATGATGGTAATTAGTTTCAGGGGTGATGATGGTGATTAATTTGCCCTGGTGCGTTACCTCAATCTCCCATTCTGCTTCATATATTATTCCTTGCGCCATCTCTTCCTTCCTACCTTCAGTATCTCTCTCGGTCATGCCTATTGCCTAGGTTTGTTCTTGCCGACTATCCATCTTCCTCCCTCTAAATTTCCTCCATGTCTTCGTATCTATGGAAGTGACTTCCTATTTCTTCCTTGGAGTTTTGCAATCCTCATTCCTTGGGATATGCGTGTTGAAACGTTACACCCAATTACAACCATGGCTTCTGGACAGGTATCATGCTCACAAATATTCTTACATACGGTTGTCTTTTGATCATTTACTATGTTTTCTTGATTACTGTGATTTTAGTTGTTACATAGGAATTTGTTTGATTTTCACTCCAACCGGCCACATCCATTTTGTTTGCTTCCTTTCCTTTTCTTTGTTTCAGATTTCATACAATCTGTCTATGACACGTACTGGACCTAAGTAGAGTAAAAATGCCTAAACGTTTTCGACTACAAGCCCATGGAAGCGATGCGTGCTAGTTACATTGCGCTAGCGGACCAAGTGGAGTCCTGCCGCAATGTAGGCAGACAAGGATTAATGAACCAATTACTATATACAATTCGATTGGAACCAAAAACAAATAGTATTAATTCACCTCTACTTGTGCTACTTTACGAGGTTTCTGTTTCCTTGATAATTGTGTTCTATACTACCATACAAACCAGGAGATGAATTCTTCCCTCACTACTCTGTGTGACACACAAGGGAAAAGCCTGCATCAAATTAAGGGACCAATTTAAAATGGTTCGGCAAAGGGTCACCATCTGATCCCAATGGACAAACCCATTCATCGATACCCTTGAAGGTTTCACTAGATTACTGACCTCTGCACAAATATTCTGCAACATGTTTTTCCTGTTTAAATCTGACTTTGCACTCTTGCTGGTAATTTCAGCTACTTACCTGTTCACCGATGTTTTAGATGCCGACACTGTGATGCACCTTTCTGGTGGGAAGAATAAGCGGACAGGTAGGCTCATTAATTCCTCCAACAGGCCAGAAGCCTAAATTTGCCCTACTGTATATCCATGATCACGAGACTGACAAAGAAATTGAAAATAGAATATGTGCTTTGTGTAATGATAACAGTTTAGAATTGCTAGGGACCAAATAAAGGACTAACCTGACCAGTGCATAGCCATTAGAATATTGGGTCCACATTCAGATGCAGATGTCCAATACAATTTACCTACGTCTGACGACATTGCTTTGCTAATTGTTGCTGTTTTTCGCAACTGATACATTCAAGAGAGATATTATCATGCATGACAAGCAGCGTGGCTTGCACTACATCTCCAACTTAAAGCATTCCCTTATGCCCTTACAGTACTCAATATTATTCCCACATGGTGATCCTGAATTTCATTTGGCATTCAATACACTGATGCTCACCTATTACCTCCCAAGGTTCGCAAAATAATTAAAATGCTAGATTATTACGCATATTGCTGCCATTACAGACCTGGCCAATACAACCCATACACATGATGTGGTAGGGCTACATCCCAGCTACAGGTTCATTGTTACACATGCTTAGAACAGAACCGCCGTTTATTGTTCGAAAATAAATTGAGTTCATATCTGGCCTGACATTGACAAAACGAAGCAAGATGAACTAACAGATGATATTAAAAGAGGTCAAGTTTTTGGACATGATCCAGGATTTTGTTTTCTCTACAAAATTGTTTCTAAATCACATATAATCTTTGTTCATCAACACCTTCGTGGCTTCAACATGCTGATTTCTCAGATTTTCAAGCACAAGGATTTCACTTTTTCAATTCCTCCGCCGTATCATCAATCTCAAACCTATATGATTCAGTGAGTTTCCCTATCATGGCTATAGCTGCATCTTCCTCAGCATCCACATCAGTGTTCAACGGCCTGGTCAAGTCTACCTGACATATTTTCTTTGTGCTAATAATAACGACTTTCATGCAGCTCTTCTTCCATCAATATTCTTAAGAATTTCATCTAAAATTACCTTCCGAGAGACACAAACAGTCCCCAAGTTATATGTATATTAGGGCTAACCCGTACACATAATTGTGAAAGGAGAATCACCAAGATAGTTACAAATAATTTAATCATGTGAAATATATTACCTCTTGCCACCGCAGCCATGGATCCTTCTTGCTTCGTCTGACACTAACCCACATGCAGCTTACAGCAGGTCATTATAAAGAGCAAACCAAGACACAATTTTATAGTATTAATTAAGTGCAAAGTAAAATGGTAACTGAATCATTAACTTCCCACTACCCACTCAACTAGCATCACAGTTCGGACAAATACAAATAATAAATTACAAACTTGTGCATTCATCTTTAATTGAAGGAAAAGATTGTCATTCCTACCCATATTCTGAACATATCATGGAGAATGTTCAAAACAAACATAAATTTTCAAAAGCATCTCTGTTATTGCATCAACGGTGGGCGGGCGCGGCAACGCGCGACTTCATGGTCTAGTTTTTAGGACAGTATAACTGAGCCTAAAGCGAGCACTCTCAGCGATTTAGATTTTTGGCCGTCCGTTTTCATGATCTATCCATTTTTGGCCGTCCGATCTTCATTAGCGGTCATCTCTCGCTCGACGGGCCAGCTGTCCCAGAGGGGCGTTGCTCCGGTAGAAAAATCGCTGCATTCCTGTTCATCGGGCCTATGCACCACGGTCCACGGCCCACCTAACGCGGAACACCCTCTCATCTCTCGTCTCTCCCTCGACTCGCTCCTTCCAAACCCTATCCTTACTCCATCGCCGGCTCGCCGCCACGCACACGACTCTCTCCCCCTTTCGATCTGCTCCGGCACTGCGCCGCCTCTCCCTCGCCTTCCCCTCGCTCTCCTTCTCTCATGGCGTGGACTAGCAGCGGCGCCGGGGAAGCCGGTGAAGATCTCCAAGAAGCAGGATGAGAGAGTGGTGACCAGTAAGTGCGTCCCAAGGAGCCCTGCGTGGGGCAGTGCCTCCTCAAGATCTCAACACTCGGCCTACCGGCGAAAATGCCCACATGGTCTTCATACGGAGGTCCACGTCATGGTGGATATTCGCTCATGGACTTAGCTGAATCTCGGTAACTGAATTCATGGGGATTGATCTGTTTGCCGGCGAGGTGTTGTACCGCAAGGGGCAGCCGATCGGTGTTATCACAGATGGTGTGGATAAGAATGGGAAGGCGCACGAGCTGTGGCTCTGTTCCATCCCCACCAGGGAGATAGGGGACTTCAGACGTTCTGTACATCTGCCTGCTGCCCCACCACAAATGACGACCACGATACAGGGTGGCTACGGTGCTCCATGAGGTCTCAGGTTTGGTCATCCTCTAGGTACGATCTTAGTCCCATGTAGTCATATTTGGATGATAGTACTTCACTTGACCACATATGTAATTACCGGATGCTATACAACTAATGGTCTCTAGAACTTGACAATGAAATAATGGAATTACTGGATGCTAAAATTAATGAATGCATCCTGCATAAATCCTTGCCTTCCTCTTCTGTTTGTTATGCAGGAAAAAGAACAAGGAAAAACTGCAAATGATGCCTTCTCAGATCTCATCGATCTGGTAGCAGCAAGTTCAGTTCTGCAGCATCGACCATTTTGGCTGCTCATCGAATAGTTTCGCGTTACACTGCTGCAAGCCGGAGAAAAGCCTTCTCTGAATCCTATTGCAGTTGACATCTTCTCTGTGTTGCTTTCAACGTTGAAAATCCAGAATAAGAAGCACAGAGATGATGATGCATCACCGGCTGCCTTCACCCGCTGTACAACATTGGACGACCTTATTTCACCCGTTCTCTCCACCTTTCCTTGCTGATTCACCAATTTGTAGGGAAATCAGTCTACCAACTAGACTAGACACTTCAATTGACATCACATTTTATTGTACCGAACCTACAATTTTTGTACATATAGAAACATCAGGTCATTACTTTTTTGGACACTGATTTCTCTTCTCTAACTGAACCAAGGCCCTTATATTTACTGAAAGGTAGAACTAACCACTGATCCTTGCCGTGAATTTCACATCGCTTCGAAACTCTCTTTATATCTTTAGAATATGATTATCGGGAGATTATCTTCATTACAAAATTCAAACGTCTGTTCAGATGCTAATGTAATCAAGAAATTATATGAGTTGACATGTATGAAATATATTAAATCCATATATTATCATGGTTGATGTACATGACTATATGCTCTCACCTTTTATAAACAGATTTAGCATCGTGTATGAAAAAAACACGGTTTCCAATTATAAGTCTGTCTTCCTATAAAGAGAATTTCCATATGCAAATAATTAAACATGTAACCCAGTTAGTGAAGTTTTCCTTTCGAGGCTACCAGTCAATAAACTGATAAAGTACACATGTAGAATTACCCTTTTCCCGTGCCATTGAAAAATACCACTGTTTTAAATAGTCTGCTATAGCTCCGCTATAGCACGCTATAGCGTTTACAAAAGGTCTTGCGCTAAGAGACATTGGTCCAAACAAATGAACAAACATTTTAAATAGCGCGCTATAGCTCCGCTATAGCATGCTATAGCATTTGGAAGAGGTCCGCCGCTAAGATGCTTAGCGCGCTATTTAAAACTATGAAAAATACACATGCCTCCTCTTCGACCACACGGTTGCTCGTCTGGATTCTTAACGCCATCAATCACCACATTCAGCTGCTCGTCTGGATTCTCAACGCCATCAATCACCACATCCCCGACAGCGCGCCCCAACAGCTACGTCCATGGCTGCTTCTTTCCTGTATGACCTTCTCCCTGATGTCCTCCTCCCAAGCCAGCAGTCGTTGCATCCCCAAGCAACATGAGCCAGCAGCAACAAGGTAAGGACCCCCACCCCGTTCCCCCTCTACAGTTTGTTTTGCTCGGATTTTGCTTTTCGGTTCTTACTGTTGATGGAGACATGTGTTTATTTATGTTTCTAAACGGGACTCCTAATTACATTTATATCAGAAACTGCTTGTAACCATTTCGCAGTTTTGATTGATTGCTATGGCGAAGTTGTTGATTATCTGTTTTCTTTGCAACAGCCAATCTGCAAACTGAGGATTTTCATCTCCATCGCCCTGTGCTACGAAACCCCGGTTTCGTTGTATCCACTATACCACCTGTCTTGTTTCTTCATTTCATCTTTAAATATGCTATCCAATATGAACAATCCTGTCATTTTATATGGTTTTTTCTTGCCATTCTATGCTAATATTATTACTTGTTCAAATGCTTATTTTTTTTCTCTGAAATGGCACGATCCCTGTCAAAACAAACTATGTGTTCTGCAAATGAATTGTTAGATAATTTTAAATCATTTTTGTAACATATTTTCACTACCAAGTAGACAACATCGTAACATAGTACTTGGTTAGGTTGTACATGTCAAGACTGTATATGCATGTATGATAAAAGACTTGGTACAAGTATGTTCATATGCTAAGTCGAGTCATATAGTAATAAGATAGGCACCAAAAGAGGCTATGAGCAAGAGCACGAGAGACCGCCACCGTTGTTGCCTCTACTTGCGCAGCCTACCGCATGACCACAACCCCTGGTACATGCCTATTACCTAATCATACACATGATTGTGAGATTTTCCTACCTTATTTCAATTTTGTTTCGGGTTGCATTTTTTGTTGGTTTGTGAGAATATCTGGAGTCAGATAATGGCATGGCAAAATGGGTGATTAATTAAGGCACTTCTATTTTCGGGATTTTAAGCAGGCTGCTTGGTTTGTCACGCTTTTAAATGAATATGATAATTACAAATGATGGACAAATCCCCAATTTGATATGTATAGCCTCTTTGTCTGAATTAAGACTAATGCTTACGGATTGAATGATGTAAACAAGTTGGTATCTATCAATTGGCTATAATGCCGCCCCATTAGGTATTCTTGAGCTTATTTTCAGCTTTCACATTTTTGTTTCTTCCTTAATTCAAAGCCACATAGTTTTTGGCAAGAGGCGATCTTACAAATTGGATGCCAATATTTTCTATCAAAAGATTCTTAAATGTTCACGGACCATCAAGTCACTGGTTTGCGATCTTCTTCACGAATTACTTTACTTATTATCGCTTACCTGCAAAATTCGGTAAACTTCTTTTGAAAGAAGTGAAATCACATGATTATAATAGTAGTAATTTATTTTAATATTTTGTCATGTCTTAAGAAAATTAGCTAATTTTACTCTGCCATAATTATTACTGGCACATCTATATTCTTGCACACACACTAAGCTTTAATCGATCCATGCAATTCTCATTTGATATAGTAAGGACAGTTCTGTAAATGACACTTAGTTTATGATTATGATTTGATAGATGGTGTTCTCTTACGGATATTAGCAAAAACATTATGTAGGTAATGTTTTTACAATTTTTTCCTTCATCCACATACACCATGTTATTTACAGAGCAATTATAACTATCTTGTACTTCTCCTTGGGACACTACTTATGTATTTATTTCTTCAATTGATTTGTCTTACTAATAAGTATTTTGTTTATATTTCAATGTAAGCAATTGTAAGTCGGCTAAGATGTAGCGCAACTTGAGCCATTGACAACCCACTGACATTTGATATTGAGGTTACAAATTTTATTATTGTAGATCAGATGGAATTCTATGACCTCAAATCTGAGCAAGTACACATGCAGTCATCTATCCTGGCGCAACGCAAGAATATTTTTCTGTTATACTACGATGTATAATTGTATTACTGGCCAGAATATAGTGAGATTTTCCTGATGATAAATATTGGCCAAAAGCAATGAAATATTTGTACTGCCTATTTTCTTCTCCCGTATTCGTGATGTGTTTTCTCAATATTTCTATTTTGTAGTCATTGTGATGTGAGCCGAGTCTTTTTATATAGGAGCTAAAAAGATGTCACAGTCCATGCCAATCATCCTATTTCATATTTCATGCGCTTAATACCACAACTTGAACATTTGACGGAAAGAGAAAACTCAAAACACTCTGTTTTCTGCTTATTTACAATTATGGAGGAAACAATCACAATATTTGTTAACAAATGTATACAAGTTATTTTTTGTTTCTAACAATTAAGAGCCAAAATAGACGGACGCAGCAACGCGCGTCATCTATGATCTAGTTTGATCTTGAAACACAGAGCCTTGTCCTGATCTAGAAGCCAGCAGAAGCCCATTTTACTAGGTATTCCCACTTCCAAATCTTGCGGGCACAGGATAGGACGATGTTGTAGTACAAGGGGAGCAGACGCGTGGGTGGTGGTCGCGAACGTTCGACAATGCCTGTGTGGCGGCCGGAGATGTACAGTAGCGGCGCCGTAGGAGGAGGGTGCGGATGCAAAGCAAGGGAGAGTAGGGGCGGAGTGGAAGAAAATGAGACTGGGAGGGGGATTTGAGTGCGTCGAGGGGTCGGAGTCCTACATGGCTGCTGTCCGCACTCCCGCAAAGTCCTCCGGTTTGCTTTCAATTTGTGAGAAAGAGTGAGTCTTAACCGTTCGGCTGGCCGATACAGACCCGCGTTGGGTGACAAAACACGTCTGAACCACGCAGTGGACATATGCAGGTCATTTATGGGTCTGCTTTGGAGATGCCTTTAGTTGGGTGTTAATTTCCCAAAAGATGTCGTTCCGGATTGAGACTTGCTGCTGACAAGAAACCTCTAGAAAATATTATCATGCTCTTCCTTGTCCATTGAGACGTCATGAAAATGTCATCAGGCGGAGCCAGCAAGAAAATGACGTGTCCCACATGTGAATCACTCATATATCTCATTCAAAAAATGGGTGTCACACTATATAGTATACTTGAAAAATAATTTCTTCATCCCATAATATAAGAAACATCTTGCAAAACGCTTATATTATGGGAGGAGTGAGTATATAGGAAAATCTGTCACGTGCATCCGTGGGGTTGAACTTGGGTACGCCCCTCATCAGCCTGCTGGTTACGATGCTTAGGGCATCTCCAAGGCTGACCCATATATTTTCTCTTGTATCCGTTCGCGGACAGAGGGACCAGTCCATGAATAGTGATGTAGGAGCCGGTCATCCACCGCTATCCGCATACATTTCGAACAATTTTTTTAACAAGCTGAACGAAATTCATGCAATTCGGATGATATTCATAGAAACCGGACGACATTCATTGCAATCTGGGCAATTTCCATTTAAAAAATGGGGGCGGACCTAAACCTACACTGCGGTGGCGTCTGACGTTCAAGCCCTTGTAGTTTCCTTCGTGCGACCGCGTCCTTCAACCACCGTCTCCATGAGCACCGGCGATAAGACCCATGAAGTGAAGGTGCGGTCGCCGGCGAGGAAGAGTAGAACATGCTGACCCACGTATTTTCTCCTGCATCCGTCAGCGGACAGGGGACCAGTCCACAGATAGTGATGCGGGAGCCGACCATTCAATGCTATCCGTATACATTTCGAACAAATTTTTTAACTGGACGAAATTCATGCAATTCGGATGATATTCATACAAACCAGACGACATTCATTACAATCTGGACAATTTTCATTTTAAAAAGGGGGCGGACCTAAACCTATACTGCGGTGGCGTCCGGCGTTCAAGCCCTTTGTTGCTTCCTTCCTGTGACCTCGTCCTCCATCCGCCGTTTGCATGAGCACCGGCGGTAAGAACCATAAAGTGAAGGTGTGGTCGCCGGCGTGGAAGAGTAGAACATGCAGATAGACCGGCCCACATGGGACACAAGGCCTCCCAGCCTCCCATGCTCTACTTATCCTTGAAGGAGTCTGTGCCTTGTCGGTCGCCGTAGACGTGACGTCTACGATGGAAATGAAGGCGCCGACACTCTCGTCATCCCATCGGGCCGTCCAATTTTTCGGCGGCGGTGTGTAGGATGTGCCGCTGACACTGCTCTATTTCGCAATCGCTTGTAGCTACGCCTCAACGGCGGCCTGTTCTTGGCGAGCAGCGGCTTGAGCGCGGGCAGCCTCATAGATCGCACGCTGCTCTGCGACGATGTTCAATTTGGCCCACGACCAGCCGGCCTCCTCGCTTGCGCGCTCGCTGTTGATTTGGCCCTCGGCCAGCCGGTGCTGCTCGAGGAGGAACAAGTTGTACCGATGTTCCTCCCGTGTCTGCTGGAAAGCTAACATAGGCACCGACGCAGACTGCTCCTCCGCCATGGTGGTGTTGAAGTGTGCCTACTACTGCTCCATGGTGAAGCTGGCATGCACATGCGTAGTCTCCGGTGCGGTGTCGTCGGAGCCCGTCTCCATCGCGGGGTCATCATCGTCGTCAAGGACCTCGGGCGAGCTGGCCAGAATGCTGGCCTCGATCCATCTGGCACAACGGCTCTGCCAGGCAGCCGTAAGGGCGTCCACCTCTTGCTTCATCTCCATTGAAAGGCTCTTCCATCGAGCGTTGCCACCCACAGTCATGGCAGATGTGGTGCAAGGGAGGAGGATGATGAGTGGCTTCTATTGTGGGGTGGAGTTAGCCGGGTGTGGCTGCCTTTAAATAATGGATTCGGGTGATGCGAGGCGTCCGGGTGCGTTAATGCTCAGTGGTCCTGCTTAGTTGCGGCATACGGATGGACGGGGCATTGAACGTGCATGATAGATATACATCACGTCCCGTCCAGTAACGTGTCTCCGGTAATGAATAGACGCAGACACGGGAATGCGTCGGAGGCGACGCCCTCGATCGGTCGCCGCTTGAATGCAGGAGCCAGTGAGAGGCCACGTCCGCTCTTGGCCGGTGTCATTACAGAGTGGCCGCTTGGGATGAATGTGAGCAGCTGGCGCCGGATAGGAAGGTGCTCGAGCGAGGGGAAGGGTTTTTAGTGGGCCAGGTGACCAGAAACGGGCATGTTCGGACACCCGCAAAGTCCTCACTTTGCCTTCGATTTGCAGGAGTAAGTGTGTGGACCGTTTTGCGGATCCGTGCAGAGCCGCAGGATGACAACACATGTACGGATGACGCGGTTTGTTTTTTTTGAAATGAAAGGGGTTTCCCCCGCCCCGACTTTTATTGAAAGCCAAGGCAAAACCAACAACTGCAAGGACTGTTCAACAGCGCTCGGCAACAGCCTGAAAGTAGCTGCCACAGACATAACCCAAATAAGTTCAATCTACCCTATTACATCAGGAGTTTATCAGAATCAGGTCCAGGAACTAGATGCATAACTAGTAAAAGCAAAAGCCCTAGCTATGTAGCCAGCTCCCCTCCTCATTTTATTCATTCTTCATCTCCAGGCGATTCTAAGCAACTCCCCCCTTCGGTAGTCCAGCAACCTTAAGCACCGGAGAAGTAGAGCACCCTGAGCTTCTGAGCATAAGATTTTCCACAACCTGACCGTAGCTCCCAACAGATTCAAGGCACAGTGAATATTTCGCCATCTTCGCCCCTGGAAAACAAAATCATTGCGCAAGCGCCATAAGCTCCACAAGGCAGCAGACGTAACTATATTTAAAGCTTCACATTGTTTTCGTTTCCTCCAGAAAGAGGATAACACAGCAAAAGAAACAGGTATGTCTATTGAAAAGGATTCAGCCACAAAGTCCCAGACCTGTCTAGCAACAATGCAATAAAAAAATAGGTGTTGAATAGATTCTAGTTCATCACAGAAGGCACATGTCTTATCTTCTACATGTCTGCGTTTGGCCAAGTTGTCTCTGGTTAGACTCTTATTGTAGTAGATCAGCCAAAGGAATACATGGATATTAGGTGGAACTTTAATTTTCCAAATGTCATCTTTGATCACAGAAATGATCCCCCCAAAATTGATTAGCTTATAAAAAGATCTAACTGAATATTTGCCAGAAGGGTCCAGCCTCCAGACAGGTTGATCTGGTGTATTGGACAGCACCACTTGCTTCACAATATTCACTAGCTCCTCCCATCTGGTTAAAGTCTCCTCATTCACACATCTCCTGAAAGTTAACCTGAGTTCACCCCCAGCCCACACTTGGGCCAAAGTAGCATCTTGCTGTTGACAGATGTCAAACAGGTCCCAAAAGGCAGTTTTCAGGGAACAATCCCCAGCCCAAGTGTCATGCCAGAAGGCAATGTTCTTACCATCCCCAGGAATCCATCTATAAATTTTTTTGCAGCTACCAGAGCCCAAGCTAGGCTTTTCACAAAAGGAGATCCCAAGGTAGGTTTAATACTAAACAGATTAGGACTATCAACATTATATTTATATGCTAAGATTTTTTCCAATCACTATCTCTTTCATCAAAAAACCTTTTCCCCCAAGAAGCTAAGAGAGCCATGTTAAAATCCCTAAGATTAGGGACCCCAAGACCACCAAAATCCTTCCTTCTGGAGATAGCCCCCCAGTTAGCAAGGTGATACTTATGATTATCTCCCATATTCCCCCAAAAGAAATGGGACATCTGGGAAGTAATCATATCAATAGCCTATTTAGGAAATTTAACAATAGACATCAAGTAGGTGGGGATACTGGCAATGCATGTAGTAAGCAGGATTAGTTTGCCTCTATAAGTGAGAAACCTCCCCAACCATCCAGCTATATTCTTAATAATCCTAACTATGATAGGTTGAAGATCGTCCTTCCTCAGCTTTTTAAAATGCAGAGGGACACCTAGATATTTAAAGGTGAAATCCCCCAGCTGGCAACAAAAGACCTGATCAAGATCTTTGGACTTTTGTTCCTGAACATTGATGGTATGCAAGTCACTTTTATGAAAATTAATTTTCAAGCCAGAAAGCTTCTCAAAGCAGGACAAGATCCATTTTAAATTCCTGGCACATTCAACAGAGTCATCAAAAAAGATGATGGTGTCATCAGCATATTGTAGGCTAACCACACCTCCAGGAATTGCATTAGGCAGAAGCCCACAAATCAAGTTGTTATTAACAGCTTTATGTAACATCTTAGAAAAAGCAGCAGCTACCAGATTAAATAACAAGGGGAGTGGGGGTCACCTTGTTTCAACCCTTTACCTCCAGCAAATTGAGGGCCATTAGTGTCATTAATCCTAACCTGGGAAGTCCCCTGGTGGATAGTAGACATCACCCATCCGACCCACTTGTTACCAAAACCTCTAGAAAGAAGCATTTCTTTCAAAAAAATCCCAGCTAACTCTATCATAGGCTTTCTCATAGTCAAGTTTAAGGATTAACCCACTAGAACCAGATCTATGAATCTCATGGATGACCTCATGGGCCATAACCACACTTTCCAAAATAAACCTGCCCTTAATGAAGGCAGTTTGATTAGAAGAAATAAGCTTGTCACATAGAGGGGAAGCCCTAGTAGTCATAGCTTTAGAGAAAATCTTCACAACACAGTTGCTTAAACTAATAGGTCTAAAGTTTTTCATATCTCTAGCCAAAGGAACCTTGGGTATAAGAGTAATGATGGCATAATTCAGTTTATACATATCCAACACCCCATCCTCAAAATCTTTAACCATCCACATAAAATCTTTTTTAATCAAATCCCAAAAGGTTTGGTAAAATAAAAAGGACAAACCATCAGGACCAGGAGCACCACTAGTATATGAGCTCATTATGGCCTGTTTTATTTCATCTTCAGAAAAAGATCTCTCTAGTTGTTCTCTATCCTCAACACTCACCATTTCATCCTCAGTCCAAAAATCAGAATCCAGGTGAATGTTAAGTCTAGGTTCAAATGCAAATAATTCCTTATAAAATGAAGTGGCCACCTCCAGCATATCTTTGGTAGAGGTGACTACCCCCCAGGACTATTCAGCTCCGTAATGTGATTTTTCCTGTGTCTATGGTTAGCAAGAGCCTGAAAGTAGGCATTATTTCTATCCCCCTCCAAGATTTTTCTGTCCCTGGATCTCTGCCATAAGGCAGTTTCTTCTTTCTTCCAAATCTCATCCAATTCATTTCTAACAGTCTTCATCCCCTCAAAATCCACAGCTGAGAGCTGCTGAGATTCAGAGAGGACATCAAGGCTATCAAACTCCACAAGGAGTGCCCTTTTCTTTTCTTTTTCAAATCAGCTTCTCTATTAATACTCCACCCTTTGATTTTCTTCCTCAGTATCCTAGCCTTCATCAACCAATTGTCAGCAGAGGAGGTCGAAGAAGCCACAAAATTCCAAGCCTCTGCAACCATCTGGTGAAACCCAGGTTGAGAAAGCCACCATTTCTCAAACCTAAATGGCTTGGGATTAGTTGGTGCCCTAGCTCCAGTATCAAGGAACAAGGGTGTGTGATCACTCCCCACCCTAGGGAGGGCAGTTAAAGTTGAAAAGGGGAAGTGAGCATCCCAGTCCACAGAGGTGAACACTCTATCAAGGACAGCAAAAATGGGAGAGCTCTGATTATTACACCAGGTGAAGACTCTATTGGAAACAGAAATTTCCATCAAGGCCCATCTATTGACCCAATCATTAAAAAGAAAGGTAGTCTGTTGGTTAATCTGCCCACTACTTTTCTCAGCATCATTCCTGACTAAATTAAAGCCCCCACAAATCATAACAGGGTAAGTAGCAATATTCAGAGTATCATGTAATTCAGCTATAAAGTCCAACTTATATTCTAAGTATGCAGAACCATACACCAATAACATCTGCCAAGTAAAGCTGTCATTCTTATTCTTGACAGTAGCAACAATAGAGAACCTTTGGTTAATAAAACCCATCACCTCAAAAACACTATCCTTAAAGCCCAGAAGAATCCCACCAGCAGTATTGTCAGCAGGCAAAAAATGCCACACAAATTCATTAAATTTGTCAATAGATTTGAGGAACCCCTCAGAAATAACCTCCCTCTTTGTTTCTTGAAACCCAATAAAGTCAGGGTTAGTTTTAGCAATAGTATCACACAAGCACTGAATTTTCCCAGGTTGACCAAGACCCCTAATGTTCCAAACAAGATCTATCATAATTAAGTAACTTTAAAAGGGTGAGATAAGCCACAAGGCTTAGCTTTAGTTAGAACAGTGGGTGTTTTCCTACAACCACCAGCAGTGCCAACTGGCTTGCAAGAAGGACCACACACAGGAGTCCTAACTAACTCATCAGTTTCAATATCAAGATTCTCAGGGAGAACAATCTCAGGGTTACTACTGGCAAAAACCAGGCACCTCTCTCTTTCCTCTGCTACCATTTCATCAATGACTTTAGTTTTGTAAGAATCATCACCACCAATAATTAAATTCATTTGTCCTAGGTGATCAGCAAGAACAGTTTTATCAACAATAGAAAAAGATTTACCTTTAAAAGTCTCAGGAACCTCCAGATTCTTCTTCCTCTTGTACGCAACAGCTTTCTCTATGATGTTAATGTGTCCATGTCCTCTTGTGTTGGGTTTTTTTGCAACCACAGGCCCCCACTTGACACCTTTCTCTGGAATAACCCCCTCTTTCTGGGCTTGGTTCAGTGAGTCCAGCAAGGATCTTTTCAGGGTTTCACTTTGTAAGATATGAATGGCTTCAGGAGGAAGAACCCCCACCTCCTCCTCTGTCATCTCCTCATTTTCAGACTCAGATAAGTCCACAGATTTAAGTAAGTCCTCACAATAGTCCACACTCCCAGTTTTCCCCATCCAATGCTGCATCCCCCTTTCCCCAAGTAATAGCAGGGGTCCCCTGGTTCACAATTTCACTCTCCTGACCAGCACATGGGCCAACTCTGTTAAGTGGTTCATCCTTTGTTTGTCTTGGTCACAAAGCTCCCCAATCACATCAGATGATGTACATGTTTTGGTAGTCTTAGCATAAGCATATGTCAGAACAAAACTGTCCTGGTCAGAGTCATGGTAAGGTTCCATGGGTGAAAACACCAAGTCCCTCACACTTTTGTTGCCAGCAGATCCATGTTTAGAAGGAAAGTTGGCTTTGTCTAATTCATCAATGGCCAGCCCTCCCTCACCTGAACCATCAGAATTATGTTCTTCATGGGTCTCTTTGCCTTCCTACAGTTGATCCTCACCACCTTCTTCCCCCTCTTCATTACCATCCTCATCATCTTCAATATCAATAACAAAATCAATCCCACCCACCTGCTCAAAGCCCTCAATAGTAAATCCAAGCAGGAAAAGCTTCTTTTTCATCTCAATTAACCTCTCAAAGGGTATTTTGGTTGGATCTCTGCAAGCAATCTTAATCCTAACATTTTCAAAGAAAGTTCTGAACATACCATTCCAGTCCACATCATTTAAAGCCCCAAAAAGGGAAGCAATCTGTGCAAAAACTTTCCAAGTACACCATTTGGGAGGTATACCTTCCACTAGAACCCAAGCTTCAACCAATTCACCAAAAGGCTCACATCCCCCTTTCCATTCAGTTAGAGTGACATTAACATCTTGAGGCAGGGAGAACCCAGGAAGCTCAATGAGATCTTCCACTTTCTTCCACGGGGGAACCTGACCAAAAAGGTCTTGCTAGACAGTCCTCTGATCTGCCATGGCCACTATCTAGTTTTGCAGAAGGTTGCAGTAAGCAGTTCCATCAGTTTGGGACAGTCCACTTCTCCTTTCAGTATGTTAACCACAACACAATTATGAAAGTTTAACCACTTGGACTCATTAGCAATAGGTACATCTACATGGTAGAAACCAAGTCCTCTCGCCCCACTACCAAAGAAAGCAGCAGTGGGCTGAACTTTTGACCAAGCTGCACAGTTGTTAACATTGTGGTTTTGCTGGCAAATGAAGCAGGTTTTTGGCTTGACACAATTCCCCACATAATGGCCTGGACCCCCACAGTTAAAGCATATCATATCCTTGTATCTGGGATCCAAGGCTTGCTCAACCTCCACTTCAATAGATTGGGACGACTGTACCTGAGCTGAGCCCGCAGTTGAAGTAGTAGATCTGGCAGGCTTTGGGGCATGGACTTGTTCCTTGGCTGGCGGAGCAGATGGCTACTTACGCCCAGCAAAGGAGGTAGCCTTCTGCACGGGTACCTTAGTCTGGCCGGTGGAGGGGTTGCCACTGCTCCCCGCCCGATGATCAGCCATCGCAATACCCCGCTTCACAACCTCCGCAAACGACAAAGAGCCGGGGCCAATCCCCTCCCTCACAACCTTGATTTTCCTTGGCGGAGGATCGAACGGGCGAATCGAGGCTGGGAAGCAGTCGGCGGCGGTGAATTTGTTGCAGTCGATCAAGTCTTTCCGGATCCAACAAGTGAATCCGGAGTTGGTTTCGGTTCTAGGGTGGGGACGGTGAGGGTTAGGGTTGCGGCGGCGGGGGAGGGGGGAAGGTATGAGCCAGAGCTGGCCAAAATGCTCCTCCACGCTTTCTAGGCTTTTAAATCGCGAACCCTTTCATTCTCCGTCTTCCCCGGAGGCGTACTTTGAAAGTGGGCCCGATTAACGCTGGATTGAGCGGGAAACGGCACGGCGTTGCTACCCTAGGAACGACACTGGAGCTATCTTCATGGTGCGGCACCTCGTCGGAGCACATCTCCGGCGAGGGGCCCCCAGCTGCACAAGCAGCGCTCAGAATCTCTCGATTAACAGACTAATGAGGGAGAACCCCCGACCCGATACCAACAAAGTCACCTAGGGAATTACCCATCGAAATGTATGAAAACATGCCCCCCTCTGCCGTGAACGAAAGTTCCTTAATCGAGATTTCAAAGTCGAATCAGCACAAATCCGATGCGTACCTGATTGACCTGGCCAAGGCGGGGGTTCGATGGGTCGTCGCTGAGCCTGAATCGGTTGGGGACGGCGGTCTACTGGCGGCGTGGGGGCCAAACGGTATCCGGCGGAATAAATTCCGGCGGGATGTTGGCGATGCCCACCCACGACGGCGGCCTGATGTTGAGCCTGGATGGGTTCGCCGTCCTGAAGTTCTCCCACCGCGCAGCCTGGCGCGGGTCCGACGACTCCGCCTCCTAGATCGCCCAGAAGAGGAGCTCCACATCCTCGCAGCCGTCGTCGCCGATGAAGCGCGCACGCTCGACGAAGTTCGCGTGGCAAAGGATGTGGAGGTGGATCTCCCCCCACTCGTCCCGGTCGGGGAAGCGCTCCATCACCACCCGGCGCATCTCGCGGCGAGCCTCCGCCGAGTGAGCGTCGATCTCGGCAGCGTGGCGCCGCCGCCCGGTGTGAGCGCCCGCAGCTCGCCTACCTGCCACCGCGCGAAGCCGGCGAACCCTCACCGCGCGGCGGCGCGCTCCAGCCATGGGTGTTCTGCGGTGGGGATCTGGGGCGGGGAGGACCCGACGAGGCGCGGGGGGTGGGTGGGACACTGGGCGTTGGTGCGATTTAATGGCGTCAATGGCGTTTCGCCCGAGGCGAGGGGAGAGGGGGAGAGGAGAGGAGAGCGACCCATCTGCATATCGCCAATGTGTTTGCTTTGCTTTGCTTTGCTTTGCCTTCTCCTCTTCGGCTCGACGACGCGGTTTGTCTCTTCATTATATAAAACATACTATAGTTTTGCAATAGAAAAACTTCGTGTGTTGTAAATAGAGACGAGTAAGAGTCCAAGACCCACGTGGTTTCCGGAGAAATCTATTTTTTTTGAAACCATACACCCGCAGGCATACGCTACTTGTATTTATATGAGTCGAAAAACAATACATACAACGTAGATATCAAACATACAAATACGAAAATAGAGGAAGGCTTGTATCCTTCCAGAGAAATCTATTGAAACCGTGACGGAAGCGCTTTCTGCGATTAGGGACGCAAGATCGTTAAACTGACCCAGAAACTTTAGCGTGTCGGAGAAAGTCTCACGGCAAGCAAATTGGTGGAGCCGTACGTACAGTATTATACCGTATGTCGTAAATCTTTCTACGGTAACTTTTTTCGGTTTTTTAGAGAACTCTTTTTCTAATTATTGCACTTGAGAAGATTTCTTTATCGGGATCGAGTTGGGCTGGTATGGGCCTGCGCTAACAAGTCCAGTTGGCCCGTTCACAGTCCTGGCATATATATCCCTGTTCGTGTCTATCCTCCTGGGAAGCGAAACAGTCCAGGCAGCCCTAGAATCTGCCGCCGCCGCCGCCGCCGCCGCTAGACCTGATGGCTTTGCGCTCCGTCGCCAGAAAGTTGCCGGCCCTCGGTGCCAGGTCGCCGCCGATGGGCCCCCGTATGGGGCCGGTCCACGCGCTCTCGCCGGCGGCGGGTTCTCGCCTCATGTCCCACGGTGGCACGGTAAGTTCTGTTCGATTTCTCGCAAGCCAAGTTAAATCGGATCCCCGCTGGTGCGGTTTTGCTCTAATTTTTCCCCAATTTTGTGTAATTTACAACTTGTTAGAGAATTCAGTCACCCCAAGTTAGATCTGATCCCAGCTGGTGCGGTTTTGCCCCTTTCCCCCCCTCTAGTATCATCTTTTTTTAGAGAAATCAATCACACTTGTACTACTACTTTTTAGTGGATGTTCGGATGGTGAAAGTCTTTCTGTACAACGATGTTCCATTATTAAGTCACTAGTGTTTATACTTATTTAGATTTGGCGGTAGACCAAGACAACAATTTTTTTTATTGCATCTTTCATCCGTCTTGAGAGGCATCCATGATGTATTCACTGTATTGCAACTTCTTTATGAATTTCTAGCATTTGTAACACATGTCCTTCAAATTTTTATAGGGGGGACAAGTGGTTTATTCTGATGATGATAAAACGCTGGCCAAACAGCGTGAGGAAATAAAGCGCATGAGTGCAGAGTTTGACCAGAGTATGGAGGATATATCCAAGAATTTGGATGCTATGGATTTAGCTGAGAGGTAAATTCCTTAATACAGTGTTTAGAACTGAAGGAGCCTTTTTACCCTAGTACTGTTTCTGGACGCTGTTTATTGAGCAGGCTACTCTGTTTTTTTTAGACGCAAAGTAGTTCTCATATGTTAACTTTGTGTTTTTTCTGAGATAAACCTAGTTGCAGAACAATATTCTCTGTAAGTTGTGAAAAACAATAGCTAACTTTGTATCTTCTAACACATTCGCTCTTTGCAGGCGTAGCAAGGAGGACTTGGCAAATTTCCACAGGAGGCTGGATAACATGCAGAAGGTGGTCAATGTTGCTCTTATTGTGCTGGTGCCTATGAGTGTTCTGAAATTTTTGTCTCTGTAGTATCATCTCTCCTTGTTGGTTAAGAAATCCTAATTTATTACTAGTGGGTTAGAAATCCTATCGTTGTTTGTGCATGTATGCTAGGCTTAACCCACTTTCTGAGGTAAAGTTTATATGTTTTTGTCTTGTTTGGAATTATATATTTATCTTAATGGACGTAGAAGCACGTGTTTGAGTATATCCATTCTTTTTTCTATCGGAGAGATAAAAGAACGCAACCAAGCCCGGAACTATGCCGTGGAAATGTCTGTGAAGAGGAGTTGCAGCGGTCAAACATACTGGAAAATCACTTGTTTGTAAAAAAATTTGCGGGCTCCTGCATAGTTCGGGCCGAATCTGCTATATCCACCTGCCGTCGCTGCTCTTGCTGCTGCCGCGCAAGGAGGCATTGCTGCGAGAGACGCGAGCTCTGGCCGCTGGCCCTAGCCAAGGCTGGAGAGGCGATGGCCCGTGGGAGGTGGCTCCGTGGTGGTTTGGCAGCGAGTGGCGGAGCTGTGACCTCCCTGCCCATGGCAGATCTTGCACGAGAGCTCGACCGGGACAAAGATCCCAATTGCAGTTTGTATTGAGTCCAGGGGGCTTTATGTTGTTCTGTCAACAATTTACCGGGATTTGTTCTGCTCTCGCACATATCACAGCCTAAAAACTCCTAAATGACAGCCTAGAAACTCCTAGAAGACATTTTGCGGTATATTTTATAGGACAGGTATATACCGGATTTGCAAGAGATGCTCCAATCAAATCAGTAGCAGATTCGGCGGACGGGGGCTATGGCGGCGAAAAGCAGAGATTTGTTTATATGGTTCTCTGCAATGCTGTTTTATTCAGTGCGCATATAGCAGCAATTTTTCTAATGTATGTACAACATTTATTGCTGCTGTTCGTATTTCTAACTAAAATTGCTATTTGTATTGCTAACTAACTGAAAACTGATATTTGTATTGCTAACTAACTGAAGAACTGCTGTTTGTATGTTCTAATGGCTGAAATCATCCAAGTCTGAAGCATTTTTCTTGTTCTGTTGTGCTGGATAGATGCCTAGCAGCAAAGTCTGAAGTATTTTTCTTTGTCTTATACGGTTCACTCATAGCACTAGTTGCTGAACTCAATGCATTTTTCTTTCTCTGCAGCTACTAGTCAATTATGCACGCGTCTGAAGCATTTTTCTTGTTCAGTTGTGCTGGATAGGTGCCCGGGGTTAAGTGTGAAGGATGTTTTGCTTTAGAGCGACGCTGTCCGTTGGATATGGTTTGGATGGCTGACACATGGCCGCATGTTACAGTGTGACTGCCAATGGGCAAGTCACATGATCCTCACACAAGCCCATTTCCCTTGTGTTTTGTAAGTCTGTTTGTGAAAAGGGCAGTGACAGGCGCCGGTCGACCGGCCCAAAATTCAGCCGGTCGACGCGCAGCCATCGGATTCCCGTGCGCATACCGTTCGATCCTTCATTCCCATCGTCTCGTGACCCTCCTCGTGTTCACATCTGAAAACAAAAAAAGTACCGGAAGAAAATCATGGCGACCGCCCCACCTCTCCCCCCGCGTCGCGTGCTTCCTCTCCCTCCAGCCGCCCTCACTCGTTTGCCCCGCCCCCGAAGGTCGCCGTCGATGCTCACCATCATCAAAACACAAAAACAAAAAAGTTCGTTGACCTCCTATAGCAGCTTTTTCCGTCGCCTCACTGTTGCATCCACGGGAGCTCCATGGCACTGACCACAACACCGTTCCTCGCCGGCGTTGCCCAGCCCCTGATTGCAGCATCAATGGCGACGATGGCGTCGCTCACAGCCAAAGCTGGTGGTAGCAACAAAAAACTACTGGTTCCAGCAAAATCAAGATGGTTGTAGCAAAAACATATGCCGGTTCCAGCAAAATCAAAATACGATGGTAGCAAAAATATGTTCTGGTTCCAGCAAAATCAAAACATGGTGGTATCAAAAAGTTGGTCATGTTCCAGCAAAAATCCGAAGACAGTGGTAGCAAAAGAAGTGGTCTGGTGGCGGCAAAATCATAAGATGGTGGTATCAAAACTTAGGACTAGTTCCAGCAAAATAGGTGGCAGCAAAATAAAGTGGGCTGGTTCCAGCAAATCAGAAGACGGTGGTAGCAAAAATTGTGGCCGGTTCCAGCAAATTTGGTCGCATGTTGCAGCTCCTCCATCTTCGTGACTCGCTCAACGATCCCAGCATTTCCATTTGCCGGTTCCAGCAAATCCGCATGCCAATTGTAGCAATCAAACACCCGACAGTCGCCTCCAGCATCCGTCGTCCTCCATCACCAGCGAAAAAAGCCATTGGGGCACGGCGACATCTAGGGGCAAGCAACCCCGGGCATATCTGAAGAACACGCGGGTACGAGCGAGGAGTCCCTGCCGTGCTCAGCCGAGCAACTCCCCTTCCCTCTCTATGATGAGAAAGAACCCAACTGGGGAGGTGGAGATGGACGGAGCAGCAACAGGTGTGGAGATTGAAGGAGGTGGGGATGGAAGGAGCAGTAGCAGGTGTGGAGATTGAAGGAGGTGGGGATGGAAGGAGCAGCACCAGGTGCGTCGAAGTAAAAGAAGAGCGGAACAAGTGGTCAGCGATGGCGAACGGGAAAGGATAAGGTCGAGAGCGAGCAGTGCATATGGAAGCTACTAGGCGAGCGAGCGGTGCGACCGGCTGAACGTTCGGCCGGTCCACCGTTTCTAAACGTTTCCCTTGTGAAAAAGACAACCTATGTCCTAGTAGGGCGTTTCAGTGCCGAGGCTCATCTACACCCGGTTAAAAAAATTCGTAAAAAAAAACAAAACAAATTTAAAAATTCCAATTTTTTATGCGTGGTAGAAATTTGATGCGTGAGACCGGCTCCAAATTTCAAGTCATTTGGACATCTGAGCAGCTCTCAGCAAAAAAGACCGGCTCCAAATACCATAATTTTTCTAGTATTTGTTTTGATTTTTTTCGTCAGCGTAGATGCAGTTGAGCTCGGGTGTAGAGATAGATTTTCGCTTATATCCTGCTTACACTAATGAATTAGGGACCCAAACACGTCAAAAGAAAAGCATTGGATCTCTGGTGAAATACCTATTGGCTCTTGGTGGCATATGTACCCTCAATCTCACCAACCATTTCCCCTACGACCAACGCCTTCACTATATATGTATAAAACGTCTGCACTTAGTATTATGTCCTTGCCACCTCCCCTCCCCCACACCCCCCGCGTCGCCCTCCTCTGGCGGCACGGGGGAACCCTAGCAGCCTCCGTTTACAGCCCCCGCCGCCGGCCTCCTTCGCATTGCCGCCGCCGGAGAGTCGGCCGGCGAAGCCGCCCCGGACCCCAGGAAGGCGGTGGCGTGGCGGATCTCGATCCCGCTCGCCTCCAACCCCGCACCCTGCGCCTCAATCTTTCCGCGACGGCGCCCGCCCCCTGCTGCTCCGGCGGCGACGGCCTCGTCCCGCGCATCTTCGGCCAGTGGCGGACCCCCTCCCCCCGTCTTCATCGGTCGCAGCGGACTCCTCCCCATGCACCTCCATCCCCTCCGCCCGTGAACCGGCGAATCTCGGGCCCATCTCACCCCCACCAGCTATTGCTCGACCCTGCCTGCCGGCGGCGGGGCTAGTCACGGGGGGCTCACGACCTACCTTCCGTGCAGGCGGCCCCTCGTTTCCGGCGGCCCTCCACTTGAGCTCGGTGGCGGCTCCTGCGTGGAGGCAGCGGTGCGTCCGTGGTTGTGGATGGCTCGGGGCCCCTCGCGGTGGGTCCTTGCTGGCGCTGCTTCGGCCCCGACAACTGCAGGCCCGCGTCTCTCCGGTGTCCTTCGCTTCCGGCGTCCTCCACCGGGCAGCTCCGGCCACGCCAACCAGGTAGCTGCGCCCCTTCCGGCTTCCCTGGCTCACTGACGTCCCGACGGTTACGGACGCGACAGCTCGGATCTGCGTCTCTCTAGTCCTTGCTTGGTGGCGTTGCTGGACGACGTTGCGCCAAGACCCCCGTGTGGTTCGCCTCGTCGCCCGCCCTACCCTGTAGGCCTCAAAGCCCCCTCTTTTGCCAGATCCAAGCCCATAGTTCGGAGGTGGTGCCACCTCCGGCGGCAGGTGCAACCCCGCCAACCCCCCTGACTTGGCGGTTCCGACCAGCTTTGGCCTCCCCACCTGTGATCCCTGATTCGACGGCTATGGGATTGCTCGGCTTGAGCCGAGGAGAGATCCCCTTCGGCTTGCGGTCTTTGGCAGCGACGGCGCCAGGGTGTCGTTTTCCTTCTTGGAACCTTGCCACTAGTGCGAACAGGCAATAGCACCGGTTCAGAAGTTTTTAGTGCGGTTACATAACCGCACTAAATTGTGGTCACTAAAGGCCCCCCCCTTTAGTACAAGTTCAGCACGAACCGGTGCTAAAGGGCAACCACGTGGCACGAGCCAGCTCCGGGGGCCTGGAGCCCTTTAGTACCGGTTGGTAACACCAACCGGTACTATAAGGTTTGGTGGGTTTTTAGTTTTATGATTTCTCTTTCATTTAATTTTGTGTTTCCATTTTAATTCTTTTTTGTTTGCTGGTATTTTACGATACTACACATTGTACACGTTATGCATCATACATCATGCATGCTTTGTTTATTAACGCTGCTGCTATGTTCGTTGCACCCGCAGATATAACATGCTCATATGCATGCTTTGCATCATTACATCATCATATATATATAATAACAAGTCCTACTAATCATGCATCATCATACAACTTCTACTCGTTATTAATAACAAGTCATACGATCATCATCCTCATATATAGTCATCGAACCCAACCCTACATAATTGTTCTTAGCACATGATCATCATTATCAGGTAGGACCTAAACACCCTTAAGGTAAAATAGCATAAAACAATATAGACCCTGACTCTCCATTATGAAGAATGGCGATCATCCTGTCTCCAATTCTTGCCTTTCGCTGCTTATTGCTTCCAAGAAGCTCCTTACGACTGTCCATACATTTTTTCCATTCTTTGATTGTTATGTCTCCACTTCTTTTAGAAACCCGGTATGGACAGTTGAGGTTCGAAGGACGACCTGGTCGTATGTTCAAAACATGAAGGCTACCACGCGTATACATCAGATGAGGCACACAATCATTCGGGATTATCTGTTGAAAAACATAATAATAACTTTGTAGTTAGCAATGATGTACTAGTTTTAGAAGTGTGCAAAAAGATTCACGGATTTTGTAATAGTAAAAAATAATCTTACCAGGGTATCTCCATGATAGTTACCGTAGTTCAACACGTGCACTAGTGGCACGTATTGACCATAATGTTGAGGAGTTTGATTGTAGATATTGTAATTCTCAAGATCAGTACAAAATCCGACCAGATGATTTTTCTCCTGATAAGTTAATTCGGGGCCTTCAGTGTAGTATGTTCTGTCTACCATCTTCCGCACATTCTTTGAAGAATGAAAATAAGCTGTCAATGGAGATAATGTTGGGGAACGTTGCAGAAAATTAAAATTTTTCCTACGGCTTCACCAAGATCCATCTATGAGTTCATCTAAGCAACGAGTAATGGGAGAGAGATTGCATCTACATACCACTTGTAGATCACGTGCGGAAGCTTGCAAGGTGATGATGGAGTCGTACTCGAACGTGATTCAGATCACCGATGCCCAAGTGCTGAACGGACAGCACCTCCGCGTTCAACACACGTACGGGACGAGCGACGTCTCCTCCGTCTTGATCCAGCAAAGAGGAAGGAGAGGTTGAGGAAGACAACTCCACCGCAAAGACAACGGCGTGGTGATGGTGGAGAAGAAGTACTCGGCTGTGGCTTCGCCGAGCTCTTACGGAGGAGGAGAAGTGTTGGGAGGGAGGGCTGCGCCTTGGGGATTGGTCCAGCAGCCCCCCCTCCCCCTTATATAGGCCCCCTGGTGGCGGCCCTGGAGATCCAATCTCCGGGGCGGCGACAAGGGGTGGAGTGCCCCAAGCCGGTGGGCGCCCCCCCCTAGGGTTCCAACCCTAGGCGCAGGGGGTGGGCCTAGGGGGGCGCACCAGCCCCTTGTGGGCTGGTTCCTTCCCTTTCAGCCCATGGGGCCCTCCGGGACAGGTGGCCCCACCCGGTGGACCCCCGGGACCCTTCCGGTGGTCCCGGTACTTTACCGGGAGACCCCGAAACTTTCCCGATGGCCGAAACACCACTTCCTATATATTATTCTTTACCTCCGGACCCTTCCGGAACTCCTCGTGACGTCCGGGATCTCATCCGGGACTCCGAACAACATTCGTAGTCACATACTTGACTTCCTACTAACCCTAAGCGTCACCGAACCTTAAGTGTGTAGACCCTACGGGTTCGGGAGACACGCAGACATGACCGAGGCGACTCTCGGGCAATAACCAACAGCGGGTCTGGATACCCATGTTGGCTCCTACATGCTCCTCGATGATTTCATCGGTTGAACCACGATGTCGAGATTCGATCAAACCACATGTATGCAGTTCCTTTGTCAATCGATGCGTTACTTGCGAGACTCGATCGTCGGTATCCCAATACCTTGTTCGGTCTCGTTACGGCAAGTCACTTTACTCGCATCGTAATGCATGATCCGTGGCCAACACCTTGGTCACCTTGAGCTCATTATGATGATGCATTACCGAGTGGGCCCAGAGATACCTCTCCGTCATACGGAGTGACAAATCCGATCTTGATCCGTGTCAACCCATGAGATACTTTCGGAGATACCTGTAATGCACCTTTATAGTCACCCGATTCGTTGTGACGTTTGATACACCCAAGGCACTCCTACGGTAACCGGAGTTACACGATCTCATGGTCGAAGGAAGAGATACTTGACATTGGCAAAGCTTCTAGCAAACGAACTATACGATCTTTTATGCTATGCTTAGGATTGGGTCTTGTCCATCACATCATTCTCCTAATGATGTGATCTCGTTATCAACGACATCCAATGTCCATAGTCAGAAACCATGACTATCTATTGATCTGTGAGCTAGTCAACTAGAGGCTCACTAGGGACTCATTGGGTCTAAGTGTTCACACGTGTATTACGATTTCCGGATAATACAGTTATAGCATGAACAAAAGACAATTATCATGAACATTGAAATATAATAATACTTTTATTATTGCCTCTAGGGCATATTTCCAACAGTCTCCCACTTGCACTAGAGTCACCAATCTAGTTACAATGTGATGAATCGAACACCCATAGAGTTCTGGTGTTGATCATGTTTTGCACGCGAGAGAGGTTTAGTCAACGGATCTGCGACATTCAGGTCCGTGTGTACTTTGCAAATCTCTATGTCTCCATCTTGAACATTTTCACGGATGGAGTTGAAACGACGCTTGATGTGCCCGGTCTTCTTGTGAAACACTGGGCTCCTTGGCAAGGGCAATAGCTCCGGTGTTGTCACGAAGAGTTTGATCGGCCCGACGCGTTGGGTATGACTCCAAGGTCGGTGATGAACTCCTTCACCCAAATCGCTTCATGCGCTGCCTCCGAGGCTGCCATGTACTCCGCTTCACACGTAGATCCCGCCACGACGCGCTCGCTTGCGGCTGCACCAGCTTCTTGCTCCACCATTCAACATATACACGTATCCGGTTTGTGACTTAGAGTCATCAGATCTGAGTCGAAGCTAAGCGTCGGCGTAACCCTTTATGACGAGCTCTTCGTCTCCTCCATAAAGCGAAACATGTCCTTCGTCCTTTTCGGTACTTCGGGATATTCTTGACCGCTGTCCGGTGTTCCTTGCGGGATTACTTTGTTATCTTGCAACCAAACTTACGGCAAGGTTTACATCGGTGCAGTACACAGCATGGCATACATAATAGATCCTATGGCTGAAGCATAGGGATGACACTCATCTCTTCTTTATCTTTTGCCGTGGTCGGTGGTCGAGCTGAGCTCAATTTCGCACCTTGTAACATAGGCAAGAACCCTTCTTGGACTGATCCATTTTGAACCTCTTCAAAATCTTATCAAGGTATGTGCTTTGTGAAAGACCTATGAGGCGTCTCGATCTATCTCTATAGATTTTGATGCCTAATATATAAGCAGCTTCTCCAAGGTCCTTCATTGAAAAACACTTGTTCAAGTAGGCCTTAATGCTGTCCGGGAGTTTCGTATCATTTCCCATCAAGAGTATGTCATCTACATATAATAGGAGAAATGCTACGAGCACCCACTCACTTTCTTATAAACGCAGCTTCTCCATAAGTCGCATAAACCCAAACGCTTTGATCATCTCATCAAAGCGAATGTTCTAACTCGAGATGCTTGCACCAGCCCATAAATGGATCGCTGGAGCTTGCATACTTTGTTAGCGTTCGAGGATCGACAAAACCTTCCGGCTGCATCATATACAACTCTTCCTTAAGATGTCCGTTAAGGAATGCCGTTTTGACGTCCATCTGCCATATCTCATAATCATAGTATGCGGCAATTGCTAACATGATTCGGACGGACTTAAGCTTCACTACGGGAGAGAATGTCTCGTCGTAGTCAATCCCTTGAACTTGTCGATAACCCTTAGCGACAAGTCGAGCTTTATATATGGTAACATTACCATCCGCGTCCGTCTTCTTCTTAAAAATCCATTTGTTTTCTATCGCTCGCCGATCATCGGGCAAATCTGTCAAAGTCCATACTTTGTTTTCATACATGGATTCTATCTCGGATTTCATGGCTCCAAGCCATTTGTTGGAATCGGGCCCGCCATTGCTTCTTCATAGTTCGAAGGTTCATTGTTGTCTAGCAACATGATTTCCATGACAGGTTGCCGTACCACTGCAGTGCGGAGCGTGTCCTCGTGGACCTTAGAAGTTCAGTAGTAACTTGATCCAAGTACCTTGATCATCATCATTGTTTTCCTCTTGGTTGGTGTGGGCATCACAGAGCGGTTTCTGCGCTGCACCACTTTCCCGCTTGAGAGGTAGTACTTCATCGAGTTCTACTTTCCTCCCACTTACTTCTTTCGAGAGAAACTGTTTCTCCGAAAGCATCCGTTCTTGGCAACAAAGACCTTGCCTTGGATCTTAAGTAGAAGGTATACCCGACGGTTTCCTTAGGGTATCCTATGAATCGCATTTTTCCGACTTGGGTTCGAGCTTTTCAGGTTGAAGTTTCTTGACATAAGCATCGCATCCCCAAACTTTTAGAAACGACAGCTTAGGTTTCTTCCCAAACCATAATTCATACGGTGTCGTCTCAGCGGATTTAGGCGGTGCCCTATTTAAAGTGAATGTAGCTGTCTCTAGGCGTATCCCCAAAATGATAGCGGTAAATCGGTAAGAGACATCATAGACCGCACCATATCCAATAGAGTGCGATTCGACGTTCGGACACACCGTTTATTTGAGGTGTTCGGCGGCGTGAGTTGTGAAACGATTCCACATTTCCTTAAGTGTGTACCAAACTCGTGACTTAAGTATTCTCCCCCACGATCTGATCGTAGGAACTTTATCTTTCGGTCACGTTGATTCTCTAGTTCACTCTGAAATTCCTTGAACTTTTCAAAGGTCTCGGACTTGTGTTTCATTAAGTAGACATACCCATATCTACTCAAGTCATCAGTGAGAGTGAGAACATAACGATATCCTCCGCGAGCCTCAACGCTCATTGGACCGCACACATCGGTATGTATGATTTCCAACAAGTTGGTTGCTCACTCCATTGTTCCGGAGAACGGAGTCTTGGTCATTTGCCCAAGAGGCAAGGTTCGCATGTGTCAAACGATTCATAATCAAGAGACTCTAAAGTCCATCAGCATGGAGCTTCTTCATGCGCTTGACACCAATGTGACCAAGGCGGCGATGCCACAAGTATGTGGGACTATCGTTATCAACTTTACATCTTTTGCATCCACACTATGAACATGTGTAATATTACGCTCGAGATTCATTAAGAATAAACCATTGACCATCGGAGCATGACCATAAAACATATCTCTCATATAAATCGAACAACCATTATTCTCAGACTTAAATGAGTAGCCATCTCAGTATCAAGCGAGATCCAGATACAATGTTCATGCTCAAACTTGGCACTAAATAACAATTATTGAGGTTTAAAACTAATCCCGTAGGTAAATGTAGAGGCAGCGTGCGACGGCGATCACATCGACCTCGGAACCATTCCCGGCGCGATCGTCACCTCGTCCTTCGCCAGTCTCCGTTTATTCCGTAGCTCTGCTGTGAGTTACAAATATGAGCAACGGCACGGTATCAAATACCGGGAGTTACTACGAGTCTTGGTAAGGTACACATCAATTACATGTATATCAAATATACCTTTGGTGTTGCGGCCTTCTTATCCGCTAAGTATTTGGGGCAGTTCCGCTTCGATGACCCTTCCCTTGCAATAAAAGCACTCGGTCTCGGGCTTGGGTCCATTCTTTGACTTCTTCCGACATAAGGCTTACGGGCGCGGCAACATCTTTGCCGTCCTTCTTGAAGTTCTTCTTACCCTTGCCCTTCTTGAACTTAGTGGTCTTATTGACCATCAATACTTGATGTTCTTTCTTGATTTCAGCCTCTGCTGACTTGAGCATCGAGAACACTTGAGGATGGTCTTTTCCATCCCCCGCATGTTGTAGTTCATCACAAAGCTCTTGTAGCTTGGTGGGAGCGATGGAGGATTCTCAATGACCGCCTCATCGGGAGGTTAATGTTGAACTAGGTCATACGTGCAACCCGGACATCTTGAGGATGTGCTCAGCGACGTAACTGTTCTCCTCCATCTTACAAGCTGTAGAACTTGTCGGAGACATCATATCTCTCGACCGGGCATGAGCTTGGAAAACTAGTTTCAGCTCTTGAACATCTCATATGCTCCGTGATGCTCAAAACGCTTTTGGAGCCCCGGTTCTAAGCTGTAGAGCATGCCGCCGAACGAGGAGTAATCATCAAGACGAGATTGCCAAGCGTTCATAACGTCTTGGTTCTCAGGGGACGGAGCGTCACCTAGCGGTTCGTCTAGGACATATTGCTTCTGGCAGCTATGAGGATGATCCTCGGGTTCGGACCCAGTCCGTATAGTTGCTGCCATCATCTTTCAGCTTGGTTTCTCTAGGAAGCGTTGAAGTTCATGTTGACATTAGCGTTGGCCATTGATCTACAAGACATATTTGCAAAGGTTTTAGACTAAGTTCATGATAATAAAGTTCTAATCAAATTATGAACTCCCACTTAGATTAGACATCCCTCTAGTCATCTAAGTGTTACACGATCCAAGTCGACTAGCCCGTGTCCGATCATCACGTGAGACGGACTAGTCATCGTCGGTGAACATCTTCATGTTGATCGTATCTTCCATACGACTCGTGTTCGACCTTTCGGTCTCCGTGTTCCAAGGCCATGTCTGCACATGCTAGGCTCGTCAAGTTAACCCTAAGTGTTTTCGCTGTGTAAAACTGTCTTACACCCGTTGTATGTGAGCGTAAGAATCCATCACACCCGATCATCACGTGGTGCTTAGAAGCGATTTAACTGTAGCAACGGTGCACGCTTAGGGAGAACACTTCTTGAAATTTTGTAAGGATCATCTTATTTACTACCGTCGTCCTAAGTAAACAAGATGCATAAACATAATAAACATCACATGCAATTATATAGTTGTGACATGATATGGCCAATATCATCAAGCTCCATTGATCTCCATCTTCGGGGCTCCATGATCATCTTGTCACCGGCTTGACACCATGATCTCCATCATCGTGTCTTCATGAAGTTGTCACGCCAACGACTACTTCTACTTCTATGACTAACGCGTTTAGCAATGAAGTAAAGTAGTTTACATGGCATTCTTCAATGACACGCAGGTCATACAAAAATTAAAGACAACTCCTATGGCTCCTGCCGGTTGTCATACTCATCGACATGCAAGTCGTGAATCCTATTACAAGAACATGATCTCATACATCACAATTCATCATTCATCACAACTTCGGCCATATCACATCACATGATCAATCGCTGCAAAAACAAGTTAGGCGTCCTCTAATTGTTGTTGCATCTTTACGTGGCTGCGATTGGGTTCTAGCAAGAACGTTTTCTTACCTACGAATCACCACAACGTGATTTTGTCAACTTCAATTTACCCTTCATAAGGGCCCGTTCATCGAATCCGCTCCAACTAAAGTGGAGAGACAGACACCCGCCAGCCACCTTATGCAACTATTGCATGTCGATCGGTGGAACCGGTCTCACGTAAGCGCACGTGTAAGGTTGGTCCGGCCGCTTCATCCCACAATACCGTTGAGCAAGAAAATACTAGTAGAGGCAAGTAAGATGACAAGATCAGCGCCCACAACAAATTGTGTTCTACTCGTGCATTAGAGAACTACGCATAGACCTAGCTCATGATGCCTTTGTTGGGAGCGTTGCGAGAAAATTAAAATTTTCTCACGGCTTCACCAAGATCCATCTATGAGTTCATCTAAGCAACGAGTAATGGAGAGAGATTGCATCTACATACCACTTGTAGATCGCGTGCGGAAGCTTGCAAGGTGATGATGGAGTCGTACTCGAGCGTGATTCAGATCACCGATGCCCAAGTCTGAGCGGACAGCACCTCCGCGTTCAACACACGTGCAGGGACGAGCCACGTCTCCTCCGTCTTGATCCAGCAAGGAGGAAGGAGAGGTTGAGGAAGACAACTCCACCGCAGACAACTGGCGTGGTGATGGTGGAGAAGAAGTACTCCACTGAGGCTTCGCCGAGCTCTTACGGAGGAGGAGAAGTGTTGGGAGGGAGGGCTGCGCCTTGGGGATTGGTCCAGCAGCCCCTCCCTCCCCCTTTATATAGGCCCCAGGTGGCGGCCCTGAGATCCAATCTCCGGGGGGCGGCAAGGGGTGGAGTGCCCCAAGCCGGTGGGCGCCCCACCCCTAGGGTTCCAACCCTAGGCGCGAGGTGGGCCTGAGGCGCACCAGCCCCTTGTGGGCTGGTTCCTTCCCTTTCAGCCCATGGGGCCCTCCGGGACAGGTGGCCCCACCCGGTGGACCCCCGGGACCCTTCCGGTGGTCCCGGTACTTTACCGGGAGACCCCGAAACTTTCCCGATGGCCGAAACACCAATTCCTATATATTATTCTTTACCTCCGGACCCTTAGGAACTCCTCGTGACGTCCGGGATCTCATCAGGGACTCGAACAACATTCGGTAGTCACATACTTGACTTCCTACTAACCCTAGCGTCACCAAACCTTAAGTGTGTAGACCCTACGGGTTCGGGAGACACGTGAACATGACCGAGGCGACTCTCGGGCAATAACCAACAGCGGGTCTGGATACCCATGTTGGCTCCCACATGCTCCTCGATGATTTCATCGGTTGAACCACGATGTCGAGGATTCGATCAAACCACGTATGCAGTTCCTTTGTCAATCGGTGCGTTACTTGCCCGAGACTCGATCGTCGGTATCCCAATACCTTGTTCGGTCTCGTTATCGCAAGTCACTTTACTCGTCCGTAATGCATGATCCGTGGCCAACACCTTGGTCACCTTGAGCTCATTATGATGATGCATTACCGAGTGGGCCCAGAGATACCTCTCCGTCATACGGAGTGACAAATCCGATCTTGATCCGTGTCAACCCAACAGATACTTTCGGAGATACCGTAATGCACCTTTATAGTCACCCGATTCGTTGACGCGTTTGATACACCCAAGGCACTCCTACGGTAACCGGAGTTACGATCTCATGGTCGAAGGAAGAGATACTTGACATTGGCAAAGCTTCTAGCAAACGAACTATACGATCTTTTATGCTATGCTTAGGATTGGGTCTTGTCCATCACATCATTCTCCTAATGATGTGATCTCGTTATCAACGACATCCAATGTCCATAGTCAGGAAACCATGACTATCTATTGATCACAACGAGCTAGTCAACTAGAGGCTCACTAGGGACTCATTGGGTCTAAGTGTTCACACGTGTATTACGATTTCCGGATAATACAGTTATAGCATGAACAAAAGACAATTATCATGAACATTGAAATATAATAATACTTTTATTATTGCCTCTAGGGCATATTTCCAACAGATAAGTTGTCAACATTATATTTTAAAGTAACAATATAAATTACTTAATAACTATGTTTAGCTCACATGAGGGAAGAACTGGAGGTGTATCCACAAGGACCCAAATCGAAGGTGTCTCTTGCTCGATTGTAGGATCACCAAGATCCATGGTGACAAGCATACCCTCATCAAGACCATACATCTTGCAAAATGCATCCCAATTTTTGCAACCAAAATGGGTTACACTCTGAGCATTGTACAACTTTACTTGAAAAACCACACCATGTTCGGTACTTAGGATAATTTTTTTGGTTTCGAAATTTTCATGGTCTTCAAAACCCATCCTCTCCAAGACATAGCGTCTTGCAAAGCATGGGATAAGCTAGTCGAATTGGAAAACATGAAAATACACGTTAAAATAGTTGAAGTCGTGCAATTACGAAAAAAACTATTGTCGTAAATGCTATGCATCCGTATGAACATCGCAGGTCTCCTCGAGCTTAATGCTGAAGCGCCGATCTTCGTCGACTTAATGAACTGTCATGAGATACCTCGGTCATCGTTGCACGATCGCACTCCCGAGGCGGTTTTACGTCCGATGAGTACGACATTTCCGCCTACGTTCATAATTTAGTTTTATTAATTAAGTCAACTATCTAGTTCAACTACTAAGCACTTACTATAAATAAATAAGTAGTACTTACTAAAACAAACTACTTCTATATATAGTAAAATAAATTAGTTTATTAAATCAACTAGCTAGTTCAACTATATATAAACTACTTCTTCTTTTTTCCTTTTTCTAAATACTATGAACAAAAAATCATTAAAATTCTATGAACAAAATTAATTACACAATCTAAATATCACCAAAAAATCTATTAACAATAATATCACCAAACATGCATATTCAATAATAATATCACCAAAAGATCTATTAACAGAAAAAAATCTATTAACAGAAAAAAATCTATTAACAGAAAAATCTATTAATTCAACTAGTTCAACTAAGCATTTACTAAAAGTAAACTAGTTATATTAATTCAGCTAGTTCAACTAATTAAGCATTTACTAAAAATAAACTAGTTCTATATATTAATTCAACAAGTTCAACTAATTAAGCATCTTCTAAAAATAAACTAGTTCTATATATTAATTCAACAAGTTCAACTAATTAAGCATCTTCTAAAAATAAACTAGTTGATCTATATATTAATTCAACTAATTCAACTAAGCATTATATTTACTAAAATAAACAAGTTATTATATTAATTCATCGATGATAACATTTCTAATTAACATTCTAAAAATAAACTAGATAGTTCTAATTCATCTAAACATTATATATAGAAAACAGAAAATAAGTAAAAAAAATATATGTGTGTGTGTGTGTATATACGTGTGTGTGTGTATGTGTGTGTGTGTGTGTTTGTGTGTACGTGTCTGTGTGTATGTGTGTGTGTGTGTGTGTGTGTGTGTGTGTGTGTGTGTGTGTGTGTGTGTGTGTGTGTGTGTGTGTGTGTGTATGTGTGTATGCGTGTGTACGTATATAGGGCGCGTACAGGTGGCGCGGGCAGCGACGACGGGCGGCGGGGGGGGGACGGCGACGAGGCGGCGGCGGCGGCGGACGGCGACGAGATTGCCGGGCGGCGGCGATATGGCGACGAGACGGGCGGCGGGCGGGCGGCGGCGACGACGGCGGAGGGCGGCGGCGACGACGGCGGCGGGAGCGGCGGCGGCGGCGACGATGACGGGCGGCGGGCGGCGGCGACGACGACGACGGGCGGCGGGCGGCGAGGGCGGCGGCACGGCGGCGTCAGCGAGATCGAGCGAGACTCTCTCGCGAGAAAAGTGGAACGAAGTGCGACGAGATAACTGAATTTTCGTAAGTGCCATATATATAGGAGAGGCCTTTAGTACCGGTTGGTGGCTCCAACCGGTACTAAAGGGCAACGATTAGTACGGTTGGAGCCACCAACCGGTACTAAAGGCCGTCTTGCCGCACCAGCGGTGCGCTATGTTTAGTCCCACTGCTGAGCGAAGGGCAGCCCTTTGGTTTATAAACCCAGCCGTGGCTGCCCTTTCGAACTCCTCTATATAGCAGGCTTCTGGGCCTAACTATGGCGCGCTGCCCGGTGAGCCTCATGGACCTTCTGGGCCTGCATTTGCACACCCTAGGTCTTGTAGGCCCACCGGGCAGCGCCCCAACATTTTTTTTAAATTTTTTTCTTTTCTGCATTATTTATTTTCTTCTATTTATTTTTGAGTAATTTTTTATATAGTTATTTCTTTTCTGCTTTATTTTTTTCTTCTATTTATTTCTGAGTAGTTTTTTTTGCCGTATTTAGTTTCTTTGTGAATATTTTTGCTTTATATTAGTTTGTTTTCTTTTCTGCATTATTTATTTTCTCCTATGTGGGTGAAATGATGATACCATGCCAAGTTTCAACTTTTTCAGAGTTCATTTGTAGTGCTTTTCAATTTCCAGGTCAGTTAGCTCAAAACAAATCATTAAATGCATGAAAAATATCAAATGAAGGCAGAAATGGTTGAAAGTTGATGGCGTCGCTTTGAATGATGCATACTGAATGCACAAAAAGTCTGGAGTTGTAATAAGTTTAAAAAAATGAAATGTCTTTGTAACAGATGAGTTTAATTTCGTCAAAAACCTGAATACTTCGAAAGAGATTGTCCAGTTTGTAAACGAAGTGCATCCAGTTTTTGCCGTAACCCTCTCTACTTTTTTGAACAATCTATGTGGGTGAAATGATGATACCATGCCAAGTTTCAACTTTTTCAGAGTTCATTTGTAGTGCTTTTCAATTTCCAGGCCATTTAGTTCTCAGAACAAATCATTGAATGCATGAAAAATAGCAAATGAAGGCGAAATGGTTGAAAGTTGATGGCGTCGCTTTGAATGGTGCATCTTGAGCAAAAAATATAAGAGCATTTACATCATGATCTTATATTTCTTTACTGATCTAAACTGTCAATATGATCTTATAACATCAAAAATACTTTGATCATCAATGATCTTTGTGTGTACAATCTGAATTGTCAATATGAGTCATCAACGATTTATAAACCGATGAAGACTCATATTTGCCACAAATTCTACACATAGAGTTCAATGAAGACCAAGTGCTTGTGATAGTTTGAGAAATAACATATTTAAGGTGGTAAAAGGCTTGTTAGGGAGCGAGGTGGGACTAAAACAGCTTGTCGTAACCTCATTAGTACCGGTTCGTGGTGCGAACCGCACTAAATGGAGACGGTGGGGCCATAGCCGACCAAGAGGTGACACATCACCTTTAGTACCGGTTCATGGCATGAACCGGTACTAAAGGTTCGCCACGAACCGGTGCTATTGATCGCCGCCACGAACCAGTGCTATTGGCCACATTAGTGCCGACTGAAATTCAAACCGGCACTATTGGGCTTCACGTTTGACCCTTTTTCTACTAGTGTGCCAAGGCCTTTAGTTGCGCCCCTCTTCGAGCTCAGAGGAAACCCTAGGTCTAGGTCACCCGGACCGGATAGTGACGGAGTCTCGCGTCGTCTTCCTTCTTGAAGGCACTATCTTGCTCGCTCGTGGTGTCCTTGATTTTTGGCTCGCACGGTGTTGGAGTTCTCGTTGGTTTGGCATCGTTGCTCTTGCCTCGGGTTTGGTAGATTTAGCTGTGATGTCCCCTCTGTTTGGGTCGAGCATCCCTTGTCTCTCTGCTCCGGGCACTATGTTCACGCCTATCTGCGTTCGTGTCATGTGTTTTACCCCCTATACTCATTCTTCTCCTTCTATCAATGAAATGATACGCAAGCTTTGCGTATTCGTGAAAAAAGTATTATGTCCCTCATGTCATATTAGTGAATGTATTTGATGCCTTCTGAGCTGGTGCCAACTTGCAGGACCCACCTTAAATTTACGTAGGATCGCCCAACGTTCACCTGCACACTTTAGTTGGTTTTGCAAGAGAATGATTTTTTAGAAGGAAATACATTAATATCAAGCAGATACCAATTACACCCAGCTTCTACACCAACAAGATTATAAAAACACCCAGGATGCACACAACAAAAAAGGGAGAGAGGAAAACCCTGCCACAGTCTTAATCACCTGCAGACTATAGTAGTAGCACTCTAACCACCTCCAAAGACACACCCACACTACAAAGAAGGTTCTCCAAAAACAACGCCTCCAGGAAGGAAACAATGCACAAGCGTTGTCGTTGCCCGAGCGAAGACCATAGGTTTTCACCCTAGAGAAAGACCGCGTTCCCAAAAACAATGCCTTCAATAAGGTCATTGCCAAGCACGACCGATAAAGACCTCTCGATACTCAAAGGAGCACCACCAACAAAAGTCCTCCAATGCCGCCACCCCCACTTGCGGAGGCTACTACTACTACAAGTCACATACCACCAAACTCACACAAACACATATCCGATCTGAACGGGAACATATCCCACAGGCCAAGTGAAATGATCGAGAAGAGGTGTCTAGAGGGGGGTGAATAGACTCTTAGCAAAGAAAAGTTGCAATTTTTATTTTCTTCAAGTTGAGGTGGAGTTTTAGCACATGTTTAAACATTCACAATACATATCAAGCAGGCAGGACAAGAGTATATGAGTAGCAGAAAGTAAAGCACGCAATTTGCAAGAATGTAAAGGGATGGGATTGGAGTGTGCAAACGCAAATGGAGACATGGAGATTTTTTGCGTGGTTCCGATAGGTGGTGCTATCGTACATCCACGTTGATGGAGACTTCAACCCACGAAGGGTAATGGTTGCGCGAGTCTACGGAGGGCTCCACCCACAAAGGGTCCACGAACAAGCAACCTTGTCTATCCCACCATGGCCATCGCCCACGAAGGACTTGCCTCACTAGGGTAGATCTTCACGAAGTAGGCGATCTCCTTGCCCATACAAACTCCTTGGTTCAACTCCACAATCTTGACGGAGGCTCCCAAGTGACACCTAACCAATCTAGGAGACACCACTCTCCAAAAGGTAATAGATGGTGTGTTGATGATGAACTCCTTGCTCTTGTGCTTCAAATGATAGTCTCCCGAACACTCAAGTCTCTCTCACGGATTTGGATTTGGTTGAAAGATGATTTGAGTGGAAAGCAACTTGGAGAAGGCTAGAGATCAAGATTTATGTGGTTGGAATGGAATATCTTGATCTCAACCCATGAGTAGGTGGTTCTCTCTCAGAAAATGTATGCTGGAAGTGTAGGCATGTTCTGATGGCTTTCCTCACGAATGAAGAGTGGGTGGAGGGGTATATATAGCCTCCACACAAAATCTAACCGTTACACATAATTCACCAAACTGGTGGGACCGAATCAGAAAACTCGGTCAGACCGATTTAGTTCATAAGGTGACTGTTAGGCTTTTCGGTGGGACCGACATGTCAACTCGGTGGGATCGATTTCATTAGGGTTAGAGTAAAACCTCATCTCGGTTTGACCAATTACACAAACTCGGTGGGACCAATTTAGGTAATGAGCTAACCAGAGAGTTGGTCAAGCAAACTCGGTGAGACCGTTTACATATCTCGGTAGAACCGAATTGCAACAGGAACCAGAGAGTTTGCAAGCCCATCTTGGTGAGACCGGTATCCCATCGGTGAGACGAATTGATTAGGGTTTCTGGCAGTGGCTATGTCAAATGAACTCGGTGGCGCCGGATAGATCAGATCGAATGGGCCGAGTTTGACTTTTGGTTTGGGACATGTGTGGATATGAGAAAGTGGTTGAGGGCTTTGGAGCATATCACTAAGCACTTTGAGAAAGCAAGCCATGAAGCAACACCTCATCCCCTTTTAATAGTATTGGCTTTTCCTATGGACTCAATGTGATCTTGGATCACTAAAATGAAAATGTAGAGTCTTGAGCTAGAGCCAATCCTTTGTACTTAGTATCTTGAAGGCGTTCCACATCCTATTGTCCACGCCACTCCACTGTTGAATTCATCTAAAATATACTAGATAAAAGTATTAGTCCAACCAGAGATATGTTGACATTAATTACCAAAATATATCATTTCAATCTCCCCCTTTTTGGTAATTGATGACAACATACATCAAATCTTTAGATAAAGATATAGAGAATAGCAAGTAAAGCTTTGGAAAGACATGTAACATGCATAGGCTCCCCCTACATGTATACAATCTTGTTAATATTGAATATAAGAGCATGTGAATGCATGAGCATGATAGAGCAAGCAAAGAGTTACATGTATCTTGGCTATATGCATCAGAGCAAATGATATGAACGTAGGAAATGTACTTTCATGTTCATGAGTCTTTGCAAACAATATATACATTAGCAAGAGATCTTCATGCACATGAGTGTGATGCATATACTTACCTTGTGGTCTTGAGCTGGCTTAGGAAGAGATGAACCTAAGTAAACAAGGTTAGATAACACAGATACATCTACTAGATAGAGCAAACAAAAGAGCCCCAAGAGTACCAAGATTGGGATGACATGTAGAGAGTGAGTACTAGGTACTCCTATTTGATATAGACATGTCCCCAAAGGTAAAAGATATGCAATGAATTCGAAGATTTCCTTCCCTCAGAGATCTTTCTCCCCCTGAATCTTATGTTAGATAATGGGAGAATATTGGGAAAAGGAAACCGGAACAAGACAAATCAGAACACAAAATAAAACACCAAACTAGCGTGTCTTTCCCTCTTAAAGACATGTGCCTTCTCTCCTCTTGAACACCAAGCATCTAGGGCTTCTGATGTGATTACATCTCTCCCCCTTTCGATGTGATTAAGCTTTGATGTGAGCTCTCCCTCCCCCTTTGACATCAATTTCCAAGAAGGGATCTTCTGGAGTGTGAGTCAAAATAGGTTTGGTCCTTGAGTGACATAACAAAGCAGCATGTAGAATGTGATGCAGGTAGAGGACAAGAATCATCGAGTGGAGCTGGAGTCAAAATGCAGGATGCAAGTGGCAAATTGTCTTCTTTGTAGTGAAATCGGTAACACCGAGTTATATTCTTCGATGGCACCGAAATGGTTCAGTTTGACCGAAAGAGACTAATTGGTGTGTTCAAGTTCAACACAGAGAGAACATTAGTCACTTCAGCTCACTAGGCAAGAAAGATCTCACAATGATTTGCAAGGAATTAACTGAAGGATTTGCAATGAATTGGATGCAGGAAATGCAGAACAAAACAGAGAAAAGAAAAGAAATCTAGATGAAGGTTTTTTTTGAAAAAGAAGGGGAAAATATGCAAGGAACAAATGCAAGAACCTAGAAATACACTAGAGAACTTCATCTAGAATTGGGCGGTGACAAAGTCACCTATGTTAGAGTACATTGACCGAGGAGTCAAGTGAGATCACTTGATCGTAGGTCATACTCATCGTTTAAGCTCAAAATGGGGTTACCATTTTTCGTTTAAGCATTTTGATGTATTCACATCTTGTTGAGATGCTTTGACCCATGACTTGGGGTAAAACTTCTCTAAGATGGAATATCATACCTTTGGTGGTGGTGTTGATCTTGGTCATGTAGTTGAACTTGTGTAGGATGCTCAGGGATGATGTAGCTCATCAAGGATTGGGAGCACCTCTTGGATTTGAGTTCATCTACCTACATGGGTTAGTCTTGCAAGGAAGAGCACTTGTGTATCCAAAATGAAAATCATGAAATTCGATACCACATGAAATTTGATATATAGAATTTGTCAAAGGATATGTTGAAGAGTTTCATGCTTCCTTGTTTTCAACCACCATAGTGTAGAGACTTGGTTATGTAGAGATTGCTCAAGATGTGAGTGAGTTGCAATCTCATGGATTTAGATTCATCCAAGTACCTACAAGGGTTAGATAGCATGCAACGGTACAAATATATCCAAGATATATGATCATCATCAATAGAGAAAAGTCAAGGATTAGTCATAGGCTCATGCCTTGCATGTATCCAAATGGAGTTTCTACTCCAAGTTTGAAGCATCAATGATGTTCAATTCACCTCTCAAACGGCAAAACACTTTCTCATCAAGCGGTTTGGTGAATATATCCGCCAATTGCATATCAGTACGAACATGCTTAAGATCAATATCACCTTTACACTACTGGAATCAGCTTCTTTGCCGTCTGCCATGGCAGACGGCAAAGGCATACATCCCGGATGGCAAACTACTTTGCCGTTTGCCAGCAGACGGCAAATTGTCCGTCTGAACATGTGCCAGCAAAGGCCTTCTTTGCTGTCTGCTTCTTAGAACGGACGGCAAAGGATTGTGCCATCCGCCATCCGAGGCCAGCAGATGGCAAAGATAACGGACGTCAGTGGGGTGGGGTGAGAGCCGTTGAAGGTTAACGGCGCTCTTTGCCGTCTAGGCAAAGGTCTTTGCCATCCGCTGACAGAAGACAAAGAGCTCAGCTAGGCCAGCACTGGGAAGCTGCCACGTGACCAAATAGGCAGCCAGTGTTCCCAGTTTCTACAGGTAGCTGCCACGTGTCCTCTTTGCCGTCTGCTAGGAGACGACAGAGAGCTTTGCCGTATGCTAGCAGATGGCAAGGAGGCTATATATCCCCTGTTTTTATTTGAATCCATTTAATTTCACTAGAATTCACACACAGATATACATTTTTTTCATAGGCACATCAGACCTTTGATGTATCCAACACATAGCTCCATCCATGACAACATACATACATAAAAAACAGAGTTCCATCCATACATATCACAATGTTCATCCAACACATTGTTCCATGCATCCATATAACAAGTTCCACATTTTTCATCGATACAAACGAAAAGAAGAACAGGGAAACAAGCACTCCATCCATGCAAGCTTCCATATAGTGAATTAAATCTGCAAAATGGGAAACAAGAAAGTTAGAAGAAGAAGACTAGTATCGGAAGAAGAAGAAGAAAATGAAGAAGAAGAAGAAAGCATACTTAGGTAAAATGGAGCTAACCTAGCTAATTATGCCATTTTTGAGTGAACTAAGCATATTATGCCATTTTTGATATAAAGCAGCTTAGTATAGGTCATTATTGAGCTAACCTAGGTAATTAAGCATATTAGAGCTAACTTAATTTTGGAGAAGAAGAAGATTCTTCTTCTTCTTCTTCTTCTTCTTCTTCTTCTTCTTCTTCTTCTTTTCTTCCTATTCCTTCTTTTCTTCCTCTTCCTTGATTTTATTCATCTTATTATGTCATTTGTGGACTAAATAGGCTAAATTATGTCATAAATGGACTAAATAGGCTAAATAAGAAGAAAAATGCCATTTTTGAGCTTACCTAGCTAATTATGCCATTTTTGACCTAACTAAGCTTATTGTGTCATTTTAGAAGACAATAAGCTAAGTATATGACATTTATGAGGTTAGCAAGGTTATTATGCCATTTACGAATAAAAACAAAGAAGAAGAAGAACTTCTTGTTCTTCTTGTTCTTCTTCTTCTTCTTCTTCTTTTCCTCTATTCATTCTTTCCTTCCTCTTCCTTGATTTTCTTCATCATAATATGTCATTTGTAGACTAAATAGGCTAAATTATGTCAAAAATGGACTAAACATGCTAAATAAGAAGAAAAATATCGTTATCACGGAGGTGTAGGAATGGTCGGGGCTGCGCCAGTGGCAGGCGGAGATGAAGGACCGGTCGGGATTCCGCCATTGGTAGGCGCAGAAGGATTGGTCAATGCTTGTCGGGAGCCATGCTGCACCAAAGATCATTTCCAATAATGTCTCGTTAGCATGATGCAAACTGAAATGTGAATACTAGTAACTACCGACCATTCAAATCAAACTCACCGTGGTCACCGGAGCAATCTGGGGCATCGGCGGAGGGGGCTGACCATTTTTCTCGCACATGGTCTACACATTTGGTTCTCACGAGTCAGTCATACTAGTTAGTAATGCGAACATTACGTGCATGATTGGGATAATATGCACAAGAAATGTACCACGATGAGCTCGTATAGGGCCCGGTTAGACGCCTCATTCCGGTTCCTCTCCTCCAACAACTTGGCCGTCCTCTCCTCCAACTCCCTCTCCCACTCCGCCGCCTCCCTTTTTGCCTCCTCCAAAAGCACCTGGGTCTTCAATCTCTCTTTCTCAACTAAGGCCTACAACACACCACTCCTCGTATATGCCGGCAAGTCATGCGTTGAGTACATGTATCAGACACGCATTATGAAGTTCTGTTTGCTAAAGGCGTCGTATGTCTTGAACCCATCATCCCAAGCTTCTTGCAATTCGTCCTTAAGCGGCTACATGTACACATTCATATTCTTCCCCGGATAGTTGGGCCCTAGAATTATCAACGTCAGGAAAATGTTCTTTCTTTGCATAATCTGCCTGGGGGGGGGGGGGGTGGAGATTGAGTGGAATGACAAACACGGGCCAACAACTGTATGGGGCAACCGCCTGACCAAACACACTGAACCCATCCGTGCTGATGGCGACTCGAGGATGCCTTGGATCTGCCATTTTTTCCTTATGTAATGCATCGAAGCGCTTCCACACTTCACCATCTGATGTGTGCACCATCATCACATTCCCATCTGCATCTAGTTCGATTCTTTTGCCTGTTTTGTGCCATGTCATCTGTTTGGCCGTCTCTTCGACCATGAAAAGATGTTGAAGTCTTGGTATGATTGGCATATACCGAAGAACATTAACGGGTATTTTGGTCTGCATCTTCTCACCCATACCGTTGTCAACCACAACATACCTGGAAGAATTACAAATGGGACAATAGTTCAAGTCCACATACTGAAGCCTAAATAAGACACATCCTTTCTCACAGGCATGTATCTTCTCATAGGGCATCTTAAGAGCACGGAGGTTTTTGTCTGACTGGTACAGGTTTGGAGGTAGCACATGGCCTTTGGGTAGAAATCATCCGAATACTGTCATCATCGCGTTGTAGCATTCTCTGCCCAAGTTGAATGGAGCCTTTAAAGCCATTATTTGTGAGATGGCATCCAGCTAACAAAGCTCAGTGTGCTTGTGGAGAGGACATTTTGAGGACTCCAACATTTCAGTGAAGGCCTTTGCAGATTCCTCCATCTTCTCGTCTGAGTCCTGAGCATCGTCAAAGTCTTGCACCATGTTTGCGGTCCCGGTACCATGCTCGTCGATGCAACGACGAACCACCTCGGCTCTGGCATGTTGGGAAGACTCACCATGTAATGTCCAGACTGTGTAACCAGGCGTAAAACCAAACTTCTGTAGGTCTTTACTCATTTCAAGCCCGTCCCTGATTTTATAGTTGTCGCATTGGGCACAGGGGCACCAGCTTAATTCCTGGCCATTTGCAAATGCGGCCCTAACAAACCCCTTGGTTTTTGTTAACCATTCCTCGGTCCAAACTTTCTGACTAGTGTAACCGGTGTACATCCACGCACGATCACTCATATTGACTTCCTACTGGACACACAAGAAACATATACATAATTAAGCAAACCATATCCATCAGTTAATGGAGTTTGTCAGTTTTATTATGTCCATGTAACCTACACGGTAATAGGTAAAGATAGGTTCTAATTCCACCCGAGTATGTGTAGATTGGATTCGTTTTCCCATGCTCTGCTCCGGATCCGACGCAAAATTTTGAGAACACCTCCCTGCTGTTCTCCTGATACACGTCTCGGCAATAAGCAGAGAGGATGTGTACTCGGAGAACAACAGGGAGGCACTGACAAAATTCTGCATCGGATCCAGAGCAGAGCATATGGGAAAATGAACCCAACCTACACATACTGGGGCTGACCATGGATAATGTTGGACAATTCGAAAGAATCACGATTATAAATATGCAAATGCATGCAGATTTATAGATGTAACCCTTTCGAACGGGAGACGCATAGTGGTTACGCATACTGATGATTGACACCTATAGCTAGCAAGTTTCATCGGCATGAAGACCGAAACAGAGCCAATGAAGGGGGGAGGAGATGTCATTTGTGCTCACCAACTAACGCAGGGGCAGAGCTCGTCGAACGCACGGGGAGGTCGTCAAACACCACACCCTCGCAGCGACGAACAACTGCACATTTAAATACACCCGATCAACACAAATATATATGATGTTTTGCATAACAAAATCGAAAAATATACAACCTAACTCATAATTCACAAATTTATGACCCCGTCGGGGTTGGGGTCGGGGTGTGGTTGTGGTGTCAGGGTGTCGGCGTCGATCGAGGTGTCAGGGTGTCGGGGTGTGGTGTCAGGGTGTCGGGGTCGGGGGGGGGGGGGGTCGGGGTGTCGATTGTCGGGGTCTCAGGCTGTTGGAGTGTCGGGGTCGGGGTCGGGGTGTCGGTGGTCAGGGTCGGGGTCGGGGTGTCGGTGGTCGGGTTGTCAGGTGTCGGGGTGTCGGTGGTCGGGGTCGGGATCGGGGTGTGGTGTGAGGGTGTCGGGGTCGGGGTGTCGTGTCGGGGTCGGGGTGTCAGGTGTCGGGGTCAGGGTCGGGGTCGGTGTCGGGGTGTGGGTCGGGGTGTGGTGTCAGGGTGTCAGGGGTCGGGGGTCGGGGTGGGGGGGTCGGGGTGTCGATTGTCGGGGTCTCAGGGTGTCGAGGTGTCGGGGTCGGGGTCGGGGTGTCGGTGGTCGGGGTGTTAGGAGTCGGGGTGTCGGTGGTCAGGGTCGAGGTCGGGGTGTGGGTGGTCTTCTTCTTCTCCTTCTCTCCTCTTTCTTCTCCTCCTCCTCCTCCTCCTCCTCGTCTTCTTCTTCTTCTTCTTCTTCTTCTTCTTCTTCTTCTCCTCCTCCTCCTCCTCCTCCTCCTCCTCCTCCTCCTCCTCCTTTTTCCTCTTCTTAAACCTAGCACTAATTAACCTAAAATAAAACAAGAAAAAACTACACCTAAACCTAGCTATTCTTCTTCTCCTCCTCTTCTTCTAATTATTCTTAGTTTTTTCATGACTAAACATAAAACTTAAACTAAAAAAAACCTAAGACCAAACTAAAAGTAATCTAAACTAAACTAAATATAAAACCAAACTAAAAGTAATCTAAACTAAACTAAATCTAAAACAAAACTAAAAGTAATCTAAACTAAAAAAACAGAAAAAAACAGAAGAAAAAAAAGAGGAGAAGAGGGGCGCGACCGGGGCTCACCTGCGGCAGGGGTGGGATGGCCTACGGCAGGCCATGAGGGCCCTGGGGCGCCGGGCGGCGGGTTTGCTCGGCGGCGAAGGGGGCACCAGGCGATGGTGGTGACGGGGTGGTGCTGGCCGGGCGGAGGGGGCTGGGCTGTGGTGGACAGGGCCCGCAGGCTCGAGGCGGCGAGGTGGTGCTGCTTGGCGGGTGGGGGGGGCAGGCGATCTTGGCAGGCGGGGCGCCGGGCGGTGGTGGCTGATATGTCTCCAAAGTATCTATAATTTTTTATTGTTCCATGCTATTATATTATCAATTTTGGATGTTTAATGGGCTTTATTAGACACTTTTATATTATTTTTGGGACTAACCTATTAACTGAAGGCCCAATGCAAATTGCTGTTTTTTTGCCTATTTCAGTGTTTCGCAGAAAAGGAATATCAAACGGAGTCCAAACGGAATGAAACCTTCGGGAGAGTTACTTTTGGAACAAACGTGATCCAAGGGACTTGGAGTGGACGTCAAGAAAGAAGCTAGGAGGCCACGAGGCAAGGGGGCGCGCCCAGTGGGGGGCAGGAGCGCCCCCACCCTCGTGGGCCCCTCACAACTCCACCAACCTACTTCTTCCTCCTATATATATACCCATATACGCTAAAAACATCCAGGAGCACCACTAAACCCTATTTCCACTGCCTCAACCTTCTGTACCCGTGAGATCCCATCTTGGGGCCTTTTCCAGCGCTCCGCCGAAGGGGGAATCGATCACGGAGGGCTTCTACATCAACACCATAGCCTCTCCGATGATGTGTGAGTAGTCTACCACAGACCTTCGGGTCCATAGTTATTAGCTAGATGGCTTCTTCTCTCTATTTGGATCTCAATACAAAGTTCTCCTCGATCTTCTTGGAGATCTTTTGGATGTAATTCTTTTTGTGGTGTGTTTGTCGAGATCCGATGAATTGTGGGTTTATGATCAAGATTATCTATGAACAATATTTGATTCTTCTCTGAATTATTTTATGCATGATTTAAATATCTTTGCAAGTCTCTTCGATTTATCAGTTTGCTTTGGCCTACTAGATTGATCTTTCTTGCAATTGGAGAAGTGCTTGGCTTTGGGTTCAATCTTGCGGTGTCCTTTCCCAGTGACAGCAGGGGCAGCAAGGCACGTATTGTATTGTTGCCATCGAAGATAAAAAGATGGGGTTTATATCATATTGCTTGAGTTTATCCCTCCACATCATGTGATCTTGCCTAATGCGTTACTCTGTTCTTGTGAACTTAATACTCTACATGCATGCTGGATAGCGGTCGATGTGTGGAGTAAAAGTAGTAGATGCAGAATCGTTTCGGTCTACTTGTCGCGGACGTGATGCCTATATACATGATCCTGCCTAGATATTCTCATAACTATGCACTTTTCTATCAGTTGACCGATAGTAATTTGTTCACCCACCGTAATACTTATGCTATCTTGAGAGAAGCCACTAGTGAAACCTATGGCCCCCCGGGTCTATCTTCCATCATATTATTTTCCGTCAACTAGCCAATTTCTGTCACTGTTTATTTTGCAATCTTTATTTTCCAATCTATATCATAAAAATACGAAAAATATTTATCTTATCATCTCTATCAGATCTCACTTTTGCAAGTGGCCGTGAAGGGATTGACAACCCCTTTATCGTGTTGGTTGCAAGGTTCTTATTTGTTTGTGTAGGTATGAGGCGACTTGCGTGTAGTCTCATACTGGATTGATACCTTGGTTCTCAAAAACTGAGGGAAATACTTACGCTGCTTTGCTGCATCACCCTTTACTATTCTAGGGAAAAACCAACGCATGCTCAAGAGGTAGCAAGAAGAATTATCGGGCAGATCTACGCCAAATCAAGACATACCAAGTACCCATCACAAACCCTTATCCCTCGCATTACATTATTTGCCATTTGCCTCTCGTTTTCCTCTCCCCCACTTCACCTTTGCCGTTTTATTTGCCCTCTCTCTTCGCCCTTTTTCTGTTCGCCTCTTTTCGCTTGCTATTTGTGTGCTTGTTCTTTGTGCAATTTGCTGCCGTCATGTCTGAAACTGGGGAGGTTCTCATTGATAAGGATATTGGTGATAACATGGAAAAATTTGATGCTTTTGATGACCCTCGTGAAGAATCTACTATTTTACACACTAAAAGTTTTCGGATTGGTAGCGGTAATATTATTGGAAAAGGAGTTATTCAAGATTTCTTTACTTGTGATGGTGCCTTGCCCTCTATGGGTGGGTCTATTCTTCATAGAACTAGTAGTCTTTCGGATGCTATATCCTTGCTCGTAATTGAACTTGAAAGACAATTTATTCATATGCATCCTTGCATACAAATGATTTTTCTAGAATTTTCTAATATCGAGCATTCTTCTGTTAAGCGAGCAACTACTATCTTTTTGGCACATGAGTTCAGATTTTTAATGAAAGAGGCCAATGAAATTTTTGCGCATTATAGGGTGGACGCTGGTCGTCCTCCCATAGAAGCTATCCTTTTTAATCAAGAAGACTTAATGCGTTTACGGTCTTTAGATCATGTGCCTTACGATGAAAACCTTAGAAAGAAGGTTCCTACTGATCTTCTAGTTGATAAAATTTCTGAACTTAATGATGACTTTGCTATCCAAAACAATGGGTTAGGTTTTTCTCTTGAACAAAGGCTTATGACTTATTGCCAAAAGAATGCTTATAATGATGAATTGGTTGTGCACTATAAAGGGCTAAAGGAGGAACCCATACCTCCCGAACTTGATCTTGGGGACTTTTGTCCCATTAAATTTATCCCTTTTGATTATTTTTTCTTGCCACAAAGAAAAATTGCTGCTGAATATAGGGAATATGAGATGAGTTTTCGCAATTTTCCCTACCATTCCTATAATACCTAGATCTATTCTTGCTTTTATGCCTAGCTAGGGGCATTAAACGATAGCGCTTGTTGGGAGGCAACCCAATTTTTATTTTTGTTTCTTGCTTTTTGGTTCTGTTTAGTAATAAATAATTCATATAGCTTCTGTTTAGATGTGTTTTCATGTTTTAATTAGTGTTTGTGCCAAGTAGAACCTTTGGAAAGACTTGGGTGAAGTTTATATGATCTTGCTGAAAAAAACAGAAACTTCAACGCTCACGAGATTAGCTACAAATTTTTTACTGGAGAGTGATTTTAAGTTGATTCTTTTTGCAGATGATTAAAAGAAAAATTCCTCACGTCCAGCAATTTATTTTAGAATTTTTGGAGATACAGAAGTATACGTTTGATACAGATTACTACAGACTGTTCTGTGTTTGACAGATTCTGTTTTTCGTGTGTTGTTTGCTTATTTTGATGAATCTATGGCTAGTATCGGGGGGTATGAACCATAGAGAACTTGGAATACAGTAGGTTGAACACAAATATAAATAAAGAATGAGTTAATTACAGTACCTTGAAGTGGTGATTTGTTTTCTTATACTAACGGAGCTCATGAGATTTTCTATTGAGTTTTGTGTTGTGAAGTTTCAAGTTTTGGGTAAAGATTTGAGGGATTTTGGAATAAGGAGTGGCAAGAGCCTAAGCTTGGGGATGCCCAAGGCACCCCAATGTAAAATTCAAGGACAACCAAAAGCCTAAGCTTGGGGATGCCCCGGAAGGCATCCCCTCTTTCGTCTTCGTCCATCGGTAACTTTACTTGAGGCTATATTTTTATTCACCACATGGTATGTGTTTTGCTTGGAGCGTCTTGTATGATTTGAGTCTTTGATTTTTAGTTTACCACAATCATACTTGCTTTACACACCTTTTGGAGAGACACACGTGATTCAGAATTTATTAGAATATTCTATGTGCTTCACTTATATCTTTTGAGCTAGATAGTTTTGCTCTAGTACTTTACTTATATCTTTTAGAGCACGGTGGTGGTTTTATTTTATAGAAATTATTGATCTCTCATGCTTCACTTATATTATTTTGAGAGTCCTTTAGAACAGCATGTTAGTTTGCTTTGGCTATAAAATTAGTCCTAATATGATAGGCATCCAAGATTGGTATAATAAAAACTATCATAAAAAGTGCATTGAATACTATGAGAAGTTTGATACTTGATGATTGTTTTGAGACATGGAGATGGTAATATTAGAGTTGTGCTAGTTGAGTAGTTGTGAATTTGAGAAATACTTGTGTTGAAGTTTGCAAGTCCCGTAGCATGCACGTATGGTAAACGTCGTTTGACAAATTTGAAGCATGAGGTGTTTCTTTGATTGTCCTCCTTATGAGTGGCGGTCAAGGACGAGCAATGGTCTTTTCCTACCAATCTATCCCCCGAAGAGCATGCGCATAGTGCTTGGTTTTTGATGACTTGTAGATATTTGCAATAAGTATGTGAGTTCTTTATGACTAATGTTGAGTCCATGGATTATACGCACTCTCACCTTTCCATCATTGCTAGCCTCTTCGGTACCGTGCATTGCCCTTTCTCACTTGGAGAGTTGGTGAAAACTTCACCGGTGCATACAACCCCTGTGATATGATATGCTCTGTCACACACAAACTTCCTTATATATTCCTCAAAACAGCCACCATACCTACCTATTATGGCATTTCCATAGCCATTCCGAGATATATTGCCATGCAACTTTCCACCGTTTAATTTATTATGACACGCTTCATCATTGTCATATTGCCTTGCATGATCATGTAGTTGACATCGTATTTGTGGCAAAGCCACTTCCATAATTCTTTCACACATGTCGCTCTTGATTCATCGACTATTCCGGTACACCGCCGGAGGCAATCATATGGAGTCATATTTTGTTCTAGTATCGAGTTGTAATCATTGAGTTGTAAATAAATAGAAGTGTGATGATCATCATTAATAGAGCATTGTACCCCCAAAAAAGAAGAAAGGCGAAAAAAAGAAAGGCCCAAAAAAAAGAAAAAAAAGAAAGAAAAGGGACAATGCTACTATCCTCTTTTCCACACTTGTGCTTCAACGTAGCACGATGATCTTTATGATAGAGAGTCTCTTGTTTTGTCACTTTCATATACTAGTGGGAATTTTACATTATAGCACTTGGCTTGTATATTCCAACGATGCGCTTCCTCAAATGCCCTAGCTCTTCGTGAGCAAGCAAGTTGGATGTACACCCACTTAGTTTCTTTTGTTGAGCTTTCAGACATTTATAGCTCTAGTGCATCCGTTGCATGGCAATCCCTACTCCTTGCATTGACATCAATTAATGGGCATCTCCCTAGCTCGTTGATTAGCCGCGTCAATGTGATGCCCGGATAATTAAGCTATAGTAATCTCCTGCTAATGATGCTAGGTCATCACTCTTACTGTTGCTAATCCTCATTTGATCCGAAGCATAATTCAAATTAAAGTCCAAATTCAAATTTCTCAAACCTGCAAAATAAAATGTTCATCTTTTGGTAAGTATTCCATAACTAATTATGGTGGTGAACCAACATTTTTGCAAAGTGTTTAAATGCCTTAAACTAGTCAACATAGTGGGCTAGATAATTATTTAGTTGATTTTTAAATTGTAAAATTACTTAACTATTTTATTTTTTTACCTCCAACTATGTGTGGCAGTGGCATAGGTTACTAGTGTTGATTTAGGGGCTAGTGATGTATGTTGTAAAACTAAAAATAAAAGGAAACTAATTAGAAAATAGAAAAGCAAAATGAAAATAAAATGAAAAGGCCTCCCGTGACCCCCAGGCCTCGACCCATCTCACCGAGCCAACCCAGCTGGTCCAACCCATCTCCCCCTGTCGCCTCCCTCCTCTCTGCACCCCCGACCCGAGCCGCTACAGGGGCTCGTCCCCGCCGGACCAGCCTCGCCGGCGCCGCCCTGAGGGGATAAGGGCGACGCCTCGGGCTCCGCTCACCTCGTCCCCCCTCACCTACCGCCACTCCCACTCCGCCACTTGCGCCTCTCCTTCCCCAGATCCACCTCTCCCCTCTCCATCTCCTTCGTTCTGGAGAGGAGACCGACGCCATCACCGCTGTACCTCCATCAATCCCAAGGCCACCAGTGGCCCCAAGGCCACCGACCCTGTCTGCCGTCCTCATCCACGTCGCCTGGTGTCCTCCATGGAGCCGAGGGCCCCTGCAGCTGCCGATCGCCGTCATCCCCTTTCGCCTCTGTCTCCACGCTCGCCGGCGTCGTCGAGCACCCCTGCTACTCCTAAGCCGTCAAGGGCCTTCCATGGCCGCTCAGTGAGCTTCACTCTGTCCTCTCCCCTCTCCTTCCTCACCTCACCGCGCCCTTAGCCCTAGCTACCATCCTGTCCGTAGCGCGCCTCCGCCGCCATACGCGTCACCGTGTCCACACTCTCCGTCCAGCTCGGACAAGCATGGCATCGTGCTCAGCATGCTCCCAGCAGTCCAGCGCCACCTTCCATGGTCCTTGCTGTGCCCTGCAGCGACAAGCGTGAGCATGCCCGAAAGCCACCGCTGCCGAGCTCGATGCCGCCGACGTTTCCGGCCTCCCCGGCGTAGTCTAGCAGCACCACTCGACACGGCTCCCTCCTAGCTTTCGAACGCAAGTTGTGGCACGCGAAATGATGAACTGTGGTGTTTTTCCGAGCTGCTCCGGCGTTCGGCTACCGTGGAGAGCTCACGGGAGCTCGTTTCGGCGCCGGCGCTGACCTGGCGTGGCCTGGGTCCCACCCAGTGTCACTACCAGTGGGCCCCGCGGCGCGTTTTACTGCGTCGACTCTAGTCAACGTGTGGCTTTATTCACCCTGAGGCACCGACATGTGGGCCTAGCCAGTTAATTAAAATTAACTAAATGGCTTTTATTTAAAACTTAATTAGATTAGCTAAATACCCACTCGCAGGGACCCACTAGTTAATTAACTCTGCATAGATTTAAAACTAACCTTGTTTAACCCACTGTCTATGATAGGTGGGTCCCGCATGTCAGGTTTGACCTGGGCCAGGCGGTTTGACTTGCTGACACAGTAGTGACATCATATTTCCATTTCTATTAATTTTGATAATTCCAGAAAATGTTTTGATCTTTGAAAATTCATAGAAAATAAACCATAACTCAGTTGGAAAAACTTTATATATGAAAGTTGCTCAGAAAGGCTAGACGAATCCGAATACTCTCTCCGTTCATCTGTCACATGTCCCTAACATAGAAAACATCGAACCTTTCCCCTCCGGTTGGTCTGTCCGAAAATGCCAGACTTCGGGAAAACTTTCCGGATGTTATCCCACTTCACCAGTATCGCGTAGTACTGCATTAGATCACCCCTAGCTCTGCTTGTTGACTTGTCATGTATCTGTTTGCTCTGTATTTACTGTTTCTTCCCCCTCTTCTGTCCGGTAGACCCGAGACCGATGCCGCCCCTGTAATCGACTACGTCGACGACGACCCTTACCTTTCATCGGAGCTTCCAGGCAGGCCCCCCCTTGATCATCCTGATATCACCCATTCTATACTCTCATGCTTGCATTAGATTTTGCTACTGTTATCAGTTGCTCCTATTCTGATGCATAGCCTGCTTTTGTAACCTGCTGTTGTACCTTACCTTCTTATCCTAAACTGCTTAGTATAGGTTGGTTAGTGATCCATTAGTGACCCCCAGTACTTGTCCTTGTTGCCCCTGCTTCATCATCGACGACTCGATCAGCATGATCGACGACCAGAGCCCGACACCTCACATCACATCACGCCCCTTTTGTTGCTCGACTCTGCAGAGCTACTATCGAGTGTCGAGAGTGATCCCTCATAACGCACTCCTAATGATAATTCTGTAGTGTAGCGATTTAGTTGTGGTCATCGAGGGTGATTTCCGCTTTCACCATTCCCAATACGGCTCTGTCGTTTACACCTCAAGTGTGAACCTCGAGGGTGGTCCCTCTTACGTTCACCTTGATGATTACATTAGGTGGAATCCACCGGGGGTGATTCCTCAGGTTTCCCCTTGATGTTTGGACACACGGTTACAATGACTTTACTTGAGACCTTGGTGAAAGTCGGGCGGGCCCGGAGAGCACCCGCAAGATTATGACGTGGCATGACCGGGCATTCTAGGCCCTTGTCGTAAGTCCACGAGACGGGGCGACGGGGTCACTTTCGATCGGGAGTCTCTGCTCGTCTCCGCAAGCTAATAATACACTATGGTTTGGGTATTTGTTCTCAGTTGGCCTCTGGCCTTTACGCACCAACCACCACGCGAGAATATTAATGGGCCTCGGCGTCGTGGTATTAGCCGAAGCTTTGTCAGACGTCCAGTTCAGCAGTACGGCACGGCTGGGCCGGCACCATCCAAGTAGAGGTGGAGCCTGGACCCGCCCTGCGCGCAATGACCCGGAGTGCAACGGGCGATGGGCCCAGACCTCGGAGTGCTTAGGAGGTAGACCGGCAGGGACCTCTCTACTGAGCCTAGGTAGGGCTGCGACGTGTTGATCTTCTGAGGCCGGGCATTGACCCCAGAAAGGTGTGTCCAGCCAGAGTGATCGAGCGTGTCAGAAAACGTGGTGCACCCCTGCAGGGAAGATTATTTATTAATAGCCGTGTCCACGGTAACGCACGTTCAGACTTATATCCTGATCTTATACAACTACAAATGGAAACTTGAGATATGTGGCCCCGGGATTGCTTTCTCGCAGGGAGTCGAGGAAGGATCTCTGGGCATTGATGTTACAACATGCTTTTTAAATATTAAAATGCTACTCTTTACTCTTCTACATGCTACAAGATGCTTGGAGCTGCATGAAGATGCTAGTCTTTGATAGGCTAGGCCTTCCCCCTCTATTCTGGCATTCTGCAGTTCAGTCCATAGATACAAACCTTCCATTTGATACCAATGCATACTTAGGGCGTGTTCGGTAGCCCTCTGGCTCCGCAACTCCTCAGCTCCAGGTGGGAAGCCCAGCCGAACGATAGAAATCCTGGTTATAGGAGTGGGAAGCTGGCTATTCGCGTAGTGCAAAATTAGAGGAGTGGCGGAGTTGCAACATCCGAGCTCCCAGAAATCGAAGGAGCGGGAGTTGACATAAATTACTCCCGATTGCCACCGCCAAGTGAACTTGGGTACCGGTTCACACTGATTTTTCTCTCCCATGACGTGCTTGTTCCCGTCCTCTCGCTCCCCTGCCGCTCGTTCCGCCGCCGCTGACGCCGATGTGCTCGCGCATGCCCTCCTTCTCGGCCGATCTTACCTAGCTCTGCCGCTAGGAGGTCGAGCCTCTCCGGCTGATTCCACACTCAGGTCCTCCTCTCTCTCTGTCCCGTATTGACAGCTACGTCCCGACGGCCGTGTTCCTGGTTGCCCAGTTGAGCGCCGCCCGCGAGAGTGGGCGCAGGGGAGAGTGGTCGCGCCGCCCGCGTTGTGGCGTTGTCTGCGCATGCGCTGGGCTGGGCTGTGCCGGCTCACGCACTGCTCGTAGCTATGCGTCAACTCCAAATTTGACTAGGCGTCGGTGCTGCAATCCGATCTCTTCCATTACTGAATGATAGAGTGTGCTATTTGATAGAATGGATTCGGAGCAAAGTGGGCAACAAATTACGTGTTGAGGTTCAGGAAAATCGTGGCCTTTATCTCCCTATTTGATAGCAAATTGACAGCTTCAGGAAACACCCTGTTCGTTAGTGCTGCAGGTTGAAGAAGCATCAAGGTGGGCCAAGAGGTGAGAACGTGGGAGGAAAAAAGAGAAGGCTGGGCTGCAGCTGAGCCAAATCGGCTGCCAGCGCTATCCAGCGAGAAGCTGTGGAGCCGAACGATCTATGAACTCGAGGAATTTTCGGGAGAAGCTGGCTATGGTTTTGGGCTATGGAATTGAGGATTTGGGGGCTGTGGAGAGCTACCGAACACGCCCTTAGTATAGATCTGATGCTTGCAAGTACTTTGGATGAGTACTCACGGTTGTTTTGCTACCCCTTTTCCCCATTCTTTTTCCTTTCCGGTTGATGCAACCATATGGTGGATCCCTCGAGCCAGATGCCATCGCCGACGGATACTACTACATGGAGGCCGCCGAAGACCAGGAGTAGTTAGGAGATCCCAGGGAGGAGGCCTTGCCTCTTCGATCATTGATGTTTGTGCTAGCCTTCTTAAGGAAAAACTTGTTTAACATATGTCTGTACTCAGATATGCTTCCGCTGACTCCCTTGTGTATCGAGCTTTTGTATTCAAGCCCTCGAGGCCCCTGGCTTGTAATATGAAGCTTTTATGTCTTTCTTTTGTGTTTAGAGTTGTGTTGTGATATCTTCCTGTGAGTCCCTGATCTTCATCGTACATGTTGCGTGTATGATTAGTGTATGATTGAATCGGGGGCGTCACAGTCAATGTGGGACTTTCTCCTTTTTTGTTCTATTCCACCCATAGTGCTATATCCATGGCTCACGCTCATGTACTGCGTGAAAGTAGAAAAAGGTTTGAGCTTACTAAAGTATGAAACAATTGCTTGGATTGTCATCGGGGTTGTGCATGATGAGAGCATTCTTGTGTGACGAAAATGGAGCATGACCAAACTATATGATTTTGTACGGATGAACTTTCTTTGGCCATGTTATTTTGAGAAGACATGATTGCTTAGTTAGTATGCTTGAAGTATTATTATTTTTATGTCGACATTAAACTTTTGTCTTGAATCTTTCGAATCTGAAAATTCATGCCACAATAAAGGAAATTACATTGGAAAATATGCTAGGTAGCATTCCACATCAAACATTCTGTTTTTATCATTTACCTAATCGAGGACGAGCAGGAATTAAGCTTGGGGATGCTTGATAAGTCTCCAACGTATCTATAATTTTTGATTGTTACATGCTATTATATTATCCGTTTTGGATGTTTAATGGGATTTATCTATAATTTTTGATTGTTACATGCTATTATATTATCTGTTTTGGTTGTTTAATGGGATTTATTATACACTTTTATATTATTTTTGGGACTAACCTATTGACCGAAGGCCCAGTGCAAATTGCAGTATTTTTGCCTATTTCAGTGTTTCGCGGAAAAGGAATATCAAACGGAGTCCAAATGGAATGAAACCTTCAGGAGAGTTATTTTTGGAACAAACGTGATCCAGGGGACTTGGAGTGGACGTCAAGAAAGAAGCGAGGAGGCCACGTGGCAGGGGGCGCGCCCCCCCACCCTCGCGGGCCACTCGCAGCACCACCGACCTACTTCTTCCTCCTATATATACCCATATACCCTGAAAACATCCAGGAGCACCACGAAATCCTATTTGCGCCGCTGCAACCTTCTGTGCCCGTGAGATCCCATCTTGGGGCCTTTTCCAGCACTCCGCCGGAGGGGGAATCGATCACGGAGGGCTTCTACATCAACACCATAGCCTCTCCGATGATGTGTGAGTAGTTTACCACAGACCTTCGGGTCCATAGTTATTAGCTAAATGGCTTCTTCTCTCTCTTTGCATCTCAATACAAAGTTCTCCTCGATCTTCTTGGAGATCTATTCGATGTAATTCTTTTTGCGGTGTGTTTGTCGAGATCCGATGAATTGTGGGTTTATGATCAAGATTATCTATGAACAATATTTGATTCTTCTATGAATTCTTTTATGCATGATTTAAATATCTTTGCAAGTCTCTTCGAATTATCAGTTTGGTTTGGCCTACTAGATTGATCTTTCTTGCAATGGGAGAAGTGTTTGGCTTTGGATTCAATCTTGCGGTGTCCTTTCCCAGTGACAGCAGGCGCAGCAAGGCACGTATTGTATTGTTGCCATCGAGGAAAAAAGATGGGGTTTATATCATATTGCTTGAGTTTATCCCTCTAGATCATGTCATCTTGCCTAATGCGTTACTCTCTTCTTATGAACTTAATACTCTAGATGCATGCTGGATAGCGGTCGATGTGTGGAGTAATAGTAGTAGATGCAGGATCGTTTCGGTCTACTTGTCGTAGACGTGATGCCTATATACATGATCATGCCTAGATATTCTCATAACTATGCACTTTTCTATCAATTCCTCGACAGTAATTTTTTCACCCACCGTAATACTTATGCTATCTTGAGAGAAGCCACTAGTGAAACCTATGGCCCCCGGGTCTACCTTCCATCATATTATTTTCCGTCAACTAGCCAATTTCCGTCAACTAGCCAATTTCCGTCAACTAGAGGTAGCAGTGGCCATGGGGCCGCAGGGCACCGGGGTTGCGGGGTGGTGCTGCGGCGGGGTGGGGTGGCAGCGGGTGCGGTTGAGTTGGGGGCGTGGGGTGGAGAGAGGGGTGAGAGAGAGGGGAGAAAGAGGGGGGATGGGGCCGGAGAGACAGAGAGGGGGCGACCGTTACTAAGTGGCAATATGTTCTTTGCCGTCCGCTCGCGGACAGCAAAGGGCGCGCATAGCAGAAGGGGGAGACGGCCGTTAGCTGGGCTCTTTCTGTGCCGTCCGCCAGCGGACGACAAAGGTCCAGTAGGCAGATGGCAAAGAATCTGACCTAGCGACGCCGTGCTCTATGGGGCCCACCTGGCTCTTTGCCGTCTGCCTTCTAGCTCTTTGCCGTCAGCTGGCTGACGGGAAAGAAGCAGCTGATGACAAATAGCATTTTTGCCATCTGCCCTTTCTTTGCTGTCCGCTTTGTGGAAGCGGATGGCAAAGAGGCTCTTTGCCATCAACTGGCGGATGGCAAAGAGAAGGCAGACGGCAAAATGCCAGATTCCAGTAGTGTTAGCAACATGATCCCGAATGAAATGATGACGAACTTCTATATGCTTAGTTCGAGAATGTTGCACGGGATTGTGAGCAATCTTAATAGAACTCTCATCCAAAGTAATTGAGCACAACATGAACCAGCGACAATGTATTCCACTTCGGCAGTGGATAAGGATACCAAGTTTTGTTTCTTGGAGGACCAAGACACAAGAGATCTACCAAGAAGTTGACAAGTACCCAGAGTGGACTTTCTATCAACCTTGCTACCGGCATAGTCCGAATCGGAGTAGCCAACAAGATCAAAAGAAGACCTCTTAGGATACCAAATGCCAAATTTGGTGTATGTATTAAGTATCTCACTATCCTTTTCACAACCTTAAGATGACATTCTTTGGGGGCCGCTTGATACCGTGCACACATGCACACACTTAGCATAATATCGGGATGGGAGGCACATAGATATAAAAATGAACCAATCATAGAGCGGTAAACCTTTTGGTCATCCGATTTGCCATCCTTGGTCAAGTCAAGATGTCCACTAGTAGGCATGGGTGTTTTCATACCTTTGCTTTCTTGCATGTTGAACTTCTTGAATAAGTCCTTGGTGTACTTTGTTTGAGAAACAAAGGTGCCCTCCTTAGTTTGCTTGATTTGCAAACCAAGAAAGAACTTGAGTTAACTCATCATAGACATCTCAAACTTCTTCAACATTAGCTTCCCAAACTTTTCACTAAAATGAGGGTTAGTCGAACCAAATATGATATCATCAACATAAACTTGGCACACCAATATTTCATCATTAACCCTTCTACTAAAAAGAGTAGACTCCCTATCTCAAAGCCTTTTTCAATAAGAAATTTTGTCAAGCATTTATACCACGCTCTAGGAGCTTGTTTAAGACCATAAAGAGCTTCGTGAAGTTTGTAAACATGGTAGGGCTTCTTAGGATTGACAAAGCCGGGAGGTTGTTTAACATAAACTTCCTCCTCGATTTCACCATTTAGAAAAGCACTTTTAATCACTACAAGAAATATGTCAACTTGTGACCACCACTATTGGTCACTGAAAGGTCACAAATTTCCATTTGCGACCTTTTTGTGACCAAAAACAGAAGGTCAAAAGCTGGCCGTCATAAACTGACTATAGCGACCTTCTCTGTGAGAAGGTCGTGGACATTTACGACCAAAATATTCCTACTGTGGCGTTTTAGTCACTAGCAACCTCCCCAGGCCACGTAGGCATCCAGCGTGGCAAGCTGACGTGGCACAAGATTCAGCCCGGTCCAATTCGATTTTCTACATGGGCCTAGCCCAACAATTCGGCCTTTTTACTGTATTTTTTTCCTGTGCTTTTATTAGCTACATGGGTCTGGCCCAACAATTCAGCCTTATTAATTTCTTTGCATGTCCCTTTTAATAGCATATTTTCTTTTTGATCATGTATTTTTCTGGGCCATTTCTTTGTTGGGCCTCTCATGTTTTTTATATGTATCATGGGTCCACTAGTCAAATGGATCCCAGTTATCATGTTCTCATAAGTGGGTCCAAGTTGTCAGGTTCTAGCAAGTGGGTCCGACTTGTCAGGGCCATATTCCTCATTTCATTTTGACAGTAAATAAATAATCAATATTTAAATTGGCACCGACAAATACACATATAATACTTCAAATAACAACAACCAGATTCAGTATAGAGCCAGATTCTGTATGGAGCTCCTGCTCTACAAATAACACGCAATACAATGGTGCTCCTGCTCTACAAATAACTCTACAAGTGGAGTAACTAATTTACAAGCTCTACAAGCACTATATTCTTCAGGATGGAGCTCCTTCGATAGCATTACAAACAGGGAAATGCACCTGCTCCTGCAATAGTCAGGACTGAGCTAATACGGTCGCCCTGTTACATGAATCAGGAGAGAAGAATCAGAAAACTGGAGCCAATATATTATGAAGAGACCATTCAATAAAAAGGACAAGTTCTTCAGAATGATAACACAAATTCAGCTAGCACAATGCTTTTAGAAGTTACAAAAAATAATGATTACTACATGGCAGATGATCATGAAGAGTATAAACACATCTTAAATCTTACTTGTAAAAACAGAATACATTAGTGCAGGGGAGTTCAGGCAGAAAACATACTACCATAGTGTGCCCCTGGTTAGCCCGAATCAGCAGCTGGCCATACTCCTCCAACAGACTGAACCTCTACTTGCTGTCTCGCCTGACCTCCTACACGCGAGAAGGCAATTTTTTTTACTTAAAGCATCTTACAATTCACAACAAGTTCGAGACTGACCCAATTAATTTTACAGCATATAGAGATTTCACAATCAACGGTCATGGTGCTAGGATGCTAGCTATCAAGATGAAAACAACATGTAGCAGATACATTGTACAAACAGGAATTCGGCTGAAATCCTAGGTCACAAACCCGCAACATCGCATTAACACTGTGTGTGCAATGATTTGTCTAACAAGTGCAAACAACACGAAACACATACTGTAGCACAACTAAGAACAACACAGGCCATAGAAATAATATAACCAGTCAAGGGCAGCTCTAAGCAAGCATAGTTGCACATGCAAATTCAACTGTCTAGTTAAATGCTCTACAGGTCTTCTAAATTGCTCGACAGATAAAAACAACGCAAAATACTTCATGAAAGCACGAAATCATTACATTGTACTGGTACTGAAACAGAAACAGGAACAAATCAAGCATCGGCTCCAACGCAGATCGGGAATACAGCAATGCAGTATCAAAAATAAACTACTAGAATACATAGAAATTCCATGCAAATGAGTAATTCCATAATACAGTTTCTTTTTTTGAAGAGTTGCATATCACAATAAAAACAGATACAATGTTTAGTTGCCCGAGGCCAGAACAGTATAGTAAAGAACACAGAACATTCAAGGCATGCACATTATTAATTAAAAGAGAGGATCTATCAATAAGGATGAGTTAACCCATGCATTCCTTACATATGAGAGCATTAGAATACAGTTAACAAATGCACTTTCACCGTCAAATCTGAAGTAATACAACCAATCATAGTTAAAATGGCTGGGATGTAACTCATATCTATACGCAGGTCACATACTAGCATAGATCTTAAACGAGCTGAGTTAAGGAAAAATTAATGACTGAAACAATTCTAACAGCAAGCTGGTTAAGCGGTGCAGCCTTCCAGGTACCATTGCATACCCAACTTATAATATTGCCATCAAACTTCCACATAAATGACAAGTCAAACATGCTGATGGACAACAGAATTTAGCTCATACAATGCAAAACTATTGTACACAAAACCACAGTTTGGATCTATCTAGCAAACCGTTTTAAGAACAAATCACATCAAGACATGGACAGTAAAGGCAATCATTTTAGAAGGCTTGGACTGCATATACAAGTTGATAATGGAACTAACAGAGTTTAGCTTATGTAGTTCAGGAATTATACTCCCTCCGTCCGAAAATAAGTGACTGAACTTTGTACTAACTTTGTACTAAAGCTAGTACAAAGTTGAGTCACTTATTTTGGGACGGAGGGAGTACTTGACATTGGAACGCTAGCACGTGGAAATTGGAGGAACTGAAACTGCATCCACCAGGCAGAACCAGCTGTGCATGGCTGTTGCAGCAGAAAAAGACTGCCTCAGTCAACCTATTATTTTGCTTGGGATGAGGATGATCTACAAAAATGAGTAAGATATTATTGGCATCAGCTGAACTAGCAGTAGTGCATCTAACTGAGATACGGATAAAGACAGGTAAAACCTGAGACAAAGTAGCTACTGGCCTGCTACATCAAGGAATCCCTCTCTATTTCTCTGCTTGCATGTTTTCAAGCACACGAGGGAAAACTAACAAGCTACCAGTACAAACCTAATAAATAACAAACAGAGGAGGCTCCACGTCCAAGGCCACCAGATGATTAGCATCTCCACCAGACGATCTACAATCACAAGTCCAAGGCCACCAGATGATTAGCAGTGGCTCGACTAATCAACTATTCACTACTGGAGTAATGATTACCAAGTTATCCGTTACATCTTGCTGTTGGCAACATCACACAAGAACGAGAGTGTCGTCGTCCACCTCGCCCTTGAGGTCAAGCAGCTCGAAGATGAGGCTCCATGTCGCGTGCACAACTACAAATTAACGCATGCATATGGATCAGTACAGGAACGCCCCAACCAAAAGCAGAATGGGAGGATCAGAGAAAGCAAGAGAAGGTGGAGGATGTGTGCAGGGAGGGGGGAATGTCAGTACATGGAACCGGACGAAGAAGGTGGAAGACGGCTGCGTGAGAATCCTCTCGGTGCCGCCGCACGCTCCTAGTGAGTGCAGATCCGGGGCCTCACTTGGTCACGACCAGATGTGACCCTTGTCGAGGACGTGGCTGATAGCCGCGAGGACGAGCGCTCGTCGTGGATCTGGGAGGGCCACTGCGTCACCTGCTTGATCCGGGAGCGCTGGTGGTGCGTGCACCTGTGTGAGGAGGGAAGACACATCACGTAAGGTAGAGTAAGGGAAGCCGAGGGGAGAACAGCAAATCGACATATTGCCTTACCTATACGAGCAGCAGAAGCACGCACGGATGGCGTCGTCGACCGAGCGGAAGCAGACGTGGGGATGCAGCCAACTCGCCATGGAGATGGAGCACCAGGTCCAACCCATGGGCGGATCTGGAAGCCGATGCCATGGAGGAGATGAGCTCCAGGTCCAGCCCCTGGGTGGATCTGGGAATGATCGAGGAGAGGTCGACGGCGGGGTGGTGCGGCCGCCATGGGCGAGGATGACGGCGGGGTGGTGGCGGCCGCCGTGGGCGAGATCGACGACGGGGTGGGGGCGGCGGTTGTGGACAAGCACGGTGGATCCGGGCGGGGCTGGGGACGGGACCGGGGGAGGATGGTATCTACACGAGGCCATCGCCGGGGTTTGTGGCGTGGTGGAGGCGGCCGTGAGGAGGGAAGGAGGAGAAGGCGAGGGAGGGAGGGCGCCGCCGCCGGCGATGGGAAGCTAGGGTTAGAGAGGGGTGGCGGCGTCGATCTGGATCGGATTGAGATCTGGGGGAGGGAGAGGGCGGCGGCTGTGGGTGCGGGTTGTGTTAGGTCTAGTTAGGTGAGACAGTGGGGGGTCAAGTCTGCCGTTAGATCAGGGACGATCGGACGGTTCAGATCGCCTACGGTAGGGTGATCCGGGAGAGACGTCCTGATTGGTTGAAGACTATGGCTGTAATTTAAAATATAGTCTTTAAGTGCTAAAAACAAAGGGGTTTATGAAGCAACTACCAATAATATTTTGCAAAATGGAACCACTAAAATTTTCACTCAAGTTACACCACATTCTATGGATGATGATAACCAACTTGTATGCATTTCCAATCGTTCTAGCCTTTTTTGGCCATTTAAGTTTTGTAAGATTCCATCCGCAGCTATGAACGGTTATGCCCATGGTTTTTATCGCGTTTTGAAATTGGCATAAAGAATTAAAGAAATCAAAAAATGGAAAGCCTTTGCATTGTGTGATCTAGTGTCTAGGAAAAAACAAACTTCTAACACGATAATTACTTTTAAAAAGTCTACTTAAATAGTCAATCTTATGGTCACATTCTTGGCATAGTCTACTCAAATGACCTCATATCGTGCACAAGGGTGCATCCTGGAATGGCAAACAATTTTGCCTAAGGAATCTTTTATTTTCTTTGGATGAAAAATCAGTTTTCCATTTTTTTGATTGCCCAAAATGAGTTTTTTTGTGAAGGGCCTACCATATATTTGTTGCAAAATTGTACCTAATCAATTTTATAAAATACTAGGCCATATATAATGCACAATTGACCAAATGGTCGGGTGTAAAAAGTTTTGATCCACCTTTGGTGAAAAAGACAAATTCCCGCTGATTCAGCAGGAAGCGGGTCAAATTTGAACTGTAGCTACCTCGTAGTTTGCTATTTATTTTTTCCAAAAATCATTTCTAGGTACATAAGTATCTATTTAATCAGAGAAATACCAAGAAAAATCCAAGATTCAACCACTACCTAGGAACGGCCAAGCCCGCCGTTTTGACCGCATTTTGAAACGGGCATAAAAAAATTCAAAAAAAAATCAAAAAATTGGGAAACCTTCGCATTGTATCATCATATGTGGCCAAGTTCCTAGCAAAAAATAACAAACTTGTAATACGGCAATTATTTTAAAAAAGTTTTCTCAGAAATGAGCTATCACGTGTGGAGATCAATGGCTTTCAAGCCAAATGATCAATCTTATGGCCACATTCATGGCATAGTTTGTTCAAATGATCTCATATTGTGCACAAGGGTGCATATTGGAATGGCAAACAATGTTGCCTAAGGAAGTTTTCATTTTCTTTGGACAAAAAAACCATTTTCCATTTTTTGAGTGCCCGAAAGGAGGTTTTTTGTGAAGGACCTCCAAAATAATTGTTGCAAAATTGGACCAAATCATTTTTCTAAAATACTAGGTGAGGGAGTCCTGGACTAGGGGGTGTCTGGACAGCCGGACTATCATCGTCCGCCGGACTCCAAGACTACGAAGATACAAGATTGAAGACTCCGTCCCGTGTCCGGATAGGACTTTCCTTGGCGTGGAAGGCAAGCTTGGCAATACGGATATGTAGATCTCCTACCATTGTAACCGACTCTGTGTAACCCTAGCCTCCTCCGGTGTCTATATAAACCGGAGGGCTTTAGTCCGTAGGACACAACATACATTACAACAATCATACCATAGGCTAGCTTTAGGGTTTAGCCTCCTTGATCTCGTGGTAGATCCACTCTTGTACTACCCATATCATCAATATTAATCAAGCAGGACGTAGGGTTTTACCTCCATCAAGAGGGCCCGAACACTGGGTAAAACATCGTGTCCCTTGTCTCCTGTTACCATCCGCCTAGACGCACAGTTCGGGACCCCCTACCGAGATCCGCCCGTTTTGACACCGACATTGGTGATTTCATTGAGAGTTCCTCGTGTCGCCACCGATAGGCTGGATGGCATCTTCAATCAACAACGCTGCCTGTGGTGAGACTTTTCTCCTGGACAGGTCTTCAGATTCGGCGGCCGATCGCGGGCTAATTCACTTGGCCATCCGAGTAGATCGAAGCTACGCCCCGCCATCAGTCGATTCGAAGCCTAAACTTCACAGCCGACATCCGTGGGGACTTGATCTTCGACGGGCTCGAGCCAAAGCCAAGCGTGCCGCACTGTTGCGATGGGCATGATCTAGCTCTGCTGCCGAACAGTGCCTTGGTGGCCGCACATGAATCCGCTTCGGCCCTTAGTCCGGAGCCCATCGCCCAGATCGAGGACCGGTGGATGGACACCACCTCGGGGGCTTCAACTTCCACGGCGATGGAGCCGAACACTAACCTTGTCCCTCGCGAAACTCGTGGTTCCGAGGTGCCGGACTCCTTGCCGGACTCCGGACCTCCCACGCCCCTACCAATCGAATCGGATTGGGCGCCGGTTATGGAATTCACCACCGCGGACATCTTCCAATACTCACCCTTTGGCGACATCCTAAATTCGCTAAAGCATCTCTCGCTATCGGGAGAGTCCTGCCGGACTATGGCCAGGATGGTTGGGATACGGACGACGAAGAAATTCGGAGCCCACCCACCACCCACTTTGTAGCCACTGTCGACGATCTTGCCGACATGCTAGACTACGACTCCGAAGACATTGACGCTATGGACGACGATGCCGGAGACGAACAGGAACCAGCGCCTACAGGGCACTGGAAGACCACCTCGTCATACGACATATACATGGTGGACACCCCAAAGGACGGGGACGGCGAAGAAGTAGCGGAGGCAGATTCCTTAAAGAAACAGCCCAAGCGCCGGCGTCAGCGGTGCCGCTGTAAATCCCGCCATAGCAAGAATGGAGATTCCGGCACAGCAGATAATAATACCCCAGAGAGTGCCGAAGATAATTCCCTCCAGCAAGACTCAGCGCAGGAGGACGCAGAAGCAAGCCCCCACGAGAGGGCGGCAGACGAAGATGTCGAGGATTATAACTATATACCTCCCTCCGAAGACGTGGCAAGCCTCAACGACGACGAATTCGTCGTGCCCGAGGATCCCGTCGAACAAGAGCGTTTTAAAAGCAGGCTTATCGCCACGGCAAATAGCCTAAAGAAAAAGCAGCAGCACCTTCAAGCTAATCAGGACCTGCTGGCCGATCGATGGACCGAGGTCCTCGCGGCCGAAGAGTTCAAACTCGAATGCGCCTCCAAAAGCTACCCCAGACGCAAGTTGCTCCCCCGATTAGAGGAGGAAGCATACATACCTTCATCACCAGCGCACGATACGGCCGACCGACCACCCCGTGGTCGCGACAGAGAGGCATCCAGACCCTCCACCAAGACCGTACCCCGGCATCGCTCCAAAAGTACGAAGCCAAGAGGGAACGCGCTGGACTTGCGAGATGTATTGGAGGACAAAGCAAGGCAATCTAGATCCATCTACGGATCACGAGGGCGCCCCACGACCCGCGACGAATACCGTCGCGCCGGATATAATAACCCCGGCCGGGCCGAACACAGCAGACAACGCTCTCTCGAGCTGCGTCGTGATATTGCTCAATATAGAGGCGCCGCACACCCGCTATGCTTCACTGACGAAGTAATGGATCATCAAATACCTGAAGGGTTTAAACTCGTAAACATCGAATCCTACGATGGCACAACAGACCCCGCGGTTTGGGTTGAAGATTATCTCCTTCACATCCATATGGCCCGCGGCAACGATCTCCATGCAATCAAGTACCTCCCACTCAAGCTTAAAGGACCAGCTCGGCATTGGCTTAACAGCTTGCCCGCAGAGTCAATTGGGTGTTGGGAAGACCTAGAAGCCGCATTCCTCGACAATTTCCAGGGCACGTATGTGCGGCCACCAGACGCCGATGACCTAAGCCACATAATTCAGCAGCCAGAGGAATCGGCCAGACAGTTCTGGACACGGTTCTTGACAAAGAAAAACCAAATCGTCGACTGTGCGGATGCAGAGGCCCTCGCAGCCTTCAAACATAACATCCGCGACGAGTGGCTAGCCCGGCACCTGGGATAGGAAAAGCCGAAATCCATGGCAGCACTCACATCATTAATGACCCGCTTTTGCGCGGGAGAGGATAGCTGGCTAGCTCGTAGCAACAACCTCAATAAAAATTCTGGCGGTCCAGATACTAAGGACCACAACGGCAGGTCACGTCGAAACAAAAACAAACGTCGCATTAACGGCGACAATAAGGAGGATACGGCAGTCAACGCCGGATTCCGAGGCTCTAAACCCGGTCAGCAGAAGAAGCCATTCAAAAGAACCACTCCGGGTCCGTCCAACTTGGACCGAATACTCGACCGCTTATGCCAGATACATGGCACCCCCGAAAAGCCAGCCAGTCACACCAACAGAGATTGCTGGGTGTTCAAGCAGGCAGGCAAGCTAATTGCCGAAAACAATGACAAGGGGCTAAACAGCGACGACGAGGAGGAGACCCGACCGCCGAACAATAGAGGACAGAAGGGTTTCCCCCCACAAGTGCGGACGGTGAACATGATTTACGCAACCCATATACCCAAGAGGGAGAGGAAGCGTACTAAGGGGCGTCTATGCGATGGAGCGATCGCCCAAGTTCAATCCATGGTCCTCTTGTCCGATCACTTTTGATCGAAGAGACCATCCGACCAGCATACGCCATGGCGGATTCGCCGCATTGGTTTTAGACCCAATCTTCGATGGATTTCACCTCACGAGAGTCCTGATGGACGGCGGTAGTAGCCTGAACCTGCTTTATCAGGATACAGTGCGCAAGATGGGCATAGACCCCTCAAGGATTAAACCCACAAAGACAACCTTTAAAGGTGTCATACCAGGTGTGGAAGCCAATTGTACGGGCTCAATCACACTGGAAGTGGTCTTCGGATCCCCGGATAATTTCCGGAGCGAAGAGTTAATCTTTGACATAGTCCCATTTCGCAGCGGCTATCACGCTCTACTCGGACGAACCGCGTTTGCAAAGTTCAACGCGGTGCCGCATTATGCATACCTCAAGCTCAAGATGCCAGGCCCTCGCGGAGTCATCACGGTCAGCGGAAATACGGAACGCTCCCTCGAGCGGAGGAACATACAGCGGCTCTCATGGCGAAATCTGAGCAGCCTTTTAAGGCAATTTTCGAGTCCGGCCTTAAACGGCCGGATACAGCAAAACGCGCCCGAAGCAATACCAACCAAGACAACCTGGCACGATCAGAGCACGCGTAGCAATGCGGCCCTAACCTCCGCCCTCGCACGATTGCGAGAACAACCCTCCGCGTACATCATTACGCTTTGGAGATACCATGGGCGCAGGGGAAGGGGCACGATCACAATGGACCCAGAGAGCGGCTAGACCACACCAGGGGCTCGCAAGTGCGCCCCCCTTTATTATTATTATTTTCCTTCTTTGTATACACAGGACTCCGTTAACCAGAGACCCTGTCCGGCGGTGAACCTGCCGAACTCACGATGCAACAGCCAGTGAAGAAAGAAGGCTGCGACGAACACTCAGGTGGTCTCAATTACGAGCATTAAATTTGATTATATACACCAAGTCCGCAGCTCATCCCTGGAGGGGGACATGTTTAATTAGTCCAAATCCCTTGCTTACCGCACTATTTGTATCAGTCCGCACTCATAGCAGACTTCCTTTAATAAATAATGCAGCACTTTTCGACTGCAATTACATTACTTTTTATATATATATGTTCATTACAAGACATCTTGCACCCGTATATTTTGGTACGGTCTAATACACCAGGGGCTTATGTTCCCCACATTATGGTGTGATAAGTCCGAACACTTTCATAAGTGCGGCACCCCAAACTTATAGCATTATATGAATCGGCTCCGAATCATGTCTTGGGTCAATAGTTGGGTTTGCACGGCTCCCACGTTTTGGTGCCTTACGTTCCGTTCTGTCGGCTAAGGTGGCACTGGGAGAACCACTGCGATTGCGCCCCGGTTGAGCAGGCGGCGCCTCGATGAGAAAGCTAAAACTGACCGGCATGATAAGGTGAGAGACTGGTCATTGTTTGAGAGGTCTTTTCGAGTCCTTAAAGACTCACGCCGCTTCGAGCGAAGTTCCGGATAAATGTCCGACGAAGGCGTGGATAGCGCCCCGGATTCGGTCTTCCGAATACCGGGGCTTCACTAAATTTAAAATTATAGAATTCTATGGCTAAGTGAGAGTGTTCAAGCATTATAAGTCCGGTTGCCTTGTTCGTTGTGTTGGCGCCTCCTAGATGGACCCAACAATGGGAACAAGAGTGCTCAAGTTTATCCCGAACACCCCAGCACTTTCATGGCTCGGGGCTGAAGCCAACGACTTGCCATCTCTCAGATTTTATAAGCGGCCGCATGAAGGTAATATTTTAAATTAAACAAGCGTTGCTTAATGCGCATATGAACAAAGTTTTCAGCGCGAGGATAATACATAGCGAGTTTACTCAAAATTACATCTCTGGGGCATTCATCCGCAATATCGCGGGCTCCCTTCAGACAGTTTTATAATACATTTGGGTCGATACTCCTTGCCCGGTGGCGGCGGGTCGATGAGAAGCTTCTCGCATCCAGCCTGCCCGGTGCACCTTTGTGCGGGCAAGGGCCCGACGAGCACCTTCAATACAAGCGGAGCACTTGATGACCTCCACCAGGGGCACGCATCCACCAGCCGCCGCATGAGGCGAAGTAGCTCCTGTGCATGGCTGTCCAGGCTACAACGGACCATAAGGCCCTTCATGGCCTCCTCGGCTACCTTGTGGAGTTCGACCAGCTGCTTCACTTGGTGGTGGCAAAACACGGACGGCCGGCCTCAGCGTCATCGAGACCGAAGACCTTCTCCGTCGAGCTCCCTCCTCGCCACGATAGAATCGGCGCATCGGACACACTACGCGGCAGATCTGCAAACGCCCCTGGAGAGCTCCGAATGCGGGTAAGTGTCAGGTAGTTTACATTAACATGCTTGCTTTGCATGAAAAATGCCTTACCCACCGCTATCTTCTTTACATCTTCAACCTCCTGAAGGGCCTTACGGGCCTCGGCCTTGGCGGACTTGGCACTTTCGAGAGCTGAGGCAAGCTCGGACTCTCGAGTCTTGGAGTCACGCTCCAAGCTCTCATGCTTCTCCATGAGAGCCTGGAGCTTTTGCCGTACTTCCGCCAACTGCGCCTCCTGCTTTTCTCGCTCTGCCCATTCGCGTCCGCCTTTGCGTCGACGCGGACACAGCCTCCTTCGTGGCTGCCACCTCGTTCGTGGCCCCGCAATACCCATATTATCCTTGTTAATTTTATTGCAACCAAAATCCTTTTACGTAAGGTAACCATTCAAGTGGTGTTACTCATCTTCTTTATCCTCGAGCTGCTTCTTGGCATGGCCGAGCTCTTGCTCGGACCGCTCGAGATCCTGCTTCAACGCACCGACCTCCATGATCGGTCGGCGAGAGGTCAGCAGCGCAGCCTGCAAACCCATATTGACATATTTTAAGCAACCTGCGTATATCTTCTTAGACCCTCGGTCCGGCTTTTCTTTCCAACACCGAACCGAGCATCGAAACTCTTGTCTATGCGGTATTACATTACATAATTATAACTTCTTACCTCAAAGCCTGTTAGAAGGCTGCTGCGAGCTTCGGTCGGCTCGCTCTTGGCGAAGTGAACCTTGAATCACCGCACTCATGATAGTGCGGTGTTCTTCCTCGATGGAAGCGCCTTTAAGCGCCTCCAACAGGTTGTTCGGCGCCTCCGGTTGGACAGAGGCCGCCGGTGTCACAGTCTTGCCCTTCTTTCGAAGGGGCCGCCTGCCGGACTCTGGAACCGCCGTAGGTTCCGATGTAGAGTCCGGCGCAAAGTCTGGGAGGCTGCCTGGCGGCGCCTCCAGAGCCTCCTCCTGATGGGTCCCTCTCTGGGATCCCACCTCGGCGTCCTCATCGGTGCGGGGGGTAGAGGCAGTCGGAAGTGAATCCACATCCGACGGGGCCAACGACCCGCTCGATGAAGCGGGGAGATCATCATCGGCCGGACTGCGGACAGAATGCGGCATTAGTAGGACACTAGGTGACGCGAAAGAAATTGCATATCAGGGATCCGGATACTTACGATCTCGCCGGAGGCCTAGCCCTTGAAGGCCACTCCTCCTCGCCAATGATGGTGTTGGCGGAACTGTCCGGGGGAATAGTTCTCCCTCTCTTGGACCCTTCGGCCTCCCCTATTGGGGAAGCCTTCCTCTTCCTCTCTCCCTCCTTCGGGAGAGAGTCTTCTTCCTCCTCCTCGTCTTCGGGGGAGGAGTCCGCCTCGTCGTCAGACGCCTGATTGCGGGAACTCGTTCGAGTCCCCGTGGCCACCTTCTTGGCCTTCTTCTCCGGCACCACGTGCGGTGCCGGAACCAGCAGCCCTGCTAGACGGGCGTTCACTGGGTCTTCTGGCATGGGAGCCGGACAGATGAGCTGCCCGGCCTTCTCCATCCATTCCTGTCAAAGGAAAAGAGAGATTGAAACCCTCCTAGAATCAATCTGTTTACCACAAGTGTCCCGTAAAGGGGTTGAATTACTTACCTCGTCAGCTGGATGCTGCGAGCGAAATCCGCGATCTTCCGTCGCGGATGTGGGGGCTTCGGCGCCCTTAAACAGCACCCTCTAGGCGCCTTCATACGTCGTGTCGAAGAGCCCTCTTAGCGCCTGGTGCTGTTCCGGATTGAACTCCCACAGATTGAATGCCCGTTCTTGGCATGGGAGAATCCGGCGGATGAGCATGACTTGGACCACGTCGACAAGCCTGAGCTTATTGTTCACCAGCTTCTGGATACAGGCTCGGAGTCCCGTCAGCTCCTTCGGATTGCCCCACAACAAGCCCTTCTCTTTCCAGGAGGTGAGCTGCGTGGGGATGCCAGATCTAAACTCGGGGGCCGCCGCCCACGTGGGTTTGCGCGGCTCGGTGATGTAGAACCACCCCGATTGCCACCCCTTAACGGAGTCCATGAAGGCCCCTTCGAGCCAAAGGACGTTGGGAAACTTGCCCAACATGGCGCCCTCCGCATTCCGCTTGCGTGCCCTTCACAACCTTCGGCTTGACGTTGAAGGTCTTGAGCCACAGGCCGAAGTGGGGCAGGATGCAGAGGAAGGCCTCGCACACGACGATAAACGCCGAGATGTTGAGGATGAAGTTCGGCGCCAGATCGTGGAAATCCAGGCCGTAATAGAACATGAGCCCCCGGACGAAAGGGTGCAGTGGAAAGCCCAGTCCGCGGAGGAAGTGGGGAAGGAAGACGACCCTCTCATGGGGCCCGGGGGTAGGGATGAGCTGCCCCTCGTCGGGCAGCCGATGCGCAATATCGCTGGAAAGGTATCCGGCGTTGCGCAGCTTGGTGATGTGCTCCTCCTTGACGGTGGAAGCCAACCACTTGCCTCCCCCTCCGGACATGGTCGGGGAAGGTTAAGACGAGATGCGCGAGCTTGGGCGTTGGAGCTTGAGTGCGCGGAGGTGGATGAGCAAAGGAGGAAGAAGGCGTGGGTGAAAAGGTGAATCCTTATCCCTTATATAGGCAGGGCGAAAACTATGCGCTCCCTACCAGCCTGGTAAAACTCGCTTATCTCCCAAGCGCCACCATCAATGGCGCGGTTGGGTTACCCACGTCCGTATTGATGAGAATCCCGGGATAAGGGGAACACGTTCTCGCTTCGACAAGACATGCTGTTGAAACCGCCGCTAAGCGTGCTGAGGTGGTATAATAAAAAACGATTCAAGTAAAGGCCTGGTAACGGTGTAATGTCATGCCGCATAATACGTCAGCAGATTGGACTTGTGTACATTTTATTCTCTCTACGGTGGAATGTGGAATTTATTTTGTAGAGCCGGACACTATCCTGGTGTTCATGATCTTCTCTGGATTATTCAAGGGAGGAACCCGCCTTGCAATGCCAAACATTATGCGCGCCGGACTTATCGTCATTGAAGCCTAGTTCAGGGGCTACTGAGGGAGTCCTGGACTAGGGGGTGTCCGGACAGCCGGACTATCATCGTCCGCCGGACTCCAAGACTACGAAGATACAAGATTGAAGACTCCGTCCCGTGTCCGGATGGGACTTTCCTTGGTGTGGAGGGCAAGCTTGGCAATACGGATATGTAGATCTCCTACCATTGTAACCGACTCTGTGTAACCCTAGCCTCCTCTGGTGTCTATATAAACCGGAAGGGCTTTAGTCCGTAGGACACAACATACATTACAACAATCATACCATAGGCTAGCTTTAGGGTTTAGCCTCCTTGATCTCGTGGTAGATCCACTCTTGTACTACCCATATCATCAATATTAATCAAGCAGGACGTAGGGTTTTACCTCCATCAAGAGGGCCCGAACCTGGGTAAAACATCGTGTCCCTTGTCTCCTGTTACCATCCGCCTAGACGCACAGTTTGGGACCCCCTACCCGAGATCCGCCGGTTTTGACACGACACTAGGCCATATTTAATTCACAATTGACAAAATGGTTGGGTGTAAAAAGTTTTGATCCACCTCTCGTGAAAAAGACAAATTTCCGCCGATTCAGCTGGAAGCGGGTCAAATTTGAACAGCAGCTGCCTCATAGTTTGCTATTTATTTTTTCCAAAAATCATTTATAGTTACATAAGGACCTATTTAATCATAAATACATGGTTTGGTGGCGATACGTCGAGGTTTGGGCGGTTGCTGAGGGCCCCAACTCTAGAGCGCGTAAACTCGCATGCCCGTCGAGTGGTCACCGCGTGACCGTAATGTTGCCATGTGTTCTGGGCGGCGTAGGCATGTCTAGTGGGTTGGGCACTCCCCAGGTTGGTGCTAGAAAGAAATTTACAATATAAGATTCTCACGAGGAGACCGATCGATGCTCAAACATGAATTAGCAGCCAAGTGTTTGATTAGCGGTACGGGAAATGCACATGGCCAATGGGCGTGAGTTTTGGCTGAGGATGATCATCTACTAAGGAGAATGTCTTCACAAATTTTGAGCTCAAAAGGAGGATCCTAGGTGGTACTTGCTTTGCAAAGTACCACGCTGGACAAAAATATGAATGTTGAAGCTGGGCTCAAAATAATGAATGGAGTGAGCTGAAATTTTGTGGAGGATGGTTATTTGGGCATAGGAAAGCATTGTAGAAAATTCATACCATTTGGACATGCCAAAGTAGTACTTCCTTCACAATACTCTTCTATGGACAAAAACTTGGGAAAAGTAGTGAGAGAGATTGGATGAATGAAATGAGCTCAAAATTGGTGCAGGTAAGTTACTTATGTATGGTCATGCACTGGTAAATTTTCGGATCATTTGGGTAAGCCTAGCTAGTACTTACTTCACAAAGCTTCTCTCGAGGTAGAAACTTTGGAAATTTCCCGAGAAAGATTTACTAGGAAAATTGAGCTGAATATTATCATGTGGCAATGATTTTGGTATGGAAGAGTGCCCGAAAAGTTTGAGGGTAATAGGAGGGCTCTATATAACACTTGCTTTGCAACGTGCCAATTTGGCCATAAAATATAAATTGAACTTGGGCTCACATAGATGATTTTACTGAGCTGCAATTTGGAGGAGGGTGATAATTTGGGCATATGAAGGAACTGTATAAATTTCATGTCATTTAGAGATATAAAAAAGGTACTTCCTTCACAATGCTTCTAGGTGGACAAAAACTTTGGAAATTTGCCGAAGAAAATTTGCTAGGCAATGGAGTTGAATTTTGTCATGCGGTAATGATTTGGATAGGAAAGAGTGCCCAAAAATTCCGAGGGCAATCAAGAATATATAAATAGCACTTTCTTCATAAAGTGTTGTTGTGAACAGAATAGGAAAATGAATATTGTTGAATTAGTTCTGAACTAGGCAAGGAAGGATTTTTACATATTTGATGAAGATATGCCCCAAACAATTTATGAGATTTTTTTGGGAATTTTGGGAATGATAGAAATATAGGTTGCTTCACAACCTAGGGCAAAAACTGCCACATAGACATGACACATAGGCAAAACTAATGAGATGGCGCCTAGTCATCACAACCCACCACAATCTACAAGGCTATGACCATCTATATTGGTCATTAACAACTAGAAATAAGGTAGCGGACTAGCACTGTTTGCTTTGTGACCATTTCGTGTAAGGAAATTACGACCTTTCTGACCAAAATGGTCGCAATGGTTTAGGGTTTGGAGCCCCCTAAACAGCTTTTGACCAATTGGTCTAAAATGGTCATAAATTTATGTCCAATTCTTCGAGGGTCACTGACAGAAGGTCATAAGTTGACATATTTCTTGTAGTGAATGTCCATTTGGTAAAAGGTAATATCATGGTGATTAGCATAGGCAAGTAAGATGCGGATGGACTCAAGTCTAGCAACGGGAGCATATACCTCACCATAATCCATACATTCAACTTGAGTGTAGCCTTCAGCGACGAGACATGCTTTGTTGCGAACAACTTGTCCATCTTTGTCTTGCTTGTTGCGGAACACCCATTTGGTACCGATGATGTTGTGGTTGTTGTCGGGCTTCTCGACCAATGTCCACACTTGGTTTCTCTCAAAGCTGTATAGCTCTTCAGGCATGGCAGTTATCCAATCCGGACCTTCTAATGCTTCTTCAACCTTAATAGGTTCAATGCTAGAGATGAATGAATAATGTTCACAAAAATTAGCCAAACGAGTTTTAGAGCGAGTGATTCTCCCGGTTTGGATATCATTGAAGATTTGTTCGACGGGATGGTCTCTTGAGACTCTTGCTCGAACTCGTGAGAGTTTTTGCTTGGGTCGGGGTGGAACATCTTCTTCATCATCTCGTGCTTCTTCTTGGCCTTCTTCATTGTTGACGTTGTCGTTCTCTTGTCGTGGTGGAGAAGGGGGTTGATGAGGTTCATCTTGGTGTACTTCCTCGTTTTCTTCATCTTAGTGTGTCCCACTTGTGGATGCTTCCAAGTCAACTTTTGGTTCACCTCGACGTGAGGTAGAAGCTTCCACTTGGACGGACGAGGTACTCTCCTTCACCTCCGTTGGACAAATCTTGCCAATAGACAAATCTTGGATTGCTTCCGAAGGGTCTTTGTCTCCTACATAAATTGGCAACTGCTGTACTATGCAAGCCGTTAGATTCATCAAACTTCACATCTACCGTTTCTTCAACCTTTCGGGTGAAATTGTTGTAGATACAGTAAGTGTGAGAGTTTGAGCCATAACCAAGTAGGAAGCCCTCATGAGACTTAGGAGAAAATTTAGACCGACGATGCTTATCAAGAATGTAACACTTTGAGCCGAATACTCAAAAGTATCCAACTTGGGGTTTGTTACCGGTGAGGAGCTCGTATGCCGTCTTGCCGAGTAGCTGGTGAAGATACAAGCGATTTGTTGCATAATAAGCCGTCTCAACCGCTTCCGCCCAAAAGTGTTTTGGAGTCTTGTACTCATCAAGCATCGTTCTCGCCATCTCAATAAGAGTCCGGTTCTTCCTCTCAACAATTCCATTTTGTTGAGGTGTGTACGTAGCCAAGAACTCCTGTGAAATCCCCTCTTCATCAAGAAAGGTATCCACATTTGCGTTCTTCAACTTCGTTCTGTTGTCGCTGCGAACCTTCTTGATCTTCACTTCAAATTGATTTTGGGCCTTCCGAGCAAAGTTTTTGAAGATCTTTTGGAACTACGATTTATCATCAAGAAAGAACGCCACGTAAATCTTGAAAAATCATCGACTATGACTAAACCAAATGAGTTTCAACCGAGACTCTTGTAGGCATTGGGACCAAAGAGATCCATATGAAGTAGCTTGAGTGGTCTTCTCGTGGTCATGATGTTCTTCACGGGGTGACTTCCTCCAACTTGTTTACCTGCTTGAAAAGCACTACACAATCTATCCTTGTCAAATATAACATCTTTCACTCCAAGGATATGATTACCTTCAATAAGCTTATCAAAATTTCGCATGCCCACATGACCTAACCTTCTATGCCACAACCAGCCTTTAGAAGATTTAGCAATAAAGCAAGTTCTAGGTTGAGCCTTTTTAGTGAAGTCGACAATGTAAAGATCACCTCTACGTATACCAGTAAATACCATATTATGATTATGTCTACGAAACACTTGGCAATCTACTTCAGTGAATAGGACATTGAAACCAAAGTCAACAAGTCTAGATACGGAAAGTAGATTATAGCCAAGAGATTCAACGAGTATAACATTTTGTATGGAGCTATCATGTGAGATGGCCACCTTACCAAGGCCAACCACCTTACCCTTTGAGTTATCACCAAAAGTGACATAATTTCGAGGGCCGTCGTTTTCAGCAAGCTCACAAAACATATCCTTATCTCCGGTCATATGATCTATACATCCACTATCAAGGACCCATTCCTTTCCTCCAGCCATGTAGCCGCGAAGATTAGCCATAAGACCAAAGTGTCTCATAGACTCATCGAGATCGAAGTCACTATCATCATCCTCATCATAGTATCCATGTTCCACATCGTCTTGTGATGGGTCAATTCCTAGAGAGTGATTCATTAGATTTATGACCATGACAATGTGCATCTTTTATGGATTCTAATGACTTCGGAGATGATATTGCTAATGATTCCAACATCTCCTTTGACATGCATAAGGTCACAAAGCTCAAACAAGCAATCACCATACTTGGGATCATTAGGACTTATCTTAGTCAAAGCAATAGACTTATGAAGGATCTCATCTAAGTTTTCAAGGAATAGTTTGGGAAATTGTTCCTCAAGAAATCTCCATATAGTGTAGGCACAATCAAGAGTAGGCAAGCAACTAATCAAGTTTATAGGCAAACCTCTAGTGATAAGATTAACAGTTCTAAGGTTGCGGATCATGCCAATGGACTCATCAAGGGTAGGATGAAAAGGATCAACATGAGGTGCACAAAGGATAGTAATATACTTGCTCAAACGATTTCATTGAAAATAATAAGCATCTCATTTTTCCACTCATGAAAGTACTCTCCATCAAGTATTGGCACTCTATGTCTAAGACTCCCCAACATAGACTCATCCATCTTCCTCCAATGGTGATTAAACCAAAGCAATGGAGACCAAAGCTCTGATACCAATTGAAGGATCGAGAAGAGGTGTCTAGAGGGGGGTGAATAGACTCTTAGCAAAGAAAAGTTGCAGTTTTTATTTTCTTCAAGTTGAGGTGGAGTTTCAGCACATGTTTAAACATTCACAATACATATCAAGCAAGCATGACAAGAGTATATGAGCAGCGGAAAGTAAAGCATGCAATTTGCAAGAATGTAAAGGGATGGGATTGGAGTGTGCAAATGCAAATGGAGACACGGAGATTTTTGGCGTGGTTCTGATAGGTGGTGTTATCGTACATCCATGTTGATGGAGACTTCAACCTACAAAGGGTACGGGTTGCACGAGTCCACGGAGGGCTCCACCACGAAGGTTCCACGAAGAAGCAACCTTGTCTATCCCACTATGGACATCGCCCACGAAGGACTTGCCTCACCAGGGCAGATCTTCACGAAGTAGGTGATCTCCTTGCCTGTACAAACTCCTTGGTTCAACTCCACAATCTTGACGGAGGCTCCCAAGTGACACCTAACCAATCTAGGAGACCCCACTCTCCAAAAGGTAATAGATGGTGTGTTGATGATGAACTCCTTGCTCTTGTGCTTCAAATGATAGTCTCCCCAACAATCAACTCTCTCTCACGGATTTTGATTTGGTGGAAAGATGATTTGAGTGTAAAGCAACTTGGAGAAGGCTAGAGATCAAGATTTAAGTGGTTGGAATGGAATATCTTGATCTCAACACATGAGTAGGTGGTTATCTCTTAGAAAATGTATGCTGGAAGTGTAGGCATGTTCTGATGGCTTTCCTCACGAATGAAGAGTGGGTGGATGGGCATATATAGCCTCCTCACAAAATCTAACCATTACACATAATTCACCAAACTCGGTTTGACCGAATCAGAAAACTCGGTCATGAAGGAAATATGCCCTAGAGGCAATAATAAAGTTATTATTTAGTTCCTTATTTCATGATAAATGTTTATTATTCATGCTAGAATTGTATTAACCGGAAACATAATACATGTGTGGATACATAGACAAACAGAGTGTCACTAGTATGCCTCTACTTGACTAGGTCGCTGATCAAAGATGGTTAAGTTTCCTAACCATAGACATGAGTTGTCATTTGATAAACGGGATCACATCATTAGAAGAATGATGTGATTGACTTGACCCATTCCGTTAGCTTAGCACTTGATTGTTTTCTTTTTCTGCTATTGCTTTCTTCATGACTTATACATGTTCCTATGAGTATGAGATTATGCAACTCCCGAATACTGGAGGAACACTTTGTGTGCTACCAAACGTCACAACGTAACTGGGTGATCATAAAGGTGCTCTACAGGTGTCTTCGATGGTACTTGTTGAGTTGGCATAGATCGATATTAGGATTTGTCACTCCGATTGTCGGAGAGGTATATCTCTGGGCCCTCTCGGTAATGCACATCACTATAAACCTTGCAAGCAATGCAACCAATGAGTTAGTTACGGGATGATGCATTATGTACCGAGTAAAGAGACTTGCCGGTGACGAGATTGAGCTAGGTATTGAGATACCGACGATCGAATCTCGGGCAAGTAACATACCGATGACAAAGGGAACAACCTATGTTGTTATGTGGTTTGACCAATAAAGATCTTCGTAGAATATGTAGGAACCAATATGAGCATCCAGGTTCCGCTATTGGTTATTGACCGGAGACGTGTCTCGGTCATGTCTACATAGTTCTCGAACCCGTAGGGTCCGCACGCTTATAGTTCTGTGACGATCGGTATTATGAGTTTATGTGATTTGATGTACCGAAGGTAGTTCGGAGCCGCGGATGAGATCGGGGACATGACGAGGAGTCTCGAAATGGCCGAGACGTAAAGATCGATATATTGGACGACTATATTTGAACATCAGAAAGGTTCCGATTGATTCGGGTATTTTTCGGGGTACCGGGGAGTTACAGGAATACGAGGAAGAAGTAATGGGCCTCATGGGCCAAGTGGTGGAAGAGAGGAGGCAGGGCGTGCGGCCCCCCTAGCCCAAACCGAATTGGACTAGGGGGTCGGCCCCCCTTTCCTCCTTTTTCCTCCCTCTCCTTCCTTCGCCCTCTCCTCCTTCCTTTCCTCCTCCTAGTAGGAGTAGGAAAGGGGAGTCCTACTCCTACTAGGAGGAAGACTCACCTCCTGGCCCGCCCTACAGGGGCCGGCCGGCCTCCCCCCTTGCTCCTTTATATACGGGGGCAGGGGGAACCCTAGAACACAGAAGTTGATCATTGATCTCTCTTAGCCATGTCCGTTGCCCCCTCCACCATAAACCACCTTGGTCATACCGTAGCGGTGCTTAGGCGAAGTCCTGCGTCGGTAACTTCATCAACACCGTCATCACACCGTCGTGCTGACGAAGCTCTTCCCCGAAGCTCTACTAGATCGTGAGTTCGCGGGGCATCACCGAGCTGAACGTGTGCTAAACACAGAGGTGCCGTACGTTCGGTACTGAGGATCGGTCGATCGTGAAGACGTACGACTACATCAACTGTGTTGTCATAACGCTTCCGCTTTTGGTCTACGAGGGTACATGGACAACACTCTCTTCGCTCGTTGCTATGCATCACCATGATCCTGCGTGTGCGTAGGATTTTTTTTGATATTACCACGTTCCCCAACAGTGGCATCCGAGCCAGGTTTATGCATAGATGTTATATGCACGAGTAGAACACAAGTGAGTTGTGGACGATACAAGTCATACTGCTTACCAACATGTCATACTTTGGTTCGGCGGTATTGTTGGATGAAGCGGCCCGGACCGACATTACGCGTATGCTTACGGGAGACTGGTTCTACCGACGTGCTTTGCACACAGGTGGCTGGCAGATGTCAGTTTCTCCAACTTTAGTTGAACCGAGTATGGCTATGGCCAGTCCTTGCGAAGGTTAAAACAACACTAACTTGACAAAATATCGTTGTGGTTTTGATGCGTAGGTAAGAACGGTTCTTGCTCAGCCCATAGCAGCCACGTAAGACTTGCAACAACAAAGTAGAGGACGTCTAACTTGTTTTTGCAGGGCATGTTGTGATGTGGTATGGTCAAGACATGATGCTAAATTTTATTGTAAGAGATGATCATGTTTTGTAATAGAGTTATCGGCAACTGGCAGGAGCCATATGGTTGTTGATACGTCTCCAATATATCTACTTTTCCAAACACTTTTGCCCTTGTTTTGGACTCTAACTTGCATGATTTGAATGAAACTAACCCGGACTGACGCTGTTTTTAGCAGAACTGCCATGATGTTGTTTTATGTGTAGAAAAGAAAAGTTCTCGGAATGTCCTGGAAATCCACGGAGGCACTTTTCAGAATTAATAAGAATTTTTGGCGAAAGAATCAAGGCCAGGGGGCCCACGGTCTGTCCACGAGACAGGGACGCCCCCCTAGGGCGCGCCCTCCTATCTCGTGGCCCCCCTGGACACCTCCCGACCTCAAATCCAACTCCATATATACCGTCTCGGGGAGAAAAAAATCAGAGAGAAAGTTTCATTGCGTTTCGCGACATGGAGCCGCCGCCAAGCCCTAATCTCTCTCGGGAGGGCTGATCTGGAGTCCGTTCGGTGCTCCGGAGAGGGGGATTCATCGCCGTCGTCATCACCAACCATCCTCCATCACCAATTTCATGATGCTCACCGCCGTGCGTGAGTAGTTCCATCGTAGGCTTGCTAGACGGTGATGGGTTGGACGAGATTTACCATGTAATCAAGTTAGTTTTGTTAGGGTTTGATCCCTAGTATCCACTATGTTCTGAGATTGATGTTGCTATGACTTTGCTATGCTTAATGCTTGTCACTAGGGCCCGAGTGCCATGATTTCAGATCTGAACCTATTATGTTTTCATGAATATATGTGTGTTCTTGATCCTATCTTGCAAGTCTATAGTCACCTATTATATGTTATGATCCGACAACCCCGAAGTGAGAATAATTGGGATACTTCTGGGTGACGACCGTAGTTTGAGGAGTTCATGTATTCACTATGTGTTAATGCTTTGTTCCGGTTCTCTATTAAAAGGAGGCCTTAATATCCCTTAGTTTCCATAAGGACCCCGCTGCAACGGGAGGGTAGGACAAAAGATGTCATACAAGTTCTTTTCCATAAGCACGTATGATTGTTTACGGAATACATGCCTGCATTACATTGATGAACTGGAGCTAGTTCTATATCACCCTATGTTATAACTATTGCATGAGGAATCGCATCCGGCATAATTATCCATCATTGATCCATTGCCTATGAGCTTTTCACATATTGTTCTTCGCTTATTTACTTTTCCGTTGCTATTGTTACAACTACTACAAAAACCCAAAAACATTTATCTTTACTTTTGCTACCGTTACCTTTATTATCATAACACTTTTGCTACTAAACACTTTGCTACAGATACTAAGTTATCCAGGTGTGGTTGAATTGACAACTCAACTGCTAATACTCAAGAATATTCTTTGGCTCTCCTTGTGTCGAATCAATAAATCTGGGTTGAATACTCTACCCTCAAAAGCTATTGCGATCCCCTATACTTGTGGGTTATCAAGACTAATCTCTGGCGCCGTTGCCTGGGAGCATAGTTCTATTCTCTGAGTCACTTGGGATTTATATCTGTTGATCACTATGAAGAACTTTCAAGACGATCGAACTACTATTTTGCCCTCAACTACGAGGGGAGGTAAGGAACTGCCATCTAGCTCCGCACTAGATTCTCCTTCCGTTATTAGTAGGCTTGCGACACCTAAACCTACTACTACTATGAACTCTGATATGTCACATGTTATTGATGATGCCACTTCTGCTATGCATGATGAAACTACCTCTGTGCGTGATACTACTTTGCCATTAGGTGAATTTCTTGATGAACAACTTGCTAGATTTAGGGGGAATGAAAATATTGAAGAACCTATTATTGATGATAGTGATGATGAAGGTCCCCCCAATGATTATGTTTTACCTATTGTTCCTAAGGGTTATGTTATGCATGAAACAGCTGCTATGGAAATTCTTGCTTGCAATGATAGAAATGATCTTAAGAAATTATTAGCTAAATGGAAGCACTAGTCTCTTAATGCTAGAATGAAACCTGATCCTGCTTTTGCTACTTCACCTATTTGTGTTACTGGTAAGGATTATGAATTCTCTGTTGATCCTAATATTATTACTTTAGTTGAATCTGATCCTTTTTATGGCCTTGAATCTGAAACTGTTGTGGCACATCTTACCAAGTTGAATGATATAGCTACCCTGTTTACTAATGATGAGAAGTCTCGCTATTTATATATCCTTAAGATATTTCTGTTCTCATTAAAGGGCGATGCTAAGACTTGGTATAATTCTCTTGCTCCTGGTTGTGTGCGTAGTCCTCAGGATATGATTTATTACTTCTCTGCTAAATATTTCTCTGCTCATAAGAAACAAGCTACCTTGCGGGAAATATATAATTTTGTGCAAATCAAAGAAGAGAGTCTCCCACAAGCTTGGGGAGGCTTCTCCGGTTACTTAATGCTTTTCCTGATCATCCTCTTAAGAAAAACGAAATACTTGATATCTTTTATAATGGACTAACCGATGCTTCCAAGGACTACTTGGATAGTTGTGCTGATTGTGTTTTCAGGGAAAGAACAGTCGACGAAGCTGAAATATTATTGAATAATATGTTGACTAATGAAAATAATTGGACTCTTCCTGAGCCAGTTCTTGAAGTAATTCCTGAACCAATTGAGCCAACTCCTGAGCCTATTCCTAAACCCACTCCGAAGAAGAGAGGTGTTTTGTTTCTCAGTCATGAAGATATGCAAGAGGCAAAGAAATCAATGAAAGAAAAAGGTATTAAAGCTGAAGATGTTAAGAATTTACCTCCTATTGAAGAAATACATGGTCTTAATTTACCGCCTGAAGAACCACATTGTCTTGATAACCCGTCACAGGTAGTAAAGGTAAATTCTCTCTATAGATATGATAAAGTTGAAGTACCCTCTACTAAATTTCATAGCCCATGCTTAGATGAATTTGATGACTTTATGGCTAGACAAGGAAGTTTTAATGCTTATGTTGGTAGAGAGTTAAAGAATAATGCTTTCAAGATAGGACGTGTAGGTGATAATCTGGCTAGAGTTAAAGATGAACTTCACCGCGTTAGAAAATATGCTTCTGTCGTTGCTACTCAAGCTGAGCAAGTACTTAAAGCTCAAAATGATTTGCTTGATGACTTGAATAATAAAAATGACTTTGCTGTTAGAGTGGCTACTAGAATTGGTAGAATGACTCAGGAACCTCTGTATCCTGAAGGCCACCCTAAGAGAATCGAGCAAGATTCTCAAAGAAATAATTTAGAGGCACCTAGTTCTTCTAAAAAGAAGAAAAAGAAAAACGATAGAACTTTGCATGCTTCTAGTGAACCTACTGTAGACACACCTGAGAATCCCAATGATATTTCTATTTACGATCTTTGAAACTCAATCGGTGATGAACATGAACCTAGTGATAATGTTAGTGATAATGTTCATGTTGATGCTCAACCTAGCAAAGACAATGATGTAGAGATTGAACCTGCTGTTGATCTTGATAACCCTTAATCAAAGAATCAACGTTATGATAGGAGAGATTTTGTTGCTAGGAAGCCCGGTAAAGAACGAGAACCATGGGTTCAGAAACCCATGCCCTTTCCTCCTAAACCATCCAAGTCAAAGGATGATGAGGATTTTGAGCGCTTTGCTGAAATGATTAGACCTATTTTCTTACGTATGCGCTTAACTGATATGCTTAAAGTAAATCCTTATGCTAAATATATGAAGGATATCATCACAAATAAAAGAAAGATACCGGAAGCTGAAATTTCCACCATGCTTGCTAATTACACTTTTAAGGGTGGAATACCAAAGAAACTTGGAGATCCGGGTGTTCCAACTATACCATGCTCTATTAAAAGAAATTATGTTAGAACTGCTTTATGTGATCTTGGAGCCGGTGTTAGTGTTATGCCTCTATCTTTATATCGTTGACATGAATTGAATAAGTTGACACCTACTGAAATATCTTTGCAAATGGCTGATAAATCAACTGCTATACCTGTCGGTATTTGTGAGGATGTGCCTGTTGTGGTTGCAAATGTCACTATCTTAACAGACTTTGTTATTCTTGATATTCCCAAGGACAATAGTATGTGTATTATCCTTGGTAGACCTTTTCTTAGTACTGCAGGGGCTGTTATTGATTGCAACAAAGGCAATGTCACTTTTCATGTTAATGGCAATGAGCATACGGTACACTTTCCAAGGAAACAATCTCAAGTTCATAGCATCAATTCTATTGAAAAAGTTCCAACTATCATTTTTGGAGGTTTTGAATTTCCTCTCTCTACTGTCAAGAAAAAGTATGATATTCTTATTGTTGGGGATTTTCATATCCCCGTTGAGGTAACTTAGTGTTATTCGAAATTTCTCCAGTTCCGTGTTATTCGGAATGAGTTTGTTAACAAGACTTGATCAACCTTGTTAGTGGGTTCATTGTGATGATCACGAGATGGACGAAACTAGAAGGCACAACCTTCTGTACCCTCTTTTTACTTTCTGTTATTTAGAATAAATAAAACAAAAATAGTATTATCTGTATGTTTTCTGAATTATCCGTGCATTAAAAAATAGTCCGAAAATAAAAGTGCTCCAAATGCCCTGCAAATTTAGTATGATTTTTTCTAGAATATTTGAGGATTTTAGGCACTGAAAACACTGCAAGAGGGGCAAGCACCAGGCCACGAGAGAGGAGGGCGCCCCCCTGTAGGGCACGCCCCCCTGTCTCGTGGGCCCCTAGTGGCCCCCTCCACTTATACCAGCACCCACACACTTCATCTTCTACCCAAAAAAATCCCCATCCAGCTCAAACCCAAGTTCTAGCTTGTTTTGCTGCGATTTTCGATCTCTTAGCTCAAAGCCCCATTCACAAAACTGCTTTGGGAGATTGTTGCTTGGTATGTGACTCCTCCGTTGGTCCAAATAGTTTTTGTTCTAGTGCTTTATTCATTGCAAATTTTTGCTTCTTAGGTGACCATGTTCTTGAGCTTGCATGTTAAATTTTTGAGGTCCCAAGCAATTCCAATGCATGATATAGGCTCTAGGCACTTGTAGGAGTAGTTGCTATCAATCTTGTTTAGTTTTATTCACTTTTATTTTGAAGTTACTAAAATTTCAGAAATTTTCATAAAAAGAAATATGCTTAGAAGAATGTACCAAGGTGGTTCATCGGCAAAGAAAGGGCCAAGAATTGCTATACGTGAACAAGATGTTAATTTGCCAAGGGACGCAAATGTACGGGCTTGTGAGTGGCCATCCGATGATTTTATGGTCGAAGCAGGCTTCAAGGGGGAATTTGACGCGTATGTGCGTAATGCTGAGCTTGAGGACTTCTTACAAGATAAGTGTCCTCAATATTATCAATTGACTGATTCCTTTGTGCGGAGGTTCGAATATGTTTCTTCGCGTAATTCTCCTAGTGTTGTGTTTGATATTTATGATACATCTTATACCATGGATTTAGAGGACTGCAGAACTGCTTGCAAACTCCCTCAATGGGGTAATATTAATAATCCTCCCAAATCTGAAGTTAGATATTTTCTTGCTAGTATTACTGTGGGAGAATCTAGGGACGTAACACAAGCTACCATAGGGAGCATCCATTTTCCCGCTATACATTACTTTGCTCTCTTTATTGGTAGATGCATTAACGGTAAGGACGAAGTATGTCACATGTGTGCTCCTGATCTTTGTGTCCTCAAGAGTGCTGTGTCAGGTTATAAAGGTTATAACCCGAGGGCAATAGTTGTACGTAGGTTGCATAATAATAATAAAAAGAGAGATTTCTTTGGAGGAATTTATGCAACCCGTGTGGCTAATTTTCTTAATATAGCTCCACGAGAGGGGGATATGCTTGTACCTCCTGTTTATTTGGATAAAGAAGCTATGTTTGATCATCATTTTCTTGAGAGGAATGAATAATTCCTCCATTATCGACTAACCTATAACAGACGCAACGTCATCCCTGTTACTCTTCCATCTCCCTACCTTTTTGATTATCAGACAAAAGCAAGATATGTTTTCACCAGGGAAGAAGCAACTGAATATGAGAGGGGAATGGAGGCAGATCGCCAACACGCTGCTGCTGAGGAGGCGGTCCCCTCTGCATCTCAGTACAACCCCAGTTTCACTTATGGATACCAGCCAGACGGTCACTGGTATTAGACCAACTTAGGCCAAAAGCCTAAGCTTGGGGGAGTACGTATTTCTCACCGACTTTACATTCATGTTCACACACTAGTCGTCGGTGCTCATACTCTTTCATTGTATTATCCATGCTAGTTTAATTTTCTTTTTCTAGTTTTCTTCTTGTGTGTTCGATAAACCTTAAGAAAAACCAAAAAAAATTAGTTAGTTTAACTTCCTTGCTTGTAGTAGAATTAAAATGAAAACCCAAAAAGATTTCTCGTTCTTCTTTTACTTGTTGGCAGCTTTCCCGTGTAAATAGTTTATTTTTCTTTTCTTTCTTTTGGGGGTCGAGAAGACTATATTGAAATTGCTTAGTGGCTCTTATATGCATGATTGTTTATTTAATTTAGAGCCCATATTACTTGTCTTCTCTCTTGAGTTGAATGCTTGCAGATTCCAGCTTAGTCCAATGCACGTGCACTCTTATTATTATACACATCGTTCGGTCGTGCAAGTGAAAGGCAATAATGATGAGATATGATGGACTTATTGGGATGAGAAAATATGGTATGAACTCGACCTCTCTTGATTTTGTAAATATGATGATTCATTGTTCCTGAGTCAGCTATTATGAAGTAAACATATTTGCAATGACATTTAGAGATTATAGTTGCTTGTGCCATGCTTGATTAGCTATAAGTTATAATGGTTTACCTTGCGTGCCAACATGTTATTAGAATGATTATGATGTGGTATGATGAGATGGTATCCTCCTTTGAATGTATTAAGTGACTCGACTTGGCACATGTTCACGCATGCAGTTGAATCAAATCAACATAGCCTTCATGATATTTATGTTCATGGTAGATTATATCCTACTCATGCTTGTACTCAGTGTAAATTAATTTTAATGCATGTTTACGACTGTTGTCGCTCTCTCAGTTGGTCGCTTCCCAGTCTTTTGCTAGCCTTCACCTGTACTAAGAGGGAATACTGCTTGTGCATCAAAACTCCTTAAACCCCAAAGTTGCTCCATATGAGTCCACTATACCTACCTATATGTGGTATTTACCTGCCGTTCCAAGTAAATTTGTATGTGCCAAACTCCAAACCTTCAAATGAAATTCTGTTTTGTATGCTCGAGCAGCTCATGTTTCAACTAGGGCTGCCTATATCTTCCATACTAGGTGGGTTATTCCCAAGAGGAGTGGACTCCGCTCCTCATTCATGAGAAATGGCCGGTAACCGGGATGCCCAGTCCCATGATCCAAAAAGATCAAAGCAAATCAAAATACAAAACTCCCCTAGGGCTGTTGTATGTTGGAGGCACTCGTTGTTTCGAGCAAGCCATGGATTGATGCCTGTTGGTGGTTGGGGGAGTATAAACCTTTACCATTCTGTTTGGGAACTGCCTATAATGCATGTAGTATGGAAGATACAGCCATCTCATAGTTGTTGCGTTGACAGCGAAAGTATGCCGCTCAAAATGTTATTCACTCTCTATTTTAAAATCGAGCTCTGGCACCTCTACAAATCCCTGCTTCCCTCTGCGAAGGGCCTATCTATTTACTTTTATGTTGAGTCATCACGCTTCTTATCAAAAAGCACCCGCTGGAGAGCACACTGTCATTTGCATTCACTAGTAGAAAACCACCAATCAGTCCCGGTTCGTAAGGGCCTTTAGTCCCGGTTCGGGAACCGGGACTAATGGGTCGTTACTAATACCTCAACCCATTAGTCCCGGTTCGAGACACGAACCGGGACCAATGAGCCTCCACGTGGCCCTGTCTGCGCCGAGCCCGGTCGAGGGCCTTTGGTCCGGTTGGTGGCTCAACCGGGACCAAAAGGCGCCCACGTGTCTGCATTCGATGGCCTGGTTTTTGTTTTTTTTTAAAGGAGGGGGTTGGGGGTTTTGGGGGTTAATTTAGGTGTTTCGTTAGCTAGCTAATTAATAGAGAAGTGTCCTCTCTTAATTATGTCCGTGCTTGCTCGGCGCTTCGTAGTAAATATACATAAGTGATCGAGAGAACCATTCATCTGAAGTTAAGTCATGCATACCGAGAGAAGTGATCGATCGACCTCTCCTTCTCGAGAGATTGGTCGAACAACAAGTTTTACTGGCTACATACATGTACAATCTATATAAGATCTCTTAATTACAAACCACTAGGATTTGAATTCAAGTTCCACATGGTATTCTCGGCTTTCTTGATGGCGTGATCAAGAAAGAATCCCGCCAATTCCTCTTGAATTGCTTTCATGCGATCTGGTGGTAGGAGTTCATCCGCATCTGCCAAGTCTAATTAATTTAAAGAAGGGGTTAATTAATACATATATATGAATGAAACTCAACAGAAATGATGGTGTAATAAAATGAAATTGCGAATATTATTGCTTACGCACTTCATATTGTCTTCTAGAGTAGCCCGCTTGTTTTTCAATGTCGCGTTGTGGATGAACTCGCACACGTAGTATCCACGAAATCATTCCTTCCTCCTGCCACAAGCACTTTTACGAGAAATAGAGGTCAATCAAACTGATAATGAAGCATTATATAAATGGCATTGATGAAAGTATAGCTATAGAATCAGCGGAGATCTGGCGCCGATAGTACTTACTTTGGTATGTATATCGCAGCTCCTTGGCGATCCGGAGCTTGTGCGGTGAACTGTTTCCAAACCCTGCAAGACAAAGAAAATATTTGTTATTACTTGAGATATCAAGAAATGAATAAAAAGTTGCCGATATGGTGCGATAATGATCGATTGAACTTACTTGCTGAGCATGTCGGTCATGTCCGCATAGGTGCTGGGATCTTTCCGTCTCGAGTCTAAGGCGGTTACTAGTCCACGCTCAAGCTTAATCTCGAGAAGAATATAGTGGTACCTACACGCAAGCATAACTCATCAATTACATTAACCTCGCTCGAGTAATAAGGAAAACCGAATATGCACACGACAGTAACACTCACGGGCCGTGGTAAGGAAAGAGTATGGTATCTTTGTTTTGATTTTTGATCAATGATTGTAGCAAGTTGTCCTCGGCCTCTTGGTCGCTTTTTAACCAGAAAAACATCTATGATATTTGTGTTAATGAACCCAATATCATAGATTTCATTTTTTTTTGCACTCGACGATCTTCAATCTGCATAATATATTGAGGATAATTAATTATAAATACATGCAATGAAAGAGCCGAGCTATATATCTGAGACTAATGACAGAAATAGTACTTACAGCAGTAGCAAAAGACCATTAATTTATCGAGGGCCTTTTGATTGAAGAACTCGAAGAACTCCTCAAATGGAATAGACAACAGATCATTTGAAGCGAGGTCGTGCTCCTCTTTAATATTCAGATACAAAGTGTTCATCCCCTCGGACTCTCTGCAGGTTTTCATGTACCAAGCTGTGGAATCTTAGCATCATTGTTGTCGAGACTTTTCATCTTTGACGAGAGGCTTCCGTACTCGTATCTAAATAAGTCCACCTCCATGAAATCAGGAAGTGCATCGTCGGCGGGTAATCTCCAAGATTGCCATAACCGCCACCGTGCGGAGGATTAGACACATTCAGCGAGGGCACGATTGCTGTGCTTGTTCGCCGAGCTGGGCAATTTTTTCCCTTTGCCCGTTGTTCTTTTGACCTTTTATCCCTGACAGTAGTTCCCGACCGCTTGGCTTGGAGATATGTCATTCGATGTCGCTCATAGTTGGTTCTCGGCGGAGACTTTGGTGGTTTCCTCGGGGCATCGAGTGCGCTTTGCTTTCACGGATCGACCTTCTCCTCCGGAGGTGGATGTATCTTTGCTTTAACCCCTTCAAAGAACTCCTTCACTTGGCTCTGCACGATCGTATCGTTTTCCTCCTTGCTCCTCTCATACGGTAACTTCTCTACAGGCTTTAGAGGTGGACCGATCTGTATTGCCTCTCTCTTCTTGTGCTGCTAGGCGCGGAGCAGACGGAGGCGGCTGCGGCGTCTGTCTTCCTTCGTGCTTGCTTACGAGGCGGAGGAGAAGGACTCTGACGCGTCGGAGCAGCCGGGCGGGCGGGTCTCTTCCGCCCTTCTTGGCGAGGCGGAGAAGGAGGAGGCGGAGTGCCGCCCGCGCCGGAGAAGGGGCGGAGTGCCGCCACGCGTGCCCGATCTTCACTTTCGGAGGAGGAGGCGGTGGAGGCGGAGTGCCTGACTCGCGGATGAGGAGGAGGAGGCGGAGGCGCCCATTCGAGAAGGTCGATGAGCTCCTTCCGCCATAGGCATGGAGTCTTGAGAGAGAACCCAGCCTAGTCTCCCTTCACCGGTAGGGTGCTCAGCCGAGGTCCTCAAATCCTCCGTTATTTCATCAACCATCACCTTAGCAAATCATACGGAATCGGTGGCGGTGATAAGTTGTGCGGGTCCACTAGGATAAACTTGGCCAACAGCCGCCTTGACCTTCAAATTCATGCATCGCGCCATAATGTGGCAATTTTGAGACTCCGTGATACCATCCACGGATAGCTGGCGAGAGCCGTCAAGACATGCTCCGGCTGAAGCAGCTCGGTGGAAGCAACGCGCTTCTGCGCTGAGATGGCGGGTAACCGGGGAAGCTTGGCATGTCGTTTGTTGCGATCTGCTGCTTCTCGGTCCTCTTCTCGATCCTCTAGCCCCATTACCCTTCCAAGCAGCGCTGCATTTGGTCATGCTCCACTTTCTTCCTCCTCTCGTGGGTTTTGTAACCCCTGCGTCCGGAAAACCAACCTTCCACGGAAGCGAGCTGGCGTGCCTCGTGTCCGTCCGAGGTGCTCGGGATTCCCAAGGGCCATTGTGAGCTCGTCCTTCTCCTGTTTGGAAGGAGCGTCCCTCGCTGCTTGCAGCAACAATATATTGTCGAAGTTTCTTGACTGGTGTTTGCAGTTGCTCGTTAGCCCATCGACACCGCCTATTACGAGGTCCAAGGTTCCGCCAGCCCGAAGAACCAAGTCCGCAACGGTCGGCCAGCGATCGCCTCTCGGTTCGATCCCTTTTCAAGCAGATCATGCTCAGCCTTGGACCACTTAGGCGGGCTTTGAGGTAGCCACCTAACCCGTGCGATGGTGAAGCGTCTTCTTCGCAGCATTTTTCTTGTTTGTCTCCGACATCTTCTTACTCTTTTCCGATGTCATGTGGGCCACAAATGCGGGCGATGATCTTTGATCTTCTCATATTTGCCGATGAATTCTGGTGTCTCTTTTTCTTGACAAACTGGTTCAGCTCTTTCCTCCACCTCCTCATTAGGCCAGCCATCTTCTTAAGAGCACAAGACTTGATTAATTGCTCTTTAAGCGGCTTCTCCGGATCCTCCTCTGGCGGTAGGGTGAAATTTGCCTTCAGCTCATTCCAAAGATCTTCTTTCGCATATCATTGACATAAGACACCTCGGCGTCTTCATCCTTAGCAGCTTATACCATTCTTTGGATCTTGATCGGGATCTGTCCCTAACAAGAACCCGTGACTTGAGCGAAAATGCCTTCTTTGTCGGTTGGGTTCAATCGGTTCGCCGTCGGCGCGATTTCTATGATCTCAAACTTTTCATCCGAGCTCAACTTTTCTTGGGCCTCGTCTCCGTGCGAAGTTGTGCTCGATCCGGAGGGCTAGAAATTATAAGGAAGAAAGACGACGATTACTTAATATGTGTACATATACCAAAACAATGGATGCATCAATTAACTTGTCAGTACGGGCTTAACTAATATATATATACCTGGCGGACTCGGTTCGGTGACTTCGGCTCGGCACGGTCTCCTTCGTCTTGTACCTCCATTGTGTCACGGAGCCATCATGAACATAGTCCTCCTCTTGTACCGGCATTAATGCAGGGTCGAAGCCATCATAATCATAGCCCTCTTCTTCATCCATCGACCAGCGGTGTCGATGAGAAATGGCGCAACATCATCACTTCCATTTGCGATTATTTCCCCAACATCGCTTCGCATTTCTTCGTCTCGGGAGTGCTCCATAGTTTCGCAAATATTGACAACATGTCAATTATTATTCAACATCGTTTTCTCTCTAGGGTTTGGGTGTCCTCGAGAGTTTTGGTCGGCGAGAGGGCGAGGGGCTGCTGCAGTTGTATCTAGAGGGGTTAATTATATCGACAACCACGCGACATACATATACATATCGGGGAGGGGTATCGGTACCACCCCTCGTGTTTAAGTTTCTTCTTTCTCCTTTCCTTTCTTTCTTCTTCTCCTCTTCTTTTCTTCTTCTCCCTCGAGAAAGGAAAATAATTAAGGAAAAGGAAGAAAAGAGGAAGAAGGAAGAAGGAAGAAGAAGAAAAGAAGAAAAAAAAGGAGAAGAAGAAAGGAATAGAGGAGAAGAAGAAAAATAGAATTTTTTCTTCTATTTTTCTTCTTCTCCTCTATTCCTTTCTTCTTCTCCTCTTCTTTTCTTCTTTTTCCTCTTCTTATTTATTTCTCCTCTTCTTCCTCTCCTCTTTTCTCCTTTCTTCCTCTTCTTATTTTCCTTCCTCTCATTCTTTTCTTCTTCTTCTTCCTTCTTCCTTCTTCCTCTTTTCTTCCTTTTCCTTATTTTACTTTCTCCTCTACACTAACCTAAAATGCACTAACCTAAAATCGATCGATATCTACTAACAACCTAAATATAAAATTAATACATATATGAAAAAACATATATAAACAAAAAAATGCTATATGAACATTATATTCATACATACATATATAGCCACATCCATTCATCACATATATATATAGCTACCACATACATATATACATTATACATATGAAAAAAATGCAATGAACAAAAAAAATACACTTATGAAAAAAATACTATGAATATGTACACATATATATACATACAAAACCTTATACACACTTCTTCTCCTCTTTTTTTTCTTCTTTTTCTTCTTCTTCTTCTTCCTTCTTCCTTCTTCCTCTTTTCTTCCTTTTCCTTATTTTACTTTCTCCTCTACACTAACCTAAAATCGATCGATATCTACTAACAACCTAAATATAAAATTAATACATATATGAAAAAACATATATAAAAAAAAATGCTATGAACATTATATTCATACATACATATATAGCCACATCGACCATTCATCACATATATATATAGCTACCACATACATATATACATTATACATATGAAAAAAAATGCAATGAACAAAAAAATGCAGGGCAGGGCAGGGGCGGTGGGCGGGGCGTGCAGCAGGGCAGGCGGGGCGGGGCGTGGCGGCGCAGCAGACAGCGGCAGTGGCGGGTGTGTGAGCTGAGGCAGGTGGGCGGCGGCGGCGGGTGGCGGCGGCGGGTGGACTTGTGCAGGGCGCGGAGCGAGCTATGCTCACAGGGGCGGCGGCGGCGGCAAGGCGAGTAGTTCTGACGGCGTCGGCGGCGGCGGCGACAACAAGGTGGAGTAAGGCGTCGGGCGGCGGCAGCGACGAGGAGGAGCAGGGCGTCGGGGAGAAGTGGGCGATTTGGCGGAAGCGCCAAGTCTGCTTATATAGCACATCCTTTAGTCGGTTGGTGGCACCAACGGGACTAATCTGCTAGTCGGTTGTAGCCACCAACGGGACCAAAACCTCTTTTCGCAGCCCAAAGGCGGGAAGTCTGACCTTTGGTCCCGGTTGGTGGCTACAACCGACTAAAGTCTCTTTAGTCGGTTGGTGCCACCAACGGGACCAAAGGCCCCTAACGCTGCCAGCGTCGGGGCCAAAGTTTAGTCCCACCTCGCTAGTTGAGAGGGGCGCGATGGTTTATAAGCCCCACTGCCGCTCCCTCTTGAACTCCTTCGAGCTGCAGGCTTACGGGCCTATTTGCTCCTTCGTTGCTGTTGGACCTTGGGCCTTCTGCGGGCTGAATCTGGCCGAAATAGGGATACCGATCGTATTCAGGCCGTGGCGGCCCGAGAGGTGGCATTTTTTTCTTGCTTTATTTAATTTATTTTGTTTCTACTTACAACAAAATACTTATTGTTGTTTTTTGTTTTGTTTTCTGCATTATTTATTTTCTTTTGTTTTTGCTCTATTTTTAAATCTTTTTGCTTCTAGTTTTAGGAAAATTATAAACTTTCTGTTAGTGCCATTACTAATTTTCAAATTTGAAAACACTTTTTTTGTTTTCTTTCTTGCTTTATTTAATTTATTTTGTTTCTACTTACAACAAAATACTTATTGTTGTTTTTTGTTTTGTTTTCTGCATTATTTATTTTCTTTTGTTTTTGCTCTATTTTTAAATCTTTTTGCTTCTAGTTTTAGGAAAATTATAAACTTTCTGTTAGTGCCATTACTAATTTTCAAATTTGAAAACACTTTTTTTTGTTTTCTTTCTTGCTTTATTTAATTTATTTTGTTTCTACTTACAACAAAATACTTATTGTTGTTTTTTTGTTTTGTTTTCTGCATTATTTATTTTCTTTTGTTTTTGCTCTATTTTTAAATCTTTTTGCTTCTAGTTTTAGGAAAATTATAAACTTTCTGTTAGTGCCATTACTAATTTTCAAATTTGAAAACACTTTTTTTTTGTTTTCTTTCTTGCTTTATTTAATTTATTTTGTTTCTACTTACAACAAAATACTTATTGTTTTTTTTTGTTTTGTTTTCTGCATTATTTATTTTCTTTTGTTTTTTGCTCTATTTTTAAATCTTTTTGCTTCTAGTTTTAGGAAAATTATAAACTTTCTGTTAGTGCCATTACTAATTTTCAAATTTGAAAACACTTTTTTTGTTTTCTTTCTTGCTTTATTTAATTTATTTTGTTTCTACTTACAACAAAATACTTATTGTTGCTATTTTTAATTATTACGAGGGCGAACCATAAGACATTTCAAATGAACTCTGAAAAAGTTGAAAGTTGGCATGGTATATCATAAATTGACCCACACATAGCATGTGCATGTACAAAAGCGAAAAATGGTATCATACTCATCGGTTACAATATAATGGTATCATAAGCGAACAATAGTTGCGGGAGAAAGTCTTCACTTTTTCTTCGCTTGTGTCATTTGCTTATTGCTTGTAGTAACCATGGATAATCTTCATCGTTTATCGGGATCTTTGGGGTCAGCCTTGACTTTAAAGGGAGGAATTTCATGAAACTTTTCATAATCTTGAGACATGTCATCTTGTCCTCCACTCCCACGATGTCCCTTTTTTCTGAAAGAACTATGTGGCGCTTTGGCTCATCGTATGATGTATTTGCTTCCTTATCTTTTCTCTTTCTCGGTCTCTTGGACATGTCCTTCACATAGATAACCTGTGCCACATCATTGGCTAGGACGAAGCGGTTCGTCGGTGTACCCAAGATTTTTCAGATCCCTTGTTGTCATTCCGTCTTGTGGGTCTACGTACCCGCCTCTGACAGATTGACCCATTTGCACTTAAACAAAGGGACCTTAAAATCATGTCCGTAGTCAAGTTCCCATATGTCCACTATGTAACCATAATATGTGTCCTTTCCCTCTCGGTTGTTGCATCAAAGCGGACACCGCTGTTTTGGTTGGTGCTCTTTTGATCTTGGTCGATCGTGTAAAATGTATTCCCATTTATCTCGTATCCTTTCCAAATCAATACGGTCAAAGATGGTCCCTGGATAACAAGTACAGCTCCTCACAAGCAGTCTTGTCACCTCGTCGTGCTTCCAACCAACTGCTGAAAGTCTGATGTGTTCACATGTAATCCGATCGTCGCCTTTGCTCCGGGTGTTTGAAGCGCAGATTGTTCTTGTGTTCATCGACATACGGGTCACCAAGGTAGAGTTACGTAGAAGCTGTGTAGTGGGCTTGAGACCAAGAATATCCGTCCTGCATATTATTGAGTCCTTTCCAAGCGTGCCTTTTCGGTCAGTCTCCCCTCATACCGCGATTTAGGGAGACCTATCTTCTTAAGGCCAGGAATGAAGTCAACACAAAACCCGATGACATCCTCTCGTTTGATGGCCCATGGAGATGCTTCCTTCTGGCCTAGCGCGATTACGGACATATTTCTTTAGGACTCCCATGAACCTCTCAAAGGGGTACATATTGTGTAGAAATACGGGTCCCAGAATGACAATCTCGTCAACTAGATGAACAAGAACGTGCGTCATGATATTGAAGAAGGATGGTGGGAACACCAGCTCGAAACTGACAAGACATTGCACCACATCACTCCTTAGCCTTGGTATGGTTTACGGATCGATCACCTTACGAGATATTGCATTGAGGAATGCACATAGCTTCACAATGGCTAATCGGACGTTTTCGGTAGAAGCCCCTCAATGCAACCGGAAGCGATTGCGTCATAATCACGTGGCGATCATGAGACTTTAGGTTCGAAACTTTTCTCTGCCATATTTATTATTCCTTTTATATTCAACAAGAAGCGGTCGGGACCTTCATACTAAGCAGGCATTCAAGATTTCCTTCTCTTCTTTGGTAAGAGCATAGTGGCGGGACCTTCATCTTGCTTTGGAGGCATGCCGTCTTTTTCGTGCAAGCGTTGCAGGTCCTCTCGTGCCTCGGTTGTATCTTTTGTCTTCCCATACACGCCCAAGAAGCCTAGCAGGTTCACGCAAAGGTTCTTCGTCACGTGCATCACGTCGATCGAGAGCGGACCTCTAGGTCTTTCGATGAGGGTAGGTCCCAAAATATAGATTTCTTCTTCCACATGGGTGCGTGTCCCTCGGCGTCACTCGGAACAGCTAGTCCGCGGGACCCTTTCCAAAGATTACGTGTAAATCATTGACCATAGCAAATGCGTGATCACCGATGCGCATGGCGGGCTTCTTCGGTGATCTGCCTCGCCTTTGAAATGCTTGCCTTTCTTTCGACATTGATGGTTGGTCGGAAGAAATCGGCGATGGCCCATGTACACATTCTTCCGCAGCTTGCGGTATATACTATCGGTGTCAAGTAAGCGGTGCGTGCATCGTGGTATCCCTTGTTTATGCATCACGAAGGTTCTTGAGAGCGGGCCAATCGTTGATGGTCACGAACAGCAACGCCTTTAGGTTAAATTCCTCCTGTTTGTGCTCATCCCACGTCGTACACCGTTTCCATTCCACAGCTGTAAAGTTCTTCAACTAATGGCCTTAGGTACACATCAATGTCATTGCCGGGTTGCTTAGGGCCTTGGATGAGAGCGGCATCATAATGAACTTCCGCTTCATGCACATCCAAGGAGGAAGGTTATACATACATAGAGTCACGGGCAGTGCTGTGATTGCTGCTCTGCTCCCGAAAGGATTAATGCCATCCGCGCTTAAAGCAAACCATCGTTCCTTGGCTCACTTGCAAACTCATCCCGATACTTTCTCTCGATTTTTCTCCACTGCGACCCGTCGTGGTGCTCTCAACTTCCGTCTTTCTTACGGTCCTCACTGTGCCATCGCATCAACTTGGCATGCTCTCCGTTTCGAACAGACGTTTCAACCGTGGTATTATAGGAGCATACCACATCACCTTCGCAGAACCCTCTTCTGGGGGCTCGCCGTCAACATCACCGAGGTCATCTCGTCGATCTTATACCGTAATGCACGCATACCGGGCATGCGTTCAGATCCTTATGCGCACCATGTAGAGGATCAGATCATTAGGGCATGCATGTATCTTCGCACCTCCAATCCTAGAGGGCATCGACCTTCTTTGCTGCGTATGTCTTGTCGGGCAATTCGTTATCCTTTGGAAGCTTCTTCCTCAATATTTTAAGTAGCTTCTCAAATCCTTTATCGAGCCTGACATTCTCTGCCTTCCATTGCAGCAATTCGAGACGGTACCTAGCTTTGTGTTGCCATCTTCGCAATTGGGGTACAACCCTTTTTGTGGTCCTCTAGCATGCGATCGAACTTCATCTTCTCTTTTGACTTTCGCATTGCGTCCTTGCATCGACAATGACCCGGCGGAGATCATCATCATCGGGCACATCATCTGGTTCCTCTTGATCTTCAGCAGCTTCTCCGTTGCAGCATCATCGTGCACATCGTCTGGTTCCTCTTGATCTTCGGAGCATCACCGTATTCAGGGGCACATAGTTGTCATCGTACTCTTCTTCTTCGCCGTCTTCCATCATAACCCCTATTTCTCCGTGCCTCGTCCAAACATTATAGTGTGGCATGAAACCCTTGTAAAGCGGTGGGTGTGCAGGATTTTCCGGTCGAGTAAGACTTCGTATTCCCACATATAGGGCATGGACAACACATAAAACCATTCTGCTTGTTTGCCTCAGCCACTTCGAGAAAATTATGCACGCCCTTAATGTACTCGGAGGTGTGTCTTGAACCGTACATCCATTGCCGGTTCATCTGTGTGCATTATATATAATTAAGTGTGTCAAAAATCATTAGAGATCATGAATAGATAATTAATTAAGTGACCAAATTAATAGAAGTTCATCATCACATTAAAACCAAAGTACATACATAGTTCTCATCTAACAACATAAAGCTCTGCAGAGCATCTAAATTAATTAAACCATACTGAAACTATGTAAAACATTTCAATGCGAAAACAAATGCGATCATAATCGCAACCAATGTAACAACTGATCCAACGACATAATGATACCAAGCCTCGGTATGAATGGCATATTTTCTAATCTTTCTAATCTTCAAGCGCATTGCATCCATCTTGATCTTGTGATCATCGGCGACATCCGCAACATGCAACTCCAATATCATCTTCTCCTCCTCAATTTTTCTAATTTTTCCTTCAACAAATTGTTTTCTTCTTCAACTAAATTTAACCTCTCGACAATAGGGTCGGTTGGAATTTCGGTTCAACAACCTCCTAGATGAATAAAATCTATGTCACGTTGGTCGGCATAATTGTCATAAACAATAAATGAACCAATAGTTATGAAAAGATAATATATACCACATCCGAATCATAGGCGGGGCGAGGGCCGACGGGCGGATACCAAAACCATCGCACTATATAAGATGCAATAATAAAAGTAAGAAAATTATACAAGTATATATCTATCTAAACATACAAATAAGAATATTTTTCCTTTGGAAAGAAGATAAGAACAAGAGGCTCACCACGGTGGTGCCGCCGATGAGATCGGTGCGGGTGATCGGCGGCGTTGAAGGCGGGGATGGGGCGTGACGGACCGCTAAACCTAGACAAATATGGAGGAAAATGGAGCTTGGCGGTCGAGCTTGGAGAGGAGAAACCTTAAGTAGTGTGGCTCGGGCATTCCATCGAACACCTTGTGTGCATATGAGGTGAGCTAGAGCACCACCAAGCCCTCTCCTCCTCGGCCAGAAAAAAGCAGCAAAGTGTGCTCTGCTCTTGCGCTGGGGTATATATAGGCACCACCATTGGTCCCGGTTGGTCGTCTGAACCGGGACTAAGGGTTTTTTGGTCCCGGTTCGTGCCACGAACCGGACGAATGGTTGTTGGCCAGGGGCGGGGATCATTGGTCGGTTCATCCTACCAACCGGGACCAAAAGGTCCAGACGAACCGGGACCAATGGCCCACGTGGCCCGGCCGGCCCCCGGGGCTCACGAACCGGGTCCGATGCCCCCATTGGTCCCGGTTCTGGACTGAACCGGGACTAATGGGCTGGACCGGCCTGGACCATTGCCCCCTTTTCTACTAGTGATTCATTATTATTGGTTTATATTGGGTATGACTTGACTGGATCTCTTTTACCATGAATTACAATGTTTAGTCAGTCCTTGATCTTTAAAGGTAATCTGCATTTATGTTTTGCGGTCTCAGAAAGGGCTAGCGAGATACTATTTTGTTATATCATGTTATGATTATTTTGAGAAAGTGTTGTCATCCGAGTTTTATTATTATAGCTCACTAGCTGATTATGTTATTGATATGAGTAATTGTGAGACCTATGTGTTATTGTTAGTATGGTTAGTTCATAATATTTGCTGAAACTTGAATGCTGGCTTTTCATGTTTACAACAACAAGAGCAAACAGAGTTTGTAAATTTTTTTCTTTATCACTTTCAGTTTATCAACCGAATTGCTTGAGGACAAGCAAAGGTTTAAGCTTGGGGGAGTTGATACATCTCCAACGCATCTACTTTTCCAAACACTTTTGCCCTTGTTTTGGACTCTAACTTGCATGATTTGAATGAAACTAACCCGGACTGACGCTGTTTTTAGCAGAACTGCCATGATGTTGTTTTATGTGTAGAAAAGAAAAGTTCTCAGAATGTCCTGGAAATCCACTGAGGCACTTTTCAAAATTAATAAGAATTTTTGGCGAAAGAATCAAGGCCAGGGGGCCCACGGGCTGTCCACGAGACAGACCCCCCCTAGGGCGCGCCCTCCTATCTCGTGGGCCCCCTGGACACCTCCCGGCCTCAACTCCAACTCCATATATACCGTCTCGGGGAGAGAAAAATCAGAGAGAAAGTTTCATCGCGTTTCACGACACGGAGCCGCCGCCAAGCCCTAATCTCTCTTGGGAGGGCTGATCTGGAGTCCGTTCGGGGCTCCGGAGAGGGGGATTTGTCGCCGTCGTCATCACCAACCATCCTCCATCACCAATTTCATGATGCTCACCGCCGTGCATGTGTAATTCCATCGTAGGCTTGCTGGACGGTGATGGGTTGGATGAGATTTACCATGTAATCAAGTTAGTTTTGTTAGGGTTTGATCCCTAGTATCCACTATGTTCTGAGATTGATGTTGCTATGACTTTGCTATGCTTAATGCTTGTCACTAGGGCCCGAGTGCCATGATTTCAGATCTGAACCTATCATGTTTTCATGAATATATGTGTGTTCTTGATCCTATCTTGCAAGTCTATAGTCACCTATTATGTGTTATGATCCAACAACCCCGAAGTGACAATAATCGGGATACATCTCGGTGATGACCGTAGTTTGAGGAGTTCATGTATTCACTATGTATTAATGCTTTGTTCCGTTTCTCTATTAAAAGGAGGCCTTAATATCCCTTAGTTTCCGTAAGGGCCCCGCTGCAACGGGAGGGTAGGACAAAAGATGTCATACAAGTTCTTTTCCATAAGCACGTATGATTGTTTACGGAATACATGCCTACATTACATTGATGAACTGGAGCTAGTTCTATATCACCCTATGTTATAACTATTGCATGAGGAATCGCATCCTGCATAATTATCCATCATTGATCCATTGCCTATGAGCTTTTCACATATTGTTCTTCGCTTATTTACTTTTGCTACCGTTACCTTTATTATCATACCACTTTTGCTACTAAACACTTTGCTGTATATACTAAGTTATCTAGGTGTGGTTGAATTGACAACTCAACTGCTAATACTCAAGAATATACTTTGGCTCCCCTTGTGTCGAATCAATAAATTTGGGTCGAATACTCTACCCTCGAAAGCTGTTGCGATCCCCTATACTTGTGGGTTATCAGTTGTCGCTTTATTCTATGCAATGCAATCACCCTATAATTGCTTTACTTTATCACTAAACGGTAGCAATAGTCGTAGAAGCAATAGTTGGCGAGACGACAACGATGCTACGATGGAGATCAAGGTGTCGCGCCGGTGACGATGGTGATCATGACGATTCTTTGGAGATGGAGATCAAAGGCACAAGATGATGATGGACATATCATATCACTTATATTGATTGCATGTGATGTTTATCTTTTATGCATCTTATTTTGCTTAGATCGACGGTAGCATTATGATACGTCTCCAACGTATCTATAATTTTTTATTGTTCCATGCTATTATATTACCCCTTTTTGGATGTTTATGGGATTTATTTTACACATTTATATCATTTTTGGAACTAACCTACTAACCGGAGGCCCAGCCCTTATTGCTGTTTTTTTTCCTATTTCAGTATTTCGAAGAAAAGGAATATCAAACGGAGTCCAAACGGAATGAAACCTTCGGGAGCGTTATTTTGGAATGAACGTGATCCGGAGAACTTGGAGTGCAAGTCAAGAAGCAAACGAGGCGGCCAGGAGATTGGAGGGCGCGCCCACCCCTCTTGGGCGCGCCCCCTGTCTCCTGGGCCCCTCGAGCGGCCACCGACGTACTTCTTCCTCCTCACTAGTAGAAAAGGGGGCAATGGTCCAGGCTGGGTCAGCCCATTAGTCCCGATTCAATCCAGAACCGGGACCAATGGGGGCATTGGACCCGGTTCGTGAGCCCCGGGGGCCGGCCGGGCCACGTGGGCCATTGGTCCCGGTTCGTCTGGACCTTTTGGTCCCGGTTGGTGGGACGAATCGGGACCAATGTGCCTTGCTCCTAGCCCACCACCATTGGTCCCTGTTGGTCGCCTGAACCGGGACCAAAGGCTACCCTTTAGTCCCGGTTCAAGCCACGAACCGGGACCAATTAGTTGCCTATATATACCCCGCGAGCAGAGCACTCTCACTGCTCTGTTTTTCATGGCATGCGAGGAGGGAGCTTTGTGGTGCTCTAGCTCACCTCCTATGCACACGAGGTGTTCGATGGAATGCACGAGCCACACTACTTAAGCTTTCTCCTCTCCAAGCTCCACCTCCAAGCTCCATTTTCCTCAATATTTGTCTACGTTTAGCGGTCCGTCACGTCCCGTCCCCGTCTTCACCGCCATCGATCGCCCGCGCCGATCTCGTCGCCGGCACCACCGTGGTGAGCCTCTTACTTGTATGTTTATATAGATACTTGTATAATTTTCTTACTTTTATTATTGCATCTTATATAGTGCAATGGTTTTGGTATCCGCCCCCGTCGGCCCTCGTCCTGTCTATGATTCAGATGTGGTATATATATTATCTTTTCATAACTATTGGTTCATTTATTGTTTATGACAATTATGCCGACCAACGTGACATAGATTTTATTTATCTAAGAGATTGTTGAACCGGAAATTCCAACCGACCCTATTGTCGAGAGGTTAAATTTAGTTGAAGAAGAAAACAATTTGTTGAAGGAAAAAAAAGAAAAATTGAGGAGGAGAAGATGATATTGGAGTTGCATGTTGCGGATGTCGTCGATGATCACAAGATCAAGATGGATGCAATGCGCTTGAAGATTAGAAAGATTAGAAAATATGCCATTCATACCGAGGCTTGGTATCATTATGCCGTTGGATCAGTTGTTACATTGGTTGCGATTATGATCACATTTGTTTTCGCATTGAAATGTTTTACATAGTTTCAGTGTATGGTTTAATTAATTTAGATGCTCTGCAGAGCTTTATGTTGTTAGATGAGAACTATGTATGTACTTTGGTTTTAGTGTGATGATGAACTTCTATTAATTTGGTTTTAGTGTTCTGTAATGATTTTTGACACACTTAATTATATATAATGCACGCAGATGAACCGGCAATGGATGTACGGTTCAAGACACACCTCCGAGTATATTAAGGGCGTGCATGATTTTCTCGAAGTGGGTGAGGCAAACAAGCAGAATGGTTTTATGTGTTGTCCATGCCCTATATGTGGGAATACGAAGTCTTACTCAGACCGGAAAATCCTCCACACCCACCTGCTTTACAAGGGTTTCATGCCACACTATAATGTTTGGACGAGGCACGGAGAAATAGGGGTTATGATGGAAGATGGCGAAGAAGAAGGGTACGATGACAACTATGTGCCCCCTGAATACGGTGATACTACTGAACATCAAGAGGAACCAGATGATCTGCACGATGATGCTGCAACGGGCGAAGCTGCTGAAGATCAAGAGAACCAGACGATGTGCCCGATGATGATGATCTCCGCCAGGTCATTGTCGATGCAAGGATGCAATGCGAAAGTCAAAAGAAGAAGCTGAAGTTCGATCGCATGTTAGAGGACCACAAAAAAGGGTTGTACCCCAATTGTGAAGATGGCAACACAAAGCTCGGTACCGTACTGGAATTGCTGCAGTGACGGCAAAGAATGCTGTGCCTGACAAAGGATTTGAGAAGCTACTGAAAATATTGAAGAAGAAGCTTCCAAAGGATAACGAATTGCCCGACAGTACATACGCAGCAAAGAAGGTCGTATGCCCTCTAGGATTGGAGGTGCGAAGATACATGCATGCCCTAATGATCTGCATCCTCTACGCGGTGCGTACAAGGATCTGAATGCATGCCCGGTATGCGGTGCATTACGATATAAGATCGACGAGATGACCACGGTGATGTTGACGGCGAGCCCCGGGAAGAGGGTTCTGCGAAGGTGATGTGGTATGCTCCTATAATTCCACGGTTGAAACGTCTGTTGGAAGCGGAGAGCATGCCAAGTTGATGCGATGGCACAGTGAGGACCATAAGAAAGACGGAAGTTGAGAGCACCACGACGGGTCGCAGATGGAGAAAAATCGAGAGAAATCTTGGGATGAGTTTGCAAGTGAGACAAGGAATGTATGGTTTGCTTTAAGCGCGGATGGCATTAATCCTTTCGGGGAGTAGAGCAGCAATCACAGCACCTGGCCCGTGACTCTATGTATGTATAACCTTCCTCCTTGGATGTGCATGAAGTGGAAGTTCATTATGATGCCAGTTCTCATCCAAGGCCCTAAGCAACCCGACAACGACATTGATGTGTACCTAAGGCCATTAGTTGAAGAACTTTTATAGCTGTGGAATGGAAACGATGTACGTACGTGGGATGAGCACAAACAGGAGAAATTTTACCTAAAGGCCTTGCTGTTCGTGACCATCAATGATTGGCCCGCTCTCAGTAACCTTTCAGGACAGACAAACAAGGGATACCACGCATGCACGCACTGTTTACTTGACACCGATAGTATATACCTGGCAAGCTGCAGGAAGAATGTGTACCTGGGCCATCGTCGATTTCTTCCGACCAACCATCAATGTCGAAAGAAAGGCAATCATTTCAAAGGCGAGGCAGATCACCGGAAGAAGCCCGCCATGCGTACCGGTGATCACGTACTTGCTATGGTCAATGATTTACACGTAATCTTTGGAAAGGGTCCCGACAGACTAGCTGTTCCGAGTGACGCTGGGGAACACCCACCCATGTGGAAGAAGAAATCTATATTTTGGGACCTACCCTACTAGAAAGACCTAGAGGTCCGCTCTTCGATCGACGTGATGCACGTGACGAAGAACCTTTGTGTGAACCTGCTAGGCTTCTTGGGCGTGTATGGGAAGACAAAAGATACAGCTGAGGCACGGGAGGACCTGCAACATTTGCACGAAAAAGACGGCATGCCTCCAAAGCAGTATGAAGGTCCTTGTCGGTGTCAAAACCGGCGGATCTCGGGTAGGGGGTCCCGAACTGTGCGTCTAGGAGGATGGTAACAGGAGACGGGGGACACGATGTTTTACCCAGGTTCGGGCCCTCTCGATGGAGGTAAAACCCTACGTCCTGCTTGATTAATATTGATGATATGGGTAGTACAAGAGTGGATCTACCACGAGATCAAGGAGGCTAAACCCTAAAGCTAGCCTATGGTATGATTGTTGTAATGTATGTTGTGTCCTACGGACTAAAGCCCTCCGGTTTACACAGAGTCGGTTACAATGGTAGGAGATCTACATATCCGTATTGCCAAGCTTGCCTTCCACGCCAAGGAAAGTCCCATCCGGACACGGGATGGAGTCTTCAATCTTGTATCTTCGTAGTCTTGGAGTCCGGCGGATGATGATAGTCCGCTGTCCGGACACCCCTAGTCCAGACTCCTCGGTAGCCCTCGAACCAGGCTTCAATGACGATAAGTCCGGGCGCAAGATAATGTTTGGCATTGCAAGGCGGGTTCCTCCCTTGAATAATCCAGAGAAGATCATGAACACCAGGATAGTGTTCGGCTCTGCAAAATAAATTCCACATTCCACCGTAGAGAGAATAAAATGCACACAAGTCCAATCTGCTGACGTATTACGCGGCATGACATCACGCCGCTACCAGGCTTTTACTTGAATCGTTTTTTATTATACCACATCAACACGTTTAGCGAAGCGGTTTCCTTGGCACGTCTTGTCGAAGCAGAGATCGTGTTCCCCTTATTCCGGGATTCTCATCAATACGTGTGTGGGTAACCCAACGTGCGTCTGCCGCCACGCCTCTATCGAAGGTGAATCGAGCGGTCACGGAGACGACTCTTGGTATTTTTCCCCTTTATAAGAGGACCAAGGCTCGTTCTTTTTCTTCAATCTTGCATCGAATCTCCTTCTCGCTCCTAGTTCCGACACCCAGAGCCTCAGATTCGAGCACTTCGGATTCTCAGCAATGTCCGGCTCCAACCTCCAGGGTCGGTGGATGCCCTCCTCCGTCACGGAGGAGGACGTGTTAAAACTGCGTGAGGCCAAGTACATCCACGAGATTTCAAGACAGGTTGCCGCCCAAGGGCAGGCCGTGCCCGCCCCCGAGCCTGGTGAGTTCGTTGTCTTCGTATCCCACCTCCGTCGGGGTTTAGGCTTCCCGACGGACCCCTTCGTGAGAGGGCTTATGTTCTTCTACGGGCTGGATTTTCACGACTTGGCTCCGGAGTCCATCCTCCATATCTCCGCATTCATTATCGTCTGCGAAGCCTTCCTCCGCGTCACTCCCCACTTCGGCCTGTCACTGAAGACCTTTAATGTGGAACCGAAGGCGATCGGGGCGTCAGCGAAGGCGGCGGGCGACCATAAGCAAAAGGCCGATGCCCGTGCCCGAGGGTTCCTTCAAGAGGAACTCGGACCGTGGCAGCAGGAGTGGTTCTATATTACCGCTCGAAGGGCGCAAGCGAAGCCGCCGCCTTCATTCCGCCGGGACCTCCACGCCGATCGATGTCGTGGGTCAACCAAGGGCTCAATTGGGGCCGTTCAAGGCGTGCCCTCATTGCAGGCCGGATTCGAGACCTCCAGCGAGGGAGATCAATCTGGTCGTGGTGATGCGAGTTATGCTAATCGGGCGTCTTCGCCTCGCAAACGCCGTCCTCTCCGTCTATGGGAGTTTAACCCGGAGGGACCTCGAATTCTCCAACACTTCATGAGTGTGACACCCGTGGAGATGTACAAGTTGTTCTTCGGACCGCAAGTAGCGTGTCCGGAATTGACCGAGGACGCAGGCCTAAGCTGCAATCGCCCGGATACTCAGGTAAATAGCTCCGAGTCCGGACGTTCTGTTTATCTGCTTTTCCAGAGTTCGCCTCCTGACCCATTAATCTTCACAGGAGTGGGTAGCGCGATCGAAGCTGATAAGGTATCCGGCTCCCCTCCCAGAGACCGCACTGGAGCCCGTGCTGGTCAGAATGTTGGAGGTCGCGCCCGTAGAAGGGAGCGATGGGGAAAATAGAGGAGCTATTATTTCGCCCAAAGGCGTCAAGAGGGGGAATCAAAACCCCGCCTTCGTGGGGAGAAGAGGACCGCCTCCGAAGATCCGGAGGCCAAAGCCCCTAAACGAGGGAAGAAATATTCACCGGGGGGTCCGGCGTCCGGGAAGAACCCGGACGTACAATCATCCCTAATGGACCAGCCCTCCAGCGAGCCGTGAGTAGGAAAAGGGGAGTTCATTAGTAAGAAAATACCTCCATTTGTGCTTCTTTGGATAACCGAAATTTTTATCCTGCAGTTCAGATCTGCAGCCTTCTCAGATGAGTTCGTCTTCGGGGGATCTTCTTCCGGAGATGATGGAGAGCGAAACGCCTCCATCTGCTGCGCCGTCAGATAGGGCAGACAAGCCTGAAGTATCGTCACGGAGGGTATCCCAGAGTCCGGAGGGGCCGAAGAGTTCGACGCCTACTAGTATCCGGCCGGGAGAACTAAAGAATCTGCTTGAGAGGGCGTCCATCTCAGAAGATCACCGTGCTTTGATGCATATGGTGATTGGAAGGATTTCATCCGCCGAGAGCAGATTGCGTAATGCCGCTAAGAGTTTGCTGGCGGGATTTGAGGTACGCAAGAATGACGCACCTTTTTTGACAGTTTTGCACATAAAAGTGCGCCCTGTATAGATAGTAGCCCCTGAGACTCGGTAGGTTGTCGAAAACGACAGCGTGCCGAGGATCAAAATTGCAAGTAATGAATGTCGCCATTCCTATGCAGGTGGCGGATAGTCCGAGGGCTTGCCGGACTAGTGAAGTTGCCGAGTTAATGCGGCAACTTGACGTGGCGGATGCGGACATCTCGCTTGTCAACTGGCGACTTGACGAGTCGCAAGGTAAGTGAGTTCTCCACAGTTGCTTTATTAAGGGGGTCAAAGCCCTCCTCTGACAAATTATATGCTGTGATACAGACGGTGCTGCTGCTGTGGAGAGCCTTCGGGCCGAACTTGCTCAAGCTAAGGAGCAAGCCCGAAGGAGTGACGCGGCTGCCTCGAGGGCGGCCGAGGAGTTGGAAGCCGAAAAGGCTGCACACTGCCTAAGCAGGGAAGAGATGGCCGAATTGGCCGTCAAATTAAAGGATGCTGCCGACCGCAATGAGGCTCTTGAAAAGGAGCGCTTATCAGAGCAGGAAGATCTGGGGAAGGCCACCGCCGAGGCCAAGGATGCCCGTTCTGCAATGCGGGCTATGAAGGAGGAGCTGCGCCAGGCCAGAGATATTGTGGCGGGCAAGCCTTTTCTGCTGCGTCGCCGGTTTACAGATCAAAAGTATGCTCAACTTGGCCTGCTGTGGGGTCCGGAGGATCCGTATATGGACTTAGCGGCAAGTGCGGCTGATGCCGTTGAGCACTTCCGGAGCCAGAAGGATCACACGACGGAAGAGCTATTTTGGTCTCAATTCCATAGTCTGGATCGTTCACTTCCGTTGACCGATCGGTTGGCCGAATGGGCCGAGCTAAATAGATTGTCCGGACTTGCCATGACTGACATCGTGGCTCATATCTGGCCAGAGAGGCCCAAGGCGACGAGCTATTTCGGCTTATTGCAGCAATTTCTTGGAGCGGTGCCGCATATTAAGGAGATGAAGCGGTCGGCCTGCATCGAAGGCGCGCGAATGCCTCTTGCCCGTGTGAAGACACATTGGACAGAGATGGATGCCACCGCTATTGCCACCCAGGGTTCGGATGAAAGCGGCTACCCGCCGAAAGCACTGTTTGGGGAAGTTATGCGCGTCGCTTCGTGTAATAGAGTCGCGATGCTCAAAAAATGACACGTTCAAATGAACGTTTTTAGCTTGTAAAATGATGATTATGCTATAACTGCTTTTTATACTTGTGCGTCCCAAGTAGTAAAATTTCTCCTATGCGGCCGTTTACGTATACATTTATATAACCTGAAAGATTGCAGTCTTCGGCTTCAGCCCCCACGCACAAGGTGCGGGGGTGTTCACAAAAATAGCGCGTTTTCACACTTAATCCGACGTCTTGGTCCTGTTAAGGAGGTGGTAGCGTAGCAAAGGAGGCAATCCGGACTATAATGCTTTATCACTTTCACTTAGACAGTGGAGTTCGAGGGTGGGGCTACGATATAGCCCCTTGGGGCACCGCACTTCTCCGAGTTCGGGGCGCGTGTGTGCCTGACCGGGAAATGGTCCTTCGTCAAAGCGGGGAATTCTAAACATTGCGGTGGTCGATCGAGTGGTTGACCAGTCTCTCGCTATATCATGATGATCGGTTTCGGCTTTCTCTCGAGGTGCTCGCCCAATTAACTGGGGCACAATCGCAGATAGTTCTCCGGTGCCGCGTTAGCGATGATCGGAGCGTAAGGCAGCAAAACACAGAGCGGGCAAACCCAACATTTGACCAAAGACATGGTTCGAGCTGATGCATATAATGCCTAACTCGAGACGCCGAACACTCCCTAAGGTGTTCGGTCTTTATAATAATGGGCAGAACAATGCCCTAAGCCCCTAGTGTCCAGGTACGGGCATGGTCCTCTGACGCGGCCGATGCCAAAACGTCAGGCTCTGCTTTGGTTATAGGAAGGAACCAAGGAAGAATAGCAACAAGAGACAGTAAAAAAGGTTTACGCAGGGTCTTAATCTGAAAAGAATCCTCGCAACGGGTCCCTACTGCACGTCTGCGCCTGTGTCTCCGTTGTGCCGTTATCCTAGACGGGTGTGCACGTTGTTCATCTGTAAAAAGAGAGGAACTTTAGTTTGAAAACGACTCGTGCAAAAAAGGTATGTGTGAAAGAAGAAATATAAATAAGTAAAGCGGGGTTCGTATGAACTCGCGGTTGTTTATCTTGTAGCGGCAGCAGAAGAAGGGTGTGCGGCTAGGGAGCCCCTAGCCTACTGATGCCAGACTAGTCCATCCGTGTCCGGGGTCTTTAAGTGACCCTCGCACTGAAATGATGCCTCGCGGACCAGGCATCTTGAGTGTAAGAGACGCGTAATGCGGTATGGCGTTGAAACGGACAAAAGCCTTTCGTCCCAAGAGTGCTTGATATCCACTTTTAAATGGGACGATATGAAAGATTAGTTTCTCGCGCCGAAAATTGTCCGGTGATCCGAACACAACTTCTAGTAATATGGAGCCTGTGGACTTAGCGTAAGGGCCTGGCGTCACTCCTTTGAAGGAAGTGCGGCTATGTTGATTTTTAGTAGGGTTTATCCCCAACTTGCGGATTGTGTTTGAATACAACAGGTTCAAGTCGTTGCCTCCGTCCATCAGGACTTTAGTAAATTGTAGTCCGTCGATTATGGGATCCAATATCAGGGCAGTCTGTCCTGCGTTTCGAACGCTTCTGGAATAATCCAGGTGGTCGAAAGTGATTGGTTGTGATATCCAATCTCTATGGTCTGCTGGATTGGACCGTGCGAGGCTCTTTTTAGAGGGTGCCGCACTATTTTTCCGTATTATCACATGAAGTGAGTTTACTGCTTTGACCTCTTGTGGGAAAGTCTTTTGCTTTCCGGTGCTCTGCTGGTGGGGTTTATCATCTTCGCTTGACGCGTCGAGCCCCTTGTGTTCGGCGTTTAGTCAGCCGGCCTGTTTGAAAACCCAACAATCTCGATGGGTATGGTTTGCAGGCCTTCCGGGGGTACTGTGGATTTGACATGTCCGACCCAAAATCTTATTTAAGTTGGATAACTCATCGCTGTCATCCTTAAGAGGCGGTGTTTTGTTGTTTGGCCGCGAGCTTTTGAATCCGGCGTTGACTGCCATGCTCTTTGGGCTTTTCTCTTTATTCCGGCGCTGCTCTTTTCTGCGCCGTGATTTTCCGTTTCCATCTCTTATCTCGGATGTACTTGGGTCGCTGGTGCTGCATCTTGCTAGCCAGCTATCCTCTCCCGCACAGAAGCGGGTCATGAGGCTTGTTAGCGTGGACATTGTCCTCGGTTTCTCTTGGCCGAGGTGTCTGGCAAGCCATTCGTCTCGGACATTGTGTTTAAAAGCTGCTAAGGCTTCGGCGTCCGGACAGTCGACTATTTGGTTCTTTTTGGTGAGGAACCTGTTCCAGAATTTGCGTGCTGACTCTCCGGGCTGTTGAGTTATATGACTTAGATCATCTGCATCCGGAGGGCGGACATAAGTCCCTTGAAAATTTGCTCTAAATGCGTCCTCGAGCTCTTCCCAACTTCCCACAGTGTTTTCTGGGAGGCTTTTAAGCCGATGACAGGCTGGCCCTTTGAGCTTGAGGGGTAGGTATTTTATGGCGTGGAGATCATCTCCTCCGCCATGTGTATATGTAGTATATAATCTTCTATCCGGACTCTGTGGTGCATTGTTCCATCGTAGGCCTCTATGTTTATGGGTTTAAATCCTGCTGGGAATTCATGGTCCAGCACCTCATTAGTGAAACATAGTGGGTGTCTGGCGCCCTGTATTTGGGTGTGCCATTATCTTGGACACTTAACGTGTTGCCTTGCTTCTGGGGCCTTCTTCTTTGGCCCGTAAATGGACCCAGCTAGGCCATCTGTCTTTCGAGTTCATTAGTCGGCTTATGTCTTGGCGCCGCTTTCAGAATTTGGCCTATCATCGGCCGTCTATCCAACCAGCGGCCTTTTCATGTTTTGTTGTGGGGCTCTAGGGCCTCCTCGTCAAATCTCGTAACGACTTGCGCGGGTAGCTCTTGGATTGGTGGCTATTGCCGTATTTATCTGCAGTTTTGAGCACCTTGCTCCACCTCATCCTGAGTGTGTCTTCCGCTGTTTTGAGCTTCCGTTTTTCCTTCTTCAAGCTTCTTGCAGTGTTGACGAGTCGTTTAGAAGGTTTTACTATCCGCGGCGTGTCCGCATGAGATCGTCCGGTTGTCGTTTTCGCCGAACTGGACTGATTATCTGACTCGTCCTATTCGGACGGTTGCTTATCTGCATGTTCTTCGTCCACTTGTGTGCCCTGCTGTATTGCGGGGTCCTTAGGAGCGTTGTTGTTGTCGAGGCAGGACTTAGGGCGGCGCCTGCGCCGCCGTTTAGGTTGTTTGGCGGCTGGGTTGTCTTCTGTCGCGGCCCGTTGGTCCTCGTTATCGCTCTCTTTTGGGGTATCCACCATATATATGTCATATGATGAGGTGGTTCTCCCGTGCCCTGTAGGCGCTGGTTCTTGTTCGTCTCCGGCGTCGTCGTCTATACCGTCGATGTCTTCGGAGTCATAGTCTAGCATGTCGGTTAGATCATCGACAGTGGCTACAAAGTGGGTGGTGGGTGGGCGCTGAATTTCTTCGTCGTCCGTATACCAACCATCCTGACCATAGTCTGGCCAGGGCTCTCCCGATAACGAGAGATGCTTTAGCGAATTTAAGATGTCGCTAAAGGGCGAGCATTGGAAGATGTCCGCGGCGGTGAATTCCATAACCGGCGCCCATTCCGATTCGATTGGTAGGGGCGTGGGAGGTCCGGAGTCTGGCAAGGAGTCCGGCACCTCGGAATCACGAGTTTCGCGAGGGACAAGATTAGTGTTCGGCTCCATCGCCGTGGAAGTTAAAGCCCCCGAGGCGGTGTCCACCCACCGATCCTCGATCTGGGTGATCGGCTCCGGACTAAGGGCCGAAGCGGATTCGTGTGCGGCCACCAAGGCACTGTTCGGTGGCAGAGCTAGATCATGCCCATTGTAACAATGCGGCGCGCTTGGCTGTGGCTCGAGCCCGTCGAAGATCAAGTCTCCGCGGACGTCGGCCGTGAAGTTTAGACTTCCGAATCTGACCTGACGGCCAGGGGCGTAGCTTTCGATCTGCTCCAGATGGCCAAGCGAATTAGCCTGCAGTGCGAAGCCGCCGAATACGAAGATCTGTCCAGGGAGGAAAGTCTCACCCAGGACAGCGTTGTTGGTTGAAGATGCCATCGAGCCAATCGGTGACGACATAGAGGAACTCTCAATGAAAGCACCAATGTTGGTGTCAAAACCGGCGGATCTCGGGTAGGGGGTCCCGAACTGTGCGTCTAGGCGGATGGTAACAGGAGACGGGGGACACGATGTTTTACCTGTGTTGGGCCCTCTCGATGGAGGTAAAACCCACGCCCTGCTTGATTAATATTGATGATATGGGTAGTACAAGAGTGGATCTACCACGAGATCAAGGAGGCTAAACCCTAAAGCTAGCCTATGGTATGATTGTTGTAATGTATGTTGTGTCCTACGGACTAAAGCCCTCCGGTTTACATAGACACCGGAGGAGGCTAGGGTTACACAGAGTCGGTTACAATGGTAGGAGATCTACATATCCGTATTGCCAAGCTTGCCTTCCACGCCAAGGAAAGTCCCATCCGGACACGGGATGGAGTCTTCAATCTTGTATCTTCGTAGTCTTGGAGTCCGGCGGATGATGATAGTCCGGCTGTCCGGACACCCCCTAGTCCAGGACTCCCTCAGTCCTGCCAGCTATTCTCTTACCAAAGAAGAGAAGGAAATCTTCTTTGAATGCCTGCTTAGTATGAAGGTCCCGACTGGCTTCTCGTCGAATATAAAAGGAATAATAAATATGGCAGAGAAAAAGTTTCAGAACCTAAAGTCTCATGACTGCCATGTGATTATGACGAAGCTGCTTCGCTTGCATTGAGGGGCTTCTACCGAAAACGCCCGATTAGCCATTGTGAAGCTATGTGCAATCCTCAATGCAATCTCGAGAAGGTGATCGATCCAAAAATCATACCAAGGCTAAGGAGTGATGTGGTGCAATGTCTTGTCGGTTTCGAGCTGGTGTTCCCACCATCCTTCTTCAATATCATGGCACGCGTCCTAGTTCATCTAGTTGACGAGATTGTCATTACGGGCCCGTATTTCTACACAATATGTACCCCTTTGAGAGGTTCATGGAGTCCTAAAGAAATATGTCCGTAATCGCACTAGGCCGAAGGAAGCATCTCCATGGGCCATCAAACAGAGGATGTCATCGGGTTTTGTGTTGACTTCATTCTTGGCCTTAAGAAGATAGGTCTCCCTCAATCGCGGTATGAGGAGAGGCTGACTGGAAAAGGCACGCTTGGAAGGGACTCAATAATATGCAGGGACGGATATTCTTGGTCTCAAGCACGCTACACAGTTCTACAGAACTCTACCTTGGTGACCCCGTATGTCGATGAACACAAGAACAGTCTGCGCTCCAAACACCCGGAGCAGTGCGACGACTAGATTACATGTGAACACATTAGGACTTTCAGCAGTTTGTTGGAAGCACGTCTCAAAGGTGACAACACTGTTTGTGATGAGCTGTACTTGTTGTCCAGGGGACCATCTTCGACTGTTACGATTTGGAAAGGATACGAGATAAATGGGAATACATTTTACACGATTGACCAAGATCAAAAGAGCACCAACCAAAACAGCGGTGTCCGCTTTGATGCAACAACCGAGAGGGGAAAGGACACATATTATGGTTACATAGTGGACATATGGGAACTTGGCTACGGACATGATTTTAAGGTCCCTTTGTTTAAGTGCAAATGGGTCAATCTGTCAGAGGCGGGTATGTAGATAGACAAGACGGAATGACAACAGTGGATCTGAAAAATCTTGGGTACACTGACGAACCGTTCTTCCTAGCCAATGATGTGGCACGGGTTATCTATGTGAAGGACATGTCTACCAGACCGAGAAAGAGAAAAGATAAGGAAGCGAATACATCATACGATGAGCCAAAGCGCCACATAGTTCTTTCGGGAAAAAGGGACATCGTGGGAGTGGAGGACAAGATGACATGTCGAAGATTATGAAAAGTTTCATGAAATTCCTCCTTCAAAGTCAAGGCTGACCCCAGACATCCCGATAAGCGATGAAGATTATCCATGGTTCTGACGTTAATAAGCAAATGACACAAGCGAAGAAAAAGTGAAGACTTTCTCCGTAACTATTATGATGATACCATGCCAACTTTGTAACCGATTTAGTATGATACCATTGTCCGTTTTGTATATGCACATGCTATGTGTGGGTCAATTTATGATACCATGCCAACTTTCAACTTTTTAGAGTTTATTTGAAATGCTTTAATGTCTTATGGTTCGCCCTCGTAATAATTAAAAATAGCAACAATAAGTATTTTGTTGTAAGTAGAAACAAAATAAAATAAGTAAAGCAAGAAAGAAAACAAAAAACAAAAAAGTGTTTTCAAATTTGAAAAGTAACGGCACTAACAGAAAGTTTATAATTTTAAGTAAAACTAAAAGCAAAAAGAATTAAAAATAAAGCAAAAAACAAAAGAAAATAAATAATGCAGAAAACAAAACAAAAAAAACAACAATAAGTATTTTGTTGTAAGTAGAAACAAAATAAAATAAATAAAGCAAGAAAGAAAACAAAAAAAGAAAAAAGTGTTTTCAAATTTGAGAAGTAATGGCACTAACAGAAAGTTTATAATTTTCCTAAAACTAAAAGCAAAAAGAATTAAAAAATAAAGCAAAAAAACAAAAGAAAATAAATAATGCAGAAAACAAAACAAAAAACAACAATAAGTATTTTGTTGTAAGTAAAAACAAAATAAAATAAATAAAGCAAGAAAGAAAACAAAAAAACAAAAAAAGTGTTTTCAAATTTGAAAAGTAATGGCACTAACAGAAAGTTTATAATTTTTCTAAAACTAAAAGCAAAAAGAATTAAAAAATAAAGCAAAAACAAAAGAAAAAAATTAATGCAGAAAACAAAACAAAAAAACTGGAAAAAATAAATAACAACAATAAGTAAGGAAAACAAAAAAATGCCTCCTACTGGGCCCCCACGGCCTGAATACGACTTGAAACCCTACTATGGGCCAGGATTCAGGCCCGCAGTAGGCCCAGAAGGCCCATCAGGCAAAGCAGTAGCAAGTAGGCCCGTAAGCCTGCAGTGGAGAGGAGCTCGAGAGGGGTGCGGCAGTGGGGCTTATACAACCACTGCGCGCCCCTCTCAACTAGCGAGGTGGGACTAAACTTTGGCCGCGACGCGGGTAGCATAGGGGCCTTTGGTCCCGGTTGGAGGCACCAACCGGGACCAAAGGGGGTACATTGGTACCGGTTCGTGGCCCCGACCGGTACCAATGCCCACCCTTTAGTCCCGGTTGGTGCCACCAACCGGGACCAAAGGTCGCCACTTCCGCCCTTTGGGCTGCTTTGAAAAGAGGCCTTTGCTTGGGCTGCTGAAAAGAGGCCTTTGGTCGGTTGGTGGCACCAACCGGGACTAGCAGATTAGTCGGTTGGAGCCACCAACCGGGACCAATGCTCCACTATATATCTGAGGACTTAGCAGTTTTCGCCAAAACCCATCTCTTTCTTCTCTCCCGATGCCTCTGCTCCTCGTCGCCGCCGCCGAGCCCTGCCTCGACGCCGTCGAGCTGGTCCAACTTCATGTCGCCGCCCGCCGAGCCACTGCCCCGACACCATTGTCGCCGCCACGCGCCACCGCCGTTCACCGACCCGTCGCCCTGTATCGCCCTTCCCGACCCATCACGTCATCACTGCCGCCTTCCCTTCCCGTCGCCGTGCGCACAAGACCGCCCTTCCCCAACCCGTCGCCGTCGCCCGACCACACCCGCCGCCTTGGTCTGGCATGGCGCCTTTCCTCTTTTTTTATATGCAAAAATTTATATATGCAAAATTTATACATATATGCAAGTATATATGTATTTTTTTGCATTTTTGTGTATATGTGTTTGTATGTGTATATATGTGTACATTTTCATAGTATATTTTTTCATAAGTGTATTTTTTGTTCATTGCATTTTTCATATATATAATGTATATATGTATGTGGTAGCTATATATATGATGAATGGATGTGGCTATATATGTATGTATGAATATAATGTTCATAGCATTTTTTTTGTTTATTTATGTTTTTCCATATATGTATTAATTTTATATTTAGGTTGTTAGTAGATATCGATTTTAGGTTAGTGCATTTTAGGTTAGTGTAGAGGAGAAAGTAAAATAAGGAAAACGAAGAAAAGAGGAAGAAGAAGAAGAAAAAGAATGAGAGGAAAAAGGAAAATAAGAAGAGGAAGAAAGGATAAAAAGAAGAGAGGAAGAAGAGGATAAATAAATAAGAAGAGGAAAAAAGAAGAGGAGAAGAATAAAGGAATAGAGGAGAAGAAGAAAAAATAGAAGAAAAAAAATTCTATTTTTTCTTCTTCTCCTCTTTTTATTTTCTTCTTTCTTCCTCTTCAGGAGTTCCATTTGAGGAGTTCTTCGCGTTCTTCAATCAAAAGGCCCTCGATAAATTAATGGTCTTTTGCTACTGCCTGTAAGTACTATTTCTGTCATTAAGTCTCTATATATAGCTCGGCTCTTTCATTGCATGTATTTATAATTAATTATCCTCAATATATTATGCAGATTGAAGATCGTCGAGTGCAAAAAACAAGAAATTTATGATATTGGGTTCATTAACACAAATATCATAGATGTATTTCTGGTTGAAAAGAACGTCGAAGAGGCCGAGGACAACTTGCTACAATCGTTGATCAAAAATCAAAACAAAGATACCATACTCTTTCCTTACAACGGCCCGTGAGTGTTACTGTCTTGTGCATATTTGGTTTCCCTTATTACTCGAGCGAGGTTATAGTAATGTAATTGATGAGTTATGCATGCGTGCGCAGGTACCACTATATTCTTCTGCAGATTAAGCTTGAGCGTGGACTAGTAACCGTCTTAGACTCGAGACGGAAAGATCCCGAAACCTATGAGGACATGACTGAAATGCTCAGCAAGTAAGTTCAATCGTTCATTATCGCACCATATCGGCAACTTTTTGTCCGTTTCCTGATATCTCAAGTAATAATAATTATTTTCTTTGTCTTGTAGGGTTTGGAAACATTTCACAGCAGAAGCTCCGGGACTGCCGAAGGAGCTGCGATATACATACCCGAAAGTAAGTACTACTGGCTAGCTAGTTGCGCGCATCTCCCGTTGATTCTATAGCTATACTTTCATCAATGCCATTTATAGTGCTTCATTATCAGTTTGATTGACCTCTATTTCTCGTAAAGTGCTTGTGGCAGGAGGAAGGGAATGATTTCTGTAGATACTACGTGTGCGAGTTCATCCACACCGCGACTTTGAAAAACAAGCGGGGCTACTCTAGAAGACAATATGAACTGCGTAAGCAATAATATTCACAATTTCATTTTATTACACCATCAATTCTGTTGAGTTTCATTCATATATATGTATTAATTAACCCCCTTCTTCAAATTAGACGTGGCAGATGCGGGATGAACTCCTAGAACCAGATCGCATGAAAGCAATTCAAGAGGAATTGGTGGGATTCTTTCTTGAACATGTCATCAGTAAAGACGGAGAATACCATGTGGAAATTGATTTCAAATGCTAGGGGTTTGTAATTAAGAGATCTTATACATATTTTACATGTATGTAGCCAGTAGCGTCGGATACATGATACGAAAACTTGTTGTTCGACCAATCTCTCGGAGAAGGAGAGGTCGATCGATCACTTCTCTCGGTATGCATGACGAACTTCTGTACTGAATGGTTCTCTCGATCACTTATGTATATATAGTATGTAGTGTCGACCAAGCACGGACATAAGAGAGGACACTTCTCTCTATTAATTAGCTAGCTAACACAATATATGAAACACCTAAATTAACCCCCCAAAACCCCCAACCCCACTCCTTTCAAAAAAAACAAAAACCCCAGCCACTGGAATGCAGACGCGTGGATGCCTTTTGGTCCTGGTTGGAGCCACCAACCGGGACCAAAGGCCCCTCGACAGGCTCGGCGCCGCGAGGGCCACGTGGAGGCACATTGGTCCCGGTTCGTGTTTGAACCGGGACTAATGGGTGGAGGTATTAGTAACGACCCATTAGTCCCGGTTCATGAACCGGGACTAAAGGCCCTTACGAACCGGGACTTATCGGTGTTTTTCTACTAGTGCCTATATATACCTACGTACCATGAAAACAACTAGGGAGCCAACAAAAACCATTTCCACCGCCGTAACCTGCTGTATCCACGAGATCCCATCTTGGAGCCACGCCGGCGCTCCGCTGGAGGGGGAATCGACCACGGAGGGCTTCTACATCAACACCATAGCCCCTCTGATGAGTTGTGAGTAGTTTAGCACAGACCTTCGGGTCCATAGTTATTAGCTAGATGGCTTCTTCTCTCTTTTTGGATCTCAATACAATGTCCCCCCCTCTCTTGTGGAGATCTATTCGATGTAAACTCTTTTTGCGGTGTGTTTGTCGAGATCCGATGAATTGTGGGTTTATGATCAAGTTTATCTATGAGAAATATTTGAATCTCCTCTGAATTCTTTTATGTATGATTGAGTTATATTTGCAAGTCTCTTCGAATTATCAGTTTGGTTGGCCTACTAGATTGATCTTTCTTGCCATGGGAGAAGTGCTTAGCTTTGGGTTCAATCTTGCGGTGTCCTTACCCAGTGACAGAAAGGGTTGCAAGGCACGTATTGTATTGTTGCCATCGAGGATAAAAAGATGGGGTTTATATCATATTGCTTGAGTTTATACCTCTACATCATGTCACCTTTCTTAATGCATTACTCTGTTCTTATGAACTTAATACTCTAGATGCATGCTGGATAGCGGTCGATGTGTGGAGTAATACTAGTAGATGCAGGCAGGAGTCGGTCTACTTGTCACGGACGTGATGCCTATATACATGATCATGCCTAGATAATCTCATAATTATTCGCTTTTCTATCAATTGCTCGACAGTAATTTGTTCACCCACCGTAATACTTATGCTATCTTGAGAGAAGCCACTAGCGAAACCTATGGCCCCCGGGTCTATCTTTTATCATATAAGCTTTCAATCTACTTTTATTTGCATCTTTACTTTTTCCATCTATAATATAAAATACCAAAAATATATTTATCTGTATCAGATCTCACTTTCGCAAGTGGCCGTAAAGGGATTGACAACCCCTTTATTGCGTTGGTTGCGAGTTCTTTGTTTGTTTGTGTAGGTGCGTGGGACTTTTGAGGAGCCTCCTACTGGATTGATACCTTGGTTCTCAAAAGCTGAGGGAAATACTTACGCTACTATTGCCGCATCACCCTTTCCTCTTCAAGGAAAACCAACGCACGCTCAAGACGTAGCAAGAAGGATTTCTGGCGCCGTTGCCGGGGAGGTCTTCGCTCAAGTCAAGACGTACCAAGTACCCATCACAAACTCATCTCCCTCTCATTTACATTATTTGCCATTTGCCTCTCGTTTTCCTCTCCCCCACTTCACCCTTGCTGTTTTATTTGCACTCTCTTTCCCAATCTTATCCTCTCTTTTTTGCTTGCCTTTTTCTGTTTGCTTGTGTGTTGGATTACTTGTTGCCATGGCACAAGAAAATACCAAATTGTGTGATTTCTCCAATACCAATAATAATGATTTCCTTAGTACTCCGATTGCTCCTTTTAATGATGTTGAGTCTTGTGAAATCAATACTGCTTTGCTGAATCTTGTTATGAAAGATCAATTTGTCGGCCTTCCTAGTGAAGATGCCGCTACTCCTCTAAACAACTTTGTTGATTTGTGTGATATGCAAAAGAAGAAAGATACAAATAATGATATTGTTAAATTGAAGTTATTTCCATTTTCACTTAGAGATCGTGCTAAATTTTGGTTTTCGTCTTTACCTAAAAATAGTATTGATTCTTGGAACAAGTGCAAAGATGCTTTTATCTCTAAGTATTTTCCTCCCGCTAAGATTATCACTCTTAGGAACGATATTATGAATTTTAAACAACTTGATCATGAGCATGTTTCCCAATCATGGGAAAGAACGAAATTGATGATTCGCAATTGCCCTACTCATGGTTTGAATTTATGGATGATCATAGAAAAATTTTATGCCGGTTTGAACTTTGCTTCTAGAAACCTTTTAGATTCGGCCGCGGGAGGCACGTTTATGGAAATCACGTTAGGCGATGCTACAAAACTTCTTGATAATATTATGGCTAATTATTCTCAATGGCACGCCGAAAGATCTTCTAGTAAAAAAGTGGATGCTATAGAAGAAATCAATGTTTTGAGTGGAAAGATGGATGAACTTATGAAGTTGTTTGCTGCTAAAAATACTCCTCTTGTTCCCAATGATATGCCTTTGTCTGCTTTGATTGAGAATAATAATGAATCTATGGATGTGAATTTTGTTGGTAGGAATAGTTTTGGTAACAATGCTTATAGAGGAAACTTTAATTCTAGACCGTTCCCTAGTAATTCCTCTAATAATTATGGAAATTCCTACAATAATTCTTATGGTAATTTTAATAAGATGCCCTCTGATTTTGAGAATACTATGAAAGAATTTATGATTTCTCAAAAGAATTTTATTGCTTTGCTTGAAGAAAAATTGCTCAAAGTTGATGATTTGGCTAGGAACATTGATAGACTTTCGCTTGATGTTGACTCTCTTAAACTTATATCTTCTCGTCCTAAGCATGATATCAATGAGTCTCTCAAAGCAATGAGAATTTCCATTGATGAGTGCAAGGAAAGAACCGCTAGATTGCATGCTAAGAAAGATTGCTTTGTAATGGCGTGTTCTTCTAGTTTCAATGAAAATAATGATGAAGATATTAAAGTTATTGATGTGTCTCCTATTAGATCTTTGTTTTTCAATATGAATCTTGATAATAATGGGACTGGAGATGAGTCAACTTTAGTTAGAAGGTGTCCCAAGAATTCAGAGTTTTTAGATCTTGATGCTAAATTTGGTAAAAGTGGGATTGGAGAGGTCATGACTTAAAATAGCATAGAACCCACTATCTCGGATTTCAAGGAATTTGATTATGATAATTGTTCTTTATAAGGTTGTATTTCCTTGTTGCAATCCGTTGTTAATTCTCCACATGCTTATAGTCAAAATAAAGCTTTTACCAAACATATTGTTGATGCCTTGATGCAATCCTATGATGAAAAACTTAATTTGGAAGTTTCTATACCTAGAAAACTTAATGATGAGTGGGAACCTACTATAAAGATTATAATTAAAGATCATGAGTGTTATGCTTTGTGTGATTTGGGTGCTAGTGTTTCCACGCTTCCGAAAACTTTATGTGATATTCTAGGTTTCCATGATCTTGATGATTGCTCTTTAAATTTGCACCTTGCGGATTCCACCATTAAAAAGCCAATGGGAAGGATCAATGATGTTCTCATTTTTGCAAATAGAAATTTGGTGCCCGTAGATTTTATCGTTCTTGATATAGATTGCAATCTTTCTTGTCCTACTATTCTTAGTAGACCTTTCCTTAGAATGATTGGTGCGATTATTGATATGAAGGATGGGAATATTAGATTCCAATTTCCATTAAGGAAAGGCATGGAGCACTTTCCAAGAAAGAAAGTCAAATTACCTTATGAATCTATCATGTGAGCTACTTATGAATTGAGTGCCAAAGACGGCACTACTTAGATCTATCTTCGCTTTTATGCCTAGCTAGGGGCGTTAAACGATAGCGCTAGTTGGGAGGCAACCCAATTTTATTTGTGTTTTTGTTTTTGTTCCTGTTTAGTAATAAATTTTGCATCTACCTTCTTTTTAGATGTGTTTTTATCTTTTAATTAGTGTTTGTGCCAAGTAGAACCTATAGGATAACCTATGATGATAGTTGATTTGATTCTGCTGAAAAACAGAAACTTTGCGCGCATGAAATTAGTTTTGTTAAATCACATAAATGTGCTTTTGCGTTGATTCTTTTTTCTGCCAATCAACAGAAACATTGTCCAGGACTTCCTATTTTGGTAGGAATTTTAGAGTTCCATAAGTTTGTGTTAGTTACAGATTGCTACAGACTGTTCTGTTTTTGACAGATTCTGTTTTTCGTGTGTTGTTTGCTTATTTTGATGCATCTATGGCTAGTATTAAGTGGTATAAACCATAGAGAACTTGGAATACAGTAGGTTTAACAACAAAATAAATAAATAATGAGTTCATTGCAGTACCTTATGTGGTGGTTTTGTTTTCTTCCACTAACGGAGCTTATAAGATATCCTGTTGAGTTTTGTGTTGTGAAGTTTTCAAGTTTTGGGTAAAGCTTTGATGGACTATGGAATAAGGAGTGGAAAGAGCCTAATCTTGAGGATTCCAAGGCACCCCAAGATATTCAAGAATAGCCAAAAGCCTAAGCTTGGGGAAGCCCCCGGAAGGCATCCCCTCTTTCGTCTTCGTTCATTGGTAACTTTACTTGGAGCTATATTTTTATTCGCCACATGATATGTGTTTTGCTTGGAGCGTCGTGTATTATATTAGTCTTTGCTTTTAGTTTACCACAATCATCCTTGCTTTACACACCTTTTGGGAGAAGCCCACTTGATTAGAATTTGCTAGAATACTCTATGTGCTTCACTTATATCTTTTGAGCTTGATAGTTTTTGCTCTAGTGCTTCACTTATATCTTTTAGAGCACGGCGGTGGCTTAATTTTGTAGAAATTGCTAGTCTCTCATGCTTCACTTATATTATTTTGAGAGTATTTTAGAACAGCATGGTATTTGCTATGGTTATAAAATTGGTCCTAGAGTGGTAGGCATCCAAGTTGGGTATAACAAAAACTATCATAGGAAGTGAATTGGATGTTGTGATCAATTTGATGCTTGATAATTGTTTTGAGATATAGAGGTAGTAATGTTAGAGTTATGCTAGTGGGTAATTATGAAATTGAGAAATACTTGTGTTGAAGTTGGCAAGTCCCGTAGCATGCACGCATGGTAAAAGTTGTGTGACAAATTTGTTGCATGAGGTGCTCTTTTAATTGCCTTCCTTATGAGTGGAGGTCGGGATTGCACGATGGTTAACTCCTACCAACCCTTCCCCTAGGAGCATGCATAGTAGTACTTTGCTTCGAGGGCAAGTAGACTTTTGCAATAAGTATATGAGTTCTTTATGACTAATGTGAGTCCATGGATATACGCACACTCATCCTTCCACTTTGCTAGCCTCTATTATACCGCGCAACTTTCGCCAGTATCATGCACCTATTATTTACCTTCCTCAAAATAGCCACCATACCTACCTATTATGGCATTTCCATAGCCATTCCGAGATATATTGCCATGCAACTTTCAATCGTTCCGTTTATTATGACACACTTCATCATTGTCATATTGCTCTTTGCATGATCATGTAGTTGACATCGTAATTGTAGCAAGGCCACTTTCATAATTTTCATACATGTCGCTCTTGATTCATTGGATATCTCGGTACCCCACCGGAGGCATTCATATAGAGTCATATCTTGTTCTAGTTTTGAGTTGTAAATCAATAAAAGTGTGATGATCTTCATTATTAGAGCATTGTCCCACTGAGGAAAGGATGATGAAGACTATGATTCCCCCACAAGTCGGGATGAGACTTCGGACTTTAAAAAGAAAAAAAAGAAAGGAAAAAAAGAGAGAAAGGCCAAAGAAAATAAATAAGAGAAAGGCCAAAGAAAAAAAAGAAAGAAAGAAAGAAAAAGAAAAGAAAAAAAAAGAAAAAAAATGAGAGAAAAAGAGAGAAGGGACAATGCTACTATCTCTTTTTTCACACTTGTGCTTCAAAGTAGCACCATGATCTTCATGATAGAGAGTATCCTATGTTGTCACTTTCATATACTGAATGGGAATTTTTCATTATAGAACTTGGCTTGTATATTCCAATGATGGGCTTCCTCAAAATGCCCTACGTCTTTGTGAGCAAGCAAGTTGGATGCACACCCACTTAGTTTCTTTTATTGAGCTTTCATATATTTATAGCTTTAGTGCATCCGTTGCATGGCAATCCCTACTTACTCACATTGATATCTATTGATGGGCATCTCCATAGCCCATTAATATGCCTAGTTGATGTGAGACTATCTTCTCCCTTTTTTGTCCTCACAACCACCACCATATAACACCGTAGTGCTATGTCCATGGCTTGCGCTCATGTACTGCATAAGAGTTGAAAAAGCTGAAGCGTGTTAAAAAGTATGAACCAATTGCTTGGCTGAAACCGAGGTTGTGCATGATGGGAGTATTTTGTGTAATGAAAATGAAGCATGGCCTAACTATATGACTTTGTAGGGATAAGCTTTCTTTGGCTATGCTATTTTGATAGGACATGATTATTTGTTAGTATGCTTCGAAGCATTATTATTTTTATGTTTTATAAGCTTTTATCTGGAATCATTTGGATCTGAACATTCATGCCACAATAAAGAAAATTACATTGAGAATTATGCTAAGTAGCATTCCACATAAAAAAATCTGTTTTTATCATTTACCTACTCGAGGACGAGCAGGAATTAAGCTTGGGGATGCTTGATACATCTCCAACGTATCTATAATTTTTGATTGTTCCATGCTATTATATTACCCCTTTTTGGATGTTTATGGGCTTTATTTTACACATTTATATCATTTTTGGGACTAACCTACTAACCAGAGGCCCAGCCCGTATTGCTTTTTTTTTGCCTATTTCAGTATTTCGAAGAAAAGGAATAGCAAACGGATTCCAAACAAAATGAAACATTCGGGAGCGTGATTTTTGGAACGAACGTGATTTGGAGAACTTGGAGTGCAAGTCAAGAAGCAAACGAGGCGGCCAGGAGAGAGGAGGGTGCACCCACCCCTCCTGGGCGCGCCCCCTATCTCCTGGGCCCCTCGAGCGGCCACCGACATACTTCTTCCTCCTATATATACCTACGTACCCCGAAAACATCCAGGGAGCCAACGAAAAACAATTACCACCGTTGTAACCTTATATATCCGCGAGATCCCATCTTGGAGCCTTCGCTGGCGCTCCGCCGGAGGGAGAATCGACCATGGAGGGCTTCTACATCAACACCATAGCCCCTCCGATGAGTTGTGAGTAGTTTACCACAGACTTCGGGTCCATAGTTGTTAGCTAGATGGCTTCTTATCTCTTTTTGGATCTCAATACAATGTTCTCCCCCTCTCTTGTGGAGATCTATTCGATGTGAACTCTTTTTGCGGTGTGTTTGTCGAGATCCGATGAATTGTGGGTTTATGATCAAGTTTATCTATGAGAAATATTTGAATCTCCTCTGAATTCTTTTATGTATGATTGAGTTATCTTTGCAAGTCTCTTCGAATTATCAGTTTGGTTTGGCCTACTAGAATGATCTTTCTTGCCATGGGAGAAGTGCTTAGCTTTGGGTTCAATCTTGCGGTGTCCTTACCAAGTGACAGAAAGGGTTGCAAGGCACGTATTGTATTGTTGCAATCGAGGATAAAAAGATGGGGTTTATATCATATTGCTTGAGTTTATCCCTCTACATCATGTCATCTTTCTTAATGCGTTACTCTGTTCTTATGAACTTAATACTCTAGATGCATGCTGGATAGCGGTCGATGTGTGTAGTAATAGTAGTAGATGCAGGCAGAAGTCGGTCTACTTGTCACGGACGTGATGCCTATATACATGATCATGCCTAGATAATCTGATAATTATTTGCTTTTCTATCAATTGCTCTACAGTAATTTGTTCACCGCCGTAATACTTATGCTATCTTGAGAGAAGCCACTAGTGAAACCTATGGCCCCCGAGTCTATCTTTTATCATATAAGCTTTCAATCTACTTTTATTTGCATCTTTACTTTTTGCATCTATAATATAAAATACCAGAAATATATTTATCTTATCATATTATCTCTACCAGATCTCACTTTCGCAAGTGGTTGTGAAGGGATTGACAACCCCTTTATTGCGTTGTTTGCGAGTTCTTTGTTTGTTTGTGTAGGTGCGTGGGACTTTTGAGGAGCCTCCTACTGGATTGATACCTTGGTTCTCAAAAATTGAGGGAAATACTTACGCTACTATTGCTGCATCACCCTTTCCTCTTCAAGGAAAACCAACGCAAGCTCAAGACGTAGCACATTATAAGATGATCTCTCACTGAATTTCAAGGTATAAGTGTTCTCCCTGAGTATGCACCGTTGCGAAAGTTCTTCGTGCCGAGACACCACGTGATGAACAGGTGTGATAAGCTCTACGTTCAAATACAACAGGTGTAAGACAGTTTTGCACACGTAGAATACTCATGTTAAACTTGATGAGCCTAGCATATGCAGATATGGCCTCGGAACACTGAGACCGAAAGGTCGACCGTGAATCATATAGTACATATGATCAACATAGTGATGTTCACCATTGAAAACTACTCCATCTCACGTGATGATCGGACATGGTTTAGTTGATTTGGATCACATGATCACTTAGATGATTAGAGAGATGTCTATGTAAGTGGAAGTTATTAAGTAATATGATTAAATGAACTTTAATTTATCATGAACTTTGTACATGATAGTATTTTGCTTATCTATGTTTGTTGTAGATACATGGCTTGTGCTGTTGTTCCGTTGAATTTTAATGCGTTCCTTGAGAAAGCAAAGTTGAAAGATGATGGTAGCAATTACACGGACTAGGTCCGTAACTTGAGGATTATCCTCATTGCTGCACAGAAGAGTTACATCCTGGAAGCACCGCTAGGTGCCATTGTTGGGGAACGTAGTATTTCAAAAAAATTCCTACGCACACGCAAGATCATGGTGATGCATAGCAATGAGAGGGGAGATTGTTGTCTACGTACCCTCGTAGACCGAAGCGGAAGCGATCACAACGTAGAGGAAGTAGTCGTCCGTTCTCCTCGCGATCCGACCGATCCCGGCGCCGTTACTCCGGCGCCCCCGAGTTCTTGACACACGTACAGCTCGATGACGCTCCTCGGGCTCCAATCCAGTAGAGCTTCGGAGAGGGAGAGTTTCGTCAGCACGACGGTGTGGTGACGATCTTGATGTTCTACTGGCGCAGGGCTTCGCCTAAGCTTTGCAACGATATGACCGAGGTGGAATATGGTGGAGGGGGGCACCGCACACGGCTAAGGAACGATCCGTAGATCAACTTGTGTGTTTAGAGGTGTCCCCTGCCTCCATATATAAAGGAGCCAAGGGGGGAGGAGGCGCCGGCCAGGGAGAGGTGGCGCAGGAGGAGTCCTACTCCTACCGGGAGTAGGACTCCCCTCCAATCCTATTCCAACTAGGAATCCCCAAAGGGGGAAAGAGGAGAAGGGTGGCCGGCCACCTCTCCTAGTCCTAATAGGACTAGGGGAAGGGGGGGGCGCGCAGCCCTGGTGGGCAGCCCTTTCACCTTTCCAATAAGGCCCATGAAGGCCCATATGGCTCCCGGGGGGTTCCGGTAACCCTCCCGGTAACCCGGTAAAATCCCGATTTCACCCGGAACACTTCCGATGTCCAAACATAGGCTTCCAATATATCAATCTTTATGTCTCGACCATTTCGAGACTCCTCGTCATGTCCGTGATCACATCCGGGCCTCCGAACTCCTTCGGTACATCAAAATACATAAACTCATAATATAACCGTCATCGAAACCTTAAGCGTGCGGACCCTACGGTTCGAGAACAATGTAGACATGACCGAGACATGTCTCCAGTCAATAACCAATAGCGGGACCTGGATGCCCATATTGGCTCCTACATATTCTACGAAGATCTTTATCGGTCAGACCGCATAACAACATACGTTGTTCCCTTTGTCATCGGTATGTTACTTGCCCGAGATTCGATCGTCGGTATCCAATACCTAGTTCAATCACGTTACTGGCAAGTCCCTTTACTCGTTCCGTAATACATCATCTCACAGCTAACTCATTAGTTGTAATGCTTGCAAGGCTTCAGTGATGTGTATTACCGAGAGGGCCCAGAGATACCTCTCCGACAATCGGAGTGACAAATCCTAATCTCGAAATACGCCAACCCAACATCTGCCTTTGGAGACACCTGTAGTACTCCTTTATAATCACCCGATTCGTTGTGACGTTTGGTAGTACCAAAGTGTTCCTCCGTAAGCGGAGTTGCATAATCTCATAGTTACAGGAACATGTATATGTCATGGATAAAAGCAGTAGCAACATACTAAACGATCGTGTGCTAAGCTAATGGAATGGGTCATGTCAATCAGATCATTCAACTAATGATGTGACCTTGTTAATCAAATAACAACTCTGTTTTCATGGTTAGGAAACATAACCATCTTTGATTAACAAGCTAGTCTAGTAGAGGCATACTAGTGACATACTGTTTGTCTATGCATTCACACATGTATCATGTTTCCGGTTAATACAATTCTAGCATGAATGATAAACATTTATCATGAAATAAGGAAATAAATAATAACTTTATTATTGCCTCTAGGGCATATTTCCTTCAGTCTCCCACTTGCACTAGAGTCAATAATCTAGATCACATCACCATGTGATTAACATCGATAGTTCACATCATCGTGTGATTAACACCCATAGTTCACATCGCCATGTGACCAACTCCCAAAGGGTTTACTAGATTCAGTAATCTAGTTCACATCGCTATGTGATTAACTCCCAAAGAGTACTAAGGTGTGATCATGTTTTGCTTGTGAGAGAATCTTAGTCAGCGGGTCTATCATATTTAGAGCCGTATGTATTTTGCAAATATTCTATGTCTACAATGCTCTGCACGGAGCTACTCTAGCTAATTGCTCCCACTTTCAATATGTATCCAGATTAAGACTTAGAGTCATCCAGATCGGTATCAAAACTTGCATCGACGTAACCCTTTACGACGAACCTTTTGTCACTTCCATAATCGAGAAACATATCCTTATTCCACTAAGGATAATTTTGACCGTTGTCAAGTGATCTACTCCTAGATCACTATTGTACTCCCTTGCCAAACTCAGTGCAGGGTATACAATAGATCTGGTACACAGCATGGCATACTTTATAGAACCTATGGCCAAGGCATAGGGAATGACTTTCATTCTCTTTCTATCTTCTGCCGTGGTCGGGTTTTGGGTCTTACTCAATTTCACACCTTGTAACACAGGCAAGAACTCTTTCTTTGACTATTCCATTTTGAACTACTTCAAAATCTTGTCAAGGTATGTACTCATTGAAAAAACTTATCAAGCGTCTTGATCTATCTCTATAGATCTTGATGCTTAATATGTAAGCAGCTTTACCGAGGTCTTTCTTTGAAAAACTCCTTTTCAACACTCCTTTATGCTTTGCAGAATAATTCTACATTATTTCCGATCAACAATATGTCATTCATATATACTTATCAGAAATGCTGTAGTGCTCCCACTCACTTTCTTGTAAATACAGGCTTCACTGCAAGTCTGTATAAACTATATGCTTTGATCAACTCATCAAAGCATATATTCCAACTCCGAGATGCTTGCACCAGTCCAAAGATGGATCGCTGGAGTTTGCACACTTTGTTAGCTCCTTTAGGATCGACAAAACCTCTTAGTTGCATCACATACAACTCTTCTTAAATAACTCCATTAAGGAATGCAGTTTTGTTTATCCATTTGCCAGATTTCATAAAATGTGGCAATTGCTAACATGATTCGGACAGACTTTTAAGCATCGATACGAGTGAGAAAATCTCATTGTATTCAACATGTTGAACTTTGTCAAAAACCTTTTTCGACAAGTCTAGCTTTGTAGATAGTAATACTACTATCAATGTTCGTCTTCCTCTTGAAGATCCATTTATTTTCTATGGTTTGCCGATCATCGGGCAAATCCATCAAAGTCCATACTTTGTTCTCATATATGGATCATATCTCAGATTTCATGGCCTCAAACCATTTTGCGGAATCTGGGCTCATCATCGCTTCCTCATAGTTCGTAGGTTTGTCATGGTCAAGTAACACGACCTCAAGAACAGGATTACCGTACCACTATGGTGCGGATCTCACTCTATTTTACCTACGAAGTTTGGTAGTAACTTGATCTGAAGTTACATGATCATCATCATTAGCTTCCTCACTAATTGGTATAGTAGTCACAAGAACAGATTTCTGTGATGAACTACTTTCCAATAAGGGAACAGGTACAGTTACCTCATCAAGTTCTACTTTCCTCCCACTCACTTCTTTCGAGAGAAACTCCTTCTCTAGAAAGGATCCATCTTAAGCAACGAATATCTTGCCTTCGGATCTGTGATAGAAGGTGTACCCAACAATTTCCTTTGGGTATTCTATGAAGACGCACTTCTCCGATTTGGGTTCCAGCTTATCAGGATGAAACTTTTTCACATAAGCATCGCAACTCCAAACTTTTAAGAAAGCGACAACTTGGGTTTCTTGCTAAACCACAGTTCATATAGTGTCGTCTCAGCGGTTTAGATGGTGCCCAATTTAATGTGAATGCAGCTGTCTCTAATGCATGATCCCAAAACGATATTGGTAAATCAGTAAGAAACATCATAGATTGCACTATATCCAATAAAGTGCGGTTACGATGTTTGGACACACCATAACATTGTGGTGTTCCAGGTGGCATGAGCTGTGAAACTATTCCACATTGTTTTAATTGAAGACCAAACTCGTAACTCAAATATTCGTCTCCGCGATCAGATCGCAGAAACTTTATTTTCTTGTTATGATGATTTTTCCACTTCACTCTGAAATTCTTTGAACCTTTCAAGTATTTCAGACTTATGTTTCATCAAGTAGATATACCCATATCTGCTCAAATCATCTTGTGAAGGTCAGAAAATAACGATACTTGCCACGAGCATCAACACTCATTGGATCGCATACATCGGTATGTATTATTTCCAATAAGTCAGTAGCTTGTTCCATTGTTCCGGAGAACGGAGTTTTAGTCATCTTGCCCAAAAGGCACGGTTCGCAAGCATCAAATGATTCATAACCAAGTGATTCCGAAAATCCATCTTTATGGAGTTTCTTTATGCGCTTTACACCGATATGACCCAAACGGCAGTGCCACAAATAAGTTGCACTATCATTATTAACTTTGCATCTTTTGGTTTCAATATTATGAATATGTGTATCACTACGATCGAGATCCAATGAACCATTTTCATTGGGCGTGTAACCATATAAGGTTTTATTCATGTAAACAGAACACCAGTTTATTCTCTTACTTAAATGAATAACCGTATTGCAATAAACACGATCAAATCATATTCATGCTCAACGCAAACACCAAATAACATTTATTTAGGTTCAACACTAATCCCGAAAGTATAGGGAGTGTGCGATGATGATCATATCAATCTTGAAACTACTTTCAACACACATCGTCACTTCACCCTTAACTAGTTTCTGTTTATTCTGCAACTCCCGTTTCGAGTTACTACTCTTAGCAACTGAACCAGTACCAAATACCAAGGGGTTGCTATAAACACTAGTAAAGCACACATAAAACACCTGTATATCAAATATACCCTTTTTTCACTTTGCCATCCTTCTTATCCACCAAATATTTAGGGCAGTTCCGCTTCCAGTGACCATTTCCTTTGCAGTGTAAGCACTCAGTTTCAGGCTTTGGTTCAGCTTTGGGCTTCTTCGTGGGAGTGACAACTTGCTTGTCAATCTACTTGAAGTTCCCCTTTCCTTCCCTTTGCCCTTTACTTGAAACTAGTGATATTGTCAACCATCAACACTTGATGCTCTTTCTTGATTTCTACCTTCGTCGATTTCAACATCACGAAGAGCTCGGGAATCATTTTCGTCATCCCTTGCATACTATAGTTCATCACGAAGTTCTACTAACTTGGTGATGGTGACTAGAGAATTCTGTCAATCACTATCTTATCTGGAAGATTAACTCCCACTTGATTCAAGCGATTGAAGTACCCAGACAATCTGAGTACATGCTCACTAGTTGAGCGATTCTCCTCCATCTTTTAGCTATAGAACTTGTTGGAGACTTCATATCTCTCAACTCGGGTATTTGCTTGAAATATTAACTTCAATTCCTGGAACATCTCATATGGTCCATGATGTTCAAAACATCTTTGAAATCCCGATTCTAAGCTGTTAAGCATGGTGCACTTAAACTATCAAGTAGTCATCATATTGAGCTAGCCAAACATTCATAACGTTTGCATCTGCTCCTGCAATAGGTCTGTCACCTAGCGGTGCATTAAGGACATAATTCTTCTGTGCAGCAATGAGGATAAACCTCCGATCACGGATCGAATCCGCATCATTGCTACTAACATTTTTCAACACAATTTTCTCTAGGAACATATCAAAATAAACATATGAAAGCAACAACGCGAGCTATTGATCTACAACATAATTTGCAAAATACTACCAGGACTAAGTTCATGATAAATTTAAGTTCAATTAATCATATTACTTAAGAACTCCCACTTAGACAGACATCTCTCTAGTCATCTAAGTGATCACGTGATCCAAATCAACTAAACCATAACCGATCATCACGTGAGATGGAGTAGTTTTCAATGGTGAACATCTTATGTTGATCATATCTACTATATGATTCACGCTCGACCTTTCGGTCTCCGTGTTCCGAGGCCATATCTGTATATGCTAGGCTCGTCAAGTATAACCTGAGTACTCTGCGTGTGCAAAACTGGCTTGCACCCGTTGTAGATGGACGTAGAGCTTATCACACCCGATCATCACGTGGTGTCTGGGCACGACGAACTTTGGCAACGGTGCATACTCAGGGAGAACACTTCTTGATAATTTAGTGAGAGATCATCTTACAATGCTACCGTCAATCAAAGCAAGATAAGATGCATAAAGGATAAACATCACATGCAATCAATATAAGTGATATGATATGGCCATCATCATCTTGTGCTTGTGATCTCCATCTCAAGCACCGTCGTGATCACCATCGTCACCGCCCGACACCTTGATCTCCATCGTAGCATCGTTGTCGTCTCGCCATCTATTGCTTCTCGACTATCGCTACCGCTTAGTGATAAAGTAAAGCAATTACAGGCGTTGCATTTCATACAATAAGCGACAACCATATGGCTCCAGCCGATTGCCGATAACCGGTTACAAAACATGATCATCTCATACAATAAAATATAGCATCACATCTTGACCATATCACATCACAACATGCCCTGAAAAACAAGTTAGACGTCCTCTACTTTGTTGTTGCAAATTTTACGTGGCTGCTACGGGCTTAAGCAAGAACCAATCTCACCTACGCAACAAAACCACAACGATACTTCGTCAAATAGACTCCGTTTTAACCTTCTCAAGGACCGGGCGTAGCCACACTCGGTTCAACTAAAGTGAGAGAGACAGACACCCGCCAGTCACCTTTAAGCAACGAGTGCTCGCAGCGGTGAAACCAGTCTCGCGTAAGCGTACGCGTAATGTCGGTCCGGGCCGCTTCATCTCACAATACCGCTGAACCAAAGTATGACATGCTGGTAGGTAGTATGACTTGTATCGCCCACAACTCACTTGTGTTCTACTCGTGCAAAACATCAAACCATAAAAACCTAGGCTCGGATGCCACTGTTGGGGAACGTAGTATTTCAAAAAATTTCCTACGCACACGCAAGATCATGGTGATGCATAGCAACGAGAGGGGAGATTGTTGTCTACATACCCTCATAGACCGAAGGGGAAGCGATCACAACGTAGAGGAAGTAGTCGTCCGTTCTCCTCGCGATCCGACCGATCCCGGCGCCGTTACTCCGGCGCCCCCGAGTTCTTGACACACGTACAGCTCGATGACGCTCCTCGGGCTCCAATCCAGTAGAGCTTCGGGGAGGGAGAGTTTCGTCAGCACGACGGCGTGGTGACGATCTTGATGTTCTACTGGCGCAGGGCTTCGCCTAAGCTTTGCGACGATATGACCGAGGTGGAATATGGTGGAGGGGGGCACCGCACACGGCTAAGGAACGATCCGTAGATCAACTTGTGTGTTTAGAGGTGCCCCCTGCCTCCGTATATAAAGGAGCCAAGGGGGGAGGAGGCGCCGGCCAGGGAGAGGTGGCGCAGGAGGAGTCCTACTCCTACCGGGAGTAGGACTCCCCTCCAATCCTATTCCAACTAGGAACCCCCAAAGGGGGAAAGAGGAGAAGGGTGGCCGGCCACCTCTCCTAGTCCTAATAGGACTAGGGGAAGGGGGGAGGCACGCAGCCCTGGTGGGCAGCCCTTTCACCTTTCCAATAAGGCCCATGAAGGCCCATATGGCTCCCGGGGGGTTTCCGGTAACCCTCCCGGTAACCTGGTAAAATCCCGATTTCACCCGGAACACTTCCGATGTCCAAACATAGGCTTCCAATATATCAATCTTTATGTCTCGACCATTTCGAGACTCCTCGTCATGTCCGTGATCACATCCGGGCCTCCGAACTCCTTCGGTACATCAAAATACATAAACTCATAATATAACCGTCATCGAAACCTTAAGCGTGCGGACCCTACGGTTCGAGAACAATGTAGACATGACCGAGACATGTCTCCGGTCAATAACCAATAGCGGGACCTGGATGCCCATATTGGCTCCTACATATTCTACGAAGATCTTTATCGGTCAGACCGCATAACAACATACGTTGTTCCCTTTGTCATCGGTATGTTACTTGCCCGAGATTCGATCGTCGGTATCCAATACCTAGTTCAATCTCGTTACTGGCAAGTCTCTTTACTCGTTCCATAATACATCATCTCACAGCTAACTCATTAGTTGTAATGCTTGCAAGGCTTCAGTGATGTGTATTACCGAGAGGGCCCAGAGATACCTCTCCGACAATCAGAGTGACAAATCCTAATCTCGAAATACGCCAACCCAACATCTGCCTTTGGAGACACCTGTAGTACTCCTTTATAATCACCCGATTCACGTTGTGACGTTTGGTAGTACCAAAGTGTTCCTCCGTAAACGGAGTTGCATAATCTCATAGTTACAGGAACATGTATATGTCATGGATAAAAGCAGTAGCAACATACTAAACGATCGTGTGCTAAGCTAATGGAATGGGTCATGTCAATCAGATCATTCAACTAATGATGTGACCTTGTTAATCAAATAACAACTCTTTGTTCATGGTTAGGAAACATAACCATCTTTGATTAACAAGCTAGTCTAGTAGAGGCATACTAGTGACATACTGTTTGTCTATGCATTCACACATGTATCATGTTTCCGGTTAATACAATTCTAGCATGAATGATAAACATTTATCATGAAATAAGGAAATAAATAATAACTTTATTATTGCCTCTAGGGCATATTTCCTTCAGCCATACCCGCTGCAAGAGCAACGCCAGATGTTATGAACGTCTGGCAGAGCAAAGCTGATGACTACTCGATAGTTCAATGTGCCATGCTTTATATCTTAGAACCAGGACTTCAACGACGTATTGAACGTCATGGAGCATATGAGATGTTTCAGGAGTTGAAGTTAATATTTCAAGAAAATGCCCGGATTGAGAGATATGAAGTCTCTAATAAGTTCTATAGCTGCAAGATGGAGGAGAATAGTTCTGTCAGTGAGCATATACTCAGAATGTCTGGGTATAACAATCACTTGATTCAACTGGGAGTTAATCTTCCGGATGATAGTGTCATTGTCAGAATTCTTCAATCACTGCCACCAAGCTACAAGAGCTTCGTGATGAACTATAATATGCAAGGGATGGAAAAGACTATTCCCGAGCTCTTCGCGATGCTAAAGGCTGCGGAGGTAGAAATCAAGAAGGAGCATCAAGTGTTGATGGTCAACAAGACCACCAGCTTCAAGAAAAAGGGTAAACGAAAGAAGAAGGGGAACTTCAAGAATAACGGCAAACAAGTTGCCGCTCAGGAGAAGAAACCCAAGTCTGGACCTAAGCTTGAGACTGAGTGCTTCTACTGCAAACAGACTGGTCACTGGAAACGGAACTGCCCCAAGTATTTGGCGGATAAGAAGGATGGAAAGGTGAACAAAGGTATATTGATATACATGTTATTGATGTGTACCTTACTAATGCTCGCAGAGCACTGGGTATTTGATCTGGTTTCATTGCTAATATTTGCACCTCGAAACAGGGAGTACGGATTAAGCGAAGATTGGCTAAGGACGAGGTGACGATGCACGTGGGAAATGGTTCCAAAGTCGATGTGATCGCAGTCGGCACGCTACCTCTACATCTACCTTCGGAATTAGTTTTAGACCTGAATAATTGTTATTTGGTGCCAGCGTTGAGCATGAACATTATATCTGGATCTTGTTTGATGCGAGACGGTTATTCATTTAAATCAGAGAATAATGGTTGTTCTATTTATATGAGTAAGGTCTTTTATGGTCATGCACCCTTGAAGAGTGGTCTATTTATAATAAATCTCGATAGTAGTGATACACATATTCATAATATTGAAACCAAAAGATGTAGAGTTGATAATGATAGTGCAACTTATTTGTGGCACTACCGTTTAGGTCATATTGGTGTAAAGCGCATGAAGAAATTCCATACTGATGGACTTTTGGAATCACTTGATTATGAATCACTTGGTACTTGCAAACCATGCCTCATGGGCAAGATGACTAAAACGCCGTTCTCCGAAACAATGGAGCGAGCAACAGATTTGTTGGAGATCATACATACTGACGTATGTGGTCCGATGAATGTTGAGGCTCACGACGGATATCGTTATTTTCTCACCTTCATAGATGATTTGAGCAGATATGGGTATATCTACTTAATGAAACATAAATCTGAAACATTTGAAAAGTTCAAAGAATTTCAGAGTGAAGTGGAAAATCATCGTAACAAGAAAATAAACTTTCTATGATCTGATCATGGAGGAGAATATTTGAGTTACGAGTTTGGTCTTCATTTGAAACAATGCGGAATAATTTCGCAACTCACGCCACCCGGGACACCACTGCGAAATGGTGTGTCCGAACGTCATAATCGTACTTTACTAGAAATGGTGCGATCTATGATGTCTCTTACCGATTTACCGCTATCATTTTGGGGTTATGCTTTAGAGACGGCTGCATTCACGTTAAATAGGGCACCATCGAAATCACTGGAGACGGCGCCTTATGAACTATGGTTTGGCAAGAAACCAAAGTTGTCGTTTCTTAAAGTTTGGGGTTGTGATGCTTATGTGAAAAAGCTTCAACCTGATAAGCTCGAACCCAAATCGGTGAAATGTGTCTTCATAGGATACCCAAAGGAGACTGTTGGGTACACCTTCTATCACAGATCCGAAGGCAAGACATTTGTTGCTAAATTTGGATCCTTTCTAGAGAAGGAGTTTCTCTCGAAAGAAGTGAGTGGGAGGAAAGTAGAACTTGATGAGGTAACCATACCTGCTCCCTTATTGGAAAGTAGTTCATCACAGAAACCGGTTCCTGTGACACCTACACCAATTAGTGAGGAAGCTAATGATATCGATCATGAAACTTCAGATCAAGTTACTACCGAACCTCGTAGATCAAACAGAGTAAGATCCTCACCAGAGTGGTACGGTAATCCTATTCTGGAAGTCATGTTACTTGACCATGGTGAACCTACGAACTATGAAGAAGCGATGGTGAGCCCAGATTCCGCAAAATGGCTTGAGGCCATGAAATCTGAGATGGGATCCATGTATGAGAACAAAGTATGGACTTTGGTTGACTTGCCCGATGATCAGCAAGCCATAGAGAATAAATGGATCTTCAAGAAGAATACTGACGCTAACAGTAATGTTACTGTCTACAAAGCTCGACTTGTTGCAAAAGGTTTTTGACAAGTTCAAGGGGTTGACTACGATGAGACTTTCTCACCCGTAGCGATGCTTAAGTCTGTCCAAATCATGTTAGCAATTGCCGCATTTTATAATTATGAAATTATGCAAATGGATGTCAAAACTGCATTCCTGAATGGATTTCTGGAAGAAGAGTTGTATATGATGCAACCAGAAGGTTTTGTCGATCCAAAAGGTGCTAACAAAGTATGCAAGCTCCAACGATCCATTTATGGACTAGTGCAAGGCTCTCGGAGTTGGAATAAATGTTTGATAGTGTGATCAAAGCATATGGTTTTATACAGACTTTTGGAGAAGCCTGTATTTACAAGAAAGTGAATGGGAGCTCTGTGGCATTTCTAATACTATATGTGGATGACATATTGTTGATTGGAAATGATATAGAATTTCTGGATATCATAAAAGGATACATGAATAAGAGTTTTTCAATGAAAGACCTCGGTGAAGTTGGTTATATATTGGGCATCAAAATCTATAGAGATAGATCGAGACGCTTAATTGGACTTTCACAAAGCACATACCTTGACAAAGTTTTGAAGAAGTTCAAAATGGATCAAGCAAAGAAAGGGTTCTTGCCTGTGTTACAAGGTGTGAAGTTGAGTAAGACTCAATGCCCGACCACTGCAGAAGATAGAGAGAAAATGAAAATTGTTCCCTATGCTTTAGCCATAGGCTCTATCATGTATGCAATGATGTGTACCAGACCTGATGTGTGCCTTGCTATTAGTTTCGCAGGGAGGTACCAAAGTAATCCAGGAGTGGACCACTGGACAGCGGTCAAGAACATCCTGAAATACCTAAAAAGGACTAAGGATATGTTTCTCGTTTATAGAGGTGACAAAGAGCTCGTCGTAAATGGTTACATCGATGCAAGCTTTGACACTGATCCGGATGATTCTAAATCGCAAACCAGATACGTGTTTATATTGAACGGTGGAGCTGTCAGTTGGAGCAGTTCTAAACAAAGTGTCGTGGCGGGATCTACGTGTGAAGCGGAGTACATAGCTGCTTCAGAAGCAGCAAATGAAGGAGTCTGGATGAAGGAGTTCATATCCAATCTAGGTGTCATACCTAGTGCATCGGGTCCAATGAAAATCTTTTGTGACAATACTGGTGCAATTGCCTTGGCAAAGGAATCCAGATTTCACAACAGAACCAAACACATCAAGAGATGCTTCAATTCCATCCGCGATCAAGTCCAGGTGGGAGACATAGGGATTTGCAAGATAGATACGGATCTGAATGTTGCAGACCCATTGACTAAGCCTCTCTCATGAGCAAAACATGATCAGCACCAAGGCTCCATGGGTGTTAGAATCATTACTATGTAATCTAGATTATTGACTCTAGTGCAAGTGGGAGACTGAAGGAAATATGCCCTAGAGGCAATAATAAAGTTATTATTTATTTCCTTATTTCATGATAAATGTTTATTATTCATGCTAGAATTGTATTAACCGGAAACATAATACATGTGTTGATACATAGACAAACAGAGTGTCACTAGTATGCATCTACTTGACTAGCTCGTTGATCAAAGATGGTTAAGTTTCCTAACAATAGACATGAGTTGTCATTTGATAAACGGGATCACATCATTAGAAGAATGATGTGATTGACTTGACCCATTCTGTTAGCTTAGCACTTGATCATTTTAGTTTTCTGCTATTGCTTCCTTCATGACTTATACATTTTCTTATGACTATGGGATTATGCAACTCCCGAATACCGGAGGAACACTTTGTGTGCTACCAAACATCACAACGTAACTGGATGATCATAAAGGTGATGTACAGGTGTCTCCGATGGTACTTGTTGAGTTGGCATAGATCGAGATTAGGATTTGTCACTCCGATTTCGGAGAGGTATATCTCTGGGCCCTCTCGGTAATGCACATCACTATAAGACTTGCAAGCAATGCAACCAATGAGTTAGTTTCGGGATTATGCATTACGGAACAAGTAAAGAGACTTGCCGGTAACAAGATTGAGCTAGGTATTGAGATACCGACGATCAAATCTCGGGCAAGTAACATACCGATGATAGAGGGAACAACGTATGTCGTTATGCGGTTTGACCGATAAAGATCTTCATAGAATATGTAGGAACCAATATGAGCATCCAGGTTCCGCTATTGGTTATTGACCGGAGACATGTCTCGGTCATGTCTACATAGTTCTCGAACCCGTAGGGTCCGCACGCTTAAAGTTCTATGACGATCGGTATTATGAGTTTATGTGATTTGATGTACCGAAGGTAGTTTGGAGCCCCGGATGAGATCGGGGACATGACGAGGAGTCTCAAAATGATCGAGACGTAAAGATCGATATATTGGACGACTATATTCGGACATCGGAAAGGTTCCGATTGATTCGGGTATTTTTCGGGGTACCGGGGAGTTACGGGAATACGAGGAAGAAGTAATGGGCCTCATGGGCCAAGTGGTGGAAGAGAGGAGGCAGGGCGCGCGGCCCCCTAGCCCAGACCGAATTGGACTAGGGGGGCGGCCCCCTTTTCCTTCATCTCCTTCCTTCTCCCTCTCCTCCTTCCTTTCCTCCTCCTAGGAGTAGGAAAGGGGAGTCCTACTCCTACTAGGAGGAGGACTCCTCCTCCTGGCGCGCCGTACAGGGGACGGCCGGCCTCCCCCTTGCTCCTTTATATACGGGGGCAGGGGGCACCCTAGAACACACAAGTTGATCATTGATCTCTCTTAGTCATGTGCGGTGCCCCCCTCCACCATAATCCACGTTGGTCATATCGTGGCAGTGCTTAGGCGAAGCCCTACGTCGGTAACTTCATCAACACCGTCATCACGCCGTCATGCTGACGAAGCTCTTCCCCGAAGCTCTACTGGATCGTGAGTTCACGGGACGTCACCGAGTTGAACGTGTGCTGAACACGGAGGTGCCATACGTTCGGTACTGAGGATCGGTCAATCGTGAAGACGTACGACTACATCAACCGCGTTGTCATAATGCTTCCACTTTCGGTCTACGAGGGTACGTGGACAATACTCTCTCCGCTCGTTGCTATGCATCACCATGATCCTGTGTAAGCGTAGGAATTTTTGAAATTACCACGTTCCCCAACAGGTCAGACCGATTTAGTTCATAATGTGACCGTTAGGCTTTTCGGTGGGACCGACATGTCAACTCGGTGGGACCGATTTCATTAGGGTTAGGGTAAAGCCTCATCTCGGTTCGACCAATTACACAAACTCGGTGGGACCGATTTTGGTAATGAGCTAACCAGAGAGTTGGTCAAGAAAACTCGGTGAGACCGATTACATATCTCGGTAGGACCGAAATTATTGCAACAGGAACCAAAGAGTTTGCAAGCCCATCTCGGTGAGACCGGGATCCCATCGGTGAGACTGAATTGATTCGTGTTTCTGGCAGTGGCTATGTCAAATGAACTCGGTGGCGCCGGATAGGTCAAATCGGTGGGGCCGAGTTTGACTTTTGGTTTGGGACATATGTGGATATGAGAAAGTGGTTGAGGGCTTTGGAGCATATCACTAAGCACTTTGAGGAAGCAATCCATTAAGCAACACCTCCTCCCCTTTTAATAGTATTGGCTTTTCCTATGGACTCAATGTGATCTTGGATCACTAAAATGAAAATATAGAGTCTTGAGCTAGAGACAATCCTTTGTCCTTAGTATCTTGAAGGGGTTCCACATCCTCTTGTCCACGCCACTCCACTGTTGAATTCATCTGAAATATACTAGATAAAAGTATTAGTCCAACAAGAGATATGTTGACATTAATTACCAAAATCACCCAGGGAGCACTTGTGCTTTCACCAAATCTGAAATACTGTCTGTGAAGCAAAGTCTTCTTCGCATCCAAGACCCTGCCTTTGCCACTTGCAGATCCTCCAATCATGCCATCGCATTCTCCGCATGTGTTCATCGTATGGAAATCTTGGTGCAGAGATGTCCCAAGGTATCAAGAAAACAGAGCTTCATGATACCCTGGTGGAGCGGGTTATGCTGCGGGTGCACACGACCGGCCCCAATCCAATCAAGGTGTCCAAAGAGCACCATATACGCCACTCTTTGTTTTTCTTTGAAGGAGAAGTCAAGAACTCGCCGATGGGTAGATCAAAGAGGACTGATCATAGGTAGAATGGCGACTTTGCGCGAAGACAACTAGGGCTACCGCCTGGCCGATTATTATGCGAGACATCAGATCCCAAGATCAACCATATCTCGATGCCCACCTCCGGCAGAAGGAGGCGGCCGCCACCGCCATGTCTGAGACCACCTCTCCGACGCCCAAGTGATTCGGGCCAAGCTGCTGACCTTTGTCAAAATGGTGCATATCAAGCCCTCCTGGACAAAACGTGCCTAGATCGAGCCTAATCGCCCTGTAGTTGTCGTCCACCTACCGCCGATGCGCCTCCGAGGCAGTCGTCGTGCATCACCGCGGTTGTAGGAGTAAGGCCGGACGCTGCCTGCACACCCCTGGCCGCAACCATCGGGAGCCTCGCCGCTGCCACGCCACACGGGCTTTGCCTAGCGACACCTCTGGCGGCGGCAGAGGGAGGGGAGGGGATGTGGGGAGGAGGGCTCGAGGGAGCCGGCGGTCTACCCGGTGCGGCGTGCCGCCGCCGCACGGAGGAGGTCGTGGGGGTGGGTTAGGTCAATAAGAGAATTATTGCAATCAATAGACTGTTCTACAGTGCATAACGTTGGTGTCGAATTGAGAGTCATTTGGAACCCACAGTGTGAAAATAGATAAAATGCATTTTGATCTTCTCGGTCGTTGGAAGCCGTCGATGAAATGTCATTTGCCAGCCATCCAGCGTGTGACATACGAACTTTCTCAAGGTTCAAAGCCTCTGCCGCGCTACCGGGTTGTCGCGGTACTTGAGTAGAATGGCGATCTTCAGATGCAGAGCCCGCCGATTAGAAGCAACACCAAGATTGTCACTATGTTGCACGGGCAGCTGCAGTAGGGCTTCGATTTTGTTACGATTGTTGATTGTATTGAACCTGCGGAGAAAGAGTATAACGAGCATCGCCCCTTCACTACACGCTGACATAACATGTTTCAACAATTGTGAAAGCATTTTTTGTATAAGATTTCACATTCTCCTTAAAGCATCTCTAGCAGATCGACTAAAAGCTAGTACCATTCAGGCCAAAACAATTCATTTAAGGTAAGTCATTGTCCACATATATTTTCTGGTTGCACTTAAGTCCTTGTTAGAAATTCCCATTTTCAAGTACAATCTTCTTTCCGTACTTGAAAAACTCTATCAGGGCTTGGCTAGAAAACATGGGTGATAACAAGGAAGAAGCCACACTTGACGAGGTTGTTAGAATTATTGTTTTCCCTTCTAAGACACCATCATGTAACTACTGGACTGAATGATGTGGGCCATAGTGTTGCAGAATGATGCCACATCTCCCTAAAACTTTGCAATCATAATTCAGTAACCATTTGTTAAGGTTAACTAGATGATACCCCGCACGTTGTTGCGGCAACTGTAGCAAGAAAAATGGGTATATTAGGCAAATGAAATACAAATTATTTGGATATTCTTGTTACCATGTCGTCTCTCAGCTAAAATAAAACTATTTCATGTGATCGAACAATGCACAATGGGCTAGAAAAATACATAACATTCCTTTAAAAAACATGTGAACATTAGTGGTTTCGGTTCCCAATGACAAAATATAGTGACCCCACCAAGCATTTGTGCATCGGAAACATCTCGCGCACAAAGAACAAATAAATAGACCGAACATAGGCATTAAAAATTTGCTTGGGGGCGGTAATTACTCTTAGTTGCTCACATCATAGCTCACTGATTATCTTCATCTGGGAAAGACAATAAACAACCTCCTCCATTAACAGGAATAGAACGGGGACACTTGAAAAATGGAATAGGAATAGTGTGTAAGAATAGTTGATGATGGTGAGAGCATAAATTTCCAATTCAATTTGTACCATAAATTCTGCACACACAAAATCAACCTTTACTAAATTTATTTGAGGTAATATTATAAAACAATTAGCATGAAAAATAAGTATCATAGTGAAATAAAACGATGATACAATTTTGACTTAATAATGCAAGACCAGTCGTGGGAGAAAGCTTTTAAATTTAGCATGGTGATGAACTTTGAGTCAATAAATAAACATGACAATCCATCTGCACATTATGCATTTTATCTATTTTTTCCAATTAAAATTGTAAGTCTGTAATAGTCCTGGTTTGGGAAGTCATGATAACCTGTTCCAAAACAACGACGTGTACGTAAACCTAACAGCTATGACAGTGAAGAGACAACAGTGAAGTAAATCTTACCAAATTCACAAAGCCAGATATAATTGGACTAAAGGTGTAGAACTGAACCTTATGCTTATCCACTGGAATTTTGGCAACATTTTTCAAACAATATATGCATGCTGTTTCACAGTACTATTTTTTGGTCGATGCAAGACTAATGGGAAAGGATGGAGAAATATGTTCACCTTCCTTCAACTATTTTTGTATCATCTTACTTAAACTGTTCAGGCGCATACTTGTCAACAATCTCGGGTGCGCATATATGCTGAAGTGACTCACAATGTTAAAATATGAGAATGATTGGAAGAGAACTAATCTAGACAAAAGCTTTTTTGCCCTGTAATCTAGAAAAATGTAACCTGCAAACATCAAGATATTTCAATTATTTAGAAAAGCGTTCAGAACGCATCAGTAATTACAAATAGAAGATGTGTTGAACAACAAAGGAGATTATGGGCGTCATATGATCAAAAGATATTTGCGCATTTTTGTAAGATAATTTCTTCAGAGGTCTTATTTAGCGACGGGCAATACAATCTGAAAATTAATGCAATCATGCCAACAAAATGGTGCAGCAAGAGTTACCTCTAGTGGACGGTGGCATCGTATATCACAAAGAAATTTGGTATAGTAACATGAGTGATGCATCCTGTTAGAGCAAATATCAGGTCAATAACAAATCTGAAACTTGAAAGTATTATCTGGTATCTCGGGTGTACATATGCTCTTGAGTCTTGACTGCTAGTGTCACTTCTCATCGCAGCAGATCATGATACAGTTGTCCCCAAAAAAAATCTGAGGCAGCAGCTCTCCTCCTTTTGACCAAGACAACAATTCCATCGGCTGATGCTAATGCTTGCTGCAGTGCACTCTAGTCGATTAGGTGTGGATGGTGACGGTAGTACGTGGGACAGAGCATCGTAGAGCCCTGCATCGAAGGAGAATAAGAGGACGGATGCATGAGTGAGTTAAGCCGCGAATGCGCAGGAAATGGTCACTTGGTAAGAGTATCTCCAACAGTCACGCTATCTTAGCCGCGCGCTGACAAAACTGCTTTTTTGCGCGTGCGGAGCCGAAACGAGCGCTCCAGCAGCCGCGCAATAATCGCGCGTGCGGTATAATGGGTTGAGCGCACGGAGGAAAACAACATGGGAAGCTCTTATTTCGTGTGCAAGCTCCTGCGCGCTGGACAGCGACGACTCGCACGCGACTTCACCAACCACCAAATCTGAGACCTCCAGGCACTGGCGCCGCCACCCGCACCTTCCCCATTTGCTCCGGCGAGCCGTCGGCGCTTCCCCCCGCCTATCCCCGCACGCCGCCGCTGCTTCCTCCACCTCCTCTCGTCGCTGGTGTCCCTCGAGCGCATCATTCCTTTGACGAACAGTGCCCGGCGGCCCATTGTAGCTCGGCGCCCACAAGGTGTTTGACAAAACGCTTGCAAGGTATGTATTGCTTCAGCTGTTTATTTTTTAGATGAATTTGGTGCATGTTGTTTGTAGTTTTAAAAAATTATTTAAATTCAATATTGTAGATGAGTTCGTCCTACAATTCTTCTAATGAAGAATTCGATATTCAAGAGGAGGAACTTGCAATGATCCTAGCTATGCACGTCAATAAAAAGCCGAATCACGGTGCTTTGGTTATGGGTCATCAGAAATTTTGGAGGGATAAGATCGATGCCGACAGTAGATTGATGAGGCACTATTTTGTGGAGAATCCAACATACCCCGAGTCCTACTTTCGGCGCCGTTTAGGATGAGCATCGTCGAGTTGTTCAAACGCATTGCAGAGAAATTGGCGAACCATGATTGGTTTTTTCAGTAGAGGAGGAATGCCACATGAGAACTCGAGCATAGCACCTTTCAAAAGGTGACAACCACTTTGCGTATGTTGGCATACAGTATTCCGGCAGATCTAGTTGATGACCACTTGGCCATGGGTGAGAGTCAAGCCATCATGTGTGTCAAGCGCTTCGCAGTCGAAATTGTGCAAGTGTTTGGTCCGCAATATTTGAGAGTTCCCAATGCTGAAGACACCACAAGGCTATTGGAGATGAACAAAGCTCGCGGGTTCCTAGGTATAGTTGGCTCAATAGATTGCACGCATTGAAGTGGAAGAATTGTCCTAATGCATGGCATGGACAATTCCACGCCTAGAAAAAGAGTTCCACTATAATCCTTGAAGCAATGGCCGATCAGGAGACTTGGATTTGGCATGCTTTTTTTGGAATGCCTGGATCTTTGAATGACATCAACGTCCTTAATCGGTCACCACTCATGAATAAGATTGCAAATGGTGAAACTACACCTGTAGAGTTTGTAGCAAATGGCCATACATACAACTATGCCTACTATCTTGCGGAGGATGGCATCTACCCAAAGTGGCAAACATTTGTGAAGCCGTTGAAAAAAAAACGAAAGTTAAGAAAAATCTTGATTTCCACAATGCTCAGGCAGCGTTAGGAAAGATGTGGAGAGTTTCGGGATTTTGCAAGCCCAATTTGTTATTGTGAGAGGACCGACTATATTTTGGGATCAAAAGATCCTTTGGTACATCATGAATGCTTGTGTGATCATGCATAACATGATTATCGAGAATGTGCGTGGGCAAGATTTAGACTATTCTCAGAATGAGTTGTTGGGACGTCCTGTGTGAGTGCGGAGGAGGGCTGAGAGGGTGGCCCGATTTGTTAGTTTGATATTGTATTGTTTAACTATTTGTTGTATTGAAAGATAAAATATTTGTTTGAGTTGTAATAAATTGAACTATAAAATTGTTGATTTATTTTTGTTTGTTTGGTCTTCTTTGTTCTATTTTCAGTGTGAAACGTTGTTTGTGCTGGGCACCAGCACTGTAAATTTAGCGCGCCTGCTAGAGCTGCTCGCACGCTTCATATTTTGCAGCGGCTGTTGGAGCAAGCGCCCTGCCGCGTGAAAAAAAAGGCTATTTCGGTGCTGTAAAAAAATTAGCATGCCACGGGATTGCGTGCATGTTGGAGATGCTCTAAGCACGCATCAGAAGTAGAAAACGGTAGGGTGTGAACCACGCCGTTGACCGGCCAGTGGGATTAGGAGGCCATAGCTGCGACCTGCAAGCAGCAACACTAACGGCAGGAGCACGGCCACCAAGGAGGCTGCCGCGCTGGCGAGCCGTCGCTCCGTCTCTTCCGCTGGTATGAACCTTTACCTGAACCATGACCATCGAGGAGGCCGCCGCATCAGTGAGCCGTCGCTCTGTCTCTTCCGTCGATCCGAACCTTTACCTGAACCACACAACTGCCGAGGAGGCCGCTGTGCCGGTGAGCCGTCGCTCCGCCTCCCGGAGCCGGTCTCAACCTTGACTTGAATCTCCACCTCCACATCTCGTCTTATTTACTCTGATGTGATTGATCGATGCCCCACATTAAATATAGATCTAGATCCTTTCCAGTTCCACGATTTAATGGACTTTGGAGAAGATGAAGTGGGGGAAGTTGCTGTGGAGAAAGTAGAGGGTTGCGATTGGGAAGCAAAGGCGCCGCTGCCATGAAAAAAAGGGACCTCATGGCTACATCCATCAATCATTTTCTCAAAGATAATGTTGTTTGTGTTGTCCGGATGCAAACAGGTTATGTAATAAGCAATATCGCTATATTACATATCTTGCATGTCAAATCATGTGACTAATTGTTCATCAAGTCTCTACCAACTTCTACATTTCAAAAATATGTTCATGAAATTGGTATGCGACGGCTTCGGGGCTCGCAAGTATCAGGGGGAGTCTCATCTTGAGATATCCTTGTTCAAAAACATCACATTACGCTATTTCTCTTTGTGAGTTTATGTTTCAAGTTTTCATCAAAGATTGTTATGAAGAACTTTTGGAGGAAAATCCTTTTGAGATGATAGCGCAACCCAGACAATCGTGAGATGATTCTACATGGTCAAGCATAGATTAGTGGGAGTCTTAAGATTAATTACAACATGTAATTAGGGGGAAATCTCCTCTTGCCCAACGGTTGTGCGGTTGCTCCCACAACCGACGCCTCTCTCCTCTCTGCCTCGAACCGACACATCCCCTTTGGATCGTCGTGACTCTTGGGGACATATAAATTGTACCTTGCAATGATCAATCAACAGACATTTCCATTCAATCTCAAACACCATTCCATCACCTAGGAACATATCTCCTCCGCTTTTCAATAACAGAGAGACCATTTAATTGAACATAGTTTTTCTTTTGTAGTAGGTGATAGTACAGATTTAGTATTACTAGTACAAATGCCCGTGCGTTGCACCGGGCGGAAAAATGGGCATAACCTGCTTTATGTGCCATTGTGCATCATTTTTATATTTATTTTTAATAAACATAGCACATGTGCCCGTGCGTTGCAATGGAAAAATATTAGCCTGCGAAGGAGTTGTCAACAGGATGGTCGCGGTGACATTTGTATACATGTGATGCTGTGCACAGCAAGAGTGGGCATGGAGGCATAGGGGTAGCGCAAGGGCAACGATGTTGCTAGCGTTGGAGAGGGGAGAGGTCGACCTCACCAAACCATGCTCCCTCACAACGTGTACCTTCCCTCCGCGTCGAAGCTTCCTCTCCAAGATGTTGCTCTTGTCTTTTCACCGCCAACTTCCTATTGTCGGAAGCACCTTCCAACAACAGATGTACGTAAGCCACCTTCTATTAAAGAGAAAAAGAAGAATGCCCAAAGAATAAATAATTAATCAAAACGTACTTTAGAACAATGTTCGTCATGTTTGGTACCTCGGAAAGATGTTCATCATGTTTGTCATTGCCAATAGACATAAAAATATGTTCACTGCCACTGAAAAAAATCCTTAGCTTGCCCCAGGTTCCGGTCAATCACAACTTCACAAGACAAACTTCAAGAATCTATATTCGAGATGTCAAAGTGAACTAAAACGGTTGATATATCAAACCAACGGAGTGATATTTCTTCATAGTTTTTTCTCGACAGAAATAGACATACCTCCTCTGAACCCCTTGTGTAGTAAAAGGCATCACCGCCCTTGCTTACACATGGGCCATGGAGCCAAATTTCGACGTCACTGTCATTGCCTAAAAACTTACCTGCTAGTTGGAATAGATGACCCTACTTCCCTGAAAGCAACTGAACAGTAATTTCATGTCAAATATAAAATGAACAATAATTTTTTGAAAACAAAAGAATTATTATAGTATTGCAGCCAGGGAAGAGTAGTGCTACATGCTGATAGTTTAAAACTTTAAAGCATATCTAAGATATAAAATTTACAAAACCAAGTAGTAAAATTAACCTGAACACACCGATTTTATACTGGATGGACACCACAAAATCACAACAAACCTTACTGACGAACCATTTAATAAAAATAGTGTACTGAAAGGAATATAATAAGGAAACTATTCTATTCACCCGACCGATCTGTCACGGGCATCCGCCGGTCCCAATGCTCGACGCGTGTCACGTATGGGGTCTACCCATCACTATCTTACCCATCCTTATCCATAGAAAATGGCATCTACACATTTCTCCACCTCTGAGAAGTCATCTTCTTCTCTGAAAAAATCACGAGTACCTCATTAGCTTCGCCGCTAGCTATTGCAGAGAGCGTTGTGCTGGAAGCCAACAACCCAGGTGTTGGTGTGCGGCTCTTGTGGACGCTTCGAAACTACTGGACTGCACCGGCCGTCCCGTGAGAAAAGAGGCGCCGTGCGCGAAGGCGTCCGTCATCGCCCTCCATGTCGCCGCCGTCCTAGAGAAGCCGGTGTCCATGGCTGCCGCCTCCTCGAGCTCAACCGCCGGTGCCACCAGTAATAGTTCCTGCAACATAAATTTTATTGCAAAATAATTCTACAACATGATCTATGTTGCAAAAAAAACATATTTTTGCAACATCATTTTTCTTGTGATTTTTTTGAAACATAACCTCTATTGCAAAGATTTCTACAACACGACTAACATTGCAAAAGTTTCTGTAACATTAGCTTTGTTGCAATGATGAAGGGTGTCGGTCAGCCGCTCGATGGCGTTAGATCTAAAGTCTCGCGACCCGGCAGATCTTTCGGCGAACGCGTAGCACACCCCATATAATAAGGTCAGAAAAAACAAAGGCATGAACTGAAGGATTGCTTGAAAGCTTGATCACTGTATCATCAGAAAGACATTGCAAGAGCTAAACATACCTCGTTAGGCAAGGAGAGGCCAAGCATGCAACGCTATACTTTTAGTTCTTGCCTGACACCATCCAGTGCTTTGACCTGTTTTGACCGAATCAGAGACTCGCATGTTGCTGTTGGCCTGCCGCCGCCCGGTGTCGTCACAGGCAAGCTCGTTCATGCCATCTTCCAATCAGATCAAAATCTGAGCTGATTAGCCATTGGGCCGGCAGCCGCCGGCTCTCTGTTGCGGTTTGCATTGACAAAGCAAATGGGAGATATTAGAGGCCACTCACGGGATTAAAGTTGAGGCAGTGGTCGGTGGAGTAGGATCAGGATGAGCGGCCACATGAACTCAGAGTTTGTTCATCGAGGGCTGCTCGGCCTTCATCGTTTTGGCGGTGCGACTATCAGGTGGCGATGTGGGGGCGACCATGTATGCGGAACCCTCCCCGCAGCCGGTGACACATGGTGGTGACGCGTAGATCCGCGGTTCCGCCAGCACCTATGATCGGCTCTCCGCTCCGCCGCGCTCGTCATCTCTTAGCCATCGACAGCACTTAGGCACCGCCATCAGGTCAATGAGCCCGTGCGCTTTCCGCGATCAACGGCCATGCCTACAGGCTGGCCCATGCCGACGGAACCTGCCGTCGTTAACGTACCACGTGGGCGCCGTGTCTGGAGATCTCCTCATTGTTGTCAACGATCATCATCCATGACCGTGGCGGCACAGCGAATCCTCCCGAAGATGTGGACCTGTTGGCGTTGGCTTCGGTTGTTGCTACCGTCGGCTTCCGCAAGCGCTCGCACCTGGATGTATTGTCCATGGGATCGGCCTTGGTTTATGCTGCTCATCCGGTGGCTCCGTCTGTTGTCTCGGGTGACGGCCTTGGTTTACGCTGCTCATCTGGCGGCTCCGTCTGTTGTCTCGGGCGACGTATTTAAGGAAGAGGCTACCGAAGGTAGGCGAGAGACCACGTCGTGAGGGACTCAATTTGCGGGGATGGGGTCCGTCTGTTGTCTCGGGCGACGTATTTAAGGAAGAGGCTAGTGAAGGTAGGCGAGAGACCAGGTCGTGAGGGACTCAATTCGCGGGGACGGGGAGAGACCGGATCGATCTATCGGCAGGCGTATTATGACACATGAATAGTACCACCTCGGATATAGAAAATATAATATAGGTAACAAAATTGAAAGCGTAAATTCAGAGGAAGAAGCGTATTGTGACGGTGAACCCGGAGACCCAATCCGTGCTTTATTATTAGGGAGAGATGTGAACTGCTATTCATTTTAGTTCTGCTACGTGCTTGTAATTTGGCAAAATATTGTTTAGTAAATTTCAATATTTGAAAATTTTTGAGTGTGACAGTAGAAGACGCATGGTCCATGGCTTTCTATTCAAACTTTTAGATGTCTATATTTCGCCAATTCCGAAATATTTTTTCAAAAAAAATTAAAAATATATTGGTGACACTTAGACCTTGTGTTATATTCATCCATCATCATCAGTTCGCTGGCAGTGGTAATGAATATTTTTATTTGCATCACCATGTCTCTAGATGCTTTGGCACATGATTGACTTATCCATGAAAAATACTAAACATTGATGTCTTGCACACTCTCATCAGTGTTGTTTCGGAACATAACAATTTTGTTTTGCATTGTCTTGTACTCCCTCCGTCCCAAAATAAGTAACTCAACTTTTGCACTTCCTTGTTGTGTGGTTTCTTGTTACAATAGCCCACTCAGGCAACATACTATCATATGTATGTCCTTAATTTTTTACTCGATGTCATGCATGTCATGTGTGGGATTCTTGTACATGCACATGTTATCTGATGCTTCCCTATCTAGAACTTCTCCACGCTGCTAACTGAAAGCCTTGAGTGGTCTCTGCTTTAGCTGCCACCTCTCCCTTATGTTTTATCTACCCCTTTTCATAACACCGAAGATAAACATTTTGATACCTTTAGAGAAAACTAAACATTTATTTCTATTTTTTATTCGTCAAGTTCACATGTACAATTTTCAATTTTTGCCTATTCGTTGACCAATTTTCAACCGACGATATGCATACAGATCCATTTGGAGAAATTTGCATATTTCCTTTTACTATTATTCCACAGTTTCGCACTGTAAACTTCAAAATTTGACTCTTTGTTGACTAATTTTACTCGGTTTCTTATCACGGCTTTCATCTGTACAAAGAGTTGTGCTCTTAAATACATTTTTAATTTCCATGGTAAAATTTATTCCAAAATTGAGATTTTGTATACTATGTGTCGAATACTACAATCTTGAAAAGAAACTGCAACGTCAGTAAATTTTAGAACTGACACAACTACAGTCTTGTGCCACTTCCGGTTGCACCCCATGAAATGGCAAGAGAACCGCACATAATGGCGAGCAATAGAATTTTCTTGACCGAGCAGCGGCAAACAAAACTTGCAGAATATGTAGTCAAGCATGAATATTTGATGTATGATTCCACAGTATGCATTGTACGTACTTTAGGTAAGCATAGTCGCATAGATATATATCTGAAATTGCAAGATATACATTAGTCACTGCTATTCTTTCTATTTAAACTTTGTGTTCCACCATGATACATAAATGTCATATAACATACAGTTCAAAACAGATGCTATACATGCAATTACATATTCCCGGAAAAAAAATGCAATTACATATATTTATCACCGTTGCATTGATTTCCCTGAGAAATTTACTAATCCTTATAATTATGCTGATTTGAAGCATCATGTTCCATTTTTCATCTTGCATCTCCACTAAATTTCTGTCTCGCACCTATTCACCAAATTCAGTTTGACGCTATCAAGTATCAACAATGGGGAGCAGACTTGTGACTGAAAACACAAATTTTGTGTTCTTTCCCGTCCTCCAAGAACTTATGCAATTTTGAACTTTGGCACACACACCACAATGCAGAACCGTGTATGATGTGGGTTGTAACAAGCAAAAAAGTTGGGAGTGTCATGGATGAGGAGGACGTCGGCTACCGCTGTCGTTGTGCGCTGCTGAATTCGGATGGAGGGGGTATGGGAGGTGCTGCTGAGGGCTTACCTGGAGAGAAGGAGAAAACATAGCAATGTCCGGATCACAGGCGCCTTGCAGCTCCTTAGCGCACGTAGGGGCAGCCTCGATTCCGCCTCTGCTCCAGATCCTTCCTCAATCCACCATCTACCTACTCCAGCTCCTTTTCAATACGCCTTGAACCCCTTGGATTTCTCACATGGATGGCTTGTAAGGCATATCCTGAAACTAAGCATCATCAATAAACTTTAGTACTATCTTACATGGAGAATTATGGAGGTATACTCTACAGAAAAGTACTGAAATGAAGTTTAGTGGCTTTAGAGACATAGATCTAAAACTTGTAGCCTCAATAGTTGGTAAGAAACTCTCTTTTAGTTAGATAAAAGGTATGTAGGCTTCTTAAGTTAGCAAGTGCTATCAGCTAGAACCATGGCCGTCTCTGCCTCTATCTGTCGAACATGCTATGATATAGTACAAAATAAATATTTTTTGATGAATACAGAGTAAACAATGAGTGAGCAGAAGTGTTAAGCTTAATCAATCAAAAGCATACAACCCTCCAACGAGCCCAGACCTGTCAATATAAATGTATCAAATATTGTTACACATTATGCATACCATTCTCTGTTCATCTCGACCTACACTGCTTTGTAGCTTATTAAATTCCTATCCATCAAAATCTATCTGTGACAATATCTAGCACTTAATTGTTATATGGCTTTTAAAAGCAGCTTGGCTAAGCCCTCAGCGGTGACGGTATGCAATACTAAGAATATGGTGGAGTGCTTGAGTCTGTTGTCAGCTTCAACTCCGACCTCCGAGTCAGAACACATTGAGGATAAGCTGGCCGGCCACAAAATCTGCAGCACTGGCCGTGAGCGCGGGCGGCCGGGTGTGAGCAGTAACAAAAATAACAGCATCATTTGTATACGTACCAAACAGCTTGCCATGCCTATGCAAAATTCAGCTAGTAGCAATAGCAAAATTCAGCTAGAAGTAGGAAGCTAGCAGTAAGAGAGCAGCAGTGCAGCACCACATCGTTGCTGAAGACTACAGAAAATTGCTCTGTTCCAGCCAAGTGCGTTTAGAAGCCATCACAAATTGGTTCACACAACAGATAAATGCAAGTTGCAATTGGTACCTGGTGTCTTGAAGCTCCTGCAGCACAAAACAAATATCAGTGCACTTTTGTACTAATTCAGAACAAAACAAATCAATGGAACTATCAATTTTTCTGACCAAGATCAAGGGAACTATCCTAATCCTCCTTTGCCAACGGCCAACAGCTTCCTCTGCTGGCAACCATTCACTTCCTCAGCATGTAAAGCGCCACACACATGAACAGGGATGCACATCCAGCCGCACACATCAGGGACAACCTGCGGGCCGAAGCACGTCATAGATGCCACACACGCCACACCCGGCCAGATATGTATAGCCACCGCCTGTGTGTGATGCGAGAGGAGAGTGGGGATGTTGGAGAGAGATGGAGCAGGAGATTGATGCGATGACTGAGGGGAGGGCAGCTGCTAGAGACCACTACTCCTAGCAGCGCGAGAGAGGGGGCCTGGAGCAGAGGCAGGCGAGGAGGCGCGGGGAAACGACCCCATGGCCTGCGGCGGGGTGGCGTTTGTGCGGCTCCTAGGGTTCGGGAAAAATTATGCCTGCCTTCATCGTCGTCACCGGCGACCCCCGCCGTGTCGCCCGCCCTCAAATCCGCCTCCCCAACCCCTGACGTCGAGAGTTGCCGGCGGTGGAAGGCCGCCGTGGGTCGCCGGTGGAAGGCCGCGGGTGTGGAGGCACTTGGGTGGGGGTAGGCGCGCCGGGGGATATGCGGTGGCGGAGCACGGCGATGGTAGGTGGTGGCGGCGCACGGCGATGGTAGGTGGTGGCGGCGCACGGCGATGGTAGGTGGTGGCGGCGCACGGCGACGGGGGGCAGAGAGCCGCGACGAGGGGCTGGGGGGCGGTGGTGTGCGGCGTGCGGTGAGGCGGGGCAGGAGGTGGCGGCGCGCGTAGGAGTCGAGTTGGGATCAGGAGGATGGGTCGTGCGGGTGGCTGCGTTTTCCTTCTCTCGTCCGTAACTGTTCAGATTCGACTTATTATTAGGAGGACTGCCAGTTGAATATCCAAAAGGGCTGGTAAAATAGTACCACCTCAGAAGTAGAAAATAATATAGACGAAAAAAACTGAAAGCGTAAATTCACATGAAGAAGCGCATTGTGACGGTGAACCCGGAGACCCAATCCGTGCTTTATTATTAGGGAGAGATTGGGCATAATGGACAGCTAATGCGCTCACCCACATTTGCTCATCTAAGCATGATCTTGTCCTTATAAAAGCCATGCTACCTCTGAAGTTGAGGAGCTTCAATTTCTTCTCAAAAGTCTCCTACGTGGAGTTCTTTACAATACAACTAGTCTATTTAGGCCGTTCATTTTTGTGGTTGGAGGGTCCAGATAAACCAATACTACAACAGATTTTGAGTAGTATATTTGGTTACTTGGGGTCATTTTAGGTAGTTCGCTCTGTTTAACAATCCCGTAGGCAGGTTCCCGCATGCAGGTTTCCTCCTCTCCATGGCCAAGCGCTCCTTCCTTCGTCCAGTCGCCCTCCTGCCCGAGGCCGCACAACCGCATGGCTTGATCTCCAGCTTGACTCGCCATGCCATCTATGTCCATCGGCTCCGATGAGGCCGAACACCTCCATACAAAACGGTTCATCCTCGTTACCATCGTCCATGCCCAGCAGGCCAAGAAGGGCTTCCATGTCAGCAGCGAACTCCATGGATGTGGCGTCGGTTGGGCCAAATTGTTGGAACTCACCCATTGGATCAATCACATCAAGAGATCACAAAAACACGCGCACAAAATACTTTGCCAAAGGGCCCGTATTGTGCCCTTCTTTTCTGTCTCTTTATTTTTTTTGTTTTTGCCCACGGTGTTACACCAATCTCACTCATCAGGTTGTGCGTATATATATGCAGAAGCAACCGACCTAACAACTCAAGTCCTAAACCTACACGGACTCAACCAGCCAACACACGGCCACCTCCTAGAACGACTCAGCCAACACACGGCCGCGTCCTAGAAGGACTAGTACGCTATTTGGACACGTAGCGCAGGTACTGCTTCTCCGATCTAAGCTCGTCGATGATTCATCTCCTGTTGACTCATCCGCTCGCACCACGACAAGTCAAATTGATGGTCGCTCCCAACAATCTCTCCTCAATATTGACTTGGCGAATTTACAGACCACCTTAAATATGCCTTGGACCATCCAGTCTTGCTAGTAACATGTGGAAAACATCACCTGGTAGACTACATCATCCACCCTAGCGAGATACATGCCGACTCCTTGTGGATCACACAACCCCGTGCACTACACCTGCACGCCAGCCATATGTAGAGACATGGTCTCATTGAAGAGACTCATCTTAACTGGTTTACCGCCCCCATATAGTTGAACTTAATCCTCTCGTCGAGACACGTAGACGATCTAGATGAGCTTCATCTTCAACGCCTTCTCACAGAGACAAGCACTTGGACAGGACGGCGACGACCGTCTGCCCGTGCTAACCCGCACGACTTTTGACTCTAACTCTCCAGACGACGATCTTGACCACTTTCCGGCACCGCACCACGGCACCACCGCTCCCGTCAAATCTTTTTCCACCACCTTGCCGACGAAAGCGTGCCGTCTCCCTCCAAGTCGCTCCAGCGAACGACGAGGCCGAAAGGCGTCGTCTAACGCCGTCTGACGGCTGTCGAGACGGCGCCGTCTAACGCCGTCAGACGGTTGTCGGGGCGGCCTGGAGTGCCACGTAGGCGAAAAACAGGTCCCACCTGGCATAAAGTCACTTAACACGGCCTGATCCGCCGATCAGTCCTTTTTGCAAAACAATTATGCAAGACGTGGTGTTTTCTATAGAGAAACCGTATCCTAGTGTTTTTCGCAAACCTAACCCTCAAAGTGGTGGTTTTATGCAATTTACACGATTTAGTTAATAAGATTAATCATTATGATTAAATCAAACTAAGAAAGGTCAAATATATCCCTTAATAGGGAATTATCAATTGTAAACCTTTCACACTAACAGGCCGACCGAACCTTCGGCTGGTCTTGTCCACGCACGCGCGCGCGACCCACTCGCAGGCAACCGGCGGTCATTTTTGCTATAAGCACATATGTTTTGCCACAACCGGTGTTTTGTCCAAAATGAAAAAAAGTTACAACCGTTTACATGGAAGCTGCAACCCTACATTGAAAAGGTTCAATTGGGTGAGAGCAGCAGTGGACACCGGGGCTGGAACCAGCTTTCTTCCTCGACGACGGCCATGGTGTCTCTCTGTTTTTTGCTGCAACCACAGAGTTCGTAGCTGCAACCCATCTGACCCTGGCGGTCGACCGACCAACCTCGTCGAGGGAGCTGATCTGCAACGGGGGAGGGGGAGGAGGGGAGTTATGCATCTGGTATTCAGGTCAACGGCTGGGAGCCTCCGTGCGACAAGTTTCCATGGAGCGAGAGCGCGGGAAGGAGGTTCTGCGAGCACAGCACGGCAGCGAATCCTGGTAGTGTGCCGGGGCTCCAAGCTCGGTTGTTTTCTCGCGCGGGGAGGGAGAGGGTAGGTTGTGCTCACGAGGGGATGCTGCAGATTTTGGGGAAAAGGGAGTCAGGAGGAGGACGAAACAGATCTGACAGATGGCAGTAGTCGTATGGTGCGCTCAGCAGCGTCTGGCCCAAATTTGCGCCAGCGCAGCGGTGCCTATCATCGCCCATTACCAATATACCCTAGAGCAAAATTTTGACCGATTCATATTGACCATTGGATCAACTAAATACTACCCACTATTTTGTGTAGTATGCTGTACCGTACATACTCTCCCTACATATCGTGTGGCAGACCCGTGAGAAAAAGAGAGAAATACCAAGAACAATGGGTTTGACTGGAGCAAGATGATATGAATGGAAGGCATAAGGAACCGAGCCACCTTCTGCTATTTATTTCAGCGGTGCTCCACTTCGTATTATACGTGTCAAATCTAAAAGAGTGCAATGAGAGTTACATTTTTTTTGAGGAAAAGCTAAGCTTTATTAATTACGAGTGCTTGGGCAAATCATCCAAAACACAACCAGCCACTTGTGGTGGTACATCAGACTCCCAATACAAAGTTTCAGAAGATACAAAGCCGAGGATTGAACCAGCGAGCACCAGGCCGATGAAATTATGAGGAGCCCACAAAGGACTCAAGCCTTACATGTCAGTGGCGGACCTAGAACCTTTGTACTGGGGCCGCCAAGATTTATACTACATATAGTACAATTTGATATAAACATCATTATAATCTCAACAAAAGTCTTAGAATAGCATTAACTTATGTAGGAAAAAATATTTTACAATTTTACAGGGGGTTCCATGGCAACCACGGTGCTCTGGATAAAGTTGAGAGGTAAATTCCTTAGCACAGGAAAACGGTTAACTTGTTTTGGAACAGAACATAAAATAAACACAATATATGTGTTGCCGAATGTCTATTAAAATAAACACCAGATGTGTTCCGTTGTTTGAAAGCTTTGGCCAGCCCCCGTAAGTGTAACTGTCTTGTATGGAACGCCCTTTGATGAACGTGTGATGGCACGGCAAAACCAACTCTCGCATTCGAAGGCTCAGTCTGACCGCTAGCATCTTCATGATTAATTTGGAGAAACAACGGGCAAGGCTTAAGAGAAAAGGGAACAACAAGAAGAATAAGTGGCTGCTAAGGTGAAATACCAGTTACGTGCCAAATCCGAGAAGGGTACGAGCCTATGACTGCTGGGGCGTGACAGCTAGATCTGCCGCGCGTGGGGGCGAGTTCGGGGCGGCATGGGCGAGTCTGGACCGAGGCCCTGAGAGGAAGGAGGAAGGAGGAGAGGGGTTGCTCTGCTCTGCCTATTTGCAATGAACCGGCTTTATCAAGGAAAAATACCAAAATAAAAACCAGAAGAAAAAAAAACCACCGGCATGCCAAATCAGCATCAAACCTATGGTGAACAGAAAAATTGGGGGTATTCGGTGTCAGGGGCAAAATGTGGAAGGAATCTTTAAATTAGGGATTAAAATCTGGCAAAATCCATATTTGTGAAGTTATCTCTCACAAATATCAATTTTAAGGGTAAAAAATGAATTTAACTCTAAAAAAAGCCCTTAACATTTTCCACCCGTGTTAAGCTGAACACAAGCCCATTTCCCTTGTGTTTTGTAAGTGTGTATGTGAAAAAAGAACAACGTATGTCCTGCTTACACTAATGATCTAGGGATCCAAACACGTCCAAAAGAAGCATGTGGTCTCTAGGGAAATACCCATTGGCTCTTGGTTGCATCTGTATCCTGTAAGCTCACCAACCATTTCTCTTGCGATCAACGCCTTCATTATATGTATACAACTCCTGCACTTAGTATTCTGTCCTTCATGTCATGTTAATGAATGTATTTGATGCCTTCTGAGCTGGTGCCAACTTACTAGACCTTCTGAGCTGAGCCCTCTGATATATGTTACTGTCTTGTTTGGAACGCCCTTTGGTGAACGCGTGCTGGCACAGCAAAACCAACTCTCGCATTCGAAGGCTCAGACTAACTGCCAGGATCTTCATGATTAATTTTGAGAAACAACGGGCAAGGCTTAAGAGAAAAGGGAACAATCAGGAAGAATAAGTGTCTTTTTTTTAGAAAAGGGGGGACTCCCCGGCCTCTGCATCACAATGATGCATACGCCACATAAATAAATAAAATAGATTCAACAATGTCATAGAATCTTGAAACAAAATAAAGGCGAGCTCATATAGAGCCTCGACGCCAAAACGAGAAAAGGCCATAAAGTCACAACCGGCTGGCAAAATAGAGATAGGAAAACTAATTGCCTATCCTATTACATGACCGCCATCCAAACTGATTGAAGATATCCCGCGCTACCATCTCCCACCGGACAGATCCAGTAACCAAACGCTACCTGGCCTCCGTCGGAGTGAGTAACGACCACATACGGATCAGCGCCGTAGCACGAAATATAACCTGCAAAAAATGAATAGTAGTTATTCTGTTAAAAGCCAAATCATTTCTGCAATTCCAAATTGCCCATAACAACGCACAAACTCCTACACGAATATGTCTAGCTGTATTGGACTCTATCCGATCCAGCCACGTTCCAAATAACGACCCGACCGAAATCGGAGGAGTAATGTTAAAGGCAATTTGCATGGTGCGCCACAGAATTCTCGCCAACGGACACTCAAAGAAGAGATGCTTAAGGGTCTCGTCCCGATCACAAAAACTACGCCTAGTAGATCCTGTCCAATTGTGCTTAACAAAGTTGTCCTTTGTTAAAATAGCCTGTTTATGGACAAACCACATAAACACTTTACTTTTCAAAGGCACTTTTACTTTCCAAACATGTTTGGAGCTAGGAATGACAGTCGAGTTAATAACATCGATGTACATCGACTTAACAGTAAATTGTCCAGACCTAGTAAGTTTCCAACACAACTGATCGGGCTGATGAGCTAGCTGGACTTCCATCAGTCTACGCACCAGATGAAGCCAAGCTTCCCATCTATCACCAACAAGCACCCTCCGAAACTGAATATTAAGGGGAATAGACTGCATAATTGTTGCAACTAGCGCATCACGTCACTGGACAATACGATACAGGGTTGGGTACTGTAGTGCCAATGGTGTATCACCCAGCCAAGTGTCTCCCAGAAACGTGTATCATTGCCATCACCGACAATAAAATTTGTTCTATTGAAGAAGGTTGCCTTGACTCTCATAAGCCCCTTCCAAAACGGCAAATCAGTTGGTCTCACTGTCACCTGTGACAAAGTTTTGGAATGCAGATACTTGTTACAGAGAATCTGCGCCCAAGTTGCGTCAGTCTGAACTGAAAGCTTATACAGCCACTTACTAAGCAGGCATCTGTTCTTGACCTCAAGATTCTCGATACCCAAACCCCCTTGGTCCTTTGGTCGACAAATAACATCCCACTTGGCGAGTCTATACTTTCTCTTAAGTTCATTACTCTGCCAAAAAAATCTTGATGGGTAGAAGTCCGCCTTTTCCTAACCCCAACTAGAACCTCAAAGAAGGATAGTAGGAACATCGGCATACTCGTGAGCACCAAATTAATAAGAATTAACCGGCCTCCATATGACATAAGTTTTCCCTTCCAGCAACTAAGTTTCTTTTCAAACCGATCTTCGATGCATTTCCACTCTCTGTTTGTTAGCTTACGATGGTGAATGGGTATACCTAGGTAAGTGAAAGGTAGAGCCCCTAATTCACATCCAAACAATTGCCTATAAGCCTCTTGTTCCTCCTTGGCTCTACCAAAGCAGAACAACTCGCTTTTATGAAAGTTAATCTTTAAGCCGGACAATTGTTCAAATAAGCATAACACCAGTTTCATATTTCTCGCTTTTGCCAGGTCATGCTCCATAAAGATGATTGTATCATCAGCGTACTGCAGAATGGACACACCCCCATCAACTAGGTTGGGCACCAAGCCACCCACCTGACCAGCCTCCTTTGCCCTACCTATTAGAATTGCCAACATGTCAACCACAATGTTGAACAAAATAGGGGACATTGGATCTCCTTGCCTCAGGCCTTTGTGTGTCTGGAAATAATGCTTGATATCATCATTTACTTTAATTCCAACACTCCCTTTTTGCGTAAAGGATTCTACCTGGAGTCGCCAAGCCTCATCAAAACCCTTCATACGCAAGGCCTGTTGAAGGAATGGCCATTTGACTTTGTCGTACGCTTTTTTGAAATCCACTTTGAAAACAACCCCATCCAGCTTTTTCGTGTGGATTTCATGGAGCATTTCATGAAGGACCACTACCCCCTCAAGGATACTCCTGTCCGGCATGAAAGCAGTTTGGGTAGGCTGCACAACAGCATGCGCAATCTGTGTGAGCCTATTGGTCCCGACCTTGGTGAAAATTTTGAAACTAACATTAAGAAGACAGACTGACCTGAATTTCTCAATTCTCACGGCCTCTGTTTTCTTGGGAAGAAGGATTATCGTTCCAAAATTGAGTTGAAAAAGATGAAGTTGTCCAGTAAACAGATCATTAAACAAAGGCAACAAATCCCCTTTAATGATATGCCATCATTTCTTATAAAACTCTGCTGGAAATCCATCGGGGCCCGGTGCCTTGTTATTCTTCATTTGCGAGATGGCCTCCATCACCTCTTTCTTCGAGAAAGGAGCCGCAAGAATATCATTCTCCACTGCTGTGAGTTGAGGAACATCCTCAACCCTGGACTCATCCAGAGACACACAGTTCTCTTCTCGAGGGCCAAGCAGCTGCTTATAGTACTCGGTAATGTACAATTTTAGGTTTTCCTGTCCTACAATTGTACCCCCATCTTGCTCAAACTGAAAGATCCTCTTCTTTTGATGCTTACCATTAGCGATCATGTGAAAGAATTGAGTATTCGCGTCCCCCTGGACTACTAGCCGGACCTTGGCCCGCAACGCCCACTTCAACTCTTCTTCCCTAAGAAGTTCTTTCAGCCTCAATTCCGCCTCAAGCTTGGCATGAAGCTCCGCGGCCGGTAGTATCGTGGTTTCTGCTTTTACATTCAGGGACTGAATAAGGGCAAGGAGCTTTTCCTTTTTGACCTCATAAATCCCGCTAAGATGCTTAGCCCACCCACGCAGGAAACTCCTCAAATGCCTAATCTTATTACGCCATTGAGCGCGCGTCTTCCCTCCTGAATCCTTAGCCCACTCTCTGGCCACGAGATCAAGGAAGCCTTCTCGTTCAAACCAAGCCATCTCAAAGGAAAACACATTTTTGTTTCCCGGGTAGGTGGGCTCATCAGAGTCCACAAATAACGGTGTGTGGTCAGAAATACCACGGGACAAGGCCTGGACTGTTACTAGAGGAAACTTTTGTTCCCAATCGACACTGGCCAACACTCGATCCAACTTCTCATACGTCGGATTTGGCAGCGCATTAGCCCAGGTGAATTTTCTACCCGAGAGCTCAATTTCTCTCAGGTCCAAACTTTCAATGATAGTATTGAACATGAACGACCATCTGCCATCAAAATTATCATTGTTCTTATCCTCACGCCTTCTAATTATATTGAAATCAACCCCCACCAGGATAGGCAACTGCTCGGAACCACAAATCCGAACGAGATCAGCCAAGAACTCGGGCTTGAGCTCGGGCTGCGCAGCACCATATACCGCAACAAGAGCCCAATTAAACCCATCTTCCTTCGACCGCACCCTAAACTTGACTGCAAAGTCTCCCATGACCACACTGCGAACCTCAAGCGCTTCGCACCTAACGCCGAGTAAGATTCCACCCGATCTCCCTCTGGGCGGCAAGCAATGCCAATCAAAATCTATACCCCCCGACAAAGTATATATTTAGAAAATGAGGCGCAAAGTTATCTCTACCCGTCTCCGATAGAGCGATAAAATCTAAACGATGCTCGACAGACGCCTCAGCAAGAAACCTTCTTTTAGCCAAGTCCTTTAGACCTCTGCTATTCCAAAAGATTCCTTTCATAGTTCATCATGGAAAAAAAATTCCCGTACGAATCCTAGCACTCCTACGCACTGCGGACACCGGGTACACCTTCCGTTTCCACTTGTGCTTGGGGACAGTTTGACTCTGCAACTGGTCCTCACAACGAGTCTCAGAGGGGCTAGCCAAAAACTATCTCAATAGAATCATCCTCTACATCCGCCTCAGTAATAGGTTGCATAAGATCCGCACAAAAATTGTCGAGCACCCTGACCCCTAGCGCATCAACCTCAGAATCACTCATGGGTTTAACAGCCGCAATATTACGAATCAACTTTAAGGCCCGCTCAGCCTCTAGATCTAGAAGATCATTAACAGAATTAGAGATTTCAGAGTCATTACTACCCAACAAAACTCCTAATTGATTTGCATTTTCAACAATCTCATCATTTGAATGCTAAGGAGAAATACCAGTTACGTGCCAAATCAGAGAAGGGTACGAGCCTATGACTGCTGGGGCGTGACAGCTGGATCTGCCGCGCGTGGGGGCGAGTTCGGGGCAGCCTGGGCGAGTCTAGACCGAGGCCATGAGAGGAAGGAGGAAGGGGGAGAGGCCGAGTGGGGTTGCTCTGCTTATTTGCAATGAACCGACTTTATCAAGGAAAAATACCAAACCAGAAGAACAAAAACATCAGCATGCCAAGTCAGCATCAAATCAAGGTGAACAGTAAAATTGGGGGTATTCAGTGTCAGTGGGCAAAATGTGGAAGGAATATTTAAATTAGGGGTTAAAATTGGGCGAAATCCATATTTGTGATGTTATCTGTCACAGACGTCAATTTTAAAGGTACAAAATGAAATTAACTCTAAAAAATCCCTTAACATTTTCCACCCATGTTAAGCTGAACACAAGCCCATTTCCCTTGTGTTTTGTAAGTGTGTATGTGAAAAAAGAAACGTCTGTCCTGCTTACACTAATGATCTAGGGATCCAAACACGTCCAAAAGAAGCATGGGGTTTATTAGGCCAGAACTTTTCCTCTAGGGTTTCCCTAGAGTCCTTCTCTTCCTTCGGCGGCGGCGCCGAAGTCTAGGGTTTTCACGTCAGATTACCGGCGATTGCTACCACGTGGTGCGGTCGTCGTCCTACGTAGCTGATCCTACGATTGCATGGAGATGTCAGGGGGTGCGAAGGAAGGTGCGGGGGCGAACGACGCCATTGGACGCATGGAAGGAGTGCGGAGGGCGGATGACTTGGGGGATGAAGGTGCGCAAGATCCGGCGGCGGCGGCCGCTGTGGAGGGAGAGGGGGACGCAAAAACCGCGGAGGCGGATTTGGAGGATGAGGATCAGGGTTGCTGAGATCATTATGGCCCAGATCCAAACCTGGAGGATGCGTTTGAAGGACTGAATTTGCAAGGTGAAGAAGAGGAGGATCTAGACTTGTCAAGGGAGGTGGATGAATTGATCAAAGATGTTCGGTGGCTAGCATTGTTTAGGGTTCATACCATGCACCCGTTTAGTCATGCTGCTCTACTGAATTCGATGTGTAATGCTTGGGCATGTGCACAGGGGGTGACGGTCAACATCAAAGGGCCTAACCTATTCCTGGCTCAGTGCCATTGTTTGGGCGATTGGAAGCGCGTGATGGAAGGAGGGCCATGGCAGTTTTGGAGGGACCCGGTGGTTCTGGTTGAATATGATGGATTCACTAATGCTTCAGACTATGCGCTTAATATGTTCCCTCTGTGGGCACGAATCAAGGGCTTACCGGATGGGTTGACTAGGAAGAAGAATTTGGCGGAGAGGGTGGCAAAGAAGGTAGGGGAACCACCGTTCACAGTGGTAGTAAATGAAGGCAAGATTAATCCAGCGAGCTGCTTGAGGGTTCGAGTCTTTGTGAATGTTACAAAGCCTCTTGTTAGATTCGTTCCGATCACTTTGAAGGAGAGGAAAAAATACCCAGTGTTCTATGAAAAGTTGTCGGACTTTTGTTTCTTTTGTGGTCGTATGGGGCATGTTGTGGAAGAATGCGGGGATGGAATGCATGATCCGAGCGTTTGTGAATGGGGGGACTGGCTCCATTGGTCGGGAGAACCAATTAGTGGTAATACTATGGGGGGAAGGGGGGTTGGACGTACGCAGGAAGAGGGGGTGGAGGAGCTAGGACGGGAAACCGAGGAGGAGGTAGAAGTGGGAGAGGTGGAGGTGAGAGAGGTGGGAGAGCGACCAACACAGGAGGAAGGGGTGGAGTGGAAGTGCAGGTAGATGGAGCTATGGGTATGGATATCGGCCAGTATAAGACTATGCTCAGGGAACAGGACCGCTCGGCTAGGAAGAGGCTTGTAAGTGACAATGGAACTATAAATGTTCGAGGCCAACCAGTCCCTAATTTGGCCGGGAAAGTGGCAGATACTGTTCTTATGATAGAGGGTGGTGTGGTACCGGAGGGGCAAGTCGCAGTTGTGAATCCAGCTTCCACGCCTGGGAAAGAGCTGATTGTGAAGCGTAGGAGACAGGGGGAAGGAGTGGATGGAGAGGTAGAGCAAATTGACATGGAATCTACATATGAGGCGGCCTCCGCGACGGAGGACCGCCGGGCCCAATGAATTGCCTAAGTTGGAACTGCCGAGGAGGGGGGAACTCCCGAACAGTTCGAGAATTAGCGACAGTGTGTCAGTCGCATTCCCCCATGTTTGTGTTCTTATGTGAGACTCGGCAAAAGGAAACTAAGATGAGGAGGATATGTAATCGCTTGGGTCTAAAGGGTTTTTGTGGCGTTGACAGTGATGGATTGAGTGGAGGGTTGGCTGTTTACTGGCATGAGAATTGTGTTGTTGAGATAGTTGACAAAGATGAGCGCCATATTGATGCTCTCGTCCGGCTTCAGGAGGATGCAAATCAATGGCGTGTTACTTTCGTCTATGGTGAGCCTCGGGTTGAAAATAGGCACCTGATGTGGGCAAAGTTACAAAACCTGAAAAGTGTAAGTGATTTGCCTTGGCTTGTCATCGGCGATTTCAATGAAGCGATGTGGGACTTTGAGCATCTGTCGGCCACTCCTAGGGCAGCGGCTCAGATGCTAGCTTTTCGAGATGTGCTTGAAACCTGCGAATTGGTGGACCTAGGTTTCTATGGAGTCCCGTTTACATATGATAATAGGCGTAGTGGTCAGGGTAATGTAAGAGTTCGCTTGGATCGGGCAGTTGCCACATGTTCTTGGAGAAATATGTTTGCTTTTGCTTCTGTTGAGCACATTGTCTCACCATGCTCAGATCATGTTATGCTACTTCTAAAGGGTGAGGTTGATCCAGGACCTGCAAGTGCAAAGAGTAGAAGGTATGAAGTGTTCTGGGAAACAGATTCGGCATTACCTGAAGTTGTAAAAGATGCATGGGCTGCAGTGGGTGTGGTGCAGAATTTGGGACAGTTGAGAGATGCTCTTTCAAAAACCATGAATTGCCTCGGTTCTTGGAGTAAAAAGTTTGGTAACTTGAAAAGGGAGGTTGCAAAGTCATGAACTCAGTTAGAAGAGCTTATGAATATGAACGTGGATAGGCAAGATATAAGTGAAGGAAATATGCCCTAGAGGCAATAATAAAGTTATTATTATTTCCTCATATCATGATAAATGTTTATTATTCATGCTAGAATTGTATTAACCGGAAACATAATACATGTGTGAATATATAGACAAACAGAGTGTCACTAGTATGCCTCTACTTGACTAGCTTGTTAATCAAAGATGGTTATGTTTCCTAACCATGAACAAGGAGTTGTTATTTGATTAACAAGGTCACATCATTAGTTGAATGATCTGATTGACATGACCCATTCCGTTAGCTTAGCACCCGAGCGTTTAGTATGTTGCTATTGCTTCCTTCATGACTTATACATGTTCCTATGACTATGAGATTATGCAACTCCCGTTTACGGAGGAACACTTTGTGTGCTACCAAACGTCACAACGAATCGGGTGATTATAAAGGTGCTCTACAAGTGTCTCCGAAGGTACTTGTTGAGTTGGCGATTTCGAGATTAGGATTTGTCACTCCGAATGTTGGAGAGGTATCTCGGGCCCTCTCGGTAATACACATCACTTAAGCCTTGCAAGCATTTCAACTAATGAGTTAGTTGTGAGATGATGTATTACGGAACGAGTAAAGAGACTTGCCGATAACGAGATTGAACTAGGTATTGGATACCGACAATCGAATCTCGGGCAAGTAACATACCGATGACAAAGGGAACAACGTATGTTGTTGTGCGGTTTGACCGATAAAGATCTTCGTAGAATATGTAGGAACCAATATGGGCATCCAGGTCCCGCTATTGGTTATTGACCGGAGACGTGTCTCGGTCATGTCTACATTGTTCTCGAACCGTAGGGTCCGCACGCTTAAGGTTTCGATGACAGTTTCATTATGAGTTTATGTATTTTGATTTACCGAAGGTTGTTCGGAGTCCCGGATGTGATCACGGACATGACGAGGAGTCTCGTAATGGTCGATACATAAAGATTGATATATTGGACGATATATTTGGACACGGAAAGGTTCGGGTGAGATTGAAATATACCGGAGCTCCGGAGGTTACCGAACCCCGGTAAGTATATGGGCCTTATTGGGCCTTAGTGGAAGGGAGGAGAAGGAGCAAGGGAGGCGTGCCCCCAAGCCCAATCCGACTGGGAGGGGCCGCCCCCTTTCCTTCTCTCCTCCCCTCTTCCTTCCTTCTCCTATTCCTAATAGGAAGGGGGCCAAACCTACTTGGAGTAGGTTTGCCCCCTAGGCGCGCCACCCCTTGGGCCGGCCTCCTCCTCCTCCCTCCTTTATATACGGGGTAGGGGACACCCTAGACACACAAGTTGATCATTGAGATCGTTCCTTAGCCGTGTGCGGTGCCCCCTCCACGATATTACACCTCGGTCATATTGTAGCGGTGCTTGGGCGAAGCCCTGCGACAGGAGAACATCAAGATCGTCACCACGTCGTCGTGCTGACGGAACTCCTCCCCGCGCCTCTGCTGGATCGAAGATCGGGGTGCGTCATCGAGTTGTACGCGTGTCAAGAACTCGGAGGTGCCGGAGTAACGGTGCTTGGATCGGTCGGACCGGGAGGACATACGACTACTTCCTCTATGTTGCGTCAACGCTTCCGCTTCGGTCACGAGGGTGCGAGACAACACTCTCCCTCTCGTTGCTATGCATTACCATGATCTTGCGTGTGCGTAGGAAATTTTTGAAATTACTACGTTCCCCAACAAAGTGGCATCCGAGCCTAGGTTTTATGGTTTGATGTTATATGCACGAGTAGAACACAAGTGAGTTGTGGGCGATATAAGTCATACTGCTTACCAGCATGTCATACTTTGGTTCGGCGGTATTGTTGGATGAAGCGGCCCGGACCGCGCGAGACTGGTTTTACCGCCGTGCTTTGCACACAGGTGACTAGCGGGTGTCAGTCTCTCCAACTTTAGTTGAACCGAGTGTGGCTACGCCCGGTCCTTGCGAAGGTTAAAACAGCATCAACTTGACAAACTATCGTTGTGGTTTTGATGCGTAGGTAAGATTGGTTCTTGCGTAAGCCCGTAGCAGCCACGTAAAACTTGCAACAACAAAGTAGAGGACGTCTAACTTGTTTTTGCAGGGCATGTTGTGATGTGATATGGCCAAGACATGATGCTATATTTTATTGTATGAGATGATCATGTTTTGTAACCGAGGTTATCGGCAACTGGCAGGAGCCATATGGTTGTCGCTTTATTGTATGAAATGCAACATACTGTAATTGCTTTACTTTATCACTAAGCGGTAGCGATAGTCGAGAAGCAATAGATGGCGTAACGACAACGATGCTACGATGGAGATCAAGGTGTCGCGCCGGTGACGATGGTGATCATGATGGTGCTTCGGAGATGGAGATCACAAGCACAAGAAGATGATGGCCATATCATATCACTTATATTGATTGCATATGATGTTTATCTTTTATGCATCTTATCTTGCTTTGATTGACGGTAGCATTTTAAGATGATCTCTCACTAAAATTATCAAGAAGTGTTCTCCCTGAGTATGCACCGTTGCCAAAGTTCATCGTGCCCAGACACCACGTGATGATCGGGTGTGATAAGCTCTACGTCCATCTACAACGGGTGCAAGCCAGTTTTGCACACGCAGAATACTCAGGTTAAACTTGACGAGCCTAGCATATGCAGATATGGCCTCGGAACACGGAGACTGAAAGGTCGAGCATGAATCATATAGTAGATATGATCAACATAAGATGTTCACCATTGAAAACTACTCCATCTCATGTGATGATCGGTTATGGTTTAGTTGATTTGGATCACGTGATCACTTAGATGACTAGAGAGATGTCTGTCTAAGTGGGAGTTCTTAAGTAATATGATTAATTGAACTAAAATTTATCATGAACTTAGTACCTGATAGTATCTTGCTTGTCTATGTTGTTTGTAGATAGATGGCCCGTGCTGTTGTTCCGTTCAATTTTAATGCGTTCCTTGAGAGAGCTAAGTTGAAAGATGATGGTAGCAACTACGCGGACTGGGTCCGTAACTTGAGGATTATCCTCATTGCTGCACAGAAAAATTACGTCCTAGAAGCACCGCTGGGTGCCAGGCCTGCTGCTGATGCAACTAACGACGTTAAGAACGTCTGGCAGAGCAAAGCTGATGACTACTCGATAGTTCAATGTTCCATGCTTTACGGCTTAGAACCGGGACTTCAACGACGTTTTGAACGTCATGGAGCATATGAGATGTTCCAGAGTTGAAGTTAATATTCCGAAGAATGCCGGATTGAGAGATATGAAATCTCCAATAAGTTCTATAGCTGCAAGATGGAGGAGAATAGTTCGTCGGTGAGCACATACTCAAGATGTCCGGGTATTGTAATCACTTGATTCAACCGGGAGTTACTCTTCCGGATGATAGCGTCATTGACAGAATTCTCCAATCACTTCCACCAAGCTACAAGGGCTTCGTGATGAACTATAATATGCAAGGGATGGATAAGGCGATTCCGAGCTCTTCGCAATGCTAAAGGCTGCGGAGGTAGAAATCAAGAAGGAGCATCAAGTGTTGATGGTTAACAAGACCACTAGTTTCAAGAAAAGGGCAAAGGGAAGAAGAAGGAACTTCAAGAAGAACAACAAACAAGTTGCTGCTCAAGAGAAGAAACCCAAGTCTGGACCTAAGCCTGAAACTGAGTGCTTCTACTGCAAGCAGACTGGTCACTAGAAGCGGAACTGCCCCAAGTATTTGGCGGATAAGAAGGATGGCAAGGTGAACAAAGGTATATGTGATATACATGTTATTGATGTGTACCTTACTAGAGCTCATAGTAGCACCTGGGTATTTGATACTGGTTCTGTTGCTAATATTTGCAACTCGAAACAGGGACTACGGATTAAGCGAACACTGGCAAAGGACGAGGTGACGATGCGCGTGGGAAACGGTTCCAAAGTCGATGTGATCGCGGTCGGCACGCTACCTCTACATCTACCTTCGGGATTAGTATTAGACCTAAATAATTGTTATTTGGTTCCAGCGTTGAGCATGAACATTATATCTGAATCTTGTTTGATGCGAGACGGTTATTCATTTAAATCAGAGAATAATGGTTGTTCTATTTATATGAGTAATATCTTTTATGGTCGTGCACCCTTGAAGAGTGGTCTATTTTTGATGAATCTCGATAGTAGTGGTACACATATTCATAGTGTTGAAACCAAAAGATGCAGAGTTGATAATGATAGTGCAACTTATTTGTGGCACTGCCGTTTGGGTCATATCGGTATAAAGCGCATGAAGAAACTCCATACTGATGGATTTTTGGAACCACTTGATTATGAATCACTTGGTACTTGCGAACCGTGCCTCATGGGCAAGATGACCAAAACGCCGTTCTCGGTACTATGGAGAGAGCAACAGATTTGTTGGAAATCATACATCTGAGATGTATGTGGTCCGATGAATGTTGAGGCTCGTGGCGGATATCGTTATTTTCTCACCTTCACAGATTATTTAAGCAGATATGGGTATATCTACTTAATGAAGCATAAGTCTGAAACATTTGAAAAGTTCAAAGAATTTCAGAGTGAAGTTGAAAATCATCGTAACAAGAAAATAAAGTTTCTACGATCTGATCGTGGAGGAGAATATTTGAGTTACGAGTTTGGTCTACACTTAAAACAATGTGGAATAGTTTCGCAACTCATGCCACCCGGAACACCACAGCGTAATGGTGTGTCCGAACGTCGTAATCGTACTTTACTTGATATGGTGCGGTCTATGATGTCTCTTACAGATTTACCGCTATCGTTTTGGGGTTATGCTTTAGAGACGGCCACATTCACGTTAAATAGGGCACCGTCGAAATCCGTTGAGACGACACCTTATGAACTATGGTTTGGCAAGAAACCAAAGTTGTCGTTTCTTAAAGTTTGGGGCTGCGATGCTTATGTGAAAAAGCTTCAACCTGATAAACTCGAACCCAAATTGGAGAAATGTGTCTTCATAGGATACCCAAAGGAGACAGTTGGGTACACCTTCTATCACAGATACGAAGGCAAGACATTCGTCGCTAAGAATGGATCCTTTCTAGAGAAGGAGTTTCTCTCAAAAGAAGTGAGTGGGAGGAAAGTAGAACTTGATGAGGTAACTGTACCTACTCCCTTGTTGGAAAATAATACATCACAGGAACCGGTTTCTGTGACGTCAAAACCAACTAGTGAGGAAGTTGATGATGATGATCATAGAACTTCAAATCAAGTTAATACAGAACCTCGTAGGTCAAACAGAGTAAGATCCGCTCCAGAGTGGTACTGTAATCCTATTCTGGAAGTCATGCTACTAGATCATGATGAACCTACGAACTATGAAGAAGCGATGGTGAGCCCAGATTCCGCAAAATGGCTTGAAGCCATGAAATCTGAGATGGGATCCATGTATGAGAACAAAGTATGGACTTTGGTTGACTTGCCCGATGGTCGGCAAGCAATTGAGAATAAATGGATCTTCAAGAAGAAGACTGACGCTGATGGTAATGTTACTGTCTACAAAGCTCGACTTGTTGCAAAAGGTTTTGACAAGTTCAAGGGGTTGACTACGATGAGACCTTCTCACCCGTAGCGATGCTTAAGTCTGTCCGAATCATGTTAGCAATTGCGATTTTATGATTATGAAATTTGGCAAATGGATGTAAAAACTGCATTCCTGAATGGATTTCTGGAAGAAGAGTTGTATAAGATGCAACCAGAAGGTTTTGTCGATCCAAAGGGAGCTAACAAAGTGTGCAAGCTCCAACGTTCCATTTATGGACTGGTGCAAGCCTCTCGGAGTTGGAATAAACGTTTTGATAGTGTGATCAAAGCATTTGGTTTTATACAAACTTTTGGAGAAGCCTGTATTTACAAGAAAGTGAGTGGGAGCTCTGTAGCATTTCTAATATTATATGTGGATGACATATTATTGATTGGAAATGATATAGAATTTCTGGATAGCATAATGGGATACTTGAAAAAAAATTGCAATGAAAGACCTCGGTGAAGCTGCTTACATATTGGGCATTAAGATCTATAGAGATAGATCAAGACGCTTAATTGGACTTTCACAAAGCACATACCTTGACAAAGTTTTGAAAAATTTCAAAATGGATCAAGCAAAGAAAGGGTTCTTGCCTGTATTGCAAGCTGTGAAGTTGAGTAAGACTCAAAGCCCGACCACTGCAGAAGATAGAGAGAAAATGAAAAATGTTCCCTATGCTTCAGCCATAGGCTCTATCATGTATGCAATGCTGTGTACCAGACCTGATGTGTGCCTTGCTATAAGTCTAGCAGGGAGGTACCAAAGTAGGAGTGGATCACTGGACAGCGGTCAAGAACATCCTGAAATACCTGAAAAGGACTAAGGATATGTTTCTCGTATATGGAGGTGACAAAGAGCTCATCGTAAATGGTTACGTGATGCAAGCTTTGACACTGATCCGGACGATTCTAAATCGCAAACCGGATACGTGTTTACATTAAACGGTGGAGCTGTCAGTTGGTGCAATTCAAAGCAAAGCGTCGTGGCGGGATCTACATGTGAAGCGAAATACATAGCTGCTTCGGAAGCAGCCAATGAAGGAGTCTGGATGAAGGAGTTCATATCCGATCTAGGTGTCATACCTAGTGCATCGGGTCCAATGAAAATCTTTTGTGACAATACTGGGGCGATTGCCTTAGCGAAGGAATCCAGATTTCACAAGAGAACCAAGCACATCAAGAGACGCTTCAATTCCATCCGGGATCTAGTCCAGGTGGGAGACATAGAGATTTGCAAGATACATACGGATCTGAATGTTGCAGACCCATTGACTAAGCCTCTTCCTCGAGCAAAACATGATCAACACCAAGACTCCATGGGTGTTAGAATCATTACTGTGTAATCTAGATTATTGACTCTAGTGCAAGTGGGAGACTGAAGGAAATATGCCCTAGAGGCAATAATAAAGTTATTATTTATTTCCTCATATCATGATAAATGTTTATTATTCATGCTAGAATTGTATTAACCGGAAACATAATACATGTGTGAATATATAGACAAACAGAGTGTCACTAGTATGCCTCTACTTGACTAGCTTGTTAATCAAAGATGGTTATGTTTCCTAACCATGAACAAGGAGTTGTTATTTGATTAACAAGGTCACATCATTAGTTGAATGATCTGATTGACATGACCCATTCCGTTAGCTTAGCACCCGATCGTTTAGTATGTTGCTATTGCTTCCTTCATGACTTATACATGTTCCTATGACTATGAGATTATGCAACTCCGTTTACGGAGGAACACTTTGTGTGCTACCAAAGCGTCACAACGAATCGGGTGATTATAAAGGTGCTCTCTGGTGTCTCCGAAGGTACTTGTTGAGTTGGCGTATTTGAGATTAGGATTTGTCACTCCGAATGTCGAAGAGGTATCTCTGGGCCCTCTCGGTAATACACATCACTTAAGCCTTGCAAGCATTTCAACTAATGAGTTAGTTGTGAGATGATGTATTACGGAACGAGTAAAGAGACTTGCCGTAACGAGATTGAACTAGGTATTGGATACCGACGATCGAATCTCGGGCAAGTAACATACCGATGACAAAGGAACAACGTATGTTGTTGTGCGGTTTGACCGATAAAGATCTTTGTAGAATATGTAGGAACCAATATGGGCATCCAGGTCCGCTATTGGTTATTGCGGAGACGTGTCTCGGTCATGTCTACATTGTTCTCGAACCGTAGGGTCCGCACGCTTAAGGTTTCGATGGCAGTTTCATTATGAGTTTATGTATTTTGATGTCTGAAGGTTGTTCGAGTCCCGGATGTGATCACGGACATGACGAGGAGTCTTGAAATGGTCGAGACATAAAGATTGATATATTGGACGGATATATTTGGACACGGAAAGGTTCGGGTGAGATTGAAATATACTGGGAGCTCGGAGGTTACCGGAACCCCGGTAAGTATATGGGCCTTATTGGGCCTTAGTGGAAGGGAGGAGAAGGAGCAAGGAGGGCGCCCCCAAGCCCAATCCGAATTGGGAGGGGGCGGCCCCCTTTCCTTCTCTCCTCCCCCTCTTCCTTCCTTCTCCTACTCCTAATAGGAAAGGGGGCCAAACCTACTTGGAGTAGGTTTGCCCCCCCTAGGGCGTGCCACCCCCTTGGGCCGGCCTCCTCCTCCATCCCTCCTTTATATACGGGGGTAGGGGGACACCCTAGACACACAAGTTGATCATTGAGATCGTTCCTTAGCCGTGTGCGGTGCCCCCCTCCACGATATTACACCTCGGTCATATTGTAGCGGTGCTTGGCCGAAGCCCTACGACAGGAGAACATCAAGATCGTCACCACGCCGTCGTCTTGTGGAACTCCTCCAGCGCCTCTGCTGGATCGGAGATCGGGTGCGTCATCGAGCTGTCGCGTGTCAAGAACTTGGAGGTGCGAGTATGCGGTGCTTGGATCGGTCGGACGGGAGGGCGACGACGACTACTTCCTCTACGTTGTGTCAACGCTTCCGCTTCGGTCTACGAGGATACATAGACAACACTCTCCCCTCTCGTTGCTATGCATCACCATGATCTTGCGTGTGCGTAGGAAATTTTTTGAAATTACTACGTTCCCCAACAATAAGAACTGTCATGGATAAGATGAATGACTTACTGTACCAAGAGGAGATGATGTGGCTCCAAAGGTCAAGAATATCCTGGCTAAAGGAGGGCAACCGGAACACAAAGTACTTTCAGAGTAAGGCCATCTGGCGGGCAAGGAAAAATAAGATACGAGAATTGACGGATAGCATTGGGGTAGTGCACTCCGACTTTGCGGCAATGGGGAAACTCACAACGGATTATTGTTGTGAGTTGTTTTCAGCAAACAAGTCACTGGATGCAGCTCCTGTGATTGATTTAGTGCACCCCTTGGTGGCGGAAGAGGATAACACGAAACTTTGTGCACCATTCACCGAGAAGGAAATCTCAGATGCTATGTTCCAAATTGGGCCCTTCAAGGCACCAGGGCCAGACGGTTTCCCCGCCAGGTTTTTTCAGAGGAATTGGAGCACCGTGAAAGATAGCGTGATTGCAGCAGTAAAAGATTTCTTTTGTACGGGTATCATGCCGGAGGGAGTAAATTCTACCTCCATTGTTCTTATTCCAAAAATCGCTAACCCAACAAAGTTATCTGATTACAGGCCTATAAGTTTATGCAATGTTATTTACAAGGTCATCTCAAAGTGCTTGGTGAATCGTTTGCATCCACTCCTGGATGATTTAATATCAGTTGAGCAAAGCGCGTTCATCCCTGGGAGGATGATAACTGATAACGCATTGGTGGCCTTTGAATGCCTTCACCACATTAAGCAAGAGAAGGATCCTACAAAAAGCTATTGCGCTTACAAGCTTGATCTGTCTAAAGCGTATGATAGGGTGGACTGGGTCTACTTGAAGCAGGTGATGCAAAAGTTGGGTTTCTCTCATCGATGGATTGATTGGGTGATGACGTGTGTCACATCGGTGAGGTATTCTGACAAACTTAACGGAACTCTCTTGGATTCATTTGCACCGTCCCAAGGGCTTTGGCAGGGGGACCCTCTTTCACCGTATCTCTTCTTGTTTGTGGCTGATGGACTCTCGGCAATATTGAGAAATAAAGTGCAAGCCGGAGCTATCTCACCAGTTCGTGTTTGCAGAAGGGCGCCAGGTATATCCCACTTGTTATTTGCGGATGACACCATGCTGTTTTTTGAGGCATCTAGAGGCCAAGCGGAGAGTGTAAAAGAGGCACTAGATTTGTATGGTTCAGCCACCGGCCAAAGCCTCAATTATAACAAATGTTCAATTTTCTTTGGCGAGGCTTGCCCAGCGGCAGTTCAGGAGGAAGTCAGATTAGTGCTGAATGTTACCAGTTCGGTTTTTGAGGAAAAATACCTCGGCCTCCCCACACCAGAGGGCCGCATGTCTAAAGGAAAGTTTCAAAATCTTCAGACTAGTCTGACTAAACGACTAGTTCAGTGGGGTGATGGACACCTAGCTCAGCCAGGAAGAGAAGTTTTGATAAAGTCAGTAGCCCAGTCGCTACCAACGTACATCATGGGTGTGTTCAAGCTACCATACTCGGTGTGTGACGATCTCACAAGGATGGTAAGGAATTTCTATTGGGGATCGGAAAAAGGTAAGAGGAAAGTTCATTGGAAGGGTTGGGATCACCTGATGCAACCCAAGGATAGAGGGGGTTTGGGTTTTCGGGATTTCCGTTCGTTCAATCAAGCTCTATTGGCCCGCCAAGCATGGAGGCTAATATCCAGGCCAGAAAGCCTATGCGCACAAGTCCTCAAAGCTAGATACTACCCACACAGCAAGCTTGAGGACACCGTTTTCACGGGCAATGCCTCCTCCTCATGGCAAGCAATCAGTCATGGTTTAGACTTACTAAAGAAAGGGTTAATTTGGCGTGTTGGAAATGGCAGAAGTATACGAGTGTGGCGAGATAATTGGATCCCTCGCCCTTTCTCTTTCAGACCCATATCACGGCAAGGGGTGTGCCGCTCGCGTTTTGTCTCGGACTTGTTAAATGATAATGGGTCCTGGAAGGTTGATCTACTCACTCGATTTTTCGTTCCTGCTGATGTTGAAGAGATTATGAAGATCAGGGCGTCTCCGAGACGAGATGACGATTTCCTAGCATGGGCACCTGAGAAGCATGGAGTATTCACAGTGAGGAGCGCCTACCGCCTGGCGTTCGATGAGTTGCACCACGGGTCTGTTCCCTCATCTAGCTCCGCGCCGACGGGAGCCAGGGAATGCTGGAAGTTCATTTGGAGTTGTGGCGCTACACCTTCGGTTGCATCCTTTGCATGGCGACTGGCAACGGACAGTCTTCCAACCTGGAAAAATAAGTGCAGAATCGGCCTTGAGACTACTAGTACATGCCCAGTTTGTGGAGCTGCAACAGAGGATAACTTTCACCCTTTCGTGTTGTGTCAATATGGCCGGGATCTGTACAAGTCAATGGCAAAAATTTGGAGACTACCCAACATCGATACTTTCCTTCATACGGGCAAGGAATGGCTCCTTCATGTCCTCGCTAGTATGAGTGAGCATGAACGTTGCATGTTTCTGATGATACTATGGAGAAGCTGGTACGTAAGAAATGAGCTAGTACACTCTAAGCCTGCGCCGCCAATGGACGTATCAATCAGGTTCCTGCAAAGCTATATGGAATCCCTGATGGCAGTAAAAAGGAATTCATAGGGGGACCCTTCCATAGGGAAGACGACGATCGTTATGGATGGTGATACTAAGCACACATGTGCAGTGGCTGTTGACATGCCGACCTGGTCTAGGCCTGTGGATGGATGGGTAAAACTTAATACAGATGGGTCTTTTGTCTCCAGTGAACAAGCTGGTGCAGGGATGATTCTGAGAGACTCGGCTGGCAAAATAATCTTCCCGGCGTGCAGGGCTCTATTCTCCTGTAGAGATGCTTTGGAAGCTGAACTATGTGCCTGTATGGAGGGCATCTCCTATGCTTTGCAGCGTTCAGAATTGCCTCTTGCAGTCGAATTGGACTCTCTTCGGGCAGTTTCTATGATCACATGTGATAGTTGTGATCGATCGGCTTATGCTTTTCTTGTAAAGGAGATTAGATATCTTCTTACTCTTCGTCAATCTTGTATTACTCATGTCTCGCGGTCGCAAAATAAGGCCAGTGATAGTCTAGCTGCTTTTGGTAGAGCTCAAGGTAGGACCATGAGCTGGATTGGTTCGGCTCCTCCGGATGTGGTAGATTTGGTTGCGATGGATTGTACTGATACTATCTGAGTAATACAAGTTTTGAACCCGCAAAAAAAAAAGCATGGGGTCTTTGGGGAAATATCCATTGGCTCTTGGTTGCATCTGTATCCTGAAGCTCACCAACCATTTCTCTTGCAATCAACGCCTTCAGTATATGTATAAAACTCATGCACTTAGTATTCTGTCCTTCATGTTATATTAATGAATGTATTTGATCTAACGCTCACCTGCACATTTTGTTGGTCATGCAAGAGAATGATTACAAGCAATAGATGGTACTACAGTGCATAACGTTGGTGTCGAATTGAGAGTCATTTGGGAAACACAGTGTAGAAAAGGATAAAATGTGTTTTGATCTGTTCGGTCATTGGAAGTTATCTGATGAAATGGAGTGAAATGCCATTTTCCAGCCTTCCAACGAGTGACATATACGAACTTTCCCAAGGTTCAAAGCCTCTACCACACCACAGAGAGAGAGAGAGAGAGAGAGAGAGAGAGAGAGAGAGAGAAGGGTCCGCGTGGGAGGAGCTAGGAGGCAAGGGGAAGGAAGGCAAGCGCCGCACACGGGGGAGGGGGAGAGGAGAGACATCCTTTAGGCGCTTCTCAAACTCACGTTGATGATACATTCAATACCGCCGCCTGGTTTATCACTGAAACCTCAGACATCTCCGTGCATGCTGCACACCAAGCCGGGCGCTCAAGCAAGCTAGCTAGAAGAAGAGGAAATGTACACATATATATATAGAAGCACTCTGGGTGATGTGAACTGAGTAATGTTTTGTGCATCCTATTGTCTTTCTCTCTGACATGAATTGAAAATCCCAATAACTCACAAACCTTGGATCCAACTCATCTGCTCAGTTCTCGAAAAATGATTGATCTTCTCGATTTTCGTAGATTATTTTAAATTGTTGAAAGTTGACCCAAAATTTTGAATGGGAGACCTTAAACAACCAATCTCACAAACCAATCGTATCTTAAACTTTCCCAGACCAGCTCTAGAAAACATAACTGGTTTTTGTTTTTATTTTTGAATTTTTAAAATTTGACACAAAATTTGAATAGTATAACTTGAAAGGCCAAACTCCCAAAACCCATTAACCTAATTCATCTAAAACAAACATGATTGAAAAATCTGACTTGCCAACTTAAACAGCCAAAATCTCACAAACCATTGGTCCAGATCATCTAAGATTTTCTCATATCGTTCTGGAAAAATAATTGATTTTCTGTATTTTTATAAATGTTGAAATTTGACACAAAATCTGAATGTGCTAACTTGAAGGCCAAAATCTCACCAATTATTGATCCAAATCATCTGAAACTTTTCTAGGTCAGTTCTAGAACATGGTTGATTTCATAGAATTTTATATTAAAAATTGGAAGTTGACCCTTTTTCCTAATAATACGCGGCAAAGGCTTTGCCCATTTCATGAG